>CM070775.1:10821628-12066628 GCA_036346955.1 Dipus sagitta | reverse complement strand
TCCCTCCCCTCCCTCCCCTTCCTCTCCTCTCCTCCTCCTCTCCTACTCCTCTCCTCTCCTCCTCTCCTCTCCTCTCCTGCCCCTCCCCTCCTCCTCTCCCTCCCCTCCCATCCCTACCTCCCCTCTCCTACCTAGCCTCTCCCCTCCCTCTCTCTCTCTCCTCTCGTCTCCTCTCATCCAACCCCTTCAGGAAACATGGTGTCTCTGTAGCCCAGGCTAGTCTGGAACTTTCTATGGAGCCCAGGCTGGCCCCAAACTCAGGAACCTTTTGCCTCAGACTCCTGAGTGTTGGGATAATGGTAGGCATCACCATGCCTGTTCACCAGCTATTAAAAATTTTAATTTCATTTACTTGTTTCAGAAAGAATGGGCTCTCCAGGGCCTTTAGCCGCTGCAAATGAGCTCCAGACACATGTGCCACCTTGTGCGTGGGTCCTGGGGAATTGAACCAGGGTCCTTTGGCTTTGCAGATAAGCGCCTTAACTGCTAAGCCATTTTTCCAGCCCTATTTTTATTTTTGCTCACGCATGGGAAGGTGTATGTATACATGTACGTGTTCTCGAAGCACCCCCCCATACAGGTCACCAATCCCACTCCATTGCTCTTCCTCCTGGGCTTGAGTCAACGTCTCTCTTTTTGCTTTCTCCAGAGTTTGTTGGGCTTTGTGGATTCTCTGGTCTCTGTCTGCTCCCAGTGGGAGTGGGGTTACAGGGCGTGTAGCTATGCCCAGCTGTTTGCGTGGGATCTGGAGATTAGAACTTGGGCATTCTCAGGCCTTCATACTTATGCAGGAAGCATACTTAACCACTAAGCCATCTCCCCAGCCCTATTTTTATTTTTTTACTTGTGTGTGTGAGAGGACTTGTGGAGGTCACTTGCCTGAGGTAGAAAGACAGGTGTCCTTTCTGATGTTATTTTGCCTGGTCTTTTTTTTTTTTTTAAATACTTTATTTGTTAATTTGAGAGACAGCACAAGAAAAAGAGAGAATGGGTGTGTCAGGGCCTGTAGCCACTGCAAACGAACTCCAGACACACACACCACCTTGTACATCTGGCTTCGTAGGTACTGGGGAATCAAGCCTGGGTCCTTAGACTCCACAGGCAAGCACCTTAAGCACACCACCGTCTCTCCAGCCCCTGGTCTTGTTTTTTTAATATTTTTTGTTTATTTTTATTTATTTATTTGAGAGTGGCAGACAGAGAGAGAAAGAGGCAGAGAGAGAGAGAGAGAAAGAGGCAGAGAGAGAGAGAACGGGTGTGCCAGGGCCTCCAGCCACTGCAAACGAACTCCAGACGCGTGAGCCCCCTTGTGCATCTGGCTTACATGGGTCCTGGAGAATGGAGCCCCGAGCCAGGGTCCTTAGGCTCCACAGGCAAGCGTTTAAAGCACTAAGCCACCTCTCCAGCCCCCTGGTCTTGTTTTTGAGCCAGTCTCTTTCCTGTTTCCGGAGCTTTTGAGGCTACATCAACTCTTGGGTCCCTGCACCCCTGCAGGACTGGAATTACAGGTGCGTGTGGCTGTGCCCAGCCATTTACATGGGATCTGGAGATTTGAACTGGGGTGGTCTCAGACCCTCTCAGTTTCTCAAGCTGACACAGGAAGCGCGCCTAACTTTGGAGCCATTTCTCCAGCCCTTACCAGCTTTTACACTGGCTGGATTTATCTCATGCACTTACCATCAACTTGGAATGCCAGCCAGCCAGAAAGAATGAGCTCTCCAGGGCCTTTAGCCGCTGCAAATGAACTCCAGACACATGTGCCACCTTGTGCGTGGGTCCTGGGGAATTGAACCAGGGTCCTTTGGCTTTGCAGATAAGCGCCTTAACCGCTAAGCCATCACCGTGACAAGAACGCCTCCACAAAAGCAGCTTGATAAAGGAGGAGAGGTTTGTTTGAGTTCGGAGCCATGGCCAGTGGCCAGTGGCAGCACTGGGCACTGCGGCAGGAGCATGTGGCCGAGGTGGCCACTTCCCCTCAGGCCAGCTGGGAGGCAAAGAGAGAAGAAAGGGCCGGGGTCCCAACAGCCGTTTCAAGCGCTTTACCCTAGTGAGCCAATTCCCTCCCACCATGCTCCACCACCCAATGCTGCCACGGACCTTTGGGGACCCTGACTAAACCGTAACCCTTGCCTAAGGTAATGGTCGGTTTGTGCCTTTGATGTCACTAGATCATATGCTCAATAGGGTGAGGCCTGGCCATCTTCCCTGGGGACACTGGCGTGCAGCACGCACTCAGGCGGATGTGGGGGTGGGTCTCCTTCCACAGGACTCAGCAGCACTACTGTGTTCTCCCTTCAGAAAGTTCTGGAAGGCTTGCAAGCCCTTCAAGTTAGGAAGTTCCTCTGCTTGGACCGGCTCCTCTTCGTTTCCACCCAATCATGGTTTCCAGCTGAAGCTCACAGCAGGGCCGGGACGGGGTTGCGAACACAGTTACATCTGGCTTTTAGTCTGGTTCTGCAGCTGGCTAGCTTGGCAAATCTCAGAAAGTGACTTGACTTCTATATACATACATCTACATCTACATATACATATACATCTACATATACATAATTTTATTTTAGAGAGAGAGAGAGAAAGACAAAGACAGAGAGAAAGAATTGGCGCACCAGAGCCTCAGCCACCGCAATTGAACTCCAGACGCTTGCGCCACCTAGTGGGCATGTGCGACCTTGCGCTTGCCTCACCTTTGTGAATCTGGCTAACTGGGATCTGGAGAGTCGAACACGGATGGGTCCTTAGGCTTCGCGCAGGCAAGCACCTTAACCGCTAAGCCGTCTCTCCAGCCCTGACTTCACTTCCTAATGTCTTGGAATTGTGACAATTCAATAGGATGACGCATGAGGAGTCCTTAGCATGGGGTCCAGTACCCAAAGACCCTGTGTGCTGTTCCTATTAGTATAAGACCTGGAGGAGGGCAGCGACTGGCTCCTTGGGCAATCCCCAGGGAGCATTTGTGTCCACTGTTGGCCGTGGGCTGTGTCCGTCTCGGCGGTGGACTCTGAAGGTCCCTTCCCTGTGGCTGGTGCAGAGAGCTGTGGCCCGCAGCTGGGAAGATCTGGTGCCCCTTGGGAGGCACTAGAAGGTGCTCCCAGCATTCCGGGTCCTGCATTGTTAGCAGAGAAATAGAAAAGATGTCATTTGAGGGCCGGCTTGTGAAGGGAGGCTAACCTGAGCTGGCATGCGTGCCCACGGCCCCCCTTTAATGCGTACACTGTCATTGTGCGTCAGAGGCAGGACAAGGGCCAGTTTCTCCTCCAGGCTAGGCATGCCACCTCAGATCCAGGCACCTTCAGCAGGACCTTGAGGGGGGACATGACGCTGCTGGACAAGGGTCATGGGGACACTGTAGGAGAGTGCTCACCAGCAAAAGTGGCTGCCCAGGGCCGTGGGCAGAGGAGTGAAGGATGGCGAACTGTTGGACCTACAGGAAGGAGGAGAGAGACACAAGGCCAGTGTGGGACTGGAAGCCCACTGGCTCTACATTGAGGGTGTGGGCAGAAGCGATGGGGCAGACACTGGCTTCCCCCCAGCATGGCTCACCCAACAAGAGGAGGTCATTTCTCTGGGGTGTTTGCCATGCCCGTGGGTCCCCCTGCTACTGGGTCTGTGGACTTCTGTCCCTCACCAAAGACAGCAGGGATGGCACATATTCATCTTTACTGTGCTGATGCCCAGCTCCAAGTTCAAGGCCGAGAGAGAGAGAGAGAGAGAGAGAGAGAGAGAGAGAGAGATGTATCAGAGAAATAAGGAGCAAACGTGTGTGCTGAGGACCTTGGACAGGAATGCCATTTCTTCCCCAGACCATTTCTACAAAGGCAAGGGCTAAGATTTATTCTCGGCTAGTAGGGGGGAGGGTCCGTGTTCTGGCTAGCTGCATTCAAACCAACGTTCACTGAGAAAACCACGCGTGGGAGACTTTCTGCTTAAACAGGGAAGACGCTGCCCTCTGCTGGCCACAGCCAGTAACACCATATGCGGTAATATAGGCAAACTCTCCCAAAGCAGGTGGGACACACAGTTCTTCACGTTAAAAAAAAAAAAAAAAAAAAAGCTTTGGTTTTCTCCTTTGCCTTCCTTCCCATTTTCCCTCACTCCCTCCCTCCCTTCCTTCCTTTTCTAGTTTCTTACCAGCCCTACCTCAGAGCCCCGTTCCAGAGTCAACTCAAACTCTTGACCCTGTGAATGTCAGGTCAAAGTTATAAGGGTGTGATGGATAAAATTCCATCTCAGAAGAAAACAGTTTAACAATTACAGGGGGAAAAAAAAGGGGGGCAACTCTCTCTCTCTCTCTCTCTCTCTCTTTTTTTTTTTTTTTTTTTTTTTTGGTTTTTCAATGTAGGGTCTCACACTCTAGCTCACCAGGCTGACCTGCAATTCACTATGTGGTCTCAGAGTGGCCTCAGACTTACAGTGACACTCCTATCTCTGCCTCCCCTGTGCTGGGATTAAAGGCATGTGCCACCACACTCGGCATAGGAAATGCTCTTTAAACCTCAAAACTCAAGCGTACCACCAAGGTTATGAAGTTTTAGAGATGTTGGGTTTTTTTCTTTTCTACCTACTAGAGAAACTATTACCTTGGGGAGGATATTTCTTTTCCAGATCAAGAGTGAATCTGTTTATTAATAACTGATAGTTGACAAGAAGGGGTATAGCTTTGTTTGGGAAACGGAGTCACACGGAGATGGCACCAGACATGGGGTGAAGAATCAGAAAACGTATTCACGTGGACATGGACTCAGGGGAGTAACTCCCAGAGCCTGAGCCCTGAGCTCTGCGGGCTCAGAGGTTTTATAGACAGCGTGGCAGGCAGCCTGACGTCATCTTGAGCTCTTTACACTATCGCTGGGTTGCAAGTCTCTAAGGTTACATGATTATGGGGCACAAACAAAAAAATCCCTTTGCGATCAGTCAGTGATAAGGAAGTAGACATGTAGAACAGAAAACTGTTTTTCAGGAGTGTTTTTTCCCATGGTTCATTCTTGTAAGATATCTGACTGACCAAGGACAGGACTCGGTGACACAGTTGTGCTGGGTCATGATAAGAACAGGACAAGGTCGGGCTGGAGAGATGGCTCGGTGGTTAAGGTGCTTCCCTGTGAAGCCTAAGAACTAATGTTCGAATCTCCAGGTCCCACGTAACCAGACACACAGTGGTGCAAGCACGCAATATTGCACATGCACCCCAAGGAGGCACACATGTCTGGAGTTTGTTCACAGTGGCTGAAAGGCCCTGGTACACCCATTCTTTCCCTCCTTCTCTCTCTCTCTCTGTCTCTCACTCAAAAATTATATTTTTAATTTTTTAAAAAAGAATAGAACAAGGTTGTTTACATTCTTTTCAGTTTAGATTCTGAGATGTTTGCAAAACACTGCTCAAACAGAAGAAGAGGAGAGAGACTTTAGTTTGAGTGACATCTCTACCCCACGTTCCTGTTTGTGGGAATGTTTGGTAACATGTAGTCTTTTGATAAAAATCTGCTCTTCCAGTTCAAAACGCAGGCATAGCCATGCGTTAGGCTAGTTCAACTTTAGGATCAAGTTTCTTTGTTATAATTTTTAAAAATATTCATTTATTTATTTGAGAGACAGAGAATGGGCACTCCAGAGCCTCCAGCCACTGCAAACAAACTCCAGATGCATGTGCCACCTTGTGCATCTAGCTTACATGGGTCCTGGGAAATCAAACCTGGGTCCTTTGGCTTTGCAGGCAAGCACCTTAACCCCTAAGCTACCTCTCCAGCTCTTATAACTTTTTATTTTTTTCAGACAAGGTCTCGTGTGGTATAGGCTGGCCTTGAACTCCTGATCCTCCTAGTGCTGGGACTCCAGGAGGCTCAAATCAAGGCCCTTAATATCTTGGTTGTGTTGCGTTCCCATAGCTAATTTGCACCATAGCAGGCACCCAACACAGACCTTGTGTGGAGTTGATATGAATAAAGTCTTAGCTTGTGACCTGCAATGTCGTCACTTCTATTAGCAGAGCAGGCTGACCCCTGCGGATAAGCCCCAGCAATGGGGGGAGAGATGTGCTTTCCCACCAGCCAGCTGAGGCCTCCTCAGAGGATCTCTAGGGAGGGCGTGTGGGCATTGGAGACTGGGCCTGTGTCCAAATCTCAAGTCTGCCATTCGCTACCTGGTGCTTTAGCTTCTTGGGTCCCAAGGCCTCTTCTGTAAAATGAAGGAAGCGACGTGCACGTCGTGTGGTATTCTTGAGACTCAGAGGTAGCATTTTCACAAGCAGGGGTCACCTTAGGGAGTGGAGATCGGTCACCATTATCAAAGGCTGGACGCTGTCAGTGCTGAGATGCCAACAGTGAGGGGACCCGGCTTCCGCTGGCTGGACACTCATAGCAGTTTCTCGACTGGAGTGTGGAGTCCCGAGGGAGATGGTATTCTCTTTTTATCCCAATGTGCTCCAAGGCAGTGTGACTGTGAACAGCTCAAGCCTTACCCAGTGTAGTATAAGAGAGTTGAGCGTTCGTGGATTTTGGGGTTCCTCAGGGCATCCGAGAACCAACTGAGGAAGGAGTGCCTATGCACACACTTAGGCGATTGTCAGTCAGTGTGCACACAGGTCATAATTCAAGTGTACGTTCTTTTGTGTATGTACGTGTGTGCAGGTGGGTGTGGCCTATGAGTGTGCACGTGGGAGCCAGAGGAGAGCATCGGGGGTGTCCTCTCCTATTCATCTTCTACCTTATTTCCCTGAGACAAGTCTTTCTCCGAACCTGGGGTGCCTCCTGTTTCGGTTAGACTAAGTGAGCCCCAGCGATCCTCCAATCTGCCCTCCCGTCCCTCGGTGCCTAGGTCAGAGGCACGTGAAGCCACACGCAGCATTCTGCGTGGGTGCCAGGGCTCGAACTCAGGTTCTTACGTTATACAGCAAGTGCTCTTACCCACTAAGCCATTGCCTCAGCCCATCAGGCTTGCGTACTTAGAATAATTACAAGTAGACTACCCTGGTTTCATCTTCTGGCATCTCAGCGGACCTGCTTGGTCACATCTCTTCAGGGTCCGAAAAGTGTCAAGTTATCCAGGCTTAAAAAAAATATTCTATTTATTCATTTATGAGAGAGAGAGAGAGGGAGAGAGATGCTTTAAGAAATATTGTATTTATTCATTTATGAGAGAGAGAAAAAAAATGGGTGCACCAGGGCCTCTAGCCACTGCAGACAAACTCCACATGTGTGCATCTGGTATGTGGGTACTGGGGGCTGGAACCTGGATCCTTTGGCTTTGCAGGCAAGTGCCTTAACTGCTAAGCCATCTCCCCGGCCCAAATTATGCAGACTTTTAAACTCCGTGCTCTCATTTACATACCGAAGCCCACGGATGCTCAAGTCCCACACGTGAAATGCTTTGACACTTGCAAAGAAGGTACATCTCTACCACACCCCAGGGTCCGTTACAGGAGAGGCAGGAAGAACGGAAGAGCCAAACACGGGGCGGGGGGGGGGGGAGTGCTCTGGAACGCTGTCTGCCAGGCACCAAGTGACCTCAGTGGTTGTTGATGGCTGCACGAGACCTGCATATGGGCGCAGGGTGGAAAGGAAGTCAAAATAGAGGGGTGACGAGCTGGAAAGGAGTAGATGTTCAGTGGAGGGGGACAGAGAAGGGAGGACAAATGGGGGGGGTGTTGTGATCAAGGTGCATTGTGTAAATGTGTTGAGGTTGTCAATAAAAGGTGTAAAACAAGCCGGGCGTGGTGGCGCACGCCTTTAATCCCAGCACTCGGGAGGCAGAGGTAGGAGGATTGTTGAGAGTTCGAGGCCACCCTGAGACTACAGAGTGAATTCCAGGTCAGCCTACCCAGAGTGTGCTGGGCACTGTGTCATCTTTACAGCACATGCCACCTTGAACGGCTCAGGGTCCAACCATGAAGACATGCCTAAGGAAGTCCCAGTATCTTTACGTTAGTGTGACAGATGGATGGATAACTGATATGTGACATGGCACAGCAACAGCCTGTGGGGGTCAGGGAAGGCTCTGGAAAAGAGGAAACGACGAGCTGGGCCCGGAGGGCTAAGCGCAAATCTTCGGGCATGGAAGGGATGTGGCAGCGTGAGCCAGGGCCCAGCTAGGGCAGGAACTTGGCAGATCTCGAGGGATGAAGAACTTGGTGTGGGAGAGACGTAGAGATGGCTCAACAATTAAGTTAACTTGCCTGAAAAGCCTGACAACTTAGGTTCAATTCTTCAGTATCCATCCATGTAGAGCCAGATGCACAAGGTGGCACATGCATCTGAAGTTTGTTTGCAGTAGCTAGAGGCCCTGCCATGCCCCCCCCCTCTCTCCGCCTCTTTCTCTCTTGCTCACTCTCTCTCAAATAAATAAAAATAAAATAGATTTTTTTAAAAAAGAATTTGGTGTGAGCTGGTGGTGGTGGTGGTGGTACATGCCTTTAGTCCCAGCACCGGGAGGCAGAGGTAGGAGGATCACCATGAGTTTGAGGCCACCCTGAGACTACACAGTGAATTCCAGGTCAGCCTGGGCTAGAGTGAGACCCTACCTCGAAAAAAAAAAAAAAAAAAAAAAAAAAGGATTTGGTGTGAAGGAGAGAAGGGAGATTGTGGGAGGCGGGTAGAGTGTTCCAACTCAACTACGTTGGCAATTTAAAGGGCAAAAGCTGAAGGTTCCAAACATGAAACAGAGAGCTGGCTGACTTCTAAAAATGGAGACTGGCCTCCAGACAGGGGCTTTTGAAACGGCTCTGGGTGGACTGATGTCATGTTAGGCCCCAGTCTCTGATCATCTGTGTTCTGGAAGCTCTTTCTGCCAGGCAAACTAACATCACGTGGTTCACGTGGACACGACATCAGAAGCACCTTGTGTGACTCGGTTAGGAGCAGTGCCAGGTGCTGGGGACACTCTGGTAGGAGGCCACGGGAACCTACCTCCCGGCCAGACCCTGTGTATGCTCTAGGGAAATGTCACCCTTACCAGGCGGCAAGGCTAGGTGCAGCGATGGTGTTTCTGAGCATCATGTACGCAGGGAAGTGGGGGGCACCTGTAGAACTCAGAGTTACACTGACAGATCGTACTGCCCCTGGGCCCAGCATTTGGTCCAGAGGCAGAAGCGGCTGTGCGGACTCTAGGTCAGAACTCTCTGGGTGGTGAGATGTTGATGGGGTCAGTTCAAATCAATGAGAAGAGGAGGCTTTCATTAACACTCAATATCCTTCAGAGATAGGCCCTAGAGGGCTAATGAGCATCCCAGAGTGGGTGGCTTTAAATACCTAGGATGAGATCCCGAGGAGAGAATCAGCCCATCGCACCTCACCAGGGCCCCCAACTGAAACCAAGAGTAATTGGGGAAACGAGCAAGAGTGCTGCTTTCTCGGTGAACCTGGTACCAGCACAAGGGTGAAGGAGACAGACACAGAGAACACTCAACTCCTACCAATCCAGAGATCCAGAGACACAGAGGCTCCCCAGACCTCATCACTGAAATAGACCTAAAGCGAACCCAACATGGCTCAGGGAAATTCATGGAAGAGAGGGCGGAAAGATTGTTAGAGCTACACGTTGGGACATTATGCACAGAGACATTGTCTCTTACCCATAACTGATGGCTTAACCCCACAATGCATGACCCACAGTCCCCAATGAGAAGGGTCCCTGTGGAGGGGGGAGGACAGGTAGGAGGCTAACGATGGTACCAACATGGCTGTCTACACACTATGTACATAACTAATAAAAAATTAAATTAAATTAAATTAAATTAAATTAAAAAGAAAATAGTAGATCATTATTTTCTTGATAACTGTTAAAAATAAAAATAAAATTAAAAATAAATAGATACCTAGGATGGTCATGTTGTAAAATGACATGCATTTGGAAGACTTGGACTAATTTGGTCTTTAAAACCTTTCTGACCACTGTGTGCACGCCCTTGGCCAAGGCTTTCCGGCTGCAGGCCTGGGCGCTCTCACTACGGGTTGAAGTAGATGGTTTCTGCAGCTCCCACGATCATACAGAAAGACACGGGAGAAGAAAACACACATTTCTGTTTAATCAGAGCTTTTTATATATAAAAAAACAAAACAAAAAAACCCAAGTAAATGAAACACTTTGGCTCATAAAATTTTGGAATAGCCAATAAAATCTTCCATCTAAGTTATTTGCACATTATTTTCACTCTCTCCAGTCTCGCACCATTACTTGAAAACACAACTCGGAGTCTCTGGGCTCTGGGAACATTCAGTACAACTTGGTGCTCAGACTCCAGAGAAAATGCGTTCTCAGGAGCTCGCGGCTCATGTTTTCGTCGCCCTGCCCTTGGCCTCTCTCTGCCCAGACTCACCCGGCCAGCCCTGTGAGCATGACTCACTGACAGCTCTTTGTCCACACACAGAAAAGCCGTGGCTGCGTTTACAAGCAAAACACGTCACCATCCTTGGGAACACCTGGGGATGGGGAAATCAACTAGTAACCGACAGCTGTTAGAAGTCACACATACATGCACATGAGCGTGAGCGCACACGCGCACACACACACACACATGGGGGAGGGAGCTATATCAGAGCAAAGTAACTCTCCGAAGAAGTTGGCAACCAGCATTAATTTATGGAAGGCAGAAAAAACATTTCTCCAGAGGACCAAGTTGATGCATAGTTGAGAGGCGTGTGAGAAGAAAGTAATGAATATTCATACAGCATCTATTCCACGCCATGCACTGCTGTTGTGGTCACATACACGAGTGAAGAGGGGAAGGCCAGCTGACTAGACGGCAGGGCAGAGGAGAGAAGCTGTACAGATTAAGGATGAGTGGCTGTGAAGCCCTGGGTGACCTGTCTTACAACTCCGTGCCTCGGTTTCCTCGTCTGTAAGTAGGGCTGACGGTAGTCTGAGCCAGGCATGGTGGTACACACCTACAATCCCAGCACTTGGGAGGCGGAGGCAGGAGGATCACTGTGAGTTTGAGGCCAGCCAGGGCTGCATAGTGAGATCTTATCTCAACCCTCACCCAACATTGACCGACCCACCAACCATCCAGCCAACCAACCAACTTACCCACCCACCCACCCACACGCCCACTCACCAGCAAGCCAACCAACCAATGAGGAGTAATAAAACAGTAGTCTCAAGGTTATAGGGTTCTTTTTAAAAATATTTATTTATTTTAAATATCTTTATTTTTATTTATTTATTTGAGAGCGACAGACAGAGAGAGAAAGAAGCAGAGAGAGAGAGAGAGAGAGAGAGAATGGACGCACCAGGGCCTTCAGTCACTGCAAATGAACTCCAGATGCGTGTACCCCATTGTGCATCTGGCTAACATGGGTCCTGGGGAATCGAACCTCGAACCAGTGTCCTCAGGCTTCACAGGCAAGTGCATAACCGCTAAGCCATCTCTCCAGCCCTTAATATTTATTTTTATTTAAAAGCGACTTTCACTGCATTTTGAGCTATCGCTGGCACGAAGTCCACACACTGGGAGCTGGAAAGTAGATAAGGCGGAGTCCCTCCTGAGGTTCCAACACAGGGGTCCTCACTGATGCCAAGCCACGGAATATTTTTGTGTCAGTCTGAAAAGTGACTTTACGCTCTGTAAATGAACTCTTGACTTAAAAGAAAAAAATCAAAACAAAGTAAAAGCAAAACAGAGCAGCATTTAAAAACTGTAAGCAATACAGTAAATGTGAAGAAAAGAAAAAAGTTAAATAATCCCAGGTCTTATACCCATTATCTTGGTTCATTTTTTGCTGCTATAACAAAATACCCTAGGCTAAGTGTTTAGCAAGAAAAGAGGTTCTGGAAGGTAAATGTTCAAGACTGGGCAGTTCTATCTGCTCCGCTCTAGCTATTGTCCCCTTGCCTATATTACAACATGTCAGAGAAGCAGAAAGGAAACAGCTTCATGCAAAAAGGGGCCAGATGAGTGGCACGGCCTCATGTTATGACCTACGCTTGAGAGAGATAGCTGGGGTCCTTCACAAACTACACTAACTCCCCCCAAGTTTCACCTACAATTCCATGTTCCCTTTCCAACAGGCCCCCCGTCTCTCAAAGGCTCCGTCACTTCTGCACATTGCCACGCTGGAAACTCAGCTTCCAGCCTTTGAGCCCTTCGGAGACAAGATCAAAACCCCGCCCACACGATCGCACCTGTGGGTAATAGCCCGTTGGTTTGCAATAACCATCCTCCGGCTATCTTTTTATGTGTATTAAATTTAAACGTGTGCTGCACTGACCTTCTCATCGCTGGCACAAAGCACCCAGGCCGAAAGCAGCTTGTGGGAGGAAAGTTGTTGATTTTGACTCACAGACTCCAGGAGAAATCCCATGACAGCAGGGGAAAATGGGGCTTGAGCAGAGGCTGGACGTCACCTCCTGACCAACATCAGGTGGACAACAGTAGCAGAAGAGTGAGCCCAGCTAACACCGGCAAGCTAGGGGCTTATGAATGAAGCATCAAGGCTCACTCCCAGCAACACACCTCCTCTAGCAAGGCTCCACCTCCCAAACGGTCACTAGCTGGGGATCAAGCATTCGGAGCACATGAGTTTATGGGGGACACCTAATTCAAACCACCACGGCATGGTTTTTACAAAAAATGTCATGAGTGGCTGTGAGGCTGTTCTGGCACATTCTCTCGTTGGGAGTGCCTCCACCCTGCCTGGCTGGTACTTGTGTTCTCCCAACTGTTAAACGTTTTGGACACTACCTCCAGATCCATATTCACATTTTAAACGTTTATCATGTTTACTGGCTGCAGAGGAGTCTGTCCTATGAATGCACACTGATTTATTTAACTAACTCCCTACTGGAAAGTACTTAGGTGATCTCGTATAAATAATGCTTAGATATGGTCGTACGTTTAGATACTTACTGTTATTGAAGACTCATCTACTGAATTGCCTTTAAAATTTCCTTTAACAGGGCTGGGGAGATGGCTCAGCGGTTAAGGTGCTTGCCTACAAAGCCTAACGACCCAGGTTCGATTCTCCAATAGCCACATAAAGCCAGATGCACAAAGTGGTGCATGCGTCTGGAGTTTGTGTGCAGTAGCTTGAGGCCTTGGTGCACCCACTTCTCTGTCTGTCTTCTCTCTATCTCTCTCCGATTATAAATAAGTAAGTAAAAAAAAATTTTTTTTTAATTTCCTTTAATGAACACTGAGCCAAAAAAAGACAATACAGGTGGTCTTTAGAGTCAACACTAAGCAACCCAGTATCACAGAGTTGGCTCACACATCTTAAGTTATTCAATCTAGAAGACCAGCTCACCATGACAGGCTCTTCAGCCTCTTCTTGTGCCCCTCCAGGGCATGCTGGGACCTCTGTTCCTCCTGAGGGGACCTGTTCCATGTTGGATATGTCTATGGAGCCCTGACTCCATGTAACCCATCTTTCAAGTCCTCATCTTCTCTCCAGTGCCCAATTCCTCTTTCATTCGCAATCACATCATTGCCCTCAGCTCCACATTGCTGAGATGAACATCCAAACCAGGCACAGTTCAGGGAAGGAAGAGATGTATCTGAAGCTTACAGACCCAGGGGAAGGCCCATCATGGCGGAAGAAGCTACTTCCAGACATCCAGGAGGAGAGAAACAACCAAGCAGCCAGCAAACACCAAAAAGCAGCAAACACAAAAATCCTCCGGGGTTCAGACCTCTCTGCACACCTTTCGGCTGGAATCCAGATCTGCTCCCAAGCATAACTTCGGGTTGGACCCCAGGATCCCTCCCCAGTGACGCCTCCTCCAGCTAGGCCGGTGGAGACCCAAGTTATAAGCTTAATAAAACACCAGAGTCTGGGCTGGAGAGATGGCTTTTAGTGGTTAAGGCACTTGCCTGTGAAACCTAAGAACCCAGGTTCAATTCCCCAGTACACACATAAGCCAGATGTACAAGGTGGCACATGCATCTGGAGTTTTCTTGCAGTGGCTTAAGGCCCTGGCATACCCATTCTCTCTCTCTGTTTCTCTCTCTCCCTGTCTACCTATTTGTCTCTCTATCAAATAAATAAATAAAATATTTAAAAACCCACAAAACACCTGAGTCTATGGAGGTCATATATCCAGACTACCATACACAAGAATCATTTGAAGGCTGGAGAGATGGCTTAGTGCTTAAGGTGCTTGCCTGCAAAGCCAGAGGACCCAGGTTCAATTCCCCAGGACCCACATTAGCCAGATGCCCAAGAGGGCACACACGTCTGGAGTTCATTTGCGGTGGCTGGAAGCCTTGGCATGCCCATTCTCACTCTCTCTCTCCCTTTCTCTGCAACTCTAATAAAATAATAAAGAAAATTTTTTAAAAAAAGAATCATTTGAAGATGAGTAAGACCCACTCCCCTCCAGAGGCCTGTGTGATACCGTCTTAAACATCTCCAATGCCATCATTTTGTATGATCTTATGATAAGAATAAAATATTGGCAACAGTGATTGCTAACATTTATTGAAGTTTTCCTCTGTGCTACACTCTACACAAACATCCGGGTGCTCTACAACATTGGGTTCTGTGAGTTGGTTGCTGCTGTCTTGAGTTCCTATGTTAGGGTTCTCAAGCACCAGAGAAGCTGAGAGGCCTTCCCGAGGTAACAGAGCAAGCGACCGACTCCAGTGCAGGCTGTCTGTGAGCACCACCCTTGGAGAACTGGGCCTCCATCTCCCTCAGAAGTTTCTGGAAGTGGCTGCTCCCACCAGCCAAGCTAAGTCTTCCGAGGACTCAGGTGTGAGCCCTGAGCAGACCCACAGCGCACCACAACTGGGCGCACTGCTTGTTTAGAGAGTCTCCATGGAGCGTCCTGGGGTTGGCTCTGGACAAGAACCGACCTGCTGATGGAGAATCCGGAGGAAGCGCTGTGATTCATCCAGGTTATACCCCCCCCCCACCACCCCGCTCCGCAAACCTGGGGTAACGTGGACATACACAGATTCCTGGGCTACAGAAGAACCCGTGGTGATGAGCCCTGGAGAATATCTTTTCACGAAAGACCCTTGGGCCATGTGGGTGTCAGCAAGCTGCCATCTACTTCTTTGCCCTCCCATGCTGGCTGAGAACAGAAAAAGGCAAAGGTTTATGCCAACTGAAGAGAAATCAGAGTGTTGTTAGGATATTATCAAGCACATGTTTCCCCTGAAGATTCTTACTCAGGTCGCCCCTGGGTTGATCTTTTTTTTTTTTTTTTCAAATATTTTATTTTTATTTGAGGGCTGGAGAGATGGCTTAGCAGTTAGGGCATTTGCCTGCAAAGCCAAAAGATCCTGGTTCAATTCTCCAGGACCCACGTAAGCCAGATGCACAAGGGGGCGCATGCATCTGGACTGTGTTTGCAGTGGCTGGAGGCCCTGGTGCACCCATTCTCTCTCTCTCTCTCTCTCTCTCTCTCTCAAATAAATAAATAAATAAAATGTATGCTAAAAACATTTATTTTTATTCAAAAGAGAAACAGACAGAGACAGAGAGAGAGAGAGAGAGAGAGAGAGAGAGAGAGAGAGAGAATAGGCACACCAGGGCCTCTAGCCATTGCAAACTCCAGACGCATGCATCACCCTGTGCATCTGGCTTATGTGGGTACTGGGGAATTGAACCTGGGTCCTTAGGCTTCACAGGCAAGTGCCTTAACTGTTAAGCCATCTCTCCAGGCCCCTGGTTTGATCATTGAACTTGTTCTGGCCTTGAGACCCAGAGCTTCTTGCCCTGTCATAGAGAATTCTATATAGGCTCAGGCCTATTTTTCTGGAAAGAAAAGCTAAAACTTTCATTTAGATTCTCCAAGAGTACAAGCCTCCCAGCTCTAGACAAATTCAATTGATGAGTCAAGCTGTCTGAATTTAGTTGCTTACCTTGCTGAGAGAACATATCCTACACTCACTCTGCCCACATTTCTTCTCTCCTTTCAAAGGGATCATGCCAACGCTTGTTGAAAAGATACAATGCTACGTCTGATGGTATCTCTTGACCCATTAGCACCACATACTTTTTAATAAAAATATTTATTTACTTATTTTAAATATTTTATTTTAATTTATTGATTAGAGAAAGAGAGAATGGGCACACCAGGGCCTCTAGCCACTACAAATGAACTCCAGACATACGTGCCACCTTGTGCATCTGGCTTACGTGGATCCTGGGAAATTGAACCTGGGTCCTTTGGCTTTGCAGGCAAATGCCTTGACCACTAAACCATCTGTCCAGCCCTAAAAATATTTATTTAGATAAGTAAAATATTTTTTTAAAAATAAAACATATAAAATAGGCTGGAGAGATGGCTTAGTGGTCAAAGCACTTGCATGTGAAGCCTAGGGACCTCTCTCTCTCTGCCTCTTTCTCTCTGTGTGTCTCTCTCAAATAAATAAAAATATATATGAAAAATAGTTATTTATCATTATTTGAAAGGAGAGAGAGAAAGAAAGAGGGAGAGAGCCACTGCAAATGAACTCCAGACTTATGTGTCTCTTTATGCATCCGGTTTTGTGTGGGCATTGGGGATTTGAACCCCAGGCTGTCAAGTGGCTCAAACAAATGCCTTTAACCACTGAGCAATCTCTCCAGCCCAATACTTTAAAAATTTTTAATATTTTATGATTTCATATCCTTTTTATTTTTTTTTTAAATTTATTTAAGAGAGAAGGACAGAGAGAGAAGGAGGACGATAGAGAGAGAAAGAGAATGGCAAGCCAGGACCTTTAGCCACTGCAAACGAATTCCAAACACATGCACTGCCTAGTGCCTCTGGTTTGTATGTGGGTACTGGGGAATCAAACCTGGGTCCTTAGGCTTTGCAGGCAAGTGCCTTAACCACTGAGCATCTCTCAGCCCCATACTTTTTTTTTAATGTGTGATTTTAACTTTATAACTTATCACAGGCTTCTTGTGGAACCATTTTCTTTTGTGCCGCTTGTAAGCCACCTGCTTGGTATTCAGGTCTAGAACTGCCTTGGTAATTGATGGAGAGCTTAAGACTCTTGTTTATTTTGTGCTCAGACACAGGGGTGAGTTAATCATTCTCTTCAGTTCAGTGGCGTACTTTATTATTGGCTCCTGCAGAGTCTCATCTCATACATCCACCCATTTATTCTTGCGTGCATGGATTTGATCTTTGAACTTGTTCTGGGCTTGAGACCAGAACATTCTCTCACTTCCCTCATAGGCAACCATTCAAATGTTCCCAGTGTATGTTATCTTGGCCACATTATATCAGAAATACCATGTTTAAAGCTGGAGAGATGGCTTAGCGGTTAAGGTGCTTGCCTGCAAAGCCTAAGGACCCAGGTTCAGTTCCCCAGTACCCATGTAAGCCAGATGCACAAGGTGGCACATGCATTTGGAGGGTATTTTTGCAGTGGGTAGAGGCCCTGGCATGCCTATTCTATCTCTGTCAAATAAATAAAATAAAAATAAAGAAATACAGTGTTTAATATATACATATCATTCACAAAAAACTCTATGGATCTGGTCCTTCCTTCCTTGTTTCTTTCCTCCTTCTTCCCTCCCTCCCTCCCTTCCTTCTATCTCCTTCCCTTTTTCCTTCCCTCCCTCCCTCCCTCCCTTCCTTCCTTCCTTCCTTCCATCTCCTTCCCTCTTTCCTTTCCTGCCTCCTTCCTTCCCTCCCTCCCTCCCTTCCTCCCTTCCTCCCCCCTCTCCCTCTTCTTTCTTCCGGCTCTGGGGACAGAAGCTAGCACGTTGTGCAGGCTAGGTTACTACTGTCCCCCTGAATTGCATCCTCAGTCCAGCCTCTTGCTTTCTTGACTAGCAGCACATTTTAAAAGCTGTTTTCAGCTATTCCTTCTTGACTCTGGTAGAGGATCTTAGGGTGTGCCTCCCTGCTTTTGCCCACCCACAGCCCATGGCTGGACACCTATTTCTACAAACAGACCCACAGCGAGCCTTTTTCGGGTACAGTCCCTGGGGACATGCCGGAGAGTTGTTTGGGGATGCCTGTTCAGAGGTGGTGTGGCTGGACCATGGAAGACAGGGACATTTAACTTGGCAAAGTTCTGCCCTCCAAAATGGCTGCACCTATTTACCAACTCTCAGCACGGTCCAAGAATTCCGGTGCTGGCCACCACGAGACTCATTTTGGCCAAAAGGATGGGGGTACGTGGTGCCACTGCTACACCATGCACACCAGTAGCGGGCACTAGTGAGCCTGGCCATCTCTTCCCATGCCCGCTCCTCAGGAGGGAGGGGTTTTCCTTCCTGAACTGCTTCTCTGGCGCTTTGGTCAGTGGAGAAAAGGAGGTGCTAACCTTTCGGGCTTAGTTTGTTTTGCAGTGCTGAGAACGGGAGCCAAGGCTCATGCAAGCTGAACTCCCTCCGCTTCTCAAACTTTCATTGATTTGCAGGGCTCTTTCATGTTCTAGATACCATCTCTAGTTGGTGTTTTTTTTTTTTTTTTTCTTAAACAAAAAAATCCCTGTATTTATTTGCAATGAGAGAGAGAGAGGAGAGAAACAGAGAGAGGGAGAGAAACAGAGAGAGGGAGAGAGAGAAAGAGAAAGAGAATGGGCATACCAGGGCCTCCTGCCACTGCAAATGAACTCCAGGTGAATGCAACATTTAGTGCATCTGACTTTACATGAGTACTGAGGAATCCAACCTAGGCCATTAGGCTTTGCAGGCAAGTATCTTAACCACTGAACCATCTGTCCAACCCAGGTTTTTACAAAAATATTTTGTTTATTTATTTGAGAGAGAGAGAGAAAGAGAAAGAGGCAGAAAGAGAGAGTATAGTGTGCCAGGGCCTCCTGCTGCCGCTAACGAACTCCATACGTGTGTGTGCCATTTTGTGCATCTGGCTTGACGAGGGTGCTGGGGACTTGAACCGCTGCTCTCAGGCTTTCCACGCATGCGCATTTAATTGCTGAGCCATCTCTCCAGCCGTTAGTTCGTTTTGACATTGCGTGGGTCTATCCTCCAACATCCTAGCCCTTCTGTGGATGAACCCTTTCCTTGGGATGAATTTGAACCCATTAAGCTCTTAAGTCCTGCACTGCACTCATGAAGTTTGCCTCAGAGGCCCTAAGGTCTTCTCTACGAACCGCGACTGGACAGCTGGGAGCCGTGTGTCTCACCTCTACGATCCTGCGTTCAAGCACAGCCTTGGAGCCAGGGCGGCTGTGTGCCCCGGTGTAAGCCCCTGCCTCTGGTTTTGCACTCGGCCCTGCCTGATGTTATTTTGCTCCAACATAGCCTGCTCATGCCCTTTGGTGGCACGATCTCTCTTCTCGTAACTAGATCTGGCCATCTCTCAACACCCACTTCCTCCAACACAAAACCAATAACTTTGAAAAGTTCCTTACTTTCTGCCCTTTTGTCCATATGTATATATTTTTTTTCTAATGCCATTTGATTACCAGAACCTTATTCTCTAATCATTCCATGCAGGCAGGCTCTACTCCCTCCAGGGGAGAGCTCTCCATCTTAACATGTCTTTTGCTCATGGCTCTTGGGTCGGCGCTCTTACAAGAGGGCCTAATAAATACTCCCCTCTCTAAATTCGAGCTGCTGCCAAAGACTGATTACTTAAGCCCCCAAACCTTTTGAAAAATGTATTCCTTCCTCTGCATCTCCAAAGCCACATCCGTGCCTGAGTTTAACCACTATGCACCCAGACTCGACGGACCTTCTAGACTTTCACTCCCCCTGTCTGCCTTGTCCCCGGGGACGGCAGCAAACTTCAGAAACATGCCAGCCTGGGCTCTGGGTTCAGGGTCCTGCCACCCGCCTTCAGGGTTGAACTCCCTTCACAGTCTAACACGTGGCTACTGCCCCTACTTGCCTGGGCACACTCACTACCTCCTCTGGCTGTTCATTTGCCCAGAGAACGCTTGAAGCCTGTCACTGTGCAGTTTTTGACTCTTGGTGCTAAACTTATCCTCCGGGGGGAATGAGTTCATGAATTCACGTACTTAGAGGCACACGCAGTCTGCTGCGTCAGGCTCACGTTGCTGGCAGAAATCACCCTGACCAAGAGCAGCTTGTGGGAAAAAGGGGTTTATTTTGGCTTACAGACTCGAGGGGAAGCTCCATGATGGCAGGGGAAAGGGATGGCATGAGCAGAAGGTGCACATCACCTCCTGACCAATATCAGATGGACAACAGCAACAAGAGAGTGTGGCAACGGGGAGCTGGTTATAACACCCATAAGCCCGTCCCCCAAAATGCACTGCCTCCAGAAGGCGTTAATTCCCAAATCTCCATCAGCTGGGAACCTAACATTCAGAAGAGCTAAGTTTATGGGGGGGACACCTGAATCAAACCCCCACATTGTCCGGCCTAAGTGAAGAATGAAGCAGACTTCTCTCTCCTCTCCCTCTCTGAGCTTCCTGGGACTGCTGTAACGATTTAACCCAAACTTGATGGCTCAAAACACCAAAACTCCTGACCAGAAAAGTCAGCATCACTGGGGGCCACAGCTTGGGTCTGGAATGGTCCCCGCAGGCCCATGTGTCAAAGGTTAGGCCACTGGGATCGCGCCTTCAAAGGGGAGCCAGTGAGTCCAGACTTTCCTTGCCCGTCTCTGCTTCTTGGTTACGTGGGATCAGCAGGCTCCGCCACACGGGCCCGGACATAACGTGCTGCCTCACCGCAGCCCTACAGGCAGTGACCCCACGCTGCAACCTCCAAACAGGGAACCAGATAAACCCTCCCTCTTCTTAGGGTGGTTATATCAGGTGCTTGTTATAGGGATGGGAGGCTGACATGCTGAGCCAAAGCGTCACCAGGTCTCCACGAGACTCCATGGGAGAATCCGGTCCTCGCTTCTCTGGGACTTCTCTGGCTTGTGGTCTAGTCACTCTGATCATCATTTTCCAGGCAGTGAAATCATCCTCCATTTCTCCCTTGCAAGATTGCTTGAGCAAGTATCTAGGACCCACTGGGAAAACCCAGGATAATCTCTTTCTCAAGTCTTTTTTTTTTTTTTTTCATTAATTTGAGAGAGAGAGAGAGAATTGGTGCGCCAGGGCCTCAGCCACTGCAATCGAACTCCAGACAATTGTGCCACCTAGTGGGCATGTGCGACCTTGCACTTGCCTCACCTTTGTGCGTCTGGCTTACATGGGATCTGGAGAGTTGAACATGGGTCCTTAGGCTTTGCAGGCAAGCGCCTTACCTGCTAACCATCTCTCCAGCCCTTAAAATAAAAAAAAATTTTTTTCAAGATTTTTAATTATTATCCCCACCCATCCCACCCCAACCTTATGTAAGGAGAATTCTGGAGAGGAGAAAAGGTGAGACTTTGCCTATCACAAAGTCATGGCTGACACCCCCATATAAGGACAGATTAAAGAGAGACAAGCACGACAAATTTATTTAACCAACATTTTGCATGGCATGAGAGCCTTCAGAAACGAAGACCTAAACGCCCAGTCACCATGGCTGTCACCAAGGAAACAAACTACAGGTGCTGGCGAGTACATTGAGGGAAAGAAACTCTAACCCTGGTGTGGTCACTATGGAAATAAGTGTGGAGATTTCTCAAAAAGTTACATTTTACAACATGGTTGGCACATGCCTGGAGTCCTGGTACTTAAAGAGGTAGAAGCAGGGGGGATCAGGAGTTCAAGGTAATCCTTAACTAGATAGCAAGTCTGCAGCCAATTCGGGTTATGTGAGACATTGTCTCAAAACATAAAAGAAGGGAGCTGGAGAGATGGCCTAGAGGTTAAGGTGCTTGGCTGCAAAGCCAAAGGACCCAGGATAGCTTCCCCGGGACCCACATAATCCAGATGCACAAGGTGGTGCACACATCTAGAGTCGGTATGCAGTGGCAAGAGGCCCTGGTGCACCCAT
Organism: Dipus sagitta; assembly: GCA_036346955.1. Taxonomy (NCBI): domain Eukaryota; kingdom Metazoa; phylum Chordata; class Mammalia; order Rodentia; family Dipodidae; genus Dipus; species Dipus sagitta. The sequence continues at coordinate 12,044,879 of CM070775.1, read as the reverse complement.
TCTCTCTCTTGATCTGCCTCTTTCTTTCTCTCTCTGTCTCTCTCTCAAATAAATAAACAAAATAAATCCTGGAGAGATGGCTTAGCGGTTAATGCACTTGCCAGCAAAGCCAAAGGAACCAGGTTCAGTTCCCCAGGACCCACGTAAAGTCAGATGCACAAGGTGGCACATGTATCTGGAGTTCTTTTGCAATGGCTAGAGGCTATGGTGTGCCCATTCTCTATCTTCCTCTGCCTCTCATAAATAAATAAATAAATAAATAGTTTAAAAACAAAACAACCCCCCCTACCATATGACCCAGCTATACCACTCCTGGGTATTTATACCTGAAGGACGCTAAGGCAAGATTCAACAGGGGGGGCTGGAGAAATGGCTTAGCTGTTAAGGTGCTTGCCTGCAAAGCCAAAGGGCCCAGGTTTGATTCTCCTGGTCCCACATAAGCCAGATGCACAAGGTGGCACATGTGTCTGGAGTTTGTTTACATTGGCTGGATGCCCCGGTGTTCCCATTCCTCCCCCCCACCACCTCTCTCTCAAATAAATAAATAAAATATATTTAAAAAAAGATTCAGCAGGGATAGTTACATACCACGTTCATTGTTGTAGTATTCACAATAACCAAGTTAAGGAGTCTTCCCAGGAGCCCATGAGCAGGGGAGTGGGTGAAGGAAAAGAGGCATGCATGCACAACGGGGTACTGCTCAGCTGTAGAGAGCAAAGAAAACGACGGAACTGGTGATCCTCATGGTAAGTGAAGTAAACTAGACTCCGAAAGACAAATAATGTATATTTCTTCTCATATGAGGGATCTGTAGCTTGTTTTATTTTAGATATGAAAGTAGCAGAAGGGCTATTTTGGGAAGGAGAACAGTGAGAAGGGGAGGAGCAGAGGGGACGGGGGGTGCATATGACCAAAGTGTACTATGTCTATGGATGAAAATTCCTAATACAACCCATTATGTTGTACAATTAATGTATAAGCAAGGAAAAGAGAAAAGGAAGGAAGGAAGGAAGGAAAGAAGGAAGGAAGGAAGGGAGGGAGGAAGGAAAGAAACAGGGCATAGGTGTCTACTTTCATGCTGAGTTTCAGCAAAGAGGGGAAACTGTGGTCATGTGATTGGACTAGAAGGATTGCACCCAGTGGCGACGCATTGAGAGGGAAACCCAAGGAGACCCGTCTGTTCAGTGTCCTCTGGCCCTGAGAAGGACAGCCACCATCAAGGCAGCCCACGTTCAAAAGAGTGCAGTCCGAGAACCCTTGTGCGGCCAGCTCTCACACAGACAGGTGGGACAAGGTCACAAAGTGACCTTTCTGCTTCTGCCGCTTTCTTAGTGTCCAAGATACCGTTGTTTTAGGTAGTGTGTTCTGGGCCCAGACCACTCACAGGTTCCTAAGATCAGGGTCTGAGTATCTGGTGGATGGGTGGGGGGTTTACAACCCAGCATACTCCCCAGAGATCCTGGCACCTCTTAGTTTTACTGGGGCTCACATCTCCCTGTATGCTGAGCATGCTGTCCTCACAGACACTAATTAATTCCCATCACCGCCGTTGTTTGCTTGGCTCTGAGAACAGTGCATTATTTCCGATGAATGACAGACACGTTGCTGGCTTTAGACCTCTGTTCCAAGTCTGCTGGTAACCTCTTAGATCCATCCATCAAACCTTTGGGATTTGTGCCAACTAATTAAATCTGTAAATTTTAGAAGTGATAAGCGCTTGTTTAATTTTTTACCAAGGATTAAGACATTTAGTGGGCCTGGCTGAGAGCAGAACCCTGTGGCATATCACCAGATACCTCTCCCTGGGTTTAAGTAAGCCTGTCTCTTCCAGCCTTATGCTGTCTCTTCTCATAAATCTCTGCTGACATGCGCAGTTGCACTGTATATATATTGCTTTAAATATATATACATATATATTGCTTTAAATATACATACATATATATTGCTTTAAATATATATACATATATGTTGCTTTAAATATATATATACATATATATTGCTTTAAATATATATATTTATTTATTTATTTATTCATTTAAAGAAGCAATTTAAGGAAAGGAGGGTTTATTTCAGCTTGTGAGGGGACACGGCCGCCAGAGCAGGAAGTGGCTGGTGACACCCAGCCCACAATAGGGAAGCAGAGGGCGACGGAGGCTGGTGCTCAGCTCGCCTTTGCCTTTCTGTTCATTCTGGGACCCCAGCCTGCGGAATGGTGGGTCTTCTCACCTCAGCTTAATCTAGAAACCCCCTCACAGACATGTGGAAGGCTTTGTCTCTAAGTGATTCCAGGTCCTGTCAAGTTGAAAATCCTAACCATCCGGGTACCTAATTGCAGCAGGCTGAATGCTGGGTAAGGAGGACTTCTAAGAAAGCCTGTGACCATTCCAGGAAGGAGACCACTTCAGACAGCCCCAGGGGAGAGCGAGGAGAGGACGACTTATTAAGTCCATATAGCAAAGGCAGGCCTTGCCCCTCCGTCTACCCTCCACTCTGGACAATGTACTTCCTTTCCGCTTTCTGTCAATGAACCTTGGCTCCTTGGTCATTCTGCCTGTGCACTGGTGTGAATTCTTCTCCTCTGGGAGCGCAAGAACCCAGGCTGCTGCCGACGTTGGCATTGGAAGGGGTCCGGGAAGGGACGTTTCTCCTCATCCACAACAAACTCATTTCCAGTTTAGAAGCCTGGAAGTTTAACTTCTTCAGAAGGACCAGTTCCTCCCGAGATTTCTTCCTCGGTTTCTCGCTGTGTCTTCTGAATTTTGTGCACCCACGTGTTGGTGATAACATTTCCCTAAATACAGGGCCAAGGAAATGGCTCAGCATTTAAAGGCGCTTGCTCGCAAAGGCTCATGGCCCAGGTTCAATTCCCCACCGTCCACGTGAAGCCAGATGCACCGAGTGGCAAATGTATCTGGAGTTTGTTTGCAACGGCAAGGCAGGAGACCTGGATGTGGCCGTTCTCTCTCTCTCTCTCTCTCCTTACAAATAAGTAAAAATATTTTTGAATAATTTTCCTAAATACACCATTCATATTGGGTTGATTACTGTCCTAAAGACTATTTCTTTAAAGATCTCATCTCAAAGTTGTGTTTAGGACTCGAACACAGGAGTTTTGGCGGGAGGAGTTTGCATATTAGGCCTGACAGGCCTAAATAAGTTTTAGCTATTTAATGCCACACCCTGCAAAATATGTACTCCTATTCTATGTGGAAATAAGTCCGTTTTTATGCATGCACATAAACATCTTCCCTAAAAACAGTCTTTCATAAGAAAACACACCCAAATACTTTGTACGTGGCCTACTTGTTTTAAAGAGTCATAAATTTTGGATTTGGCTCAAGCAAAATCATGTGTGAAATCCAATAAATGAGAAATCTTTATTTCTCAACCACTTTACAAAAATGTCTGTCTCAGAGGCCAACTGTTTTCCCCCTCCCGTCAAGTCTCATGATTTTCTATGAAACCAGATCTTTGCAAGAAAAGGATGAAACAGGAGAGTGTAGTACAGCCAGGCGGACACTAGGTGGCGACCCAGGTAGAGGGAAAGATAGGCAAAAATGTCGGCAGGCTCAGCTCAGGCTCTTGATTTTGTTTGAACCAAGAATGTGTCCAGTCATTCTTGAAGTTGGATTTCTTCAATCAAAATGAGCCTCGTTGCTCTGACTCTAGTCAGATGTGTGTGTGTGTGTGTGTTAAATGAGCAGTTTGTACTCCAGGGATCTTCACTGAATCAAGGTCGAAATGGTTGTGCTTAATAACGGCTCATTTTTGGCTCAATCAGAAATGTTCTGTCCAAATCTCCCTTGTTCCCATAAGGCCATGTGCCTGCCAGGTCCAAGGTACTCCTCCTTCCACAGTGGCTGAAAAATACCCCATGTCTTCAGGGCTCTTGTCTGTATGCAGAGGAATATCGCTGGGTTTCAGAGCATCGTGTTAGCAAAAGGGACACCCATAGAAAAAGCAATGACAGGGCTGGAGAGATGGCTTATTGGTCCAGGTACTTGCCTGCAATGCCTAAGGACTCAGGGTGGATTCCCCAGTACCCATGTAAACCAGATGCACAAGGTGGCTGGAGGCCCTGGGGTGTGGGCGGACAATCTCTCATCTGCCTCTTTTTCTCTCTCTCAAATAAATAAATAAAATATTTAAAAAAGAAAAGAAAAGAGCAGCCGGGCGTGGTGGCGGACGCCTTTAGTCCCAGCACTTGGGAGGCAGAGGTAGGAAGATCGCCACCATGAGACTACATAGTGAATCCCAGGTCAGCCTGAGCTACAGTGAGACCCTACCTCAAAAAACAAACAAACAAAGCAATGACAGGACTGGAGAGATGGCTTATTGGTTAAGGTGTTTGCCTGAAATACCTAAGGACCCAGGGTGGATTCCCCAGTACCCATGTAAACCAGATACCCAAGGTGGCTAGAGGCCTCGGGGTGGGGGCATTCTCTCTCTCTCTCCCTCTTTTTCTCTCTCAAATACATATATATATATATATATATGTATATATATATATATATACATATACATATATGCTTTTTTTTCTTTTGGTTTTTCGAGGTCGGGTCTCACTCTAGTCCAGGCTGGCCTGGAATTCACTATGTATTCTCAGGGTGGCCGCACACTTACGGAGATCCTCCTACTTCTGCCTCCCAAGTGCTGGGATTAAAGGTGTGCGCCACCACGCCCTGCAATAAATTTTTTTTAAGAATGAAAAGAAAAGAGAAAGCAATGGCCATGTGCTTGTGAAGTGGAATGCATGTTGTGTCCAATCTCCCAGGCCGTGGACTAAGGAGCAAAGTGGCACCTTGCTTAAACTTCTGTGTATTGCGCTAGAAACGACCTGCGTGGATTCATATTCATTTGTTCCCTAGGCTAGTTTTTTTTTTAATTTTTTTTGTTATTTTTATTTATTTGAGAGCGACAGAGAGAGCAAGAGGCAGATAGAGAGAGGGAGAGAGAATGGGCTCACCAGGGCCTCCAGCCCCTGCAAACAAACTCCAGACGCGTGCGCCCCCTTGTGCATCTGGCTAACGTGGGTCCTGGGGAATCGAGCCTCGAACCGGGGTCCTTAGGCTTCACAGGCAAGCGCTTAACCGCTAAGCCATCTCTCCAGCCTTTTTTTTTTTTTTTTTTTTTTTTTTTTAAAGCAAACAGTGGACTGTAGACGGCAAATGTTCTCCTCCATGTATCTCTCTGGAGGCGCCAGGGCAGCAGGGGCAATTGATCATTTATCCACTACGGGCAAATGCTCTGGAGAGACCCTGGTCTGCTGCGTCTACGCTCAGGTCGGGGTCAGCTTCCCACCGCCCCCCCCCCCAACTTCGCGCTCCGTGTTTGCTGTTCATTGGGAAAAGCTGAATTCCAGGCTCACTCCCATCCTGACTCCACATTTCACCACCTATGTGAGGCTGTGTTCAAGGGTCCCTCCCTTGCCAATCATTTTCCATCCTTTTCCCTTGGGGGGGGAGGGGTCTCAGAAGGTGTTTGCTGTGAACCAGTCTCATCTCTGCCCACCAGCTCTCTTGACTCCTGCTGTCCGCGGTTGGAGGAGGGAGGGGAGGATGTCTCTTCCCATGACTCTCCCTACCTTCTTCCTACCAAGCCTTTCCCACCCGCCCCCGCCCCGCTGCATCCCAGCGGTGGCATTCCCAGCTCCTCCTGCTGTGAGCTCTTGCTGACATCATCTTCCAAGTCTCCCCCGTGGGGTTTCAGCAAGAAGCAGCTTCCTCCGCTGCCACCAGGACTGCGTTGTTTATACCCCGGCCACGCTCTGTAAACGTCTCTTCATCGTCAGCCCCTTGGAGATGCTCTTTCGGGCCTTTGCTTCACTGACTGAATAAACTAGGGTTCCTAGGTGACCCTCTTTGTACCTCCATTTCTCTTTTTATTTTTTTAATTTTTTGTTTATTTATTTGAGAGTGACAGACAGAGAGAGGAAGAGGGAGAGGGAGAGAGAGAGAGAGAGAGAGAGAATGGGCACGCCAGGGCCTCCAGCCACTGCAAACAAACTCCATACGCGTGCACCCCATTGTGCATCTGGCTAACGTGGGTCCTGGGGAATCGAGTCTCGAACCAGGGTCCTTAGGCTTCACAGGCAAGCGCTTAACCGCTAAGCCATCTCTCCAGCCCTCCATTTCTCTTTTTAAAATGGAAGGATACCTGCCTTATTGGTGATACAATCCAACAGCCACTAATATAATAACCACCTCAAAACAAAAAATAATTCCCAAAATAATTAAAATGAGTGTCTCCGATGAGCTTCTTTTTTTTTAAAAAAAAAATTATTTATTTATTTATTTATTTACAAGGAGAGAGATGGAGAGAGGAAGAGAGGGAGAGAAAGAGAGAAGGGGAGAGAATGGGTGCACCAGGGCCTCTTGCTGCTGCAAACAAACTCCAGATGCGTGCGCTACTTTGTGCATCTGGCTTTATGTGGGCACTGGGGAATCGAACCCAGGCAGCACCTGAACTGCTGAGCCGTCTCTCCAACCCACACATGAGGTTCTGCATCAATGCTTTTCATGCACTTAGGTCGACTTTCCTCACGAACGGGTGGACTGATGAGTGCCTTCTTGCTGAAGCGCCTCAGAAAGTTGGCACAGTAGGTCAATGATTGCCAACGCTGACCACGGCGCCCAAGGTTACACTGGCTGTAGGAGAGCCGGGGGCCCTCACAAGCTTCCTGTGACCTGCCTGTGCCTCAGCTGCTTGGCCTGTTGTTTACTTGGGCCAGGATTGTAGGAATATAGAAAGCATGCGTTTGTAATGATTTCTGGAATGTACTAAGCTGACGCTGCCTTGTCCTTCCATCTTGCTGATTCTTCCCCAGAAATGAAAGCTGGTTAAGTTGTGTTGGGGTTTATACACAGATCCAGCGTGGCTGGGCAGGGGCGGGGGGACCAAGCAACCACATTCACGGGATACTTGCTGGTGGCTGGAAGCAGCCTTTGGGCTTCCCTTAGGCCAGCGGCAGCTGGAAACTGGGCTCTTCCTACTCTGTCACAGTCTAGAGAAGGCCTAGACCAGGGATGTCCAAGCAAAGGTCTGTGTGTAATCATCATGGTATTTGACACCACAGGCAAGCAAAGAAGTTCTCACAGAATGAATAATTCTCATTATGTGGTGCCCTGTCCAGTGAGTCTTTTCGTTATTTCTAAACATTTAAACTTATTGATAGTGAGAAGAGAGAGATTGAGAGAGTCTATGGATGCACCAGGGCTTCTTGCCACTGTGAATGAAGTCCAGATGCATGCGCCACCTTATGCGTGTGGTTTTATGTGTTTACTAGGGAGTCACCCCTGAATAGGCAGGTTTTGCAAGTAAGCACCTTTAGCCACTAAGCCATCTAGAGAGTTTTTTAAAATCATTATGCAGGTCCCAGGTAAGTGATCACCAGCAAAAAATAAAAAATAAAAAATAAAAAAACAATTTAAAAATGAACTTGTCTAAGTCATAACTTCATTGATTTTTTTTTGATCTTATTATCAAGGTGGAGAAGATCATAAAACTAATGGGACATTTGACATTGTATTTGAGAAATTAATGTGTCCATGTTTGCTTCAATGGAGGTAGGTGCTATTTTCAGTATATACTCAAGGTGTCCATTAGGTATTTTCAAAAACAATATTTTTATTTATTTGCAAGCAGAGTGAGAAGGGAGACAGACAGAGACAATGGGCATGCCAGGGCCTCCAGCTACTGCAAATTATGAACTCCAGATACATGCACCATTTTGTGCATCAGGCTTTATATGGGTACTAGGGAATCAAACTAGGGTGGTTAGGCTCTGCAGGCACGTACCTTAACTGCTGAACCATATCTCCAGCCCTTGTCAGGTACTTTGGTTCTAATGTTGCCCTCAGTGTGCTTCATTACTGAATATAGTTGTTCACACATAGGTCCTGCCACACCCCACTGAGTGACTAGATTGTGAAGGATGGGACATTTGTCTCTGGGAAGACAAGACTTACAAAAGTCTACTAAAGAGACATGATCAAATTTTTAAAAGTTGAACGTCAGATCGCAGCTCTATGCATTCCATTTGAAGTTGGCAGGTAACATTTATGTCAACTGAAAATGGAATTACAAATATACCAAAATATTGATTATTTCCCCAGAAATCTTGAAAACTTTTCAAATTCTTGTATCTAATTGAAAAGCAAGTCTGCACAGTTTTTTTTTTTTTTTACTATTCATAGGACTGTGTTTAGCCAACATGTCAAAAAGCATAAAATTGTTTGCCTTAATTTGAGCTTGCCATAATTTCAGTTTCATTGGAAATGATATTATGATTTGAACCATTGTGTTGGCAAGTTGGTTTTCACCTTGAAGATGAATGTTTCACTCATTCACATGAGTGGTTAAATCCACTAAAATCACTCTGTCTAAAGCCAGTTACATCATCAAGTTCTGCCACATGTTTTTGCTTGCTTGTTATTTTGAGACAGGATCCTGTGTAGCCCAAGCTGGCCTCCAAATACTTTTGCAGCTGAGGGTAACTTTGAACTCCTGATTCTCCTGGCTGTTTGTTCCAAGCGCCGGGATTACAGCTGTGCACTACCAAACCCGGTTTTACGTGGCGCTGGGAAGTGAACCCAAGATCTCATGCATGCTAAGCAGGTACCCTATCAAGTGGTCTCTAGCTCCAACTCCACAAATTTGCTTTTGATACCATAAACAACTTGGTAACATGCCACAAGTCATAAAATCTTTTCAACATTTGGCCTTGACCTAGCATTTTACTTCCACAAAGTAAACAAGGTTGCAAGTAGCCAGCATCAACATTTCACACGTGTGCGTGCATGTGAGAGCCCAGGTGCACGCGTGCCACGGTACGCATGTCACACCAAGCAATTGCTTTGGAAGCTTCTTTATTGCTTCATACAGGCCTTTTGATTTAGTTGTGTCTTAATGGCACAAATGGATTCTCTGGGGACATTACATGGCCATCAGTGCTGCCAAGGTGACAGGTAGAGCTGCATTAACAGCATCAGTGGTGGCATCCATTGTCAAATCATAATGTTGAAAATCAGTGGCTCTACTTTCCAAATGTTTCAACGTTCCAGTTTCTTCAGTTCTCCTGGCTACAGTCTGCTGATTGATTTTATAAACTCACGCCCTTCTCAGTGTATATCTGACATACATACCTTGCTTAACAAACTTATCGCTGCTGCAGAAAATTGGCACAGGGGGCTGGGGAGATGGCTTAGTGGTTAAGGCACTTGCCTGAGAAGCCTAAGGACCCAGGTTCCATTCTCCAGGTCCCATGCAAGCCAGATGCACATGGTGGCGCATGTGTCTGGAGTTCATTTGTAGTGGCTGGAGGCCCTGGCATGCCCATTCTCTCTCTCTCTCCCTCCCTCTCTCTGTCTCTAATAAATAATAAATAAATAAATGAAGTGTTTAAAAATGGCACAGAGAAGTGGGGTTGTTACTGCCGTAAACATATCTGTGTGGCTTTTGTGGGAGGAATGTGGAAGGATCTGTAACTTCGGACTAGAGAAGTCTTGCAGAGTTGCAAGCAGAGATTAATGGGCCATTCTGGTGAGAGTTTGAAAGGCCTAACTGCACACAGAACAAGACCATGAAGGCTCAGCTTATGAGGTTTCAGAGGAGAAATAGTTCTTTTGTCAGAGACTGGTCTAGAAGCTGTGGTTCTGCCTATGTCCTGAGAACCTAAGCAAAACTGATAAAGTAATGGGCTGGTGTGTTTGGTGTAAGAAATGTGAACAGGCTCTGATCCTGGGCACAGAGACTACAGCCTTCAGCTGTGATTAAGAGATGACCACCATTGAGGATGGGCCATCTGTCCTGCACTGGGGTATAGGAGCAGCGCTAATTCTTCTAAAAGGAGGGACCCGAGGGAAGAGTGGTGAAGGAGTTTCCTGATTCTCAAAGTCCCCACTAGACTAACAAAGTTGAGAGCATACCTGGCACTGTTTTTGGAAGTATGACAAATGCTGGGAAGGGGGGTGAGGAAGTGAGCAAATTCTGAAGATTCCCTCGGCAACGTGGGCCAGGGTTGGAATTCCTGCATAGAGGCCCTGTGAGGCCATAGTATGGAGCTGTGAAGATGAACCATGGGTTACAGGGAAGAACCCCAGGGTTTTGGAGATGCCAGGACTATGATACAACCAACGATGAAAGCTGATCACTCTTGGAAGCTTGGACAGATTTTTTTTTTTTTGGGGGGGGGGGTTTGAGGTAGGGTCTCACTCTAGCTCAGGCTGACCTGGGATTCACTATGGAGTCTCAGGGTGGCCTAGAACTCACAGTGATCCTCCTACTTCTGCCTCCCGAGTGCTGGGATTAAAGGCGTGTGCCACCACACCCAGCTTTTGGATAGATTTTTTTCCTGGAAAGCAAGCAGCCTAGCGGAAGGGGTGGAAAGTCCCCTAAGCCTTAGGAGTCCAGAGAATTTCATCATGGGTCACAGACACTGGATATCCTAGAGTTGCAGGATTTGATTTAACATTTTCCCTGCTGCTTTTCTATCTTGCATTGTTCCAAACTTTCCCTGCTATACCTTCTTTTTGCAAAAGGAATGTTTACTTTGTACCATTATGTGTTAGAAGTACATAACTTGGGTTTCAGTCTTACAGGGCTCACAGTTAAGAAGCTACCTTGAGGGCTGGAGAGATGGCTCAGTTGTTAAGGCGCTTGCCTGGGAAGCCTAAGGATCTAGGTTTGATTCTCCAGGACCCATGTAAGCCAGATGTACAAGGTGGCGCATGTGTCTGGAGTTCCTTTGCAGTGGCTAGACGCTCTGGTATGTCCATTCTCATTCTCTCTCTCCTCCTGTCTAATAAGTAAATAAAAAATCATTAAAACTAGAACTGAGGTCTAATAAAAAGAGAGAGAGAGACTGCCTTGAATTGCAAATGAGACTTTGGACTTTTGAACAGTGTTGGGAGTGATCAAGACTATGAAAACTTTTAAAGTTGGACCGGATGTACCTTGCATCATGAGATGGCCATAAATCTATGAGGTCCAGAGGTGGAATATGGCAATTTGAATGTGAAATGTCCCCCATAATCTTATGTGTTTGTGAGTAAGCCTTGGGCTCAATCCCCAGCTGACAGAGCCTTTGGGAGGTGCAGCCTTGCTGGAGGGGATCTGTCCTCGAGGTTTACCAGTCCAGCTCACAGGGTGTTCAGAGTTCATTCACTCTTGCTGCTACCTCCCAACCGATGTGACAAGATCAGTGTCATAGCCATCCCCATGCTGCTAGGATGAACCTCTAAACCGGACACAGTTTATAGGCGGAAATGGCATTTATTTGAAGCTTACAGATTCAGGGGAAGTTCCATGATGGTAAAAACAAGAAAACACACCACCAGAAGCAAGAGCAAAACCCGGCAGCCAAATAGCAAGGGAGGGAACCAGGCAACAGAACTCAGACTGCCCCCTGCATACCTTAGGCTGGTATTCTGATCCACCCCCAGTGACCTCCTCCAGATGGCTGGAGATCCTACTGGGGGACATCCATTCATTCAAACCACCACACCCAGTCTCCGCTCTGCCACAATGAAACTTCCCATTAAGACTGTAATCCAAAATGACCCCTTCCTTCTATCAGCTGCTTCTGGTCAGATGTTTCGTTTCAGCAACATGAAGGTAACTGCAACAACATGCAATAAAAACAATCTCTTGTTTTAAATCACTTTGTTTTTGTATTGGGCCTCTTTCTTAGCTCTCCTAGACTGTGTGGCTTAGAGCCCTGGGCTAGGCTCAAACTGTTTATCTCAGCAGGGAGCATTCTGGAAGGTCTAGAGCCCAAGCTCAAAGTCAGAAGGCAGGCCAGGTGGAACCAGAGGCCAGATGGCGAGCCTGGATGGCCACCCGCCTGGCTCTTAGCTGCTCCTTAAGCCTGGGGAGATGAGGGTCAGGTGTCTGAGTGCAGAGGGCTGCAGAGGGAGCAATCTCAGGTCTTCCTCTGGCTTCTGGACGTGGAAGGGTCCTGCCATTCATTGGTTGCCTTTCTTCCAAGATGTAAAAGCGTTCTCTCCGTCACTCAGGGCCCAAGGATAGAATGCAGTTCGTTGATTTGGGTCCATACTCAGAGCTGTTTCGTGGTCACTCACTTCATGACATCATAGATAATCAAAGTTTTTATGTCCCTGGCATCAAGTGGGTGTCATAAATATTTGCTAAGTGAAGATGTTACAAGGTGGAAGTCCATCCTGACTACTTAATCATCCTGGCATTTTGTTGGGGGGGGGGGTCTGGTTTGTGGCAGAGGAGGTGGGGCTATTTTTGCACAGGATCTTCCTGTGAATGTCATCCCAGTGCCTGACTAACAAAAGTGCATAAGAGAGCTGGGGAGATGGTTTAGGGGTTAATGAGCTTGCCAGTGAAGCCTAAGGACCCATGTTCTACTCTCCAGATCCCACGTTAGCCAGATGCACAAAGGTGAGGCAAGCACAAGGTCGCACATGCCCACTAGGTGGCGCACATATCTGGAGTTCGATTGCAGTGGCTGAGGCCCCGGCACACCAATTCTCTCTCACGCTCTCTAAAAGAATAAAATAAAATAAAAAGTGCATAAGACATAGCCCAGAAAGACTGGGTCAAACAGAAATCAAAATCACTGTGCCTCAAATTCCCAAGAATACCGAATGCATTACCAGGGCGGAAGCACCTCCCCCTTCTTTTAGTGCAAAACGACTGGTCAGGAAGTTCTCACTCCTCATTCATTCAATTTCCCTTCACATATTGCCTAACCTGCCATGCTGCGGTCAACAATAGATACCATACACGACTATGTCCCGTAAGGTTACAGTGAGGCTGAAATATCTCATGTGGTGTTGACATAGGCGCTTTAGTTTGTGACACAGTCTGAGATGTTTGTGAATGACAAAAATATCACTTGGTGTAACTTTCAGAACAGATGTCTTAGTTATGTGAGATAGGAATCTAAAGCCAGGCGTGGCGGCGCACGCCTTTAATCCCAGCACTCGGGAGGCAGAGGTAGGAGGATCTACGTGAGTTCAAGGCCAGCCTGAGACTACATAGTGAATTCCAGGTTGGCCTGGGCTAAAGCAAGACCCTACCTCAAAAAACAAAAGAGACAGAGAGAATAAAAAAGGAATCCATTTTGTTTTCTTATTGATAGACTGACTGCTTTTCCCAAGCTGTCGCATTCAGCTCCACATTCCTGGGACAAATATCCAACCAGACACAGTTTATGGGAGGAAAGGGGTTTATTTGGGGCTTATAGCATCTAGGGGAAGTTCCATCAGTGGTGGAAGAAGCTGACTCCCTTTCATAGATCCAAGCAGAGAAAAACAGCTACGCAAGCAAAACACCAATAGCATCAAGCAGGAACCTCCAGAGCTCAAACTGTTCTCTCTTCCCACACCTAGACGTGCTTGATTGCAGATACACCCACTAACACACCTTAGGGCTGGCCTCCAGGATATGTACCCGGTAAAACGCCCCTTCTTGCAGGGTTCATCTGCCTGTTAGGGGCTGAAGTTGGAAGGTCAGTTTTAATATGACACCTGTCTATGTCTATGGGGCTATAAGTCTACACTAATACATTCATACTACTATAAAGCCTTCCTAAAACTTTATTTATTTATTGTAGAGAGAGAAAGACAGAGAGAGAGAAAGAAAGAGAGAGAGAGAGAGAGAAAGAGAGAGAGAGAGAGAGAGAATGGGCACACAGGGCCTCCAGCCACTGTAAATGAACTCCAGGTGCATGCACTGAAAGATTACCAATAGATACAACTAACCTGCTTCTTTGGCTTCTGTACAATTGCTTGCTTTACCTAGGCATAAGGACAACCATTTTATGAAGGAAAAACATGTTATACGTGACTTTCTGCAGTACGTGACTTTCTGCAGTACGTGACTTTCTGCAGTACGTGACTTTCTGCAACTAGCCACCTGGGCCCAGATAAGGAACTAGTTAATTGAAATGCTGACCTTAGCCCTAGAGATCTGTGCTTGTTTGCCCACCTGTGCTTGTTTGCCCAACCCCTGTTTGCTCAACCGTAACCCCCTTACCCAATTTCTGGAAAACCTCCGCTCAGAGACAATTGAACAATGCCTAACCGCAGGGGCCCTAGCTCCCTGCCTGAGGTCACGATCCCTGAGCTATGGCGACACCCTGACGACATCTGAAGAATCCCTGAACTGAAACATGTTTGAGATATTTCCGCATGTTTTACGATCTTTCCCTTTAAAACCCCTACCTCCCGGCGGCTCGAGGCTCTTCACCCCTCCTGCGTGAGGACTTCGTGTCGAGCCCCGGTGCACCGGCTTCACAATAAACCTCTTGCGGTTTGCATTGAGAGCTCTCCGTGTGAGTGTCTTTGGGTCTGGTAGACAATCCCGCTTGGGGACCCTCCGGGGGCTCCCCACAGCACCACCTTGAGCATCTGGCTTATGTGGGTACTGGGGTCCTCAGGCTTCACAGACAAGTGCCTTAACCACTAAGCCATCTCTCTAGCCCTAAAGTTTTGATTCTTAGCACAAGAAGGATCACTTCTAGGTAAAGTCATTTATTGATCATTTCTTGAATTCTTTTATTCTCTTCACATAAACGTGCATAGATTATGTTAGACTTCTTTCTGGTTTTAAAACATTTTATTACAAAGGCGTGTTTGATCTAGATATGATTTGGCCTCTCTGTTTCTTTTTTTTTTTTTTTTTTTAAACAGTGAACTCATTATTCTCATTTTGACTCTAGCTTTTTGCAGGTTCCCAAGTGGGCCACCTCTCCTTGTCCCTATTGAATGTCATTTTGTTTTTGACAAGTCATTTCTCTGATCTCAGCATGTCTTTTTGACACCTCAGCCACTGTGCTGTGGAGTCAATATTCTCCCCTCATCCCTTGATATTCCGTACAACGTTAATAGTGTGGTCTCAAGTTAATTACTTCTATTGATGATGGAAATATGAAGTAGCTAGGCTGGGAGAGATGGCTTCGCAATTAAGGTGCTTGCTTGCCTGAAAATCCTAAGGACCCAGGTTCGATTCCCCAGTACCCATGTAAGCCAGATGCACAAGGTGGCGCAGGTGTCTGGAGTTTGTTTGCAGTGGCTGGAGGTCCTGGTGCACTCATTCCTGTTTTTCTTTTTAGTAATTTTTTGTTTGTTTTTATTTATTTATTTGAGAGCAACAGACACAGAGAGAAAGGCAGAGAGAGAGAGAGAGAGAGAGAGAATGGGCTCGCCAGGGCCTCCAGCCACTGCAAACAAACTCCAGATGCATGCGCCCCCTTGTGCATCTGGCTAGCGTGGATCATGGGGAACTGAGCCTCGAGCCAGGGTCCTTAGGCTTCACAGGCAAGCACTTAACCGCTAAGCCATCTCTCTAGCCCTGGTGCACTCATTCTATCTGCCTCTTTCTCTCTCTCCAATAAATAAATAAAATATTTTTTTAGAAGAAAGAGAAATACGGGGGCTTGAGAGATGGCTTAGCAGTTAAGGACACTTGCCTGTGAAGCCTAAGGACCCAGGTTCAATTCCCCAGTACCCACGTAAGCCAGATGCACAAGGCAGCACGTGTCTGGAGTTCATTTGCAGTGGCAGGAGGCCCTGGGGTGCCCATGCTTTTCTCTCTCTCATAAATAAATAAATAAAAACAGAAATACGAAGTCACTCACCACAGCCTTTTTGAGGATCTTAGTGGCGGGGGGGACACCTCTGGAATCAGCCCCCGGGCCTTGGCCTTGACCCTTCCTAAAGGCCTGGGACTTCAGCTGGTTTTGTTGTTGTTGTTGTTTTTTCTCCCCTTCCAAGCTAACCCTAGGGGCCCGTGACAACAGAACTCCATCTACACGCCCTGTGGAGGAAAATCCGTTTGTGTTGGGAGCTATTACCCGAGGAAGGAAGGCCAGGTACTCTCCACGTCAGGGAACACAAGACCCAGGTGACTCAGCGAGGTCAGAGTCTGCAGAGGTGATGGCAACTGGCACGGTTGGCAAGTGGGAGCCTGGAGGGGGGTGGGGACGTTAATGACGGCCTGCCTCCTCCCAGCCAGCCTTGGCCCAGCTCTGTCAGGCCTGTGATTTCATCATGCACACCTCTGTAAACAATCCATTTAGCAACCAAATTATATGCTAGGTAATTACAGTTTCCTGCCGCGAGTGTGTCAGGGGTTCCCGGCTCACAGCCTGCCTTGGGTGATATCACAGCCTGCGAAGTGGCAGGGCGGGGGCGGGGGTGGGGGTGGGGCGGGGGGGTGCTTTGCTAAAGTCCAGGTGAGACATTCGGGAGAGCGGGTTGTCTCGGTTTATGTGAATTGTCTGTGTCAGGTGTGCAGGTCTTGTTTTGACAGTCCTGAGATAGTATTCGGATCACTAGTTACATCAACATGGAAAGGCAAGCCAGAACCGCTTGGCTGTGGTCAAAGACAATCAGGCTAACACCAGCCCCCCTGGGGTGCAGGAGGGCGTCTGTCTTCACAGCCCCCATCTCCTTTCGCATCCTTCTGGAGGTTGTTCTGTGACCAGCTCTGGGGGTGCATCCAGCAGGAGCTGTGGGGTGGGTGGACTAACAGGAGCAGGCCCAGTGAGGTTGAAGGCTGCATTTACCTTGCCTGGCGTGGTGGTGCACGCCTTTAATCCCAGCACTCCGGGGAGGCAGAGGTAGGAGGATCACTGTGAGTTCAAGCCTTTCATTTAAATAGAGCTCTGTGTGTGTGTGTGTGTGTGTGTGGAGGGGGGGCGGGGAGGGGTGGAGAGATGACTCAGCGGTTGAGGTGCTTGCCTGCAAAACCTAACAACCCTGGTTCAATTCCCCAGTAACCAAGTACCCAGGTAAAGCTGGATGCACAAGGTGGTGCATGCATCTGGAGTTTGTTTGCAGCAGCTGGAGGCCCTGGCATGCCCATTTGCTCTCTCTCTCTCTCTTTCTCTGTATCATTCTACTTGCAAATAAATAAAAATATTTTTTTAAAAGATGGGGTGCGAATGAGCTTACATGAGTGTCCCAGGTCCCTTTCTGCTTGTCCTAGAGGTCTCAGCAGACTCACCTTGACTCGCTTGAGGACAGAGGGGCTGGGATGTGAGGGCACCAGAGGGGAGAGTGTAGGAGCCTTGGAAAAGTATTGGCATGAGGTGCGTGTCTCCATCACAGTGTTACTAAGTGCATATGAGTACTACAGTTTTGGGGGGCTGGAGAGATGGCTCAGCAGTTAAGACACTTTCCTTCAAAGCCTAATGATCTGGGTTCCATACAACAGGACCCACATAAAGCCAGATGCACAAGATGGTGCATGCATCTGGAGTTTGTTTGCAGCAGCTACAGGACCTGGTATGCCCATTCTCACTCCCTCCCCCCTCTCTCTCCTTGCAAATAAATAAATATATATATATTTTTTTATGAAAAAGGACTAAGAGCTGGGCATGGTGGCACACGCCTTTAATCCCAGCACTTGGGAGGCAGAGGTAGGAGGATTGCCGTGAGTTCAAGGCCACCCTGAGACTACATAGTTAATTCCAGGTCAGCCTGAGCCAGAGTGAGACCCTACCTCAAAAAACAAAAAAACAAAAAAAAAGAAAAAAGAAAAGAAAAAGGACTAAGGTCGTTTTGAGATAACTCTGTGGCCATTGGGTTGTGCTTGTTGATGGCATCACTGGTCTGAGGCTGGACCGCCGGTTGGATCTTGGCCTCAACAGGATCATAGCGTGACAGTGTGTAGAAGATCCTTAACAACGGGACAGCAGCCACCAGTTTCTTGTCTCTGGAGACTTGGCCATGACGCTACATCCTTGAGAGCGTCAACACGAGCAGATCCAGGGAGACAGGCTCTGAGGTGAGCCCAGGAGGCTCAGCAGGACCCAAGGGGAAGCCATCCGTCACTTCTGGAACCTCTCAGCGTATGTTCACTGAAGCCTTCCAAAGGGTCTACGTGTCTAGGGCCAAGTTCACAGTGCACTTAGGGGGCTCTATCCATTGTCCCCACAACTCTTTGTGCAACTATGATCCCATTTTCAAAGTCGCCCGAGTGCTTCCTCAAATGCAGTGGATAATTTGCTTATTCCATTAGCATACATTTGCATATTTGTTTCATAATTAAAATATGAGTAAGAAGAAGAAACTAATTACACCAAAAGTGCACGAGTTGCCATGATTAAAACTGTGCCTAATGGTTCCACTTACTGGTGTCAAAGGCCTGAGCAGTCTGTTATCCACTGTTGCATGTTTATTCTCATCACACTTTTACTCTGAACTTTCTGGAATAGGCGGGCTCCGGTGAGGTGCTGTGAAGTCAGAACTTGAAGGCATTCTGGACCTCAGGAAGAAACTGGAATCAAGTGAAAGAAAGTCAGTCAGGTGGTCACGTATAGTAATCACACGGAAACCAGACGAGAGCTGCTCACAGGCGCCACCGGCTGCCCAGTCTTTCTTCAAAGGGTTTGGACACAGAACCCCTGTTAATACCAACTCTACGACGCTTTCGTTCCTTATGCGAAATGGGGTGGCGTTATCCTGTAACTAACGCACGTTCTTCTGAGTACTTTAAGCCATCTCTGGTTGGCTTATAAGACCTAATACGATATAAATACTGTGAAGATATTTGTTATGCTATACTATCTAAGGGTTGAAAAAATCCATTTTTTTTTTGCCTCCAAATGTTTTTATTCCGCAGGATTTGTTGAATCCACGCATGTGCAACCCCACATATTTATATGCTGGTTGCATTGTTAAAACTCTTGATCTTGAGGTAATGGGTGTTTGTGTTTCATAATCTAATCATATTATGGGGTCCTTTGTGCACATGGACCGTGGCATGCGTGGGAGGTCAGAGGACAACGCAAGGGTGCTGGCCTTCTCCTTTGTTGGAGGCAGGGTCTCTGGTCACTCGCCACCGCGTTTGTCAGGCTGGCTGGCCCACAAGCTTCTGGGGGAGTCTCCTGTCTTTGCCTTCCTCTCTCAGTCTCTAGGTGTACTTGGATTGCAGATACTCTCACTAGAAGGCCCAACTTTATGTGGGTTCCGGAGATCCAAACTCGGGCTTTCATGGCAAACACTTTTATCAAGAGTCATTTCCCGAGCTGGAGAGATGGCTTAGCGGTTAAGTGCTTGCCTGTGAAGCCTAAGGATCCCGGTTCGAGGCTCGATTCCCCAGGACCCACGTTAGCCAGATGCACAAGGGGGCGCACGTGTCTGGAGTTCCTTTGCAGTGGCTGGAAGCCCTGGCACGCCCATTTTCTCTCTCTGTATGTCACTCTCAAATAAATAAATAAAAATAACAATTTTTTTTTTAAAAAAGAGTCATTTCCCAGCTGTGCCCTTTTTGATTTTTTTTGTTTGTTTGTTTTTTTGACGTAGGGTCTCGTTCTAGCCCAGGCTGACCTGGAATTTACTATGTAGTCTCAGGGTGGCCTCAAACTCATAGTGATCCTCCTACCTCTGCCTCCTGAGTGCTGGGATTAAAGGCGTGCGCCACCACGCCTGGCTCCTTTTTGATTTTTAATTATATAATTAGATTCTTTTTAATGTACTGTTGCTCTAATTTTCAGAGAGAAATGGCTTACCTGAGCAACAGGGGAAGCAGGTATAAATAACTTTAATTCAGGGGACAATGTTATGGGCACGAGCTGGTATTATGAAGTCGGTCTCTCTTTTTAATTAGCGTGAATTTGGGAGTTGCTGCCTTCTCTTCATCATACAGAGCCAATTTTCTTGAGAATAAAGATTTTAGCAGAGTTTACTTTTAAGTGCCTGGACAATAGAGACTTAAAACTTTTTTTTTTTTTGTCTTGTTTTTTTGAGGTAGGGTTCGCTCTAGCCCAGGCTGACCTGGAATTCACTACTTAATCTCAGAGTGGCCTCGAACTCACAGTGATCCTAATACCTCTGCCTCCTGAGTGCTGGGATTAAAGGCGTGCACCACTATGCCCTGCTTTAAAACATTTATTTTATTTGCATGCAGAGAGAGAGACAGACAGAGACAGAGACAGACAGACAGACAGAATGGGCATGCCAGGGCCTCCAGCAACTGCAAACAAACTCCAGATGCATGTGCCACTTTGTGCATCTGGTTTTACATAGTACTGGGGAATCAAACCCAGATTGTTGGGCTTTGCAGGCAAGTGCCTTAATTGCTGAGCCATCTCTCCAGACTGAGTCATAATATATTTTTTAAATATTTATTTATTTGAGACAGAAAGAGGCAGAGAGAGAGAGAGAAAGAGAGAGGGAGGAAGAGAGAATGGGTGCACCAGGGCCGCCAGCCACTGGAAACAAATTCCAGACACATGCACCCCCTTGTGCATCTGCCTTACATGGGTCCTAGGGAATCCAACCTAGGTCCTTAGGCTTTGCAGGCAAGTGCCTTAACCACTAAGCCATCTCTCCAGCCCCATAGTATATATTTTTTATTTAAAATTTTTCTGTTTTATTTTTATTTATTTGAGAGCGACAGAGAAAGAGACAGAGAGAGAGAGAGAGAGAGAGACAGAGAGAGAGAATGGGAGCGCCAGGGCCTCCAGCCACTGCAAGCGAACTCCAGATGCATGCGTCCCCTTGTGCACCTGGCTTACATGGGTTCTGGGGAATTGAGCCTCGAACCAGGGTCCTTAGGCTTCACAGGCAAGCGCTTAACCCACTAAGCCATCTCTCCAGCCCTGTCATAATACTTTTTATGAGCCTTCTTAGTACCCACCAACTGAAATAAAAGGCAATAAAACCAGGCAGAGTCCTCTTCCTGCCCCTGCCAGGACCATCTGTCCATTTAAGTGGCATGGACCTCTGGACAGCTAAGATGCCCTCCTTGGCAGCAAGCCCTGGCCCTCAGCCATCACAGTTGTGGTGACTGGAGCCTTCTGAGGAGACCAAATTCCTGAAGCAGAGGCCTGAAGACCCTCCTGAAGGTCCTATGGGGCATGCTGGGACACAAGGAGGCAAACGGGACCAGTAAGAGGATCTCTTTGCCTTTCTCCCTCGGTGCTGGGCCGGTCACCAAGCCCTTGAGCAGTCAGGGCTTGTCATTGCCAGGGAAGGGCCAGCGGTGCCTCTGAGCCAACTCCGACCCCTCCATCTCCTTTTCCTGACCCGCACACTTTGCACACCCCTCCCCCTCCCATCACCCAGCGCCGTCCTATCGGGGCTCCGACCCTGGCTGGTGATGCAGCTTGCTGAATGGCCTCTCTGCCTCGGGCAGTGTCCCTCCCTCCCCATCGATGACACGCCAGTGTGCCAGAGAGGCAGACGGGTCCCAGGTTCTCGCTCAGATTCTTCCAGGCACTGCCCATTTCCTGCAAGGGGGAAGAAAAAAAATCATTTCAATTTAGCTGGTGAGTGGAAGGTTTTCTGATGTGTCTCCAGGCTTTCTCTGTCAGAGGAGAGCCCTGGCTGCCAGGGCATCCTGGCTGATCAGGCCTGGGTCCTGGCTCTTGATCACACTGCCATCTCTTGACCTATTTGTCTTCTTTTCCCCATCCCCCCCCCCCCGGCATCCTAGATCAAAGCCTCTTACACTGTGCTTTCTGACCTCATGTGGGTTTGCAAAATTTCTTTCTGAGTAAGCCATGATCAAAAAATAACTCAAAAGCCAGGCATGGTGGCGTACACCTTTTAATCCCAGCACTCTGGAGGCAGAGCTAGGAGGATCGCCGTGAGTTTGAGGCCAGCCTGGAACTACATAGTGAATTCCAGGTCAGCCTGGGCTACAGTGAGACCCTACCTTGAAAAACAAAACAAAACAAGACAAAAATTAATTCAAGCCTGGCATGATGATGCATGCCTTTATTTCTAGCATTCAGGAGGCAGAGGTAGGAGGATCGTTGTGAATTGAAGGCCAGCCTGGGACTACAATGAGTTCTAGGTCAGCCTGGGCTAGAGTGAGATCCTACCTCAAAAAGAGAGGGGGGGAGGGGGGAGGAGAAACAAAGGAAGGAAGGAAGAAAGAAAGGAAGAAAGCCAGGTGTGGTGGCGCACGCCTTTAATCTCAGCACTTGGGAGGCAGAGAGGTAGGAGGATCGCCACGAGTTCGAGGCCACCCTGAGACTTTGTAGTGAGTCCCAGATCAGCCTGGGCTAGAATGAAACCCTACCTCAAAAAAAAAAAAAAAAAAAAGGAGAAGAAAGAAAGTAAAAGAAAAAGAAAGAAAGAAATTATATCAAAAGCAAATGCATAACGAATCTGAAGTGTTTCCAGCACTACTCACCCATGTTGAATCTCCCAACTTCACAGCTGACTTGATTCTGAACACAAAACATGCGCTTTGGACCATGCATGCCGTGATATCACGCAACACCAGTGAATGCTGCTTGGAACAGTTTGGTTCAGATTCTAGAGGACTGGATGTTACGAATTACAGTAATGTGCATGCAGAGAGTTCTACTCTTACAGAAATGCAATTGTAACTCATTACAGGAAACAGGGGTTTTTACAATATTTTCCTACCACTAGTCCTTAGCATGCATCAGATTAGCATGTCTTTGTATTACTAAGATGTTCGATTTTTAAAAAGTTCTGCTTGACTTGCTGACTTGAGTTTTATTAAAAATCATTAAATGGGAACTGAGGTGATGGCTCAGTGGTTAAAGGTGCTTCCTTGCAAAGCCTTCCAACCTGGATTCAAGTCCCCCATACTTCCAGAAAGCCAAACATACAAAGTGGCACATGTGTCTGCAGTTTGTTTACAGGGATAAGAGGTCCTGGAATGCCCATTCTCTCGCCTCTCTCTCTCTCAAAGAAATAAATAAAAATTAAAAAAAAATTTTAACTGGCTTTTGACTTGAGATTACAACAGAATTTTCAACAATTTCTACAATGACCCTAAATGTACCCCTGCCATTTTATGCTATGTCTGAGAAGCAGTGTCCCCAACATTAATGATTATAAAAATTAAACAAAGGTCAATTTTGAAAAAATACTGAGGATGCTATATGTCCTACAGTATCAAATTTTCAACTAAAATTTAATTTTTCATGAAAAAAATCACAAACATAGCCATCTCATGAGCATGCAGCTTTGCTTTTGTCTTTAATAAATGCTAAAACTATATGTGAGTAAATATTTGATTTATCTATGTGTTTTACATAACTGTCTACTCTGGGTCACAGTAACAACTTCTTAGGCAACATAGCTTGTGAGCGGAGAAAGTTTCAGAAGCTCTGGCCTAGGTGTCTGCAGAAGGCACTAAGTGAGACTAGAGAGGGGCTGAGAACATTCTAGGGGTAGGGGCAATTCTGCAGGGGAGGAGGCCCCTGAGTCCTGGGCTCTGTTAGGACAAGGAAGTGGGAAATATGAAGACAGAGAAAGAGGAGAAGTCAGTCGACGCTCATCTTCATCTCTGCTGTCAGGTGGCCTTCGATTTCTTCCTAATTTCTAGTCTGTTCTGCTTGCCATCACTGCCCTCCATTCACTGCCCTTCAGTCTGTGGACAGCCTCTCTCTGTCTTCTTCTGCCTCTGGGGTCTCCCATTCCATTCTGCAAGGGTCTGTGACAAGAAAAGTAAGGAGTATAACAATGTATATCAAAATATATTCAAAACGGTTTTTATTTTTATTTATTTGAAAGAGAGAGAGAGAGAGAGAGAGAGAGAGAGAGAATGGGCACACCAGGGCCTCCAGCCACTACAAACGAACTCCAGACACATGCACCTCCTTGTGCATCTGGCTTATGTGGGTCCTGGGGAATTGAATCTGGATCCTCTGGCTTTGCAGACAAGCACCTTAACCACTAAGCCATCTCTCCAGCCCAATATTTTTTTTTATCATGTGCGTACATGTGTACAGATCCGTGTGCACATGTGTGTGCATATGTGTGGCGGTCAGAGGAAAACCTTGGGTGTTATTCTGAAGGAATACTGTCCACATTGTTTTGGAGACAGGATCTCTTGTTGGCTAGTCAGAGATCCCCTGGAATCCACCTTTCTCTGTCTCCCTAGCCCTTCAAATATGAGCATGCACCATCATACGGGTATTTTTTTTTTTTTTTGAGGTAGGGTCTCACTCTAGCTCAGGCTGTCCTGTAATTCACTACGTAGTCTCAGGGTAACCTCAAACTCTCGGTGATCCTCCTACCTCTGCCTTCTGAGTGCTGGGATTAAAGGTGTGCACCACCACGCCCTGCTTCATGAGGGCATTTTTACACGAGTTTTGATGGTCAAACTCAGGTCCTCATGCCTGCAAGCCAATCACTTTTCCAAATGAACCATCTCCTCAGTCCCTATATAAATGCTTATCTTATTTTATTTTTTAAATATTTATTTATTCACAAAGAGAGAGGGTGGGGAGAGATAGAGAAATAGAGACAGACAGAAAGAAAGAAGAGCATACCAGAGCCTCTTGCTACTGCAAACAAATTCCAAACTCATGCACCATTTTGTGCACCTGGCTGCCAGGCTCCCCCGGCAGGTAGTGCTGAGGAAGGACCAGGTCCGCTGGTTCCTCCCAAGGGGTTGAGGAAGAGGGAGAACGTCAGACGACTCAGAACCTCCCCTAGACACCAGAGAAAAACCACAGAGCCGGGAGTCTTGTTGAAGCAGGAACTCACTTTATTGTTACATGCGGTTGCCTATATAATGTTGAGAACGAAGGCGGGGATTCTAGGATGGGGGGACAGGTAAGGGCCAATAGTAAACTGTGACTATTGAAATGATAATTCCAACTCCCATGCGGAAGTAGCAGGCAAGAAGCCATTAGGTATCTTGCTGAGTCCTTGCTGGCCAGAGACAGGTCACCAAACTTTAGCTAGGCTCAGGAAGTTCCACTAGGCCTCGCGTCCAGGCCTCTCAAGGCCCAACACCTGGCTTTACATGGGTACTGGGGAATTGAACTCAGGGCTGTCAGGCTTTGTAGAAAGTGCCTGAACCACTGAGCCACCTCTCAAGTCCAGAAAATTTTTTTAATGTAACTTTTATTTATGAGAGAGAGAGGGAAAGAGGGAGAGAAGGGCACATCGGGGCCTCCAGCCACTACAAACGAACTCCAGATGTATGTGCCACCATGCGTATCTGGCTTTATGTGGGTCCTAGGGAATTGAGCCTGGTCCTTAGGCTTTGCAGGCAAGCACCTTAACTGCTAAGTTATCCCTCCAACCCCTTAAATGTAACTTTTGATGCATTAGTTCCACTGCCAGTAACTGGCCACACTGTGCCACAAACCACCTACCCGTCCATAAATAGAAACCTGACCAAATAAACCATGTGTGGTGGTTTGATTCAGGTGTCCCCCATAAATTTAGGTGTTCTGAACGCTAGGTTCCCAGTTGATGGAGATGTGGGAATTGGAGCCTTCTGGAGGCAGTGTATTGTTGGGGGCAGGCTTATGGGTGTTATAGCCAGGTTCCCCATGCCAATGTTTGGCACACTTTCCTGTTGCTATGGTCCACTTTATGTAGGCCAGGGGGTGATGTCCACCTTCTGGTCATGTTGTTGTTTTCCCCTGCCATTGTGGAACTTCCCCTTGAGCCTGTAAACCAAAATAAACCTCTTATTTCCCCCACAAGCTGCTCTTGGTTGGGTGATTTCTACCAGCAAAGCAGACCTGACTGCAACAGTAAAGTGGTACCGAGGAGTGGGATTGCTGCTAGACACCTGACTGTGTGGCTTTGGCCTTTTGGAGGTGATTTTCAAGAGGAATGTGGAAGGATTTGAAACCTTGGCCTAAGAGATGGCTTGCAGTGCTGTAAGTACAGCTTGATGGACTATTCTGGTCAGAGTTGAAAGGCCTGAATGCAGTAAGAACTATGAACTGTGAGGGTTGGCTTATGAAAGTGAGAAAGAGCTTTGCCTGGACTGGGCTAGAAGCAGTTTGTGTGAGAAGCTTGCTGTTATGCCCGTGTCCTGAGAAGTTGTGCAGGGTTGCTTTGCATAGAAATAGACTGGTGTGAGCAGAGGGATATGGCACAGAAAAAGAAAATCTTTGGGTGAACTGCTGCCCATTCAGCTGCAATTAAGAGATTACAACCTTTGAGACTGGGCCAGCTGACCTGCGCTGGGGCAACAGGAAGAATGTAGACTCTTTTGAAGGGGCCTGAGTGCTCAAGGAGTGTCCTGTTCTTCAAAGTCTGCTTTATTCCCCCCTGGATTAACAAATTGGTACCCTATCTGGTATCATGGAGTATAAGAAATGCAGGAAAGAGAGGGTCATTGAGTTTGCAACTCGGCCTTGTGTTTTGCAAATAGCCATGGGCAGTGTGAAGCAGGTTTGCTGGATGCCTGCATAGAGACCCCATGGGGCCATGAGGATGAACCCTGGATTGCAGTGGAGACCCAATGGAGATGCCAGGACCACAAGTTGGCTTCTAAGGAAAGCTGCTGGCCCCAAGGAAGTTTCCCAGGACTCAGTAGCCTAGCTGGATGGGAGGAATTAGAATGCCAGAGATTTATTGTTGGATAGAATTATCAGACTTGGAGATTTGTAACTGGCTACAGTTGTTGAGCTTGAAGCTACAGAGTTTGATGTTTGCTCTGGTTGTTTTTAATCTTGTATTGGTTGAATATTTCTTTGCTATGCCCAATGCCATCTTTTGCAGTATGAATGTTTATTCCGTGCCATTATGGTTTTTTTGAGGTTATTTTTTGGTATTATGGCTCAGTTAAAAGACCTTGGATTATGGGGATGTATGAACATCATTGGGATTGATAAAAAAAATATGGGGACTTTTAAAGTTGGACTGAATGCATTTCATTTTACATCATGGATGGTTATCAGTTTATGGGGGCCAGGGGTGGAACGTGGTGGTTTGATTCACGTGGCGCCCATAAACTTAGGTGTTCTGAATGCTGGGTTCCCAGCTGATGGAGATTTGGGAATTAATGTCTCCTGGAGGTGGTGCATTACTGGGGGCAGGCCTATGGGTGTTATAGCCAGTTTCCCTTTGCTAGTGTTTGGCACACTCTCCTGTTGCTATTGTCTACCTGATGTTGGCCAGGGGGTGATGTCTACCCTCTGCTCATGCCATCATTTTCCCCTGCCATTGTGGAGCTTCCCCTCAAGCCTGTAAGCCAAAATAAACCTCTTTTTCCCACAAGCTGCTCTTGGTTGGGTGATTTCTACCGGCCATGCGAACCTGACTGCAATACCATATCACCTTGTTGCCTCTTTTCAAAAGCTCTGAGAGGAATTTCATTTGTTGATATGGAGACAGCAGTTTCTGTAAAGTGAAAAAACTTCACACTCTAGTAGAGACAGAGTGACCCATTTCTTTTCATAATGACGATAAGCACTGTGTCCTTCAGTGAATGCGCAAATACATTTTAAGTGGAAACTATACAGGAAGCTGACACCAGGGGTGGCTTGGGGAGAAGGGATGAGCCTCCAGAGACTCACCAAGTCCCATTCAATACCGTTTGACGTGCTTACTTTGTGGCATTGATTACATTTACTGAAAAACCCCATTAAGTACCATCTAGGTGGTAGAATCATGGGATAGCTGGGATTTCTCCTTTGGAGTTTTCTGGAAAAGAAACTCGAGAACGGCATATTCTCAGGCTGTATGCGAGACACTGAGCTGCGGGGAGCAGAGGTACGAGGGTGGGGTGTTAGGAGTTGGCTGGTCTGTGGGGGGGAGGGAAGAGGGGCCGGGGTGGGGCGTTAGGACTGGACTGGTCTGTAGGAGGACAGAGGTGCAGTGGTGGGGCATTAGGAGTTGGCTGGTATGGTGGGGGGCTCAGATACGCAGGGGGCAGCGTTAGGAGTTGGCTTGTCTGTGGTTGTAGCGGTCAGTCAGGAGCTCTGGGGAGACAGGTTCTCTCTTTTCTGGCTCATCAGGTGTGAGGATGTGACAACCGGAGACTTGCAATCCTTTTTTTTTCTCCATGAAACAAGAAACGGATTGATGGTGTTTAAGAACAGACAATGCATGGTAACAGGTCAGTGATGGAGAAAAAGTGGGGCCCTGGTCACATCACTGGGCCACATAATCATGCCTCACCCTGAGGGACAGTCCATGCCCTGAACTTCTGGGTTAGAAAGACAACAGATCTTCTGTTGTTGCTGTTGCTTACGGTGCCTTGAGCCGGGTGTGTGTGGCATTCAGAGTGTTGGCTGATGGAGTTCCATCTACTGAAACAGAGTGAGCTTGCCTCTCCATTCCTCAGAGCTGAAGTGGTCTACTTTATAAAGTACTTAATGATGTTTCCAGGACGGACTCTGCCTGGCACCTTGGGCAATATCTGATTGCCTGCTATATTTCTACCTCTAGAAATGAACTGTCAAAGAAAGAAGCGTATCCTTGAGATTCATTCGCCATGTTACCAAAAGAAAGATGCTCTTCTCGCTGATAATTCTTTTTGTGTGCGTGTGTGTGTGCCCATGAGCTATATGCCTCTCTTGAATACATTTAGTTTTAACAGCTCGAGGGGTATAACCAGGGAATATTTCTTGCAATTTGAATGATAGCTGAGTGTGTTCATTGAACCACTGTTTGACAAATATATGTGGTGGGCTCACCATGGCTTGATACCTTGGTAAGCACAGGATGTCTTACTGTGACCAATAACCCAGTCATGGTTGCCTTCGGAGAAGTCGGTGGCTTATGCGGGATACAGACAGTGAACCAATAACCAATAATCACACAGGTTAAATAAGACACTTAAGCATTTAGATATGCACGTGAAAGAAAAGTTCTGAGCGCACCACGAGCACAGCAGCGGTTCCTCGTCTAAATGAAGAGGGTCAGCAGGTCCTCTGAGAAGACTCGAAACAGAACTGAAGAATGAAGCGCTGTTATTTACGGTGGTGAGAAGAGCACTGTAGGCAGGAGCGGAATCGCGCGCAAGGGCTCTGGGGCATAGAAGAACCTGACCACCTTGAGAGCCTGGGAGAGGGCAGTGCAGGGAGTGACTGAGGGCTGTGGGCTAGAGACACAGGCCGCCTGGAAAGGACCGTATATTTCATTTCAAGTTAAATGGCCCTGGTGAAGGTGGTGACACGGAGCAGGGGAGTGACGTGACCTAGTCATGTTTCTGAAAGATTTCTTTTGGCTTTGGTGCAGAAAATGAGTCGGAGATTCTGAGGGAGGAGCTGTCAGATTGGTAAGGGTTGTTGCAGAATTATAGGCGGGAGTTCCTGGGGGTGTGGGTGCAGATGATGGCCGTAGGAAGAGGGAGTGGGAAGGCTTGTGACATGCATTTTTACAAATATTGTTATTTATTTACTTGCAAGGAGAGAGAATGAACAGGATGTACCAGGGCCTCTGCAAATGAGCTCCATATGCATGTGCCACCTTGTGTATCTGGTTTTACATGGGCACTGGGATATCAAACCTGGGATATTAGGCATTGCAAGCAGGCACCTTAACTGCTGAGCCATGTCCCCAGCCTGAGACATACATTTTTAGGTAGATCCTATGAGGCTCAGAGAAGTGATTGTGTGTACATGCATGTGTGTGTGTGTGTGTACATGAGTGTATGTGTATTGTGTGTGTACTTGTATATATATGTGTATGTATGTGTGTGTTTGTGTATGTTTATATGTATGTATATGTATGTATCTGTGTGCATGTGTGTTGTGTGTATATGAGTGTGCACATGCATACATGGATGGATGTATGTGTGAATAGGTATGTGTGTATATGTGTATGTATATGTATGTATCTGTGTGCATGTGTGTTATGTGTATATGTGTGTGCACATGCATGCACGGATGTATGTATGTGTGAATAGGTATGTGTGTATATGTGTATGTATATGTATGTATCTGTGTGCATGTGTGTTGTGTGTACATGTGTGTGCACATGCATGCATGGATGTGTGTATGTGTGAATAGGTATGTGTGTATATGTGTATGTATATATCTGTGTGTATGTATGTTGTATGTACATGTGTGTGCATGTGTGTTGTGTATGTATGTGTGCACGTGCGTGCATGTGTGCTGGTGGAAGAAAGGAAGTGTCATGGAGGACCAGCAACTTCTCGCTTGCGCTGCTGGAGCAACTGGAGAGGGGCTCCTGGATGCTCAGAACTCATTGTGGGCAAAAAAATGGGTATTTGTTTTTTTTGTAAATTTTTATTTATGTATTTGCAAGCAGAGAGAGAGAGAGAATGGACCCCAGGGCCTTCAGCTGCTGCAAACTCCAGATGCATGTGCCACTCTGTGCATCTGGCTTTACATGAGCACTGGGGAATTGAACCCAGGTTGTCAGGCTTTGCAGGCAAGCGCCTTAACCACCGAGCCATCTCTCCAACCTAATACAGGCTTTTCTAACCTTGTCTGAAGTCAAGGGAGTGTGGCATGACATCTCAGTCCTCTTGGCAGAGCAGTAGGTAGGTAGGATAAGGGGAGAGCCAGGGCCGCACTGGGGAAACTGGAATGGAGAGACTGGACACAGAGGGGGTGCATCTCATCACCTGCTACTTCCTTCCTGCAGTTCCTCATCACTTCGAATTTGGACCCATTGCAGTCGCTACCCTGCCCCGGCCGGTCCAGCTCTGGGATGGAAGAGTGTGGCCCAGGTAGGATAATCAAGAGCAGACAGCTCTTGACCCTAGGGATACCCTAGAGTTCTAGTTCCTTTATTCCCTTTAATACTCTTCATTCCCTACCCGATGTGAAACTGCAGGCACGTACGGCTCTCATTTTCATTTCATTAACTGACTTTTCAACAAGCCGGTATAACAACTAGATACGAGAAATGTTTTGGAAAGGGGAAAGCATATTCATGATCCCAGTACCCAAGTACAACAGTGGTTCTTATGAAATTTTATTTTGCATGTAACCTCCTAGTCCTCACTACGTCATTAATTCAGTTCAATAAATTCTTGCCGGGCATTGTCCTGAGCTTCTGAACAACTACGGACACACACTTGAACCAAACAGACGAAGGTCAACATAGTTCAAACACTTAGAGCATAATGTGACATTTTAACTCTTTAGAATTTTAAATGGTATTTACATCTTTAAATTACCATCTAATGCCCACGTGGCATGCCAACATGTTAAGAATATAATTTGTTGAAATATTCATCAATTGGGACCACACTCTCCAACAAAAAAGAAGCTAGGAATCATCCCCCCCCCTCCACACTACATCTCCACACAGAGTACAGTTGCCCAGCAGACGGAAGCGAATATTCAGTTATTAGCCGAAACGGCTTTTTCGTTCTGGTTGGGGAATAGTTATAACGTAGCAACAATCGTCATTGTGCTGACAGGCTTCTGTCGAATTGTTTCCTGAAGACAGGACTTTTCAAACTTTCCCGTCAAAATTCTCCCAACAGCAGTAGGAAATAAAAACTTGCGGAACTAAGGACTGTAAGTGGGAGCTGTAAAATATACATATATTTGAATATTATTCAACTACGCAGGTCCAGAAGAATGTTTGCGGCCCAGAGCAGCACGTCCTTTCTGCTTATATTGATTTGACCTGTACAGCGGGTATAAGATTCACGTAAACCCGGTGTGTTGGCGCACACCTTTAATCCCAGCACTTGGGAGGCAGAGGTAGGAGGATCACCGTGAGTTCGAGGCCACCCTGAGACTCCATAGTGAATTCCAGGTCAGCCTGAGCTAGAGTGAGACCATACCTCAAAAAACCAAAAAAAAAAAAAAAAAAAAAAAAAAAAAAATCACACCCCCAAGTGACAGATCTATGAGCCAATGGATGATCCTTTTGGAAGTGTTTGTTACATATTAATATCCTATGTTTTTCCTAATAGAGTTTTTTTTTGGGGGGGGTGCATAGCTTTGTACCGGCTTAGATAGCTGTACCTCAGAGCTCCACCCAGAGAACCTTATAGCTATTTTTTACTGCTATAAACCTTCTTGTATAAGCAGAGCCATTTCATCCCCAACTTTGTTAGAGTTCGATCACAAAATGTCACATATACAAATTAAGTGAGGAAAGATTTCTCTTGGCTCACTGTCTCAGGAGTTTCAGGCCACAGTCCTTGGCTTTATTGATTCTAGGTTTGTGGTAAGACAGAACATCATGGTGGTAGAAGCCTATAGAAGAGGAGACTGTCTCATGGTAGACAGGAAGGAGAGAGAAGATGCAGGGGGAGAGAGACCAGACAAGATAAAGCACCCCCGTGTCTGACTTTCTCCAGCTAGACTCCACCCCTTAAGGTTTCTAAAACCTCCCAAAATATTGCCACCAATCCTTGGATACATGAGCCTTTTGAGGGCACATTTTTTAAAAATTAATTCTGAGATTTAAATATTTTATTTACTTATTTGAAAGAAAAAGAGAGTGAACAAGAGAAAGAGGGAGGGGGGATAGAGACAGAGAGAATGGGCACGCCAGGGCCTCTAACCACTGCAAGCGAACTCCAGATGCATGTGCCACTTTGTGCATCTGGCATTACATGGGTGCTGGGGAATTGAACCTGGGTCTTTAGGCTTTGTAGGCAAGTGCCCTAACCACTAAGCCATCTCTCCAGCCCTTGAGGACACATTTTATATCTAAACCGTAACACTGGGTACTATAGTGAGTTAAATTCTGACATCCCAAAACATGTTGAAGTTCTAACCATGGGGATCTGTGAACGTGACCTAGTTTGGAAATACTTTTGCAGATGGCCGAGTCAAGACATAGTAATTAGGGTGTGCTCCAATCCAGTGTGGCTGAGGTTGGAGCATCTGCAAGCCATTGTGTAGCAGAGACTGCCAGCAACCTCCAGGGCCTGGGAGACAGAGTCCTGGGAAAAGGCTGTTCCTATACAGTCCTCAGAGGAAACCAACCCTATCTGCACGTTGACCTTGGACTTCTAGCCTCCAGAACTATAAGATAAAATCCTTACTATTTAAGCCGTTCATAGTCTGGGCATAGCTGTGTGGTAGAGTGCTTGCCTCCGTGTGCAAGGTTCTGGGTTTCATGCCCTAGTAGTGCAAAACAAACAAATCATTCAGTTTGTGGTACTTCGCTATGGAACCCCAGCTACTAACACACGTTTTGTAGAAAATTTGGTACAAATGATCTCTCCAGCCTGCTTTGAGTTTTTTTTTTAAATATTTTAATTTATTTTAGAGAGAGAGAGAGACAGAGAGAAAAAGGCAGAGAGAAAGAGAGTGAGTGTGGGTGC
Source organism: Dipus sagitta (assembly GCA_036346955.1). NCBI lineage: Eukaryota > Metazoa > Chordata > Mammalia > Rodentia > Dipodidae > Dipus > Dipus sagitta. The sequence continues at coordinate 12,011,948 of CM070775.1, read as the reverse complement.
ACAAGGGCCTCCTGCCACTGCAAATAAACGATGTACCACTTTGTGCATCTGGATTTACATGGGTACTGGGGAATCGAAACTGGACCATCAGGCTTTTCAAGCAAACACCTTTTTTTGAAAAAAAATTATACTTATTTATGAGAGAGAGAGAGAGGGAGAGAATGGGTCACCAGGGCCTCTAGCCACTTCAAATGATCTCCAGATGCATGCCTTGCCATGTGCATCTGGTCTTACTTGGGTTCTGGGGAATCAAACCTGGTTCCTTAGACTTCCCAGGCAAGCTTCTTAACTACTAAGCCATCTCTCCAGCCCCTTAAGCAAGCACCTTTAACTGCTAAACCATCGTTCCTGTCTCCTGATTTTTTTTTTTTTATTTTAAAGCTCAAGAGAATGGACACTTGCCCGAGTTTGTTTATGTAGTATTTTGTGTCATTGTGATTTCCTGAGGTGGGGGTCTTTATGCCACATGGAATACTCCCGGGGCAGCCTGGGCCTGTTAGATGACGTGAGGCATCAAGTAGCAGTCTAATAGAATTGGATTTAATGAAACATCTGTCTGGCTAACTCTGACCTGGACATTTCATGTCTGTCTTTGGCCTGCCAGGGAAGGAGAGGTGGGAATCACTGACCTTCCTACTTCCGTGCCCATCAGGGCCTGCACACAGTAGGGCTCCATTCCAGCCGGAGAGGCGCATGGGACGACCAACTGTACCCGTGACCTGCTTCTAAGACTGTGAAATGAATGGTCTGCAAATGGACCCTGTGGAAACCCAGGTGCTAATGCTAGCTGCTACAAGACACAAACCGTCACACAGGCTCACGTGGGCCCGTGTGGCCCTTCGCTTTCTCGTCACTGCAGCATCTGCAGAGAACAACAGAGATGAAGGAGCCACTCAGTTCTTAAGGAGAAAACTGTGCGCTGCTCACATTCCATTGACCGGCACTGGTCACGTGGCCCCAGCCTAACAGGGCCACAGTTTGCCTAACGGAAGATCGGGAGGAGTGAGTGTCCGCCTCTTGCCCACAGTCAATGGAGACCCCTGGGCCAGATGGGTGGTGCAGGGGGAGGAGGGAGGTTGAGGATGTGCAGAACCAGCCTTGAGTAAAGTCTGAGTTTTCACGGTAGGCATTGCAAAGCCGCCCATCTCTTCTTGGGAGACAACTTTCTTCCTCCACCTTTGGAGGACAAAAGTAGCTAAACAAATGGAAATCAAGAAACCAGAACTGCCGGGCGTGGTGGCTCATGCCTTTAGTCCCAGCACTTGGGAGGCAGAGGTAGGAGGATCGCCATGAGTTCAAGGCCACCCTGAGACTACATAGTGAGTTCCAGGTCAGCCTGGGCTAGAGTGAGACCCTATCTCACAAAAACAAAAAACAAATACAAAAGAAAAAAAAAAAGAAACCAGAACTAAGCCTCTTAAAATAAATATATTCCTGCACTGGGAGGCTCAGCCCCTTGGCGAGGGGAAGAGGAGGTGTGTGATTAAGTGCAGGATTCAGGGTCTCTCAAAGCTCTGATGTCAAGAGTTCCTCACTACTCATTTTGTTTTTCTAAACCCTGCAGGGGCTTAGTGAGGGGTGCTTGTGAGTACGTGTCTGGTGGCAAAATGGATTCTAAAAGGAAAGAGACATCAGGTCAAGTTTCAGAACAGCATGGTGGAACTGCTGGAGATCTTGAGGAAGTGAGGCTGGAGCCAGGGCAGCATGACAGAACGTGAGACTCCCAGTAAGGGGGTTGCTGGGGAGTGGGGCGATGGTTTTTTGGGGTGACGCTTCTTGGTGGAGAGGAAGCCTTTTTGGTTCAGAGCACTGGGCCACCAGAAGATAGCAGCTCAGCACTCAGGGTTTGACCCCGAAAGCTGGCAGCTCAGAGGCCTTCCCAATGTGCCCACCTCTCTTTGAAGTGAGTGGCGAGCATTGATCAGCAGCGCTTGTTTCCATTCAGGCCCACAGTCATGTCTAATTCCGGCTTTGACCTGGATGTCTTTTTCTCACTCTGCGGGAAGATGCTCTGTGCCGAGTGCACCCTGATTTGATTTGCCAGCCGTGTCGGATAAGGGACCTCTGTCCTTGAGTTTGAAAAGCAATAGAATTGGCTTGTTTCACAACTTTATCCCAAGGCTAAGAGTCTTAAAACTAGAAGTGATAAAAATTTCTGCCATACGGGGCTGGGGAGATGGCTTAGCAGTTAAGGCGTTTGCCTGCAAAGCCAAAGGATCCCAGTTCGACTCTCCAGGACCCACATAGCCCAGATGCATAAGAGGGCACATATGTCTGGAGTTTGGGCATGCCAGGGCCTCCAGCCACTGCAAACATTCTCTCTCTCTCTCTCTCTCTCTCAAATAAATAAAGAAATAAAATATATTTTAAAAAAAGAATTTCTTCCATTTACGTATCAATAGCATAGCTGACACTGGGCTAGTGCTATGTGTATTGGGTCTAAACTTCAAGGAGTTGGGATTAAGTAAGACACACTGGAGGTTAAACATCACTGGCTCAAAATCATATATTTAGCAAGTGGTGGGGAGATCTACATTTAAGTTTACTGAGCACAAACAATTGTATGACCGGGATGACCTATTTTATAGATAAGGCAGGGGCGATAAAGATGCTGTGTGATCCTCCAAGGTGACCTAGTTTATTAGAGAGACACAGTGGTAACAAAAAGCGGGCGCTTAGACGCCTCCATCCATTTCGCTGCTCTGTGTCGCTCAGTCCCTCATCTGTAGACAAGAGCCGCTGCCTTTTCACAGGGGAAGGTCAGGAGCTCTTAGAAGATAAGAGGGTTTTTTTTTTTTTTTTGTTTTCTCTGATGAGTGTGTTGAGCTCTTTGCTGGGAGGCCTAATCCCTACCTGGAAGCACTTCCCAGCCTGGAGCCTCGGACCTGGGAGGACACACTTCTGACACTGGGAGGTTCCCTTCGGCCTTTGTTGTGATTTATACATGGAGTGTTCACCCCAAGGGCACATGTGTTAGAGGTATGGTGGTATTATTGTGAGAGATTCTGGAAACTTTAGAAAATGGGACCTAACAGGGGAAGTAGGTCAATGGTGGAGGGAACTTGTGGGGGTATTTTTGTCCTAATTGCCCCCCTCTTTGCTACCTGTCCACCATCAGGTAAATAGCTCTCTCTACTCCATGTCTCCTCACCATGCTGGCTTGAACCCTCTGAAACTGTGAGCTAAGATAAAATCTGTTCACCCTCTAGTGGTTTATGCCAGGTATTTTGTCTCAGTAACACCAAAATAACCAACACAATCCTTGTCCTCATTCCCTGACAGCTCTTAAAACCTTTGAATTTCAGGGTGAAACCAGTGTCTCTTGCATGCTCACAAGATGACTGATGGCTGTGGCCCCTAAGGAGCTTCAGGATGGGAGCAGATCACAGGAAGGGCCAAGGTGGGATTAACCCCAGCCCAACTCTAGCATCTGGGAAGGAGAGAAGGGCTGAAGGCTGAGCTGATCACTGATGTCCAGGCATGACTTGTGCAATGGGGCCTCCATGAAAAGCCAGAGGACGCGAGTTGGAGATTCTGGATAGCTGATATGGAGGTTCCTAAAGGTGGAGGGGGGGGGGCAGGCAGAGATGTGGAAGCTCTGCATCTCCCACATGCCTTGCGTCATGTTTCTCTCAGCCTGGCCGTGCCCTTTGTGATGCCCTGTGTGACAGAGGAACAGATGCCACCTATCTCCTCAAGTTGTGGGTGCTGATTTAGCAAATTAACTGGATTTTGGTGGTGGTAGTGGGGATACTTGGAGCCTCAGCTCATAACCAGTTGGCCAGAGGCATAACTCACAAGTTGTGCTTGTGACTGACACCTGACAGGTAGCAGGCTTATGGGACAGAGCCCTTAACCTATGAGATGTGACACCCTCCCCAGGTAGGAGAAGTGACTTGAATCAGAGGACTCCAGGTGGGTCCTGCACAGCTGACTGCATGGCACATAAGGAGTCCATCACATCTGGTCCCAAAAGTACTGTATGAAGTGTTGAGAACAGAGAGGGGAAAAAAAGCTGTTTTATCATTATTGTTACTATTAATATTTCCTCTTAGCATTCAGTTCTAGACTCTGGAGTTTCATGTAGAGAAAGTTGGAGGGTTCAGTATTTAATTCAATGGTAGAACACTTGTCTTGTATGCACAAGTTCTTGATTTCCATCTCCAGTACTGAGGGAGAAAGAGAGAGTGGGAGGGGAGAAAAGGGGGAAGAAAGGAACAGACAAATATTTATAAGGTGCTATAGCCTGCAGAGTTGTGTTCCCCAAATTCATATATGGAAATTCTAGCCTCCAAGGCCATATTGGGAAGAGGGGGTCTTTGAGAAGTGATTAGTGGTGTGGTCATCAATGATGAAATTAGTGCCCTTATAAAATGGACTAAAGGTACCAGGCATGGTGGCCTTAAATCCCAGCACTCAGGAGGCAGAGGTATTTGGATCACTGTGAGTTCTAAGCCAGCCTGAGACTACATAGTGAATTCCAGGTCAGCCTGGGCTAGATCAAGACCTTACCTCCAAAACCAAAACAATGGCTGGAGAGATGGCTTAGCAGTTAAGGCGCTTGCCTGCGAAACCTAAGGACCCATGTTTGACTCTCCAGATCCCAGGTTAGCCAGACACACCAAGGTGAGGCAAGCACAAGGTTGCACCTGGCCACTAGGTGGCGCAAGCGTGCGGCATTCTATTCAATGGTTGAAGCCCTGGTGTGCCAATTCTCTCTCTCTCTCTCTCTCACTCTCACTGAAAAAAAGAAAAAATAAAGAAAAGTAGACTCACGGGATTCTTTCATCTTCTTTCTGCCCAGAAGGACTAAAAAACCCACCATCCACCACTCAGAAGAGGCCCCTCACCAGAACCCAGGCATGCTGCCACCTTCATCTCAGACTTCCCACCTCCCATATTGTGAGAAACAGATTTCTGGTGTTTATAAGACACCTCGTCTATGGTGATTTGTTATAGAAACATGAATCCTTTCCTCAAGCCAAATAATGTGACCCTCACACCCTAAGTGCATTACAAATCCTCACGCGGTTATCATGACGGTGAGATCAATGTTAGGCCATTCTGTCACAAACGTGGAAAGGAAGCAACCCTGGACTGCTCTGGGCAGTGGGGCCCTGCTGGTCCTTGGGTAGTCAGCCATCGGGACCCACTCAGCCAGGGCCAACGCCTCCTCCACTTCTTCCTCAGACTGGCAGTGAGCAGATCCTATGGGCAACCTTGGTGGTGGCCAAGGGGTGTTTGTATGAATGAACTCATCTGATCTCCATACCCATCCTGACTGTGATATTCAGCATAGCTCCACACTCACAGTAGTTTTTTTTTTTTTTTTGAGGTAGGGTCTCACTCACTCTAGCCCAGGCTGACCTGGAATTCACTATGGAGTCTCAGTGTGGCCTCGAACTCATGGCGATCCTCCTACCTCTGCCTCCTGAGTGCTGGGATTAAAGGTGTGTGCCACCACACCCGGCTTCTCACAGTAGTTTTAAACAATACACTTACAACACAATACACTTACAATGCAAGTAATACATTTATTTATTTTTAATATTTATTTATTTGAGAGTGAGCGAAAGACAGAGAGAGAGGGAGGGAGAGAATGGGTGCACCAGGGCCTCCAGCCACTGCAAATGAACTCCAGATACATGCGCCACCTTGTGCATCTGGCTTACATGGGTACTGGGGAATCAAGCCTTGAACCAGGGTCCTTAGGCTTCACAGGCAAGCGCTTAACCACTAAGCCATCTCTCCAGCCCACAATGCAAGTCATACATTTATTAGCTAATGTAACAAGAAACTTACAGGTAAGGGATTCCAGAATTATGCCAGGGACTGGACAGTGCATTTCCATCTCTGAGATTCTTTAAGCCCTTGACAATGACCAGATGAACGTGCCAAGGCCAAACATCTCACCCCGGCAGGCAGCATTCATCTGTTTTATCCACTGATGCCGACTCCTCCCCACAAGGCATGGGCCAAACTGGGTCCCACGAACCCCGGCACCTGGCGGAAGCATGGCTCTGAGCAGACATTCAGGTGCTGGTGGACAGGAGAGGGACATGGATCTGCCACGTCTTGGTGTTCAAATGTACACAGGATAAGTGGGGCCACCGGGACCTGCTTACTATTGCGCACAATCCTCTGACTCTCTCTGAGTCACTCCCTAAAAGAGAAATTGGTCTCCATGACTTAGGAACTCTCGTGGATGGGCAGCTGTCTGAGGGCTGGAGAGGAGGGAGGGTGTCCGGCGTGGCGTGAGCAAGGCTCTGGGGAGCGGGCTGCCGCTGCACACAGCGCTCTGAGGGTCACGGCCCTACCCACTGTAGGCGTCACATCTGAATGAATTTTGCAGTGCCCGGTCATGCCCGAAGCAAGGACCTGCAACGAGAGAACAATGAGGAGATTTCATCAAGAGACAAACGACGTTCAGTTGAGTCCCAAATCACTTTTTCAGACACACCATCAAATAAAAGATGTCAAGGAAGGGCTGGGCTCTTAGGCAGGCAGCTGGGCTGCCTCAGATGAGCCGAGGGAGGGGTTAGAAGCTCCTGGGAGAAAGCTGGTCTGCCTTGGACTCACCTTGCAGGGCATCAGGCCACAGGAGCTCTGTGCCAGGGACAGGCAGGATGAGAGATGGTCCCGAGTTCCCCGCCCCCACCTGCCTCCTCGTCGACCCTCATCCGTTCCCCAGCTTGGTGTGTCTAGAGAATTCCTGCTCTTTCCTCTAACTTAGGATGTTGCAGATGCGTTGAGTCCCTCGAGTCTCTGGCAGAAAAACAGGCAAAAGAGGATCCGGGGGCTGGAGTGATGGCTTCGCGGTTAAGGCACTTGCCTGTGAAGCCTAAGGACCCAGGTTCGATTCCCTAGTACCTGTGTAAACAGATGCACAAGATGGCACATGCATCGAGTTTGTTTGTGGTGCTAGAGGCCCTGGCGTGCCCATTCTCTCTTTTCTATCTGTCCCCACTCTCTCTCTCTCAAATAAATAAATAAATAAAATATTAAATATTTTAAAAGGGGGATCCAGGAAGGCGACCAGTTGCTGAACATGTAAAGTCGTTTCCAATAATTCTTGGGAAACACTTCAATAGCTTCCTGAGGTATAATTTACATAGCCAACTTTAGAGCGTGTGTACCTATGTAAACATAGGTATATGATACCATGATACCATTGTTTGTTTCCTTGTTTGTTTTGAGATGTGGTCTCGCTATGTTTCCTAAGTTTCAATCCTTCTGCCTCAGCCTCCTGAGTGCTGGGACTGCAGGTGCCCCCCCTCCCCCCATGGGCTGTGATGAGTCTGATGAACACAAGCAGATTTTAACCAGCACATCACCCTAAAGCCATCGGCCCTCTTCAAGCAACAGATCTCTACAACCTTGGGTCCTGGAAAGCCTCATCTCATTTTTTTTCTTATAATTTTGACACTTTCAGAATTTCTTGAAAATGGGATCCTGTAGCATATAGCTTTGGGTATGGTTTCTCCCTCCTTCTTCCTGCCAAGTTGGAATAAAATATTCAAACTTACCAATGTGATGTTTTTTTTGTTTTTTTTAAAGTTTGTTGGGGTTACTTATAGGTGCATGGACAATTTAAATTTTTTGTTTATTTTTATTTATTTATTTATTTGAGAGAGACAGGCAGAGAGAGGGAGAGAGAGAGAATGGGCGCGCCAGGGCCTCCAGCCACTGGGAATGAACTCCAGATGCATGCGCCCCCTTGTGCATCTGGCTAACATGGGTCCTGGAAAATCGAGCCTCGAACCGGGGTCCTTAGGCTTCACAGGCAAGCACTTAACCACTAAGCTATCTCTCCAGCCCCAATGTGATGCTTTTTAAGCAGAAAGTTCATCCTTTATGTCTGAGGCTCCTTTTTAATGGAATGCCTTCCCAGGTGGGTCTGAGTGGGACAAGAAGTCCATTGTCCATTCTAGTAACTGAAGGTCCAAGTGCTTACTTTCTATACTAGAGACGTAGTGAATTACTAAACCGTTTCCCAGCCTTCCTTGCAGCTCAGCCATGTAATGGAATTCTAGCCAATGGTAAGGAACCACTTGCAGGTCTGGCCAATAAAATCTCCCACCTGTGACCCCGCCCCTTTTCTTTCTCACTTCTTCAGTCTCTGGTTGTTGCTGCCCTAGGAAGTCTTTGAGGCCACATAGTGAAGATGAGGGAGCCTTTTTCAACCTGGGTCTTTGTAACACAACATGGATTAGAGGTCCCCCCCAACAACCCCATTGTTGGACATTCCGTGAGGCACTGAGCCAGGTTCTACTTCTATATAGCCTGCGACTAAGAATCCAGACTAATACACCATCAGTAAAAATGATTGGCCTATAAAGAATTTATTTTATGGGTAAATTGAATTGTTAGCTCAGAATATGGTGATCGCTGTAGCCGGCCATCATTCACGTGGCACGTTGTGGGAATTGTTAACGTGCCACCATTGGCTTTAACTGTGACTTGTGGCCTGGCATTAATTCTGACTTTGAAAAGCCTGTCTACAAGGATAACGGGTCGTATATCAAACACTTTAGGCTGCTCTCTTGGAGAGGGGAAGGCAAGTAGAGACCTGGGAAGAAGAGGGATAAGTGAAAACTAAACAATGACATAGCAAGCACTTCCACGCTTCTGAGCGTCTGCTGGAGTGCTTTGGGTACAACTCATTTTGCCCTCACAACAGGCTCGTGGTAGGAGGCGTCATTGTGAATCCCGGTTAACAAGGGATCAAACGTGTGGCCCATGCCAGCTGTGAGAGTTGGAACCTGGCAGCTTTTAACCACAGCTACTGGTAACAATTAAAACCAGAGGAGCTAGGCGTGGTGGTGCGGACTTGCCGCATAGCTGCCATCCCTGCGCTTGGGAAGTAGAGGCAGGAGGATCAGGAGTTCAAGGCCATCTTTGGCTAGATGGCAAGTTTGAAATTCCATGAGACTCTGCCTAAATGTGCCTTAAACACACACACACACACACACAACATACATACATACACACATACATGTCAGGGGAATCTAACTCAGTTTTCTGTGTTCTTGAAGTACAGTCAATAACTAAAAACAACTAAGAAAATCAAACAATGGTTAGTAATACTTGGCAGGGCACTTGGGACAGCTTGCCTGAGGCATTTAAGTTGCCCTCAAATATCACCAAGAATCCTTTTACTTCATAGGTCATTTCAGGCTAAGAAAGTTGATCGTGAGAGATGCTTCACAAGGGCCTGAAGCCTCTGGCTGTCTCTCCATCTGGCTGTTGCCCCGAGGCCCTGTTTCAGTTATGTGCAACACCTCCCCCCATCCCCAACAAGCCAAGCAAGCTTTGCATGTGATTGCTGCTCACTGGGTTGAGCTGACCAAAGGTGTAGACAGGAAATCTGCCTGCAGGCTGTGACAGCTCACCAGTTGTCCATAACGAGGCTGAAGGAGTGAGGTAAGCCTGAGGAGTGAGGAGACTCAATTGGATGCTTGGGAGAAAGAAGCTGGGGATCGTTTGCCAAGTTCATACCAGGACCCTGAGGAGCGCAGGCTCCTTGGGGCTGACCCGGTGCTGAGCTGTTGGCTGTGGCTTTGGGGAGGAGCTCTAAGGGGTGTTTGGTTCATAAGCATCTATGAACGTTTCCCAGGACCCAGGGGTCCGTGATGGGGTTTGTTCCCCCGACACTTAACACCCACTGGAACATTTTCTTTGGGATGCTCTGGGGTGCACTTGACAGCCGGGCCTCTGAATGTTGCCAAGCCACAGAGCATGGGCGGGGTGGGGGCGCGTCTCTGATGGGCCACACAGAGTTAGCAAGTAAAAGCCCTAATGGGTTGACAGATCTGGAAGGGGTGTCTGTGCTGGGTCCTCAGGCTCCCCAGGGACAGGGTTGAAGTCATCACAATTGCAGCACCGAGCAGCTGGCCGCGGGCCCTGTTGCCACTCGGATGGATCTTGGCGGGCCTGCTGGCTGCTCCCCTGCCCAGATTCCCCTTTCCCTCCACAGCATGGCCGCTCTCCAGAAATGGAGGTCGATCCTGCTCGACTTTGTCAGGGCACATAGCTCTCTGAGGAAGAATCCAGAACGGTGCTGTGGGCTGTGTCGCGGTATCTGGTTCCTGGCCAGAGGCACATGGCGTTTAGGTAGTAAATCACCTTCAAGCCCGGGGCTCTGGAATCAGGCAGTGACGACAGGGAGGGCGTCCTAGCGTTGTCACTTCCGGTCACATCGTGTGATCTCAAGTTCTCTGCCTCAGTTTCCTTCCCGTAGGATGATGGCTGTTGCGCATGAGGTAGTTGTCAGCATTGGAGGAGCTGATGTGTGCAAAGCCCATGGAGAAGAATTCCCATATGGGGAATGCCAGGTGAAGTATGATGTCAGGGTTAAACTGCTTTTTCTGTGTGACATGAGGCTAGGCCTTTACTAACAATAGCATAGATGTTAATAGCCAATGCCTACCTATTACCAGTTATGGATTCTGCTTCTCTGTATATCCAGAAAGGTCCTTGGCCCCATCCGGTCACCTGATCGAGTCTTCTCATTGGTCAAGTCCTGCTCATGTGTTGCCTCAGAGACTGGACTGTTTCCTTCTTTGCCCCCCTCCCCATAAAGCCCTTTACTGAATGTGAATATGACACCCCTACCCTGGATGGTGGTGGTGGTGGTGGTGGCGGCAAGATTCTTCCTTCTCAGTGGGGTTCCTGGAGGGTGGGGCTTGGGTTTTGTGTTGTCACCTCTAGCATCCAGGGAATCATCTAGCATCTGCTGAGGGAAGGAATGTTCTAGACCAGCTCCTCCATCATTACCTCTTCCTAGACAGAACTCTGTCAGTGTAGGTTAAGGAAGCTTTGTGGGGATTCCCAGTCCCCTCAGTCCACATGCCTCCTACAGCAGCAGAAGGCTTTGTTGAGAGACTCTTAAGCTACAGGGGGCCCTGAATCCAGTCACTCACCTGGTGCCTCCTGTTGGGTCTGAACTCATGACCAAAAAGGCAACCCTGCACATAAGTCATCACATAACTCTATTTCAGATGTAACTGGAGTAGGTGAGGGAGGCCGGGTCCGGTAAGTCAGAGGACGTGCTTCGTCTCGTTGAGGTCTCTCTGTAAGCAAGCCACGGTGTCCCTCAGACCAGAGGCTTCCCTAGCTTGATCTGAGCATTTCCTATCTTAAAAACACACTTAATGCAAATGGTAACATCAATGCAGAAAAGCAAGCTAGTGCCACTATAAATAGCCCCAGCCAAGTCCTGCTGATGGTGGGAAGTCTGGCACATGAAACACAGCAGTGGTCTGGCGACTGAAGCACCCTAGACACTGTCTTCCAGATGGATGCAAAATCAGGACCATGGGGGCCCAGCAAGCTCCCAGCAAGATGGGCCCTTCACCATGACAGGGCCACCTGGGCAAGGAGCGTTCCAAAGAAGCTGTAGCAGGAAGAGATACTCCCCCAGAGGTACCCCCATTTGCGTCTCCAGAACCTGTACTATGTTTGTGTGGGAAAAGGAATTGGAAATGTGACTACATCAGAGACCTGGAGAACGGGAGATGACACTGGATGATTCGACTGGGCTCAATGTAACCTCAAAGGTCCTTGGAAAGAGAAGCAGGAGGCAGGAGACTCAGATGTGACAACGTTGGATATAGGTGTAAAGGAGATGGAGAGATGTCTCAGCAGTTAAGGCGCTTGCCTACAAAGCCTAAGGACCCGAGTTAAATTCCCCAGTGCCCATGTAAAGCCAGGTGTACAAGATGGCACATACATCTAGAGTTTGTTTGCAGTGGCTAAAGGCCCTGGTATACCCACTCTCTCCCTCTCTCTGCCTTTTCCCCCTCTCTTACTTTCTCTCAAGTAAATAAACAAATAAAATATTTTAAAATATATTTTTATTTATTTATTTGAGAGAAAGAGGGAGGGAGGGAGAGAGAGAGAGAGAGAGAGAGAGAGAGAGAGAGAGAGAATGGGCATACCAGGGCCTCCAGCCACTGCAAACAAACTCCAGATGCATGCGCCAACTTGTACATCTAGCTTATGTGGGTCCTGGAGAGTCAAACCAGGATCCTTTGGCTTTGCAGGGAAACATCCTAACCGCTAAGCCATCTCTCCAGCCCCAAATAAAATATTTTTTTTAAAAAAAAGGAAATAGGCATAAGAGAGGGGAGATTTGAAGAGGCTGCCCTGCTAGCTTTGAAGATGGAGGGAGTCATGGGTTAATGAAGACAAGCAACCTAGCTGCCCACCAACACTGGAAACGACAAGCCAGGGCCTCCTCCCTTAAAGCCTGCAGGAAGACTCCGGCACTACCCACGCCGAGTTAAGGAGCTCCGACTTACAGTGAGTTTGTGTTATTTTAAGCCACTGACTTTGTGGTCATTTGTCATAGCAGCCATAGGAAACTCAAACAGTGGAGGAGTTTAACTCCCTTAGGGCAGGTTCCTTGCAGTGGGCCTGGTGTGGAGCCGAGGTTCTGCAGTTTTAACGAGCTCACCATGTGGGGATTGCACCACACACTTTGGGCAGGAAGGATAAAGAGGGTTGAGGTTCATTACCCAACAGGTCTGGAAGCCATTCGCAGCCTGCCATGGCACACAGCTTTAGGACGATCTTGCTCCTCCGTGCGCAAAGGAGCGATGTCGTCACATCCTGAGAGCCGGCTGGGAATGCAAACTGCCAGTGTCCCCAGACGGGCTGCATCGGAACCTGCAGTCTAACGAGGTCCTCGGGGGACTCCTCTCGGCACATTGAACTTGGAGATGCGCTGCTGTCGAGCCTGGTTCTCAATTTAGCATGCCTCAGAAACACCTGGAGAGCTTGTTAAACTACTTTATGCGGCTCTACTCTCAGAATTTATGATTCATCTCACCCTGGATAGAGCCCCAGAATTTATATTTCTAACAAGTCCCCAGGTGATGCTGATGTAGCTTGCCCATGGATCCCAAGGTGGCAACCATTGCCTTAGAGGTGGCCCCTGCCTCAAGAGGGGGGCAGCATACCCCACCTGAAGTTCTAGAATGATCCCCAGGGGCACAACTGTTCCTGCACTTGAATGCTGAGCTCTACCGTTTTTTTTTTTTTTTTTTTTTCTCTCTGTCTTTTTAGCTTTTCAAGGTAGGGTTTCACTCTAGTCCAGGCAGACCTGGAATTCACTGTGTAGTCTCAGGCTGGCCTCAAACTCATGGTAATCCTCCTACTTCTGCCTCTGGAGTGCGAGTGCTGGGATTAAAGGCGTTCCCCACGACGCCCCATTTCTTTAATGCTGAATCTTTGTGGTTTCATTGAAGTAGTGTGCGTATTTTCATTTGATGGAATTTTTATTAAAAGGAAGCAGTAGGGCTGGAGAGATGGCTTAGCGGTTAAGCGCTTGCCTGTTAAGCCTAAGTACCCTGGTTTGAGGCTCGATTCCCCAGGACCCATGTTAGCCAGATGCACAAGGGGGTGCACATGTCTGGAGTTCATTTGCAATGGCTGGAGGCCCTGGTGCACCCATTCCTTCTACCTCTCTCTCTCTGCCTCTTTCTCTCTCAAATAAGTAAATAAAAACTAAAAAATAAAAACAAAAGGAAGCAGTAAACAACAGGTGTCCGTTGGCTGAAGCTTCATGGGGTACTACTAGACCATGAAGAGGAAAGGAGTTAACTTGGGATCATAAAATCCGGTGTTTTCGAGCTACTTTGCCTGTCTCAGGTGAAGGCAGAAATTTCAAATGACTGAATCATGGCTTTTTCATCATTTCTTGGTCATATCCATGATTCATTTGTCAGGAACGCCACCGTTTATTTCATGCGGTGTAATGGGACAATAAAATTCTCCTCCCTCTCCATTTCATTGATTGTAGAAACAATATCCTAAAATAGTGAAGACAATTTCTGAGATGACAATTTTCATCCCGTCCTTACACAACAGCTGTGTTCACCGCGCTGCGTTCCCTTCATGCATGCGGGGCGATCTTTGAGTTGGAATTCAGTGTTTGGTCATAAACCCGCCACCAGCAATATAGAAATAAGCGAACTCACTTTGAAGCCACTCCCATTGCCATTTAATTGTGTAATGCAGTTGTGCGGTATAGACGGTTTAAATTATAATTTAAAAAATATTTTATTTTAGGCCAGGCATGGTGGCACATGCCTTTAATCCCAGCACTTGGGAAGCAGAGGTGGGAGGATCGCCATGAGTTCAAGACTGCCCCGAGATTACACAGTGAATTCCAGGCCAGCCTGGGCTAGAGTAAGACCCTACCTCAAAAAAACATATATTTTATTTTCAAGCAGAGAGAGAGAGAGATAGAGAGAATGGGCACACCAGGACCTCCAGCCACTGCAAACAAACTCCAGGTACCTGTGTCAGTTTGTTCTTCTGGCTTTACGTGGGTACTGGGGAATCGAACCTGGGTCATTAGGCTTTGCAGGCAAGTGCCTTAATCACTGGGCAATCTCTCCAGCCCAATCCATGTGCTTGTTTACAGTATATATATGCTGAATTTCCTCATCTATGTACCAAGCCACTGAAAAGTGCCTAGTACACTGCCCAGAAGTCCCTGGCAAACTCTGCAATATTAGTTTGCTGCTTTTCTGAGTCTTATTCCTGATCTGGGAAAAATCAGGGAAGTGGGAAGGTTGGATGACAGTGTATGATCATCTAGTGTGGTGTCTAGCACACGATAAGGTTGGCTCTTCTGGGGTTCTATGCCCATCTGCCAGGACTTGGTGGTATTTCTAAATTTGACTGATATTCACTTTAACAATTACATTTCCACGAACACATTGGGGGGCCAGGAAACATCTGGTTGAATCTGGTAACCTAGCTTTCCTCATTTGCAAAACAGGGCTAATAATCTACCTATGCGTGGGCTTGTGAGGAGTCTATGAGATGACGCATCTGAACACTGAGGCCTGACCTAGCCACTGAATGTTAACCTTCCTGGCTATGTCACAGTATTAACTGAAAAAGACTATCACCTCTCATTTTTAATAATCTTGGCTGGATTGCTGTCTCAAAATTTAAAGTGGCTCTCTTTTAAATTTAGAAGAATATTCTGGACTTTGAATGGCAAGACTTATTTGCATTTGGAAAGTCTCAAGCAACACATTGTACTAAGCCTGTTCCCAGAGCTCCCGTTTAAGAAGCAAGAGGAAAACATTGGGACATAAAGGCACTTGCATAGCGTCAAGCAGAACAAACCATGGCCAAGAAGAAAGCTTCTTTTAAAATTGGCAAACACAGGCTGGGGAGATGGCTTAGCAGTTAAGGCGCTTGCCTGAGAAGCCTAAGGACCCAAGTTCAATTCTCCAGGTCCCACGTAAGCCAGATGCACATGGTGGCACATGTGTCTAGAATTCGTTTGCAGTGGCTAGGGGCCCTGGCATGCCTATTCTCACTTTTTCTATCTGTCTCTCTCTCTCCCTTTCTCTGTCTCTGATAAATAACTAAATAAAAAGAAAATTGGCAAGCACAGTGCTGGAGAGATGAGTTAGTGGTTATGGTTGGTTTGAGTCAGGTGTCCCCCATAAACTCAGGTGTTCTGAATGCTAGGTTCCCAGCTGATGGAGATTTGGGAATTAACACCTCCTGGAGGCGGTGTATTGTTGGGGTTGGACTTATGGGTGTTATAGCCAGTCTTTGGCACACTCTCCTATTGCTATTGCCCACCTTATGTTGGTCAGGGGGTGATGTCCACCCTCTGCTCATGTCATTGTTTTCCCTGCCATCATGGAGCTTCCCCCTCAAGCCTGTAAGCCAAAATAAACCTCTTTTTTTTCCCCACAAGCTGCTCTTGGTTGGGTTATCTCTACCAGCAATGGGAAACTAACTGCAATTGGTTAAGGCACTTGCTGGCAAAGCCAAAGGACCCAGGTTCCATTCCCCAGTACCCACATAAAGCCAGATGCACAAGGTGGCACATGCATCTGGAGTTTGTTTGCAGTGGCATGAGGCTCTGGTACACCCATTCTTTCTATATATCTGCCTCTTTCTTTCTCCTTCTATCTTTCTCAAATAAATAAAATTTAAAATTGGCAAACACTGCTCCCCCCCCCACACACTTGTATATATATTAACAAAATCTAGTGAGGGAATTTCATTCAACATTACAAAAGATTTAGCATTGGGCTTGGATCAACCATGAACCATATATATATATATATCCACCCACCCTGAAAGGAGCCGTCTCATCTACGACCCAACAAATCAATAGCAACACCTTGTGTCTAACGTGTTTTATAGTCTGCAAAGTAGTTTCTCATAAATTTTCTACTTTGATTCTCACAATGATCCTCGAGGGAGGGGAAGCAGACTTTATGAGCCTTCTATCAGGAAAAAGGGGTCACTGACCCACGAAGAAGTTCTGGCTCACTTGAGACCCCACAGTGAACAGCAGAGCGGAGGTCTATCTGCAGGTGGGCTCTGGACTGGGGTTCAGTCTACCGCTGACACGGCTAGTGCTTCTGAAAGCCATTGCCCTTGGCCAACACACCAACTCAGTGTGGGCATGGAGAGCACGCTTCTGAGTCTGCAGCAGACATAATTGTCAGACCGGCTGCCAAAGACAAGCTTTGCCAGTAAAGACAAGCACAAGATAACTGCCACAGAAGATGGTAAGATTAGGAAGCTGGTGCCAACTGGCTT
This sequence comes from Dipus sagitta, assembly GCA_036346955.1. Taxonomy (NCBI): domain Eukaryota; kingdom Metazoa; phylum Chordata; class Mammalia; order Rodentia; family Dipodidae; genus Dipus; species Dipus sagitta. Next base: position 11,995,358 of record CM070775.1, on the reverse strand, counting down.
GATGCCACCTGGAGCAGCCACTGTGAGTCATTTGGCCATGCCACGTTGCATACTCCTTAGTTTTAGGGACTTGGAGACCTCTGAAATAAGTACAGGGTGTGTTCATTAAAAATGCTGATACGGCAAAGGAATAGCGCAGGCGTCCATGCCCCCGAGGACTGGAGGTCTTGCCAGGTCTCCCAGCTGAGCCCTTTCTTGTGGAGTCGGCAGAATGGGCCAAGGGAGGGCACATTGTTGGGTCATAGGAAGGTCACAGCAGATGCCCCTCCCTCCCCCCTGCAGCAGATGGTGTTTGCGAACACTCTGTCAACCACGTGATCTGAGTGACCCTGGGACACTAGCATGGAAGGCTCCCAGATGATATAACAAGGTGACTGGAAAACACTGGTGGTTTCAAGCCAGGTTAGGCAAGTAGCCTCGTACACAGTAAGTACTGATCATTGTGTGCTCATCTGCGTTTCACGTCATAGGCAGGATTCATTTCCAACTGCATGGTCGTCTCTGCCTGGAAGACACCACTGATCACTACATTAGTCTATTTTGCTTCACTGTTGTGCTGTATCTGCGATGGATTAACTTTCTAAAATGAAGTTGTTGTGTTTTGTGTTTTTTTTTTTTTTAAACTCACAGTTCTGGAAGTTCAGAGCCCAGGCAACATGACACAGGCTCTGGTGAGGATCCCATTTCAGTGGATGTGACACATCCTAGTGGATGAGAGGGCTGAGAGAGCTGTTCAAGGGAAAGATTATCTCTCAAGCCAGGAAGAGAGAGAGAGAGAGAGAGAGAGAGAGAGCTGTCTTACAACTCCTTCCAAGCACAAGCCAGTTGCCCTAAATATCTCTGGCTGCGCTCCACCTCTTAAAGGTCCCGCCTGCCATCTCTCCTGGGGTGCCTGCTGAGACCCCACTGTGGCCAAGAGAGCACTGTGGAAGATGGGGTTCTACCACTGCTTATTCAAGGAGCCTGGGGAGTATCTACTTCTGACCCTCACTTCCATAGCAGTGAATGGGGGTATCAGTGTTCGTTCTTACGCAGGTAGGTGGGGCAAAGGTAGTAATGTTTGTGAAGGAGTGGGGTTTTTTTTTTTGCCTAGCATTTTAAATGTCTGATGCCTTTCAAACTATAAAAGTATGACACATTGACTATAATAGCTAAAGAAAAAAAAACGTTCAAAGATACAAAAAGAAAAGACTCACCATTAGTAACTTCTCCCATGCAAGTACTCACCAGGCCTGACCTTGCTTAGTTTCTGAGATCAGGGAGATGGGGTGCTCAGGGTGGTACAGCCATAGACTATTACTGACTTCAAATCCTGCCCTCCCGAGCTCTCCAGAGCCCACACAGTTCCGAGCTTTTACATGACATGCACCTACAGGTCAGCGTGCTCGGGTATGGGACTTGGGGTTCACTTATGTAAATAGAGTCATACCAGACAAATGGTTTTGCAGTCTGCATTCCCACATGAGACCACACACAAATATCTCTATAAATCAGAAGGCATCAACTCAACTTAATCCTTGTTTCTTCGATTGCTTTTAAAAAATATATGTACTTATTTGCAAGCAGAGAGACACAGAAAGACAGAGAAAGAGAATGGGTGCACCAGGGCCTCTAGCCACTGCAAATGAACTCCAGAAGCATGTGCCACCCTGTGTGTCTGGCCTTACATGGGTCCTGGGGAATCAAACCGGGGTTGTTAGACTTTGCAGGCAAGTGCCTTAACCACTTAGTAATCTCTCCAGCCCTTCTCAAATTGTTTATAAACTAACACACACATATGAATGGAAATGATGCATGAAATTATCTTTTATAATTTTTTTCTCCCTCCCTCACCAAACCTAGTCACATTACTCTTTGTCTTATATATGCTTCGTAGTTTCTTCCATGTTCATACAATCATATATAAAGTACTTGCAAAGCATATATACAACCCATTATATAATAAACAACTCATTATACATTTGTTTCAAAAATAGAACAGGGGGGCTGGAGAGATGGCTTAGTAGTTAAGGCATTTTCCTGTAAAGCCAAAGGACTTTAGTTTGATTCCCCAGGACCCACGTAAGCCAGATGCACAAGGTGGCACATGCGTCTGGAGTTCCTTTGCCGTGGCTGGAGGCCCTGTTGCACCCATTCTCTCTCTCTCTCTCTCCTTCTTTCTCTCTCACTTTGTCAAATAAAGAAATAAAATTAAAAAAAAATAGAATAGGGGACTGGAGAGATGGTTCAGTGGTTAAAAACGCTTCTTAAACCGGCGTGGTGGCACACGCCTTTAATCCCAGCACTCGGGAGGCAGAGGTAGGAGGATCATCGAGAGTTCGAGGCCACCCTGAGACTACAGAGTGATCTCCAGGTCAGCCTGAGCCAGAGTGAGACCCTACCTCGAAAAACCAAAAAAAAAAAAAAAAAAAAAACATTTCTTGCAAAGCCCAACAGCCTGGAATCAATTCCTCAGTACCCACTTAAAGCCAGATGCACAAAGTGGTACGAGCATCTGGAGTTCATTTGCAGTGGCTAGAGGCTCTGGTGCACCCATTCTCTCTCGTGTGCGCTCTGTCTGCCTCCTTCTCTCTCTCTCATAAATAAAAATATTAAAAAAATAGAAGAGTAGGTGTATTCTTTTTCCACTCAATAAAGGCTCATGAATATACCTACAATTTAACTGATTTGGTGCATGAGTTTTAATGACATACTATCTTACAGAATAGAGACAGGTTTGCACTGGTAAACATATAGTGCCCAGTTCTTCAAGGAAAGCCCTGACTACTAATATTTATATCTTGAAGATTCCCACCCTGGTTAATTTCCAGCTGCCAATATGTTGATTGGGTTCAGTGGAGTTGAGAAGAAATGTGTGCAGCATCTCTGGAGAAGGTTCCAGAAACTACTGGGGGTAAAGTTTCACTAAGAATTCAGCTTCTCTCTGTTTATGGGCATCGCTGTTTCTCAGTTTTCCTTCCTCACAACCGAGACTGATGTGGTGAAGCTACCGTATAGCTGTCTTCTGACCGCAGATGGGATAAGTGCTCCTTAATAATGTCTGTCAGTTGGATGAATTTAGAGTGGGAAGTTGTTGATTGTTATTATTTTCTGTTTTATCTGACCTCAGTTGTATCTGAGCAACACTTCCTGGTTTGGGCCGTTTGGACTTATCAGTTTAGCGCGTAGCCTGGCTTCCACATGCCCAGAATAAGGGGCGAAACGGAGCTCCGAGACAGTGCATGCATACATAGCATGCCCAAGGCCTGGGCCTGGTCCCCAGCACCCCGCCATCACCCCGAAAGATGCCTGGATGACGATCATCTCTGCTTTGGTTTCTCCATTTGTAAAGAAAAGTAGGAGGAAGACTTCAATGGGCTCTTGGAAGACTGTTAAGAGGTGCCTGTATGCTGAATGTAGACACGTGCTGCTGTTATATTCTATAAGTGTGGCTTGTGACAGCGGCTTGTTTGTCTTGGTTACTTGCTTTTGTTATGTATATTATGTCTTATTCTTTTGTAACTCCTGTTGAAAATCGCTTTCCAAATCAGTTGTTGCCCACCAACCTCTTTTACAATGTTTTGCTATTGAAGTCTCTTCTTTTTTTAAAAAAAATATTATTTATTTATTGATGAAAGATGCAGATGATAGATAGATGCATATATGCATACATACAATGAATATGGGCACACCAGGACCTCCTGCCATTGCAAACAAACCCCAGACACATGTACTACCTTGTGCATCTGGCTTATGTGGGTCCTGGGGAATTGAACCTGGGTCCTTTGGCTCTGCTGGGCAAGCGTCTTAACTGCTAAGCCATCTCTCCCACCCAGGTTCGCTCTTCTTTCTTTCTTTCTTTCTTTCTTTCTTTCTTTCTTTCTTTCTTTCTTTCTTTCTTTCTTTCTTTCTTTAAATTGAGTCCTGCTATGCTACCTAGGTTGGCCTTGAACTTCTGTGCTCAAGTGATTTTCCTGCCTCAGCCTCCTGAGTGCTAAAATTATCGGCATGGCCACTGTGTCCAGTTTGGAATCCACAGATTCAACCAACCAAAGATTTAAAGTATTCATTAGAAAAATTGGATCTGACATTTCCTAGTCATCATTCCCTAAACAAAATAATATAACAGGTATTTATATAGCATTGTAGTATTATGAGTAACCCAGGTATGATTTAACATATACAGTTATGAGCAAATACTATATTATCTTATGTAAGAGTTTTGAGCATCTACAGCTTTTAGTATCAATGAGAGTCCTAGAGCCAAGTTTTCAAGGACACCGAATAACATCTGACTATATAAAACCAAATGTGAGGGCTGGAGAGATGGCTTAGCAGTTAAGGCACTTGTTTGCAAAGCCTAACAGATGAGGTTCAATCCCCCCCTGTATCCGCATAAAGCCAGCTGGGGTTTGATCCCCCCCAGCAGCACCCACATAAAGTGAGATGTACAAATGCATCTGGGGCTCGTTTGTAGGGGCTAGAGGCCCTGGCACGCCCATTCTCTCTTGCTCTTTCTCTCTCTCTCTCAGTCTCTCTTTCTCATTGCTTGCAAATAAATAAATTATACGTACACACACACACACACACACACACACACACATATTTGGTTTTTCAAAGTAGGGTCTCACTCTAGCCCAGGCTGACCTGAATTTGCTATGTATTCTCAGGCCTCCAACTCATGGTGATCCTCCTACCTCTGCCTCTCGAGTGCTGGGATTATTAGTAGCCAGGCGTGGTGGCACATGCCTTTAATCCCAGCACCATGAGTTCGAGGCCACTTTGAGAATACATAGTGAATTCCAGGTCAGCCTGGGCTAGAGTAAAACGCTACTTTGAAAAACAAAAAACAAAACAAAAACAACAAAAAACCTCCGTGGTTTTGGTATTCCAATTCCATGTTACTTTACATATAGCTATATTACAAAACTCTTCTGTTAATTCTAGTAGTTTGAGGAAAGTGGTTCTTGGTGCCTTAGCAGTAGTCACCCCCTCTCCACCCGGAAGTAGCTCTTGGCGGATGAGCACAGAGGCGATGTGATAAAGAAAGGATTGTTGAGTCAGCTACCACCACCAGCCACCAGCTTAATCCAGGGGCGTACTCACACAGCTCAATATTACTATCTTGGCCGCAGAGGAAGAGAGCTGGGATATTTATATCACATCCGGCCGTCATTGTTTAGTAGCTCTGCTGGGGCGGGGATCCACCCGTGCTTCTTGTTCCTTTCCATGAAGTCCCCTGAAGGCAGCAGAAGATAAAACCTAGTTCTGTTTCTTAAAGCCCAAGGCAAACACCTCTCAGATGTTAGAAACTTCCTAAACGTCATGCTATACTTTTAAGTTTCACATGAACTTGGCATTCTACTCACTACTGATTTTTTTTAGTGAATGAATAATGGTTGAAATAATTTTTGGGTGCATCAGGGCCTCCAGCCACTGCAAACCTGGTGCATCTGGCTTATATGGGCACTGGGGAATCGAGCCTTGAACCAGGGTCCTTAGGCTTCATAGGCAAGCGCTTAACCACCAAGCCATCTCTCCAGCCCTGGATGAAATAATTTTAAAATACCTTTTAAAATTTTTAATCACTTTTTTTTAGCTTTTTTTTTAAAAAAAAAAAAACTTTTTATTTTATTTGCAAACAGAGAGAGAGAGAGGAGATAGAGGGAGAATGGGTGCGCCAGGGCCTTCAGCCACAGCAAACGAACTCCAGACGCATGTGTCCCCTTGTGCCTCTGGCTTATGTGGGTACTGGGGAATTGAACCTGGGTCCTTTGGCTTCACAGGCAAGGGCCTTAACCGCTAAGCCATCTCTCCAGCTCCTATTCTCTCTGTATCTCTTTGTGGCAAGGCCTTACTGTATAGCCCAGGCTGGCCTTGAACTTACTGTCCTTCTGCCTGACTTTTCTGAGTGCTGGGATTACAGATGTGTACCACCAGACCTGGCTATAAGAACTTTTGACTTTAAATATCAAACATCATGGATCTGAAAGGAAAATGTCTTTTGTGTATCTCATAACCTCAGGTGGCCCAGTATCTGATGAGAATGGCAAAGCAGTGCTGGTCAGAACTGGGGAATTATGGGACCTGATTTCTCTGACTAAGCCCCCGTTGAACCTTCTACCCCCATCTCCATGATGGAAGTAAGCTATATTCTCCACAGCCTTCAAAACCAAGCTCTCGGGCTGAAGAGAAGGCTTAGAGGTTAAGGCGCATGCCTGCGAAGCCTAAGGACCCAGGTTTGATTCTCCAGGTCCCACGTAAGCCAGATGCATATGGTGGTGCATGCATCTGGAGTTCGTTTGCAGTGGCTGGAGGCCCTGGTGTGCCCATTCTCACACTCTCTCTCTCCTCTTCTCTCTGTCTCAAATAAATAACATAGATAAATAAAATGTTAAGAAAAAAAAAAAACAAAAAAAACAAACTCTCTGTCTCCCTCACCCCACAGAGCCTCTTGGCATCTTACCCATGTCTTTCCAGAGGCAAAGTATCTCTGTGGATCAGTGAGGTTCCCTCCTAGGCACAGCCCACTGCGGGCCTCTTCTCCTTCATGGATCGGGTCCATCTCTTTCACAGCACTTCCCTGAGAACTGCTACCACCTCCCCGGACCCCATTCTTGCCTTCCTCAACACTTCTTCCTCAAAGCCACTTAGACGTGCTCTTTGATTTCCCTGGCTAAGTGCCCATGGCCGGCGGAATGGCAGACCTATCGCGGGCTCTCTGTGTTTGTTATTTCGGTCTGTTGGGTATTCGCCCTCCCGTCCCCAGTTGAAGCCTTAGGCGGTTTGGGGGATTAATTATTGCCACTAGATGGTTCAAAGTGAAAAATGCACCACCTTCTCTGAGACCAAGATCAAATGTCACACCTCCTTGGCCTTCTGTGATGCTTAGTGGCTTTCTTCTCCACCTTTCAATGCTGCTCATTACCCCTGTCCTGTTTCCATGACATGGCATTAATATTTTAATTATTTTAATGATTCTAGCCAGTGTCCTGCATCCTAAGCATCTATCTATCTATCTATCCATCCATCCATCCATCCATCCATTTATCCATCTATCTATCTATCCATCCATCCGTCCATCCATCTATTTATCCATCCATCTATCTATCTATCTATCTATCTATCTATCTATCTATCTATCTACCTATCCATCCATCCATCTATCTATTTATCCATCTATCTATGTGTTTATTTAATCTTGAGGCAGGGTCTCTAGTCCAAGTTGACTTAGAACTCTCTCCATAGCCCATGCTGCCTTTTTTTTTCTTTTTTTCTTTATTAGTTAGTTTTGTATTCAGCAAATACAGTACAGTCAGTTGGGTACCATTATTAGGCTCATCCATGACCTATCATGGTGATCCCCCTACCTCAGCCTCCTCAGTGCTGGGATCATAGGTGTGAGCCGTGACATCCAGCTTTGTAGGCTTCTGGTTTGTACCTACCTCCCCTTACGTACTCCCAGCGCCATCAAGTCGGAGCCCCATCTTGTTCCCCTGTGTTTTGTGTGTCTGGGGTGGCACCTAGCACAAGCGGCACTTGGACGTATTGGACGGGCACGCTGTCCAGGTGGCACGGACGCCGTCGCTCTTTCTTTGCAGCTACTCGGCTTCTTTGAGGAGCTTCTCTTTTCCCAGGCCTTCCCATCTCTCCCAGGGAGCTGTCCAAACCTGCTCTCCCAGCCGCCCGCGCAGCCGCACTCAGAGCGAGCCGCACTCCCCGCCAGCCAGAACTCTGCTGTGCCAAGTGCGGTCTGGGGGCTTGTGACCACACACAGGATTAACTGGCTCTGGCAGGAGTGGTGGCAGGCTGGAGACGACTGTGGTGGAGGTGTGTGTGGTGGTCTGGGGTGTCACCTGTCATGTGTGGTTTGCCTTGCTCCTGGTTGGTAGCCTCCTGGCTTGACTGTCTTCCCCAAGTCCTATATTACAGTGTCCCCCAAGTCCCTAAAAAAAATGTCTGATCTATCACAGATGGGTACTTTTTTATGAGTTGAGAGAGAAAGAGGCAGAGAGAGAGAGAGAGAGAGAGAGAGAGAGAATGGGCACACCAGGGCCTCCAGCCATTGCAAATGAACTCCAGATACAAACACCATCTTGTGCAACTGGCTTATGTGGGTGCTGGGGAATCGAACCTGGGTCCTTAGGCTTCTCAGGCAAGCTCCTTAACCGCTAAGTCATCCCTCCAGCCCACAGGTGGGTATTTTTGCAAATTCCATGGATTACTAGGAAAATGAATAGTAAAATCAAATAAAAAATCAAACACAGCCCCCAAACATGCAAAATACGATTATGAATTGTTAGCATACTTCAACAACACAAGGTTAACCTGTCAAGTCGCTGCCAGGGTCTCTGACCGCTGGCTCTCAATTTTTCACCATGCTGTTAACTGTGGATCATGCTCCACACTTTGGACAGACAGCAAGTCTTGGTACATTCCTGTAGAGGAACCTGGTCTGAGCCAGCTCTGTTGTTGACATCTGAGAAGGCTGACTGACCCCGGATGAGAAGGCAGGATCAGTGATGGGTTAGAGGGTCACCAAGGCGTGACGACCCTGAACGCTGAGCGCTGGCGCTTGAGCAAAGGGGAGTGGCTAGTGGGAAGATTGTCTGCACACACTTCGACTGCACTGCATACGTGAGTGGACAGGAAGGACAGAAAACGCAGATGCTAGGCCTCGTAAAGCTGTAGGTCCCGGGGGGAGGATGTTTGCAGTGGGTCAGGAAAGCTGTGGAGAGGGGTGTCTGGGGAAGACATCTGCAGTCTGCACCCCATTTCCAGGAATATCGTCAGCTGAGGGCAGGCACTATTCTAGGGCCTCTTTACAATCTGTGGATGCCATGTCTCTCCTGGACTTTCCTTATTTCCCACAGAGAGAAGGGGAGGGTAGTCCGTTCCATAGTCTTTGGCCCCAGGATCTGCTCATGGTTTTGGGGTCGCCGCATGACTTTATTAGAAAGATGGTCAGGTCCGGACAAGAACTCACTGCCCACCCTGGTACGGAGAACAGTTCCAGGCTGGAGACATCACCGAGCGCCACACAGTCTCTGGACAGATGTGTTCACATTCTGGAAGGGGAAGACACAGGGAGCAGCGGGCATAGCGAGGGTGGGGGTGACAGTGAGGTGTGCCAGTGTGCCCGCACGAGCGCCAATCAGCCCCTGCACTTGAAATTGCCTCAATGGAAATTTTTACTGTGATGGTTAGATTTCGTTGTCAACTTGATCAGATTGGGGATCAAGTAAGAGACCTGCCTCTTGGCTGGATCTGGGAAAGATTAATAGCAGGAGACCGTCCCCGAAGTGGTGGATTATATACGAAATTGCTCCGAGAGAACACAGGGCCTCTGCCGGCTGCCCGTGCTACCCACCAGGGCAAGCACCTGTCCCATTGCTGCCAACCTCCATGGGCACTGGCACTTGACTTCGTCAGCCTCCCGGCATGGACTGAAGACCAGCGGTTTTCAGGACTCCTCAGGCTCTCTGGTCCAGATCGGGGGACTGCCGGAGGCATGCAGCCCAGAGACTGAGCAGATACGGGGGGTGGGTGGGGGGGGTGGGGGGGTGGGCGTTCTCTGACTTTCCAACCTGCAGACAGCTATGGTTGAATTACCCAGACCGGATCCTGTAAGCCAAGCTAATGAATTCCCTTTGTAATACACATTCATTCTAATGGCTCTGCTCCTCTAGAGAACCCTGGCTAATACATTTGCCAAATCAAAGAAGTCATTTGTTTTCAAAAAGCAATTCGCAGGGCCCAGGCCGTAGCTCCGTGGCAGAGCATGCAGTCAGCATACGCGAGGCGCTGGGTTATAACCCTAGTATGCATGTGGGAACACATACAGCCATACACAGACAGACACCCCCCCACACCCACACACCCCCCCACACAGAATCTCTTACCCAAAAATGCTTGGGACCAATCAGAAGGGTTTCAGGTAACATTTCTTGTTTCCCTCCTATAATCAATCTTGTATCAATTTAACTTGTTCAAAGGTGATATGTACCATAGAACAAATCAGGCCCAGCAAGGTGGGGGTGTGGCACCTGGCACTGGACACGGGATGGAGGAGGCTTCTCAGTTATGAAGCCAGCTGCCAGTAAGGCCAGTCACAGGGGTTCAGAAGGGCTTCTCTAATTAGGCCCATAGGATGTTAGTGAGACTGGTTCAGCCCTTTGGAAATAGAAGTAAGACAGTGACTTGGCTACCTCCCTTCACATTCAAGTCATCAGTTGTAATTTTTTGTTTTGTTTTGCTTTTTGGTTTTCGAGGTAGGGTCTCATTCTGGCCCAGGCTGACCTGGAATTCACTCTGTAGTCTCAGGGTGGCCTTGAAACTCACAGTGATCCTTCTACCTCTGCCTCCCGAATGCTGGGATTAAAGGCGTGCGCCACCACGCCCGGCATCAGTTGTAATTTTTTTCAATCTCATTCTTTGGTTTGAAGCTAGCTATCAATCTTGCTCTGGTTTTCAAGTGTGTGTGTGTGTGTGCATACGTGTGTGTGGGGGGGGCCCTGTTGCTGAGGAGGGAGCCCCAGACCATCATCCTAGGCTAGCTCTCTACCACTGAGCTACATTTCTAGTCATTATCTTATTTTATTTTGGTTTTTCTCACTCTAGCCCAGGCTGACCTGGAATTCACTATGTAGTCTCAAAGCTGGTCTTGAACTCACAGCGATCCTCTTACCTCTGCCTCCTGAGTGCTGGGGGTTAAAGGTGTGTGCCACCACGCCTGGCCTCAGCCATAAAATGTATAGATTTAACAATGATTATTAAAAGGCCTTTATAGCTCAATTAATGTCATTTATTTTTAAAAAGTATATTTTATTTATTTGAGAGAGAGAAAGAGAATGGGCACACCAGGGCCTCCAGACACTGCAAACAAACTCCAGATGCATATGTCACATTGTGCATCTGGTTCATGTGCTTCCGGGGGAATCGAACCTGGATCCTTCGACTTCACAGGCAAGCATCTTAACTGCTAAGCCAACTCTCTGGCCCTGTTGTCATTTTCTTGATGGGGACACATTACTCCAAAATAGGGCACACAGGCAAATTGAATATTCGGAGCTGGAGGAATCTAAAGGGGGCCAGAGCAGGCAGGTATCTCTTGAGTTTCCCCTGAAAATGTAGTAGGTTCTCTCATGAGTGATGCCCTTTCTAACCATGGGGAAGGATCGTCTTTTCCTTGTAGACGTGGCACAGAGAGGGAGCAAAACAACCAGGATCCTCTGAGGTCTCTTTTATTAAAAAAAATCCCATCCCTCCTTGTGCTAGCATCTTTTTTGTCCTGTCCAGTGTAAGTACAACCAGGTTTCTCTGGGTCTTCGTTAAACTCCTGCTGAATAGATTTGAATGTCTTCCTCTTGTCGCCGTGGAGCCGATGTTCTCTGAGAAGCTGTGTCCAGGAGAAAGATCTCGAAGACTGCTTGACCTGGCGGCCTGGCTGAGCATCTTGACTGAGCAGAGATGGAATGTTTCAGGTCAAGAGCCAAGAATTACCTGGGGTTATCTTAGTCCCTTTAATAGCCACTTACTTTCAGCCTCTATTTAACTTAACATCCTCGTGACTATTAGGTAAATGTCACAGGACGCATGCAGACTTGCCGTAGCTGCGGCTTCCACCAGCCCTAAAGCTGAGGATGGCATGTGATAGCATCTCAAACCCACGGGAGCCCACTGGGCTGTAGCCGGCATGCCCAGCGTCTCCACGGAAATGTATGTGAAATGTATGCGCCTGTCGTTCTCTTTGTTCTGCGGCTACAAAGGTTCACCTAAACTTCCTTCACAACACACTTTGTTACTCAGAGTAACTTGAATCCATGTTCCCAGACCGGTCTGTGGTGGTTTGATTCAGGTGTTCCTCATTAACTCAGGTGTTCTGAATGCTAGGTTCCCAGCTGATGGAGATTTGGGAATTAGCGCCTCCTGTAGGGAGTGCATTGTTGGGGGCGGGCTTATGGGTGTTACAGCCAGTGTCCCCTTGCCACTGTTTGGCACACTCTCCTGTTCCTGTTGTCCACCTGATTATGACCAGAGGGTGATGTCCACCCTCTGCTCATGCCATCATTTCCCCTGCCATTGTGAAGCTTCCCCTCCAGCCTGGAAGCCAAAATAAACCTTTTTTTCCCACAAGCTGCTCTTAGTCAGATGATTTCTACCAGCAATGCAAACCTGACTGCAACACGGTCAGTCATATTTGACACAGAATAAACTATTTTCTTATTTCTTAAAGCACAGCTATTATTTTATATCAATATCACTCTCTTATTATAAAGGCCTTGGCCAGAATCTAGTGATGAGTCAGAAAAGGAAATCTTTGATTTCTCATGTTAATCAGTCTCTTGTGACAAGAGCCTGCTGGGGCTCAAACCGGCTACTCCAAAGTCTGACTGCAGGAAGCAGTGAAAACCGCCCCAAATGCACCTCGTGGTAACATCTTGAGCTGGTTATTCTGAGAAACTGCAGGCCTAGGAGCAGCTCCGAAGAGCTGTGCTTTGTAAAAGGAATTTACTTCTGTAAAGAAAATCTACACTAGTGAGCTACGAGTGTCCGGGACTTGAGAGAATTTAAACTGCGCAAGAGGCCATCTTTGTTATTTGTCTCCTTCTCTTTCCCATAACTTGTGCCAACCCAGCCCTCCCTCTTCCCTGTGTCTCAGGATACAATGTAAGTTCAGACATTTGGCCTTTCTTGAATGTGTGCAAGAAAATATGCTTTTTCTTCAGCTGGAGAGATGGCTTAATGGTGAAGGTACTTGTCTGCAAAGCAGAAGGACCAAGGTTCGATTCCCCTGGACCCACATAAGCCAGATGCACAAGGAGGCGTGTGTGTTTGGGGTTCATTTGCAGTGGCTGGAAGCCCTGCCACGTCCATTTTCTCTATATACATTTCTGCCTCTTTCCCTCTCTCTCATAAATAATTAAAATATTAAAAAATTAGAAAACATGCTTTTTCTCCTGCAATTTATCTTATATATGTTTAAAAGATTTTACATATATATGCATACATATATATAAATGTATATATATAATGTATTATATATATATATATATATATATATATATATATTATAACAGTTTATACTCTTTTATCCCTTTGCCCAGACTACTGTTACCTTGAGAGCTTTCCTTAATTGGGCTATGACATTCACTGTGGGGTCATGAAGGCCTCAGTCAGACCCTGTGGGGTAGGGGGAGCGTGCTTCAAGGTATTCCTACCCACTCTGTGGCTCTTACAACCTTTCTTCTCCCTCCTTCTGCAATGTGCTCTGAGCTGTGGCAGGCCTGTTGGCAGTCTGGTTTAGTGTTGAGTTCTTTGTAGCCTCTGGACTTCTGCTTTGATAGGTTTTGATTAATCTTCATGCCTGTCACCATCACCCTGGGGCTGGTTGTCAGGCTAGCAGTAAGAGCAGTGTTCATGATGTCACTTCTTCTGCAAGTTCTCCTGGAATCTGTCTTACATTAATTTAACTTGTAGCTTAGATAAAGACTTATAGAGGAGCTTGGCAAGCCATTTTGGGAGCTGGAGATATTGCTCAGTGGTTAAAGGCATTTGCTTGCAGGGCCTCACAATCTTTGCAGTGACAGGAGGCCCTGGTGTGTTATCTCTCTCTCTCTCTCTCTTTCTCTTTCTCTCTCTCTGCTTATAAACAAATAAAATATAAAAATATTTAAAAGAAAGCCACTTTTGCTCCCCTGCAGTTGCCAATGGATCTAAGGCAGATAGAAGAAAATATTTTTCTCTCCTATAGCCTCAAACACAAATAATTATTTGTTTTCTTGGTACTCCAAGAAGACTAATAAAGCCCTCAACTCTTAGTGTTTTTTTTGAGTCAGGATGTAATATGTAGCTAAGGTTGTACTGAATTTGTGATCTTCTGTCTCTGCCCAAGATTATAGGTGTGCACCACCACACTGGGCTAAGCTTCAGTAATTTTTATAAACGAGTCAAACATATAAATATGATGACTCAGAAATCCTTGTGTCTACCAGCTATATTCTCTAGCACTTTTCAGCTTAACATCTTAAGTCCATCCATTGCTCAATTACGAATCAAACTGGAACAACAAGCCTGTTCTAACATCCCAACTTCTCCTAGACATGACCAATAGTATAAACCACACGTAGGTTATTCCCATCCTCATAGAAAAATAATTATTTAATTTCCTTTATCATCTCTATGCTTAATTCTCCCCATCTCACATTGGGCAATCACTTGCCTACTCAACAGGAGGTTGTCTCTGGAAGGTTGGGCCTTCCATCTGGGCAGGGTGAGGTAGACAGTGCTCAAAGACTTTCGGCCAGGAAACAGGATTTAATTTATGCCCCAGACCCTAGTGTGAAACCATAAACTATAACTGGGTCTGTAAGCCAGAGACAAACCCCTCAGCTAATTCTGTCTTCTAAGGAAGACCCTCTTCCTGTTCCTCCTCCTTGAGTGTGAACAAATTCCTTTTCTTCCCCCTGGCATGAGGAAGATTCCTCTAACGGTGGACTGATATTTCTATCTTTCAAAAAAACTTAACTTCTTTAGCTCCCTTTTTACATTTTAAGGTAATTCTTGTCATTCTGTCTGTCTTCAAGGCCCTTTAAAGCATCGCCCTCTCTTCTCTTTCAAATCTTAACTTCATCTTAGGATTTGGAAAAGAGTACCGTTTTCTTTTTATGTGTTCCTATCTGCCAGATCCTTGACTCTTACATGATTTAAAAAGCATCCAGAGCCGGGCGTGGTGGTGCACGCCTTTAATCCCAGCACATGGGAGGCAGAGGTAGGAGGACCGCCGTGAGTTCGAGGCCAGCCTGAGACTACATAGTGAGTTCCAGGTCAGCCTGAGCTAGAGTGAGACTCTACCTACAAAAAACAAAAACAAACAAAAAACAACAATAGAAAAGCTTCCACAGGCTGGAGAGATGGCTTAGTGGTTAAGGCACTTGCCTGCAAAGCATAAGGACCCATGTTCAACTCCCCAGATCCCATGTAAACCAGACACACAAAGTAAGTCATATACAAGGTCGTGCATGTGTACAAGGTGGTGCATATGTCTGGAGTTTGATTGCAATGGCTAGAGGCCCTGGAGTGCCAATTCTCTCTCTCTCTCAAAAAAGGTTTTTTTAAGCTGGGCATGGTGGTTCATGCCTTTAATCCCAGCACTTGGTAGGCAGAGGTAGGAGGATTGCTGTGAGTTTGAGGCTAGCCTGAGACACATAGTGAATTCCAGGTCTGCCTGGGCTAGAGGGAGACTCTACCTCGGAAAAACAAAATTAAAGAAAAATTATTTTTTAAGAAAAGCATCCATTCTGGGCTGGAGAGATGGCTTAGCAGTTAAGGCATTTGCCTGCAAAGACGAAGGACTCTGCTTCGATTCCCCTGGAGCCATGTAAGCCATATGCACAAGGGGGTGCACTTGTCTCGAGTTCATTTGCAGTAGCTGGAGGCCCTGGCATGCCCATTCTCTCTCTCTCTGCCTCTTTCTCTCTCTCTCTCTCTCTCTGTCTCTCAAATAAATAGATAAAAAAATTTTTAAAAACTTTAAAAAAAAAGAAAAGAAAGAAAAAAAGCAGCCATTCTGATACTTTGACTTGACTTGATGGTCTTACAGGAGAGGAAAATATTTCACTAATCACTAAGTTTTCATGGTCAAAGCCTGTCTACCAAAAGGCAGATTAACCAGGTAAAAGCATCCTTAATGTAAACTGTACATGACACAGAGTTTTCATAAGGACATGCAGACCCAAAGAAGCAGGTGCTTCTTTTTATCCGAGGCTTAATGAAAAACTGGACAGTTGCAGAGATTGGATAAACATACCGTCTCGAGGTAATAAACAGAGACAAGCTCTTTCCTTCTCACTGGGTGCAGGGAGGATACATCTTGGATGAGGGGCATTATGGCCTGCTTCAGGGGAGAAGGGTGGAAGGAGGTCAGAGAGTCAACCTTCTAGGTTTTCTGACTTCCTTTGGAGGTAGAAGGGAAGGGGTTGGTGAGAGGCCTGCTTCTGCTGTCTTCTCAAAAGCCAGTGTGCCGTAGTTGAAAGAATGCCCTCGTTCACAATGATGAAATTGCACTCATGACAAGGGAAGAGGCCTTGTTATCTCTGAGGGGGTCTTTCTGTATTCTAAATTAAAAAATATATTTTTATTTATTTATTTACTTACTTACTGGAGAGAGACAGGGGCAGATAGAGAGAGAATGGGCACTCCAGGGCCTCCAGCCACTGCAAAGGAACTCCAGACGCATGCACCACCTTGTGCATCTGGCTCTCGTGGGTACTAGGGAATCAAACCTGGGTCTTTAGGCTTCACAGGCAAGCGCCTTATCTGCTGAGACATCTCTCCAGCCCTTAAATTTTTTTAAATGTTTTAATTTTTTTGTTTTTGTTTTTTTTTTTGAGGTAGGGTCTCCCTCTAGCCCAGGCTGACTTGGAATTCAGAGCGGCCTTGAACTCTCAGTGATCCTCCTACCTCTGCCTCTCTAGTGCTGGGATTAAAGGTGTGCACCACTACACCTGGCTTTTTAAAAACAAATACATTAATAGATAATATGTTGCACACAAGAACATTTAACAATTGCAAAAGAGCACTTAATGGAAAAGCAGGCTTTCTCCCTACTGTGTCTAGATCCTTTTACGGCTCCTTTCTGGATACATAAGCTGTCACCATAATCTATGCTCCTTGTTGGAGACAATCATGTATGTGTAGGTATACATATGTACACACACACACACACGGGGGGGGGGGAGGAGATAGCACACACGGGGTGGCATGTCATATTTACATCTCTATCCCTCACCTACTTGTCTATTCATTAACAGACAACAGAATTCACTGGTGATGGATTCTTAGCAATACATCTGGAGATGCCCTGCTTTCTATAACTGTTCTTCCTTCTTCCCAACCAACTCAACTTTAAATTATTATTTTAAAAAATATATCTTAGGGCTGAAGAAATGGCTTAGTGGTTTAAGGCACTTGCCTGCAAAGCCAAAGGACTCAGGTTCAATTCTCCAAGACTCACATAAACCAGAAGCATAAGCAGGCGCATGCATCTGGAGTTTGCTTACAGTGGCTAGAGGCCCTGGTGCACCCATTCTCTCAATCTCTCTCTCTCTCTCTCTCACACACACACACACACACACACACCTCTATCTGCCTCTCTTTCTCAAATAAATAAAAAATAGAAATAAAAAGTTTCATGTTAAAATTTTTTTTAAATTATTTCTGAAAAGAGAGAGGGAATGAGCATGCCAAGGTCTCTTGCTGCTGCAAACGAACTCCAGCTGCATACCATTTTGTGCATCTGGATTTACCCAGGTGCTGGGGAATTGAACCCAGGCTGGCAGGCTTTGCAAGCAAGCACTGTACCTTTGGTTGGGTATCAGATGGCCAGCCACACACCTGGATGTAGTCAATGAGGTATAAGTAGGAGTATACTGAAATGGGTTCCTGAGAATGTTGGTTTGCAAGGAAACAAATGGAAGCTTTTTATTCTTCCTCCCTTTCCTTCTTCCTTCCTGGAAATGCAGCTATGGTGCCCAAGTCCACCGCAGACAGCCACGTGGTGAGTATGAGTAAGATACTGTTCACGATGGCCAAACAAAACACTAGAAGATGATCAGGCACAGCCGTCACAGACACTCTGGGACATCTTCCTCTGGACTTCTGGAAAATAGTCATTCCTTACTTGTTAAAAGGAGAGAAGTCAGATTTTATTAAATGCAGGAGAATAACTTCTAAATGATGTGGTACAATGTCTCTGTCTGCATGTATCATTATTTAACTAGTCTTCTGCAGTTGAAAGACACTATGATTAGCAAAAAAAAAAAAAAAAAAAAAGTTAAACTATACTTTTATCTACACAAGAACATGATCCATAGGACAAATTCCTTTTTTTAAAAAAGATTAATTTATTTGACACAGGAAAAGAGATTTAAAATAAAGGCATATATATATTTAGAGAGAGAGAGAGAGAGAATGGGCACACCAGGGCCTTCAGCCACTGCAAATGAACTCCACACATATGCACCACTTTGTGCATCTGGCGTATGTGGGTCCTAGAGAATTGAACCTGGGTCCTTTGGCTTTGCAGGCTAGCATCTCAACCACTAAGCCATCTCTCGAGCCCTATTTTAACTTTTGATTGACACGCTCAATTTCTTTTCAGAGCGATTGTGCCACTTCTCAGAGAGTTCTCGATGTGCGGGGGAGAGTCATCCAAATGGTGGCCTCGGGGCATATATAATGGAAAGCTTAATTCCATTTTAGAATCTCTCCTGGTGAATGCAATCACTTGCTTTTTCTTCCTTAGAAGTAGAGAGGCTTCAACAGACCCTGCAACTGAGCACAAGACACAGCGAGATTCACTTACTAATTGGGAGGGTTGTATCAAAGAAGCTTCCGTGATCCTGAGCTGGGAAACCCTTTCCCAGAGCTGCCCTTGGGGCATATGTCCCACTCAAAGCAGAGCTCCTTCATCCAGTGTGAATCACTTAGCAGAGACCTCCCCATCCCTCCTTTCCTGACGTGACGGGCTGTTGACGCAGTTAAGCAAACAGACTTTGGGAAGCTCTTGGGTCTCTGGCACCAACCTTGGTGCAGAAAAGAGATGGACACTGGTGTGGGATGAATTATGTCTCTTAAAGGGATGTATTCAAGTTGCTCAGTGGTTAGGGCGCTTGCCTGCAAAGGCTAAGGGACCTGGGTTCGATTCCCCAGTGCCCACGTGAAGCCAGATGCACAAGGTGGCGCACACGTCTGGAGTTCGTTTACAGTGGCTAGAGGTCCTATGGTGCTTATTCTCTCTCTCTCTCCCTCCCTCTCTGTCTTCCTCTCTCAAATAAGTAAATATGTATTTTTTAAAAGATGTGCTCAAATCCTATCCCTGTGAATGAGACTTTATCTAGATTCAAGGTCTTTCACATGAACTCCTATAGAATTAAGTGGAACTAACCCTGTTGATTCGTGTCTTCACAAGAAAAACAAAAACAGGATGATTTGACCACAGGAAGACTGAGGCTGGGATTCATTATGCTATCAGAAAGCTAAGGAGCCAGAAAGAGCAAGGGAGAATTCTTGGCCAGAGCCTTAGCGTGCGTGGCTCTGCCAACATCTGCATTTTGCATTTCTAGCTTCCAAAACAGTGAAAGAATAAATTTCTGCTGTTTGAAGCCACCCAGCTGGTGTTGCTTTGTTCTGGTGACCCATGACACTACCCAGATGCCAGACTCGAACCAGGCTGGGGACGTGCCTCCTTTTACCTCATAACCTCAGCTCCAAGGACACACGTCTACTGTGCGCCAAGACACAGCTCCACGGCTGTCTCTACCGGAAACTGGGTTTCCTCGGGGGAGTCACTGGGTGCTCTTTGAGTCTGTATTTACTAAGCTGGGGAGAGTGGCCAATCTGTGGAGAAAGCGGACAGATTCTGAGCTGGGAGTACAGCTCAGTAGTGCAGCACTTTCCTAGCACATGACAGGTACTGGGTCCAAAACCAAGTACTTCAGGAAAATATGAGCAGATGTTATTGACCATGAAGGAGTTAGCAAATTTCAGGAATTCAATATACTATTACTGAGTGCCAAGAAGTCTGTCCAGAGACTGTCTCCTGCTATCTAGATAACTCTAGGGGAGCCGGGTACCTGGCTGGCTATCATGGAAGAAAGGAGTTCAGGTCTGGAGGGATGGCTTAGCGGTTAAGGCGTTTGCCAGCAAAGCCTAAGGGCCCAGGTTTGATTCCCAGGGGGTGCACACATCTGGAGTTCGTTTGCAGTGGCTGGAGGTCCTGGCGCACCCATTCTTTCTCTCTCTCTCTCTCTCTCTCTCTCCCTCTTTCTCTGTCAAATCAATAAAAATAAAATACTTTTTAAAAGGACAGAAAGAAAGAAAGAAAGAAAGAAAGAAAGAAAGAAAGAAAGAAAGAAAGGAAAAGAAAGAAAAGGAAAGGAAAGGAAAGGAGTTCAAAAAATTTCGCTTCCAGGCTGGGCGTGGTGGCGCACACCTTTAATCCCAGCACTGGGAGGCAGAGGTAGGAGGATCACCATGAGTTCAAGGCCACCCTGAGACTACACAGTGAATTCCAGGTCAGCCTGGGCTAGAGTGAAACACTACCTCGACAAAAACAAAAACAAAAACAAACAATAGAAAACAAACAAACAAAAACTTTTCTTCCTTCATACTTGCTAACCCTTATCCCGCCCCTCCCTGCCAACAGGACCCCCCCAGCGTTCTGACGTGAACCCCCTTCCAAATGCTACATGGGCACCTCGCCTTTCCAGAGTCGTAAAGTGTCCTTCTTCCACTCGCCTCGCCTCCAAGAATGTCCAATTTCTTTGTCCTCAACATTCCTACTTGTCCCCCACTTTGTCCAACAGGCCAGCGCACCATATCTAGAGAAACCAGAGCCTCACGGGCCGCTCGGGGACGCAGGGTGTGCTCACCACACTGCGCATCCTCGGCTGGCCAGCATCGCCGGGGCTCACAGTCTTTGCGTCCGTCTTCTGCCCGAGATGTTACCATTCTCACTGCCACGCAGCGCACATTGACTCACTGCTGTAACCTTTTCTCGCCCTCAATGCCCTTCCGGCGCCCCACCCTCCCCTCGACCCTGTCCACCCTGCTTCACCTGGTCTAATATTTAGCTCCCCGTGGAAACTCCCCCAGCACCTGCTCATGCTATCTGGCTAGCAGGGGGCGGTCTCTGGACAGACTTCTTGGCGGTCAGTAATAGCATGTGGAATTCCTGAAATTTGCTCACTCCTTCATGTTCAATAACATCTGTTCATATTTTCTTTTCTTGAAGTACTTGGTTTTGGATCCAGTACCTGTCATGTGCTCAGCTCTCCAGCCCCTCCCACATTTCTTAAAAAAATTTTTTTTTTGTTATTTTTATTTATTTATTTGAGAGAGAAAGAGGCAGAGAGAAAGAAAGAGAGAATGGGCGTGCCAGGGCCTGTAGCCATGGCAAATGAACTCCAGACGCGTGCGCCCCCTCGTGCATCTGGCTAACGTGGGTCCTGGGGGTTGAGCCTCGAACCCGGGGTCCTTAGGCTTCACAAGCAAGTGCTTAACCGCTAAGCCATCTCTCCAGCCCCCTTCCCACATTTCTATTAGTTGTTGTGGCTGAGCTGGACTCACCCTGTCCACACTGACCTCACCATTTTCCTGCCCAGCCCATTCCTCCCCCTCGTGGCTCTACGATGGCCCTATGGTTCACCCAGATGTCAGGAGGAGCGGTTCTTACCCCAGCCAGTCACGCCTTGTCAGTCTGGGTGCCCGTCCTCAATGTCCTCACAGTCTGCTGTCTTCTCCCAGCGACCTATCCCATGTGGGTTGGCCCATGCCAACCCCTCCTATGCCATCAGCCTCAGGCTCCCTGAGAAAGGCTCGAAACAAAATGCCAACCTTCAGGTGATCTTGTAACTATCTCAAAACTACATAGCCCCAGGTTCTAGAACAGAACTCCTTCCCATGGTTCATAAAGCCCTTGGCCAGCTTGCCATTTGCTTTCAATGTTTCTGGAACGTTCAGCTACAACCATACTAAAACTTCCTTCAGTTCCTCAAACTTGCTCACTCTCTTGACTTCCTGATCTTTCTATGTTTTGTTTTTCTTCTGCCTGGAACGCTTCTCTTTCTCTTCCCAGTGGGATTTCCTTCAATTCGATCTTTATTTTATTTTATTTTACAGAGAGAGAGAGAGAGAGAGAGAGAAAGAGAGAGAGAGAGAAATGGGCGCTCTAGGGCCTCTAGCCACCGCAACCAAACTCCACATGCATGTGCCACCTTGTGCATCTGGCTTTACATGGGTATGCGGGAATTGAACCCAGATTGTTGGGCTTTGTAGGCAAGCCGAGCCATCTCTCCAGCCCTCAACTCAATCTTTTGATCTCAGTGTACAAACTAAGTCCCTCTACCTTCATTTTGCTTTTCCCAGCTACTCGCACGACTTGTCCTGAGGCTCCACCACTCCTTTCCCCCTTGTGCTCCTCGGCTTCCTGCCCTGCTGAGTATCAGTCTTCATGTCTGTTTCTTTCTGTGCTGAAAAATTACACATTGATAAGACCGTTGCGTCTGTGTAGCCTGGCAGCCCTCCCCCACATAGTAGGTGCTTGCTACGCATTTATCCAATAAATAAATGAATCTCCAGGGTCCACAGTCAATGCTTGATAAGAGTTGGTTGAATCGTGATTATAAATAAATCGAACGCATTTCAGTTGCAATCGCATAAGCCTTTATTAACTCAAAGCAGGGCTTTTGCAATAGCACTTTTATGACTCTCTCTGTCTCTGCCTTCACTGACGGCCCATCCGGAGTAGCTGTCACTAAGTATCACATTCATTAGGTAACTCCCCAGAAGAAAGTCTATTTAGAGCTCCTCGGTAAATTCTGAGCCAAGTCCAGACCCCATAGCTGGACGGAGCCTGATGTAAACAGCGTCAGTGTGGCTTCTGGGATGTGTCCGAGGGTGTGCGCCATGGCCTAGCCTGGGGCCTAACCAGCCTGCAATACCTCCCAGCATGCCAAGCATCTGGTTTGCAAGTGAGTATTTGCAGCCACCACAGCCCGTGATTACACGGAGGGATGCTTGGTGCTCGAACTGGGTTGCTCCTGAAGGTCGTCAATGGGGTGTCTCCCGGTAGTCAGCAGGGACAGGCACGAGGGCTTTCGATGATCCCTGATTGATAGCTGTGCTTGGGAAGATGGGAAAGAACAACGGGTTGTGGTTAGCATATGCTCGGATGGCTGGTTCTCATGCAGCTTGCAAGCTTTGAATGATTACTTCTTTGTCTGATAATCTAAAACAAACAAGGAGCCTGCTGTCCTTGGGCTCAGAAATAACTGGCTGTGGATTTTCTTGATCTACAGCTTGTGCAGGTGGGAGGGGCCTGCTGGGCTCTCTCCTGGGCCTTGATGTGATTGTTAGGACGGGTGTTGACCATAACCCAGTTCACAGGCGTCTGGCAGCCCCTGGCCTCAACCACCCTGGCAGAGGACATGCCCACACAGGGGAGGTGTAAGCTCATGGTGACACTGGAGGCTCTTATCCTTGTCACCTGAGTGAATGTGCTATCTTCAGGTGCCCAGCACCCATGCAATCTGGAGCTCTTTTCTCCATCAAACAAGGAAACCTGGGCTGGAGAGATGGCTTAGCGGTTAAGCGCTTGCCTGTGAAGCCTAAGGACCCTGGTTCCAGGCTCAATTCCCCAGGACCCACATTAGCCAGATGCACAAGGGGGTGCACGCGTCTGGAGTTCGTTTGCAGTGGCTGGAGGCCCTGGCGCGCCCATTCTCTCTCTCTCTCTCTCTCTCTCTCTCTCTCTCTCTCTCTGTCGCTCTCAAATAAATAAATAAAAATTTTAAAAAATTAAAGAAGGAAAAAGGAAATCTGGCGATGTCAGAGACTCGACAGTGTGCTTGAAAGGAAACCTTTGACTCCATCCAAACCTGGAGCTCCCTCGGCTCTCTTTCTGCCTGCCCTGGAACTCTGGGCAATTTAACTTCTCTAGGCTCCGTTTCTTCAGCTGTAGATGAGAATGGCTTTCAGAGCTATTTTGGGGATAAATGCAACAATTGGGGCTAATGCTTGCCTGGGACATGAAAATGCATCAGCTGTTATTTTTCTCACCCTGTGGGGCGATGGAGCTGAATTGTAACTGTCTGAATTTCCTTAAAATAATTTTATTTATTTATTGGGGAAAGAGAGAGAGGCAGATAGAGAATGGCCACACCAGGGCCTCCAGCCACTGCAGATGCATGCGCCACCCTGTGTGTCTGGCTTATGTGGGTACTGGGGAACAGAACTTGGGTCCTTAGGCTTTGCAGTCAAGTGCCTTAACCACTAAGCCATCTCTCCAGCCCATAACTGTCTGGATTTTAAGCAGATTCTGGATCCAGAGGGCACCGCTACTGTTAGAGCCCCTGGTGAGACAGAGGTGGGTCGGGCAGGTATGTGTCAGCAGACTGCTTACAGTGACAGCTGTCCCAGGGGCTGCTGGGACCTGAAGGGTCAGACACATGACAGGTCTTTCTGGGGTTCACTTGCACACCCAGCCATCTCACCCCATCCTGAACGGTCTTCCTGACCCATTACTAGGCCAAAGCTGCTGTGTCTATTTCTCTGCCTGTTTCGCTGTACCGATATGCACTAGAATATCTGAGGTTTACAACAGTGAATTCGTTTCTGAACTGTGGCTAGCCTTCCTATGCCGGCTGTCCCAAACTTAAGTGACACTGTGATCATAGTAGTGGCTTCACACTCAGCCTTGTGGCCGGGGTTTCTAGGGAGATAGCTGGAAAGGGCGTTCCCAATCCACAGGGATTTGTGGACCTCTGGACCCGCAGGCCTCCTAACAAAGATGGGGAGTGTTGTGTGCATGGTGGAGATAGCCTAGTTAATTATTCTTTGTGAAGAGCTCTCAAGGTTACTGGTAAAACATTTCCACCCACAGCATCTTACAGGCTGCACCTGGTGACAGATGTCCAACTGGGCTTCCTCCCACCCCCGAAGTTGGACCAGAATTGGAAGCCGCGCTCGGGTTTATTGTTGATGCTAATAACACCCGTGGCTTCTGCGGACCAAGTGTTCACTGTGCGCCGGGAACACTTCATTAAATGCAATCTTTGCTTAATCTCCACAACAAGCCAATGAGTTAGCTATGCTTATTACCCCTCTTTTACAGGTGAGGAAATGAAGGCTTGGAGAGCTTAAGTAGCTCAAGGTGGGTAAAGGTCACTGAGCCACCCTGCCTGGCTCATGCAGACACTCCCAGCTTAGAACTGCTGCGTGGATGGTGTCCTGATGGCCCCGGGGGTTGCTGGATCCTCGTGTTTTCAATGCAATGGGAATGCACGTGTCTCTCTGAGAAGCGCACTGCTGTAGATCCTTTCTACGGGACTCGCTTTATCTACAAGGTCTCTTGCTGTCGTGAACTGTCCAGCCTCTCTTTTCTGAGCCCCAGACTCTGGCCCACTGGTGTATAGCTGTGTGTTCTAAGATGTGCTTTGCCTGGACTCCTTCTGGGACTCCTGGTCCATTCACATGTCCTGCTCTCTTCTTCAGCAAGAAAATCTTGACATCCCTCATTGTTGCCAGAGCAGTGTTTCTTTCTGAGCCTGGGTCTTCAAAGCTGTGTCCTTCGGCCACAACAAGTCAGCCACAACCAGAGAGAGGGAGGGAGGGAGGGAGGGAGACAAGCTGGGTCCCTAGAGTTGACTTATGTCTTTGTTTTTTGCCTGATGGCAAGTGAATTTTATAGCATACAATGGGAGTATCAGTTGATTATAAATAAGAAAAAGAAAAGCCATATACACTTATAGCTGGTCACTCAGTATGGTTGTCATATTTGTACATTTCATTGCTGCATACTTATATAGTATAATTAAAAAATGTATCCTCTGTGCACACCTTTAATTCCAGCACTCAGGAGGCAGAGGTAGGAGGATCGCCATGAGTTCGAGGCCACCCTGAGACTACAGAGTGAATTCCAGGTCATCCTGAGCTAGAGTGAGAGCCTAAATTGAAAAACAAACAAACAAAAACAAAACAAAAAGAATGTATCCTTGAGGGCTGGAGAGATGGCTTAGCAGTTAAGGCACTTGCCTGTGAGCCCTAAGGACCCAGGTTCGATTCCCTGGTACCCATGTAAACCAGATGCACATGGTGGCACATGCATCTGGAGTTTGTTTGCAGTGACTAAAGATGTGCCTGTTCTCCAACCATCCCCCCACCCCCAATCCCTATTTGCCTCTTCCTCTCTCTCAAATAAATAAATAAAGATAAAATATTAAAAATATTTTTTAAAATGTATCCTTGAGTAAAACCGTGTGTCAATCTTATTAGATTTATTTTTATTTATAACACTAAACTCTTTCTTTTAGAACCTCACTCTTCTTAGATATTGATCAAACCTCTTTATTTGGCTATAGCTAAAGCTTGCTGTAAGCTGTATTGGTCTGATTTAACATATCTAGGCTTTGCTGAGGAATTTTCCAGAGACAGAGAGAGTTCATGGCCCAGGCAGTGAGTCAAAGGGAGGAAGCTTTCTCCACTGTCTGCAATAAGAAAGAATTCGCAGAACTGAAAATGGGGTAGCAAGGACGGCACAGCCAGGCAAACATAGAGGGGACATTATTTTCTGGGTGACTGGTTCATGCTTCTATGGTGGAAGAGGCCTTTTCAGTCTATTGTGGTAATGTTGACCGATTAGCCAGGTTTGCGTTCCTTAATGTGGCTTCTTAGTGGAGATTTTTAAAAAATATTTTTTGTTTGTTTATTTATTTATTTCAGAGTGACAGAGAGAAGGATGTAGAGACAGAGAGAGAAGAGAGAGAGAGAGAATGGGCGCGCCAGAGCTTCCAGCCTCTGTAAACGAACTCCAGATGTGTGCGCCCCCTTGTGCATCTGGCTAATGTGGGTCCTGGGGAACTGAGCCTCGAACCGGGGTTCTTAGGCTTCACAGTCAAGCGCTTAACTGCTAAGCCATCTCTGCAGCCTGATTTTTTTTTTTTTTTTTAAATCAGTAAAAGCTATCTAGTTGGGCTGGGCATGGTGGCGCACTCCTTTAATCCCAGCACTCGGGAGGCAGAGGTAGGAGGATCACCATGAGTTCAAGGCCACCCTGAGACTACATAGTGAATTCCAGGTCAGCCTGAGCTAGAGTGAGACCCTACCTCGAAAAACCAAATATATATATGTTTGGTTTTTTTTTTCTTTTTCTTTTTCTTTTTTCTTTTTCCTGGACAAAGAGCCAGCCTGTGGAGATGCTCTCTGTCTGGTACACGGAATCTACACAGGTCGCCAAGGTGTCCTGAGGAACAGAGTAAAGCCAGCTCTACCTGCTGCCCAGGAGGGGGCTGCAGACCCGGAGAGTTCATGAAAGGGTACAGCAACCTCGGTGGCAATTTCCTGGGCAATGTGCCCCCTGCCGAGTGAGAGAAGGGCCGTGAGGTCATGGAGAGGCACCCCACCATGGGGCCACTTCAGTGTCTGTCTGTCTGTCAGGCCCCTGGTGTGAACGTGCTTCGGGTGCCCACATGGTGGGCACTGATAGTTAACAACAGACTGACGCTTTAGTCTTCCTCATCTCTGGTAACGGTCTTGACAAAATAAGAGGTTGATTCCATTTGCAGGGGAGAAGTTAGCCCAACTGTATATCATCCTCCAATATTTATTTATTCTTTTCCAGGTGTGGTCTAAAGTGGAATGGAGTTTAGAAAAAAAATAGTTTTTTTTTTGTTGTTGTTTTGTTTTGTTTTATAGTGCTGGGGATGGAACCCAGGGCCTCTTGCTTGCTAAACAAGTACTCTACTACTGAGCCCCATCTCCAATCCTAAAACCTAAAAGTTTTCTATACATGTATGTGTGTGTGTGGGGGGGGTAACTTTATGTGGTTTTTCTTTTTGTTTTGTTTTGTCTTTCAAGGTAGGGTCTCACTCTAGCTCAAGCTGACCTGGAAGTCACCATGTAGTCTCAGGGTGGCCTCGAACTCACAGCGATCCTCCTACCTCTGCCTCCTTCCCGAGTGCTGGGATTAAAGGCGTGCGTCACCGCGCCCGGCTGACTTTATGTCTTTAATCTTTGGGTGTGTGTATATGATCGTGTGCACGTGCTTGTGCCTGTGGATCCAGGTGTGCATGCGTCATGGCGCACATGTGTAGGTCAGAGGACTTGTGGGTGTCCATCCTGGCTTTGCACCCCATCTTGAGACAGGCTGTCTCACTCTCGGTGGTGTTCATTCTCTGTCGGACAGCCTGTTTAAGGGGAAGTGGCTGGACCTGCTGGGTGAAAGGCTCCCTCTGCAGAGAGCCATGTGATTCACGCTGCGTGTTACAGTGAGACAAAGCATAAAAATTGGCACAAATGAGCATTGGGAAGCCTCAGAATGCTCCAGATGAAAGACTCCTGGGAAGGCTCTCCTGCCATTTCCCTGGTGGACGTTTGGAGAAAGAATAACATTATGGGGACCCCAGACAACCCTGAGGGTCGACTTGGTCTGTGGCACGTGACTTGGGGCCTCGGTGGAATGGGCTGCGTGAAGACTTGGTGGACTCACGGCAGAACGTGGTCACTTAGGACAACGGCACGGATCACCTGAGCTTCTGAGGTCAGGAGTGTAGCCAGATATTCCCAGCCAGGGTCCTTCAGCAGTCAAGGCGTTGACCAGCTATGGGCATCTCAGGCTCAGAGTGGTAAGAATCTGTTTTCCAAGGTCACTCGTGTGGCTGTGACTGGGCCTCACTGAAGTAAGGTCCTCATGACTGGCTGGCCAGGATCTTGCTCGGTCGCTGGCCATGTGGCGTCTCCAGAGGGCAGCCCCCAGCAGGCAAGCTCACTTCATGACACACACCGGGGGGAAGAGCAGACAGAGAAAATGCAAGCAAGAAGGTGGGCACAGTTTCTTCTGTGCTGTATTTATTTGTAAAGCGAAACTCTAGACCCAGGCCATCCATCCACAAAAGGAAGGAATTCTAGAAGGCTGTGACTGGCTTCAGGACACAACCATCAGAGCTGTTCTGCAAGCAACCGACAAAAGGACCATCCATGAAGTGTGATGGATGCTTCCTACGGCCGGTGCTGGTTTTATGTGCTACAACGCCATCCCCAAGGCTGAGAACTTTATAAAGAACAGAGCTGGGCTGGAGAGATGGCTTAGCGGTTAAGCACTAGCCTGTGAAGCCTAAGGACCCCGGTTCGAGGCTCAATTCCCCAGGACCCACGTTAGCCAGATGCACAAGGGGGCGCACGCATCTGGAGTTCGTTTACAGAGGCTCGAAGTTCTGGCGGGCCCATTCTCTCTCTCTCTCTGCCTCCTTCTCTCTGTCCCTGTCAAATAAATAAATAAACAACAACAAAAAAGAACAGAGCTCTATTTCTTTTTTTTTCCAAACATATTTGTATATTTATTTATTTGCACATGCGTGTATGTGTGAGGCACCAAGGCCTCTTGCTGTTGCAACCAAATGCCAGCTAGTCACTTTTGTTGTTGTTGTTTGTTTTTCAAGATAGGGTCTCACTGTAGCCCAGGCCGACCTGGAATTTACTATGTAGTCTCAGGGTGACCTTGAACTCACGGTGATCCTCCTACCTCTCTGCGCCTCGCGAGTGCTGGGATTAAAAAGTGTGTACCACCACACCTGGCGTCACCTTTTTTTTTTTTGTATTTGGTTTACATGGGTGACTGAGGATTGAACTTGGGCTGGCAAGCTTTGCAAGTAAGCACCTTTAACCACTGAGCTATCTTCTCGGTCTCCACGGTGGAAGAGAGGACATGTGGGCAGGGTCCTGGGCTCATCCCTATCTCTCTCACTAATCCTCTCTTACATTTGTACATTAACCCATTGCGGAGGACAGAACCTTCATGGCTTAATCACTTCTGCCTTACCTTTATGTTGCTGGGATGAACTCTCAGACCAGGCACAAGTTATGGGAGGGAGGGAGGGACTTACTGAAGTTTACAGATGCAGGGGAAGTTCCATAATGGCAGAAGAAGCTGGCCCCCTTTTACAGATCCAAGCAGAGAGAAAGCAAGTCCACCCCAGGAACCCCAGACAGAGCACAGACTGCTCTCTGCAGACCTCAGGCTGGAATTCAGATCCACCCCCAAACACACCTTAGGGAGGGACCCTAGGATCGGCCCACAGTGACCCCTCCTCCAGCTATGGGGGCTGGCTGGAAACCCAAGAAGCTTTAATAAAACTGAATCTATTGGGGGGGGGGGATCCATTCAAACTACCACAACAGGTCCCACCTGTCAACACTGTCACATTGGGGATTAAGTTTCTAAAACAAATTTGGGGATCACATTTTAAATAGTCACAATGTTGGTTTTTTTGTTTGCAGCACCCTAAACTCCTCCTAGAGCTTTCATGCTGCAATGGCTATTTGGTTGGGATTTGGGGTTACCTGTGGTTTTTTGAGAATCCTCTCCAACCACCCGGAGTTGATTTCTCTGTGTTCCCCTCCTGGCAGCATAGACCCCGGGGGGCAGTCTGAGCCCAGGATAGAAGCAGCAGGTCTTTCTTAGCTTCTGCTGGAGCCCATGGGGACTCAGCCAGGTTTTCTCCTCCGCCAAGAACGCCCTAAGCGCCTGCTACGTGCTGGGAGACATCAAGCAACCAAGTAGACTTAAGCTCCCTGTTCACACAGAGCTCACATCTTAGACACTGCAGGAGTCTCTTAAAGTCAAAAGTCTGTTCCTGAAAATCAGACTTTCTGTGCAAAACAACATAGAAAACCAGGGAGGTGCTGGTGGTGGCAGAGGTAGGAAGATATAGGAGGATCACTGTGAGTTCAAGGCCGGCCAAAGACTCCGTAGTGAATTCCAGATCAGCCTGGGCTAGAATGAGACGTGGAAAAACAAAACAAAACAGAAAAGGCAGAGGGGGGAGCTGGAGGGATGGTTTTGCAAAGCCAAAGGACCCAGGTTCGATTCCCCAGGACCCACGTTAGCCGGATGCACAAGGGAGCATATGCATTTGGAGTTCGTTTGCAGTGGATGGAGGCCCTGGCGCTCCCATTCTCCCCTCTCTCTCTCTCTTTCTCTCTCTCTCCCTCTTTTGCTATCAAATAAGTAAATAAATAAAAATAAAATATTTTTTTAAAAGGCAGAGGGCGGAGTAGGAGCTCATTTTTCAGTATGTTAAATGAGAGAAATGGTGATGCATTATAAGTCACCCAAACCTCCAGTCAGTTTATTAATAGATGGCATGAGTATAGCTAATACATGGTGAGCATATGATGAGAAGTAATTAGAGCATCAATTATCTTGATCTCTAAGCCATTAACAAGGTTATTAATAGTCAGTCACTCTATGCACATCTAGTTTGTATGTCATGTCTTTTAAGGTGAGCACGGAAAAATAAACAGTAAGTAATTTTCAAGTTGTAGGTAAAGATGCAGATGTCACATACAGCATATTGTTATGTTCATAGTAAAAATGTAAAGCAAGCCAGGTATGGTGGCACATGCCTTTAATCCCAGCACTCGGGAGGCAGAGGTAGGAGGAGTGTCATGAGTTCAAGGCCACCCTGACACTACATAGCGAATTCCAGGTCAGCCCGGGCTAAAGCAAGACCCTATCTCAAAAAACAAACAAACAAACAAAAACCCATAAAGCAGATTTCTGGAATGGACTTACTCATCAAGCAATGAAAAGAAGCTACGTCCTTCCCCGTCAGTTGGCGCACTTTACAAAATGTACTGATCATTTCTGACATGCTGCCAACTGCATTTGGAGGATAGTTCAAGATTCTCCTCCACGTCATTTTATTAAAGATGCCACTGAGCTCATGAGACATAAGCATACATTTTTCCTTTATTAATGTGGACTGAAGAAAATCCTGCCTTGAAAGATAGGTATATTCTTCAAACTCTGGATTTAAAAAAAAAAAAAAAAAAAGCTAAGCTAAGGGGATCCTACCTTAGGATATTGACTTAGAGGTAATGTCTTGAGGGGGAGCTGGTGAGATGAGCTCTAAAGAAGAGGAAGGGAGGAGGAAGTGGGCGGCAAGTTGTGATCTGAAATAACACGGTGAGCAAGAGGATGACATTTCTGTGATTACCTGCATGTTGTCACAGTAGATGATGACACCTGCCTGCCCTGCATGATCCTCCTGCCCGCTGGAGTTGAGCAGCAGCTACGGAAGTGGGTTCCCAGGAGGATACCAATTTCCTGCCTTAGAATGTTCTAGCGAAGTGGTTGAGGTCAGCAGGGCATGGCAGTTCCGGGGCGGAGCAGTTGCGAGCATTGACGTGGGGAAGAGGTGTAGAACAGATATAAAGAAGCTTCCAGATCATCCCTCTGGATGAGACCAGACCACGGTGGAGGGTTTGCACTAGTGTCAGTGTAAGGATAATGAGAGATGTCTGAGGAGCGTGGTGTCACTGTCTCTGTATCCCCAACCTATGTTGTGGCCATGGTGTCTTCTGACTCCTCCTCTGTTGAGTGGACATCAGTAGCAGGAAGGAGCGGCCGGGCAATAGGGCATGAGCTTAACACAGCACAAGGTAGGATCCGAGCAGCCTGGTGTTTGCCCTGACCTGCCTCAGAAAACTTCTGGAGGTGCAGGTCGTCAAAGGCGAGGGTCAGAGCCTTGTGTGTGTTGCATAGCTTTCTCCGAGGGAAGGACGTGTGTCAGGGATTGTCTGAGAGGAGACAGGTGGTCCACATCCTGGGACTGTAGAGGCACTCAGAGGATACTTCCCTTCTTCACTTCTCTGACGCTGTACCCAGACCGTCACTTCTTTTTCTCTCAGTTGATAGTGTCCACATGCCGTTTGCATTGTGGAGGTTAAGCAGTGAAGGCTGGTCTTGCTCACAGAAGCCTAACATGCTAGTGTTTTTAGAACGGGGTGCTAGGGGCTCAAGAAAGTCCTTGAACCCCAAACCCTAGCTCATGTCTAGTTTTAATCAAAGGACTGAATAAAATGAGAATGTAGAAGGATAGCTATTGAATTATTACATTTATGTAAGGAAGTATAGAACTAAGGGAAAGGAAAAATGAAGGCACCCATGTGACTGGATAGCCCACATGGTGGGTCTGGAAAAACCATGGAGAGGAAAAAAAAAAAAAAGCACAAAGAGGGCTGGAGAGATGGCTTAGCGGTTAAGGCGTTTGGCTGCAAAGCCCAAGGACCGTGGTTCGATTCCCCAGGACCCATGTAAGCCAGATGCACAAGGTGGCACATGTGTCTGGAGTTTGTTTGCAGTACCTAGAGGCCCTGGTGTGCCCATTCTCTCTCTCTCTCTCTCTCTCTCTCTCTCTCTCTACCTCTTTCTCAAATAAATAAAATAAAATATTTATATACAAAAAAGAAAGTAGAAAGAGCCCGTGCCGTGTGGAAAAAGCAGGACTAGGTAAAGAGCCCGTGTGGGAACTAGGGGCTGGATTGGGCCAAGCTGTGGAGAAACTCGCCAAAGGCTGGAGGTTCAGGAGAGGTCAGGCGGCACAGAGACCTTGCCCTCCCCTGATAACCTCGTGGTGGTGGACCCTACTTCCCGGTGAGCTGAGGGTCAGCTGATTGGTTAGGGCTAGAGGCTGTCTCAGGAAAAGGCTAGCCGTAACACCAAGTCCCGGACGGGTGAACTTGACCAGCCACAATGTTAGGACTAGATTTAAATCCTAGGAAAGACCTCCCTCCCAGGTTGTTTGTGGAAAAGCAGCTCTCCTCTAGGCAAGATAGAAGATCATCCTTTGATTTGTAACAAGTGCAGAGTACAAGGGTACTTTCTCAGGGACCCAGTCACCCTAACTGCCTAAAAGAACTACCTAATTCCCTCTCAGTTTATGTACATGGGCTCCCTTAAGCAGCTTGGCAGCATGATGCTACCAGTATTGTTGGATCTAGAACATTCTCCAAAGGCCAATGTGTTAGGGCTTGCTTAGTCTCCAGTCTGGTGTTGGTGGGAGGTGGTTGAAACTAAGAGGTGGGCCTTCGTGGGAGGTCTTTAAGAAACTGAGGACATTCCCTGGAAGGGGATAGTCGTCCTGGTCCCTTCTTCTTCCTCGCTGTCTATTTCTAGCTGTGAAGAGAATGGTTATGTTTCTATGTGTGTTTCTGCTACGATCTGAACCACAGACCTACAGCAACAGGGCCACTGAGTTGTGGATTGAAACCTTCAAAACTGTGAACCAAACTCCACTTTTCTTTTTGTATTTTGATTGTTGCAGGTTTTTGTTCTAATAATGAAAACCTGTAGCATTATTTAATCCTCATTTTGGAAGCAAGGAAACTGAGGCTCAGGGGGTGTATGAGGGGCAAGGTTCCCTAGAGAAACAGATCCAATAGGATGTCCTTCGAAGAGGGAACTTATTGGATTGGCACACGTGTGAGGGCCTGGGTGGTCAAACAATGGCCGCTTTCAGGATGGAGAAGCAGAAAGTCTGCCAAGCCAGCCTGCTTGCTGCTGGGAAAATTCCCCCAGGTCAGGAAGAAGAAGGAGGAAGTGGAGTCACCCCCGCCCCCCTTCACCATCCTGGGTCAGGAATATACCAAGGCCACCCCTTCCCTGTCTGTCTACCTAGCCAAGGAAATTGTCTAGCTCCTGTAGTATTTCAGGGGCCACCCTCATCAATGTCCCACATCAATCCTCTCTGGAAATGAATCCGCCACACACACACAAGGTACGTTCTATCAGTCCTAGGTCTCTTTCAATCAGTCAAATTGACAGTCAAGTCTTTGGAGCTGCATACTCAGAGGTGCACAGGTAGTAATTTCACTGGATGGGATTTCAGCTTTAGAGCTTCCAGGGTCACAACCAGCCTTCCTCGTATTGCCAGGTGTGTGGTCAACATCTACCATGACTATCAGGGCAGATTAACTGGGCCAGATAAGATTGTGATAGGAGTTCTAAGTGATTAGGTGTCTCCTACCTGACCAAGGTATGTTTGGAATGCCGCAGGGCAGGGAATGAGCATGTTTTCTCAGGGAAAGGTTTCGGGGTGCCCCGGGGTAGGTGGTGATAGGGCTGGGAATAGGGTGGAAATGGGATCCTCCCTGCCTTCTTGAGTGATCAAGGCCAGGTCATTTCTGTCTTCTGCACCGGATGGGTCCCTGTC
This sequence comes from Dipus sagitta, assembly GCA_036346955.1. Taxonomy (NCBI): domain Eukaryota; kingdom Metazoa; phylum Chordata; class Mammalia; order Rodentia; family Dipodidae; genus Dipus; species Dipus sagitta. Next base: position 11,960,829 of record CM070775.1, on the reverse strand, counting down.
GCCCCCACATTACATATTCATCCCACTAAGCTTGGCAATTGTTTAAATTAATGATGTAGAGATTTCCTAAACGAATCCTGCGCAGACATTTCTAGGAGTTAGTGCTGAAGTTAGTGTTAAACTGAAAAGCCATTTTATAAGAAATTCTATTCCATTAGCTCTACACAAAGGGAAATGGGAAAGAAAAGAGAGTTTGATGGTTTTCTCCCCAGCCCCCTTCACAAAGACAGGCTGATTCCAAATAAACACTCAATATCAAAATCACGGCTGGCTCTTCTTTTAATACTGAAGTATGGGGAAATCTTTAATTTTTTTTTTTTTTTTTTACCAGTCCTGAGGCCTTGGAGGTACGAAACTTCACTAAATAGGATGCACCCTCCAAGCACATTTTATTAGCTTCGCTATCCGATGGTGTTTTCAATTTTTAAAACAGTTGCTTTAATAAGCCTCTGGGGACGTGCACAGCAATTTCATTTAATCCCATAATAATCAAAACAAGCCACTAAAATGCCGCTGTAACAACAACGACCGGCACGCCGGCATGAAGCCGGAGTGTCAGGGGAATCTCCTGCCAAGGAGCATTAGGGGCTCACCTCGGCAGCCTCTCCTTCCTAAGCAAGCAGAACCAGTGTTGTCCTTCCTGTCCGGCTTTGCTGAGCTTGCCTAGAGGCAGAGATAAATGAAATCACCTCTCAGCATCCTTTCCCATCTTAGGAGTCTGAAAATAACCCCTGGGTGACCAATGCCGGTTGGAACCTACCTCTTTTCATTCCAGGCTGGTAGAGCGAAAAATCAATACGTTTATTTAACAAACATTTGCTAGGCAGCCGCCATTTTTTTTTGCAAAGCCTAGAGCAGTGTCTGGGGGTGGGGATGGTCGAGATGCGGGCCCTATACTCAAAGAGCTGACATCTGACGGGATCCAGGAGTGCTCCAAGGAACCCAAGGCCAGATGCAATGGTAGGTTAGCAGAAGTGACCAGCCTGTGTAGATAGGGTTTGGAGGAGGACACACTTTACGATGGCTCAGGGGTGAATAACCGCCTTCAGACCAGGTGGCTGGGTAGGTATGTCAATGAAGACAGGGGTTTGGCCCCTCCAAGGGTATGAAGCCAATAAACACTGCTAGGCAATGACAGAGTGGGAAGAGCATCAATCCTTGTAGCAGTAACTGAGGGGCTTTATTTAACCCAGGGAGCCCATGAGAAGTAGCCACCTAGAAGCTGCTTTGTTGAGACACACCTGCTTCTCTAAATGATAGGGCAAAAGCCTGGCATTCAGGGCCCAGGAGAAATTGCAGAGAAAGTGGCACTATGAACCCTGCTCTCACTGCTAGACTGACAACCAGCTCCAGGGTGATGGCGGCAGACACAGTCATCCATTAAAACCTGTCACAGCATACATCCAGATACTAAATCAGACTGCTGACAGACCTGCCATAGCTCAGGGAACATTGTGGAAGAGGGTGCAGAAAGATAGTCAGAGCCACAGAGTGGGTAGGAATACCCTGAGAGGCATGCTCATCATAGGGACTGAATGAGGCCTTCATGACCCCACAGTGAATCCTATAATCCCATGTAGGAGGGCCCCAGGGAAAGGGGAGCAGGGGAGAGGATATAAAGGAATATAATCTGTTATAATATTCAAACCTACCATGGGAGAGAGGGCATCTTGGGGCAGATACAATAGGGAATCCAGGTTACATGTGAGAGAAAAATAGGTAGGGTGGGCCTGAGGACCTGAATGAAATTCAAGCTGGCCAAAACAAACAGGGCTGCCAGAGAACAGCTAAGAGGAGAGGCAGGAGAGAAGGCCGGGCATCTCTCCATGAAGTTTGTTGTTGAAGTTAACTGTCTACAAGCTGACTCTAGCAGGTTCCTTAAACTTCCTCCCTGCACGCAGAAATCAAGGGACTAGACCTGGGCAAGGAGCTTGGTTGGAACAATGATATATGGGGAGAATTCTCTGTAGATAACATATCAGTAATAATCACAATAAACTGTCAGTATAGCCCATGGGGCATGGCAAGGGGGCTGGGGAGATAGCTCAGCAGTTAAATATGCTTGCTTGCAAAGCTTGCCAGTCTAGATTAAATGCCCCGGCATCCATGTAAAGCCAGATGCACAAAGTAGTTCATCCATCTGGAGTTTGTTTGCAGTAGCTAGAGGCCCTAGCATGTCCTCACTCACTCTACTTTTCTCTCCTCTCTCTCTCCTCTCTCAATCTCTCTCAGAAGAAAGAAAGAGAGAGAGAGAGAGAGGAAGGAAGAAGGAAGGAAGGAAGGAAGGAAGGAAGGAAGGAAGGAAGGAAGGAAGGAAGAAGAAAGAAAGCAAGCAAGCCAGCCTATGAGGCTAACTCCAGGTTCTATAAGACACCTCTCTCCCTACATGCCATAGACTATCCTTAAAGTAAGTGCCAATCTATCAACACAGGGCTTGACACTCAGGACATGTGGTCTGAACTGGATTGAAAGATACGTCTCCAATATCAGTCGCCATGGTGGAGATAGTGGGGAGAAAGGAAGAAGGAGTCAACAATGGCCCCACGGTTGTGCACAGGACCACGCGATAGTCAGGTCTTCGTGGTGCTAATAGATCAAACAAGCCACGTTCTGACTTCACAATGAGTCTGTAATTCCAATGAAATAAAGTTCCTAAATGGCTTCATTCTAGGCCAATTTGCTTCGCTCCAGTGCATTTTAAACTCAATTTGATGAATAGAACTCACTACCTGGCAAGAACATTGTTTACATTTCTAATTGCCTATAGAAGATTTCCATCTCGGTAGAAACTACAAGGGAAAAAAGCCCGGAGCACAGGCTATCCATAAATATTGGAGATAGTTCATCACTATATTGACTAAAAAAAAAGAGCCCCAGTAAACATCAGCTAAATAAACTCATTAACAATTTGTTCGTGGTTTTCTTTGTTCGTTTCAACTGCATGGGACTCATACACGCTCTAAGAAATATTGAAAACTAGTTGGAAAGCTCATTAAAAATATTGAAAACAAAGTGTAATTTAAAACTTCATTGGGAAGAAAATCAAGCATTAAACATCACGCCTTACTATTTCAACCCCCATTTTTGAACAGTCTCTCTCTAAAAGGCTCATTTATTCTGCTCTCTTGACTCAGCGAGTAGATAACTTCAAGCCTATCTTAATCTTTCCTTGCTATCAAGGGTCTTGTTTTGCCTTGGACTTATGTTGACTGTGGCCATGAAGTCACAGATTTATGGGAAGTGGGACTGAGAAGGTGTTGAGAGACAGAATCCCACAATCCCCTCCGTTGTCGATGAGGAACCAGAACTCTGGAACTCTAGAGAAGCCAAGTGATGCGTGTCCACTGGGGTTTCAAGCAGGACTCAGGTCCCTCCGCTCCTGCTGTCTCCTTTCTTCTCAGTCTCTACACATGCGACTGGGAAGGTGGAGACTTAGTCCTTAGAGCATCAGCAGAGGTGACTATTTGCGTGAATACCTGTTATCTCCCTGTGTGCGGATCTCTCATCTCAGGTTCTATTTTAGTTATTTACTTGAGAGGCAGAGAGAGAAAGAGAGGGAGGGAGAGAATGGGCATGCCAGGATCTCTAGGCACTGCAAACAAACTCCAGATGCATGCACCACCATGGGCATCTGGTTTATGTGGGTACTGGGGAATCGAGCCTGGGTTCTTAGGCTTCATAGGCAAGTGCCTTAACCACTAAGCCATCTCTCCAGCCCTCATCTTGGGTTCTAAAGGGTAACGTCTGGAAATCCAAGGCAAAGATTCTGCAGACTCCAGTCAAAAGCAATCTTGTACAACCCTTCAAAGGAATCGCTTTGAGAACTGAACCCCCTTCTGTGAGGGAACAAGGGCCAGCCAGCATTTTCTCCACTATTAGACTGGGTTAATTATCTTTCAGTTACACTTAAGCACTTGCTTGCCTTCCAAAGTTTTATAGTGAACAAAATCAGTATACTGGGTCATGGTTTGGTGAACAGCGGCTGGGCATTTTCTATTTCTGTGCCAAGTTGGAGATCTGATTTTATTTTTTACATTTTTATATTTTTTTAATTATTTACAAGCAGAGAGAGAGAGGGAGAGAGAGAGAAAGAAAGCGTGGACATGATGCCCGGGCGTCTAGCTACCGCGAATGAACTCCAGATGCCTGCGCCACCTTGTACATCTGGCTTATGTGGGTACTAGGATATTGAACCTGGGTCATTAGGCTTTGCAAGCAAGTGCCTTAGCCATTGAGCAATCTCTCCAGTCCAGAGATCTGATTTTCAAAAAGGGGGCAGAGTTGGTAGTGTCACTGTATGAAGGCACAGTAGTTGGGAGCCAGGGGGACATTAACGGTCACGTACCCTCAATTTATCTTGAAGTCCACCTCACTTAAGGCAAAGAAGAACCTGGAGCCCTATTCCTGAGGCAATTGCCAAGTTACATACCCTACCTGTCCTGGCACCCTGCAAACAGTAACAGCATGTTTGATAGTTGCCTTGACACTCGAGGCAATCATGAAACAAAATTACCTGAAGAGACTCTTGGATTAAGGAGCTGGCTCTAGGAGAAGGTATGAGGAACTTTCGTGAGAAGTTTCCTGGATGTGTCACAAATGTTCTCACCTCTACCCTCCCTTTGAGCAAGCATGGTTTCCTTGTCTTAGAGCTGACGGGCCATGAGCCCTCATCTTCCTCTTCATTCTGGCTACAAGACAGTATGGCACCCCACTTCACTGTTCTTTTATCTCATGATCTGTATTTGGGAGGGACCCAGTCTGGTTTCTCCACAGAGAGGCACCCTTTGCCAGGATGTTTCCAGAAACTATATTGTCATCCCTGAGGCTGACGAAGAGCCCCAGAGTCAGATGGATGGATGGCTTTATGGTCCTGTGACATGCCATTCTGTCTTAGCCTAGCATGTTACTTCCCTTCCTATGGAACACCTTCTTTTGATCTCTGGAAACGAGAAGTGAGACTGTGTTTTATGGTGCTGTGAGACAGCCCGGAATTATTCACCGTGGTAGCCACCAAACCGTTCATTCCTGAGAACTGTCTACTCTCTATTCATTTAAGTTTATTTAACAGACATCTCTGGACTCCCTTCATTTTTTTAAATTAATTTACTTTTTATCCCTCTTTTTATTAAAAAAATTTTTTGTTGTTTATTTATTTGAGAGAGAGAAAGAATGGGTACTCCAGAGCCTTACGTGGGTCCTAGGGAGTTGAACCTGGGTTCCTTGGCTTTTCAGGCAAGCGCCTTAACCACTAAGCCATCTCTCCAGCCCTGGACTCTCTTCTTACGCCAAGCCCTGGGGTACAACCCTGATTCTGGCACAGCCCTGCCCCTGATGAGCTCCTGTCCTATGGCTTTATCAGTCAGGTGTTGAGGAGGTGACACATGGAAAAAGTCACCTGAGGAACGCTTCAGGAGTGTGCGCTCACTGGGAGGAAACAGGGCTGAGGGAACTGGTGGGGGATGGTCAGGCCCCCAGGGGTAGCAGCATCTTTCATTAGGCCCCACCTCCCAATGCGGCTGCACTAGGGACTGAGTTTCAGCGTGGTCCATGCTGCTACTTAACAGGGCTTCTGTCCTATGAGGAACAGGGTCGCTGCTTCTACCCCTTCCCCCAGAAGATGTAGTGTCTGAAGTACCACCTTGGAGTCAGCGGCCAGATCCTCAGAGGCCATGGGGTCAGCACTGGAGGACTCTGAAGACCCAGGAACAGGGAGGAGGGAGAGTGTGATCTGCTGCCTGCCACCACCGTCCGGATGTCCTCCCTCCTACTCCTCTTCTTTCAGATCAGCCCCTCAGTACCAAGTTCCCCATCATTCCAGAGCCAGACAGGGGTTAAAACCATACAGACCCTACATACCAGGTAGCATGAGATGGCTAAACATCCTGATGCAAAAGGCATGCCGCCTTTGTGAGGTCATTCTGACTGGTAGGGGAATGTGCATCCTCGGAGCACAGAGGAGAGGCATTTGTTAGAGTTTCACCTCCCCCTCCCCCAGTTCCCATTCAACCACCTTCAAAAGGCAGCTGGAACGTTCTCCATTGGCAGCAAGTCACAGGCAGTGTGACTGCCTTGTGGAGGTCAGACTATTAAAGCGGGTTTGTTCGTGAACAAGCCCGAGGCGCTGCCTGCGTTTCCAAAAATAGCACTTTTCACTGGGCCTCAGTAAAACCTGGAAGATCTGGATCCTTGAGAAATGCAACAGAATCAATTCCCCCCAGTGCCTGCCCACTCTTGGTCCTGGCCTTGTGTACTGATTCCAAAGCTTGATTCCATCTGCAATATTGGCTCTTGATGGCTGGTCGGTGGGTTTTGCACGCTGGTGTGTGGTTGGCTGACCTCTTGGAAACTCAAAGGAAGCTTAGTTTCGCACTGGACCCGAACCCGTGCTCTGTGCTGTCCCAGCTTCTGACATCCCTGCCCACCCTGGTTCAAGCCCACCCTAATCTTATTCAGAAACACGATGTCATCTTTGCTCCCAGTCCGGCCTCACAGAAAATGCAGACTGGCTATGAACAGGCAGTGAGACACATGGAATATGGTTGATAAAGTTGTGCCTGGGCTGAGAGCAAAGGTGGCACTGACGGCAACAGGCACTGCCGCCTGGCTGAGCTGCCACCACCCTATAGCGTCATCTTAGGTCCCCAGGCCTTGGCCCCCACATGCATTAGTGTTTATACTGACCTTTGATGGCCCCAAGGCTTTCCATGCAGGCTACTACCTCTAGTTGACCAGTTTGAGGTGCTGTGTTAAATTTAAAAAGTGGTTTATGTTCCAGTGGCCTGGGGAATAATCTGACTGATTCCAAAGCCTACAGTGATTATGTGTAGCTCGGCGAGAAACCACCCCCTACCCAAGACGTCGTTAGCACACTTAGCAGGTTCCCATCCCTCAGGCGTGAACAAGTCCTGTGCCCTGTATATGTATAGGACAGCAGGCAACTACAGCCAGCTCACTTTCTGCAAGGCTCAACTTTCCAAACATCCTCTCCTGCTGGCTCAGAGAAGAGAATCGAGGCGGGGAGCAGGCTGGGTGGGGGAGGCAACTTAGAAAATAAATTTTAAAAAACCTGAAAGCCAAGCCTTTTTTCTTCTCCTCTTCCTCTTCTTTTTCTATCACTGCTATTTTATTGATTTAAAACATATTTATTTATTTGCAAGCAGAGGGAGATAGAGAGAGGAGAGACAGATGGAGAAAATGGTCACGTCAGGACCTCCGGCCTCTGCAAATGAACTCCAGATGCATATAGCACTGTGCATCTGGCTTTGTGTGGGTTTTAGGCTTTAGCAGGCAAGCACCTTAACCTCTGAGCCATCTCTCCAACCTTTTATTTGGGGCGGGGGCGGGGAATAGGTTCTTGTTCTAGCCCAGGCTGACCTGGAATTCACTATGTAGTCTCAGGGTGGCCTCAAACTCACAGCAATCCTCCTACTTCTGCCTCTTGAGTGCCAGGATTAAAGGCGTGTGCCACCACGCCTGGCTCGATTTTCTTTTTCACGAAAATGTTGTGCTCTTATATTCCCTCTCCTCTGGCCCAGTTCTGCTAAGAGTCTTCCTCAGTGGGGTTCTTGGTATTCATTGAGGGGACCAAGCAACATCAGTCTCTGCAGAGGGGCAGGGGGACACAATGCCTCAGGCTATTCCACCCACCCTGGGGCTCTTAGAATCTTTCCAACCCCCTCTTCCACAATATTCCCTGAGCCTTAGCAGGCAAGAAAGGGATCTGAGTTAGTGTTGCTTTGTGGCCACAGTGAAAGTCACCATCTCCCTGGAGCTGGTTTTCAGGCTGACCTTAAGATTCTTCCTTCTTTTATTTTTTTGGTTGTAATATCAAGAAAGCCTTCTTCAGTCATAGAAATGCTTTTAGTTAAATTTTATTTTTAGAGAGAGAGAGAGAAAATTGGCACACCAGGACCTCAGCCACTGCAATTGAACTCCAGATGCTTTTAATATAAGCAAAACTCAGCAGGTTGTGTTCTTTTCTGAATTCTTGCTATTCTTTTTTCCCCTTCCCCTGTTCACTGTATGAATGGCTAACCAGATCGAAGGATGAGTTTTCCTCATGGTACAAAAGCAATAGGGACTGGAGAGATGGCTTAGTGGTTAAGTGCTTGCCTGTGAAGTCTAAGGACCCCGGTTCGAGGCTCGATTCCCCAGGACCCACGTTAGCCAGATGCACAAGGGGACACATGAGTCTGGAGTTTCGTTTCTGTGGCTAGAGGCCCTGGCGTGCCTATTCTCTCTCTCTATTTGTCTCTTTGTTTCTCTGTCTGTCGCTGTCAAATAAATAAGTAAAAATAAACAACAACAAAAAAGCAATAGAACTTCTGGTGAAGATAGTAATACTACACATTTATAGAGCATTTTTTTAATCTTTAAAACTCTTGGTAAGTGTTAAGTAATTAATCCCCTTAGCAACCCTTTGCTTTAAGTTATGAGTTCCGTAATGGACTGAATCCTAAATCTCCCTGTGGAATGCTTTGGTATTTTTCTTTTCAAATAGTCAACTTAGAGTGAGATACTTTTCTGTCCAACCCTCAAGTCAAATTTTAAAAACTCAGGTTAGAGGGATGGCTTAGGAGTTAAAGCATTTTCCTGCAAAGACAAAGGACCCAGGTTTGATTCCCTAGGACCCATGTAAGCCAGATGCACAAGGGGGCGCATGAGTCTGGAGTTCGTTTGCAGTGGCTGGAGGCCCTGGCGTGCCCATTCTCTCTCTCTCTCTCTTTCTCTCAAATAAATAAAATAAAATAAATTTTTAAAAATCACTATTCAGGCATGGTGAAGGGTGGATTCCATCCACAGTCAGCCCATCCTTGTGGTTAGAAAAGGACTCCAGAACTGAACCCTCTCTCTTCTGGATACCAACCACACCCTCACCACTGCCATCTCTGACAGCTCAGATGGAAATTTCCCAGAACTAAATAGCTTCGTGTTTGTGAGTACTTGACAATGACATCCATCGTAGTATTGCTGTGCGCTGTTTCCACTCAGGTGTGTTCTCCTATATTCTTGTTTAAAATATTTATTTATTTAAAAGAGAGAGAGAGAGCGAGAGAGAGAAAGAGAAAGAGAGAGAGAGAATGGGTGTGCCAGGGCCTCTAGCCATTGCAAATGAACTTCAGACCTTGTGCATCTGGCTTATGTGGATCCTGGGGCATCGAACCTGGGTCCTTAAGTTTCACAGGCAAATGCCTCAACTGCTAAGCCATCTCTCCAGACCCTGTTTCCTTTTCTTGTGACTTAACTCAATAGAACAGCAAAGATTCTAGGAAAACCATTAGCTCCCTCCATGTCCTATCCACACCCTACTGCTCTTCTCCCAGCCCCAAGAAGGAGTGGCTTGTAGGTTCTCGCTGCCACAGCCTCCGTAGTCACTTAGCAACTGCTCAATGAATGAAATGAACAAATGGTCCTTGGAGCATGCCAGGAGATGGATTTTGTGCTCAGCAGACATGCCAAACAAAGTCATTTGATCCTAAAGCACTTCCCAGTGGTTTTTTTTTTTTTTATAATGTGATTATCCATGCCCATGCATTCTGGGGCCCAGTTCTGTTTTAACCAGGTACAATGGATTGGAAACTTGTGGAGAGGAACTGGCCCCCATGAATGGAGCAAAGAAGAAAGAAAAGAAGGAAGGAAGGAAGGGAAGAAGGGAGAGAGGAAAGGATGTCTCTACTCAAATCTAGAGTGATCAGCAGTCCGCTTCCTAGCTTCTAAGGTATGTCCCTAACACAGCGCTGGCTTCTCTGAGGCCCCATCCGCTGTTTCCCACTGTGTGAATCTGATTTTTGTTTTAAGCAGATTTTGTTTGAGAGCAATCGCCTGCACAGTGGGTAACGCTGTGTGTGCTTCGTTGGGACCCCTGGAAAGTCCCTAATTTTAGGTCAGACATGGAACATTAGTCTTCTGAGCCGACTGGAGTGAACACTGGAATGGCCCTGGTGTATCCATTCTCTTTATCTGCCTCTCTCTCAAATAAATAAATACAATTAAAAAGAAAATATATTTTTGGGGGCTGGAAAGATAGCTTAGTGATTAAGGTGCTTGTCTGTGAAGCCCAGGGATCCAGGTTCGATTCCCTAGTACCCACGTAAGCCAGATGCACACGGTGACACATGCATCTGGAGTTCGTTTGCAGTGGCTGGAGGCCCTGGTGCACCCATTCACATTTGCCTCTCTCTTAAATAAATAAAAAATAAAAACAGTTTTATTTATTTAAGACAGAAGAAATAAGCAGACAGTGGAAAAGAATGAGCATGAACACACCAGTACCTCCAAGGCCTCCTTCCCCTTTAAACGAACTCCAGACACATGTGCCACTTTGTGCATCTGGCTTTACATAGGAGGTGGGGAATCGAACCCTGGGCCATCAAGCTTTGTAGGCAAGTGCCTTTAAGAGCTGAGGCATCTCTCTATCCCCTACATTATTCATCTCCTAGAAGACACATTTTTGTCTGGGGCTTTTCAGAACAGGAGTGGCTAATATCCCTTAAACACTTCAGGACACTGTCACTTAAATGCCACAGCTGCTCGAGGGTTAGTCTCCATCAAAGCCACCTCAAATTCAGCATGTCTGACACGGATAAATGAATCCACCCTAATTCACATGCTGGAAACTGCTCCCCAGTTGCGGTAGGATTAGGAGGCGGATCCCAGGGAGAGGTGGTTGCCATCATCCTCACAGAGCAAACCTGTTGCACTATCGGGGTGCCCGCTCCTCCCCTTTCTTGCCCAGCTTCTTTCCATCTTGGGACGACACAACATGAGACACCTGCCAGATGCCAGCTCCGAGCTCTTGGGCCTTTCAGCCTCCAGAGCCACGAGCCACTTCGGCTTGGCTTGTGGTGTTTGGAGACTGGGGGGGGGGGGCTCTTTGATGGAAGCAGAAAGCACGCCAAGATAACGTCTACAGCGGGACCCGCCACCTGTCTCCAAAGTCAGCTTTGCCGCCCCAGGCCCTTATCTCAGTGGGCGACATAGTGACTTTTTGAAGCTTGAGATCCGGGGATGACCCTTCGGGTTTGTCTTCTCTCTGGTCCGGTAGCACTCACCACCGCAGGCTAGGTCTCCGCGTCTTCAATCCAGTGGCTGCTCTCCCCGCATTTTGTGACATCCTTACCCACTAGACTATCAGCTTCCTGAGAACAAAGGAAGCTATCTCATGCGTTGCCCCTTTGGCAGACAGAATAGAGGCCGGAAGCCTGCAAAGGACTAACCACGAGTGACTGAGTGAATGAATGAAGTCACGACTTCAGTCCATGTCACCGTCATCTCTCTTGAGCCACCTCAGAGGTTAGTTTCTTTTTTTTTTTTTTTTTTTTTTTTTTTTTTTTTTTGAGGTAGGGTCTCACTCAAGCTCAGGCTTACCTGGAATTCACTATGGAGTCTCAGAGTGGCCTCGAACTCATGGCAATCCTCTTACCTCTGCCTCCCAAGTGCTGGGATTAAAGGCGTGCGCCACCACGCCCGGCTCTAGTTTCTTGACTAGTCTCTAAACATCTATTTTCTTTCGACTGATACTAAATCATAAAAAAAATTTAAAGACAATTCTTTGGTATACATGTAGGTTTACCACTTATTTATGACAGATGAAAGCAAATTCGCAACCTACTGAAACGGACGTGTTTATTTACTTTTACGTCAAGGATTAAATCATGATTGAGCATTTGATACTGCGGGATGTAGAGCATCTTAGAAGTTTTTCAGAGTTGATCAACATTTTGATTTTATTTTTACTTATGTACTAGAGGGGGCGAAGAAGAGGAGAGAGAGACAGAGAAAGAGAGAGTGAGAATGAGGGAGTGAATATCGAACCTAGGTCCTTAGGCTTCATCACCAGGCGCCTTAACCGCTAAGCCATCTCTCCAGCCCCAGTGGAGTACTCCTTTGCAGACCCCTCATCCCTCCAGCGAGCGTATGTGTTTGTGGTCAGCTCCTGCCTCTTGCCGGCTTAGGAGGGGTCCATGAAACCAGCTGAAGGTTCACTCGCGCTCCGGCTCCGGTCCTCTGGGTCACCTCTTTTGTGATTGCAGCTGACTCACTCCAGACGGGTCCTTCCTGGTGTCGAAGTCAATGCATCGTGGGTTTACCCGAGAAGGGAAGCAAAGTTGCATTCTTAAGGAGGCACGAAAAGACTGCATTTCTCCATTTCTTGATAATGCTGTTTCTAATTGCTTTTGTTTCAAACCAAGATGTGCAGGCTCCACAGGGGTGTCATCCTCCTGTGAGACTCCCATGACTATTCCCGTCTGGCAGATGCCTGCCTGCTCAGTGAAAGGAGGTCGGGACCTAGACTGGCCTGCCAGCTCCTGCTGCCCAGCCTCTCCCCCCAGTTTCTCTCAGCCTCTCTGGCTGGAACCACTTAGTGCTGCAAACCTACCCTCAACCACACTTAAGGCCAGTTGTCTCGATAATAAAATTTGATTTTCCCAAAGGCATTGTGGTCACACACACTCCTCTCCCTGATGTCAATAGGTGACTATGACAACAAGACCAAGGACCTCCCAGCTCTTCATGTGAATTGGGGTTGAAGCTTAGATTCCTACCAGGATCTCTATATTGCGGAGCTCTCTGGAGCTTCACAATGGGGTCATGCCCCAATAAGCCCTTGTAAGTTGAAAATATTTTGAGCTGCAGATGCATTGATTCCTCCCAACCTGTCGAGCATCTCAGTTCAGCAATGTAGCTGAAGGGGCGGGGGGGGGGGTCCATTGGGAATGCAGCGTGGATCAGGAGCTCTACTCACGGCTGTGGCTGGCTTAGGAAAAGACCAAAGTATAAAATCTGCGTTGAGGAGATGGCTCAGCAGTGGAATGCACTTGCAAGCAATGCCTGCAAGCCCAGGCTCAATTCCCCAGCACCCATGAAAGGCTGGAGGCAATGTGGCGCCTGTGTCTGGAGTTTGTTTGCAGTAGCAAGAGCCCCCGATGGGCACACAGTGCATACACATGTGCGCGTACACACACACACACACGCGCGCATGCATGCAAATAAATAATTTTAAAATGTGTATATGTATATATACACATTATTATATTATATATATTATACATACATACATTATATTATATATTATATAATATATAATATAATGTATGTATGTATAATATATATAATTATATATATTATATTATATTATATATATTATACATACATATATTATATATATATGTATGTATGTATATATATAATCTGGGCTGGAGAAATGGCTTAGTGGTTAAGGCGCTTGCATCAAAGCCAAAGGATCCAGGTTCGATTCTCCAGGACCCACGTTAGCCAGATGCACAAGGGGGCGCATGCGTCCGGAATTCATTTGCAGTAGCTGGAGGCCCTGGCGTGGCCATTCTCTCTCCCCCTCTCTCTCTCTCTCCCTGACTATTTCCCTCTTTCTCTCTCTCTCAAATAAATAAAGAAAAATGTACACACACACACACACACACACACACACACACACACATATAATCTGAAGTAGAGTTCTTATTGAACTTTTGTCCCATTATAAAGTCAGAAGTCCTAAGCCTGTCTGCACTGGACAGCTGCTGGACCCTTTTCAGACGTCACCACTATAAGCGTTCTTGGAGTGTCTAGTCCAGGTCCTTTCTCTCAGAGCAGGCCAAGCTCCCATCCGTCCTTGAGGTCACCAGAAGAGAGGACGTCACCAGCACAGCCACCTCCACGTGCACTGAGCTCTTGCCCTCTGCCCGCACCGTTCAACACTCTACTTATCAACGGGTGCATTTCACTGACGCCTTGTTGCTATGGACAACGGTGACTGTCCCTCTTTTGTGGAGTCACTGCTATATTATCCCTCCCACAATAGGGAGAAAAGAGAATGCTTTCCTAGTGAAGAGTGGGCCTAAAAAGGCTCAATGGCATCAGGACATCCCACAGAGCAAATCTGAATGTCACCACACCCTTGAGAAGGATCACCTTTAGGCCAGACCCACTACATCTTCAGTCCCTGTTTTACAGTCTAGGAACATGTGAGCAAGCATGTCATGTACATCTGGAGGGGGGATCACAGCTCCAGGAGCTCGCCCTTTCAAATACGCAAATGAGAGGTGGCTTAATGGTTAAGGTGCTTGTCTGTGAAGCCTGAGGACCCAAGTTCGATTCCCGAGTACACACGTAAGCCAGATGCACAAAGTGGTGCATGCATCTGGAGATCGTTTGCAGTGGCTGGAGACCCTTGTATGTCCATTCTCTCTCTCCCCCCCCTCCCTCTTTCTTCCTCTATCTCGAAAAAAAGGAAGGAAGGAAGGTAGAAGGAAGGAAGGAAGGAAGGAAGGAAGGAAGGAAGGAAGGAAGGAAGAAGGAAGGAAGGAAGGGAGGCAAAGAAAGGAAGGAAGGAAGGAAGGAAGGAAGGAAGGAAGGAAGGAGGAAAGAGATAGAGACCATCCTGTTACTGGGGTGGCAAGGAGTCATTCCATGTCAAGAGCACTCCTGGGAGGGCAGACTTACCTCGGAGAAGTGGGACAGGGAACCATGGAATGCATTCCGTCCATTCAGAGGTGTCAGACTGCAAAAAGGGGACATTGATGGACGTCAATAGTTCCTGATTGGAGAGGGCCAAAAGTTCCTCCTTGGGCTGGAGAGATGGCTTAGAAGTTAATGCACTTGCCTGCAAACCCAAAGGACCTAGGTTTGATTCCCCAGCTAGATACACAAGGTGGTGCATGCATCTGGAGTTTGTTTCCAGTGGATAGAGGCCCTGGCATGCCCATTCTCTCCCTCCCTCTCCCCCAATCTCTCTCAAATAAATAAAGTAAAATAATTATTCTTATTATTATATTTTTGGTTTTTTGAGGTAGGGTCTCACTCTAGCCCAGGCTGACCTGGAATTCACTATGGAGTCTCAGGGTGGCCTTGAACTCACAGCGATCCTCCTACCTCTGCCTCCCGAGTGTTGGGATTAAAGGCGTGTGCCACCACGCCCGGCTGATAGTAAAAATTTTTTAAAGAAGTTCTTCTTTAAACAGTTATCACTAGGAAGAGGTTTCTAAGCCCAAACCACACTCAGTAAATGTGCTGCTGAACTTAAGATTGAACTGCAGCTAAATATTTAGCTGTGAACAAATACCAGCAAAGGAGCCAGGCATGGTGACGCACGCCTTTAATCCCAGCCCTTGGGAGGTAGAAGTAGGAGCATTGCTGTGAGCTGAAGGCCACCCTGAGACTGCACAGTGAGCTCCAGGTCAGCCTGGGCTAAAGGAAAACCCTACCACAAAAAAAGACAAAAAAAAAAAAAAAAACTACAAACAAACAGACAAACAAAGGAACAGCAACAAAAAACTTGCTTTCTAGGCTGGAGAGATGGCTTAGCGGTTAAGGCACTTCCTTATGAAGCCTAAGGACCCATGTTCAACTCTCCAGATCCCACATTAGCCAGGTGCACAAAGGTGAGGCAAATGCAAGGTTGCACATGCCCACTAGGTGGCACAAGCATCTGGAGTTCGGCTGAGGCCCTGGCACGCCAATTCTCTGTGTGTGTGTCTCTATCTCTGTCTGTATCTCTGAAAAAAAAAAATTACAACAACAAAAAAAGAGATAGATGATAAACATTTAGGCCTCTGCATAGTGGCACATGCCTATAATCCCAGCACTTGGGAAGTTGAAGCAGGAGGAAGGAGAGAGTTCAAAGTCAGCCTGGGTTACATAGTAAGATATCATCTCAGACACCACCACCAACTACCACCTAAAGAGGAAGTTATCTTTTCTGGCCAAGTGGTTCACAGATCTGATTTTGTCCCCAAGAGACAGCACCTCAGTTCAGAATCCGGTGTTTGGGTTGGAGACAGGGAGGAATGCTATTTTTCTCCTTGGTATTTGACCTTATTATTGTCTCTTCTGAACACCCCCTCCTTTAAAAAAAAAATTCCAGCCTACAATTGACTCTTCACCAAATGGTGTTCATCTTCTGGGCTATTTATTAATTGTATTTATTTAACCAAATTACCGTGCCTGGAGTTGACAGATGGGTTTAATATCCTTCTATAAGGTGATGCTGTATTTATGGAAAATCTTATCAGGAGCATTACCTTGATTTATCATTCCTTCTACAGCAAATATCCACTGATATTGTCATTATATCCAAATATGTGGTTTTCTTTACACTCTATGTGGACTTGATTTCCCCTGTGTGTTTTCAGAGCCCATCTTGTTTCTGTTTCCTAAGTGCTGTGTGGGTTTGGAGGTCAGGACGTCTCCACAGCTCAGCCGGGTCCTGTCCATGCGATCCTATAGCAACTGATGGGTAAAATCATTTACGGGGCGTTGATGAAGGGCCATGAGGGAACCAAGAAGTGACACTGAACATGCCCTTGGGGGGAGGGGATGGCTGGGGCTCTCAAAATTGACACAAAACACAGCACTCGAGCTGGAGAGATGGCTTAGTGGCTAAGTGCTTGCTGTGAAGCCTAAGGACCCTGGTTCCAGGCTCGATTCCCCAGGACCCACGTCAGCCAGATGCACAAGGGGATGCATGCATCTGGAGCTCATTTGCAGTGGCTGGAGGCTGTGGCACGCCCATTCTTTCTCTCTCTCTCTCTCTCTCTATCTATCTCTATCTCTATCTATCTATCTGCCTCTTTCTCTCTCTGTCTGTCGCTCTCAAGTAAATAAATAAACATAAACAAATAATGGTAATAATAGTAATAAAACACAGCACTCACCTCAAAGGAGACTAAGAGATGGTTTCCTGTGGAGCCAAATATGAATGACTATAGCCGGGGAACACAGACCCAGGTTGCCCCAGATGCCATGTTTCAACATGGAAACAGTTTCCTAAAGTCGTTATACTTACAGAACAAAAGACAGTCAAAGCTGGGCATGGTGGCTCACGCCTTTAATCCCATTACTCGGAGGCAGAGGTAGGAGGCTCACCGTGAGTTCGAGGCCACCCTGAGACTCCATAGTGAATTCTAGGTCAGCCTGGGCTAGAGTGAGACCCTACCTCGAAAAACAAAACAAAACAAACAAACAACAAAGACAGTCAAGGTATTTTCCAAACACACTTAACAGAAACATAGATAGGCAATAGCAGCAGAGCCAGGCAGTCTCCGCTGTGGGCCTCGGAGGCTGTCTGAACACATTCTTGGCTTTTGGGTTGGTGAAAACATCCTACAAGGTTTTACCCGATAGTCACAAGGATCTTAGGTCAGACACAGAGGTGGGCAGTGAAGAGCTTCTCAAGGGATTAAAGAGAGCCCTAGATAATCGGCCTCTGGGTCTGCCACATTCCAAATGGCATAACCACAAAGTCCTAATGAGTTCATCAGTCTTGTAGATTTCTTCAGCACAAAATGGCCTTTTTTTTTTTTTTCTTTCTAGATACTTCAGTTCATACTGTGACCTTTGGAAGGATCATACAGGTTCCCAAGATCCACACAGGTGAGGTCCCAGCCAGGCGACTAGCCAAGATTCTGGTGAGGATAGGGGTTCAGAGGAAGGGTGGGACCTGAAGTTCAGAAAAGACAGAAGGCCAGGGTGGGCCTGGATGGCACCATGCTTGCAGGCTAAGAGTCTCTCCCAGATGGCATCCTTAACTTCACAGCACATTCAAAAGCCCAAGAAAAATCACCCCCGCAGGCTGGACTGGGTTTCCTCTTTGTCTCTGGAGTTGGAGCTGAATCATTTGCTCTCCCTTAGCCATCCATTTATAAAAATAAGTGTGTGAGTAATTTTCTTAATATTTTCCATTTTAATAAAATCTCAGAAAGTTAAGACAGACTACAGGGCTATTGTGTGGCTTTAACCAGGTTCTTTTTTCTTTAAAAAAAAAAAAAAAAGTTAATATAAATCCGGAATGGTGATGCATGCCTTTAATCCCAGCACTTGGTGGGGGGGGGGGGCGGCAGAGGTAGGAGAATCGCCATGAGTTTGAGTTCAAGGCCACCCTGAGACCACATAGTGAATTCCAGGTCAGCCTGAGCTAGAGTGAGACCCTACCTCAAAAAAAAAAAAAAAAAAAAAACCAATGTTGATATAATAAAATCTCTCACATACCAGTGTGTGTACCCAGCAGACACTTCTGGTCACATGGGAGGACATTGACACCATCATATGGGTGCTTCAGGGCAGAGATCCAGAAGAAGAGAAAACCCCAGTGGAAGTCTTAGCTTTTCCTACAATGCTGAACAGCACAGCGATGCTTAGCTTGAAGGGACACGGGGGATCTGAGCCATGGATAAACGAACCAGGCCAGCAGGTTCTGCGTGTGTGAGACACCTTCCTTCTTAGAGCCGGGACACTAATTGTCAGAGGCCTGAATTACCACTGAGAGCCATGCTGGCTGGGAGGGCCACCCGTCATTCACCAGCACTTTGCACCACTTTTGCTCTTTATTTCAGCATAGGGGACACTATGGAGCTGGCATCCATCTCTGTGGGGACGCAAGGGCAGGCCTCCCCGAGTCTGAGATCTATCCCCTGCCTCCTTCTTTCCAGCTGCCAGTTTGAAGGGCATGTGGGTTGAGATTCTTTTGTTCCTTTCCAGAAATGGGGGGGGGGGTGGAAATGTGCTGGGGTAAAAATAGAGTTTTAAAGGCTTTTTTAAAAAAATAATCATGCCGCATCGGCGCTGATGACAAAGGAGGGCACTTCCCTGGGTGGCACCTGGAGAGGCTGCCTCTGCGGGAGGGCTGGGGTTCCCAAGCTGCACCCCGCAGCTCTCTGCCATCTCCCCCGTGCCCTGGTTCCCTCGGTACGGCCGTCTGGGGAGGGCGCCCAGACATTCTTTTACTCCTGTCATTTGCTTTTATGATTTAAAGAAGGTTCATTGGTTCAGGAAATTTCTCTGGAGGTAGGAGACAATCCTGGGCTTCCTGCGGCCACCTCTGCGTGCCTCGTGTTCCCTGTGCCTGTGTCGGAGGGGCCTCTGCTCCCTTTCTGCACTCACTTTATTGGGTCCCATGTCGTCTTACTTTTACTTAAGAATCCCAGGGCTTCCCATTAAAGACCCATGTTTCTTCACCACAGCGTTTTGCGTATTTATTTTCGGAAGCGCCGTCTTCCTCATTTGAATGTGGCAATTGGTTAAGGGTTTTTAGCTCTATCCAGAAAGCAGACTTTGGGGGATTTCGTAAGGAAAACAACCTCTCTTGATTCTTCAAGGGGCTCGGGAAGGAAGTTCTGGAACCGCCAAGAATGAACCTTTCTCCTCTTTGGACCCCCAAGCACTCTTTCCTTCTCAGGGTGGCCACGAACTCGCGGCAATCCTCCTGCCTTTGCCTCCCGAGTGCTGGGATTAAAGGCGTGCGCCACCACGCCCGGCCACTCTTTCCTTTTTTTAAGGAACTCCCTTTGCTCTTTGAGATTAGGAACTGGATTTTAGGTAAGCTAAAGAAAATGCAGTCAGGGCTAGAGAGATGGCTCAACGGTTAAAATGCTTGCTTGCAAAGCGTGAGGGCCAGGGTTCGATACCCTAATACCCACATAAAGCCAGATGCACAAAGTGTCATGTGCATCCAGAGTTTGTTTGCAGTGGTGAGAGGTTATGGTGCACCCATTCTCCTCAGTCTCTCTCTCCTTGGAAATAAAAAATTGCAGTCAGTAAAATAGGTTAATTAATTAAATGGGCCTCTGGGTCCTCTAGCCATACCCTTGGCTCTTTGGCCTGGACCCTCACAAGTGGCAGCTCTGTGGCCCAGGTTCTTGATCAATGGTGCCCACTGCTGGCCTTGGAGGAAGGGGAGGGAGGTCCTCTGACCCAGTGTTATACATGAGGATAATGAGACTCTGAGATAATATTTTACTTGCTCAAGCAGAACTAGTTGGTCTTGAGATATGATCCCCAGATACCTGGATTTCCATTCACTGCTCTTTCCACCAGGCCATGGTAGTTTGAGTAGATGGCCCCCAGTATAGCCAGTGTTTTATTAGTTTGTAGTTTGCATCTGCAGCCCCCTGGCTGGAGGGGGTGTCGCTGGGCGGATCTTAAGGTGTGGTGGTAGGTTTGAGATTCCAATCTAAAGAGATGCAAAGAGTGTCCTGCTGTGTGGTTTTTGGCTTTTTGACTTGTGCTTCTCTCTCTCTCTCTCTCTCTCTCTCTCTCTCTGGTCCTGTGAAGGCAGGCCAGCTTCTTCTGCCATTATGGAACTTCCCCTGGATCTGTAAGCTTCAATAAATCCCTTCCTCCATAACTGAGCCTGGTCTGGACGTTCATCTCAGCAAACCTGAAGCCGTCTGCTACACCATGACGCCCCCACAACAGTGAGCAGAGATGAAACCATCTGCTCACCTACTTTGTGTGTGTACATGTGAAGTAGAGACTGAACCCAGAGATGGCTAAAGGCAGCAAATTGGTCTACTTCATGAAGGAAAAGACAATATGCATTATACATGCTACATATGCACACATATATTTACATACGATATATACGCACATATTTACACACACACACACATATGCACAGTACATCTTTACATGCATATGTATGTATATATGCATGTATATATACACACACACTATGGGTACATGTGTATATGTGTACGTATAGTACGTATGGTGCATGCACACGTGTGTGCAGATGCATGTGCTTCATGGGCACACATGTGGAAGCCAGAGGTGGATACCAGGCGTCCTCCTCTATCGTCCCTCTACCTTATTTCCTCGAGACAGAGTCTGTCCTTGAACCTGGGGCTCACAGTGTATTTCAGTTAGATTGGCTGACCACGGAGGCTTAGCAAGTCTCCCGTGTCTTCAGCTCTCAGTGCTGGGATTATAGGCATGTCCAGCCAAGCTTGGCTTTTCGGGTGGGTGTTGGGAATGAAACTCAGGTCCTCAGGTTTGTGCAGCCAGCACTCTAGCCTACTGAGCCATCTCCCGAACCCCATGCACACACACACACACACACACACACACACACACACACAATCTGAATGGCCGAAAATGTGGCGCCACATACCTGCGATCCCAGCACATCGAGAGGCTGAGGCAGAAGGTTAGTGAGTGAGTTTGAGACCAACTCGGGCTACATAGTGAGACCCTGTCTCGGAACAAAAAGAAAAAGAAAGTTACTATTGGTGACGGCAGGGCTGAAAGTTGCCCTGTTCGTATGGTTCAATGCCCTTCAAGATAGCAGGACAGAGGCCACGGGAGTTGTCCAGGCCTCACGATGGAGTTGTGACCCTATAGCTTGTTCTCAAACTCGAGGCCCCTTTTAAGTTTCCAAACAGTTTCCCTTGTTTGTTGTAGAAATAGGGCATCTTAGACGAGACTGGTTTTGCTTAACTTCCTCCGGAGATAGATAGAGCCACGTTTGGAACATACAATTCTATATCCATCGTCTCTTGCCTGTGTTAGGTGAGGGTTTGATGCTGTAAGGTCCTGGCCTGTGGCAGCTAGTCAGGCTGTCCTGCATGCCCACAGCTGGGCTGAGCTCCACTTTCCAATGATCTGGCAATTCTGAGCCCTTAACCATGGTTCTGTCCCTTGTCCCAGTGTCTTAGTCTGTCTTCTTTTGCTATAACAGAAGACCCCAGACTGGGTGAGTTATCATGAAAAGAAGTTCATTTCTTACAGTCCTAGAGATGGGAAGTGTGGCATCAAGGCGTTGGCATCTGGGGCTGGCCTTCATGCTGCACCTAAACGTGGCACAGGCACCGCATGGCAGACAATGTCGTCGGCATGCTCACTCGGGTCTCTCTTCCCCTTCTTATAAAGCCACTGGTCTTATCACGGTGCTCAAGCGCATGACTTATTCAACACTACCTCCCAGACATCCCCATTGCCGTGGGATTTACGGGGTTAAGTTGCCAACATGTGAACTCCCGGGGAATACATTCAGACCATAGAACCTGGTGCTCACTTCCAGGAGACGCTCAGTCTTCTGAAGTGTATGATGACTGACCAGAATCAGGGGAGGCCAGCCGTTTAGGCTTCTGGTCTTAGCTGTCGCATCCATGGCTTCTAACAGTAGGTACTGGGCAAAGCTTGCCTGAGATCAGTGCAGGAAGTGGGTATAAACTACCCCAGACCTTCTTCAGTCCAGCAATTGAAGCGGGTTGAGAAGGAGGGTCTTCAGGACTGCCTGGGTGACGGTGGGGGCTCCAGAACCTTTGATGTGAAGGATGTGGGCAGTGTGGCATTGAGGGCCTGAGCAGAGCAGCAAACACAGGCTTTCTTCTAAGACCGTATGCTTAAAGAGTTGGTTCTTAGGGCACCTGGTGGAAATTACTAGGGAGAGTGACTCTTAACCTGGACACAGGCTATGAGTCCTGTCCTCATTCATATGTTGATGTCCTGATCTCTAATACTTCGGTGTGACTAGATTTGAAGATTGGGCTTCCGTAGCAGTGATTATAAAGGAAGTCATTAGGGTGGTGGCTGATCCAATATCACCAGTGTGCTTACAATAAGGAAGTAAGGATGCCGATAGGTGTGGAGGGACAACTGTGTGGACACATGGGGAACAGCGATCCGCCACACAATGATAGGCCTCAGGAGAACCCAACCTGCCAACCCTGGACTTAGGTTCTGGTCCACAGAAGTGTGCTAGGAAGTGGGGTGCAATCTGTTTAAGCCATAGCCTGGGGCCTTTTGTGCCAGTAGCACTGGTGGATGAACACAGCCCGTGTTTGCTCTGCAGAGAAACAGTCAGTGGGATGTGCATGGATATGGGAGAGCTCATCTATTACGGGAATTGGCTTATGCAATTAGAAAAGTCAAGACGTCCCGCGATCTGCAAGCTAGAGACCACAAGATAGCTGCTGGTTAAGGAACTGTGAGCTACAGAAGCCAGTCGGGTAACTTCCAGCCTGAGACTAAAAGGCCTAGGAACCTCAGGCGGGGGGCGGGGGGGCTTGGGGTACATCCTAGAGTGTGATGGCCCAGGAACTGGGAGCTCTGATGTCTAAGTGCCAGACAGGGTGGGTGGCTCTGGCAAGGAGAGAAAGAAGGCTGCCCACCTTTGGCATTATGGGGACCACCGGCAGGTTGCATGGTGCCTGGTACATGGGTAACACCAGGTCTTCTTCACTCAGTCTCTGATTCCAATGCCAGCCTCTTCCAGAAGCACCCTCATAGATGACGCATCTAGAAATAACCTTCGACCAGTTCTGCGACATCCCTTGGACCGCTTTATGTTGACACACAAAATTAACCAGAATTTGACCCTTCAAGCCAGTTTTTGGGCAACCCTTTGCTACTGCATGGTGGAGCCCCCTGTCCTCTGAGCTCTCCCCTGTCCTGTCTCCGGGTCACTTGAGGGAAAAGTAAATGATATTGCTTGCATGTCTGAACTCTTTGCATACAAAAGGAGTGCCAGGAGTGGGCGGAATTTCGAAGCCTTGGCAAACAAGGCTGGCATCACATAAGGAGCAGCAGGGCGGAGTGTGCCTGTGGCAGAAACACTGGACCGTGGAGTCCAGACTGGGCAGCCATGGGGGAGGGCCTGCAAGGGACCGTGAAGGACCATGAGGGACAAGGACAAATGAAATCGGGAACTAAAGCCCTATGCGATTTTCACCGAAGCCTTTCACAGTCCCCAAAGAGGCTGTTGCAGTCAGGTTCGCATTGCTGGTAGAAATCACCCAACCAGGAGCAGCTTGTGGGGACAAAAAGAGGTTCATTTTGGCTTACAGGCTTGAGGGGGAAGCTCCATGATGGCAGGGGAAAATGATGGCATGAGCAGAGGCTGGACATCACCCCCTGGCCAACATCAGCTGGACAATAGCAACAGGAGAGTGTACCAAACACTAGCAAGGGGGAACTGGCTATAATACCCATAAGCCCGTCCCCAACAATACACCGCCTCCAGGAGGTGTTAATTCCCAAATCTCCATGAGCTGGGAACCTAGCATTCAGAACACCTAAGTTTATGGGGTACACCTGAATCAAACCACCACAGAGGTGGTATCTGAGGTATACAGAGCCACCTTCTC
The DNA here is from genome assembly GCA_036346955.1 of Dipus sagitta. NCBI lineage: Eukaryota > Metazoa > Chordata > Mammalia > Rodentia > Dipodidae > Dipus > Dipus sagitta. The sequence continues at coordinate 11,936,950 of CM070775.1, read as the reverse complement.
GCTCTCTTTGGTTACCATTATCTGATGCACACGAGACCCCTGTTCTCTGTCTCCTAGTGGCCACCATGAAATCTCTGGTCATGGTAGAGACTGGCGTACTGCTCAGAGGCCATGAAGCAACCCAGCTTGTCTTTCATCAGAAAAGCTCATTGGTTAGACCAACTGCCCTGCTCCCAAGGGAACCTTAACAGAAACTGCACATGCGTGCCTGGCGCCCTTGTGTTCAACACCATCTCTGCCAGTTACTCTGGGCAAACAATTAATGAGTCAAAGTTTCCTCTGGAAAGTGGACTTAGGAGCACTTCCCTTATTAGGACCAAGAAGGGTTTCTAGTGCACATGAAGCTTTTGGGCGAAATCAGAGCAAGAAGTCTTCTTTTCCTCCAGATACTATATTTACATTTGTCAGGAAATAACTGTCACCAACACATGGGACTGGATGAGTGTGGTGTGGCAGCTGTCCCTCGGATGCGGCCCTAGTGTGTGGTCCAGGAGGGAGTCTGTGGGCAGGCAGAGCGGTCTTCATCGGGTCTGTCTCCCAGGGAACCAGGGATAACAGGCGGGCTAGGATAGAGCCCCAGGACTGGCCACTTACTCCAGCAGTCCTGTCCTGATGCTGAAATGGTCCTTCAGCAGATATTTCTTTCTTTCAGTAAAACACCCAGCATCTTTAGCAGAACCCAAACACCCATGCGCTTCAGCCATCTCAGAACTCGGTCAGCTTTCTGTCAGGAGAGATGCTTCATTCAGAGAGTAAAAATGATGATTCCAAAACCACAGAGGTCTCAGGAAGATGGTGAGCCAGACCCAGTAGGGGGTCCAAGCTGCTAGCTTCATCTGCTCTATTTGTGATCTTGTTGGAGTGGCCCAGTCTCTGTGATCCAGTTTCCATATATGTGAATCTTTTTTAATTATTTTAGAGAGAGAAAGAGAGAGACAGAGAGAGAATTGCGCCAGGGCCTCAGCCATTGAAATTGAACTCCGGACGCCCGTGCCACCTAGTGGGCATGTGCAACCTTGCACTTGCCTCACCTTTGTGCGTCTGGCTTACCCTGGGAGCTGGAGAGTCAAACATGGGCCTCAGGAGGCTTCACAGGCAAGTGCCTTAACTGCTAAGCCATCTCTCCAGCCCTGTAAATCCTATTATTATTATTATTAATTTGTGTGTGTGTGTGTGTGTGTGTGTGTGTATGCATGCACACACACTTGCACCAAGGCCTATTGCCACTGCAAGTAAACACCAGATGGCTTGTGCGACTAATGTAGGTGGTGTGGGAATTGAACCAAGGATAGCGGGCTTTGCAAGCAAGTATCATTGACTGTTGAGCTATCTTCCCAGCCCCTGTAAATCTTGAACGGAGAGAACCTCTTTCTTAATGAGATACTATGAGCTGAAATGTGTGAGGCTTTTCTCAAAGAATGCTGAGAGAGCACTAGGGTTCCAGAGAGAAGTTTGGGCTGTTCGCCTTGCTGATGTTATTGGGGCATCCCCGTTGTTTGTATAAGAATGCTCTGAAGGCTGGAGAGATGACTGAGCAGTTAAGGCGCTTGCCTGCAAAGCCAAAGGAAGGGCACAGATTTGATTCCCTAGTACCCACATAAAGCCAGATGCACAAAGTGGTGCATGCATCTGGAATTCGTTTCCAGCTGCTGGAGGCTCTGGCGCACCCACTCTCTCTGTCTGTCTCCCTATCTCTCTCTGCTCACAAATAAATAGGTAAACTAAAAATTAAATTTTCAAAAGAATGCTTTGAAAGATTTTTTTAATTTATTTATTTATTTCAGAGAGAAAGAGGCAGGGAGAGGGAGAGAGAGAGAGAGAAACAGCCTACTAGGGCTTCCTGTCACTACAAACAAACTCCAAACACATGCCACTTTGTGTATGTGGCTGTGTATGAGCACTGGAGAATTGAACCCAGGCCATAAGATTTTGCAAGCAAGCATCTTGAACCACCGAGCCACCTCTTCAGCCCCCAGAGTCTTGCTGGAATTGTAATAATTGGAAGAAAGAAGAAAGAATGATTACCTTTGTCCAAGGAGGCAACGTAAAGGAATCATTCTTCGAGTCCATCGTTTCTCACTGAGCTCCTACTCCGTGCCAAGCAGAGGGATTCAAGAAGAAGCCCGTGTCTTCTAGCAGCCTGCAGACTTGGAGCCCAGAATTCACCCTGGAACCCACAAGGGAGCGTCTCAGCAGTCCGGGGTGACAGGGAAGTGTGGCTCGTTTTGGCGGGCATTGTCACATTTGCTCAACGCTCTTGCTGTCCTGGGTATTCAGTTTGCATGGCATCGAGCTACTGATGCCTGCGTCAATAACTGACCGTCCACGTAACAGCAGTCCCAAACAATTGTTTAAATGTTTTAGTTTTACTTATTAGAATATTTTATTTTATTCATCATTTGAAAGGAACAGAGAGAGAGAGAGAGAGAGAGAGAGAGAGAGAGAGAACAGGCATGCCAGAGCCTGCAGCCACTGCAAACGAACTCCAAATGTGTGCACCATATACATCTGGCTTACATGGGTCCTGGGGAATCAGACCTGGGTCCTTTGGCTTTGCAGGCAAGTGCCTTAACTGCTATGCCATCTCTCCAGCCCTATTTTTTTTTTTTTTGGTTCATTTTTATTTATTTATTTGAGAGTGACAGAGAGAGGAAGAGGCAGATAGATAGAGAGAGAATGGGCACGCCAGGGCTTCCAGCCACTGCAAATGAAATCCAGACACGTGAGCCCCCTTGTGCATCTGGCTAATGTGGGTCCTGGGATTTGAGCCTCGAACCGGGTCCTTAGGCTTCACAGGCAAGCGCTTAACCACTAAGCCATCTCTCCAGCCCTCCAGCCCTATTTTTACTTATTTATTTGAGAGAGAGAGGCAGATAAGAGAGAATGGGTGTGCCAGGGCTTCTAGCCACTGCAAACAAACCCCAGACGCAAGCACCACCTTGTGCATCTGGCTCTATGTGGGTCCTGGGGAATCAAACCTAGCTCCTTAGGCTTTGTAGGCAAGTGCTTTAACCACTAAGCCATCTCTCCAGCCCAGTCCCAAGCAATTTTAATGGAGCTGAAAAAGGAAAGTCCCAGTTACCTAGTGATGTCATAGACATCATAAGGTCATAGGGCAGCACACTGCTCATGTGTTTGTGGTGATGCATGTTTTCAACACATAGGCTGTGCTGCCAGGTGTGGGTAAGTGTGGTACATGTAATTATGTACCACACATGATGTTGATAATGATGGTAAACAACTAGGCTCCTGGTTTGTGCATTTACTATACTTTTCACCATTATTTTGAACTGTTTTCCTACCTATTAAAAATGTTTGCTGTAGGGGCTGGAGAGATGGCTTACTGGTTAAGCGCTTGCCTGTGAAGCCTAAGGACCCTGGTTCGAGGCTCGATTCCCCAGGACCCACGTTAGCCAGATGCACAAGGTAGCGCATGCATCTGGAGTTCATTTGCAGTGGCTGGAGGCCCTGGCGTGCCCATTCTCTCCCTCTCTCTCTCTCTGTCTCTCTCTCTGTCGCTTTCAAATAAATAAATAAATAATAAAATAAAATGTTTGCTGTAGAGTGCTCACCACTGCAATATCTCTATCACACCTTCCAAGTCTCAGGGTCTAATGCAGAAGAGGTGGCGGAAAGAATGTAAGAGCCAAAGAAAGGGTAGGACTCCATACAATGTGCTCCTCCAGACACAAAATAGCCTGGATATCCATGACCTCACAGTGCCTGACACTCCCTACACAAGACCATCATAATAGGAGGAAAAGATGATGACATCAAAATAAAAGAGAGACTGATTGATAGGAGGAGGGGATATGAAGGAGAATGGAGTTTCAAAGGGGAAAGTAGGGGGAGGTAGATCATTATTATGGGATATTGTTTATAATCATGGAAGTTGTTAATAAAAAATAAAATTTAAATTTAAAAAAGAACAAATAAAAATAAAAATAAAAATGTTTGCTGTGGCCGGGTGTGATGGCGCACGCTTTTAATCCCAGCACTCGGGAGGCAGAGGTAGGAGGATTGCTGTGAGTTCGAGGCCATCCTAAGACTACATAGTGAATTCCAGGTCAGCCTGAGCTACAGTGAGACCCTGCCTCAAAAAAAAAAAAAAAAAAAAAGTTGCTGTAAATAGGTAAATAGTAGGCCGTGTCCTGCAGCATCTGGTGTTTCCTGTCTTTTTTACGCACTGCGTGCAGAGGCTGTGCGTGGAGTGACTTGCGCCGTACTCCATCATGTCTGCGCAGTGATGAGATCTTGCGGCAGTACGTCTCTCTGTTGTTAAGAGACACAGGACTGTATCTGATCAGTGACCCCACCCACTCCTTAGGACTCAGCGTCAGGCCTGACTTCACTCCTTGGATCCAGGCTATAGGCATGTGACTCCAAACTGGGCCAGTTAAGCCTTCTGTCTCCCTGGCCACATGGACTGATGTGGCCATAGGGTTGCCAGGCAGGTAAAACACAGGGTGTGCTTATATAAGCCAAGTTTAAATTTGGAACTCAGGTAGATAAAGTTTCTTCTACATGCCACATATGGCACGGGACGCACTTATACTAAGAAGTTATCTGCTGGTTATGTAAAAATTCAAGCTGAAGAGGTCATTGTTAGAGCTTGATTGAGAAATGACCCCCACAGTTCACATTTAGAGCACCCGGTTCCCACCAGCTGGGGGTGTGCTGTCTTGGTTGGCTATGGAAATGTCGGGTGGTAGGACCTCACTGGGGGAACTGGGTCACTGGAGGATGGGTGTAGGGTCCACCTCGTACCTCAGCACCTCCTGTCACACGCTGTGCTCACTGTGTAAACAGCTGTCACCTGTCACATACTGCCATGGATCCTCCGAAACCAATCTAAACTAAATGTTTTCTCCCTTCAGTTGTAAACATAGTTTTGTCAGCCACACATACAAAAAAGAAAGAAGAAGAAGAAGAAAGAAAGAAAGGAAGAGAAGAGAAGAGAAGAGAAGAGAAAGAAAAGAAAAGAGAAAAGAAACAATTACTAATGCTGACATCCTATGTTCTGTGCTAAATCTTGAAATTTTATTCAAGTGGATAATAAGACCTCCCCCCACCTATCTTGATCATTTCTGGAATTATTGGCTAAAAGGCACTCTCTCCCAACTAGAATTGTGGGAGCTGCTGTTATCCATCTCTGGAAAGGAAGCTGTATTAGTCAGAGTTTTCTAGAGGAACAGAACCGATAGAATGAATTGTATTAAAAGGGAATTTATTGGATTAGCCTACGGCAGTCTAACAATAGCAATTTGCAGGCCTGAGAGTCAAGGAACCCCGTAGCTGCTCAGTCCTCGAGGCTGGATGTCTCAACGGTCCCAATCTGGCACTGGAGGTCTAGAGGCGTCCTGGAGAGACTGCTGCTCGTCAGTCCACGCTGGTCTCCAGTCCACACTGGAAAGCAGCGAGCAGCACTGGCAGCCAGGTGGGAAGAGGGGATACTGTCCTTCCCAGAGCTTCTTTAGGTAAAGCCCCCTCCCCTTCTGAGAGAGGTCGCCCACCCTGGGGGAAGGGCTTACCCTGGGGGAAGGATTCCTCCTCTAGTTAATCCTTCCTGGAAGCAACCTCAGAGACCCACCGATGAGGAATGTCTGTGGATTCCTAAACAGGTCAAGTTGACCCCCAGAACTTCCCCATCAGAGACACCTTCCTGAGGAAGGAATTGCATGCTAGCTTGAGCTGAGAGATGGGAATAAATCTCTCTGTGGCCCCTTCAGAACCTCCTGACCCAGCTGCCCTAATGGGCCCCAGCAAGTCATTCAGGGCAAGTCAGTGTCATCCACTTGTCCCTTGTAGCTGAAAAAGCCTTGTCCAGAACATGCCCCGACATTCCCAACTCTGTGCCGTGGTGGCTCGAATTGTTCCTCAGTCTTAAAACATTGTCTGTCAAAATCACCACCGTTCTAGCCTTCTCCAGAAATCCTTCCCAAACTACTTTGAAGAGCTGCCCGCTGTGTTTCCAGGCCTGCTCCATTCAGGTTAATATTTGGTTTCGAAATTTTTAGTAGTTTTACCCACTAGAAAGATCTACAAACAGGAATCACCTTGGCAACCATGAGTATCTCCAGCATCCAGCTCAGAGTCTTACAGGGTCATTTCCCGCTAAGAAGAGCGGGAAGTTCTTGTGGAAATGGCTGTTGCGTGCCTCAGCAAGGCGAACCAGAACAGGTTAATTGTGACAAAAAGCAAAATAGTCATCACACTGATGACTCAGAAATCTCCTGGGGCTACCTGTAGCCAAGAGGGTCGCTTAAGTGTCAGAAAGATTAATAACGGGAGCTGGGGAGATGGCCTCGCAGGTAAGCGTGCTTTTCATGCATGCAGGAGGGCTCCAAAAGATCTGCTTTGCCCCGAGTTCAATTCCCCAGCCCTCACACAACCAGCTCGAAGTGGCCCTTACGTGCCTGTGGCTGTCATGCCCCTGTGAGCAGCAGTGATCAGAGACTTGTGGGAGCTCCCTGGTCAGCTGGTCTGATTGAAACTGGCAGCTCCAGGCTCAGTGAGAACCCATCTCAAAGAAGCGCATGGGAGCCGGGCGTGGTGGCGCACGCCTTTAATCCCAGCACTCACGAGGCAGAGGTAGGAGGATCGCTGTGAGTTCGAGGCCACCCTGAGACTACACAGTGAATTCCAGGTCAGCCTGGGCTAGAGTGAGACCCTACCTCAAAAAAACAAACAAAAAAAAAAGTATATGGGAAAACAACAGAGGACAACACCCCACACTCTTTTCTGGCTTCTGCACACACACGTGCATGGAGTACACGCATCTGCATGCACCCCACGCAGACCACACACACGTGCAAAAAGAAGATGAATAACTAATAATGGGCATGGTGGTACAAGCTTGTAATCCCAGCACTTGGGAGCACAGAGGATGGAGAGTTTGAGGCCAGCCTGAGCCACATAGCAAGAAATAAATTAAATGAACACAACACACATTCAAGACACAACAGACATTCAAAAATCTGTGAATAATACTAAATTTACAAAACCTCTCTGGTCACCTCCTTTTGAGGATGCTAAGGTCCGCTCAATATTCTAAAAGCAAGTAAAGGGCTGGAGAGATGGCTTAGCAGTCAAGGCGCTTGCTTGGAAAGCCAAAGGACCCAGGTTCAAGTCCCTAGTACCCACGAAAAGCCAGGTGCACAAGGTGATGCACGCATCTGGAGTTCATTTGCAGTGGCTAGAGGCCCTGGCCTGCCCATTCTCTCTGCCTCCCTCCCTCCTTCTCTCTCTCAAATAAGTAAATTAAAAAAATTTTCTTTTGTTGTTTTGTTTTTGTTTTTTCAAGGTAGGGTCTCACTCTGACCCAGGCTGACCTGGAATTCACTATAGAGTCTCAGGGTGGCCTCGAACTCACGGCGATCCTCCTACCTCTGCCTCCCAAGTGCTGGGATGAAAGGCGTGCGCCACCACGCCCGGCTTCAAAAATTTTTTCTTAAAGCCTTTTAAAAGCAAGTAAATACAAAAGAACCACGAGTGCATTCTGTGGCTCTGTATGAATTACACTTCAGAATAGCAAGTAGTTGGTGAGGAAAAGTCTCCCCTCTCTCTCTTTAAGATTCCCCTCACAAACTGCAGAAGAAATATGCATTAGTTTCCTGGGGCTGCTGCGTCAGAGTTGCGCATACGAATAGCTCGTACAATAGAAATTGTTTCTAACTGATTCTAAGCTGGGAGCGGGACACTGAGGTGTGCACGAGGCGGTGCTTTCTCTGTAGGAGCAAGGGAAGGATCTGGCCCCGGCCTCCCTCTCAGCTTCTGCTAGTTTTGTGGCTTGTGGCAGTATTAACTGTTTCCACAGCATCTTCCCTGCGTCCCATGTGTCCGTCTCTGTGTCCAAATCTCCCCTTTACATAAAGGACATAGGTCACATTAGATAAGGGGTCCACCCTCCTCCAGTCGCACCTCATCTTAAGTGATCCCAGCTGCGACAACCCAGTCTCTGAATAGGGTCTCATTAAGTCAGGGGTTCAGTCCACGATTTTGGAGGGATGCGATCCAGTTCACGGTGGAATGACGGCACCATCATTTCGTGATTCTCAGTGAAGTAGTGGATCTGGAATGTGGCCACCACCTCCTGCGCACACCATTAAGTACACAGGTAGTGAGGAACGTTACAGTAAGTAAAACAGGCTGCTTGTACCACACCTCGACCGATCTCCAAAACAGACACATCAGGGTTTGGGCGATGGGGTCAGTGGATAAAGTGGCTGACGTACAAGCATGAGTACGCTCGTTCAGATCCCCAGAATCCACTGAAAAGCCATACGCTGTAGTGCGCATCTGTAGTGCCAGTGTGCCTTAGGGGGAGGCAGGGAGGCAGAGCTAGGAGAATTTTCCAGAAGCTCACAGACCAGCTAGCCTATGCAGTGGTGAACAGCAAGGAGAATGAGATACCCTGCCTCAAACAAGGTAGAAGGCAAGGCCCAGCACCCGAAAGTGGTCCTCTGACCCACACACATGTGCCTGAACACACACACACACACACACACACACACACACACAGAGAGAGAGAGAGAGAGAGAAAGAGAGAGATTGAGATCAAAACAATACACTTTTAATTTTTATTTATTTATTTTTGTTTATGTTTATTTATTTATTTATTTCTTTGAGAGCGACAGACAGAGAGACAAAGAGGCAGACACAGAGAGAGAATGTGTGCACCAGGGCCTCTAGCTACTGCAAACGAACTCCAGATGCGTGCACCACCTTGTGCATCTGGCTTGTTAAAGAGATGAAAGAGAGAAGGAACTTTCATTTGAAAAAGGCTAATCTGCTGGGCGTGGTGGAGTGTGCCTATAAACCAGCACTCAGGAGGCAGAGGTGGGAGGATCACTGTGATTTTGAGGCCAGCCTGGGACTAGAGTGAATTCCAGGTCAACTTGGGCTAGAGTGAGACCTTACCTTTAAATAAATGAATGAATAAATAAGTAAAAAGGCTACTCAATCAAATTCAGAGTGAATCAAGCTGTTAAAAAGAAATAATCAGGGCTGGAGAGATGGCTTAGCAGTTAAGGCGTTTGCCTGCAAAGCCAAAGGACCCGGGTTCAATTCCCCAGGACCCACGTAAAGCCAGATGCACAAGTTGGTGCATGCATCTGGAGTTCACTTGTTGCAACTAGAGGCTCTGCCGTGTCCATTATCTCTCTCTCTCTCTCTATTCCTCTTTCTCTCTCTTTCTTAAATAAATAAACTAAATAAATATTCTTAAAAAGATAATCAGAAACATGGGTCCTTAGGCTTGGCAGGCAAGCGCCTTAACTGCTACGCCATCTCTCCAGCCCTCAATTACTTTTACAATCTCATTAGATGTTATACCTATATTCATGCATTTTGTATCTTCTAAATTCAGATTAGGTAGGTGATAAGAGTCAAGAAATTTACCTATTTTTCTAGGTTTTTCCCTGTTTTGGAATATGTCTTCTAAATATGTCTTAATGATTCTCCCTATTTCATTAGCATTTATTGTTACATCTCTTTTCAGAGTGTTCTCTATTTTCCTTTGATAAATTTGGCCACGAGTTTAAAAAGAAAAACAGATAATCAGAGAAATTTTTGCAATAATTAGATGCTTAATGATGTTAACAGATTAGTGCTTTCAGTGTGACTGTCTTGGTGTGGTTTTAAGAAAGTTCTTATTTGAAAGGACACATACTCAAGTGTTTGTGAATCAATACAGTGTCTCAGACTGCTCTAAATGACATGCTTGACTGGTGGTGCAGCTCAGTGGTCAAGCACATGCTTAGTATGCACAAAGCCCAGAGCTCAGGCTGCACTACTGACAAATAATAGTAAAGCAACAAGAATAATACGAAGATGACCAAATACATAGGATTGTATAGGAAATCAGATTGGCCAAGTACCAAATCTGGGGTGATGGATACGTGGAATTTCATTAAACTATTCTACTTTTGTATGTTTGCAATTAAAAAAATATTTTATTATTTATTTATTTGACAGAGAAAGAGGGGGAGAGAGAGAGAATGGGCGCGCCAGGGCCTCCAGCCACTGCAAACAAACTCCAGACACGTGCACCCCCTTGTGCATCTGGCTAACGGGGGTCCTGGGGAATCGAACCTGATCCTTTGGCTTTGTAGGCAAACGCCTTAACCGCTAAGCCATCCCTCCAGCCCCATGTTTGCAATGTTTTAAAAATTTTTTTGCATGGTGGATTTATTTTCAGTATTTGATAAAATTGAGGCCAGTGTTTTCCTCTTTGTTTTTCTGTATTGTTCTGATTCATTTTTAATTAATTTTTATTGTATATTAATTATAACAGGTTATTCTCTTCTATCCCCTCACCCCAGCTGTTTGCAATTCTAAAGGATAAAGTATTTTTAAAAACTGGTAAGGAGGGCTGGAGGGATGGCTTAGCAGTTAAGGTGCTAGCCTGCAAAGCTAAAGGACCCAGGTTCGATTCCCCAGGACCCATGTAAGCCAGATGCACAAAGTGGGCACATGCTTCTGGAGTTTGTTTGCAGCATCTGAAGGACCTGGCACACCCATTCTCTCTCTATCTGTCTCTTTCTCTCTCAAATATCAATAAAAAGAAAATATTTTTAAAAACTGGTAAGAAAACGCTCCTCCTATCTGTCCGTTTCTATTCTGTCTTTTCAAAATTTCACTCTGTTGTCTCTCTGAGCATTGTAACTTCATCTTTTACCCTCTCCCGAGTCACCTCCTCAACTTATAAACATGTTCTACCATCTTTCATCCAAGGCAGAAAAAGAGAAAGAGAGAAGAAGGGAGGGATTTGGGAAAACTCATTTTGATTCCTCCATTGGCTTAAAAAAAATCTCTCTCCATCCATCCAGGTTTTCTTTCCCTGCACAGCTCAGCCGTGTTCTTGGACGCAAGCCTTCTAACTCCTCAGTATTCACTTGTCTCCCCGTCCACCGTATCAGGCTGCTTCTGGAACATGGAATCTAGAACACCTCTTTATTTTTTTAAATTTTTATTCATCTATTTGAGAGAGAGAGAGAGAGAATGGGCACACCAGGGCCTCTAGCTGCTGCAAACGAACTCCAGATGCATGCGTCACCTTGTGCATCTGGCTTATGTGGGTCCTGGGGAATCGAATCGAGGTCCTTTGGCTTTGCAGGCAAGCGCCTTAACCACTAAGCAATCCCTCCAGCCCAAGGGTCCAGAACATCTCTTACCTCCCCTTCATCAACTTCAGTGGCAGGGGCCTGCCTCCCAGCTCCAGGTCACTCTCCACTGCATGTCCATCCGCCCTCCCCATCTGGTGTCATTGTCTCCCCTCCCCCCTCCCCCCCCCCCCCGCCAGCCTCCCTGCATGGGGCTCGCCTCTCAGTTCCTCAAACCCTCCCGGTCCCAAGTGTCCTGCTTGCTCACACATCCCTTTTTCTTCTGGGCTGTTCTGTGGGCAGCTCCTTCGCCCTCCCTCCTCTCTCTGGCCTTCAGAATGACCTCCTCCACCACACTGTGGCATGCTCCCTCTACCAGTTTCTGTTGCTGTCCCCGCTGAGGCTTCCTTTCTGGCCCTTGCTGTGAATTGCCATCGTATTTACATTTGTTGATTTCCCTCTGGACTCTACACACCACAGGAGACAGCCAAATCTGTTTTGTTCATCACTGTTTCCCCCGCAAATAGACTAGTTTCTGGCGCACACATAGGCTCTTGCATTTTTTGTTGTTGTTGTTGAATGAAAACATTAAAATGATAGATTCATTAATGGACAATTATACCAATTAGTACAATTACAAATTATTAAAGGCATTATGAAAAAGAAGGCACATCAGGAGTCTGGGGTCTAGTCTAAGGGGGCCACCAGCACCTCGGCAGAAGATTATCACAGTGGCACGTTTGAGCTGGGATCTGACAGGTGGGGAACCACGGGTGAGAAAGGCCAAGAAATCACCAGGGCGTTTAAGTGCCAAGATCACCTCTGATTGGGGGATCAGAAGTGTCTGGTTTCCCTTAGGAGGGTGAGGCTGAGTGTCTTCCTGAAGGGTAAGGGGCATGACCAGGTCAGTGCCCTGTGCGCTGGTCCCCAAGGAAACCCAGGCAGCTTTCACTTTCCTTGCTTCTTCCGCGCAGGACGTCTGCGGGATGAGCGCTGAGCGAGGGCCCTGGTCCCACGAGCCAGCGGAGACGGGCTGGGGTCCTCCCGACCCAAGGGAAGGCTGGAATTCCTCCTCAGCTTCCCAGCTTCCTGCGCAGTGAGGGGCTCAGATCCCCTTAGGTTTAGCCTTAGGGGTGGTCAGAGCTCAAACTCCCCCCAGGGCTGTTTACAAGACAGGAATTTGAGAATAGAGCAGCCAACAACCACCAAAACAGGGAGAAAGCGTAGGTGCTTCAAATTGACCCCAAAGACAATAACAAACAAACAACAACAACAACAACAAAAAAAAAAAACCCAAGGGTTGACACTCACATACATAGACTGAGAGAGAGAGAGAGAGAGAATAGTAAAAGGCCTTTTGGATACTTACCCCATCCTTTGGCCTAGTGCCTCTGCCCCCAGGAGAGGCAAGCCAAGGCCAGGCCATAGCAAGCTTGCTCTAACGCTACCTGTCAGACAGAAAGTCAGAAACACCTAACGGTCCAAAATTAGCTAAAGAGTAAAATAAATTATAGCATATCTGATCAAGTAGGTCTCCCATTACAATAATGTTTACAAGTAAGTTTAAGTTGTATAGAAAATTCTGATAATATAATACTAAATAAAAAAACTTTATAGATTACATATTCAAAAATTTTAATTTCCAAATTTACATTAGCAATAGATATATAAAGAGAGCTGTAAGGAAAAGATTGGATAGAAATCACAATCATAGTTATTCCTGGTTAGTGTAAACTAGTCTTTTTAATTTATTTTATTTATTTTTAAAAAATATTTTATTTTTACTTATTTATTTGAGAGAGGGAAAGAGGCAGAGAGAGAATGGGCGCACCATAGTTTCCAGCCACTGCAAACTCTAGACGCATGCGACAGCTTGTCCATCTGGTTTACGTAGGTCCTGCGAAATCGAACTGAGGTCCTTTAGCTTTGCAGGCAAGCACCTTAACCGCTAAGCCATCTCTCCAGCCCTTTAATTTTATTTTTATGCTTTATTTTGCTAAACAAATTATACCATCCAAGCAGTTAAAAGCCTTTTGAATGTGTGGTGGTTTGATTCAGGTGTCCCCTATAAACCCATGTGTTCCGAATGTTTGATCTCCAGCTGAAGGCAATTGGGGAATTGGAACCTTGTTGGAGGTGTGTTGTTGGGGGTGGGCTTATGGGTGTTATGGCCAGTGTCCCCTTGCCAGTGTTTGGCACACTCTCCCACTGCTGTTGTCCACCTGATGTTGACCAGGAGGTGACGTCCACTCTCTGCTCATGCCATCATTTCTCCTGCCATCATGGAGCTTTCCCTCGAGTCTGGAATCCAAAATAATCCCTTCCTCCCACAAGCTGCTCTTGGTCGGGTGCTTTGTGCCAACAATACGGAGGTAACTGCAACAGAGTTCTTTATTCAGTTTGTCCCATTTGTTGTAGTAAAATGTACACAACCTAAAATTTACCATTTGAGCCAGTTTTATTTTTTTAACTATTTTATTGACAATTTCCATAATATAAACAATATATCATCACAATATAATAAGCAATATACCCCATCACACTCTCTCATTCTCCTGCAAAATCCCCCGCTCCACTAAGTCACTTCTTTCCAACCAGTCTCTCTTCTATTTTGATATCATTGTTTTTTGGGTTTTTTTCCCCCCCTTCTAGTAGTCTTACCAGCTGGTTCTGAAGGGCAACCAAGAGCCTTAACAATAGCCTGCAATGTTTGGGGGCACCAGGAGCCTCCCTCGCCAGCAATTCGTTGGAAGGTATCCCACCCCTGGCACTGAATTTTTTCTAATAACAATCTACAGCTTCCTGGTCCAGCATTATCCGCCTCTATAAGATTCTTCTGCCCAAACCCACTTTTTAACATCTATGTTATTAGCTAGTGAAAAAGTAGATTTCCATATGGCTTATTCATAAACCTTAAATTCTGATTAACCCTCCTCATACCCCCTTCTCTTCTTTAGCCCCTTATCTTAGACCATTTGAGCCAATTTTCTTTTTTTTTTAATTTTTTAATTTTTTTTATTAACAACTTCCATGATTATAAAAAATACCCCATGGTGATACCCTCCCTCCCCCCACTTACCCCTTTGAAACTCCACTCTCCATCGTACCCCCTCCCCTCTCAATCAGTCTCTCTTTTACTTTTGATGTCATGATCTTTTCCTCCTCTTATGATGGTCTTACGCAGGTAGTGTCAGGCACTGTGAGGCCATGGATATCCAGGCCATTTTGTGTCTGGAGGGAGTATATTGTATGGAGTCCTGCCTTTGCTCTGGCTCTTACATTCTTTCCGCCACCTCTTCCGCATTAGACCCTGAGCCTTGGAAGGTGTGATACAGATATTGCAGTGCTGAGCACCGCGGACATTTCTTTCCATCACCATGACACCTTCTGAGTCGTCCCAATTGAGCCAATTTTCAATGCACTGCTTAGAGGCAGTAAGGACAATGCCCCCATTAAACCCTGAATCCTGGCTCTCCTTCCCCGTCCCACACACAGCACCACTGCCCTTCCTGTCGTTGAGTTTGCCTATCTAGTGCATGACAGCTTCACGGGAATGGGACAGATAGTGTTTGTCCTTTTGGGTTTGGCTATTGCACTTATCATAGCATCTCGCTCACATTCAATTCATTTTTAAAGATATTTATTTACTAGAGAAGAGAGAGAGAGAGAGAGAATGGGCGTGCCAGGGCCTCTAGCCACTGCAAATGAACTCCAGATACATGTGTCACCTTGTGCATCTGGCTATTCATGGGTAACTGGGGAACAGAACCTGGGTCCTTAGGCTTTGCAGGAAAGTGCCTGTAACTACTGAGCAATCTCTCCAGCCTCATTTGACTCAAGTTTCAGGCACTTTAGTGCCATCCTAATCTGCAGAGATCTCCAATGAGGCCTTTTGTATGGAACTCAGTGAACTCTTTTGTTTGTGATGTGAGATCCCCCTAACTAGGACTAGGTCTAGGACCCCCAGAATATCCAAAGACTGTACTAAAAATTACTATAATTTGCATACGGAATATCTCCGAAGGGTCCATGAGTTAAAGGCTGAGTGTCCAATTTGGTACTGTTGGGAAGTGAGGGAAAATTTAAGAAGGGGGGAGGAGCCCTCTAGAAGGCGAAGGAAGTAGCATCTCTCTTTTGTTTGTTTTTTTTTTTTGAGGTAGGGTCTCACTCTAGCCCAGGCTGACCTGGAATTCACTCTGTAGTCTCAGGCTGGCCTCGAACTCACAGTGATCCTCCTACCTCAGCCTCCCGAATGCTGGGATTAAAGGTGTGCATCACCTTTAAAACTAGAATTTTATAAAATGTTTTATGTATTTGTTTGCAAGCAGAAAGAGAGAGAGAGAGAGAGAAGAGAGACAGAAAGAAAATGGTCATGCCAGGGCCTCCAGCTGTTGCAAATGGCATCTGGCTTTACGTGGTACTGTGGAATTGAACTCAGGTCATAAGGTTTTGCAGGCAAGCTCCTTAACCATTGAGCCATCTCTCTAGCTCTAGAATTTTTATATTATTTTAGTTTATTTAGTTTTTTGTTTTTAAGGTAGGGTCTCATGGTAGCCCAGGCTAACCTGGAACTCACTCTATAGTCTCAGGCTGGCCTCAAACTCATAGCAATCCTCCTACCTCTATCTCCGGAGTGCTGGGATTAAAGGTGTGAGCCACCATGCTCAGCCCTTTCTTTTGCGTCTCAGCCATGAGGTGAAACCTCATATTTCTAGAACTCTCTATAATGTTCTGACTTGCAAGGCAAGTCATAATTCCTTCAAAAATCCCCATGTCGCTGGGCGTGGTGGCGCACGCCTTTAATCTCCGCACTCAGGAGGCAGAGGTAGGAGGATCACCATGAGTTCGAGGCCATCCTGGGAATACAGAGTGATTTCCAGGTCAGCCTGGGCTAGAGTGAGACCCTACCTTGAAAAACAAAACAAAACAAAACAAAACAATCCCCATGTGTAGTGTAACCTTGTTTTTTTTGTTTTTGTTTTTGTTTTTTTCTTCCTGAGGTAGGGTCTCAATCTAGCTCAGGCTGACCTGGAATTCACTATATCATCTCAGGGTGGCCTCGAACTCACGGCTATCCTCCTACCTCTGCCTCCCAAATTCTGGGATTAAAGGCATGTACCACCTTTTGTAGCATTTCCTCTTCCTCCCCTGAAGCGTCTTTGTGTTCATAGATTTTCCTCTTTCTGTTTTATCTACAGAAAGCTCTCTCTCTCTCATATTCCACTCCTGGCTCTGTGCTGAGAAGGAGCCTCCCAGACTCCTCTGCTCTCTCACTGCCAAAGCCCCAAAGCCTCAAAGCCCAGGGAGCGATCCAACTAAAACACTGGCACGCTAGGCAAGAGGAGCATTTAAGAACAACTCTTTTGTTTCAAAAAAAGAAAGAAAGGGGAAAAAAAAAAAGAAAGAAAAACTAACACGGTGCAAATATTGTGTGTGAGGTTTGCTTGTGCTCACGAAGGACACTGGGCAGTTGCTGGGGTGGGCTCAGCAAGCACTCATTTTGAACGGAATCTTGGGGAGGGGCTGGCACGATCAAGACAGAATGCGTGAAAGAACAAAGCTTGTAATACAGGCCAGCCCCAGCCCTGTTCCTTTCCAGAGCATCCCTGTGAGGCAAGCCGCGTCCCCAGGAGGCGCCTCTCTCGCAGGGCATCTGTGTGGAGCAGACTGGAGGGCCAGGCACCAAGCATCACTCTGAGATGCCACCGTATCCCATTCACTTCTGAAGACGTGCGCCGGCTTGGTCTCTTGCTCAGAGAGCAAAGGGTAGATCAGGAGGTGGAGGGAAGTGACGGCAGCCCAGCATTCTCAATGACACCCACTTTTTGCCCTCTGTCTCCTCCCACTCTCCCCCACTACTATCTAACCTTCCCCATAGCACAGCTGTCATGATAGTGTGGGGAGCCCCAGCTCCTCACACCCTGTGGCCGGTCCCCACAGGCTACATGTTGGTCTGCTGCTTGGGAATTCCGTGTGTGGCCGGGCTGGGCACCGGGGTGCTCCCTGCCTGGTGAGACCACCTGGCTTTGTCCAGGAATATAAAAGATACCAAGTCTGAAGAGGGGACAGTATCTCGCTACTGACCAACTGTCCTTGGCCTGAATTCGTCAAACAGGGTTTATTGGAACGAGAGGAAAAGGACCAATAGACTGAGATAAATAGAGTCTCTCAATGGAGGGCAGGGCCTGACTCCGTGTGGCAGGGGTGATAGTCAAAACAGGCACCCCCAGGCATTTTGAATACTCAGCTTGAGAAAACTTCCACCTCAAGGTGGATCACACAGGGTTACGCTATTGGGTGGTGGGAATTGGGGTCTCATTCAACCCATCCAAAAAAAGGGCCTGGTAGGGCTGCCCAGTTACTTCTGGTGCCACCCCCTCCCCACAAAAAAAAAAAATCTAACTTGGATGGGTGAAAACGACGCCCGATGTCGAAGCTCCCGAGACTCACATCTCTGGTTGACGACCAATGTCTACTCACACACCACAGGAAAAGGAATTTAATTTTAAGAATTTGCCTGCTGTTACATTAATTAACTGGGGTAGATGTTTGTGTTGGGGAAACTGGGTGAGAGCTCTGTAGAAACTTTGTAACTTCTCTGCAAACCAAAAACTATTCCTAACTAAAAAAGAAGTTTATTTCAAAGAAATAGGCCACAGTCTGGTAGTATAAATACTTCCAAAGGCATGCATAGCAGATAACACTTGTCAGCTTGCTATTTTTTTTTTCACCCTAAATTGGTAGCGAGTAGAATGTGGTGTCTGCCTGCACCATGTGAGTGTTCATTTAACACGGCTAGGGACACAGAGTCATTCCAGGAAGCCAGACAAGGAATCAACGGGGCCCTGCTTAGATTGGGGAGGTCAGAGACGGCTCCTCAGAAAGTAATGTGTACAGATTTTAGCTTACTGACTTACAAGCATGCTAACAAATATGAATGTGAAATTGTTACATGTTAAAATTACCTTCAGTTGGTGTATCTTTTAGCTTTATCATGTCTTTTCCATAAAATTCTTAATAATAAAAAAAAACTTACCATTAGCTGGGCATGGTGGCACATGCTTTTAATCCCAGCACTTGGGGATCTGGGGTAGGAGGATCACTGTTAGTTCGAGGCCAGTCTGAGACTACATAGTGAATTCCAGGTCAGCCTGGGCTAAAACAAGACCCTACCTTGAAAAAAACAAACAAACCAAAAATATCACAATTAAAGGCTGGAGAGATGGCTCAGCTGTTAAAGGCACTTACTTTGAAAGCTTGGATGCACTGGAATCAATTTCCCAGTACCCATGTAAAGCCAGATGTGCAAGGTGGCACACACATCTGGAGTTTGTTTGCAGTGGCAGGAGGCCCTGGCTGGCACTCCCATACTCTCAACCTTTCTCACTCTATCTCTCTGTCTCAATCTCCTTCTTTCCCTCTGTCTCTCTCAAATAAATAAAAATAAATAAATGAAAATATTTTAATATGTTTTATTTATTTGAGAGAGAGAGATACAGAAATAGGCAAGTAGAGAGAGAGAGAGAGAGAATGGGCGTGCCAGTGTCTCCAGCCACTGCAAACGAACTCCAGGTGCATGCACCCCCTTGTGCATTCAGCTTATGTGGGTCCTGGGGAGTCGAACCTGGGTCCTTTGGCTTTGCAGGCAAGCACCTTAACTACTAAGCCATCTTTCCAGCCCAAAAATATTTTTAAAATTATAATCAACAGGCCCTTTAGAGTCTAAAACAATGTCATTTGGGGGATAGTATAATTTCGAGGAAAGATAAGTGCTTTGGGGTTAGAAAGAGGAGTCTGAACTTCAACCATCAGCTTTCTAGCCACATGACATGCTGATGCGTTTATGGTCTGTCAACACCAGACTCTTTAGAAGACAATCTTACCTACTGCGCAGGATCATAAGCATTAATATACATAAATATATGGTACTGAGTGATGCATTATAAGCGCTCAGGAAATAAATACTTGAATGAAGATTAAATATGATTAAGATTAAAAATCCATGCCTAATTTAACAAAACCACAGAGCGCTGGTAATGAGGACAGCGCGTGGTCGAATGAGTTTGGTGAATGCTCCGAGGCTTGGCCCGGCAAGGCTTCCAGGCAATGGTGGGTGGGATGGGGGATCCGAGCACGGAGTGGGAGAGTTGGCTGGGGAGGCGGTACTCACGTGTCCCTTGGATACTCACCATGAGCAGAGCTAGATGTAGCACTTAGACCTGGGAGCTTCCTCCTGGGGCTGCACGCTGGAGACTGCGGAAGGAAGGCCCCGGGGTGCGCAGGCATAAGTTTTCTATGTTAGAATTGTGACTGCAATTTGCCATGTGACTTACAAAAGGGGGGGGGGGGAAGCCAGGCGTGGTGACGCACGCCTTTAATCCCAGCACTTGGGAGGCAGAGGTAGGAGGATCGTCGTGAGTTCAAGGCCACCCTGAGACTACATAGTTAATTCCAGGTCAGCCTGGGCCAGAGTGAGACCCTACCTTGAAAAAACAAAAATAAAAATGGGGCTAGTGGTGTAGGCCTACAATTCCAGCTAGTTAGGAGGCTGAAGCAAGAGGATTCCAAGTTCAAGGCCTGCCTGCGAAACTTGGAGACTTTTACTTAGAATAAGAATAACATAAAACATGGGGTTGGGGGGCCTGGAGGGAGATAACTCAGCAGTTACGGCACTTGCCTACAAAGCCTAAGGACCCAAGTTCAACTCCCTAGGACCCATATAAAGCCAGATGCACAAGGTGGCACATGCGCCTAGAGTTTGTTTGCAGTGGCTGGAGGCCCTGGTGTGCCCATTTTCTCTGTGTCTCTCTTCAATCTCTCCTTGCATATTTTTGGGGGGGTTGGAGGTGCAGCTCACTGGTAGAGTGTTTGTTTTGTACGTGTGACGCCTTGGGTTAAAAAAAAAATCCAAACATCTCCCTCAGCCTTTGAAGAGGCATCAGAAGCCAGAGTGGTTGGGAAGGGGTGATTCTGGGGCACATTGCAGGGAGAGACAGCCAGACTCCATTGGGAAGGTGGGGGGGCTCCTTGTCACCCCCCCCCCATGTGCAGCCACGGCACAAAATCTCCTCCCCTTCTTGCCAAGATGAGCCACCTTTTTAAATTAAATATTTTATTTATTTATTTGAAAGAGAAAGAGGGAGAGAGAGAAAGAATGGGCATGCCAGGGCCTCTAACCACTGCAAACAAACTCCAGACGCATGCGCCACCTTGCGCCTCTGGCTTTGCGTGGGTACCGGGGAATCAAATCCGGGTCCTTAGACTTCGCAGGCAAGTGCCTTACCCTCTAAGTCATCTCTCCAGCCCCTGAACCACCTTTTAAAATGAGTTTTCAGTATTCCCAGCCATTATCTTTGCCATCTCTCAGAACCAGCCTCACTGAGGAGGAAAACCTGAAATCATTACGCGGAATCTGGCTCCCCACATGGCTGTGACCCACTAGAGGTTCTGGATTTCACTTGCTTAGATTTCTCCTTCCACATTTATTCAGTTCCCAGCAGCAGAAAACGCCAGGATTGGGGCTGGAGAGATGGCTTAGCAGTTAAGCGCTTGCCTGTGAAGCCTAAGGACCCGGGTTCGAGACTCGATTCCCCAGAACCCACGTTAGCCAGATGCACAAGGGGGCGCACGCGTCTGGAGTTAGTTTGCAGTGGCTGGAGGCCCTGGCACGCCCATTCTCTCCCTCTCTCTCTCTCTCCCTCTCTCTCTCTCTTTGTCGTTCTCAAATAAATAAATAAAAATTAAAAAAAATAAAATGCCAGGATTGTCGCAAGGAAACCGCTCACACCTGCAGCACGTGCGCATCTAAGAAGCAGGAGTGGACTACATCAGTGGTCCCCAAACTCATCTGAACTTAAACTAGCTGTTTACAGATAAATACAGGTCTGGGACCACGTTTCCAATGTGTCCAATGAGAGGCTGTTAGGGGAAACCCAGGAAACTGAACTTTTGGAAAACCTTCATCAGTGATCCATCTTACCAGTCAGGATTTGTCTGAAACCCTAGGTTCCAGAAGTCAGTTCCTGCCCCCCCCCCCACACACACACAAAGCGCAGATGTCAGTCCCATCTGTGGATGAAGTTGACAAGACCACGGCTAACAACCTAGAGAAGCCTGATTATCAAAGGCACGTTCTTGGGGCTGGAAAGACAAATCAGTGGCTAAGGCGCTTGCCTGCAAAGCCTAATGACCCAGGTTCAGTCCCCCAGTACCCTCATAAAAGTAGCACATGTGTTTGCTGGAGGTCCTGGAGTGCCCATTCTCTCTGACTCTCTTCTCTCTATCTCTCTCTCTTTGCAAATAAATAATTTGGGGGGGGGGCGTTGAGGTAGGGTCTCACTCTAGCCCAGGCTGACCTGGAATTCACTATGTAGTCTCAGGGTGGCCTTGAATTCACAGGCAATCCTCCTACCTCTGCCTCCCAAGTGCTGGGATTAAAGGCGTGTGCCACCATGCCCGCTCTATAAATAGATGTTTTAAAAGGCACTTTCTTGAATTCCAAGGTCTAAAGATGATGGCTTCAGCATCTTTTCCCTCACAAATCACCTGGCATCAGGCAGCAGCAAAGACACCGTGGCTGTGTCTGTCCAAGGCTAGCGCCAAGATGTGACGGCATCACCTGGGGTCTCCCTGGAGCTGCCAGCTCTGGAGCCTCACCTGGGTTAGAATCCCTAGGCACTTCACAAGCACATTCTATAAATAGTTTACTTATTTATTTAAGAGAGAGGCAGATAGAGATAGGGAGAGAGAGAGAGAGACAAAATGTGCACATCAGGACCTCCAGCCACTGCAAATAGACTCCGGATGCATGCACGCCACCTTGTGCCTCTGGCTTATGCGGGTCCTGGGGAATCAAACCTGGGCCCTTAGGCTCCTCAGGCAAGTACCTTAACCGCTAAGCCATCTCTCCAGCTCTGCAAGCACATTTAGTGTTAGAAAGAAATGGTTTGGACTTTGGTTCTCAGGTGTTATAGAAGCATAGTACAGTGTAGGCTTAGCATTCCTGAGGCTGAGGATTTGATTCCAGGACTAGACACACACACACACACACACGAGGGGGAGGGGGAGAAAGAGAGAGAGAGAGAGAGATTCTCAACTGATTTGCACCTTGGAATCACCCGATGCATTTAAAAACAACCAATGCCTGGATCTCAACGTCCTGGGTTTAGGAATCATTTTCAACTCTAACATGCAGTGAAGCAACAACTGGATACATGGGTTCAAATTAAAAGCCACCCTGACAAGATGTACACACCAGTGCAGTGGTGGCACACAGCCTTGGTGGGTAAGCAAAGGCTTTCTGATTGGGTAAGAGATCGGCTCAGTGGAAAGGAACCCGTATCTGGAATTGGGAACCAGGTCAGAATCCTATGGAGACAAAGATTATGCCCTCCAGTGACAACTTCCCACTAGTCATTGGCTAAAAGAGGGGCTACATCCATCAAATTCTCCCTAAATTAATAACGCTTATCCCAGTTAGCCTATGCTGACTTCACTCCCTGTTGGAGAATCTGTTGTTCTTTTGCAGAAGGTAGTGAGGTAGCGAGGCGAGGCCCGGGCAGGTAAGCCACCCTCGCACTTCAGCCAAGCCACAGCTGAAACCACAGAGAATTGGGGAGATGAGCAAGAGTGCTGCTTCCACGGTGAGCCTGGCAATCAGCCCCAGGGTGAAGGAGACAGACGCTGAGGACACTCAACACCTACCGAAGCAGAGATCCAGAGGCTCCTAAGAGCTCATCACTGAAGTAGACTTAAAACTCACCCACCGCGGCTCAGGGAATTTTGCAGAACAGGGGGCAGAAAGACTGTAAGAGCCACAAGTTGGGATATCATACCCAGAGGCACTGCCTCCCCACAATAACTGACTGCTGCTCCCACAACCCATAACCCACAATCCCATGGGGAATACCAGCAACCCCACTGAAGAGGGTCCCCAGAGGCATGGGGGGCAGGGAGGAGGGAAAAGATGGTACCAACACATGATGTAGCCATGCTAAGTATGTACTTAATAAAATAAATAACTAAAAGCCAAGCCAACCAGTGGGGTTGATGTACCGTGGAGGGGCTTGTAGCAGGGTTCTGGGTCGCATCACTGGTTTGTTGTGTTTGTTGGTTTTGTTGGTTTTGTTGGTCACCCCCTTCTCACTAAAGCAACATCAATCTCTCAGGCAGCTAACAAAGGGAAGCTTCTCTCATCCTCTACAACGCTGGGAGGGCCACTGAGAAATGACTGTCTTCACGTCATGACACCATTTCAGCTTCCTTCTCGGTCCCTGTATAAAAGCACTGGGATTTGGGGGGAACAGGCTAGTCTCACTTGCCTCGGGGCAGAGAGCATCCAAGTGTCAGGTACACAGGAGAACACCCCCCATGCCACGCGTACCTCTCGGCCCCTCAGGTGGAAAAATGTTCCTTATGCTGTGGTTCAGGCACCATGTTTCTGTCAGAAGCTGAGTTCGTCCTGTCTACCTGTTGGGACACCATAGCTGTCCATTCTGGAAACATCACAGGAGGCACTAGGTAAAGCTTCAACTTTGTATTGCACCTAAGCTGGACGCTCAGTGTCTCAGAACCTTCACAAAGCCCCGGCCACCCCGAGAATCGGCCCGATGGCCCCCAGCGTGGATGAGCCGTGTTGCCATAGCGCTTAGACAGCTTTGGTGGGGACCTAAGCCATCTGCTCCCCAGTTTTCTCCCCTGGATCCTCGTACTCACTGAGCAGGGTGAAGGTCAGCGAGGCAGTAAGAGGCCAAGTCCAGCGGTCTCCTGGCTTCGTTTGGTACCGAGGCAGCACTGGGGCCAGGCAGGGGCCCATCGCTTCCCTATCCTGAGTGGATGCCTTCTGCTTTTATGTGAGAGATCGTCTTTCCATGGGGCCTTTAGAGTCTCTCAGAAGACACCCTGAACCCCTAAGTCTAAAGAGTGGAATGCCAGAGCTGAGGGGAAACCTGAATCGGGGACGATGGTAATTAAGGAGGAAACGATTTCAGCTGCTTCGGTGTGTTAATTGCCTCTTCTCTGGAGAAGCCAGGCAGGGTTCTGGGCTGAACACAGTCCACAGGAGATGTTTTAGAGGGGATGGGATAACAAATGTGTGGGGGGGGGGGCAGAAGCGGACCTGATGGTGAAGGCTGGTGACCCCACAACTGGCTCCTATGGGCTGAGGCTGGTTGAAGGGTGAGTGGTGGGAAGTGAGGTGGGCTGAGTGCTCAGACCGCTCCTTCTGCCCTTCCCCGCAGCCTGAGAAAGATCTCTACCGCTGGCTCCTGCAAATTCCAGCCTAAGGCTTAGCCCTTACGGCGCTTGCCTGCGAAGCCTAAGGACTCAGGTTCGATTCTCCAGGACCCACATAAGCCAGATGCACATAGTGGCGAACGCGTCTGGAGTTCATTTGCAGTGGCTGGAGGCCCTGGTGCGCCTATGCATTCCTTCTCTGTGTCTCTCTGTCTCTAGTAAATAAATAAAAATAAATCTTTTTGAAAGAAAAGAAAGAAATGCCAGTGAGTATATAAAATGCTATTTCAGGATAAGAAACAGTATTTTTGTGACACTAAGGAAGTCAATCTGTGAAGTTTTAGACAAAAGAGGGGGAACCTATACAATCAGACAGTATTATTGACAGAGCAAAGAGACTAGCTTTGGAGACATACTTGGAAGCCTGAGGAGTTGGTCAAAATGCAGACCAGCTGGGCACAGGCTGGGCATCTCAAAGTCTGTTCTGCCCAGAGACTCAGAGAAGACAGTGGCTACTGGGCACCCTGGTGTCAGTGTGGGGAGGTTGAGAAGGTGTGCACGTGCATGCACACACACACACACACACACACAGAGAGAGAGAGAGAGAGAGAAGATAATTCAGCACTTTATTTACTTTCACCATGTGCTGGACTACTGGATCCTCGGACAATGAGACATGTTATTTTGACAGCTAAGAGCCAGATTTGGGTTTCAATAATAATAGCTCACTGGATGCCTATTATGGGACACCCTTACTTAATAGGCAGTATTTATTTCTCAATTGAATCCCTGTGACAGAGATGTGAAGGAACAATTCACTTGTGGCTTGGGGGTGGGGTGTGATCCATTTATAGGGCAAGAATAGCAATTGTGCCCATCATATGAGATTGTTGTAGAGATTAAAGGTAGTTCTATATAGGCACCTGGAAAATTGACTTTCCTATGGTAAGTACCCTATAAATGTTGGCTAGTGTTATCACACTCTCTTTGCTGATGAGACAACAGGCCTTGTAGAGGTAATTTCTTGCCTGGAGTCTGGACTGAGCCCACAGCTCTGTTGCCAGGGAGACTTATCTCAAGCTCTGTCCCTGGGTTGCCAGGGTCGCTTCTTCTAAGGTCACGTGCAAACCTCGCAAACACTGCAGGCCTCGGGTGAACGATACGTCTGAATGGGGTTAAGCAGTGCAGGCTGACGACAGATGTCACCACAGACGGTAACCCAGGGGAGTGACTGGCCACAGAGCGGGCCTCGGTATTTTCGCATCTACACACAATCGAGGTGGTGTGGGCCTCCAGAGCCCAGGCTTTGAGCCCCCATCCCGTGGTCCACAGCCATATCTGCCTTTGGATGCTTGCTGAGAGAGGAATAAAATCTACCTGCCCGAGCTTCTGGGGTCATCTCTTCTTCCTCCTCGTCCTCCACCTCCTCTTCCTTTTCTTCTTCCTCTTCCTTCTCTTCTTCCTTCTTCTTCTCCTTCCTCTTCCCCTCCTCCTCGTCCTCCTCCTCCTTCAGTGTAATCATTCAGTTTGCGTGCTGGCAAATGCTCGGTGGATTCATTTCCAGTACCGGTGGATGCCACAGCTCCTGGTAACTTTGAAAGATACACATGCCCAGGGCCTGGGGAGATACAGCTCAGTGGATAAAGTGTTTCCCTTGCAAGCATGAAGACCTGAGTTCAATCCCCAGTGCCCGTGTAAAATGCCAGGCTTGGTGGCATGTGCCTGTGGATCCCGTCACTAGAGACACAGAAACTGGAGAACACTTGGGGTTCTCTGACCAGTCAGTCTTGCCTAATCGCTGAGCCCTAGGCCAATGAGGGACCTTGTCTTAAAGGATGTGGATGGCATTTCTTTTCTTTCTTTCTTTTTTTTTTTTTTCTGAGTATGAGTTTCATTGCTTGGATATTTCTTTTCAAATTTTTATTAACAACTTCCATGATTATAAAAAATATCCCATGGTAATACCTCCCTCCCCCCACTTTCCCCTTTGAAACTCCATTCTCCATCATATCCCCTCCCCATCTCAGTCTCTCTTTTATTTTGATGTCATGATCTTTTCCTCCTATTATGATGGTCTTGTGTAGGTAGTGTCAGGCACTGTGAGGTCATGGATATCCAGGCCATTTTGTGTCTGGGGGGAGCACGTTGTAAGGAGTCCTACCCTTCCTTTGGCTCTTACATTCTTTCCGCCACCTCTTCTGCAATAGACCCTGAGCCTTGGGAGGTATGATGGAGATATTACAGTACTGAGCACTGCGGTCACTTCTTTCCAGCACCATGATGCCTTCTGAGTCGTCCCAAGGTCACTGCCATCTAAAAAGAGAAGATTCTCTACCAAAAGTGAGAGTAGCATTAATATAAGGGTATGAACATTAAGAGAAGTGATTACTGAGCAGTTTGATAAGCATAGTATATACATTTAGCCAGACAGCAACAGACGTTACACCCCTAGGGCTCATGACTACCCCTGTTGTAGGTTTTCAGTATCAGGGATGTATTCCCTCCCATGGAGCAGGCCTCCAGTCCAATTAGAGGGCAGTTGGTTGCGGATGGCATTTCTGATCGTTTCACCCAAGGCTGTTCTGTGGCTTCCATATGCACGTGCACACACACGTGCATCCATAGGAGGAGGCAAGCACACACAGGGGACACAATGGAGACTGAGCAACTCGAAACCTGTGGGATGGGGGCAGGGACCTTTCGAAGCTTCCATACAACGGGGAACAGTCCAAGAGAGCCAAGACGCCACCGCTCGCCTATCCAGGTCTCAGGCTCAGTTGAATGGGAGACTGGGCACACAGGGGGCCTGGCCAGGTGTGTCCTTGCCCGGCAGAGAACACGGCTGATTTATCCCATGGTTCAGCGCCCAGCCCCCTCCAGGACTACATGGGTGGAAGCTTTGTGTCCGTCACCGGGCCGTGAGCAATTTGAACGCAGTCGCCAGCGTCTTGTTCTGTCCTGTGTCCCAAGGAGCATCTCAGAAACACAGGGCCACAAAGGAGTTTAGCAGTCAGCGGCCCGTGGATTCTGGCAACCCAAGGAGGGAAGGACCATGAAGAAACAGGGGACAGCGTTGTCCATTGTCCCCTCATCTGCACTTCCAACGCATCCCTCAGCTGACTATGTACATTGTTTTCAAAAGGCTAATATTTTGTTTTCATCATTTAAAGGTTTTTATTTATTTAATTTTTTTTTCTTAATTTTTATTACATTTTCCATGATTATAAAAAATATCCCATGGTGCTACCCTCCCTCCCCCCACTTTCCCCTTTGAAATTCCATTCTCCATCATATCCCCTCCCCATCTCAATCAGTCTCTCTTTTATTTTGATGTCATGGTCTTTTCCTCCTCTTATGATGGTCTTGTGTAGGTAGTGTCGGGCACTATGAGGTCATGGATATCCAGGCCATTTTATGTCTGGAGGGAGCACGTTGTAAGGAGTCCTACCCTTCCTTTGGCTCTTACATTCTTTCCAGCCACCTCTTCCGCATTAGACCCTGAGAAAAAGGCTAATATTTTGACTCAAATTTAAAAAAAAAGGGGTGGGGGAGACATGCAAAAGGCATATTTACAAACGTCCTTTTGCTGGGAGAGGTTGCTATGGAGACCTATGAGCAGGACATCAATTTCTGGCTTAAGAGCAGGTCAGACGCAGCGCAATGAGCCAGGTGGACTGCCGGCTTGGTGCTTCTGTAACTGGCGCTGGGGAGGTGCCCGGGGTTGGAGTTCAGCTCCGAAACTCTTAGGGCACCGGGGATGCCAGCGTCCTCTTCCAGAGTGGGTAATCACATGAGGAGGGCGGCGTCTGTGTCCTCGAGGTCAGACCTCTTCATCTTCCAGTCTTCACAGTCGTGGGCCGCCCCGGTCCTGGCTGACAGGACTTGGCCTGTTGGACCCAAGTACTTAGTTCACCCTGCAGCGTCCAGACGGGCGGGAAGAGCTCCCAGGGCCTCAGGCCAGTGCCCGTGCCTACTCATCAAAACAACCCAATTAGCGAGCCTGTCGGCTTTGCCGCAGCTTTGCAGGAGGTGTCTGTGATGTGACAATTAATTGCACGTCTAATCGCACAGAGCGCCCTCTCCTAAGCCAGGAAGACCCACACTAGGTCTGCATTTTCTCCATTGGATCTCAGAGGCTAAGGACAAAACCAGAGTAAAAAAAAAAAAAAAAAAAAAAAAAAAAAATCAGATTGCAGAGACTGGGTCAAGGGTCAAGGCATCCGCTTGGGTTACATGGGAGCGAACCGTCTGCTTTGGGCTCAGAAGGAGCCGGACTGGGCGGGGGGAATATGGAAGGGGCCCTAAACCTGTGCTGGGTCACTAAATTGATGACATACAAGGATAAGGACCATGTCTTCTCTCCCCTCCCTTCCTATATCCCTCCCTCCCTCCCTCCCTTTATTTCCTTCCTTCCTCCCCACCTCCTCTCCTTTGTTGAACCCAAGGCTTCTTGCCCGCTAAGCATATGCCCTACCACTGAGCCACACCTCCAGCCCAAAGACCGTGGCTTCCATTTGTCTTCTAAGGGAGTCTTGCCCTATCAGAAACAGGTCAGGGTACTTGATGACTTATCATTTAGACCCTTGTTCAACTTCTGCTCTGAGACTGTGAAATATTGTCTGAATATCTTTGAGGACTTGGCCCCTGTCTATCTACCCCAGGTCCCCAACTTCGGGTGGCAACCCCCATGCCTGCTCACTGTCTGCAGAGGTTTTACCATCAAGGTGCCCAATTGCCAGTTTCCCAGCAGGTAATAATGCCCCTGGGTTAGCTCATGATTCGTTTTTTTGTTCTTTTGTTTTCAAAGTGGCAGCTGTCTGTAGGCAGTACCCTACCTGAAAATGTCCTTAACACTCTTGGTGCCTCCAGATCCCTCCAGAAACTTCGATTCAATCAGTCTTGCCTACTGCCTCGTGGGAGAGGCAGGTGGTTGGGGGAGTGGTCCGCAGGTGGTGGGCTGATCATGAGACCTCGGACTCTCCCAGGCTTGGAATGGGGCGTACACTGGCTACTTGGCCCTTGTGAGACATCTAAATCTGTTTGTTTCTAAAGTGAGACTAGCAATATTTCCTCCCTTGGGTTTCTTGGGAGATTTCAACAAGATATGGCAGTCATGGTGACTAGTATAGTTCCTTGCCCTTACTAACACCAGTATTGTCAGGAATAATAATACGGGGATGCCAGGCGGTTTGAGTTATCAAACTTTGTCATTCACGACACATTGCCCTGACCCTGCACTCTGTGGCTATCATTTTTATCAGCCAGTATCCGTTGTCTTGTTTTGTTTCCTGTGGTTGCTGCTGCATTATTTACATATTTACCTAAGTAGTGTATTTCTTAATGTGGCAAAGAATGTGGTTGGCATGTGTGAGGCCCTGGGTTCAATCCCTGGCACTTACTGTACACACACACGCACACACACGCTGTTGCTTAGTCTTACCTTGGTTTTGAACTTTATAAAGTTCCGTTCTCCTTGTAGTTTTCTGCCACTTGCTTTTATCACTTGACGACACGGCCCAATATTCCACCAGTGGTTCTAGCACTCATCCATACTGAGCACTATAGCTGTGGCCCTTTCATTTTTTTTTTTTCATTATTTTATGCTATACTATCCTATCATGTAATATAGTACCTTGTGGATTCATCCCCCAATTTTTGGGCATTTGGGGTTGTTTTGTAAATAGCTTTATGGAGATGTAAATTACAAATCATAATAGCCACTTGTTTAAATTGTAATTCCATACGTCTTAGTATGTTCAGACTTGAGCAACAATCACAGCAGTCAATTTTAGACTGTTAATATCACCCCCAAGAAGAAACTTCATTTATCAGGGCTGGAGAGATGGCTTAGCGGTTAAGTGCTTGCCTGTGAAGCCTAAGGACCCCTGGTTCGAGGCTCGATTCCCGAGGACCCACGTTAGCCAGATGCACAAGGGGGCGCACGCGTCTGGAGTTCGTTTGCAGTGGCTGGAGGCCCTGATGCATCCATTCTCTGTCGCTAGGAAATAAAAACTAAATAAACAAACAAAAAAGAAACTTCAGTTATCCATTAGCACTGACTCCCCACTTCTCCCCAGTCTCACCAACCCCCAACAAACACTAACCTACTTCCAACTAGATTCCTCCGTCCTGGACGCTCATGGAAATAGAATCCTGTTACGTGGGTCCTTCTGCCTGTCTCCTTTCACTCAGCATAATGTGTTCACGGTTCGTCCATGCTGCAGGGTGCGTCACCACCACCTTTTCCTGCCAAACCACCTCCCACATCTTAGGTATCCATTCAACAGCGTGGGGACCCCGGGCTTGTTTGTTCGCAATGTTCTGAGCCTGCCGACAGCGTCACTGTGAACGTCTTGCCGAGGTGCTTCCTGGCCACGGGTGGGAGAGTTTCCGTGGCGCGTATTCTTGGAGCTGTCAAGACAGGAGGAAGGCGAATGTTCAACTGCACGAGATCATGCCAAGTTGCTTCCCAAACTGTTCCACCAATTTACACTTTCGCCAGCAAAATAAAAGATAGCATGACCCCACATCCTTGCTAAGCCTTAGCCTGGTCAGAATTCCTCGTTTTCATAAAGGTTGTTTACATTTCCTTTTCTTTTTTTTTTTTTTTTTTTTTTTTTTTCTTTTTTAAGCAGGCAAGCTGCAGCTCTGCACTTGACCCATTGCCTGCTAATGAGATTCGAATGGTTCTAATGGAGCTCGGGACAGGAGCAGCCCAGTGGCTCCTTCCATAATTAGCAGCTCTTCTCTGTAATGGTTCCAGCTTCAGCTTCCTGACCCGGAATTCCAGGGCTGCTAATCCTGCAATTCTCCCTTCCAGATGGGCTGGTGTTGGAGTCACTCCACACCTCCCTGGGCCGAGAGGAGACTGGCTGGCCTCTGTCCTAGGTATGGTAATAACCCTCCCACGTGCACATGTGCACCCACCCACCCCTACACACACACACACACACACACACACACACACGTACTTTTATACCCTGGGCATCCAGCCACATCCAGACAACAGAATGGCAGTGCAAGAAAGGGGAAACCACCCCACTCTGATTAGACTGGAGGCCCGCTCCACAGAAGGGAATACATGCCTGGTTCTGAAAACCTAGTCACAAGCCTATGGCTGGGGAGGTCATGAGCTCTAGGGGAGTAATGTTGTCTGGCTAAATGCATGTATTATGCTCACCAAACTGCCTTGTGAGCACTTTTTTTTTAATGTTTATGCCCATTATTAATGCTACTCTCACTTTTGGTTACAGAAGCTTCTCTTTTCAGATGACTGTGACCACTGGGGTGACTCAAAAGTCACCATGGTGCTGAGAAGTGACAGGGGAATGTTCAGCATTGAGACATCTGTATCACACCCTCCAACGCCCAGGGTCTATTGCAGAAGAGGTGGTGGAACGAATGGAAGAGCCAAGCGAAGGGTTAGGACTGTTTACAGTGCGCTCTTCCAGATACAAAAGGACCTTGATATTCATGACCTCACAGTGCCTGACGCCACCCACATAAGACCTTCATGATAGGAGGAGAAGATGATGACATCAAAATAGAAGAGAGACTAATTAGAAAGGGGAGGGGATTTGATGGAGGGTGGATATGAGAGAGGGAGAATGGAATGGGGTTGGGAATTATAGTTTATTGTCTATGCTTATGGAAGCTGTCAATAATAAAAGGGCTGGAGAGATGGCTTAGTGGTTAAGCGCTTGCCTGTGAAGCCTAAGGACCCCGGTTCGAGGCTCGATTCCCCAGGACCCACGTTAGCCAGATGCACAAGGAAGTACACGCGCCTGGAGTTCGTTTGCAGTGGCTGGAGACCCTGGGGTGCCCATTCTCCCTCTGTCTCTCTCTCTCTGCCTCTTTCTCCCTCTGTCTGTCGCTCTCAAATAAATAAATAAAAATAAATTTTTTTTAAAGTTTAAAAAGAAAGAAAGAAAGTGCTTCAATGGCTCCTAACTCAGGAAGACACCCCACTCTCCATGCAGTGGCTCATCCTGTGAGCTTGCAGAAGACAGGCACTCTCAAGGTTTGCTTTTCCATTGTCCATCAATTACTTTCCAGGCCATCAAATTCAAGTCATAGCATGGTTTCACTTCCCATGCACGGAATTTTCTGCAGAATCTTGTTTTTATTTCCTTACTATCTTTCTCATTAATTAAATTTCAATAGCATTTTCCCTCCAGAGGTCTGCGACTCACTTCTACAACAAACACTTCATAAAAGACTGACTCTGGAAGTCAGTAGAGACAGTGAAAGCAGAAGAAAAAGTACGAGGAGGAGGAGGAAGGGGGAGTGTATCATTATATTATTATGCTGCATTGTATTATATCATATTTGTCCTCTATTGTATCTGTCCTGCAGTGTAGTTCTTTCTTTGTTGTTTTATTTTTATTTTTATTTTTATTTTTATTTTTATTTGAAAGAGGGAGAGAGAGAGAGAGACAGAATGGGCGCACCACGCCTCCAGCCACGGCAAACGAACTCCAGACACATGCACCACCTTGTACATCTGGCTTATGTGGATCCTGGGGACTCGAATCTAGGTCCTTTGGCTTTGCAGGCAAATGCCTTAAACACTAAGCCACCGCTCCAGCCCTCTTTCTTTGTTTTTGTTTATTTTTTTAATATTTTTATTTATTTATTTGCAAGGAAAGAGAGGAGAATGAATGGGTGCACCAAGGCCTGTAGTCATTGCAAATGAACTCCAGATGCATGGGCCACTTTGTGGATCTGGCTTTAAGTGGGTACTGGGAAATTGAACTTGGGTCCTTAGGCTTTGCAGGCAAGTGCCTTAACTGCTGAGCCATCTCCCCAGCTCTCTTTGTTTTGAAACAGGGCCTTGCTGTGTAGCTCAAGCTGACCTCTGACTTATATCCTCTTGAGTGCTGGTATCATAGGCATGGGCCAAGATGCCCTGCTTACGGAGGGCTTTTAACACTCCAGCAGATGTGGAGGTATCAGCCTTCTATGTCTATCCCAGAGGGCAGGACACATTGCTCAGCTGGGGTGGTTCGTTAACACTCCTCTGGGGGCCTTCAAGGTAGACACAGCTATATGATGCCATTGGCCTGTGTGGTGGTTTGATTCAGGTGTGCCCCATAAACTTAGGTGTTCTGAATGCTAGGTTCCCAACTGATGGAGACTTGAGAATTAACACCTCCTGGAGGCAGTGTATTGTTGGGGGCAGGCTTATGGGTGTTATAGCCAGTTTCCCTTTGTCAGTGTCTGGCACACTCTCCTGTTGCTATTGTCCACCTTATGTTGGCCAGGGGGTGTTGTCCACCCTCTGCTCATGCCATCATTTTCCCCTGCCATCGTGGAGCTTCCCCTCGAGTCTGTAAGCCAAAATAAATCTCTTTTTCCCGCAAGCTGCTCATGGTCGGGTGTTTTCTGCCAGCACTGCGGACCTGACTGCAGCAGCCTGTACAGGCGCGAGCCTGAACCCTTCCCCTTTTAGCCTGAGGCCCCGGCATCTTCCAAGGAACCAATCATCTGGTTCCTTCTGTGCTTTCTCACAGGGCTTGACTCCTGGGCAATTGATTGCATGTTTGTTCCTAGAGAAGCTATGTCTGTGCAATGATATTATTGACTACACAGCCAATCACAACTGGGTCGGAATGCAGTAATCCATCCTGTCTACAGGAGATTTTTTTTTTCTTTTTTTTTAATTTTTTTTTGTTATTTTTATTTATTTATTTGAGAGCGACAGACAGAGAGAAAGAGGCAGAGAGAGAGAGAGAGAGAATGGGCGCGCCAGGGCTTCCAGCCATTGCAAATGAACTCCAGACGCGTGCGCCCCCTTGTGCATCTGGCTAACGTGGGTCCTGGGGAGTAGAGCCTCGAACTGGGGTCCTTAGGCTTCACAGGCAAGCACTTAACCGCTAAGCCATCTCTCCAGCCCAGGAGATGTGTTTTAAGACCTCTGCAGTGGATGTTTGCAGCCATATAGTGCTACCGTCAGGGTGGGTTTTCTTTCTCTCCCTTGATGCTCTCTGGAATCACTTCACAGACACACCCAGAGGTGTGCCTGGCTAATCTCTAAAGTGCTTTTCAATCCGAGACAACATAAATCCAATGATAGGGTAGTTGATTTATTTATTTATTTTGTTTTATCAAGGTAGGATCTCCCTCTAGGCTAGGCTGACCTGGAATTCACGAGGTAAGGAGTGGCCTCAGACTCACAGTGATCCTCCTACCTCTGCCTCCCGAGTGCTGGAATTAAAGGCGTGCGCCATCACACTCGGAAATAGGGTAATTTATAATTTAGGCACAGGGAGATCATAACAATAACTTACTGTAAGTCTAAATAACCTCAACATATGTTTTTTTTTTTCCTTATGAAGTCAAATTGTACAGTTCTTTACTTAAAACAAGCACTATGCACCTTCTCTTTGTCATATCCATGCCAGCATGACTGCTCTGTGTTTTGGAGCCATTAGTAAAATGAGGGTCATTTTGAACACAAGCACCACAACCCTGTGACCTGAGCTGGTGCCAGAGGCAGCTACCATGTGGGTGGAGAGCTTACCGGCCAGGGGTATGCTGTGCATGTAGATGAGGCTGCCCCATGCCAACATGCTACCATGTTGCTCAGAATGCTGTGCAACTTAACACTGTTCAGTGCTCAGTGGTTAAGGCGCTTGCCTGCAAAGCCAAAGGACCTCAGTTCGATTCCCCAGGACCCACATAAGCCAGATGCACAAGGTGGGGCATGCATCTGGAGTTCATTTGCAATGCTAGAGGCCCTGGCCTGCCCATTCTCTCTCACTCTCTCTACTTTAACTAAGTGAATTAATTAATTTTAAAAAGTTTCTTTCTGAGATTTTCCATTTAATATTTTTTGGACCATGATTGACCTCAGCTAACTGAGTTCATAGAAAGCAAAACCTCAAGTAAAGGGGTACCCCTCAAGTTACCCTTGAAGCTATGCCTCTCCCACACCCTAAGACAAGCAGTATACTTATCCTCAGAGCTAGTTCCTAAAGTGGGCTGGGCCAAAATGTTAGGCACCCTGTAACATGCTTAATACTGGCAAATTGCCCTTGGAAATGTCAAACCAATTAATGCCCCCAACAAAAACATGTGGAAGGGTAAGTGGACAGCGGTGACCCCCTTATTGCTGAGACAAGAACCCAGCCTGAAGCAGCACGCGGACGGACAGGGCTAATTTCAGTCCCGAGAGGAAGTTTCACCACGGCCG
The DNA here is from genome assembly GCA_036346955.1 of Dipus sagitta. Lineage (NCBI taxonomy): Eukaryota > Metazoa > Chordata > Mammalia > Rodentia > Dipodidae > Dipus > Dipus sagitta. The sequence goes on along the minus strand of CM070775.1, from coordinate 11,901,421 downwards.
AGAAAACAGGGCCCCAACAGACAGCTGAGAAGTAGGAGAGGGAGCTCGGGGCTGTGAGGAGGTCTGGGCTGTGAGACCCCCAGGCCCGCCCCCGCCGGCACCCTGCCTCCAGCAAAGCTTCACCTTCCAAGGGATGGCACGTTTGGTTTTCAGTGTTTAAGTTTTGCGGTGCTCCATTGCTTTGAGATTTCATCTCAGCCAGTCAGAATGGCTATTATTTTAAAAAAGGAGGGGGGGGGGGCTGGAGAAATGGCTTAGTGTTTAAGGCGTTTGCCAACAAAGCCAAGGGACCCAGGTTCAATTCCCAGGACCCACGAAAGCTAGAGGCACAAGGGGGCGCACGCGTCTGGAGTTCATTTGCAGTGGCTGGAGGCCCTGGCGCGCCCATTCTCTCTCTCTTCTCTCTACCTCTCCCTGCCTATTTCTCTCTCTCTCTCTCTCTTTCTCAAATAAATAAAGAAAAATAATTTTTTTTAAAAAGACAACAAATGGGGCTGGAGAGATAGCTTAGCAGGTAGGCACTTGCCTGTGAAGCCTAAGGACCCCAATTCGAGGCTTGACTCCCCAGGACCCACGCAAGCCAGATGCACAAGGAGGCGCATGCGTCTGGAGTTCATTTGCAGTGGCTGGAGGCCCTGGAGCGCCCATTCTCCCTATCTCTCTATCTGTCTCTTTCTCTCTGTCTATCACTCTCAAATAAATAAATAAAAATAAACCAAAAAAATTTTTAAAAAGACAACAAATACTGGCAAGTATTTAGGGAAGGGAGACCCTTATTTACTATTCATGGGGTATAATCTGGTGCATCTGTTATGGAAATCAGTGTGGAGGTTCCTCAAAAACTTAAAAGTAGGGCTGGAGAGATGGCTTAGCGGTTAAGCGCTTGCCTGTGAAGCCTAAGGACCCCGGTTCAAGGCTCTGTTCTCCAGGACCCACGTTAGCCAGATGCACAAGGGGGTGCACGCATCTGGAGTTTGTTTGCAGTGGCTGGAAGCCCTGGCGCGCCCATTCTGTCTCTTTCTCTCTCTGCCTCTTTCTCTCTCTGTGTCACTCCCAAATAAATAAAATTTTAAAAAAAAAAGAACAAAAAAAAAACTTAAAAGTAAAAAAAAAAATTAAAGTTGAAATATTATATGACCTAGCTGTACCACTCCTGGGCATATGCCCAAAGGACTCTGCACCCTACCACCAAAGATGCTTGCATACCCATGTTTACTGCTGCACTGTTCACGGAGCTGAATCCACTGCAAATGTCCATCAACGGATGAAAGGGTAGTGAAAATGTGGTATATCTCCACAATGGGATTTGACTCGGCCAGAAAGAAAAATGAAATTTGCCAGAAAATGGACGGTTCTAGATATATTATATTAAGTAAGGTAACCCAGACTCAGAAAAACAAATACTCCGTGTTCTCACTTGTATGCAGATCCTAGCTTTTTTAAAGTTTTATTATCATTATATTTACCTATTTGAGAGAGAGAGAGAGAGAGGCAGATAGAGAGAGAGAATGGGCCTTCCAAGGCCTCCAACCACTGTGAATGAACTCCAAACACATGTGCCACCTTGCGCATCTGGCTTATGTGGGTCCTGGGGAATCAAACCCGGGTCCTTAGGTTTCACAGGCAAGCACCTTAACTACTTCAGCCCAAATCCTAGTTTTAAAAAAAATCCTTTATATATAGCCAGGCATGGTGGCACATACCTTTAATCCCAGAATTCAAGAGGCAGAGGTAGGAAGGTTACCATGAGTTCAAGGCCATCCTGAGACTCCATACTGAATTCCGGGTCAGCTGAGCTAGAGCGAGACCCTACCTTGGGAAAAACCTCTGTGTGTGTGTGTGTGTGTGTGTGTGTGTGTGTGTGTGTGTGTCTGTGTGTGTGTGTATGCAGGCGTGCTTGTGCCATGGTGTGTGTGTGTGGAGGTCGGATGGCAACGTTGGGTCTCAGACCTTGCCTTCACCCTTGCTTGACGCAGGTCTCATGTTCGCCACTGCATGTGCCTGGCTAGGTGACCTGTGAGCTCCAGGGCTTCTCCTGTCTCTGCCTCTCAGCTCACTGTCACAGCATTGGGATGACAGACACACTCTACTGGGTCCAGTATTACTGGGGGTCTGAACTCAGGTCCTCATCCTTGTTCAGCAAGTGTTTAATCCACTAAGCCATCTCCCCAATCTCTCAGGTCCTAACTATTTTATTTTAATTTTTATTATTATTATTTACTTATTGAGAGCAACAGACAGAGAGAGAAAGAGGCAGATATATATATACACAGAGAGAGAATGGGCACGCCAGGGCCTCCGGCCACTGCAAACAAACTCCAGACACATGTGCCCCCTTGTGCATCTGGCTAACGTGGGTCCTGGGGAATCGAGCCTCAAACCAGCATCCTCAGGCTTCACATGCAAGCACTTAACCACTAAGCCATCTCTCCAGCCCAGGTCCTAGCTATTAATGTATAAAGTTACATGTAATTGATATATGATGTATATGGGTATGAGAGCAGGCTTGTGTCATGAAACTAGAAGGCAGACCACAAAAGGGGGCAATGGTTTTGCAGAAGTAGAGGAGAGCAGTAGAGCACGTAGGACACTGGAAGCAGAAAGGGAGCTACTGGGGGAGGATGGGTACAAGGCACAGGGGACTGGGGGAGAAGAACGGCTCTAGAGGCTGTGTAGGATCAAACCAGCAAATTATGTTTGAACATGCCATGATGACATCTAATACTTTGTATGCTGATCTTAAAAAAAAAAAAATGGCCTCAAGTCCTAGGAGAGGAAAAAAATACTTTTTCATTCATGAGCTTGGGTTCTCCAGATGGGACTCTGCAAATTGGACTGACAAAGGAAAGATTAAAAAGAGAAAAATAAGCAGTACGAAGCGCACGGGAGCACTTCAATGATGAGTGGATCAAAAGGCTGATTGGAACATGGGCTTATAGTCAGCCCCCTGAACCCCCAGGATTCATATCTGTGGATCCAACCAAACTTTGACACACACACCACCTACCCTGAGTATGTATAGAAATTTTTTTCCTTTTCATTATCCCTTAATCAACATAGTACAACTATTTACATTTTACTGTTGCAAGTTTTCTAGAGATGAGTGAAAGCAGGTTCAGTGGAAATATGACTTCATTTTATATACAGGACTTGGCATCCTTAGATTCAGGGTCTAGACACAGTCCTGCAATCGACCCCCATATATAACTGAGGGATGACCATCTTCAAAAAGAGGCAACTTGTAGAAAAGTGGTGGGACAAAGGTGAAAAGCTTTGGAGTCAGGAATGTCACCCTGTGGGATAGTAAAATTCCTGTCTGTGGATCAATCATTCTTTGACTCAAAATACACACACACACTCACTCACACACTGCACCTTCCTTTAATATGTATAGAATATTTTTCTTTTCATTATTCCCTAACCAATACAGTGCAACTATTTACAATTTATTAAGATACTGGGGAAACCAATGGAATATAGGGGTCCTTCCAGAAGCCTTGTGAGGTAGATTCCTCTGGTGATATCTAGGGGCTGATTGAGAGTCTATACTTGTCTCTATTCATTGAAAATCATAACTTAAAAACTGGTCTGCCTTTCCTGTAGAGAGGGGATTGTTTTTCTCATGTATATTCCTTCTCAGTTACTATCAGCTCAAAATAATTCTGATGCTGAAATGGCCTATTTGGGGTGGTATACTCTGAATCTCTTCAATGTGGCAATAACATTTTCCAAAATAAAGAACCAATGATGCAGGCAGGTCAAAGAATACCAAGCAGGATCAATACCCAAAACAAGATGCAGGCATATCATATTCAACTACAGATAACCAAAGACAAAGTAAATCTTTAAAAAACTAAGAGGAAGGGAAGAATGGAGAGAAGGAGGGAGGGAGGGAGGGAAGGAGAGAGAGAAGCTCACTTACAGTATAGTAAGAATAAGAATTGCATTATATACCTCATCTGAAACCATGCAAGCATGAAGAATTAAGTGGAACTTTTAAAGTATTGGCCGGAAAACTCACCACCCTGAACTTCTATAACCATTTCTCTGAGAAATGAAGACTTTGCCAGAGAAATACAAAGTGAAGGAAATTATCACTGGTAAATTTACCTTGCAAATAATGTCAAAAGAAGTTTTTTAGGGAAAGGAAGTAATATAGGTCAGAAACTCTGTCCCACATAAAGAAAAGAAGAGTGTCAGGCTGGAGAGATGCCTTAGCAGTTAAGGTGCTTGCTTGCGAAGCCTAAGGACCCAGGTTTGATTCCCTAGTGCACATGTAAGCCAGATGCACAAGGTGGTAGATGCTTCTGGAGTTCACTTGCAGTGGCTAGAGACATACCCAATTCTCTCTCTACCTGCCTCTTTCTCTCTTTCTTTCTTTCTCTCTCTCTGTCCAATAAATAAGTAAATAAATAAAAAATATTTTTTAAAAATCACATTTTAAATAGAGTGTCAAAAAAGTAAATGAGGCCAGACATAGTGGTGCATGCCTTTAATCTCAGTTCTTGGGAGACAGAGGTAGGAGGAGAGCTGTGAGTTCAAGGCCAGCCTGAGACTACATAGTGAATTCCAGGTCAGCCTGGGCTAGAGCAAGACCCTACTTTGAAAAACAAACAAACAAAAAAAGGAATAATTAGATAAAAACATAGAAAAATATTCATAAGGTATATATAATATTTATGGTGATAAAACTAAGAATTCTGATAAAAATAAATAGAAATATACCATGTGCATGGATAGGAAGACTCAATATTCAGATGCCATTTCTTCCTAACTTTATCTATAGATTCAACACAATCCTAATCAAAATGCCACAAAGTTATTTTGTATCAAGAAATCAATCCTAATGTTGCCATGAAAAGGCAAAACACAGAGACTAGCCAACAAAACACTGAGGAACATGGGAGGACTGTCTCTTACCTGACCTCAAGCTGTCCGTGAAACCACAGGGATCAAGACGGTGTCTTCAAGAATGGATGGCCTGGAAATGAGGCCGCACAACTGCATTCAGGTGAGCTTTGACAAAGGGCAAGACGATTCCATGGGAAAAGGAAAGTCTTTTCCGTAAAGGGAGTTGGAAGAGTTGAACGTACACACACAAAACAATTAGTCTGCACATAGTGTACAGTGTTCATGAATTTAACCCAAAATGATCACATACCTTAGTGTAAAATGCAAGACTGTAAAGTCTCCTGAAGACTGGAAGGAAATTCATGTAACCTTGGGGGTAATGATTGACTAGAAACACAGTGAATTTTAGCTTTCATATGAAAAGCACAGGCCATGAAAGAAAGAATAGACAAGGTACGTAGATCAGGTACTTTCTTGTTGCCGGGTCAAAATACCCAATGGCCAGCAGTTTATGGACGAAAGGGTTTAATTTGGCTTACAGTTCGAGGGGAGCTATTGTCACGGCCAGGAAGGCATAGCAGGCTGGAGTGGAAAACCAGCATTGCACTGACGTGCACGAAGAGGAGAGGGATGGAGAGAGAGAGAGAGAGAGAGAGAGAGAGAGAACAAGTGGGGACGGACTATAAAGCCTAAAGGCCTGATGCACTTTGTCTAGCCAGGCTTCACCTCCTAAACATTCTACAACCTTCCCAAGCTACACCACTTTGCGGGATCAAAAATTCAAACGCTGGGCTGGAGAGATGGCTTAGTGGTTAAGGCATTTGCCTGCGAAACCAAAGGACCCAGGTTCGATTCTCCAGGACCCATGCAAACCAGATGCACAAGGGGCACATGTGTCTGGAGTTCGTTTGCAGTGGCTAGAGGCCCTGGTGTACCGATTCTCTCTCTGTCTCTCTTCTCTGCTTACAAACAAATAAATAAAATTTTAAAAACTTTTTTAAAAAAAGAACTCAAACACATACTTTAGACTTTGGGAGGAATTTTTACATTCAGCCCATCACAGAATGCTTTGATTAAAATCAAACACAATGTCTGATTAAAATCAAATACTTTGAGGGCTAGAGAGATGGCTTAATGGCTAACCTTTGCCTGTGAAGCCTAAGGACTCAGGTTCAATTCCCAGTACCCATGTAAAGCTAGATGCACAAGGCGGAGCACGTGTCTGGAGTTCATTTACAGTGGCTAGAGGCTCTGGTGTGCCCACTCTCTCTCTCTCTCTCTCTCTCTCTCTCTCTACTTCTTTCTCTTTCTCTCTCACAAATAAATAAATTAAATTAAATTCAAAAACACAATAGAGTGAAATATTTTTTTTAAATACAAAAATTAGTAGCAAACAGCCAAATTTAAAAATGAACAGAAGATCTGAATAGACCCCTTACCAAAGAGGAAAACACACGGATACAGATGGAGGTGAGCATTTGAAAGGATGTCATTAGGGAACTGAAAATAACAATGAGATACACCACGCCCTTATTAGGCCAGCTAAGATCCAAAACATTTCTCAGTTAGGCAGGAGGAGTAAGTTCTGCTGGTCTGCTGCACAGCATGGTGACCACAGTTACTGCATATTTTAAAATCACTGAAAGAATTTTAAATGCTCTCATCACAGGAAAATGAGCGCGTAAGGTTTGGCTATGTTAATCAAATTTGATCATTTCACATTGTTTCTAGGTTGGAAGATCACAGTATATCTCATAAAACATACAACGATTGCCAATTAAAAGTAATAAAGCATAGGCTGGGGAGGTAATTCAACAGTTAAAGGTGCTTGCTTGCAAGCCTGCCAACTAGAGTCTCATCTTCCCCGGCAACCTTGTGCAAGCCAGATGCAGGGTGCTGAACATGTCTGTAATCCCTCCGTGTCTATGGCAATGGGCAGTGGAGACAGAACCACGTGGAACTTGCAAGCAGCAATGGCAAGAGTCCTGTCTGAAAGGAATGTAAAAGGGGGCTCCCCATTCAGGGGCTCCCCTTGCAGCTTGGGAGATTTTCTGCTTCATTTTTCTAAAATAAATATTTAAAAAAATATTTTATCATTTATTTACTTATTTGACAATGAGAAGGAGGCAGAGAGAGAGAGAGAGAGAAAGGGAGAGAATGGGTGTGCCAGGGCCTCCAGCTGCTGCAAACGAACTCCAGACACATGTGCCCCCTTGTGCAACTGGCTTACGTGGGTCCTAGGGAATCAAACCAGGGTCCTTTGGCTTTTCAGGCAAGTGCCTTAACCACTAAGGCATCTCTCCAGCCCTAAAATCAATCTTTCTTCACTTACAATTAAATAAAGGTGGAAAGAGAACAGAAATACCCCAAGGTTGCCCCCTGACTTCCACACACGTATGATGGCACACACGTGCCCATGTACGCCTATCATCACATATACACACACGTGCACACACATAAATAATACAAATAGAAATAATAAAGCTAAGTAGCATAGAAAACACTGGATGTCACATGCTAGTGAGGATGTGAAATAGCAGGGACTGTTATGGGGTCCGGTGTCGCACAAGTAAGACCACTGACTCACGGAATGTGAGGCCAAGTTTTATTGGGTAGAGAGAAAGGAAAAGAGGAGAGCTGGCGTGCCAGGTCTGCATCCCAGAGTTCGGGATGTCAAGATGCAGCCCTGATCTGTTGGGAGTGTCAGCTTTTATTGGAAATAGCCACATGATGTTTACAGTAAAAACAGGATCGGGAGTTAAGCCATAGAGTTGCATACTGTTAGACAAGGGGGGGATATTACAAGAAGTCACAAGGTTGCAGAACTGAGGAAAGAAACATTCTATGCTATGTAATCACAAAGATCTCTAGAAACAAAGAGATACAGGGAGGTCATGGTACATTGCACAGAGGGATCATCCATTCCTTAGTTAACAGTGAACACCTGCATTGCACAGAGGGATCATCCATTCCTTAGTTAACAGTGAACACCTGCATTGCATAGAGGGCTCATCCCCCTCCTTTCACATTCCATTTTCCATTTCCCCCTCTGATATGACACTAAGTCAAATCTTTGACTCGAGAATAACAGTGTCTAGGGTGTTTTCACCTAGGGGGATATGTTGTGTTCAAAATACCATGAGTTTAACAGAATTTATTCTATTCTTTTTTTTTTTTTTTTACTTTTCTTTTGTTCATTTTTATTTATTTATTTGAGAGTGACAAACAGAGAGAAAGAGGCAGATAGAGAGAGAGAATGGGCGCACCAGGACTTCCAGCCACTGCAAATGAACTCCAGACGCGTGCGCCCCCTTGTGCATCTGGCTAACGTGGGTCCTGGGGAATCTAGCCTTGAACTGGGGTCCTTAGGCTTCACAGGCAAGTGCTTAACCGCTAAGCCATCTCTCCAGCCCTATTCTATTCTGTATATATCTACTTAGAGCATTAATAATGCAGGGTCCTATGGTAAGGTCTAAGAGCGGTAGTATCAGGGGGCCAGCAATAGAAGAGACAAGGGAAGTTAGCCATGGAGACCAACAAAACATAATCAATTATTAGTGGCCCATCTCTGAAGTTCTCTTTCTTTGAGATTTTCTCTAACTAAAGCCAGTGTATTTCAGATTATTTCTGACTGATTGGCAAAAAAGCAACAAGTTTTATCTAAAGCCATACATAGGACCCCCTGGTTCAAATGTCCCAATACAGTGTCTCTTGATCTGAACTCTGTGGCCAAGCTGACAGGGATGGGGCAAACAGGGTGTGTCTGAAAAGCAGCCTTGACTGCTGGGACAATGGACTCCTGGACTCTTTGTGAGACTTGGAAGCCTTTCATTACTAAAGTCAGTTATCTGTTCTACACCCATGCTGGGCAGGATGGGAGGAGAGGTTCCGTGCATAATTTTAAATGGAGTAATCCCGTTTACATAAGGGGTACACCTGGCCCTTATGAGGGAGGAAGGGAAGGAGTCCCACCCATCCTTCGCTGGTCTCTGGGGTAAATTTAGTTAAAGTCTCCTTCAAGGTCCAATTTATCCTTTCTACCTGTCCTGAACTTTGGGGATCTTAGGCACAGTGTAATTTCCAATTCATCCCCAACATCTAGGTTAATTCCCTCGTGATTTGACACAAAGGCAGGCCCATTATCTGATCTTATCCTCGAACAATTTCTTTAGTCACTATCTGGGCTGTCTCAGATGGGGAAAGCTTCCACCCGTCCAGAAAAGGTATCAATATAAAGAAGTAAATATTTATATCCATACTGACCTGGCTTTACCTCTGTGAGATCAGCTTCCCGTTATCTACCTGTTCCCCGCTCTCTGGCCTCCATTGGTGGTGCCTCACCAGAGGAGGCATTTGTCTGTTGGCAGGCCTGACAGTGGGTGGTGGTGTCCTTGATGACTGAGTCCATACCTGGGAAGAACACCTCTTTCCTTATTAGCTCAGCTAGCTTGTTGTTTCCTAAGTGACGTTGGTTGCTCAGGAAGAGTAGGTGCCGGGAGGGTGACCAGACAATCTGACGGGTGCTGAGAGGTAGCACTCTTTGCTGCTAGGCCTGCCAGTCTGTTCTCTCTTGCTTCTGTGGTCTCCCCTTTCTGATGAGCCAGACAATGGATTATGGCCACTTTAGCTGGTGCCCAAATGGAAGCCAATAAGTCCAAATTTCATTTTTTTATTTTTAATGTCTTTACCCTCTGCTGTTAATTGCCCTCACTCCAAGTAGATGGCCCCATGTACCTGTGCCGAGGCAAAGGCATAATGGCCATCTGGGTAGATATTCACTGTCTTGTCTTTTCCCAATATCAGAGCCTTGGTCAGTGCTATCAGTTCAGCTTTCTGAGCTGATATACCCCGAGGTAGGGCCTCAGCCCATAGGGTTTCTTTCAAAGTCATCACAGCCGCCCCTGCTAAGCTGATTCTGTCCACGACAAAGCTGCTGCCTTCAGAATACATCACCAGATCAGGGTCCAGCCAGGCCACATCTGTCAGGTCCAGGCAGAGTCCATGGAAGGCGGAGGTGATCTCTAGGCAGTCATGCACAGGGGTTGACGCCTCACCAGCTTCTGGCAGCAGGGAGGCTGGGTTTGAAGCCTTGGTTTGACGAAACCATATCCTTGACTGATCTAAGAGTAAAGCCTGATAGTGGGTTATGTGAGAGTTGGAGAGCCATCGGTCTGGGGGGCTCCTTAAAAGAGTATCATATGTGGAGCCATAATTGATACAGTCTGGCCCAAGGTTAATTTGTGGGTGTCCTCTGTCAGAATAGCAGCTGCTGCAATAGCCAAGAGACAAGGGGCCAACCAGTGGCTACTGGGTCTAGCTTCTTACACAAGTAGGCCACTGGGCAATGCCATGGCCCCAGTCTTTGAGTTAGGACACCCCTGGCTGTCCCCTTCTTTTTATACAAGTGGAAGGGTTTGGTTAAGTCTGGAAGCACCAGGGCAGGGGCTGATGTCAGAGCTGACTTTAGTTCTTAGAATGCTTGTTTCTCATTTTCAGTCCAATTCAAATCTTCCTCTCGTGGCCTCAGCTAATTCAGCAAACCTTGGGATCCAAATTCTGCAACACCCTACAGCTCTAAGGAATTCTCGGATCTGTCTCATCAAAGAGGGTGGGGGGATTTTTAAATCCCTGTGGAAGCCTAGTCCAGGTTAGTTGCCTACTGAGGCCTTGTTCCAGGTCTGTCCATTGAAAGACAAAAAAATGGGTTGACTTCCCTTTGCCAATGGGATACCAAAGAAAGCATCTTTTAGGTCCAGCACAGTATCTATTTGCCTTTCCAGTGGAATCATACTGCGCAAAGGGCTGTCTCATAGGACCTTGTGCCTTCTGGAAGGTAGCCACCATAACCTTAGCCATTTTCTTAGCCTGTCTATCTACTGGAGTGTCTCTATGATTATATACCCTGGCAGCAATCTCTAACAACTCTGAAAGAAGTTTACCCTCAAAGCCTTCTATTTTCTGAATCTCCTTTCTAATATCTGGTGTGGACTGAGTTACAAACACAATGTTAATAGCTCGCCTATTCTCAGGGGCCTTAGGATCTGTGGGGTGAGGGTATGCCCTATATGCTTCCTGCAGCCTTTGTAGGAAAGCAGCAGGGAATTCTGTGGGCCCTTGGGTCACTTCATTCGCCTTAAACAAAATTTGTAGGGCGCTGAGCAAGCAGCTGCCTGGAGACCACCCATCAGAGTCCGGTGGAAGAGGTTAAGGGACACCCTACCTTCAGCGGTGCTGGGATCCCAGTCCTGGTCATGTGGAAGGGAAGACCTCATTAATAACATTAGGGTTCTCCATGAGGCAGCTGTGGGCTCCCAACACTAGTTTCTTGGCTTCCATTCAGATTTTCTCATGTTCCTCTGTGGTGAAGAGGTCTTCAAGAGTTGCTGACAATGGGTGCAATAGTGGCATGTCTGTCATGGTGGAAACCAACTGCCCTCCAATTGGACTGGAGGCCCGCTCCATGGGAAGGAATACATCCTGATACTGAAAATTTAAAACAGGGGTAGTCATGAGCCCTAGGGGTGTAACATCTCCTGATGTCTGGAAAAATGTATATACTATGCTTATCAAACTGCCCAGTAAGCACTTTTCTTAATATTTATACCCTTATATTAATGCTACTCTCACTTTGGGTAGAGAATCTTCTCTTTTCAGATGTCAGTGACCTTGGGATGACTCAGAAGGTATCATAGTGCTGGAAAGAAGTGACTGGAGTACTGAGTAACATCTCGATCACACCTTCCAAGGCTCAGGGTCTAATGTGGAAGAGGTGGTGGAAAGAATGTAAGAGCCAAAGGAAGGGTAGGACTCCTTACAACGTCCTCCCTCCAGACATAAAATGGCCTGGATATCCATGACCTCATAGTGCCTGACACTACCTACACAAGACCATCATAAAAGAAGGAAAAGATCATGACATCAAAATGAAAGAGAGACTGATTGAGATGGGGAGGGGATATGATGGAGAATGGAATTTCAAAGGGGAAAGTGGGGGAGGGAGGGTAGCACCATGGGATATTTTTTATAATCATGGAAAATGTTAATAAAAATTAAGAAAAAAAAAAGAGTTGCTGACAGTCCTCCCCTGTGAGCTGATGGGTATAGAAGACTGTCTCAAAAAGGGATATCAGAGAACCTGCTTTAAATCAAATTCAGGTTTAGCAATAAGAATGGGGGTGCTTGGGAATTGAACCTAGGTCTTGAGGCTTCCCAGATAAGCACCTTAACCATTAAGTCACCATTTACTTGATGTCCCTTTTTTGATCATCTGTTTCTATCCTGATATACATTTTAGGTAGGTCTGATGTTTGCCTTAGGTAAGGAGTTTGTAACTTGACCAAGCACCTTGACTCAGTTTACCTATTTAACTTTTTATCTACTGAGAAATTTCATCTCACATATGTGACTTGGGGCATTCAAAAGAGAAAAACCATAAAGAGAAACAAAGTTATATGCCATTTGTCATTCTCTTTTCTTTGTCAGAGACAATCGGCCATTTTCTCTCTGGGCAGGGTCAGGGGGACACATGGCTTAAACTTGCAGGGGTTCTGAGATAAAGGGGGCATCAGCCCTTTCTCCAGAGTCCAGCTTGTCATGACTTTAAATAGCATTGATTAGTAAGCAAGAGCAAAAGGAAATGACAGAGCAGAGAGATAAGCGCCCTGACATTCCTTGTCTTACTCTGAAGTTGTTTGTTTTTACGTAGGAAATTGATTTTACCCATTTGTAATAATAAGGTGATTGGGTCTTGTCTATGTCTAACCTGGTTAGACCTCCAAGGAATGTGAACTACATCTGTGCTTATGACTTTGTGTGACCCACCTAGCATAGGACATCACCTGTGTGTAATGTAAGCTGAATTTACATTAAGTCTATGTGCCCTATATGAAACTTTCAGAGCGCCCTTAAAAGTGTATAAACAGTTGAAAGATCTTTCACTTTAGGCATGGTGTTTAGGTTTTGCCTGGAAACTAGCTTTCTGTTCCTTTTAAAGGAAATTAATTTTAGGCAAAATTTGACCTTTTCAGATCTCTTACATCCTTTCTACATACGCATATCTTCATCCACATACTTTAACATTCTGATCTAAGTTCTGTTCCAAAAGCATTTTTAACAAGCATTCTATATCCAAAATTGAAAAATACCTTCCAAGTTCATTCAATCATCTCATCTCAACCCATAATTAATCATCTTTCTTATAAGACTATCAAGAAAAACTACACCAAATTGATTAATCTTATTACCTACTGACAAAGAAGCAAGTGGTCTGGTTTCAGAGAGTTATCCATTTTACTGTTGGAAATTTGTAGAGAAAAAGCCTTCCTTAGTATTTAGGTCACCAAAAAATCTCTACCTGGCAACCAGACTTGCTTTATAATACCAGTATATATACCCTCAGGTTTTATATAACCCATTGATTTGAGATAGCTCCTATTAATAAACTTCATGAAATACACGTTCTCTGAATGCAGGCAAAACATGACAGCCATTTTGCGGATCATCTTTATCAATACCTCTAACATATTTGGAAATGTTTTTATTAGAAGTAACTAAGGCAAATTTTATTTCTATCTTGAGGTAGGCTGGCCTAGAACTCAGGCCAGTTGCCTCCTCTTTTAAGTCATAGGACATTACAATCTTATTTGGGTAAAGCCCAAATAAAAGAAGAAATACCAGGCACAGTTCAAGTTAAAATTATTCATTTATTTTTATCAAATAATTTAAAAGTCACATGCTTTAAAATGTGGAGTCAGGCTCTCACATTGGAACCTTGAATTGGACATCCTCTTGTCTCAGCTTCCCAAGTAGCTAGGATAATAGGCCTAGCTCATTTTAATGGTTATCTTTTTTTTTTTCTGAAGATCTTCAAAGTGTTTTTTAACCAGTTTTTTTTGTTGTTGTTGTTTGTTTTGTTTTGTTTTGTTTTGTTTTGTTTTTTGGTTTTTCGAGGTAGGGTCTCACTCTAGCCCAGGCTGACCTGGAATTCACTATGGAGTCTCAGGGTGGCCTTGAACTCACGGCAATCCTCCTACCTCTGCCTCCTGAGTGCTGGGATTAAAGGCATGCGCCACCATGCCTGGTTTAACCAGTTTTAAAGGAGGTTTTTCAACAGAATGATTTTGACTCATATCTTCTAAGATGAGGACAAGACAAATGAACACAACACCAAACACAAACATACTAGCAATAACAGCTCTCTTGACACTGCTGCATAGCTGTCAAACCGAAACTGAACCAGAAACAGACCTCAGTTCGAAATCTCCGAACGGAGCCAGAGAAGGTCAAGGGCATCCTCTCGATCCTTCGTCCAGGGAATTAATGCTGTGTCCAGCTTTCCTCTTGGACCCAGACCTGAGCGCAAAACCAGAAAAAATAGAAAAACAAAAAGAGTAGAAAAAGCACCTCCAGAGGTTTCTTACTCAATAGAGGAGGAGACCAGCAGAACTGGGCAAAAGTTCCCCATCAATGGCTTGCTACCAACTCCAAAACCAGGAACATGCCGACAGATGGAGATATGGTTCTCAGGCCGAGATTAGGGGTCCTTCCCCAGTTCGGTCCACCCAGAGTTGGGGAGGTCTTGAAATGTGGATCCAGGGTGAGCCCCCAAGATGTTGTGGGGTCCGGTGTCACACAAGTAAGACCACTGACTCACGGAATGTGAGGCCAAGTTTTATTTGGTAGAAAGAAAGAAAAAGAGGAGAGCTGGTGCACCAGGTCTGCATCCCAGAGTTCGGGATGTCAAGATGCAGCCTTGATCTGTTGGGAATGTCAGCTTTTATTGGAAACAGCCACATGAGGTTTATAGTAAAAACAGGATCTGGAGTTAAACCACAGAGTTGCATACTGTTAAACAAGGGGGGGACAAGAAGTCACAAGGTTACATAGGTCACATAGGCAGTACTGAGGCAAGAAACATTCTATGCTACGTAATCACAAAGATCTCTAGAAACAAAGAGATACAGGGAGGTCATGGTACATTGCATAGAGGGATCATCCCATTCCTTAGTTAACAGTGAACACCTGCATTGCACAGACAGCTCATCCCCTTCCTTTCCCATTCCATTTTCCAGGACATTTGTTCATTGCTGGTGGAAATGGAGAGTGGGAAGACATTTCCGTTTCTTACAAAGCTATGGGTAACCCCACCAGCCAACCAGCAGTCACCTTTTCTCATATTAAACCAACTGAACTGAAAACTTGTCCTTACCAAAACCTTTATGCAAATGCAGCTGCTTTATTCATAGTGGCCCCAAAACTGAAAGCTTCCAAGATACACTCAGTGGGTAGACAGATAACCACACACTGGCTGGTACAGCCAAGGAATGAAATATTATTCAGAGCTATTTGTCTTTCTATACATGTGGGTGTGAGTGTGGGTATAGACTATGAATCTAGAAAGGAATCCACGGGAGAGGAAAAAGAGATGTTGAGGAAGGGGGTTAGGGAAATAGAACTGCCATGCAAATAGAGAGGAGGCTACCGAGGAAGGCTGGATACAAGGGGGTAGGGAGAAATGGGAGAAGGGGGAAGGAAAATCAGCAAAAAAAAAAAAAAAATTGATTTGAAAATGGCTTAATGAAACCTAATAATTAAAATAGATAGATAGATTTACATAGATAGATGACAGACAGAGGAATGAGCTATCCAGCCCAGCCATGACAGAATCCTGTTTGGCTACAGCTCAGAAACTGAAGTCTACACGTGGCTAGCTGAGTAGGCAGAGTCCAGGGACAGAGATTCACACTCAACAGGAGTCAAGAATCCGCATGTCTCGGAAGCTCCCTGTTGAGTCTGAGGAGCCTCGTCCTGAGAATGGCATCCTGGTACCCCAGGATGTGCTCTTGCCAGAATGAGGCTCTTTCAAGCACAGCCTCCTACCACGTCATGTGATTACTCTAATTATACAGCAGTCATTTTTGTTATGTGATTAAAGAGCAGCTGGAGTGAATTTGGTCTTGACCGTAAGTAGAACAAATCACTTCCTGTCGGGTGCAATCTTTTAGAAATCCGGTAAGGATTCCACTTTAGAAAAGGCAGTTCTGTTGGTTCTCAAGCCTTCCCAAAGCCAATGGAAAGTTAAGCAAAGTAGCATACGTAATGGACTAACACTTAGATCTCTTTCTTGGGGGGGGGCGGGTTTCCTGGCTCTCCTGGGGACTAAAGTCTCGCTTCTGTTCTGCCATGGCCATTGGATGCCATTAGTCTTCAGCCTGTTTACTCCCACGCCCAGCTGCCTGGCTCCCCATTGTTCCGCTCTCAGGACTGCCCCTCGCTTTCCTCTGCTGGCCCTTCTGTCATTCACCCTCTGCCCAGGCCTCGCCACGCCACCTGTCACCAGTTTCTCTGACTTTGGCATGAGTACTGCCCACCACCTGCCGCTGAGCTCGCTCGAGGACATCTGCCTTCCAGGACTCGTGTCTTTGCACACATTCCCACGGCGTTCTGCACGCTCATTGTCACACACTCCTCACACCTTAGCGCTCCATCGTCTGCTTTGTGCACGAGATTCGGTCCCATGAGGGCAAGAACCATGTCTTGCTTGTTGCTGTCTTCCCAGAACGAGCCTGTACTTCCAAATTTAACTGTGGAATACGTAAAAGAATGAATGTCTAGTGTGAGGTCCTGCTTGGTACTCCTTAGTTTCCATGACCACATAAATATCATCGCTTGTATAAGCCTACCCCCAGAGCATGATGGGAGCAGGGCCCGACCAGCAGAGTGGGAAGTACAAAGTTTAGCTCCGTTCAAGAAGAAGGCATAGCAAGCTGGTCTTCTAGGAGAGACGTGGTAGGAGGCTGGCAGAAAATGGGGAAAATGTCCTCCCAGGAAGGATTAACAGCATGTGCAAAGTCGTGGGAGGAGGAGGAGAGGTGGAGGGCAATAAGGGGCTGCAGAGGCATGAGGTGCTAGATGCAGGACATTCAGGCTCTGGGGCTATTAGGGGACCCAAGGGACAGGAAGCCTGTCCTCGGGGTCCCATGTGAGGCCCAGTCTCAGCTCCTCCTCCATTGGCATTCCACTGAGTCTAGAATTCATCAACAGCAATGTCTCCTAAAGATATACTAGTCTCCCTGGGATCTTCAATAAGACTGAAGACCATCAGTGAAGGGGGGACACTCCCCTGGTACCTCACCAGGGAGGTTTCATGAGAAGAAGCTACAAGGTGCTCCTACGGAGGCAATGGAGGTAGCAGGGGAGACCAGGGGCTATTCCAATCTACCCAGAGTGTCTGTGGCTTTGAGGAAGCATTTGTGATTAGGTTCTGATATATATAGAGAGAGAGCGGTGAGGGGAGTCATGATTTAAAAACAGATGGAAGCCGGGCATGATGGCGCCCACCTTTAATCCCAGCACTCGGGAGGCAGATGTAGGAGGATCAGCCATGAGTTCAGAGGTCACCCTGAGACTACATAGTGAATTCCAGGTCAGCCTGGGCTAGAGCGAGACCCCACCTTGAAAAACCTAAAGAAAAAATGGAGTTGGAAGAGCAATGACTAGATGCCAGACCACTCTGGAACGGTCTGCTTGAAGCTATAGGGCGTGAGGGAAAGGAGGACTTGTTGAAGTCAGCATGGGTCACATGAGCGAGCAAACAGAGGCAGGTGGGCGAGAAAGCGAGCATTTACACTCTAGCTCACGGACATGTGTTATAATACACATGCGGCACACACAACTTGGCACTTAGTTTCCGAGCTTTCAAAGTCACTCTTGATTCCCCTAACAGCCCACAAAACACTCCGGGGTTATTCACCTCAGACATGTGATGGGACGTTATGAGGAGAAAGACGTTTCGACGTGATTCTGCTGCAGGGGGGACACTGGGGCCTCAGTCCATGTAGCAGGGGCCAGCTGCTCCGTGACGTGTGTGACAAGTGGTCTCTATCTGCGACTGTTGATGAAAAGTAGCAGATAGAATATGTCTAGGCAGCTGAGGGAAAATGGAACCCCAAAATGAACAGGGTTTTTTTTGGGAGGGGGCTTGAAGCTGTAAATGTCCTTTAGCCCATAAGGAGGGGATCTAATGTTTTCCTTACCCCTTTTTCCCTAAAATCTGATGTGAGGATGTGAATAAGATTACTAAACATATGGCCTGGGATATTTTCTTTCTTTCTTTCTTTTTTTTTTTCCTTATCTCTTCTTCCCTAAAGAAACTTGACAGAAAGACATAAATAAGATTACAAAGCCCCTGGACACCAAGTACAAGAACTGCACTGACTGGCTGAGCTCCCATCCAGTACATTCTCATAAGAGACCGAAATCAGGGTCGCTCGGAGGGCTCCCCCATTTCCAGGATGCCCTCCTCCCCCATCCCTGCCTCACAGCAGGAGCTCTGCCTTCTGTTCTTCTCTTAGACTACCATTGTAGACAGCTTCACATTGCTAGGATGAACATTCAAACCAGACACAGTTGTTGGGAGGAAGGGGTTTATTTCAAGCTTACAGACTCAGGGGGAAAGTTCTATCAGTGGCAAAAGAAAATGCTTCCATATATCCAAGCAGAGAGAGAAACCGCAGCAAGCAAAACACCACCAGGAAGCCGGAGCCCCACAGAGCTCAAACCTCTCTGTGCACCTTTGGGCTGGAATTTGGGTCTGCCCCGATGACATCTCCTCCAGCCAGGAAGCTGGAGAGCCCAAGTTAAAAGCTTTATTAAAACACCTGAGTCAATGGGGGGGGGATGACACACATTCAAACTGTCACATCTCTATAATAAATCTTTCTAAACTTCACTCTGTACAGTCTGTGGATTTCATTCTTTGAAATTCAAAAGGTAAGAACCTGTAACCCACTGATCCAGTGGAAGATTTGCCTGACCGTGACTGGCCAGCACCCTAACTCCTGTGTTAATGTCCAACCAAGAGTCAAGAATGGCTCCAGGCCGGAGAGATGGCTTAGCGGTTAAGGCACTTGCCTGTGAAGCCCTTTAAGGAGCCATGTTTGACTCTCCAGACCCCACATAAGCCAGAGGCACAAAGGTGAGGCAGCGCAGGGCTGCATATGTCCACTAGGTGGCGCAAGCATCTGGCATTCAATTGTAGTGACTGAGGCCCTGGTGTGCCAATTCTCTCTCTCTTTGAAGAAAAAACTTGCTAAAAAATGGCTCCATATCTTTTAAAGTTCCCATATCACTGTGGGCAGAAATCCAGTGTCAGTAATTTCCCATCTCCCACTCCCAAGGCCACATCAGATTCCAGGACTGAAAGGTGTCGTGTTTTGTCACATGTCTCTTGGACAATACCAAGGATGTCAAGGGCCGCACTGATTGCCTGTCAGGAGATCTGTGTGTGTCTATCTGAGACACTCAACGTGTACGGCTTCTAGCCAGGTGATCCTTCAAAGATGCCTGCCTGTTTCAAAATGTACATACACACCAGTGCGATAGTGGCATGCAGGCTACAGGAGTAATTGACTGCTCTCTGATTAGATATGAGGCCCAATCAGCGGGTGGGAATTCATACCTGGTACTAAGAACCAAGTCAGAAGCCTATGGCTTAGAAGGCCATAGACCCCAGAGGGAAACTCCTGATGTTCTTTGTCTAAAAGGAAAGGGTACATCCAGCAAAAATAAAAGTCTTCTAAATGTCTATGTTTATCCCCTTTGATCCATGCTGCTCTCATCATTAGTTAATCTGCTCTTTACAGACGACAGTGAGTACCAGGAGACCCAAGACCCATCAGTACGACAAGCAAAGAAAGCCACTGCCTAGCACAAGACGAGTCATCTCTATCACATGTGCTGGGGCCCAGGAAACATTAGAGAGGAAGTGGCTGTTTGAATATGAGTGCTGCTCTCGCTGCTAGCCAGAGGAACCTCCTCCGGGGAAATTGGAGGTAGACACTGAAGAGATTCAAAATTCATCAAAGCAGAAAATCAGAGGCTGCTGAGAGCTCAGCACTAAAGGAGACTTCAAACACTGGCTCAGGAAACACTTGCAGAAGAGGGGGCTGGAAGAATGTGAAGAGCCACAGCGCGGGAAGGTGCACTCTGAGGCACTGTCCCCTCACTGAGCGTGCTGCATCCGTGACCCCACAGTGAGTACTGATAACGAGGACCCTCAGTGGAGTGGAGACGGGGAAGAGGGAACATATGAGCATTATCCTATGAGCATATGCAATATGTTCAAGTGGTAAAGTTCTCAACCAATAAAAATAAAAATTAGGGGCTGAAAAACAATTCTTTTTTTTTTTTTTTAATTAGGGGCTGGAGAAATGGCTCAGCAAAGCCGGCAAAGCCTAAGAATCTGAGTCTGATTTCCCAGTATCCGTGTACAGCCAGATGCACAAGGTGGCACGTGCATCTGGAGTTCATTTGCAGTGAGTAGAGGCCCTGGCATGCCCCTTCTCTCTCTCTCTCTCTCTCTCTCTCATAAATAAATAAATAAATATTTTAAAAATTAAATTAAAATTTAAAAAAAGAAAGATACCTGCTTGACAAGCAGCTCCATCCACCTGCAGTATCCTGAGCTGGGTTAAGGCTACAGGACCCTCACCTGGGCATGCTGCCCTGGGCCAAGTCTGCAGAGCCATCTTGACCTGTGTATACACCCTGAGAGGTAACTTCCCACGGAGTGGGGCTAGAACGCTACCCACCTTACCCTTCCCATATCTCCGAGTCTAACTCCATTCTTCCAGATTGGTTAACTGCCCCTCCAATTGGCCCCATTCCATTCTTTCCTTTCTGGAACATTTATTTATCCAGTTTATACTCTTCCAAGGAAGGTCTGGACTTTCACATACAAACATTTGCTTCCTGGGCTGGAGAGGTGGCTTAGCGGTTAAGGCATTTGCCTGCAAAGCCAAAGGATCCTGGTTCGATTCCCCAGGACCCACATAAGCCAGATACACAAGGGAGCTCATGCATTTAGAGTTTGTTTGCAGTGGCTGGAGGCCCTGGAACGCCCACTTTCTCTCTCTCTCTTAACAAGTAAATAAAATATATTTTTAAATTTTTTGCTTCCTTTCTCATTCCTGGCATCATCATTTCCTTCATTTTAACTAGACCCCATCCCAAAGGGGCTATTTCTGTCTGTGGCAAAGAGATCTTTTATGACACTGTCCAGTATAATGCCTGCTACATATGTATTTAAGTAGTTATTTTGTAGTCACATTTAAAACTGGAATTAAGGGCTGGGGAGATGACCAGTGAACAAAGCAGTGGCTGTGAATTTGACCCCCCAATCCACACATAAAACCCAAAAGCTGTGGTGGCTTCTGCGATTCCAGGTTGTCTGCAGGGAGATGGGAGATGGAGACTAGAGAGTCTCCCAGAAGCTCACAGATCAGCTAGCCTTGTGAGTGGAGCAGCAAACAACAAGAGAGTCGGCCACAAATGAGGTAGAACTTGAGGGAAAAACATCTGAAAGTTGTCCTCTGACCTCCACACGCACACACTGTGGCACGTGAGCACCCACACTCACACTCATGAACAGGCAGAGAAGATATACAATAAACCCACTTACGCGCATCCACCAAAAAACTTTAACTTTAGCAACATTTTTATTTGACTCAATATACACAAAATATCACTTTTAACATGTAAGCAGTATAATATTTATAATATATTGTTTTCACTTATTCATTTGCAAGCAGAGAGAGGGATAGAAAGAAGAGAGACAGACAGAGAGAGGATGGGCACGCCAGGGCCTGTCGTCACTGCAAACGAACTCCAGACGCATGTGCCCCTTGTGGATCTGGCTTACGCGGGTCCTGGGGAATTGAACCTGGGTACTTTGGCTTCACAGGCAAATGCCTTAACTAGGCATCTCTCCAGCCCTCATAATATAAGTTTTAAACACTACATCTTCAAATTCCTTTTCCTTATTATTTTATTTATGCGACAGTGAGAGAGAGAAAGAGAGAATTGGCACACCAGGGCCTTTAGCCACTGCAATCAAACTTGAGACATGTGTGCCATTTTGTGTGCATGTGTGACCTTGTACTCATGTGTCACCTTGTGTGTCTGGCTTAAGTGGGACCTGGGGAGCTGAACCTGGGTCCTTAGGCTTTGCAGGCAAGCACACTTAACCACTAAGCCGTCTCTCCAGCCGCAAATTCCTTTTCGTACATGCTAAATCTTTGAAATGGGGTATGTTCCCACTGATGGCACGTTTCAATCCTAACTAAAAGCGTATCTTACGTGTTTGCACATGAGCGCCCCAGAACAAGTGTGCAAAGCCTGGAGTGTGGAGTGTCGGGGTGCACTCCTGGAAAGGAAAAATACTCATTTTAGGCCAAGGCAGTTTGCACAAAGCTCAGGGAAATTTCTCAATAGATCATTGCGTCATGTTAATGCACTAATAAATTACCTGTTACTTAAGGAAGAAGCCTGGGTCATGGCCCCTCTAGGGAAATGGAGACATGAGCTGTAAGAAGAAAGAGTAACAGGAGCAAGTGTAATGTCACCCAGGGCTCCACATTACCCTCGTGTCTCAGGTGTGTACGGAGCCGTCTGCTCCTGGTGATAGACCCGGATGGGTGAGCCTCAGCAGTGCCCATGGCTACCAGCCAGTCCCCCTCCCTGTGACAGGAGACAGAAATCAGCCGTCAGGGGAACAGAACCCCCACAAGTAAATGTTTATTTTTTTTTTATTTTATTTTATTTTATTTTATTTTATTTTATTTTATTTTATTTTATTTTATTTTTGAGGTATGGTCTTGCTCTAGCCCAGGCTGACCTGGAATTCACTAAGAAGTCTCAGGGTGGCCTCGAACTCATGGCGATCCTCCTACCTCTGCCTCCCAAGTGCTGAGATTAAAGGCGTATGCCACCATGCCTGGCGATGGCTCCCACCCTTGGGAATTTGCGTACTGGAACATTTTTTGGAGTGAAGGATCGTGATGTAATTACCTTCAAGCGGTTCAGAATTTTTCAAATTATATTGGGTGAATATGAGGAATTATGTGTGTAGGAAAAAAATGCTAAAGTAAGCAGGTTAAACTAAACATAGAGGTTTACAGTATGATGGCCAGATAGATATTTGTTTTGCAGTCTTTCATGAAGTTTGAAAATACTTCCAAATAGGAGATTTTTTTTTTTTTTAAGTTAAAAAGAAAAATTTCCAACCAGGCATGGTAGCGCACGCCTTTAATCCCAGCACTCGGAAGACAGAGGTAGGAGGATCATCAGGAGTTTGAGGTCACTCTGAGACTATGTAGTGAATTCCATGTCAGCCTGGGCTATAGTAAAACTCTACCTTCCTTGAAAAAAAAATTTTTTTTTTAAATTTTAATTTGATTTTCAAGTCCTGCCCCTAAGGCTCTAGTTGAATGGGTTAGGAAGGCTGTGGGGCTGAGAGACACTGGGTCCCTCCCATCCCCCAAGGGCTCAGCCGCCTTTACAGAGAAGATTGGCATCTGAGCAGCCAGGCCTGAGACAGCTTCAGGCCTCGTGGGACAAGAGCCTTTGGAAAGCAGCATCCTTTTGCAGCGACTGTCCCTGTACTGGTGTGGCAGCCCTCCTTGCCTGCAGGGCAGGACATGGGTCACTGCTGTGACTCGCCCTGCCCAGCCGTCTGTCCCTATTATTGTCTGGCAGGTAGCAAGGAGGTCACTAGCAAAGCCATGACTTAACGCTGGGACCCTTTCCTGCCAGGCTGGGGGAGGGGTGGTGGGTGGAGATGGACTTCCTCTTCCTGGAAAGCAGTTAGAGAAGTGGGGGTGGGGGGAGGAAGGGGCTCAGGTGGTGACTCGAGAAAGAGCCCCAGGAGAACCCCTGCTCCGACTGCGGCTTGAGTAGAGAACTGACTTGGTCCCCTTTCACTTTCCATTAGCAGAAATGCAGCCTTGTCCAGTCTATCCATCTCTACCCTTCTCCTGTCCCTTGGGGACTGGTGACATGCATTTGCGAGGTGACAGGGCAGTATGGGCGGTCTTGCAGGACGCAGCCTTCCCTCTGGGCACTATTAGGAGCCCTTGGGGGGGGCTGGGAGCGGGGGGAGGGGGGCTCCCCTGGAGCTCATTTAACACCTTTGAAAGCTCTGTCACTTGGGGGTTGACTCTGTGTGGTCCGTGCTGAAGGATGGGACTGTGCTGTGACACCCAGTGACTGATCAGAACCAAGCCGGCTTGGGGGCTGAGCGGAGCAGAGCAATGACGCGTGGGGACCATGGTGGTGAAGGAGAGCGAGGGGAACAGGGCAGATTAATAGTGGGCGGCACGGGTGTGAGGCGGGGGCGGGGAGCTGTGCAGAGGTGGGAATCGCTCCTGTCGGATCCAAGGGCTGCCAGATCTCACCCAGTTGAGAAATTGCAACAGCGGTGGGCATGGAGGGGAATATAGGGGTGACCTCTCCTGCTGCTAGGGGAAGGAGCCTGGATTCATAGGCATCTTCACAGGGGCAGGACTGATGGGCTAGGTGAGAGGATTTGGGGGGGGTGCTGCACAGTTCTCAAAGCCCCTGGGGGTGCAATTTGTGAGCAGGATTTTTCCCTATTGCAAGTGTTGACGTAAAAGACACGGCTCTCGCCTCAAAGGGGATGACAGATAGTTCATTCTGGAGCCAAATATGAGTGACCATGGCCCGGGAACAAATATTTAGGTTACTCCAATTCCATGTTTCAACAGTGTTAACAATTTCATGAAGGTTTTATAGGTACAGAACAAAAGCAAGTCATCAATCGAGGTGCTTTTCAAATACCTCGGCTGACCATCAAGTCGACGGGTGGAAGTCCTGTGGGGAAATCTCCACCATAGGCCTCAGATGCTAGCTGATGACATTCTTAGCCCTTGGGTGGGTGGAGGCTGGGGGTCTGATCTTACATTCCAAAGAGGATCGCACCTGATCAACTGATAGTCACCAGGATGTTCGTTCAGACAGAGGTGGGCAAGAAATGGCTATTAAGGGGCTAAAGGCAGCCCAAGGTAATTTGGCTCTGACTTGCAACATTCCGTCTCTGTGATCACAAGAGCTTTATTAGTACATTCAGCCTTGCTAGAAGTAAGTATAATAAATACTCATAACAGATATAACAGAAATTTTAAAAGTTATTTGAGAGAGGACAATGGGCATGCCAGGGCTTCCAGCCAGTACAAACAACCTCCAGATGCATGCGCCACCTTGTGCATGGAACCTGGGTCCTTTGGCTTTGCAGGCAAGCACCTTAACAGCTAAGCCATCTCTCCAGCCCAGAAATAATGCTTTTCTAGAAACTTTAGTTCACACAGGAGAGAGACAGACTTGATCAAGGAGACTGGCCCACTCGGGAGGATTTGCACATCCTTGTTCGGGAATTTTTGCTCTTTCCCTATAACATGACTTTTAAGGGTGATAGGGGTTAGGGACCCTCGCTACCAAAACACTGCTTTTCATCCTCCTCCAGGGTCCACTCTAATGCAGGCCCTCTATGACTGAGCGCAAGGGAGCGGAAGAGACGGGGACCACCCGGGCCCCTAACACATTGCAAGGAGATGCCAAGGATACGGGCAGAGGGTGAGGAGGAAGCTCTGAAGCCTGGTTCTCTGGAATGTTCTGGATCCTGCTCTCACAGGCAGGACAGCTGCTGTGTTGGGTTGGCACAGAGCACCTGAGAATGACAGGAATCTTCCCCGGACCTTGGAGTTCTTTTGAAGCAAACTTTCCAGGTATTCCATGGCTTTTCCTCCTCTTTGACCTTGTCTGCATTAGAAGTGCCCTTCAGAGGCCCCCCCCAACTCAAGATATTTTGCCCCATTGTGTTTTTTTTTTTAAGATTTTATTTTAATTTATTGATTACAGACAGAGAGAGAGAATGGGTACACCAGGTCCTCTAGCCACTGCAGACGAACTCCAGATGCATGTGCCACCGTGTGCATCTGGCTCACATGGGACCTGGAGAATCGAACCTGGGTCCTTATGTTTTGCAGGCATGCGCTTTAACCGCTAAGCCATCTCTCCAGCCCCGCCCCATTGTTTTTAATTTGGTATTTTAGTTTAGGATTTTTGTTTGTTTTGTCTTATTTTGTTTTTCGAGGTAGGGTCTCGCTCTAGCCCAGGCTGACCTGGAATTCACTATTTAGTCTCAGGGTGGCTTCGAACTCATGGCGATCCTCCTACCTCTGCCTCCCGTGTGCTGGGATTAAAGGCGTGTGCCGCCATGTCTGGTTTAGTTTAGGATTTTTGTTTGAACTTCTTAGAAAGTTGTGATCTGACCTTATTCTTGTGCCTATAATGCCACTGTGGAAATCCTATTACGAAAATTCTGTGTCCTGAGAAGGAAACTGTAAACCCAGGTCCTGGCCTTGGGGGGCACTGGCGCTGTGAGAAGCCATCTCTTACCTTTCCTACAGGGGATGGGGGAGGGGCTGGGCTCATTTTTCTTGTAATTGCATCTGTATTGAATATGTACAGGGGCTTTTTTCGTCTTATCATTATTCCCTAAACAACACAGCATACCAGCCATTTACATAACACTTGCATTGTATTACGCATTATAATTCATCCAGAGATTAAATTAAAACGTACAGAGGATTCGCCAGCATCATGCTCAGATTCTGATAGCCTCAAAAAAAAAAAAAAAAAAAAACCCAGGACCAATTCCTGCACAACCGAGGGAGAACTGGATTGCTCAGGTTGTCATTTTTGCAATTACCAGGGATTGAACCCAGGGCCTTATGTACGCTAGCCAAGAGTCTACACAGAGTCGCTTCCCCAGCCCTTCAAGGCCAGGCTGCGGTGGAACTACACTTGCAAATGAGTGGGCACTGAGCCCGGTGGACTTCCTGAGATCGCCACAGGGCTCTTAGGCCCA
The DNA here is from genome assembly GCA_036346955.1 of Dipus sagitta. Classification (NCBI taxonomy): domain Eukaryota; kingdom Metazoa; phylum Chordata; class Mammalia; order Rodentia; family Dipodidae; genus Dipus; species Dipus sagitta. The sequence goes on along the minus strand of CM070775.1, from coordinate 11,874,846 downwards.
TACACCCACTGCCTCCATTTCCTTATATTCCATAGAAACTAGGAACGGAAAATGGATTTATTCACAGTTTGGCCAATTTGGGAAAAGGAAGATTCCTAGTTTCCCTTTGCCTTTCCTGTGGTAGCTTACAATTGTACAGAAGAGATGAAACAAGGGCCTGGAGAGAAGGCTCAGTGGTTAAAGGCACTTGCTTGCAAAGCCTAACATTCTGGGTGATTCTCCAGTACCCACATACAGCTAGATGCAGAACGTGGTGCATGTGTCCAGTGTTCGTTTTCAGCAGCAGGAGGCCATGGGGCACTGGCACACCCGTTCTCTTGCTCTTTCTCTCTCAAATAAATAAATAATTTTCTTTTAAAGAAAAGATGAAACAAAAGCCCAAAAAAAAAAAAAAAAAAAAGGCACTTGCCTACAAAGCCAAAGGACCCAGGTTCGATTCCCCAGGATTCACGTAAGCCAGATGCACAAGGTAGCACATGCGTCTGGAGTTTGTTTGCAGGGGCTGGAGGCCCTGACATTCCCATTCTCTCTGTCTCTCTCTGTCTCTCTCTCTCTCTCTCTCTCTCTCAAATAAATAAATAAATAAATAAATAATATATTTTTTAAAAATCCATGTTTTGGGGGCTGGAGGAATGGCTTAGCAGTTAAGGCATTTGACTGCAGACCCAAAGGACCCAGGTTCGATTCCCCAGAACCCACATTACCCAGATGCACAAGGGGGCGCAAGCATCTGGAATTCGTTCACAGTCGTTGGAGGCCCTGGTGTGCCCATTCTCTCTTTCTCTCTCTCTCTCTCTGCCAAATAAATAAAATAAAATAAATGTGTGTGTGTGTGTGTGCATTCAATCCCAGTACCTTAGATAAACAACTGTGAGATGAGCTGTCAGCACCCTGTGAAATCTCTTCCTGTTAGACAACTTCCTCCTCGGGTGCCAGGAGCTTTGCCTCTTTCCCTTCCCCTAGCATGGGATTCTTTGAGGTCTTTTGTGTGCATGCCTTCTCAATAGGATGAGAACTGGAGGGTGGGCACAAGGGTCTCTGTGGAAAACCTCTCTCCCACCAAGTGTGACTTCAGCACGAGGTCATGATTCCAAGGTGCTGACAGGGGCTGGGGTAGGCTCCGGGAGAGCCTCATCCATCTCAGCTTGGGTACTCTGTGCCATTCACTTGTGCTTTTGACTCCTATTTCCTTATCATACAGCCTCCAGTAACTAACTCCATGAGGCCTGGCCAGCCTGAAAGTTCCTTCCCGGGAAGAGAGAACATTTCTGCTTTCTAAACTCCACGGTACTTAAGAAACCACGGAGACTACAGTGAGCGCACAACTACTCAGGGGTTGGCAGGACAGGAGAGAAAGAGCCTCCAAGGAACCTTGCTTTGAGCTCACCCTGGGATTACTATGCCACAGTTGCCATGACAGTTATTGACGATGATATAGAAAAGAACTCCCCACCTTGGTCCACTTCTCCAAGCTACTAGTGACCATTCTTCTTTTCTTTTTTTTTTAAAAAATTCTTTATTTACTTATTCATTTGAGAGAGTAAGAAAGAAAGAGACAGACAGACAGAATGGGCACGCTAGGGCCTCCAGCCACTGCAAATGAACTCCAGATGCTTGTGCCCCTTTGTGCATCTGGCTTACGTGGGTCCTGAGGAATTGAACCTGGGTCCTTTGGCTTTGCAGGCAAGCGCCTTAACTGCTAAGCTATCTCTCCAGTCCGCCATTTTTCTTTTCTTCCAACTTTTCTGTTTCTTTCTGGCAATGTTCTCATTTTTTCCCAGGCTTGAAAAACCCTCTGTTGAAGTTAGGGTGACTGGGCCCCTGAAAAGTCAGGAAGGTCTTGTACTTGCTGGAGATCAAAGGATGATCTGGCTTCTTATCTCTTGCCTAGTTCCCTAGACCTGTTTATCCATATCCAAGCTTCTCCCTGGGAGGGAGGTCTTTTTCTATAATCCTGGCATGGTGGTTGGTCAAGCTTAGATCCCAGAATGTGGCATCATGGCCAGCCTCTTCCTGAGCCAGCTTCTAGCCCAGACCAATCACTGCCCCTCTGGCTCACCTAAGCAGAAAGGTAGGGCCCCACCATAAGCTTAGAAATACTCTGGCAAGGGCAGGGCAAGCTGTCTGTGCCGCCTGACCGCTGGTGAACCCCCAGCTTCTGGTGAGTTTTTCCTTGGCTCGAGGGGAGACCCTCCCAGCCCTTGCTTTCCACATGGGCTCTTTATCCCCTCCTGTCCTCCACATAGTGGGAGCTTTGTCCTCTTTCTTTTCTGACCTCCCTATGGTTTTTCTGGGGCCCACCTCGTGGGCTGTCAAGCCACGTGGGGGTATTCATTCTCCTTTCCTTCGTTCTGTACTTCCCACGATAAATATTATAATTTAATAATTATCCTTCTCAATCTTATTTTATTCAAATCTCTGGTTAAAAATACACAAAGGAGCCGGGCGTGGTGGTGCACGCCTTCAATCCCAGCACTCCTCAGGACGCAGAGGTAGGAGGATCGCAGTGAGTTCAAGGCCACCCTGAGACTCCATAGTGAATTCCAGGTCAGCCTGGGCTAGAGTGAGACCCTACCTCAATAAAAACAAACAAACAAAAATACACAAAGGGCTGGAAAGATGGCTTAGCAGATAAGGCACTTGGCTGCGAAGCCCAAGGACTCATGTTCAACTCTCCAGGTCCCCCGTAAGCCAGACGCACAGTGACACAAGCACGCAAGGTTGCACATGCACACAAGGGGCACATGCATCTGGAGTTTGATTGCAGTGTCTGCAGGCCCTGGTATGCTTGCATTCTCTCTCCCCCCCTCCCTCTCTCACTCTTGCATTAAAAAAAAAGGCAGTCATAAAACAAAAATAGATACAAACCTAGGGTTTGGTGTTCAAGGACTTTGCTGAACCCCTAGCACCCCGTTTCACTTGCACTGTCCTGTATGTGGGAGTTAGACGGGCTTCCCTCCTACATGCGTCCCAGGAAAGTCTGTATCCAGTACCCACAGCTCACTAAGTGTCTATTTAGAGCAAGATCAATCTGCCCACGACTGCCTTTGCCCTCCAAAATGGTCTGGAATACTTCAAGTTCAAACAGAGGCATGGGGAAGGGATGGGGAGGGCCAAGCAGCTTTAATAAAGTTTCCTTCTTCCTGTTATTTCCCCAAGGTGCTAAAACCTAGGTATGGTTTGATTTTGTCTCTCCTGCTATTGATTTTTTTTTTTTTTCTCTCAGCAGTGTCTTATTGAGAGAGCATTCCAGCTCAAAGAGGTTGGGTTTCCTTGTCTAATTTCCTCCTTACTGGTTGAACTTGTCCCACTCGGGCAAATCTCACTGGGGCAATGGAGTTGCTCTTATCGAACTTTCCCCGGCTCTATCATTCTCTTCTCTTGTACTGGAGTCGTTGGGGATAAAGGACCTTATTTTTCAAACACAGAAGCCTAAACTGCTCGTCCCCAGCGCAGGAGGAGTGAGAGTGAAATTACAGCCGCCGGCCGTTTGAATCTTTCTCCAGCTGTAAGCACACACCGTGTTATGAATAATAAAACCACCTCCTTGTAAGTCTCTCTCTCTCAGGAGTGTGGCGCAGTTTGCCAACATGATCGTATCAATCCTTACAATATTTATATAAGGCGGGCGCAAGCCTCGACATCTCTTCGGGACTCCTTCAGCCCATGTATTGGGGGTGGGGGGTCCCACAGCATTTCTCTCCAGCCTCTTGGCTCAAGTAAGTCCTTGCCCCCTTCATGCTGTGTGAGCCAGGCGAGGAGATGGCTCATTTCTGCAGAGGCTGAGGTATGAGCATCATTATGGGTTCAAGGCCAGCCCGGGGCTACAGCGAGTTCCACGTCAGCCTGGGTGACAGTGAAACCCTACCTCCAAAACAAAACGAAACAAACAAACAAAAATGCTGTGTGGTTGGAGATAATAAAGAATATGAAAATGTCTTGCTTCCCCAACTGCAAAAGAAGAAGCAGGATGTGTCCCAGAAACGCATCTGAGAGGGACGGAAATGTGTCCCAGACACTGCGCGTCTCAGCCATCTGCTTCCACAGCTCTGTCTCCTTTACACTCGGGGTACCCCAGCACCCATGTGCTGGGCAGGATCCAGCTGGCGAAGACTCATCTATCTATCACTGTCCTCAACATCAGAGCCTGGGAACTCAGGGAGCCAGGCAGCAGAGGCTCTCAGCGGACCTGCAAAAAGGAGATGCTGCCTTCCACGTATTTGAGGTAGAGCTTACCAATTCTGCCCAAAGCGAGTGCCTCTCTGTCTTCATTACTGACCTCCTCCCCTCCTGTCCTACCCAGAGCCCTTTCTTCCAGCCCATTCACATGTTCCACTGCCATCAAGCTCCCCAAGGACTCCCCTTCCTTACACTTTTTCTTCCCGGCATCTCCCATCTCTCTGTATTGTTGGTATTTGTTTGTTGGTTTTGCCTTCATTTTTTATTTATTTATTTATTTATTTGACAGAGAAAGAGGGAAAGAGAGAGTGAGAGACTGAGTGCACCAGGGCCTCCAGCCACTGCAAACGAATTCCAGATGTGTGCGCCCCCTTTGTGCGTCTGGCTAACGTGGGTCCTGGGGAATTGAACCAGCGTCCTCTGGCTTTGCAGGCAAACACCTTAACCGCTAAGCCATCCCTCCAGCCCCGGGTTTTGCCTTTCTTATTTGAAGACATATGTAAAGAACAGAGCATCCTTTAGTAAAACTGGTCCAGCTTTGCAACAGTGAGATTTCAGGGAGCCTTACAATTCTCTCTGCTTTGCTAACTGGTTCCAAATCATAGCTGAATGGACCGGCAGCCAGGTAAATTGTGATTCTGAACATGTGATATTGAGAGAGAGACATTTCTATCTATTGTGATGGCTTTGGTTGAACTGAGGCGGGATGCTACTTGGCATCTGACATTTTTTCCTTGGGCACGATGCATACTAGGTTTTTTAAAATTTACTTTATTTAAAAATATGGAATGCTTCACGCATTTGCATGCCATCCTTGTGCAGGGGCCATGCTAATCTTCTCTGCATCGTTCCAATTTTAGGTATATGTGCTGCCCAAGTGAGCACTCTGTGTTTATTTTTTACTAAAGACATTGAACAAGTTTTGATATCTATATACATATATATATATACACATATATATATACACACACATACATACATATATATACATCCATATATATTTATATACATACATATATATTTATATATATACATACATATATATTACACATAACATATATCTATCTATTTGTTTTATTTATTTTTGGTGGTGTTGGAGATGAAACCCAGAGCCTCAATTTTGCTAGGCAAGTCCTCTGCCATTGGCGTATACCCTCGGCTCTGGATCAATATTTTTTTTGGGGGGGGGATTTGAGGTAGGGTCTCCCTCTACCCCAGGCTGACCTGGAATTCACCGTGTTGTCTCAGGCCGGCCTCGGACTCACCACCATTCTCCTACCTCTGCCTCTGAGTGCTGGGATTAAAGGCGTGCACCACCACACCTGGCTCTTGGATCTATGTTTTTGTTTTGTTTTGTTTTTTTGAGGCAGGGTCTCACTCTAGCTCAGGCTAACCTGGAATTCACCATGTAGTCTCAGGGTGGCCTTGAACTCATAGTGATCCTCCTACCCCAGCCTCCTGAGTGCTGGGATTAAAGGTGTGCTGCCACCACACTGGGCTTTTTCTGGATCAATTTTTGAATCAAAGAAATAATAATGCAGAAAGGTATTCAAATCGTTTCTTTTAAGATATTTTCATTTTTTTTTTTTTTTAAGAAGCAACCCCTGTTATCTGTTTAGCTGGTCATACTAAGTACTCTGTATCCCCGGCCATTGGAGGGAGAGATTGGGAAGGCAGGTGTCTGGCTGGTGTTTATGTCACTATAACCCGTGTCGAGCATGGCACCTGTGACATGGTGGAAATTCCATAGGCATTACCTGAATGACCAAGACAGTGAGGGAGCCCACTGAGTTGCAAAAAGAGGTGCTAGGAGACTCCGTGCTGGACTCCGGAACAGAGGACAGGCCTCGGGACCACAGACCCGTGAGAGTGGACACCTCTGTGAGCTTGACCAGGAGTGGACACCTCTGTGAACTTGACCAGGAGTGGACACCTCTGTGAACTTGACCAGGAGTGGACACCTCTGTGAACTTGACCAGGAGTGGACACCTCTGTGAACTTGACCAGGTACCTGAAGCCATCTACCACCTGTATAACCACGTTCAGTGCTGTTGCAATTATCTCCACACTGCTGGACAGTGCACACTACCAAGAGCAGCTTGTAGGAGGAAAGGGGTCATTTTGGCTTACAGACTCCAAGGGAAGCTCCGTGATGGCGGGAAATGTGGCGAGAGTGGAAGCTGGACATCATCTTCTGACCAACATCAGGTGGACAACAGCAGTAGGAGAGTGAGCCAAACAGTGGCAATGGGGAGTTGGCTCTAACACCCATAAGCCCACACCCCAAAAACCCTCCTTCAACAAGGTTCCAATCCCCAAATTGCCATCAGCTGGGGATCAAGCATTCAGCACACACAAGGTTATGGGGGGCGGGGGGGGGGTGCGGGCAGAACACCTGAATCAAACCATCAACAAATACACTCGTATTTACTGAAACTTTCACAGATGTTTTGGACACTCTATTCAACTCCAGAGATACTAAATTAAATAGGACACTGTTCTCAAAGAACTCATCATGCATCAATGTATTAAATATTAGACTGAACTATGTTTCTCTCTTTTTTTTTAAGTTGGATAAGTGCTGGAGAAATGTCTTAGTAGTTAAGGTACTTGCCTGCGAAGACTAACAACCCGAGTCTGACTCCCCAGTACTCACGTAAAGGCAGATGCAAAAAGCTACGCATGCATCTGGAGTTCGCTTGCAGTGGCTGGAGGCCCCCGGCTGATCCATTCTCTCTGTCTCTCTTCCTCTGTTTGCAAATATATACATATATTTTAAAGCTGGGTATGCCAGTCAGTTTGAATGGTTGCACTCTATTTTTCTGCATATAAATCTTCAGCTCTGGAACAGCATGTGAACAGCTGTCCATCCTTACAGTAGGCGTCTGGACGCAGTGCTGTTTGAACAAATCTCTCTGTGCTTCTCTCTGCTCGCCCTTTGCCCGGAGCTGCCCACGAGTCTTTGATGGGCATGACCTCAGGAATCGGCAACCTTTGTCATCCATACCTATGAAACGAGCTTGCTCCTCATGAAGACTGACCCCGCTGTCACTCTAGGGAAAGGGCCTCTGTCAAGCGGGGCCCCTGAGGAAGCGACATATGGCTTTGCCTAATGCTTCTATAGTGTCCTTCTGTTTAAATGCACTCAGACCAATGAGCCCAGGACTCGCACTCCATTTCCTGCCCTGCTACCAAGAGGCCTAGCTCAGCACACAAACCCAGACTCTCAGAGGCGAGTGAGACCTGAATCAGCTAGCACCCTGCCTGAGGCTGGAACTCTGTCCTCAGGACCCTGACAAGTGGCTGTAGAGTCTGTATCCTGATGGAAGACAGGGAAAGAGAGAGAGGGAGACCTTTTTCAACAGTGACAACAGTGAGCCCTTTGGTTTGTTAGAGCTTTTTTTTTTTTAATTTTTTAATTGTTTTATAGAAGGTTGTTTCTGTATATTGAGCTAAAATCTCTCCCTTGCCAAGGCCTTATTTCCTCTGCCCTTCCCACAGCATCTTCTTGTTCTCCACTCGTGTCTTTTACTAGAATAAAACCCACTTATTCCTTCTCCCTCTCTACTCCTCAACTACTTGAAGACGGGAAGCTAGTCTTTGTCTCTTCCCTTTTTCTCCTTTCCAAGCTGAGCCGTCTCCCAAGTCTCCCATCCCATCCTGCCTGTGTCTGGCGTGGTGTCCAGAGCCCTGCCTTTGCTCTCCGTTCCCCTGGCCGTGTGTCATGAGACATCTGGATGGCAGCGCCTTGAAGCAGGCATCGCTTTCCAGTTGCCTTGGCCAGCATGCAGTGTCTGACTAGGGTTGGGCCCCTCTGAAACCCACGTTCCAAGTTTGCTTGCATCGTGTGCTGCTCAGGGAAGCGGGGCCGGTGAACAGGTGAACGGGTCAAAAGGGATGCACGTCCTTCTCTTTCCAGTGAGTTCTCCCTTCTCCCACGCCGGATTGGTTACCAAGAGTGGACTGTCACAAAGCATGTCCTCGCAGCTTGTCAATCCTGCCCAAACCTGCTTCCCCTCCCCCACTTGACCTTGAGCTGAAGCAGCCCGAGGCCCTCACTAGAGGTGAGTGGATGCCAGAAACCTGCTCTTGGTCTGCCCTGCCCTAGATCCATGAGCCCAAACTCACCTCTTGCCTTTATGAATTACCCCGCCTCAGAAACACTCTTGTTGCAACAGAAAATAGACCAAGACCGTTTGGTACTATATTTTTATTCAGTAGATCCTACAATCGAATGAATCTAATAGCTCACAAAAGCCTTTGACGAAAGAAAAACTCAAATTAAATTTTTTTTATTTTTAATTTATTTGAGAGCGACAGAGAGAGAAAGGCAGATAGAGAGAGAGAATGGGCACACCAGGGCCTCCAGCCACTGCAAACGAACTCCAGACATGTGCGCCCCCTTGTGCATCTGGCTAACGTGGGTCCTGGAGAATCGAGCCTCGAACCGGGGTCGTTAGGCTTCATAGGCAAGTGCTTAACCACTAAGCCATCTCTCCAGCCCAAGCTGCTTTTCTTTTTTTTTTTTTAAATAGAAAGTGTAATTAAACCAGGACCTAAATGTGTTGGTACAATATCAACTAGACTGACAAAAGGTACTAATTTCTTCAAATTAGTCCCAAGCTGGTTTCTGGCTTGTCCCTCTAACCCGAGTCACACCTGTTTACCCTTGCCTGCCAATTAGAATATCAACTGGGTTCAGAGGTCAGCCTGGGCTAAGACAATGTCTCTTTATTTTGCATAATACCAAACAGAAACTGGAGGAACCAATTCCTACTGCTTGTGAATGACTCCAAGAAGCAATGCATTGCGCGTGCCTTTATACTAGCCACGGTGTTTCCCAGGACAGCCCAAAGTTGTTACTTAATAAGTAAATGCTTTGTGTTCTATACCTTCAGATTGTTTTTATTTTTATTTTTTGTGGATTTTTGAGGTAGGATCTCGCTGTAGCCCAGACTGACCTGGAATTCACTATGCAGTCTCAGGGAGGCCTCACACTCACAGCGATCCTCCGACCTCGGCCTCCCCAGTGCTGGGATTAAAGACTTGCACTGCCACGCCCTGGAAACCTTCAGATTTTTGTCCGCCAAAGACCATGGATTCATTTTACTCATAGAAAATTCCCATATTCCCCAGAAAAAGCTGAGCAATTTTCTCTTTACAGAAAGGGACCCGGTGACTAGGCTCATTGTTATAATTTAGTGGCAGCATCGATTTTCTAAGTATACCAAGAAGAGAATAGTGTCTCCTCAATATGTTGACTTAAATGAAGGATGTTGACAAAAACAGACCCAGTCCAGCCACGGGTGTGGTCAGAGCCGTTGCTCTGAGCGCCTTATCCGCTGGGGGTTCTGGGTCCAGGCAGATCTTGGGGAAATCCTCACGCATTATGGAAACAGAAAATCCTTTCAAGAGGAAAGAGGACAGATTTTATCGTCCATTCCTAGTTCCATTATTGCCCAAGCACTTGTCTTTTTTTCCCCAAGGCCATGTTAAGTACCTTAATGACTGCTACAACCACCCAATCCTGGGAACCCTAAGGCATCTGTATTTTTTTAAAAATATTTTTAACATTTTTATTTATGTAAGAATGAGTGAGAGAGGAAGAGGCAGATAGACAGAGAGAGAATGGGTGCTCTAGGTCCTCCAGATGCTGCAAACAAACTCCAGATGCATGCGCCACCTTGCTCATGTGGCTTATGTGGGTACTAGAGAATCAAACCTGTGTCGTTTGGCTTCACAGGCAAGCATCTTAACCATGAAGCTATCTCTCCAGCCCTCTTTCCTAAAAGACTATTTTATATTTATTTGAGAGAGACAAAGAAAAAGAGGCAGGTAGGTAGATAGAGAGAGAGAAAAAAAATGCAAGAGCCTCTAGCCACTACAAACAAATTCCAGATGCATGTGCCACATTGTGCATCTGGCTTTATGTGGGTACTGGGGAATAGAACCTGGGTCCTGAGGCTTTGCAGGCAAGTACTTTAGATGCTGTGCCATCTCTGCAGCCCCAGGCTCTAGTATTTCTGACTTCACTGAGACCTTATGCTTGCTATATACATGGGTGACTTTGTATCCGGATACATTTCAAGGAGAGGTTGGTAATGACAGCACAGAGCAATGTCTGTCAAGGGTCCCTTGCCCAGGTTGGTGTTGGGCCACAGTACTGTGCTCAGAGGTGCCTGACACCTGCCCAGAAGCACCTTTCTTCAGGAGTCAGAGTATCCTGCTTCATCCGGCAATGGAGAGGTGGCACTGTACTCCTGAAGGAACAGAGGAGAAAGGTCCGGACAACAAGACACTGGATATGCTTAACTCTCAGAAGAAATCAACACGCTGAGTCACTTCATCCTCCTTTCGTTGTCCTGACTCCTCCAAACACAGGGGTGAGAATTCTCAACATCTTTGTTACTGGGGACGGACAAGAAAGCTTCCTCTCCTACCGTCGAGGGGCATCTGTAATAGTATGAGATATTGACTCACTGAATTGGAGCAAGCTTCATGCTGGATACGGGTCAACAACCCCTATTAAAAAGAAAGCAAGGGGGTTGCTGGAGAGATTTAAAGGTGCTTGCTTGCAAAGGCTGATGGTCCGGGTTCAGTTCCCCAGGACCCATGTAAAGCCGGATGCACAAAGTGTTTATGTACAGGGACAGGAGGCTCTGGTATGCTCACATCCTCATACTCCCTGTCTGCCTCTTGCTTTTTGTTTTGTTTTGTTTTGTTTTTGTTTTTTGAGGTAGGGTTTCACTCTAGCCCACGCTGACCTGAAATTCACTCTGTATTCTCAGGGTGGCCTCAAACTCACAGCGATCCTCCTACCTCTGCCTCCCGAGCGCTGGGACCGAAGGTGTTTGCTACCATGCCCAGCATCTTTTTATTATTTTTACTATTTATTTTGAGAGAGAGAGAGAGAGAATGGGCACACCAGCGCCTTCAGCTACTGTGAATGAACTCCAGAAGCAAGAGCCCCCTTGTGCGCATGTGCAACATCATGGCCTTGCGTCACTGTGCGTCTGGCTACGTGGGACCTGGAGATTGGAACATGAGTTCTTAGGCTTTGCAGGTAAGCAACTTCACCGCTAAGGCATCTCTCCAGCTCTGCCTCTTTCTTTCTGTCTGTCTCTCAAATAAATAAAAATAGGGAGATAGCTCAGTAAGTAAAGTGTTTACCTTGTAATAATGAGGATGTGAGTTCTATCCCCAGAACCAGTGTTAAGAAAGAAAGAAAGAAAGAAAGAAAGAAAGAAAGAAAGAAAGAAAGAAAGAAAGAAAGAAAGAAAATTCTGGGCACAGTGGTGCACACCTGTAATCGTAGCACTCAGGATGCAGAGGAAGGAGGATCACCATGACTGTAAAGGCAGCCTGGACTACAGAGTGAATTCCAGGTAAGGTAAGCCTGGGTTACAGTGAAACATTATCCTGAAAACAAAACAAACAAGCAACACAACAACAACAGAAAGGAAGGTGGGGAGGCAAAAGACGGAATCCCTGGTGTTAGCTGGGCCAGCCAGTCTAGCCTACTTGTCAACTTCCAGGCCAATGAAAAACTCTGTCTCAAAAAAAGGGGCTGGGGCCGGGCGTGGTGGTACACAGCTTTAAACCCAGCACTCTGGAGGCAGAGGTAGGAGGATCACTGTGAGTTCAAGGCCACCCTGAGACTACATAGTGAATTCCAGGTCAGCCTGGGCCAGAGTGAGACCCTACCTCGAAAACATAGGGTGGGGGGGTGGCTGGGGAGCTGGAGAGATGGCTTAGCAGTTAAGCCTGATGACTGGGGTTTAATTACCCAGTACCCACATAAAGCCAGATGCTCAAAGTGGCGTATGCATCTGGAGTTCATTTGTAGCAGCTACTCTTTGTCTTTCTCCTATCTCGCTCTCTGCTTACAAATAAATAAAGGAAAAAGAAACCTTTTTTTTTTAAAGGGAATGGTGCCTGAGGAGCAATATCTGAGGTTGTACTCTTACCTCCACACATATGTGCACACACACACACACACACACACACACTAAAAGCAATGCAGTGAGTAGAAATGTAACACAGGCCCCTGCTCCCAGTGTGTGCTTGGACCCTGTGAAATGCTGAGGGAAGTTGCTAGGAAGGAGAGCCTGGACCCAGGTGTGTGTGCCAACAGTTACCCACTCTTGCGCACTGCGCTCCACCTTGCTGGCTCCTCGGAGCCTGGGCTTTGGCAGGATAGTGTTTAGAAAAGCCCACATTTTGGAATCAACTAGATTTGGATTCAAGTCCCAGCTGAGCCACTTACTAAGTATGACATCATGAGCAAGACACATTCTCGGTGTTTCTTATCTTAAGGAGCTCTTTGGGGTTTGTTGTTTGTTTTGAAGCCCCAAGGATGGAACCCAGAGCCTTGGCACACTAGGCAAAATCTCCCAGCTCTGGTGTCTTGTATTTTAAATGATAATAATGGGGCTGGAGAGGTGGCTTAGCAGTTAGGATGTTTGCCTGAAAAGCCAAAGGACCCAGGTTCGATTCCCCAGGGCCCACATAAGCCAGATGCACAAGGTGGCACATGTGTCTGGACTTTGTCTGCATTGGCTGGAGGTCCTGGCATTCTATCTCTCTCTCTCTCTCTCTGCCTCTTTCTCACTCTCTTGCATTAATAAATAAAAAATATTAAATGATAATAATGCTACTTTGTAAGTCTATTTGGAGCAATTAATCAATTATTGCTTTAGCTCTTATCTCAGAGCCTGGCACACAGTAAAAGACAGTAGTTCCCTCCTTATCTGTTAGGGATATGTTCCGGGACTCCCCATGGAAACTAAAAGTCTTGTGTTTACTATGCTTTTTACCCTGTGTCAATGTTTAATTCATAATCTGGCACATTAAGAGATTAACAATAGTAAGTAAACTGTAATAAAATTGCCAACATTACTGTTCTGACACTTAGGGGCGTTAAATAAAGGTAGGGCTGCTTGAAACGACACCATGATGCCGCCGCAGTCCACGTGACTAAGGGATTAACGGGACAGTAGCGTATACAGCATGGACACGCCACGCAGAGGAAGGATCTATGAAGCAAACAGACAGAGCAGGACGTTGCCGGTTTCATCCTATTACTCAGGATGGTGAACAACTTCAAGCCTGTGAATTATGTCTGGAATTTTCCCATCGAATATGTTCATGCCACAGGTAACTTAAATGACTGAAAGGGAAACTGTGGACAAGGAGAGGAACAACTGTAGTACAATGCTTTAAAAAGCCGACCATGCTGGGTATGGTGGCGCACACCTTTAATCCCAGCACTCGGGAGGCAGAGGTAGGAGGATCACTGTGAGTTCGAGGCCAGCCTGAGACTCCATAGTGAATTCCTGGGCTAGAGTGAGACCCTACCTCAAAAAAAAAAAAAAAAAAAAAAAAGTGACCAATATTATCAAAGTACATTTTATGCATGTATGAAGATGTCACAACTGGGCTGGAGGGATGGCTTAGCAGTGAAGGTGGTTGTCTTCAAAGCTAAAGGACCCAGGTTGATTCCCCAGGACCCACGTAAGCCAGATGCACAAGGGGGCGCATGCATCTGGAGTTTGTTCATTTGCAGCAGCTGAAGGCCCGGGCACACCCATTCTCTCTCTCTCTCTTTCTTGCACTTCGTGCACGTGGCTATTGGAGAATCAACCCCGGGACGGAAGGGATTACAAGCAAGCACCTTAACCACTGAGCCATCTATACAGCCCCCTCAATCCTTTATCGCTTATTTTAATTTTGAAAACAGGGTCCCACTAAGTAGCCTAAGAAGGCCTTGACCACCCTGTCTCCTCCTCTCCAGCAGCTGGAGTCTTGTGCCACCAGCCCGGGCCTCTCTTACACTTTGTGTGCTCTGGTCACACAGGTCATTGCTTGACTGGGCAGCTTGGCATCTCTCAGGAAAGCAACCAAGACTCGGGGCCACTTAAAGCACATCTTAGTGGCCGTTGCTCATAAACATTTTGGTGGCAAATGATCACGAAGGTAGTAATAAATTCAAATGCAAAGTTATGGGATCATTTGTAGATATATATATAAGGCCCAACAACCCGGGTTCATTTCCCCAGCACCCACATAAAGCTGGATGCACAAAGTGGCACATCTGGAGTTCATTTGTTCCTGGCACACCCATTCTTTCTCTCTCTCTCTCTTCTTGCAAATAAAAAATATATACATTTTAAGCCAGGCGTGGTGGCACATGCTTTAATCCCAGCACTCAGGAGGCAGAGGTAGGAGGATCACTGAGAGTTCGAGGCCACCCTGAGACTACATAGTGAATTCCAGGTCAGCCTGAGCCTCGAAAAAACAAACAAACAAAAGAAGAAAGAAAGAAAGAAAGAACGAAAGAAAGAAAGAAAGAAAGAAATTTTTAAAGTAAAAGGACTTGTGAATAGCCCAATGTTAGAGTGCTTGCTTAGCAAGAGGAAGGCCGTAAGTTCGATACCCAGTGTTGCATAAACGAAAAGAAAGAAAGAAAGAGTTACCTAAATCCTCCACAGGTTATATGGTCAGCTCGGAGGGTAGGGAGCAGGGCACCCTAAGAACCAAAAGGACAAGATGGCTGCTGTAGCCTCCCGGGAACTGTCTGTTCTGTACCTAAAGAGTGTGGGCGCTTGCAGCAAGTAAGTGGGGTTATTGTCAGTTGCTGAGTAAATTATTAAGAGGAACTGAAAAGAGAAAGAAGCATAAGACTGGGTGGTGAGGGGAGGGGAGAGGGCGTGTTGAACAGACGCTGAGCCGAAGCCAGGGGAGACAGAGAGATAAAAACAAAGGGAGTCAAGCCGGGCGTGGTGGCGCACGCCTTTAATCCCAGCACTCGGGAGGGAGAGGTGGGAGGATTGCCGTGAGTTCGAGGCCACCCTGAGAATACAGAGTGAATCCCAGGTCAGCCTACCTCAAAACCTACCTTGAAAAAACAAAAAAATAAATCAATAAATAAATAAAGTCAGAGGAACAGAGGTAGAAGAGAGAGACAGAGAGGAAAAGAGAGAGAGAGAGATCTTGCCACTTTCAGAAACTGAGACTGTAGCCCTTTGAAGACATAGGACACAGTAGAAAGGAGGGGGGACCAGGAAGGAGCCCACTGTCCTAAACACTGAAATAGGGCGTCTTGAATTGCAAACACTCTGTGGCTGGCCAGAGCTCACAAACCCCCTGTCCAGGCCCCTGTAGAGCACCATGGGGAAAGGACTTGGCCTCTCACACCCAAAGAGGAAAGGGTGTAGCCCCCATTGGTCACTCCCCCCCACCCCACCCCAGCCACCAGACTGGCCATCTTTTCTCCTCATGTCTGGTCACTTGGGCAGGGACACAGACTTGGCAAGACCGAAGCTGTAACTGCGGCGCCCATTATAGCTAACAAGCAAGAGGCACACACCACTCATTTGCCAGCCACTGAAAATAACACCTATAATTTATTTCCTGCTTCTGGCCTCTGCTGGACAGTCCCCAGGCCCTCGGAGGCTCTGGACGCCACAGTATCTGTTGACCCTTTGTTGACCCTTTCCTGCCTGCGAGTCCCCCCCCCCCAACTTCCACCCCGCTCCACCCCCATCTCCTGATGTCCAGGAGTGGGAACTGCCCAAGACAGTGGCTCTAGGGTCCTAACCTGTCTACACGGCTGCTCACAAGGCCCCCAAATGGCCATGCCCACCGCTTTCAAGGTACGCTCTGTTGGAACTAGAAACAACGGGAGGACTCTCTCTCCAACACAGCTGAGTGTAGGGGCATTGGGTCTGCGACGCTGTGAAGGTGCATTTATGAGTGTCGTGGGGGAAAAGGCTCCCCGGGGTCCTCTTTCCTTCTAGGAGCGACCTCAGTGTGTGCTGGGGCTTGGAGCAGCCGGGTACTCTCAGTCTATTCATTTTGCTTCCATTTGCAGTAATTTATTTATCTGTTGGATTAGGAGCCTCTGCAGAGGAAACACAGCCCTCCTGGATACGGAAATGTGGAAGGAATCCCTTCCTGGCTTTGGTCCTCCAGGAAGCTCTGTTCTTTCAGGAAAAGGGCTTAGACGGGGTCACAAAGGTGGGTTGTCCTACCACACATAGCTCCTGTAAATATGAACCCCAGATGAGAGTCCAGCCAGCCTGCAGGGAACAAGACACCACCCTACCCTCGCTCCCCAAGAAAGGGCGTGATGAAAACTCTCCTCCCTCTGTAGTTCTGTTCGAAGCTCATGCAACGCTAATAGTCCTCTGACTTGGGGGACCCACCCAGGGCACACCTTGAGTTTCTGCCCCTCGGAAATAGGATGGGTCTTCTACAGAGACAATGCTATGCCAGACCTCTGAGACCCATGGACCTACGCTGGTTCCCTAGGTTGTACAACCCTCCTCTCCATCAAACACAATGGGTGAGATTAACCCCCCCACACACAAAAAGCAAAAAACAAACAAACAAAAACACCCCACCAAAACCAAAAACAGGGCTGGAGAGATGGCTCAGCAGCTAAGGCTCTTGCCGGCAAAGCCTAAGGACCAGAGTTTGATTCCCCAGTACCCACTTAAAGCCAGATGCACAAGGTGGCACATGTCTGGAGTTCGTTTGCAGTGGCTGGAGGCCCTGGCACACCCATTCTCTCCCTCCCTCTCTCTCTCTCTCTCTCTCTCTCTCTCTCTCTCTCTCTCTCTGTCTTTCTCTCTCTCTGCCTCTTTTTCTTTTTAAAATTTTTTAAGATTTATTTTTATTTGAGACAGAGAGAAAGGGAGAGAATGGGAGCGCCAAGGCCTCTAACCACTACAAATGAACTCCAGATGCATGCGCCACCTTGTGCGTTTGGCTTACGTGGGGCCTGGCGAATCAAACCTGGCACCTTAGGCTTCACAGGTAAGTGCCTTAACCACTAAACCATCTCTCCAGCTCTCTTTCTCTTTCTTTCTCTCTCTCTGTTTCAAATAAATAAATAAAATGTCAAAAACAAACAACTATGCTGTTCTCCATACCCTGGGCTCTACTCTCACTGAGGAGTGAACCTCTTCTGGGGGTCTTTATAATATGTCTTCTGTGGGCAGGAACGTGCTTAACATGGAGGTGGAGAGCGTTAGCCTGAACACAGCAGGAAGGCACACGGGACATCCGCTCCTGAGAGTTCACCTTCCAAGACTGGGTGATGATACTGCTTAACCGAGAAGGTGAGTGATCAGCCTTCATGGCTCTCCTCACGCAGACACTCCATGGAGCAGTTAAAAGCTGAATAGTGCGGGCGTGGTGGTGCACGCCTTTAATTCCAGCACTCGGGAGGCAGAGGTAGGAGGATCGTCAGTGAGTTCAAGGCCACCCTGAGAATACAGAGTGAATTCCAGGTCAGCCTAGACTAGAGTGAAACCCTACCTCGAAAAACCAAATAAATAAATAAATATAATAATTTTTTTAATAAAGCTGAATAGGGGGCTAGAGAGATGGCTCAGTGGTTAAGGCGCTTGCCTGAAAAGCTAACAACCTGGGTTCGATTCCTCAGTACCCACGTAAAGCCAGATGCACACGAAGTGGCACATGTATCTAGAATTTTTTGAAGTGGCTAGGGGCCCTGGTGTGCCCATTCTCTCTCTCTCTCTCTCATTGCTTGAAAATAATTTTTTAAAAAACTATGTTTTTTAAAAGCTGATGGTTCATATGACGCATTACTTTTTTATTTTTTAAAATATTTTATTTATCTGAGAGAGGGAGAAAGAGAGAGAGATGGGTGCTATAGGGCCTATAGCCACTGCAAACGAACTCCAGATGCATGCGCCACCTTACGCATCTGGCTTTATGTCAGTATGGGGGAATCAAAGCGGGAATCAATGGGGGAATCGACAGGGAAATTGAACCTGAGTCCTTTGGCTTTGCAAGCAAGTGCCTTAACCGCTAAGCCATCTCTCCAGCCCCATGTGACACACTCCTAGAGTACTGTGTGGCACGGGATGGCTTAAAGGCTACCCAAAGGTGATTCTACCCCCAGGCCATCTCTTCCCTTCCCCTCCCACGGCTGCAGACAACTGGCAGAGCAGAGAGAAGTGAGGATCCTTTCCCCTCCTCCACCGCTCCGTTCACAGCTACAGGACTTCCAGCAAAGGCACGATGAGCAAGAGAAACGCCCAGACGCTAAAAGGCTTTGGAAATGAGGAGCCGAAGAAACAGGTTCGTGCGGACGGCTGTGCAGCAGTTTGGTCGGATGAAAGGAGCCTGAGCAACGATAATGAACCGCAGGGACGTAGCAAGGACTCCTTAGATTCTTCTGTGTCCCACTGGGACTGCGGCAGTCCCTGGTTCTGGGAATGTAGGGAAGGATGTCTTGTGACCTACTTGAGACAAAGGCCAAAGGATTCTTTTACGATGATCCAGGGAAGGATGTGACAAGGTCAGAGAGACCGTCCTGGCTCCTATGGAATTCTCGAACGGGGTGCTGCATTTCAGAGTAGCGTGTCTTGGGCCCCATCACTGCCACCGTGACAGAGATGGCCCACTGCCGTCAAGGTTGGCATATAGTGACCTTTGAGACATACATGTGTCTCTCCAAACACACGCATCGCTAAAAATGGAGCCTGGGAAAGCTTGAGGGTGGAGGTAGTATTTGAACGGAGCCTTAAAGCAAAGAATAAGAATTTTCCAGTCAGAAAAGACAGAAGAGAGAAACATACAGTGCCCAAGCCGAGATCACAAAAGAGAGTTATCAGACAGGAGTAGAGTGAAGTGACCTTTTCGGTCCTTCAAAGTGACGCTGCTGCTTGCGAATGCGGTTGTGTGTGAGCGCAGAGCAGGGAGGCCTTGGAACGCACTCAGCTTGGCCATGTTTTATGGACAAGCAACCTGAGGCTTTAAACTCAAATGGAATTTCCTTTTTAAAAAATTTATTTATTTGATAGAGAGAGAGAGAGAATGGGCGTGCCAGGGCCTCTAGCCACTGCAAACAAACTCCAGACACATGTGCTACCATGTGCATGTGGCTTACGTGGTTTCTAGGGACTCGAACCTGGGTCCTTAGGCATCGCAGGCAAGGGCCTTAACCACCAAGCCATCTCTCCAGCCCCTCAAATGGAATTTCTAAGGGTTAGATAACCGTGTAGTGAAGAAAAACATGAAGTTGCCTAAAGCCTTGTTATGAATAAGATTACCACAACCAAACATCTGTCTTGCTTCACACCCACAGGGTTTCCTGGGGCCATAGCACCTCACTTAATAGTGTTTGTGTGTGAAAATGAGAGAAGTCTCTGGGCTGAAGTGATTCATGGAGGAATGCTTTGGTCAACTTCACATCACTATAACAAAAGCCTAAGATAATAAACAAGTAAAGAGAGAAGATTTATTCTGGCAGAAGTTTTGGAGTTTGCAGTCCAGGATTGGTTGACCCTGTCATTTGGTCCTGAGACCTTCAGGAAGCACATCACAGTGGCAGCACTTAGGAGAGAAAGAAAAGAAAAGAAAAGAAAAGAAAAAAAAAAAAAAAACACCTGGCAGCAAACAAACAGAAAGAGGAAAGAAAGAGGGACTTTGGCCGGGCGTGGTGGCACACGCCTTTAATCCCAGCACTCAGGAAGCAGAGGTAGGAGGATCGCCATGAGTTCAAGGCCACCCTGAGACTACATAGTGAATTCCAGGTCAGCTTGAGCTAGAGTGAGACTCTATCTTGAAAAACCAAAAAACAAAAAAACAAAAAAACAAAAAAAAACAAGAGGGACTTTGGGGTGGGGAGCTTCTCAATATCCTCTTTCAGGGACACACCCTCAATGGCCCAAGGGCCTCTCCCACCTCATCAAGGATCCACCGCTTCCCAACAGTGCCATCCTGGAAGCAAATCTTTAACACATGGTCCTCTGAGTGACCTAGACCTTCAAGATTCAAATAGGGAGCTGGAGAGATGGCTCAGTGGTTAAGGCAACTGATTGTAAAGCCTAATGTCTTGAGTTTGGTCCCCTAGTACCCATATAAAGCCAGATGCACTAAGTGGTGTATGCATCTGGAATTGGTCTTTAGTATCCCGGGGGCTCTGGTGCACCCGTTCTCTCCTCCCTCTTCTCTCCTTGCAAAAAAAAAAAAAAAAAAAATATATATATATATATATATATATATATATATATACTTTAAAAGATTCAAACTAAGCAAAGAGGTTTTTGTTGTTGTTGTTGTTTTTTCCAGGTAGGGTCTTATTCTAACCCAGGCTGACTGGAATTCACTACGTAGTCTCAGGCTGGCCCTGTACTCGGGGTGATCCTCCCACCTCTGCCTCCCTGAGTGCTGGGATTAAAGGCCAGCGCCACCACGCCCGGCTCTGAACAAAGACTTTTAATGCTTTAGAGATCATAGATCATCTCTTCTAGGGAAATTCACACTGAACCAATAAAATAGAAATAGGGGAAAGATACGTTCTGCCTATTGGATTTTATTTTATTTTGCTGAGTATGTTCAATCATAGAAGTTTATGTCAGAAAAAAATGTAAAAAAAAAAAAAAAAGAAGAGAGAGAGAGAGACATCTGTGCCTACAACTAATTAAAAAAGACGTGTGATCAACAAACATCCTCCTCTCTGACACTCAGAGAACAGCTCATTACTGACGTTAGAAGGTGTCCTGGAAACCAGTCCCTGGGGAAACACACTGAGCATTGATTATCTGGACCCTCCATAGCAACATGGCATGTTATGTGTGAGCGTTGGGAGGTCTATGTTACTGGTTTTAGACCCAGTTTCCAGAGTAGAAAGTGGGGTCTTTGTGCCCACCTACTGACTGGTCCTTCAGAGGTCCCCTAACTCTTCTGTACATTGACCCAAACAGATCACATCAACGTGAACATACTTTGGCTCATACCACTGGGACCAGGAGCTTAGAAAACAGGAAGCTACCACGTCAGCAGAGCACGCCTTAGACGTGGCTTCCCCAGGTTCACGTTGCTCCCCAGTGGGTAGCTCTTTCCATCCAGGGTGTTTAGAAAGTACAAGGTCCATCTGCTGACAATAATGTGTGACTTCCTGAAAAAGGTAGGGGAAAAAAAATTAGCTGAAGAAAGCCTTAATGTCTTTGGGAATTCTTTAAAGGCTTTTAGAGGCAAGTGGGGTGATAAGAGACACAGGGAAGCTCTTAGTGGAATGATTTGATGAAAGTTGTGTGAGCTGGGACAGGCCCCAGTAGCTCCCAAACAGCCCTTTTTATTTTATTTGTAATTTTCGTCTATTTGAGAGAGTGGGAGGGAGGAAGAGAGGGAGAGAGAAAGAGTGGGCGTGCCAGGGCCTCCAGCCAATGCAAATGAACTCCAGACGCATGCGCCGTCTTGTGCATCTGGCTTACGTGGGTCCTGGGAATTGAACCTGGCTCCTTTGGTTATGCAGGCAAACGCCTTAACCATCAAGGCAACTCTCCAGCCCCCAGAGGCCCTTTGCTTAGCATCACTGCCTGATTTATTTTCTTAAGATTTCTGGAGCTGGAGAGATGGCTTCGTGGTTAAGGCATTTGCCTGCAAAGCCAAAGGACCCAGAGTGAATTCTTTAGGATGCACGTTAGCCAGCTGCACAAGGTGATGCACGCATCTGGAGTTTGTTTGCAGTGGCTGAGGGCCCTGGCGCACCATTTTCTAGAAAGATTTCCCGAATGGAGTTATGATGAGCATTTTTTTTTTAATTATTATTTTTTTATTTGAGAGTGACAGACAGAGAGAGAGAAAGAAGCAGATAGAGAGAGAGAGAGAGAGAGAGAGAGAGAATGGGCGCGCCAGGGCCTCCAGCCACTGCAAACGAACTCCAGACGCGTGCACCCCTTGTGCATCTGGCTAACGTTGGGTCCTGGGGAATCGAGCCTCGAACTGGGGTCCTTAGGCTTCACAGGCAAGCACTTAACCGCTGAGCCATCTGTCCAGCCCTGATGAGCACTTTTAGCAAGCGTAAAGCCCTGGGTTCAGCCAGAATATACAAACAAACAAAATAACAAAAAGATCTCCCAAAGAAAGTCACAGCCCTCTCTCGTACCTCCGCAGACAGATCTTCCCGCCATCTTCCCAAAGCCTCCTCCTCGCTCGGCACTGAATATGTGGTCAGGAGCTGCCTGGCGGGAGGTTTGTGTGGACCTTGGACTAGATATGCTTAGCAAGTTCATTCCCACACTATCTTGTCACCAAAGGGTGACCGGGAGCTATCTGCACTTTAGACAGGACTGTGTGTGTGTATATATATATATATGATGGGTAACTCAGTTACTCTCTTGTTGCTGGGACAGACAGAAAGAGTTTATTTTTGGCTGATGGTTTCTAGGGAAGGTCCCGCAGGGTGGGGACAGCGTGGCAGGCATGGAAAGTGGCATCCCCATGTCGCATTAGCATGGAGAAAATGCTAGAAAAGAGAGCTGCAAGCGGATGGAGACTATGAGACTGTTGTAGACATTCTCTGGAAAGATCACTCCAGTCAATGCCGGAAGGAGTGAAAGTAGGGGGCCAAAAAAAAAAAAAAAAAAAAGCTTGAGGTCACCCTCCAAAGAAGCTCTGGCCTCCAGCTGGGATCTAATTTCTATTTTCTAGTTTTCCTAGCAAAAGGGAGGGGTCAGTGAACGAACAAGATGTGTCCATTCACATATCAATTGTGTCTGCAGTCAGGCCACCCTAAACAATGAACTCCATTTTACTTGGTTTTAGCCTAAACTGTCTTTCCTTCTTATCGTCCCTTTGGGCCCTTTCTGGACATTTCCTTCTTTGGGATTTTTTTTTTTTTTCTCCCCATCTGCTGACAAAGATAAGTTTTAGCTCCTCAGCAATGGACTCTTACAGTCACTCAGTGAATCAGTTCAACTTTTAGCTTCTTTTCTACCACAAAAACCCCAAGGCCTGCTGCCCCTCTCCCCTACCCCTCAGCCTCCCTGTGAAACGCTTCCTCTGTTAAGGCTCCACCTTCTGAAGGTTCCACAACCTTCACGAACATCTCCCTCCACTGGGGATTAAGAAGTCAGGCACGTGAGACTGTGGAGGACATTTTCTTTTCAAAATGGACATTTTCTTGTATCTTTATTTATAGAATGCGTTTGAACAAACTCAGGCGTGGTGCTTCGTTTCTGAATTATGGTTCACACTGAGCTCTTCCACCATGCTCTTAGGTTGTTATTTTTGTCTTCCCCCTCTGGGGTGGTTTGAATGAAAATGTCTTCCATAGCCTCGGGTATTTAAAAAAAATTTTTCTTTATTTAGAGAGAGAGAGAGAGAGAGAATAGGTGCACCAGGGCCTCTAGACACTGCAAAACTCCAGACAGTTGTACCACCTTGGGCATCTGGCTTTCTAGGGAAATTGAGCCTGGGTCCCTAGGCTTCCCAGCCCAGAGTCTTAACCGCTACACTATCTCTCCAGCCCCTCGGGCACTTCTGGTGGCTTCCTACTTAGTGTCCATCAAGCGGAGCCCTGCTGGAGGAGGCGTGTCAGTGGGGCAGATCTGGAGTCCAGCCCTGGGTGTATTCGCAGCCAGTTGGTGCTTGCTGTTGGCTCTCTGCTGTGGATGTATAATGGAGTAAGCTAGCTTCTCCCTCCGTGATGAAGCTTCCCTTGGAATCTCTAAGGCTGAAATACACCCTTTCCTCCCATAAGCTGCAATGAGGTAACTGCAACATCCTCCAAGTGGCCCTGAGGTGCAGCTTAGACCTGCTATTCCCCCAATCACGTGACAGCTGACTTAGCAACGTTCCTGATCCCTGCCCAGGAATGGCCCTGGACCAAGCTTGTCCTGTGTTGAGCAGCATCCCTGAGTCCTGCTGCAAGATGCTCCAGCAAGGCCAGTCTCAACCTTTTGCACCTGTCAGGAAAGCGTCTCTTTTCATAGACTATATTATTTTTCTGCTTAGCACATCAGCCTGGGCTAGAGCAAGACCCTACCTCGAAAAACCAAACAGAAAATAAAATACAAGCACATCCTTCTTAAAAACTTACAAACAGAAAGAAGCATAAGGAAACAAAAACTTCAGGGTTTTTTTTTTTTTCTTTTTAGAATATTTTTATTTACTTATTTTTGAGAGAGGGAAAGGAAGAGAGAGAGAAAAGAAAGACAGATAGGGAGAGAGAATGGGTGCTCCAGGGCCTCCAGCCACCACAAATGAACTCCAGACACGTGCGACTTGTGCATCTGGCTTACATGGGTACTAGGGAATTCAACCTGGGTCGTTAGGCTTTGCAGGCAAGCGCCTTAACCACTAAGCAATCTCTCCAGCCCCCAAACTTCATCTTTCAAAGGCCTTGTGTCTACATTTCCACACCATTCTTTTTCTCTCCATCTCTTCCCCATCCTCCTAGCTCTTAATCCTGTCCCTCAAAGGACTCCCATGTGAGCATTTTCAGGTTTCTTTATCTTTGGGGACAAGTATTACCATAAGGATGAGCATATCACAACCCAATTACTTTTCAATCAGAACAACACCAACCAGATTGGGATTATTCTTAATTTGCATCATTTTGGCAAGAGGGTGAGAGACGCCACAGGAGGCCGGGGAGTTCTAATATGTCCTAAACACAACAAACAAAAAGATCAAGTGTAATAAGAGACATGTGGAGATGTAACAGAGCAAGAGAACCTTCCAGGTTCCTGTAATGGAGAGTACTGTTCTGCCCAGACAGAGAAACACAAATAGTAATGACTTCCCACAATCCCTTTGGGCCTCCTATAATGTAATAGGAGTTCGGGGCAATAATGACGCTTATTGAAAGACTTCTCCCACAGCAGAAGGGGATCATTGCCAGGATTGTGTTTCTGCCGGGAAGCTTGCCTAGGTCAAGTGGAGAGGCTGAGGAACTTCAGCAGATACACCACTCTCTTCCTCCCAGGAAGCTGGCAGACTCCACAGACTCTCCCAATGTGCTGGAGCATCCGTGGGCCGGCTCATGCCTGGAAAAATGCAGCCGGATAATTGAATTATTCTGTTATTCACAGATTAGACATGCTGTCTAATCACCAGAAGCACTCAGGAATGTGTTGCGGAATTTATTTACAATACGAAAAGATCTGTGCCAGGTAGGTACCACCTACCTAGCGAAGGCTTCTTAGGATCAGTGTTAAAATGAGACCAAGAGGGCTGGAGAGATGGCTTAGTGGTTAAGCACTTGCCTGTGAAGCCTAAGGACCCCGGTTCAAGGCTCGATTCCCCAGGACCCATGTAAGCCAGATGCACAAGGGGGCGCACGTGTCTGGAGTTTGTTTGCAGTGGCTGGAGGCCCTGGCGCGCCCATTCTCTCTCTCTCTCTTTGCCTCTTTCTCTCTCTGTCTGTCACTCTTAAATAAATAAATAAAAATAAAAAGAATTTTAAAAATGAGACCAAGAGCCAGGCGTGGTGGTTCACGCCTTTAATTCCAACACTTGTGAGGCACAGGTAGGAGGATCGTCATGAGTTCAAGGCCACTCTGAGACTACATAGTGAATTCCAAGTCAGTCTGGGCTAGAGCGAGACCCTACCTCGAAAAACCAAAAAAAAAAAAAAAGAGAGAGAGAGAGAGAGAGACCAAGAAACATTCCCCTCAAGAGTTAAAATGTATGGCTGAGCAGGAAGATCATTAGATGTCCTTGGCAAAGGCCAAATGGATTTTCTTGGGTTACCTAGCTGTTGGGGAGCTGCCAATCGTTACCTCCATACTCAAACTGAAGCTGGATCTTGCAGTAAACTATGTTTCTGCTGTGGTTTGAATGTGTACCTCCAAATTCGTGTGTTAGAAACTTAATCCCGAGGTTCCCGTGTCAATAGTGGTTGTGAGAGTATTAAAGTTAGATGAAGTCATTAGGGTAGGACCACCTTCACCCCCCTCCCCCCAGGTAGGGTCTCACTCTAGCCCAGGCTGACCTAGAATTCACTAAGTAGTCTCAGGGTGGCCTCAAACTCACGGTGGTCCTCCTACCTCTGCCTCCCGAGTACTGGGATTAAAGGCATGTGCCACCACGCCCGGCTCTTGGTCTCATTTTTAAAAGTTATTTTTATTTTTTTTTTTATTTATTTAAGAGTGACAGACAGAGAGAGAAAGAGGCAAAGAGAGAGAGAAAATGGGTGCACCAGGGCCTCCAGCCACTGCAAACAAACTCCAGACGCATGTGCCACCATGCGCATCTGGCTTACATGGGACCTGGAGAATCGAACCTGGGTCCTTAGGCTTCACAGGCATGTGTCTTAACCGCTAAGTCATCCATCCCTCCAGACCAGGGTAGGACCTCTTGACTGAAGAGAGACCTGAATGGGCATGCTTGCTCTGCCTCATCATGTGACACCCTCTACCATAGGGGTGACACAGCAAGGAGGCCTTCACTAGATGCACCCACTCAGGCTTGGACTTTCCATCCTCCAGAACCATAGAGGTGCATCGATAACTTAGCCAGTCTGCGAGGTCCTGTGACTGCAGCACACAGTGGCCTAAACCACATCCTCAAGAGAGAGCCCCCTTCCTCCATGATGTTCCTGACAGCGCTGGGGATTGTCACAAAGGACTGAACTAGGGAGCCAGAGAGACACGGACAGAGCACAGGACACAGCTCGGCACTCTAACATTCCTTATTACACATCTGCTTTCCAGTCTTTGTCCTTGGCGTTAAATATTCTCTATTTGAGGCCAGTGTATGACTGTAATCTAAGTACCCAGAAGGCTGAGGCAGGGGGATGGCCATCCTGGGCTATATAGTATGACACTGCCTCTATAAAACCAATAGTTTAATTATCCTTTCTTTCTTTCTTTCTTTCTTTCTTTCTTTCTTTCTTTCTTTCTTTCTTTCTTTCTTTCTTTCTTTTCTTGGTTTTACGAGCTAGGGTCTCACTCTAGCCCAGGCTGACCTGGAATTCACTATGTAGTCTCAGGGTGGCCTTGAACTCACAGCGATCCTCCTACCTCTGCCTCGTGAGTGCTGGGATTAAAGGCGTGCGCCACCACTCTCAGCTAATTATTCTCTGAAGTGTTAATTTAACAACGTTCCTGGGGCTGGTGTTGGTTAATCTCTGGCACAGTTTTGAGCTGAGTGAGCATCAGACTCGGGGTGCCAGTTGTGAACCAGATGAGGCTCCATGGACTTTGTCAGTGACTGGAGGCAAGGAGGTGGTGTCCAGGAAACAGGCTGGGCACGAGCCGTATGCAGTGGCAGGAGCGTCTGGCTGCGGTCTGCAGTGACAGAGATGGGACCTCGCTGTGCCCAGAAACAGCTTTGCCTTGATCTGCAGGAACTGGAAAGACATCAGAAACGTGTTCATTAGTCTAGCCTGCCTATGCTCAGAGAACATCTGACCTGCATCCCCCTTCCAGAGTCCTGTCATGTATGGGGAAACAAAACTATCTCACCCCCTACCCCCCAAGCATTCCTCCTTAGGATCAATCGTCCTGATTCTTAAACCTGTTCTCGTAGAGAAACCTCCTTTTGTTCAGGCATTCTTCTGTGTCATTCACGGCACTCTTTCAATCGCCTCAAGAAGAGTCAAAATGCTATGTGATTTCATAAAACAACAGGAAAACCTCCCTCTTCTCATCTCATATGCACTTCATATCCTAGTGTCTAGAATATTCAGATTATTCTAGAATATTCTCCCCCCATCTCAACCCCACTCTTTTCCTAATAGTTTTACCTGCTAATCTCTAGTCAACTTTCACATGAGCCAACACACACACACACACACACACACACACACACACACACACACGTCCTGGCATGCCATTTGCACTCACCCCTAATAATTACTGACCAGGGTTTGTTGTGTTTTATCCATCTTGGTTTATATTTTTACCATAAACCTCCCATAAGTCCTAACTAACTTCCCCTTCCACCTCTCCAGAAATCTAATCCTATAGAATCAGGGGCTGGGTGTCCTCCTTTGCTCATGATTTAAACAATACGTTTAACTACAATTTTTGAAGCATTTAAAAGACCAGCCCTGGGGATTACTTACAGGGGACTTCCCTGTGTCAAACCTGATTCCTGATTGTGATGATGTAATTCTCTCTCTTCAGACTCCCATCACTTTTCTCTTCTTAAGGACTAGCTCAGCTAGTCACTGAATAATTGCCTGCAGGATTTGGAGGTTATTTAGAAAAGCTATCAAGGACCTGTGACTTCCTGGCCTCTTGATTCAGAATTTTCTATAATCCCCTTTAAATTGCTGATTTT
This sequence comes from Dipus sagitta, assembly GCA_036346955.1. Lineage (NCBI taxonomy): Eukaryota > Metazoa > Chordata > Mammalia > Rodentia > Dipodidae > Dipus > Dipus sagitta. The sequence goes on along the minus strand of CM070775.1, from coordinate 11,846,616 downwards.
GTCAATCTTTCTCTTTTTTTTTTTTCCTTAATTGTGTAAAATTAGTTTCTTTCCTTCCTGGTATAAATTTAGTTGATCTTATTTACCCTTGTTGGAAAACAGAGACGGTGTTAATTAAATTAACGGTCTTCACACTGATTTGGAATAGTTTACTAAGGGGAGGGGTTGCCCAGAGATTTTCTACAAATTCAGTTGCTGATGAACTCCTAAAATCATGTTTTCTTTCTTCTTTTTAAATCCTAAGTAGAGAAAGTGGAAGAAGAAATAGCATGCAGTTGTTTTTTTTTTTTTTCTTCCTCTATTAAAAAGGAGGGAGGTTGGGCATAAATAGAGGCAAGAACATCATGGGAAAGGCTAAAAGTTAATTGTCCCCTAGGATTTTTTTTTTTTTCACAAAAGAGCACATTAAAATACCACATTAGCGAGGTATGATGGCACACACCTTTAATCCCAGCGCTCAGGAGGCAGAGGTAGAAGGATTGCCTGAGACGACATAGTGAATTCCAGGTCAGCCTGGGCTACAGCAAGACATTACCTCAAAAAACAAAAACAAACAAACAAACAAAAAATACCACATTAGAACTGGAGAGATGGCTCAGTATTTAAGGCGATTACCTGCAAAGTTTAACAACACCCATGTTCGATTCCCCAGTAGCCACGTAAAGGCAGATACACAGTGGCACGTGCACCTGGAGTTGATCTGTAGAGGCCGAAGGCCTTAGTGTGCCCATTCTCTCTCCCTCCCTCTTTCTCTCTCTCTCTTTGCAAATAAATAAATTAAAATATTTAAAAAATTAAAAAAAACACCACATTAAACTTTTCAAAGAGATTTTCTGCCCTAGTTTGAATATGAAATTTCTCCCTAAAAGGCCCATGTGACAAAGGCCTGGTCCCTAGCCCATGTCACCATCAGGAAGCTGGTAGAACCTTTAGGAGACTGGGGTCATTGGTGGCATGCCCATGGTATTGGGACCTTAGTCCCTTCCAGCCTCTTTCTTTGCTTTCCAGTAGCATGAGGTCAGCAGGTGTCTTCCACCCCAGTACTTCATGTCCCCATGTGCACTGAGCTGGCAGAGGCCTAAGGTATCAGGGACAAGCAAAACCAGGGACTAAAACCTTTGACACCATGAGCCAGCACCAGCCTTTCTTCCTTAGAAGTAGGTTCTCAGAGATATCTATCTTAGTGATGAAAAGCTAACACATTTCCCCTCCGTTTCTCTTATGAGGTCCAGCCACTGCTGTCCCATCGGCCCGGGGTCTGGAGGAGAATTTCGATCCATCTTTTCAGCAGGATCACCCTCACCTAGTGCCGTTACTGAGGCAATTTGAATGGAAATGTTCCCCATGGGCTCATGTGTTTTAAACACTTGGCCCCTCCGTTGGTAGCAATTTGGGAAAGTCACAGGGCCTTTGGGAGTCTTGTTAGAGGAGGCATGCCCCTAGGGGCAGGCTCCAAGCCCAGGACTTCCCACCTACTGCTATGACAGCGTGACACTCCCGTTTGGCTTGTCAAGCTTTCTCCACCGTGGTGAAGCTTCCCTCTTGAAACTGAAAGCCGAAATAAACCCTTTCCTACCATAAGCTACTTCCGGTCAGGTGTCTTGCACAGCAAGGAGAAGAAAACTGCTACAATTATCCAACCTCTGCTGGCCTTCCCAGAGGATCCAGTGTGGGGACCACAGGGCCCAACAGGATGCAGTAAGGATGCTCACTAGAGGGGCTACCAGCTTGGTGGAAGCTATTCCTCTTACAGAGCCAGGACAGCTGATGGGGTTGAATGAGGAAGTGGGCAGAGTCTGCAGGAACCCATGGTGAGTGGCACTGTGAACGAAGGCTGGGCAGCTCACTAACAGAAGAGAGATTGGTGAGACACATGAGAGAACCAGATAGGAGATCTGTAAAAAAATATATTTTAATTATTTTATGTGAGAGAGAGAGAAAGAGGCAGATAGACACAGAAAGAGAATAGGCATACTAGGCCCTCTAGCCACTGCAAATGAATTCCAGATGCATGTGCCACCTTGTGTATCTGGCTTTACATGGATACTGGGGAACTGAACCCTGGTCCTTAGGCTTTGCAGGCAAGCGCCTTAACTGCTGAGCCATCTCTCCAGCCCCAGATGGGAGATGTGTGCGTGGTTCTTTTCATATCCTTTGCTTACCTGACAGTGGGAGCAAACCAGTCTCCACGCTCATTCACTTACTCATTGACTCTTTCTTCAACAAATGTGTAATTGGACATCTTCATGTTCCCTAAGGAAGATACAGTTAAAACAAAGCACCCAGGACTAGCCTCTGTGTGATGGTGGAAATGAGAAATGCACATATACTTTGTGATCTGTAAGTGTCAGGACACAAGAAATAATTGTCAGTCCCATTTACACAATCATCTCCTCTTCTTTGCAGTTTCTCTTTACAAAATTTGAGGAACTGAAGTTAGGAGAGTACAGTGAGACATTCTGAGGAAGGCCACTGTTGCAGTCAGGTTCACATTGCTGGCAGAAATCACCCGACCAAGATTAGCTTGTGGGAAAATATAAAGAGGTTTATTTTGGCTTACACACTTGAGGGGGAAGCTCCATGATAGCAGGGAAAACGATGGCATGAGCAGAGGGTAGACATCATTTCCTGGCCAATGCCAGGTGGACAACAGGAACAGGAGAGTGTGCCAAACACTAGCAAGGGAGAGGTGGCTATAACCTCCATAAGCCCGCCCCCAACAATACACTGCCTTCTGGAGGTGTTAATTCCCAAATCTCCATTAGCTGAGAACCTAGCATTCAGAACACCTAAGTGTATGGGGGACACCTGAATCAAACCACCACATTCCACCCCTGGCCCCCATAAACTAATAACCATACCTGATGTAAAATGCAATGCATTCATCCAACTTTAGAAGTTCCCATAGTTTTTATCAGTTCCAATGATGTTCATACAGCCCCCATAGTCCAAGATCTTTTAACTGGGCCACAATACCACAAAAATCTCCCCAAAACCCATAATGACACAGAATAAACACACTGCAAAAGATGGCATTGGGCATAGCAAAGAAATATTCAACCAATACAAGATTTAAACAGGGCAAACATCAAACTCTGTAGCTCCAAGTCCAACAACTCTAGCCAGTGGCGAGTCTCCAAGTCCAATAATTCTAACCAGCAACAAGTCTCTGGAGTAGGCTACTCACAGTCCTGGAAAACTTCATTGGGACTGGCAGTTCTCCTTGGCAGCCAGCTCATGGTCCATGCATCTCCACTGGGTCTCTACTGCAAGCCATGGTCCATCCTCATGACCCTATGGGGTCTCCATGCAGATATCCAGCATGTTTCACACTGCCCATGGCCATTTCCAAAACACAAGACCGTGTTGCAGACTCAATGACCCTCTCCTTCCTGCATTTCTTATACTCCACAATACCAGGTAGCATGCCAATTTGTCAATCCAGGGAGGAATAAAGCAGACTTTGAAGAACAAGACACTCCTTGAGCACTCAGGCCCCTTCACGAGAGTTTACATTCTTCCTGTTGCCCCAGTGCAGATTTTTTTTTTCTGTGCCATATCCCTCTGCTCACACCAGTTCATTTCTACACAAAGCAACACTGCACAAATTCTCAGGACATGGGCATAACAACCAGCTTTCACACAAACTGCTCCTAGCCCAGTCCAAGCAAAGCCCTTTCTCATCCTCATAAGCCAAACCTCATAATCCATATTTCTTACTGTGTTCAGGTCTTTCAACTCTGACCAGAATAGTCCATCAAGCTGTACTTACAGCACTGCGAGGCATCTTTTAGGCCAAGGTTTCAAATCTTTCCACGTTCCTCTTGAAAAAAATCAGCTCCAAAAGGCCAAAGCCGCATAGTCAGGTGTCTAGCAGCAACCCCACTCCTCGGTACCACTTACTGTTGCAGTCAGGTTGATATTGCTGGCAGAAATCACCAGACCAAGAGCAGCTTGTGGGAAAAGAGGTTGATTTTGGCTTACACACCACATTCACACAATGAACTGTACAGTACTGTTAGGATGTCACTTTATTATTAACTACTATTATTCATCTGTCACTGTCCCCAGTTTATAAATTCAATTTTGTCGTGTGTGTGTGTCTATGCGTGGGTGTACATACAGGACAAACCATGGAGCAGGGCATGGTGGCCATGCCTTTAATCCCAGAACTTGGGAGGCAGAGGTAGGAGGATTGCCATGAGTTCGAGGCCACCCTGAGACTACATAGTGAATTCCAGGTCTGCCTGCTCTAGAGTGAGATCCTACCTCGAAGAAACAAAAGGGGGGGGGGGAGGACAGACAATGGTTCTTTCATGGCTTAGTACAATCTGTGCTTTCATGCATCCAGAGAGGCCTTGGAACAAATCACCTGTGGATCAGGCAGACAACCACATATCTGGCGGCCATGACTGACTGGCCCAAGGCAACATACGGGTGAAGAAGGATCAGCCACCAACGTGCTCCTTCCTCTGCTGACCATCTCCCTTCCTTTTCATTTATTTATTTAGTTATTGGTTTTCCAAGGTAGGGTCTCACTCTAGCCCAGGCTGACCCTGTAACCCACTATGTAGTCCCAGGGTGCCCTCAAACTGATGGTGATCATCCTCCTACCTCTGCCTCCTGAGTGCCGGGATTAAAGCGTGTGCCAGCACGCCTGGCATTTCCCTTCCTTTTTAAAGCCCATTCACTCAATCTGGCCTGCAAGAACTGGCCAAATCCTGAAAGGTTTGCTTTCTGGTTCAGAATGACAGCCGAGGACGTCACACAAGCCCATGCAGCAGGGGATCGGGCGAGTCAGCTCACGGGGCAGAGGGATGGATCTAAAATCAGCTTCAGGTTTTCATGTCACAGGTGGTGCCCAAGTCCTTCCCCCTCCGCTTGACCTAACTTAGCAAGTGCTCTCAGCCAGCCTGGAGGCTGTCATACACTGGCCAGGGCCCACCCTACACCTACCTGGGCACTGATCTTGACCAGAAGGTGCTCCTCACAGCTACGCTTGTTTCATCCTGGTATGTGACCCTGTCTTCCAAGGAAGACAGCTATTGTCATCTTTATCAGAAGTGTCTGAGAGTGCATACAAGAGACTATGGATATTGGGCTTGTTGAATTTCCCCCAGGCACGGAGGGGTGTGAGGAGGGTCATCAGACCCTCACCTGAGAACCCAGTGACTCCTGAGTGACCTCGTGGCCTCAAGGGGAGATAAGAGGAATTTCAAGGGAAAAGAAACTCCCATCTAAGCAGCTATGGGGAGGTCATTGCCAGGCTAGGTTGAGACCCCTCAACACTATAGCTGCTTTGGGGTCTCCATATTCCTATAAGCACCCCTCACCCATATACTTTATAAGGAAGTCCAGTAAACTCATTGGTTCACCAAAGCATCAAAAGACTCATTTCTAAGCCGGACATGGTGGCTCATGCGTTTAATCCCAGCACTCGGGAGGCAGAGGTAGAAGGATTGCCTTAAGTTCCAGACCACCCTGAGACTCCATAGTGAATTCCAGGTCAGCCTGGGCTAGAGTGAGACCCTACCTTGTAAAACCAAAAAAGACTCATTTCTAAGTATTGTAATGAGACATCCCAGGGAGGAAAACTCAAGGTCACTTGAGCATGACACTTGCTAAGGAAGAGTGAGTTTAGGAGCCAGCAGGCACAGGGTGGGAGAAAGGCCTAATGTCTTCTCTACCAGGGAAGTGATAAACAACTTCAACACAGCGAGTGTGTCGGGACTCCTTGTTGCTGGGGCAAAACACCCGACCAAACGCAGCAGATGGGAGAAAAGGGCTAATCCTGGCTTACGGTCTCAAGGGGCAACTTCATGACGGCAGGGCAAAGCATGGCCTGAGCAGGGACTGGGCCTCACCTCTGCCACGGCACTTGGAAAACGGCAGCAAGAGAGTGAGCAGAACTCCAGCAACGTGGGTGGGGAGCTGGCTATGACACCTGTAGCAGACAGCCTCGGGTGGCCTGACATGAACGTCCAAACCAGGCACAGTTATGGGAGGAAGGAAATTTACTGAGCTTGTAGATCCAGGGGAAGCTCCATAATGGCAGAAGAAGTTGGCCCCCTTTTCTCAGGTCCATACATACACACAGAGAAAAGCCAAAAAAAAAAAAAAAAAACACCAGCACCATAAGCAAGCACAGTTCAGGAACTCCAGACACAGACTAGTGCTTTGCATAACTTAGGCTGGAATTCAGGTCTGCCCCGAGTAACAGCATCTCCAGCCAATAGCTGGAAATCCAAGAAGCTTTAATTAAAAACTCCTAAACCTATTGATCTATTGGGGGACATCTACTCAAACTACAACACCCCTAAGACCGCCCCCAACAACACACCTCCTCCAGCAAGGCTCCACCTCCCTGAATTGTCTCCAGCTGAGGACCAGGCATTCTGAACACATGAGTTTATGAGGGGGGGAACATCTGATTCAAACCACCACAGGATTCCACTACCCAATGTAGGGTTGTGTGAGGAAAATAAATCCATGGGACAGTCCTGCCTTCTGACCTGGAGGCGCCCCTCTGGGCACCTGCAGCTGAGCCGCTCGGCGGCCTGGGGCTGTGTCCTCCGTTCCTCACTGGGCTGCGAGCATGGGCATATCGGCCATTCAGAGGGACTCCAGCTGCTGTTGCACACAAACTCCTTTCTGCTGCGGCCACTGGGCCACTTGTTCCTCCCAGGCAAATGCCGAAGAGACATTCTGCTGCCCTCCTATATTTAGCCACATTGTGTAACAGAGTGACAGTAATACTTCGTGCCTGGGGAACACCTCCGATTAGAGGAACATGCGCACTTTATAGACATCACCAGCACAGCACAATTAATGAAGAAGAAAGCCTGAGTGCCCCTGGTTTCCAATCAGAGGCTGAGCCCAAGAAGGTGGGGTGTAGCGAGGTCTCACAAATGAATTGTGGCGGGGGGTGGGGGGGTGGGGAGACCCAAGGGAACCACAAGCTGCTCTGGGAACGTCTGCACCATGGCCTGTTTCTTTCTGCATCTGCAGAGCTGTGAGTCCCCAGAGTGAGCCTGCTTCTCTCATTTGCACGGACAACCTGTGCCCAGGCATGCTTGTAAACTGGTTGAAATCTCACCCACATGCTTGTCTCAACAGAAACTCCGTCTCGTCTGAGGCCAGAATTTGCAAGCCTCCCTAGGAAGCCATGGTGTTATGGTGCTCAGGAGAGATGTTTCCGCATATACCCAAAACCTTGGCTGAATGGAACAGAGGGTAGGATGCCAGAGGATGTGCTGTGGGATATTGAATAAAGGGGCTAATCCCATTCTCTCTCTTTTTAAATTTATTATTATTATTATTAATTACTATTTTATTTTGGAGACACTCACACAGAGAGAGAGAGAGAGACATATAGATAAAATTGGCACTTCAGGGCCTCAGCCACCACAATCGAACTCCAGATACCTGTGCCACCTACTTGGCATGTGCCACCTTGCCTCACCTTTGTGTGTCTGGCTAACATGGGAACTGGAGAGTATAACATGGGTCCTTAGGAATAGGAAGGTGACTTCTGGTCAAGATAACAGACTTGTAACCAAGCTAGAGCAGAAGGCAGCAAGAACCAAGGACAACCAAAATCTATCAACAAGACAAGGATATCTGATTCCCTGGCAGGAGATGAACCGCCCCTCACACATCAGCCAGGGCCCAGGTGGAAACACAAAGGAAATGGCAAGATGAGCAAGACTGCTGCTCCCATGGCTAGCCTGACAACCTGCGCCAGGGTGATGCAGACAGACACTGAGGACACTCAGCACATATCAAAGCAGAAATCCAGAAGTGGCTGAGAGCTCAATACTAAAGTAGACTTAAAAAACACCTACCAAGTCTCAGGGAATTTTGCAGAAGAGAGAGATGGAAAGAATGTAAGAGCCATAGAGTGGAAGGGAATATCCAGAGACATTGCTCACACCCTCCCCTCCAACAGTCCACTGACTGCTGTTCTCACAACTCATAACCCACAACCCCATGGTGAATACCAGAAGCCTCATTAAGAAGGGTGCTCAGTGGAGGTGGGGACAGAGAGGAGGGAAATGATGGTTTCAACACATGATGCATCCATACTAAGTTTCTACTTCAAAAGAAAATAAAAAAGTAGGTTTTGGGCTGGAGAGATGGCTTAGTGGTTAAGGCGTATGCCTGCGAAGCCTAAGGACCCAGGTTCGATTTTCCAGGACCCAAGTTAGCCAGATGCACAAGGTGGCACATACATTTGGAGTTTGTTTGCAGTGGCTAGAGGCCCTGGCATGCCCATTCTCTCTCTCTCTCTGTCTCTAATAAATAAGTAAATAAATAAAAATAAATCTTTTTAAAAAGCATTTAAAAAAGTAGGTTTTGTGTTATGCAGTATCTACCCCAATACACACTCCATCCCATGAGTGATATCTCGCACATCATGGAGACATGATTTCCACATTCCCTCCCCTTAAACCAAGAGAGAGATATTGCAACTTTCTGTAGCACCAGATATGGTGGAAGAGAAGGGATATACTTCTGAGACATGGGTATCAGAAGCAATCCTTCTCCTTCTGGGGGAAGCTTGTCTCTATGCCTTAGAGTCAGGGGTCTTGCTGAGAACCCATGTGGAGAGAAGTGGAGGCCTCCAGCTAACACCAGCTTCCCAGGCATGTGGATGGGCCGCCACGGGACCAGACTGTGCAGGCTGTCATCAGATGACTGGGGCCCTAGCCTCCAGCCAACATATGTCAGCGACTGCATGAGAGGCCTCCAAGTGAGAACTGCCAGCTCACATCTTCCCCAAATTCCTCATCAACATAGACAGAAACTATTATTCTTTTTTATTAGCCACTACTGGAGGGGTAGGATTACATAATGAATGTGCCATGGGAAGGGTTTAAGCAAAGTGGTTCCTATGAAAAAGATGAATATGGAGGATCAACCAGTCCACCTTGTAGAGAATAAATAAGATATCAAGAAGACTGGGGGCTGGACAATCAGGTATGGAAAATGACAACTATGGCATTAACCTATCCCTTTCATGGGAAAAAGTGTCCGTGTTCTACGAGGTACCTGTGTGCCTGATTCAGAGTACTGCCCAATCAGCCAGTTAGCAGCTGTAACATGAGACAGACTAGTCAAAGACACCTGGAGGAGGGCTGGAGAGACGGCTTAGTGGTTATAGCATTTGTTTGCAAAACCTAAGGACCCAGGTTTGATTCCCCAGTACCCACGTCAGCCAGATGCACAAGGTGGTACATGCATCTGGAGTTCATTTGCAGTGGCTGGAGGTCCTGGAGTGCCTCTCTCTCTCTCTCCCAAGTAAGTAAACAAAACATTTTTAAAAAGTTGTTTGGAGGAGACAGGTATAGAAGGGTATAGGCAAGTGAGGGCCATGATGTCATATCACTTAGGATTTACCTTCAGCCAAAGGAACAGAAATCCGAGAGTAACAACGGCTTAAGTCAGGCAAAGCGCTTCCCTTGCTGTAAAAATGTCCATGAATAAGCAGTTCAGAGATGGTTTGGCGGCTCTGTGTTGACAGGAACCTCTGTTCCTTGTGACTTTTATCCTTTGTGAAAAGCAGGTTCCATTCTCAAGGTCGTCTCATGGTCTGAAATGATGAGTGAAATTCCAACCATGTATTAACCAGGGTTTATTTTATTGTATTGTATTGTATTGCTGTGACAACTATATGGGAGAAGCAGTTGAGTGGAGTTGAACGGATTTATTGTGGCTCATAGTTTCAGAAGCTATAGTCCATGGTTGCTTTGCTCCTGAGGTGAGAGAACGCATCGCAGCGGGGGGGGGGGGGGGGGGCGTGGCAGACCAGTGCTGCTCGCTTCACATAAGCAGAGAACAAGAAGAAAGAGAGTAGAGACAAGATGCTCCCCTCAAAGGCACATCCAGCAACTTGCTTGCTATAGTCAGACCCCCACCATCCAATTTCTATCGTGTCCCAGTAGTCCATTCAGTTGCTAATCCGCCAGTAAATTGAGTCACTGATGTGTCATTGATTAGGTCAGAGTGTTTATGATCTGGTCACTTCTCCCAGCTAGGGAACAGAACCCTCAACACATGTACCCTTGGGTGGACACTTCATACACAAATCATAGCAAGCCCTTGCCTCTGAATTCTAGCCACTTGGAAGCAGGAAGGGACAAAGCAGAGCCCTTCCTTGTGTTTAAGGATCCTAGAAGTGGTACCCATCAGTTCGACTTGCATCCCATCCATCAAAACTGAGTCACCGTTCATACCAATCTGCAAAGGAAGCTAGGAAATATAGACTCTATTCTATATAGCCAAGTGCACAGTTAAAAACTTTGGATTCTAGGCTGGAGAGATGGCTTAGCTGTTAAGGTGCATGCTTGCTAAGCCTAAGGAGCCAGGTTCGATTCTCCAGGTCCCACGTAAGCCAGATGCACATGGTGGCGCATGCATCTGGAGTTCATTTGCAGTAGCTAGAGGCCCTGACACACCCATATTCTCTCTCTCTATCTCTCTCTTCCTCTTTCTCTTGTCTCTAATAAATAAATAAAAATAAATCTTTTTTTAAAAAAAAAAAAACTTGGGAGCCAGGTGTGGTGGCACACACCTTTAATCCCAGCACACTTGGGAGGCAGAGGTAGGAGAATCACTGTGAGTTCAAGGCCACCCTGAGATTGCATAGGGAATTCCAGGTCAGCCTGGACTAGAGTGAGCCCTACCTCAAAAAAAAAAAAAAAATCTAAGAAATATCATATCCACATGCCATTTCTTTTCCCACATTTTTATTTATTGTTTTATTTATGACTTTAAAGCATTTGGGGAATATTTGGCTAAAAATATGTATTGATAGCCAAATGGTTTTATTTTATGAAGAGTTTATTAAAGGTGACTCATTTATTTCTGAATCTATAATTTAAATGATCCCCAGGGAGGAGGCCCCACCTTTGGGAGACTTTACTACCGTTTGGATCTAGAATATTCCACTAAGGCCTGTGTGTTGAAGGTTTGGCTAGCCAAGCCCATGTCGTTATTAGGAGGTGGTGGAACCTTTAGAAAGCGGGACCCAGTGGGAGGAAGTCAGGTCATTCAAGCACACTGTGGAGCTCTGGGGGCCTCTCTGCCCTTCCTTCCTTTTCTGTATATGAGGTGAATGTCTTATGCAACTACGCGGTATATTTTTCCTAGCCACCATAATGTACTGTGCCAGCACAGGGCCCAAAGCAACAGTGCCAATCCACTGTAAACCAAAGCCACCCAAACGGCGAGCCAAGATAAATCTTTCCTCTTCATAAGTTGGTTATTTCAGGTATTTTAGTTAAAGTAACAGAAAACCGACTAACTCAGAGGGAGAAAACAAATCCAGACCCATCTGGAGCTGGAAGTTCAGAATCCCATTCAGGGGCTAGAGAGATTGCCCAGTGGTTAAGGCACTTGCCTGTGAAGCCAAAGGACACAGGTTTGATTCCCCAGGACCCACATAAGCCAGATGCACAAGGTGGTGCATGTGTCTGGAGTTTGTTTGCAGTGGCTGGAGGCCCTGGTGTGCCTATTTTCTCTATCTGTGCCCCTCTCTAATAAATTAGTAAAATATATTTTTAAAAAAATCTCATTCAGGGCTGGAGAGATGGCTTAGCGGTTAAGAGCTTGCCTATGAAGCTTAAGGACCCTGGTTCAAGGCTCGATTCTCCAGGACCCATGTAAGCCAGATGCACAAGGTGGCACATGCATCTGGAGTTTGCAGTGGCTAGAGTCCCTGGCACGGCCCTTCTCTCTCTCTCTATGTGTCTCTTTCTCTGTCTGTCTGTCACTCTCAAACAAATAAATTTTAAAAAAAAATTCCCATTCAGCAATGACTGTATTTCTGGGTCTTGGAATGTCCGATTGGATGTCATGGAATCTCCTTCTCTTTTCCCACCAAGTCGTCACCACATCTCATAGAGCAGTGGAGAGCCGGTGCGTCCAGCTGAAGCCGTGCTTCCCAGGACAGCTGTGATGCTCAGCACAGACACAGATGACAGTGTCATACGGTAAAGTCAAAGGGATGAACACAGGACTGGAGAGATGGCTCTGTATGGGGTTAAGGCACTTCTCTGTGAAGCCCAAGGACCCAGGTTTGATCCCCCAGGACCCACGTAAGCCAGATACACAAGGTGACACATGTGTCTGGAGTTCATTTGCAATGGCTGAAGGCCCTGGTGTGACCAGGTGAGTCTCAGGGTGGCCTTGAACTCACAGCGATCCTCCTACCTCTGCCTCCTGAGTGCTGGGATTAAAGGCATGCGCCACCACGCCCGGCCTCACTTATTCTTGAATTAGTCACAGCATCCAAAGTTGGCCTCTGTTGCTTATGTGTCACATAAGGAAAGACGATATTCTAAGACATTGTGACCCACCCTAGTAGTGTGTGACTGACTCTTCTAAACATTCTTTTTTTAAAACAAAAAATTTATTTTATTCATTTGAGAGAGACTCAGAGAGAGAGAGAGAGAGAGAGAGAGAATGGGCACACCAGGGCCTCCAGCCACTGCAAAACAACTCCAGATGCATGTGCCACCCTGTGCATCTGGCTTACATGGGTCCTGAGGAATTGAACCTGGGTCCTTTGGCTTTGCAGGCAAGCGCCTTAACCACTAAGCCATCTGTCCATCCCCTGACTCTTCTAAACATTCTAATATTGTAATGACTCTCAAATCGTAGATTTTTTTGTGTCTCCCACTGATGGTGGCTAGCCACAGTGCTTTCAGAGCATATGCTATCAACAAACGTAACATCATCTACACCAGCTGAGGGTATGCCCAGCAGACTGGGACCCCTCAGCTTCATCTGAGGCTCTGTGGGCTGAGAGACAATGAAATAAAGCAATGTCATTCATGTCGGTAGGTGAAATTCTGCCCCAACTTTCGGAGTTATTCTTAGAAGGAGAGAAAAAAAAATAAAAGACTTTTTCTCTCCCTTCCTCCCTTGGCTTCTCTTTGCTGGTTGTTTTCCTGAACCTGGGAAATGTATTTGCTCATTACAACGCCCACCTTCCAAACAGAGCCTTGCAAGTCAGCCAAATTTTCTGCTGAGCCAGCCACTGGGAACAAACATTGGGGTCTATGGCAACTGCAAGCATGTGTGTGTGTGTGTGTGTGTGTGTGTGAGAGAGAGAGAGAGAGAGAGAGAGAGAGAGAAATGTGTGTGGCATGCACGTTTGTATATGTGTCTATGTGTGCTTTTGTGTGGGAGTGTATGTATGGCATGTATGTAACTGTGTGGCATGTGTTTGAGGGTTCCTGTATTGACATGTATGACTATATACGCATATGTGGCATGTGTATGTCTGTATATTTGTTTCTGTCTGAGTGCATTTGTGTGTGAATGTGTGTCTGTGTGGCGTGGCTTTTTGTGTGGCATGTATGTGTACATGTGTGTGTGGTGTGACTGTGTGGCATGTATGTGTACAGATGTGCTTTTGTGTATATGTTGCTGCCTGTATCCTCGCCCTTTCCACAGCCATCAGCCAACGCAGTCCACATTCCGAAAACAGAATCCACATTCCCAGCAACTAAAACAAAAGAAGGAACTAGAACGAAAACAAAAAAAAAAAAAAAATTTCCCCTATCCACCTTCAGAATGCAAGGGGGGAAGGTAAGAGGTCTAGGTTTAAATTCACACCCCCAGAGTGGGGAAGGTAACTTTCATGAAATGTCACACCCTAGTACTCCGTGCTGTGGCCCGGGGGTGGGGTGGGGGGAGAGACAAGGCTTTTCTATGTTTACTTAACTCTAGCAGCTCGCTCCAGGGAGGTGGGTCCTAACTGGTCCAGCAAGGTTCCCATTTCACTGAAGCCTTTTGTTGTTGTTGTTGTTGTTGTTTATTTTTATTTATTTATTTGAGAGCAACAGACAGAGAGAGAAAGAGGCAGAGAGAGGGAGAGAGAGAATGGGCGCGCCAGGGCCTCCAGCCACTGCAAACAAACTCCAGATGTGTGCGCCCCCTTGTGCATCTGGCTAACGTGGGTCCTGGGGAATGGAGCCTCAAACCCGGGGTCCTTAGGCTTCACAGGCAAGCGCTTAACCGCTAAGCCATCTCTCCAGCCCCACTGAAGCCTTAATGGGAGCTCCTCTGCTAATGAAAGACTGAACCCACGCCAGGTCAGAACGGGGCGGTGCAGCTCTGTTAGTCAACAGAGAACCACAGAAAGGCTTGCGAAACCAGGGCCAATCCCGAACCCTGGATTCCTTATCTGTCCAGCAGGGGTGTTGGACTTGAGCTCTGGACCAGCGCGGGCTCACAGATGAGAAGACTCCATGAGGTTCATGGGCATTTGGTCAGTATTAGGAAGTCCTCAGTGACAAGCTGGTTAATGGACAACTTGGGCACTTAGTCATGTGACAGCTAAGAAAGGTGACACCGAATCCTGGAACAGAAAGAAACTTAAGTAGATTTTAGTTTCGTTTGGTTGGTTGTTTTTTTTTTTAATACTTTGTTTTTATCTATTTATTTATTTGACAGAGAGAGAGAATGGGAGCGTGCCAGGGCCTCCAGCCACTGAAAATGAACTCCAGACATGTGCGCCCTCCTGTGCATCTGGCTAACGTGGGTCCTGGGGAATCGAACCTGGGTCCTTTGGCTTTGCAGGCAAACACCTTAACTGCTAAGCCACCCCTCTAACCCTGTTTTGTATTTTGTTGTTTTTTTTTAATATTTATTTGCAGAGAGAAAGGAGAAAGAGAGAAAAAAAAATGGGGACACCAAGACCTCCAGCCACTGCATACAAATTCTAGATTCATATGCCACTTTGTGCATCTGGCTTTATGTGGATACTGGGGTGTCAAACCTGGGTTGTTAGGCTTTGCAGGCAAGTGCCTTATCTGCTGAGCCATCTCCCCAGCCTCAGTTTGGTTTTAAGTGCGGGAGGGAGGGTAAACCCTTTTTTTCTTGTTGGCTCCTGTACAATCCTTTCCTTTTAGCAGGCTCAGTAAAGCAGTTTTAAGTGGGTGACTTCTAGTTTAGGAGGGTTTGGGGATCATCGGAAGTCATCGAAAGGGGATGGAGGGCTGGAGAGATGACTTAGCAGTTAAACGCTTGCCTGTGAAGCCTAAGGACCTCGGCTCGAGGCTGGATTCACCAGGACCCACGTTAGCCAGATGCACAAGGGGGCGCACGCATCTGGAGGCCCTGGTGCGCCCATTCTCTATCTATCTGCCTCTTTCTCTGTCTGTCTGTCTGTCTGTCGCTCTCAAATAAATAAATAAAAATAAGCAACAACAACAACAAAAATAAACTAAACTAAAAAGGGGGGGGCTGGAAATCTAAGTGTTATTTGCAGCTGCGGGATGAAAGGCTGTCTCCCTTTTCCCCATGACGGGAATTTCACCCTGGGTGGCAGGCATAGACGTGTGCAGTTCACAGAGCTCAAACCTGATTAGGACTGGCAACTCACATGCTCCCAGTACCAAGGAGAAGAGTTCTTCCTGTCGGAGAAATGCCAGAGGCCCTCCCTCCCCCGCGGCTCAGGATGAACCCTGGAGCCCGCCCTGGGATAGCAGAGGACTTATGAGGCCCGGCTGGACGCCTCTCCAGGTTTGTTTACATTCCATTTGATGAGAAGTCTGTCACATCCTTCCCACCGCTCAGCTCAGCCTGTGTGTGACTCCAGGTCCCCTGTGTGTGGAGGGAATGGAATGGAGACTCACCAAAGTGTCTGTCACCTGCCTGCAGCCAGGAATTCTATTTATCCCAATGGCACCCAGGCGGGATTCGAGGGAAAGATGTCTTAACCCATCTCTAGTCACTCCCACAAGGACTTCCTTCCTCTTGAGAGGTCGGAGGATGGGGGCAGGAGAAGCACAGAGACTTTTTTAGCAGACAGTGGTTGGCATAAAACAGGGAACAGAAAACCCTGCTGAGTCCCTGTTGGGTGACAGCAGAGGAACCAGGTCTGGTGCTCAGCGTGGGGGACGTCAGGCCTGCCTGGATTCAGAGAGAATAAAGCCATGGGAGGCTTGAACTCCTAGTCCCAGGAAAGACGCTTGGCTCTTTTGACTCAGGTGCAGTTGTTAAGGGGTGTTGATTAGAGGAGTGGCTAGCTCTGGAGAAGTCCTGACTCATGCTGGGCACTTATCTGGCCACGTGACACCATCATCATGAACTTGGTGAGCAGCTCCGGCCGGTGCCCTGAGCCATGTTCTGATGCAAAACAAATATTTGAGTCTGAAGTGCAGGGCGAAGCTGCAGAATGCTTGTAGATTTTTCACATGCATTCTCTCTAGAAGCCTTCGGAGAGCTTTCTCCGTGGGCCCCATCGACGTGAAAACCTTGTTCTACAGGTAGATTGCCCTGGAAGCGGGTGACTTCATACAGTAAGAATGCCTTCCCTGGCTGGGCTCTTCGGTTCTGTTTGTGTAATTGGTGCCTAAACAAACAAACAGAAAACTCAAAAGCATTCCCCTCCCCGCCTCCACTGTGGAAATACAGCCAGTGCGTTGTGGCCAAGGAGCAGTTTCCTTCTCCAGCCATGGGGGAGCCTGACGCCAGCCTGGTGTTTACTAGTCCAGAGAAGATGTGGGAGGACATAGGCTCTGGCCCCATCTCTGCTGCAGGCAAGCTGTGTGATCCCCAAAGGCATTAGTCCCCTGACCTGTCAAACTACGTTCAAGGTCCCATGCCTTGAGTAAACTGGAGTAAACTGTAGGCATGAGGAGCTTGTGGCAACAGCTCTAAGTCCCATGTGGGGTTTGAGTCTCTTGGATATGTTGGGGGGAAATGAGGTACTGTGCAGCCAGAGCTCAGGCCTTGGAGTGAAGGTTGCTGGTTCTCAGAATCAGCTTCCTTCCTTCTTCCACGGGTTCTTCCTGATGATTTGTTTGTTTGTTTGTTTGTTTATTTGAGAGCAACACAGAGAGAAAGAGGCAGATATTGAGAGAGAGAGAGAGAAAATGGGTGCGTCAGGGCCTCCAGCCACTGCAATCTAACTCCAGACGCGTGCACCCCCTTGTGCATCTGGCTAACATGGATCCTGGGGAATCGAGCCTCAAACCAGGGTCCTTAGGCTTCACAGGCAAGCGCTTAATCCCTAAGCCATCTCTCCAGCCCTTCCTGATGATTTTTAACTCCTATTGCCTGGTCTATCAGAAAACCAACCACCACTGCCAGAAGCCATCCGATCTAGAAGAATCTCTGGGAGCTTGTGGAAGGAGGGCATCTAAGGGGAAATAGGAAACAGGGAAATCTCCCCAAAGCAATAGTTTCTTAGCAGTTCTCATACAATGGGTCCAGTACTCCTGTCTCCAAATTTTCACTTCTTCCCATCATCCCTCCCTCTCTCCCTCCTTCTCTTCCTTTCTCCTCCTTCAGAGAGCACGTTTCCTTTGCCTTTGAACACTATCTGTATCTCAAATTTAAATCCTCCACTGCCCCCCCGCCCAGCTGTATCTTGTCAATGGAACCTGTGGTGGTTGGATTCAGGTGTCCCGCATAAACGTAGGTGTTCTGAATGCTAGGTTCCCAGCTGATGGAGATTTGGGAATTAACACCTCCTGGAAGCAGTGTATTCTTGGGTGCGGGCTTATGGGTGTTATAGCCAGCCTCCCCTTGCCAGTGTTTGGCACACTCTCCTGTTCCTGTTATCCACCTTATGTGGGCCAGGGGGTGATGTCCACCCTCTGCTCATGCCATCGTTTTCCCTGCCATCGTGGAGCTTCCCCTCGAGTCTGTAAGCCAAAATAAACCTCTTTTTCTCACAAGCTGCTCTTGGTTGGGTGATTTCTACCAGCAATGCGAACCTGTCTGCGACAGAGCCCCTGCGTTCAACTCCTCTGAAGTTACATAAGTCCTGCACTTCAAAGAGAGAACTGACTCAGCCCATGGTCTTGACTCAGCACTCCAAGTTGGCCACAGGGGGGGCCAAATTCTCCAGTCTCGCCTTTGGCCAAATTCCCATTGAAATTCAATGCCCTGTAAGAACTAGCAGCTTCATACATATAATTATGAACCAAGGATTTTAAAAAGCTGGAGGGCCAGAAATAGGGATCTGTACTTCGCTATCAGCAATCACTCTTAACAGCTCAATTGTCCTTGCCTCTGCCCAGGCACGCAGACCACCCCCGTGTGTGCCACCTCCTAGGACTTGCCCTTTCAGGGTCATGGGCTCAAGCCCACCTCTCACCATGGCCTAGAAGGAGAATAAGAAATGGAGAGTTGGAAGCATTGTGATGTGCTCATCAACCCCTCCTGCTCGCCACCGCCTGCGTCTTCATTACTCAGCATTTTAACTACTTTGCTATTGTTTATGAGAATGAAAAGGGAAACCAAGAAACGTTTAAAATGCTGAGTCACGATGGGGATCCAGGAGGGATGCCTGACAAGGCATTTGGGGAACGAGGAGAAATGCTGGTCTCTGGGTATTGACGGTATATTCTGGAAAATGGTCCCTCTAAAAGTACAGGCTCTTGGCTCTCGAAACGGCTCTAGAAATAAAGGGGCTAAAAGGGCAGAAATGTAAAGTCCCTAATGATTTTCCAGGTGTCTCCACCCTCGCTCTACATGAGAAACACATGGAGATCCACCCATGGAAGGAGGCTCTCTGGAGGGTGGGGCTCAGGCATTGATACTGTTTAAAGGACCTTAGATAATTTTGGTGTGCAGGCAAAACTATGAAGACCAAAATACCATAAGCTGTTTTGCTAGAGAAGGCCGTTGGGAGGTGTTCCAAAAGATGGAAAAAAAAAAAAAAAAAAAAAAAAAAAAAAAAACCCTGTGGCCTCAGCACTATTTGTATCCGATAGAAATCCCAATGAAGGACACACTATTATTAAACCCATTTACAGATGAGGGCACCAAGACTCAGGGAAACGCAGTAACTTGTCCAAGGCCAACAAAGTGAGATCTAATGTGGCTGGCCACATAGGCCAGGGAGGCAGGGGAAATACCAAGGTAACAGCACACAGGCTCCAGCTGCTGTGTTTGATAGGAGAGCAAATGACTAAAAGCTAAAAGCAAAGCATGGCAACTGTCGTGGCCCTACAAGGTGTGGCCACCCCACGGGAGATTGAAGATAGGCTTTGCACAGCGCCGTTAAACCAGGCGTTGAAGACACGAGCTCTGGATTCTCTCAGGTAGTGAGGGGCCACAAGGTTGACGTAAGGGGAGATGGTCCCAGGGAGACAGCCTAGAGCATGGAAATCCAAGAATAAGCTGAGAGCTGGCAATGAGCCCGCTGATGGAGCGTGGAGGACAAAAAGCAACGTAAGACCAGAGAGGGCATTTGCCCTCGATCAGGGGAGTTTTGGAAGGATCTGGGAGGCAATAGGACACCCCAGCAAGTTTCGCAGTGGGGTGCGCTATGGCCAGGGTCTCGCTAACTGAGGACCCTTGAGAGGCTTTCTGCATGGAAGCAAAGCAAAGCCAAACCACTGGGCTCCCAATGGATCCAGGAAAAAGGAAGGGAAGAAGGCCCAAGATATCTGGGAAGTTGTTCTGCATCCAGTCCTGAGCTCCAAGCACGTGTTTGGCTGCTCTTCTCACAGAACCTACTTCCTGTTGAGCCACCTGCAATGGGGCTGCTTTTCTTCATTAGCTCCCCCTTGCCGTTACAGTTGTGTTTTTTGTTTTTATTTATTTATTTGAGGGTGACAGAGAGAGAAAGAGGCAGTTAGAGAGAGAGAGAATGGGCACGCCAAGGCCTCCAGCCACTGCAAATAAACTCCAGACACGTGCGCCCCCTTGTGCATCTGGCTAACATGGGTCCTGGGGAATCGAGCCTCAAACCAGGATCCTTGGGCTTCACAGGCAAGCTCTTAACCACTAAGCCATCTCTCCAGCCCCAGTTGTGTTTTTTTTAATGGAAAGAGGTTGTGTGGCTACTTTTTCTACATATTCTGGATTCCCACTACACATGTATCTATCAAGACATTATACTTTTTTCCTTTTTTAAAAAAATATTTTTATTTACTTGCAAGCAGAGAGAGAGAGAGAGAGATAGAAGAGAGACAGAGAATGGGCGCACCAGGGCCTCCAGCCACTGCAAACAAACTCCAAATGTGTACGTCTGGCTTACATGGGCTCTGGGGAATCAAACCTGGGTCCTTAGGCATCGCAGGCAAGCGCCTTAATCACTAGGCCATCTCCCCAGCCCTACTTTTTCTTTTTCGAATGTTTGTTTATTTATTTGCAGAGAGAGGGCAGGTGGGATGGGCATGTCCGGACCTCCTGCAAACAAACTCCAGATGCATGCGCCACTTTGTGCATCTGGCTTTATGTGGGTACTGGGGAATCGAACCTGAGTCATTAGGCTCTGCAGTCAAGTCCCTTAACCTCTGAGCCATTTCTCCAGCCCCCACTGCTGTACTTTTTCTCATGGTCTATGGTGATACATGATATTTGATTTTTCCCATAAAATGTGAGAATACAGGATGCTGGCCTCAGAATGAGTTTTTTTAAAAAATTTTTTGT
Organism: Dipus sagitta; assembly: GCA_036346955.1. NCBI lineage: Eukaryota > Metazoa > Chordata > Mammalia > Rodentia > Dipodidae > Dipus > Dipus sagitta. Next base: position 11,826,213 of record CM070775.1, on the reverse strand, counting down.
TGTTCATTTATTTATTTGAGAGCGACAGACACCAAGAGAAAGAGGCAGAGAGAGAGAAAGAGAGAGAGAGAGAGAGAGAATGAGCATGCCAGGGCCTCTAGCCACTGTAAACGAACTCTAGATGCGTGTGCCCCCTTGTGCACCTGGCTAAGGTGGGTGCTGGGGAATTGAGCCTCAAACCGGGGTCCTTAGGCTTCACAGGTAAGTGCTTAACCGTTAAGCCATCTCTCCAGCCCCCAGAATGACTTCTTTATATTTCCATTGGAGAGCTTCCATCTGGGCCTGGAATTCTGGGGCTGTGACCACTTGTGACCAATTAAAAGTGTTTTTTTTTTTTTAAATAGTTTTCTCTTAGAATTTCATGTAAGTTCTCTATTCCCATGATACATCTAGCCTTTCCTGTTAGGATATACCCGGCTTTATCCTGTGACTTTTGGCTCACACCATGGACTTCCCTTTGATGAGAGACCATCCTGATAGTTTCTGTCCAGGACTGGATCATTAGCTTGGACATGAGTCACATGAAAGATAGCTCTAGGCTATTCACTAGAGGAAATGGCTTGAAAACCCCTTTTATTCTTTGCTTCTGCATAGGTTAATAGTGGGTAGATATTAGCATACATATTATAGTGCCACATGACAGGAAAAATGTTCTTCAATTAAAAACCCCTTTGTTTGCAAGGCCCATAGGGGCATTATGGACCAATTAAAAGTCCAGCCACCTCCACGGTGAAAAATCTATAGAGGTGCGGTTGCATATCAGTAACTTTCTTGTTTGTGGGGCAAAATATCCAAGCAGACGCAACTCATGGAAGGAAGAGGGTTTAACTTGGCTTACAGTTCCAGAGGTTAGAGTCCCTGATGTCAGAGAAAACATGGCAGAGGCAGAAAGCTGGCATCTCATCATCACATCAGCAGGAAGGAAATTAAGAGCAATGAATACTGAATGCTCAGCTTTCTCACATATATACATATACATATATATGTATGTAATTTATTTGAGAGAGAGAGAGAATGGTTGTATCAGGTCCTCTAGCCACTGCAAACAAACTCTAGAAAAATGCACTACTTTGTGCATCTGGCTTTACGTGGGTACTGGGAAATCGAACCTGGGTCCTTAGGCTTTGCAGACAAGTGCCTTAACTGCTAAGCCATCTCTCCAGCCCAAGCTTTCTCCCCCTTATACAATCCAGGCACCCAGTCCACGGATGGTGCCCCCCACAGTCAGGGTGGAGCCTCCCACCTCAAGCAGTCCAAACCTAGAAAGTCCCTCTCAGACATGACCAGAAATTTGCTTCCATGGTGATTCTAAATCTTACCAAGTTGACAATCAGAGATCAGCCATCACAGGGCATTATGGTTTGAATATGAAATGTCCCCCACAGATTCATATTTTGAACGATTAGTTCCCAGTTGGTGGTACTGGAAAATTTAAGAGGGAGGATTTATCCAGAGGAAATAGGTCACTAGGTGTGGTTGTCTGGAGTGTCTTATCCGTGACTCCTTCACTGCTCTGCCTCTGCTTTCTGTCTACAAAGTGAAGAACCTTCTTGGCCACATCTTCCCGTGGCCATGATGGTCAGCCCGTGTGCATGGCGCCCAGCCACATGGACCGAATCCTTTGAAACCACGAGCCAAAATAAATCTTTCCTGCCTTAAGTTATTTTGCAGTATTTTGGTCACAGCCATGCCAAAGTATCTAATACAGGGAAGATTGAGGAAAGAAGTGTCCTTGGTTATTTGAACAATACAGACCGACCCCTCCTCCCAGGAAACGACCCTTCACTGACGGTCTGCATACAAAGCAGTCACCCTACTTAGCGTTCATCCCTCTCACAGTAACGCCACATCCCTTGCTCCCAGGACTCATGACCTCCCACACATGCCTCACCTTGCCTCTCTCTTTTCCCGACTCCTGGCTTTCTCTCAAATCGTCAGATTCTCATCTCTAACACTCTTTTCAGCTCAGATTTCCTATGATTTTTTTTCATTTCTTTTATAGCTCATTTAACCTTTTTTTATGAGAGAGAGAGAGAGAGAGCGAGAGAGAAAGAAAGAGAGAGAGGGAATTGGTGCTCCAGGGCCTCCAGCCACTGTAATCGAACTCCAGATATGTGTGCCACCTTGTGCACACATGTGACCTTGTGCATTTATATCACCTTGTGCATCTGGCTTCCACGGGCCCTGGAGAGTCGAACATGGGTCCTTAGGTTTTGCAGGCAAGTGCCTTAACTGCTAAGCCATCTCTCCAACCCTTTATCTCTCTCTCTCTCTCTCTCTCTCTCTCTTTCTTCCTTTCTTTTGGTATGTTTGTTTGGGTTTTTGTTGTTGTTTTCTTTTGTACTAGGGATGGACCCCAGGGCCTTGTGCATTCTAAGTAGCCCTGAGCTCCCTCAGCCTCTGTTACAACATGATGAGAGTCTATCTTCCTCTCCTATTGGCTGCTTCTCAGATTTTCCCTATAGATGTCGCTTTCTGTTTCCTTCTGAAACGGTTTTTCTATGTAGCACAAGCCGACCTTCAACTCTCAGGGTTTTTTTTTTGTTGTTGTTGTTTTTGTTTTGCTTGTTTGAGGTAGGGTCTCGCTCTAGCCCAGGCTGACCTGGAATTCACTATGTAGTGTCAGGCTGGCCTCAAACTCATAGCGATCCTCCTACCTCTGCCTCCGGAGTGCTGGGATTAAAGGTGTGTACCACCACACCCGGTTCTCAACTCTCAATTTTCCTTCTTCTGCTTCCCAAGTGTTTGGGTTACTGTGTGCACCACCATGTCCAGCTCAAGATGCTACCTCTGATGGAGTATATAATGTCAGGGTTCCCCCCCAAGCCTTACCTTTTTCTTTTTTCACTTGGACTGAATGAGACCTTTCTCTTTCCCAGTTGTTGACAGTTGAGCTCATCTTTCTGTGGCCGGGTTATGCTTGGCTGGGCTTGTCTTTTGCTGGAAATAATGAATCCCCTCACTGCCATACACCCCCCACCCGGAAAGGAGGTACACCCGACCCAGAACTTGTGCTCTGATCGCGGCCCGGCCCTCCCAGTGACCAGGTACGTGGAGGGTAAGGCTCGCTCTAAATGATCCGATTGCTAGCCCACCTGCTTTTGTCTTTTTTTTTTTTTCTGATCACGCTAAGTTATAGCAAATAAAATATATTTGTCATTCACGAATTACTTCTTGAGTTTTAAATGCCCCTACCATAGACCTATCTATGGTCACAGCATCCCTCAAACATGATCCAAGAAGACAAAATTGTCAGGCAGCTAGCCAGATCTCACATCCTAGCATTCACTTCCTGTTGACTACTTGTGACTTGATGAACCTGTACCGGCCACTGCCCAGGGCACACTGGTGTCACCAGAAGCCCTGTTACATGACTACTGTGACACGAGAGGGAATGGATTCCTTTTCTCATTCCCTGGGACAAATTTAGTACCATCACTTGCCAGGGGTACGTCCTGACTCAAGGAGCTAGGGACTGGAAGGAAGGCAGGAGAAAAGTCCACCTTCCCTGGAAATGTTCGCAGGACCCTCTGCAAACGTGTAATGTGGGAGGCATCGCTGGTGAAGGCTGTCATCCCCTGACATACCTAAACCTAATGAAAAATCCCGGAAAGGACATTTCCAGAGGCTACCCCGGGTGATACTTGGAGCTATAGTTGGATCTGTTTACCTAACATCAGGGTTAAATAATGGGATAATAATTGTGAGGCTGTTACCTAACATCAGGGTTAAATAATGGGAAAATAATTGTGAGGATGCTTAAAGCCAACGAGTAGGGCTTGATGTATGGAGAGGAAGAGGGAGAGACAAAACTTTCAGGATCATCTCAGTGAAGAGCAGCTACCAAGGTAGTTTGAGTTCAAACTCTATACACTGGGTGAACCTGTTAATTCCTTACAGGAGGGACAGAAACCATTCTTGGGGGACAGGCTCTCTGCACCGACGTGAGGCTGCTTGGTCTTGCAACAACAGCAGGGGTTGGCAGAATGCCCTGGTTAGGGGGGCTTCCCTGCGGAGAGAGCAAGAGAAGTGCAGACCCTGGCCCAGTGTGGCATTTTCTAGATTCCATACCTGCCAACTTCCAGAGACCCTTTGTTCCTGACCATTGAACATAATTACCCACAGGGAAGGAAGCCATGTTATTCATACTCTTAGTGCCCATATTTGGCCTTTCTAGAAAGCAACTTCAATACTATCTACTTAACAGTGGGGGAAAAAAAATGTGAATGTCCATTTCTTTCCAGAAATAAATAGAATTTCCTGAGTGAAGCTTTGTTTCTGAGTTCCGTGCCTTTTCTGGAAGGAGGAGTTTAATGCTCCACATAGGGAGAGCCATTTAGAACACTCCTCATGAAAGGAGCCTAGAGCTTGCATTGTACAAAAGTTTTCTTGGGAAGCTGGGCCTTCCCTGACGCTCTCTGAATGACTCATTATTCTCTCCATGTGAATGAGATTTCTTGTTGTCATGGTTACACTTAACAGTAATTCAATTCAACGTAATGACACACACACACAGACATATATAGATATCAATGAAGACATCAGATTTGACCCCATGTGTCTGAAAAGAGCTCTGATGTCTGCCACATTTACTTCATTCACGTAGCTCTATGTCGGTCCTAGAGACACTGCAGTCAGGAAGTCAGTGTCTCAAAATGGCCTGGATATCCATGACCTCACAGTGCCTGACACTACCTACACAAGACCATCCTAATAGGAGGAAAAGGTCATGACATCAAAATAAGAGAGAGACTGATTGAGAGGGGTAGGGATATGATGGAGAGTGGAGTTTCAAAGGGGAAAGTGGGGGGGAGGGACGGAATTACCATGAGTTATTGTCTACAATTATGGAAGTTGTCAATAAAAAAATAAAATTCAAGCCGGGCTTGATGGCACACACCTTTAATCCCAGCACCCGGGAGGCAGAGGTAGGAGGATCGCCGTGAGTTCAAGGCCACCCTGAGACTCCATAGTGAATTCCAGGTCAGCCTGGGCTAAAGTGAAACCCTACCTCAAAAAATAAAATTAAAATAAAATAAAATAAAATAAAATTCATATAAAAAAAAGTCAGGGTCTGCCTGTAAGAAGCTTAGAATGTGGAAGGAAAACAAGACGAGGGAGTCTGTCACAGTATCAAGACGTGGTGTAGGAAGGCCTGTGTGGTGGTTTGAATGCATGCCCCCCATAGACTCAGGTGTTTTATTACAGCCTATAACTTGGGTCTCCAGCCGCCTAGCTGGAGGAGGCATCCCTGGGGGCCAGGAGTGGATCCTGGCATCCAGACCAAAGATGTGTTTGGGGGTGGATCTGAATTCCAGCCGGAAGGAATGCAGAGAGTTTAAGCATTAGGGGTCCTGCGAGCCGCAGGTTTGTGCTGCTGTTTTTGGCGTTTACTGGCTGTTCGGTTGTTTCTGTCCCCGCTTGAGTCTCAGGAAGGAACTGAAAGGATGTGGGACCTGTGTGGTCCGTGACTGGGCTCTGGGCTGGGGAAGGCTGGATTAAAGAAGACAATGGACCGCGCCATTTGGACTCGTTCATAGGCAGATCAACAAGCATGGAGTGAGACGCGAAGGGCTTCTCACTGGTCTCCAGCCCCTCACCCCATCTAACCTGGTTCCCCTGTTTTGTGAAGGGTCCCTTGGTACGTACCCATGCTGAAGTGTCACATGAGTCGTTACAGCACTGGGCAAAGCAGAGAGATGGAACCTGACATGGGCCAGATCCTCGGGAAAAGCTTGCAGAATGAATGGCTGCTGTTCATGGGGCTGATTCTCATGAATCTGTCCTGAGTGCCCTTGAAGAAAATGCAGTTGTTCTCAATGTGTCCTGTTTCCTTCCTTTAACCCCTATCTCCTATGTCCAGGTCCGTCCTTCCTTCCTTCCTCCTTCCTTCCTCCCTCTCTCCCTCTCTCCCTCCCTTTCTTTTTCTTTCTTTCTTTCTTCTTCTTCTTTTTTTTTCAAGGTAAGGTCTTACTCTAGCCCAGGCTGACCTGGAATTCACTCTGTAGTCTCAGGATGGCCTTGAACTCTCAGCGATCCTCCTACCTCTGCCTCCTGGGTGCTAGGATTAAAGGCGTGCGCCACCGTGCCTAGCTTTCCAAATCCCTTCTTTTTCAAAGGGCTGTCAACCCAAAGTTCCACAGGCAAGATGACTTAGAGAACAGGTACTTTATTTTTGGAGACCACAGGTTGGATATCTAGGTGGTAGTGGGGTAGTGGGAGGTATCTTTTGAGGCCCCGGTGCTTGCTCATGGCTATGTGCTCCCTGTGCCACAGATTTCAGAAGTTTGGATTAGGGCTGTTCAATACTACAGTCTATGCAATTATTTTAAGACTCTGAAAAACTCCAAAATGTGAAGTATGTCCAATTCCATGCATTTTGGATAAGGGATATTAAACCTCTATCATCTTGCCTTATATAATCTTACTGTATTATTACATGTGCTATGTCATCAGCTAAAATATAAATGCCTTCTGAAGAGACTCCTTCTCTAACAAACCTGTTTCTCACTCACAGCTTTCTACAGATGCTCACTAAAGATCTGAGTGAATGAAGATGATGGGATGTAATTATGATGTAATAATCCCGAGATGAGATGAGTCAAATACATTATAGATATATTTACTTATTGCTTAAAAACAGTTCTTAGGGCTAAAGAGATGGCTTAGCAGTTAATGTGCTTGCCTGAGAAGCTTAAGGACTCATGTCCGACTCTCCAGGTCTCAAGTAAGCCAGACACACAGTGACACAAGCACGCAAGGTCACACATGTGCATGGGGGGGGGGCACGTGTCTGGAGTTTGCAGTGGCCGGATGCTCTGGTGCCCAATTCTCCCTCTTACTCGTTCACGCTCCCATTTAAAAAAAAAAAAAAAAAGGCTGTCTGTTGGGTTACCTCAAAAAATACAAAACAGCTGGAGGGATGGCTTAGCAGTTAAGGCATTTGCCTGCAAAGCCAAAGGACCCAGGTTCGATTCCCCAGGACCCACGTTAGCCAGATGCACGAGGGGGCGCACGCGTCTGGAGTTCATTTGCAGTGGCTGGAGGCCCTGGCGCGCCCATTCTCTCCTCTCTCTCTCTCTCCTCTTTTTCTGTCAAATAAATAAATAAAAAAAAACATTTTTAAAAACACAAAACACTTCTTAGAGGACAAGGAACCAAAGTCAGGTGCAGGTGTGACTACTAAATGCTTTCTGACGTGACTGCAGACATAGGTGAAGAGAGCTGGTCACACAGACGCGCAAGGCGGTGGTGTGGCTGAGCGGTGAGTGTACCACCCCGAACAGTTGATGCGATTACTCGTGCCTCAGTTTCCACCGCTAGTAATTGAGGACAAGAAATAGATTTGCTTCGTAGGTCCTTGTGACACTTAGAATACTGCTGGGAAGCAGGAAGCGCCGTGTGAATGGGAACTACCATTATTACCAGCCACTTCAGACGGCTTTTAATGCTCCCGCCCTTCTGCCCCTCACTTCCAGGCCTTAAACAGCGTTGTTCTCCTTCACTGCAGAGGAAATGTGAGAAGTTCTTCCAAAACATGACACCCGCCCCCACGCATGTGCAATTAGCACCGGAGACGATTCTCCTCTCCTTCGGGTGTTTCCGGACAGTGTGGATTGGGGGCAAGCAAGTAAAACTTGTGCACGTCGTACTGGGTCTGTCTGAAATGTGACAGCCAGGTCCCTAATTATTCTTAGAAAATGTCTGCAACTCACTGGATGCAATTAGGCCTGGCAGTTCAAGGGCTAATTAACTCTAGACCTTGTTTCTGGGGTCGCCTCATTTGCAATTCTTGGTCACTTATTTTTTACGTCTTTTTTCTTAAAAAAAAAAAAAAATCCTTGTCCAGTTCTGTAGGAGATGAGATGCTGTGTGCATCAGGCCTGTGAGGAGAGGGGCGTAGCCAGGCCTTGGGGCCCAGTGGGGGTACAGTGGAGGCATCAGCCGCTCTTGTCTCTGCCCAAAGCCTAGTCTTGAGATGCAACGGACAGTTGCAGCCTGTGCAGGCGGCCTGGAGACAGTCACGCCAGCCCATAATGAGTCTTGCTGCCTTACTTCCCAAGGTCGCCTTCCCCTTCCTTCCCCGTGTTGTTTCCAGTGAGAGAATTATCTCTGGGCTCGCTAACCTCGTTAAATACAAAACACAAATATGCTAAGTGAAAGAAACCAGACGCACAACACAGGAGCGATTGATTCCGTTTACGTGAAATAGCTAAAATAGGCAAATCTTAGACAGAGAGTGGATTTGAGGTTACCGGGGGCTGGGAGTGGGGGTGCAGAGGGAAAAGGGGTAGCATTCTTTAGTCAGTGCAAGACTTCTGTTTGGAGTGATGTCACAGAAGGTTTTAGAGATAATGCTGGGAGCTTAGCACTGTGAGTACAGCTAATATCACTGAATTTATGGGCTCTTTTGTGGTAACGAGGATGGGACCCAAAGTGTCACCCATGCTAGGCGAGTGCTCTGTCACTGGGCTGTATTCCTCAGCCTTCGTTTTACTAACTTTTTTTTATCTCGAGACAAGACCTCACCATGTTGCCCAGACCGCCCCTAAACTCACCCTGGAGGCCAGGCAGGCATTAAGCTATGATCCTCCTGAGTAGCTGGGATGACTGGCCTATACCACTAAGCCCCGTGGAACTGTGTATTTAACTGAGCCAAAATGCCACTTCTTGGATTGTCTGTATTTTAAATGTCATAGTTTCACTGTGTCCTTCCAAAATTCAGATTTTGCCCGTAGGATAGTGTTAAGAGGTGGAGCCTTTAAGAAGGAAGGGACTAAGCCACAAGGGCTCCTGAGTGGGACGAGGTCTCTAATCAAAGAGGCTTCACCAGGTGTCAGCATGTTGGCCCTCAGTTCTCTGCACTCCGGAGGACAAAGACGGCTTCACGCTGCCAATCTTGATAGTGGAGAGCAGCCCCTGCCCCACACCCAACACCTTGATCTTGAACTTCCCAGCCTATGAGAAATAAACGTCTGCTCTTTTATTTATTTATTTATATTTATTTGCAAACAGAGAGAGAGAGGGAGTAAAGAGATAGGCAGAGAGAATGGGCACACCGGGGCCTCTAGCCCCTGCAAACAAACTCCAGGTTCCTGCACCACTTTGTGAACCTGACTTTACATGGGTACCAGGGAACCGAACCAGGGATTGTTAGGCTTTGCAGGCAAAAGCGCCTACACTGTTGAGACATCTCTCTAGCCCTGTCTGCTCTGAGTTATAATCTAGTTTGGTACTGGTCTATTACATCAGCACAGGCAGACTAAAACACAAGGAGAAAACAAAGATCACCCTCCAGCCTCCTGAGCATCACATAGGAGCCTGCCCAGGCCAGGATGCCTACACCCGCTTCGGTTGTGCCATGGGGCAAATAGCTGACAGAACACACAGTGTGGCTGCCTAAAACTCAGAATCTTCGCATGTGCTGGTCCCGCCTGTCACATGCCTGTCATCTGTAGAATGCCAGTGAACTGTATGTAGTCTTTGCAAGCCATTTCTCCTACCCATCCTGGAAGAGCTGATGTCTGCCTCCTGTCCCCCCCCCCCATACATCCCACCACGACAACACTTACTGCCTTCTGTGTGATCTGTTTTCCCTTTAGAAATGCTGAGTGACAATACATACAGTAAAATTCCCTCTTTTAAAATATATTAAAATGTTTTCAAATATTTTTATTTATTTATCTGCAAGCAGAAAGAGAGAGAGAGAGAGGGAAGGAGGGAAAGTGTGTGGATGGGTGTGCCAGGGCCTCCAGCCATTGCAAACAAACTCCAGACACATGCACCGCTGCACGCATCTGGCATTACCTGGGTATTGGGGAATTGGGCCTTAGTCATTAGGCTTCGTGGGCGAGCACCTTAATTGCTGAGCCCTAAAATCCACTTTCTAAGGGTATCTTTGTATGAACTTGAGTTCACTGGTGGGACAATGACCACCACCCACACATTTTTTTGTTGTCCTCCTAAATCCCTCAGGCCTCTGTGAAGTCATTCCCTTCCCCCAGTCCCTGGCAACCCCTGACTTTTTTTTTTTTTTTTTAATGGGATCTTTAGCTCCTTTCCAGAAAACACTGTGAGTGAAATGCTACAGTCAACTGTGATTACGATTGGGTGTCTTCCACTCTAAACTTGAGCCCCAAGCATAAAGACCTTACCTTATTCATCTTACCCTGGGTCAAAAAAAACATGATGTGACGTCCACAGAAGCTTGTAGCAACTCATCTGTGACCAGACACCCTGCACAGAGGTAACTCACTCCTGCTCGCCTTCCCGTCGAGTGACTGCCAGAGAGCAGAAGGCGGTGAGCCAATTGGCAAATGATGGCCTCGAGCCAAAGCCCTCCCTCCTGCCTGCAAGGATCACCCCTGGGTCAGCTTCAGGAGACCACACCCGTGGCAGTACTTCCATACTTCCAACCCTGAGCGCTTCCTGTTGCTGGGTATCCAAGTCAGACAGCCGGACTCCACTCACCATGTCCAGGGGGGTGGGCCAGGTGTGGCGGGGGTCGGGGGAGGGAACCAGGGGACGGGAAAGCAGGTGTTGGAATGAGTGAAGTCCCCGGAATCAGCTCATCTCTGCTCCTCCCACACCCTTTCCTGTCCTCATCCTCATCCCTCCCTGCTCCTTCCCTACGTGCACAGTCACACACATGTAGAGAAACGCTGTCTTGCTCTAATACCAACCTGAACTCAACTGAGACACGCCATGTGGCCAGTGGACTTACTGTTTCCTGCTATGGTTTTCTGATTTAGCCTTCCCGAAGGACACCCTAGGGACACCCTCACCTTCATTTTACAATCCTATAGTTATGGTCATGATAATAGCAAAAGTTTCCCATGCTTATTATTTCTCTTCCTTTGGTGCTTCACTAAACTTTCATATATCCCTTCAATGGGAGCCTCTTGAAAGCCAGGGTCCTAACCAGGCCCTTGGGTGGCATCATCGATTATTAAACAGAAATGGTTGCAGAGTAAGGGATATGTGGTGACCACTACATAAATATCTCTTAAATAAACAGATTCAATAATTCATGATCTGCAGGGAAGCTGCCTGCTTCTTTCTTGCCCCTTGCCTTAGAATGATCACTGCTTCTCTTCATGTCTGGGGGCAGAGACAAGGAGAAACCATCTGTAGTAGCCAGCCTCACATGGCTGGGATGAACTTCCCAACCAGGCACAGTTATGGGAGAAAGGGAATTTATTGACGCTTACAGATCCAGGGGAAGTTCCAAAATGGCAGAAGAAGCTGGTCTGTTTTCACAGATCCAAGCAGAGAGAGAGCCACAAGCCAACACCAAAAAGCCCAAAGCCACACCACACAGTACACTTAGGAACTGCAGGCAGAGCTCAACCACTCCTCATAACTTTAGACAGGAATTCCAGATCCACCCCCACTCCTCAGGGCTGGACCCTAGGATCCACCCAGTGACACCTCCTCCAGCCAGGTGGCTGCAGATCTAAATTACAAACTTTAATACAATCCTGAATATATTGGGGGCCATCCATTCAAACCACGAAACCATCCTTCCTCATGATCCTGGTCTCTTTGGTTCAGCAAGCAATGGTCAAAACAATGTTCAGAATAACATTTACAGAGTGTGGCGTGGGTGCTAACTCTTTTCTATTATTGTGACAATTGAGAATTGGCTTAAAAAAAAAAACACTCCATTAGCTTATTCTTTTCTGTAGAAGTGAAAATTTAAAACACAATAATTCCTATCATGGGTCATAAGATCAAGATTACATTTCAGGCTCTTCATATTTGAAGTGGCTTTTTTTTTTTTTTAATTATTACCCCCTTCCGTTATCATGCCAACAAGGTAAGCCTTTATTTTCTCTTCTGGCTTTCAGCACTGTTTATCGCACAGAAGTAGAAGGAGGTGAGCGGTCTCTGAAGACCTGTGAGTGCTCCAGGTCTGCTGTTCGAAGAGGCTCTGCTCTGGAGATGCGACTGGAAGGCAGTCCCTTCCCTGGGGATGAGCCGCTGACTCTTGTTCCTTTCTCTGGACCAAACCAGTTGTAGGTGCATTTCACATTGATGTGCTGTATCCCTTGGATTGAATGTGTTGATCCCACACACATACACTGGACACCAGGAACCTAAATCCCATACGCACAGCACTGAAGTTTCATGGAGGTAAAGAGATGTCAAGGACAAAAACCCGAGCTGCAGGAAACAGGACAAGGTGCCACCAGAGGCTCCCACATAACAGGACAAGGTGCCACCAGAGGCTCCCACATAACAGGCACTGGGGCTTTTTGGCATCTTCAGAGGCTAGGAACCATCCTACAGTGCAGCAAGGACCCCACAGTGTAACCCTCCCCTGGCCCAGGTGCCCACCAGCAGCACCTAGGAAGCCAGAGAAAGCGAGCGCGTATCTGAGCAACATGAGCTCAAATCTGTTGTCAGGCCAAGATGGTATGTGAGATTTTCAATACATTCCTTGACCTTGGAGTTTTTCTTGTCTGGAATATTGGGGCATACACAAAATTATTAAGTGATTCTTTTTTGTTGTTGTTGTTTTGAGGTAGGGTCTCGCTCTAGCCCAGGCTGACCTGGAATTCACTAGGTAGTCTCAGGGTGACCTCAAAACTCACTGCGGTCCTCCTACCTCAGCCTCCTGAGTGCTGGGATTAAAGGCGTGTTCCCCCATGCCTGGTGAAATTATTAAATGAAACAACATACATCAAGAACTCTCAGAGGTCATAGTACCTTTCCCTCTGCAAAGAATGAACAGACTAGGCAGAGCAGGGGCGGAAAACGTGACACACGGGACACCTCTGTTACACAGTAGCGCACATCTCACTTGGGCAGGAGGCCAGGAGATGGTGGAATGTAGAACGCTCAAGGATTCATGACACTTTGGAGGTGACCAGGGGTGTTCCAAGGCTGATGGGAATATTTGTGGAGCTCATTAAGTCAGAGGAAGGGAGGTGAAAGAAAAGAGGGGCCTTCAACATAGACCTGGTCTCCCAGCACCCTTAATCTGCAGCTAGCCTTTCATGTATACATAATCCATTGGCCCTTAAGCAGGACTCCACGTGAGGCTCTCCTTTACAACAGTGAGTGTTCCTTCCTCCTTCGACCAACAGCAGCCAGACACAGGGCTTTGACTCCCTCCCCCCACCTCTGCTCCCCTTTGAGACCTTCACCCCAAAATGCTCCTGCCCAGACATCCTGGGGTTTACCGTGAGCAGTAAAAAGTGGAGAGCCATGAGGGGTGACCATTCCTCGGCTTTCAGAGTTGAATTGGAACCCCATGTGTACCCCAGCTGCCTTTGGGGATCTGTAGTGCATGGAGGGGATCGCCTCCACACTGGGTGGGGGGAGTTGGCCATCTGGTGACGGAGCAGGAGGGAGGAGGGAGGCACTCCGAGGGCGCTGTGGGGAGGGGAAAGACTTTGAGTTCCTCATCACGACAGCTCCCACTCTGCTCTTAGGACCTCACTGCTCAGGGCTGGACAGGCGAGCTTTGTGACTCTGTGTTCCTGCTCAGCCTCTGCTTCATGCTTCTAGCTACCGCAGCGCTCGGTGCCAGGCCAGCTATTTAAAGGGATACAGTCTTTGTTGCACTGAATGTAGAAACAGGACACCCTGCCTCCTGGTGGGCTCTGGAAACCCTCAAGGATGAGTGTCACCTCAGTCCTGGAACCCTAGAGAGCCTGATGCCACTTAAACCTCAAATGTAAGACTCAATCAACAAATGCAGAGTATATTTCTACAAGTTAAAAAATGCATAAAGAGGGGTTGGAGGGATAGCTTAGTGGTTAAAACACTTACCTGCAAAGCCCAAGGACCCATGTTCGACTCTCCAGATCCCACATAACCCAGGTGCACAAGGTGATGCGAGTGCACAAGGTCACACACAGGCGCACAAGGTGGCTCATGCGTGTGGAGTCCGACTGCAGTGGCTGGAGGGCCTGGCATGCCAGTTCTCTCTCTCATAAAATTTTTTTAAATTAAAAATGCATAAAGAGGGACTGGAGAGATGGCTTAGAGATTAAGGTGCTTGCCTGCAAAGCCTAAGGACCTAGGTTTGATTGCCTAGTATCCATGTAAGCCAGGTGTGCAAGGTGGCACATGTGTTTGGAGCTCGTTGGCAGTGGCTAGAGGTCCTAGCACACCCATTCTCTCTTTCTCCCTCTCTCCCTTTCCCTCTCCAGTAAATAAATAAATAAATAAATAAATAAATTTTTAAATGCAGAAAGAGAGCATGTTAAGCCTGAAAAAAAGAATACTTGATCATGCTAAGCCAAATAAATACATGATCGATTGTCCCTCAGCTTAATTTGATCACATATATCTGGCTCCAGGAAAGCCTTTGGAGCAGGTTTCCAGTGTTTTCTCATTTAATAATCCCGACTGGCTCAGAGGTAGCACCAATAAGACATTCATTTCCCAGGGGAAATTTTCTTCTGATCATGCATATGAAGCTTGGAGCCTTAAGACAAATGCAGATTCTGAGAATTCATGCTTTTCTCCTGGAGCCATTTCTTTCTTTCTTTCTTTCTTTTTTGGAGGTGGGGGGTCACTCTGACAGTTCATGGTGTTTATGATATTAGCTCGAGGAAATGTCCCTCCGCTCGCTACACTCCCAGCCTTCAGACACTTTGCAGGAGACATTCCAGCAGCTTCTGCTGTACCTCTAGAGCAAGACATGGCAGACCTCAGGACACCCCACAGCCCACAGATATGACACCCTGAGAAGCTGCCTTCATGGCATAGATTTCATCTCACATTCCACTCCTTACACAAAGGGTTTTCTTTCTATTTTTTTTATTATTTTATATACAACAGTTTATACTCTTGTCCCCTCGCCCCTGCTCCTGTTAATCTGGAAACCCTCCTCAGAGGGGTTATGGGATTCAGTGCAGGTCACGAAGGCCTCAGTCAGTCCCTGTGGGGTAGGGGGTACCTAGCCTCGGGGTTTTCCCACCCACCCTGTGGTTCTCACAATCTTTCTACTGCCTCTTCTGCAATGTTCCCTGAGCCACGACAGGCCTGTTGGCAGTCTGATTTGGTGTTGAGTAGGATTTTCTCTTTGAAAAATACTTCTATTGAGATATGAGCATCGAGAGAAACAGAAAGAGAAAGAGAGAGAGACAGACAGAATGAGGATAGGTGCACCGGGGCCTCTTGCTTCTGCAAACGAACTCCAGAGGCATGTGCCACTTTGTGTGTGTGGCTTTCTGCGGGTACTAGGGATTTGAACTCAATCCATCATCAGACTTTGCAAGCAAGAACCTTTAACCACTGAGCCATCTCCCCAGTCCCACAAAGAGTTTTCTTTTCAGGACATGCACAGAGAAAGACAGCTGTTATTCAGGGATAAATGACAGTCAGAGGTAATAACTGCACATCCACCATCACCCCCAAGGCAAGGCTGGTGGACCGATAGAGTGCAGCCGCCTAAAGAAGGCAGGCAGATGGAGATCCCGTCTTCATTTCACATATCAAGTGCAAGCCAGTGAAGCATCTTTAAATATTCAGAGAAGTGAAGAACTCCAGATGTGAAAGTAGACTAGGCCGGCAAGCGCCTTGGGAGTCCTTCAGATGCCAAGTCTAGTGCAAGGTCAAACTGTAGGACTGACGTAAATCTGTTTCACTTACACTGTCAGGGGAATTCACCTTGCACTTGTGATACGATTTGATTTGGATTGTGCCACTGTCCAGGGAAGCTGGAATATATGTGAAATTCGTTTTGCTCAGAAACTAGTCCAACGGGGGATTAAAGGCGAGGTTTGTGGGGCAGCCCAAATAAGTTCAGGAGTGATCCAAATCAGAAAAAATGAGAGAATCTGGTAACATGGTTTACTTACATTTAGTTTTCAATAGGCACATTCTTGTTTTCCTCCTTCTCACGGTGTGACGACCTTGCTTCGCAGTTGGTTTAAAGACCTGGAGAGGGCTGGAGAGATGGCATAGCCCTTAAGGTGCTTGCCTGCAGAGCCAAAGGACCCAGGTTCGATTCTCCAGGACCCACGTAAATCCAGATGCACATGGTGGTGTATGCACCTGGAGTTCATTTGCAATGGCTAGAGGCCCTGATGCACCCATTCTTTCTCTCTCTCTCTGCCTCTTTCTTTCATATATATATATGTGTGTGTGTGTGTGTGTGTGTGTGTGTGTGTGTATATATATATATATATATATATATATATGTATATAAATTTTTTAAAGATCCGGAGAAGTAACAGATAGCCATGGGGAAAGCTCTGTCTGAGGTGCCTCCACCCCCCCCCCCCACCGCAGGTGTTTGTCACACAAGCTGGTCAGCCTCAGGGTCTGTAATGTCTTGGCCCCTCTGCGAGGGTCTGTGGTTTATGATTCTAAGTGATCGTGTGTTTAACCATTGGCTTTACAGATAAGCTGTCTCCAAGTGCTTAGTGGCAGGTTTTGGGAAGTAGTGTTGTGGGTTGCGATCGTATCCTCCAGAAAGATGTGCTCTTGTACTGACCCTGGATATCTCCAAATGTGTCTGTGACTGGGAAGTTCTATTGTCAACTTGATCTGGTTAGGAAGCCACAGACATTCCTCTTGAGTGGGTCTCTGAGGTTGCTTCCAGGAAGGCTTAACTGAAGGAGGAATCCTTCCCCCAGGGTGAGCCTTTCCCCCAGAGTGGGCGGCCCCTCTGGGGGGCGGGGGCTTTACCTAAAGAAGCTCTGGGAAGGACAGTATCCCCTTCTCCCACCTGGCTGCCAGCGCTGCTCCCTGCTTTCCAGCGTGGACTGAAGAGCAGCGTCTCTACAGGACGCCTCCAGACCTTCAGTGCCGGACTGGGACCGCTGAGGCATCCAGCCTGGTAGACTGAGCCGCTACTGGGTTTCTTGACTCTCAGGCGTGCAAGTGCTATTATTGGACTGCCGTAAGCTAATCCAATAAGTTCCCTTTTAATGCAGTTCGCTCTAGGTTCTATGGGCACAGTGTCCTTACATGGAAATAGGAACCTTGCAGGTATTACCAAGATGAGGCTTGCCAAGGGTGAGGGTTCATCATGATGGTCAAGTCAGTTGCATTGAGATGTTTCTGGAAGACTCACAAAGCACATGTCTGGGTGTGTCTGTGAGGGTATTTCCAGAGGGAACTAAATGAAGAGGAAAGATCTGCCCTGAATGCGGGCAGGGAGCACCAATAGGCTGGGGCCCTGTATGGAAAAAAAAAAAAAAAGAGGAAAGCCCAAAGTCCATGAGTACAGTCATCCTCTCCTTCTCTCTCTCCCTCACTGCTTCCCGTCCACAGTGACTTGAGCAGCTCTGGCTTCAGCATGGGCCCAGAGCTAACAGAGCCAAGAACGATGAACTAAAATCTTTCAAAGAATGAGCTAAAATAAATAATGGCCCTGGGCTGGAGAGACGGCTTAGCAGTTGAGGCTCTTGTCTGCAAAGCCAATGAACCCAGGTTAGATTCCCCAGAACCCGCATAAAGCCAGATGCACAAGGCGGTGCATGCGCCTAGAGTTCGTTTACAGTGGCTGGAGGCCCTAGTGCTCCCATTCTCTCTCTTTCTATCTGCCTATCTCTCCCAAATGAAAAGAAATAATGGCCCTTTTTAATTATTTTTGTTTATTTTATTTATTTATTTGAGAGCGGCAGACAGAGAAAGAGGCAGAGAGAGAGAGAGAGAATGGGCGCGCCAGGGCTTCCAGCCACTGCAAACAAATTCCAGACGCGTGCACCCCCTTGTGCATCTGGCTAATGTGGGTCCTGGGGAATGGAGCCTTGAACCGGGGTCCTTAGGCTTCACAGGCAAGCGCTTAACCGCTAAGCCATCTCTCCAGCCCTAATGGCCCTTTTTAAATTGCTTTTCTAAAGTATTGTCAGTGAAAGAAACAAAAATGACCAGCACACTGATTTTGGGTGGACCCTAATTCAGTGACTGACGTCCTCATGAGAGGAGGCAAACTTGTTGTTGGGGAAGACACAGAAAGACGGTGGAGTTGGGGAAGACACGCTTGCGAGCCACACGGCATCACAGATGTCTGGACAACCGCCCGAAGCTAGGAGAGAAGGTGGAAGGGCTTGTTCCCTCAGAGCCTCTAGAAGAGGACAACCCCGCCAGTGCTGTCCCAAAGAGGCCTTGTCCCAGAAGGCGTCACACTTGGTTCTGGGACTTCTAGACTCCAGAACTGTGAAGGGATCAATTTTTGCAGTGTGCAATGCTGTGTTAGAGCAGCCCCAGCAAATTCACACAGCGGTCAACTCACACATGCCCCAAACAAGGATCATTGGACCCTTCTCTTGTCAGGAGACTATCTCCTCAGTCTCAGTCATGTCAAGCTTATTTTGATAGGATGGTTGTCCCTGTAGCTCTTTTTTTTCTCCTGGAGTTTGTGGGCTGCATCTTCATTTCATGCTCTTAGAATGATTAAACATTCACTAAGCTATATTAAAAAAAAAGATAATCAGGCTAGAGATATGGTTTACAGGTTAAAGCACTTGCCTACAAAGCCTAAGGGCCCAGGTTGGATTCCCCAGGACCCACGTAAGCCAGATGCACAAGGTGGCGCATGTGTCTAGAATTCGTTTGCAATCGCTGGAGGCCCTGGTGCGCCCATCCTCTCTCTCTCTCAAATAAATAAATACCTATGATGTTTTATTTATTTTTTATTTTTTATTTTTTTGGTTTTTCGATGTTTTAGCATTAGGAAACAAGTTCTATTTTTCTTACCTTTTCCACAACATGTTGGTCCATATTTGCATTTTTAGCATTCTACTTAATAGCAGGCGTGTGGTGCTCCTGCACCCTGTATAATGGTAACCACTCCCAGCCAGTGCCCTGTGGGATCAGAAATGCTAGCTGTTGGGCTGGAGACATGGCTTAGCGGTTAAGCGCTTGCCTGTGAAGCCTAAGGACCCAGGTTCGAGGCTTGATTCCCCAGGACCCATGTAAGCCAGATGCACAAGGGGGCATATTCATCGGGAGTATGTTTGCAGTAGCTGGAGGCCCTGGTGCACCCATTCTCTCTCTATTTCTCTCCCTGTTTCTCTGCCTATCTCTCTCAAATAAATAAATAAAAATAAAAGAAATGCTAGCTGTCCATGGGAAAAGTAAATTACCCTCTGTTGAGGCCGAGGAAACACCACTGTGTGTAAAAGCAATTGAGGAAGAGGAATTGTCTGTGTGGAGGAGACCAAGAGCAGACATGTCCAGATCCCCTGGACATCACACATCATCAGCAGAACTCGAGAATCCCCTCTCGTGGTGTGTGCTATTCTCAGAGAAGGAGGAACTGAGGCATGATTTGGTGATGGCATAATGAAGTCTCACCAAACTTGGGCCTCAGATTGGTTTTATTATAGACTGAGTTATCTCACATATATTTGTTTGTAAACTGATTTTCAGTTATGTCATTTTTCTTTTCAACAGCTAATTAGAACAGGCATGGAGCTGTTTCCTTCACAAAATTCACTGCTGCCCTTCAAAACTTTTTCCTACAGATATTTTGTTTTAGTTTTGTGTTCTAGGCTATCACTGATCTAAGTAAAAAGGATCAAAAGGTTTTTAAAATGATTCTTAAATGAGTTTACATTATCACAGAGAAATATATAGAAAGAGCCGGGCATGGTGGCACATGGCTTTAATCCAAGCACTAGGGTGGCAGAGGTAGGAGGATCACTGTGAGCTCAAGGCCAGCCTGAGACTACATAGTGAGTTCCAGGTCAGCCTGGGCTAGAGCGAGACCCTACCTAGAAAAACCAAATTAGCTTATGATTCTAAGTAATCGTGTTTTGTTTTAAATCTGCTTAAGCCAAGCATGGTGTCGCATGCCTTTAATACCAGATCTCAGGTGGCAAAGGTAGGAGGATTGTTGAGAGCTCAAGTCCAGCCTGAGACTACATAGTGAATTCCAGTCAGCCTAGGCTAGAAGTGAAAACCTACCTCCAAAGAAACAGAAATCAGCTTGTAAAATTTTTCCAATTTGATAAAAGTCATTTTGTGAGCTAGAACGAGATCTGTGGCATCTTCACAATTGAGAACTTCCTGTGCCCCTAGAATTAACAGAGAGATTAAACTACTTAGTGCAGGTCCATTGGCCAGACAGCATGAAAAAGTCTCTCAATTGAAAGGGGGGGGAAAAAAACTCCAGCCATTCTGCTCTCTGCAGAAGTGTTTCGCACAAGGCACAAATATGTTAGCCACATATATAATGTGCACAGATAATCAGGAGCATAGAATCTGAACTGAAAAACAAACAGACCAATGGGACTGTCAATGGTTTATTATCATTATCATTATTTGCCTGCTGGATCGCAAACTCAGGGTTTGTACATGCTGGGCAAGCGCTCTACCGTGGAACTATACGCCCGCAGCTATAAGTACACTACTTATAGGGTAAAGAGGACATGCAGGATTGCTCCTGCTTATCTGCTCTATAACAATATGTAGTTCTCATCATAATGGCACAATATAATTCATTGTTAAAATCAGCTAAGAGAACCTGCCGCCATGAAACGTGTCTGCAGACAGCTGGGAAGCCACCGCGGTTGACAGAACCCGCTGTTACGCTGTTGCCGAGCATGAGAAAGTGGCCCAATTTGGGTGAAAAATGCCCACGCCGGGGCCAAAAAGACAGCATGGCAGCAGCAGGCACTCCAGGTGAGGTCCCAGCTGGCCAATGGCCCCAGACCAGCCTTCTCAAGGCTGGAGTGTCACGGAGTCCAAGCTGGCCCCCACTTGCATAGCGTCAAGCTCATTGTATCTTTAATCCCAGCCTGCTTTGATGTTCAGATGAAATGCTGGGGGATTTTTAGAGCAGAGAAAGCAATGAAGAGTCTGGCTCCCCAGTCTGTCCATCTGGATAGACACACTTTGAATCCAGAGAACTTCTGGTACCTTCACAGCTGAGAACTTCATGTGCCCTGGAATCAGCGAGGGAGATTGAACTATTTATCATAGATGAATCAGCTTAGCAGGAGGAAAAATATTGACTGCAAATGTGGGGGGGGGGGGAAATGAGGCTTCCTTTCTTACTTCAGGAAGTGTGTATGCAGTGAGTATGGTAATAGAAGAAAAGCACTGGGCTGGAGAGATGGCTCAGCGGTTAGGCGCTTGCCTGGGAAGCCTAGGGACCCCGGTTCGAGGCTCGATTCCCCAGGACCCACGTAAGCCAGATGCACAAGGGGGCACACGCGTCTGGAGTTCGTTTGCAATGGCTAGAGGCCCTGGCGCGCCCATTCTCTCTCTCTCTCTCTAACTGCGTCTGTCTGTCACTCTCAAATAAATAAATAAAAATAAACAAAAAAACTTGTATTAGAAGAAAAGCATTAACCCTAGGATGCTAAAGAGAGTTAAGGAGGACTGCGTTCCATCCATCCTGCATCACTCCCTTTCTCACTCCGCCCATCAGTAAGGCCAGCTGTTGCCAGTGTGCGCGCCAGCTGCAAACAGTGGCTTTCCAAGTCTGGGCCCAGGACCAAGAGTAGAGTCGTCTCTTGAGAACTAGCTGGACACGCAGATTCTCCGACTGGAGCCCAGAACTGCAGATTCCAAGTGCTGGGGTTTGGGACCCAGCCATCTTGGTTTGACCAAGCCTCACCCTGTGCTGCTGTGCCCCGGGTGTGGGTCGAGAGGTGGGGCGGAGTCACTCACAAGAACTTGCACGGAGTCGGTGCGGTGCTGGGTGGAAGCTAGCTCATTGTTCCGGAGAAGCAGGGCGAGGCGCGCCTGCCGAGGCTGGCTGTGTACTGAATACTGATTTCTCTGCTAGCCCAGCGTGTCCCTATGAGATCCAGCCACATCTCTCTCTCTATCTTTGGACATCAAGAAAATATGTGTTCTTCTCTAGCCAGTATCACATTAATTTGTCCTATTCTTTTCAATTGGCTGCTAAAATGAAGTGGAACGACCCAAATGAAAAACCTCTCTTCCAGCTGGAGAGATAGGCTTAGGGGTTAAGCGCTTGCCTCTGAAGCCTAAGGACCCAGGTTCAAGGCTCGACGCCCCAGGACCCATGTAAGCCAGATGCACAAGGTGGCGCATGCATCTGGAGTTCCTTTGCAGTGGCTGGAGGCCCTGGTGTGCCCATTCTCTCTCTCTCTCTCTCTCTCTCTCTCTCTCCCTTTCTCTGCCTGTTGCTCTCAAATAAACAAATAAAAATAAACAAAAATTAAAAAAAGAAAAAGCTCTCTTGCTGCAGTTCTCTGATCAGAATGCCTTTACTTGGACTCTTATGTAATACCCACAGGTCTCTTCTCATGGCCCAACTTAAGATTGGCAGTGGGGGGCTGGAGAGATGGCTTAGTGGTTAAGGCACTTGTCTGCAAAGCCAAAGAACCAGGGTTTGACTCCCTAGTACCCACATAAAGCCAGATGCATAAGGGGGTGCATGTGCCTGGAGCTCATTTGTAGTGGCTAGAGGCCCTGGCATTCCCATTCTTCCTCTACCTCTTTCTCAAGTAAATAAATAAAATAAAATATATTTTTTAAAATATTGCCAGTGGAATTCTATCAAAGATTATCAAAGGTGCCATTGTGTAAGTGGCTGGAGTCACGTGGCAAGATTTGAACAAACACTCCTTGCTTGCAGTGACATATTTTTAAATTTCCTTTTTCCTCTTTCCTTCTCTGCACCGCCCTCAGTAGAGAAAGTATTAATTCTGCAAACCCTCCCTGCAGATTTAACAGACATGGACACAGCTGTGTGGGAAGCCAGGCTGCCTGGGATGTTAGCCGCCTCGAGGCTCTACAGGGTCAGAAGGACTTGTGCAGTAGTCTAATGTGATGGGTCTCACATGGTCTTTCCGCTTCTGTGGAGAGGAATGTCCAAAGGGCTATGACTGAGAGATTAACCACAGCTATACAGACGACAGCTGGCTGTTCAGTGCATTGCTTCCTAAGGGCTTCATTTTGGATCCTATCCAAGGAGCTGTGTTTTGGATAGAAGTTATTGGGGAAAAAAGTCCAGTAGAGGTTGCTTTCACTGTCCATATGGTGACCATTGTCATAATGTTCCACCTGGAGAGCCGAGGTGATGTTTCTAATTACTAAGCACATCTTTATTTAAATCCCATCACCAGAGAACCTAACACTGATAGCTAGTCACAGACATGGAAAATATAATACAATTGCCACTATTTGATGGTATTTGCAATGTGTACATTATGCTTATATATATATTATATATATATATATATAATGGACATTATATATATAATATATATATAATGGACATTATATATATAAATATATATTTATATTATATATATATAATGTCCAACCTCTACTATGGGTTTTATTACCTCGTTGTGCAGCTATGGAAACTGAAGCTCAGAGAGTTTAAATAATTTGTCAGGGTTGTAGAGTAAGCAATTTATAGCATCAGAATTTGAATTTAGACCTGCTCTCTCCAATATGCCCATAGTGAAGGGAAGAATAACAAAAGCCCATTCAGGTAGAGGAAGTATAATTATGTGCCCTCTGAATGTGCTTTGGCTGGGAGTCACTAAGCAGTCTACATTGGTGAGTAGATCACAGATTTCTCATGAGCCTAGAGCTGGCAAAATGGATTGATGGGTACTTACCAATATATGATAGACTCAAGAGGTGGCAATAGACTTCATCTCATTTATGGATTATTCAGCTGGTAAGGAACTTGAAACGCCCTGTTAATAAAGATTCTGGGGCTATGGGTAAGCCCAGGGCTAAGGAATGTTGTCAGCCCTCCATCTGTGCCATTTTACATAGGGACTTAATAGCCTGAGGATTAAAAAATATTATTTATTTATTTGAAAGCAGAGAGAGAGAGAAGAGAGACAGACTGTTACAGTCAGGTTCGCATTGCTGGTAGAAATCACCCAACCAAGAGCAGCTTGTGGGGGAAAAAGGGGTTTATTTTGGCTTACAGGCTCGAGGGGGAAGCTCCACAATGGCAGAGGGAGACGATGGCATGAGCAGAGGGTGGACATCACCCCCTTGCCAACATAAGGTGGACAATAGCAACAGGAGAGTGTGCCAAACACTAGCAAGGGGACAGAGGCCATAATACCCATAAGCCTGCCCCAAACAATACTCTGCCTCCAGGAGGCATTAATTTCCAATTGCCATCAGCTGGGGAGACTAGTATTCAGAATACCTAAGTTTATGGGGGACACATGAATCAAACCACCACACACAGAGAATGGGTATGCCAGGGCATCCAGCCTCCGCAAATGAACTCCAGATGCAGGCACCACTTTGTGCTTCTGGCTTTACATGGGTCCTGGGGAATCCAACCCAGGTCATTAGGCTTTGTAGGCCAGCGCCTTAACCACTGAGCCATCTGTCAGCCCATTTTGAGAAATTCTAAGGACCGATTATGTGTTCTCACTTTTAAAACGAGGTATGTATGAGAGTGTCGCAGTTACTTTCTTGGACAAGTCTCCTCACAGCAGGAAAGGCAATGGTAGGTCAGAGTGGGAAGCTGCATCCAATCATCACGTGTGCAGGGAGAAAGGAGAGAGAGGGGAGACAGGGTATTACCTCAAGGCCCATCCTCGGTAGCACACTTCCTCCAGCAAGGTTCCTCCTCCTAAAGGTTCCGCATCCTTTTCCCAAACAGCACCATCAACAGGGGACGCCAAGTGTCTGAACACATTAGGCTATGGAGGGCATTTTTACATTCAAGCCAGTAGTAGAGTGGATGCTTAGCGTGCATGAGGCTCCAATCTCCAGCATGAGAGAGAAGAAATAATAATAACTGAAAATAACCCACGTTTATCAACAGTATGATTATTTATTTATTTTTTATTTGGTTTTGTTTTTGTTTGTTTGTTTTTGTTTTTTCGAGGTAGAATCTCACTCTAGCCCAGGCTGACCTGGAATTCACTATGTAGTCTCAGGGTGGCCTCGAACTCACAGCGATCCTCCTACCTCTGCCTCCCTAGAGCTGGGATTAAAGGCATGCGCCACCACGCCTGGCATCAACAGTATAATTATTTTTAAATGCAAAATACTCATATAATAAAATGATACACAGATTTTTATGAAGAAAAACTACTGTATGCACAATTGGGTGAAAACAGACAGACAAGAATATATGTATGTGTGGCTTGGATTGTATAATAATTAGTAATAGACTAACCTATGGTGATAGAGATCACAACAGGGTTGTGTCTAGGATGGTAGACGTGTTCCATATTTTTACTTTGTTATCTATTTCATGAGTAGTAAAAATATGTAAAAATATCACTGAGCTACAATTTAGCACTGATGGCCTCTATTGTATATGTCATTGTATAACAGGAAAAACAAACTGCATTCCTATTTTGTTCTCAGCACAACACAGACCACTTCTTACACTAGTTTGGGGTGACTGTAGGTTCCCAAAGACCAATGAGTTCTCCAACAAAACCAAATGGGTGTCTCCTAATTCAGTTTCACCCACAATGATTTCTGGGGAATTAGATCCCCCAGGCTGAGGACCTAGTCCCGCAAGACTGCCCTGCTAGATACCAGTCGACCAGCTCCAGGTTTGAACAGTCCAGTGGGGCCCCAAACACCCTTTGTTGGGTTTGATGATCTGTTGGGATGGCTCACTCAGCCCAGGGAACACTTGCTAGAGGGAACACTACAGAGGACACAGATAAGGAATCACTTGGAAATGATAGGCAAACCCTGTGGGGATGGACCGAGCTTCCCCGCCCTTTCCAGCCCACTCCTCCCCAACACCCACATGCTCGGCTCTGCAGAAGCGCCCCAAGCCTCACCTTTCAGGTTTTGTATAAAGGTTTCATTATGTGGACATGATCAATTAAGTGATCAACTCAACCGTTAGCCCCCTCACTTCCAAGAGGTCATGAGTAGAGGAGCTAAATGTGCCAGCCCTTGTATCACAGGGTTGGTTCCCTGGCAATCAACTCCCATCCTGATGTTGGCCAGAAGCCCCAGTGCCCAGTCACCTCCTTAGCGTACAAGCAACACATATCATTTCAGAATTCCAAGGGCATCAAGAGCTATGTACCACAAAGCGGGACAAAAACCAAGTATAGGGCTGGAGAGATGGCTTAGTGGTTAGGCACTTGCCTGTGAAGCCTAAGGACCCCGGTTCGAGGCTCGATTCCCCAGGACCCACGTTAGCCAGATACGCAAGGGGGCGCATGCGTCTGGAATTTGTTTGCAGTGGCTGCAGGCCCTGGCATGCCCATTCTCTCCTTCTCTATCTGCCTCTTTCTCTCTCTGTCTGTCGCTCTCAAATAAATAAATAAAAATAACAATAAAAAATTTAAAAAGAAAACAAGTATAAGCTGGGCATAGCGGCACACGCCTTTAATCCCAGCACGTGGGATGCCAACGTGGGAGAACTGCCACAAGTTCAAGGCCACCCCGAGACTACAGAGTGAATTCCAGGTGAGGCTGGGCTAGATTGAGACCCTACCTCAAAACATAACAAAACAAAAAACCAAGTATATATTTCTGATCACAGGTCACAATACCACAATGTTATTTCAATTAAAATATTTTTGGGTGTGTGTGTGTATGTATGGTGTGTGTGTGTCCCTGTTCATGTGTGTGAGCACAGGTGCATGCATGCCACGGTGCATGTGTGGAGGTCACAGGATAGCTACCATTGTTGCTCCTTGGCTTCCACCATCTTTGAGGTGGAGTCTCTTATGGTTCAAGGCTCCATTCACCAGGCTAGCTGGTCCGCAAGCTTCTAACGCATTCTCCTGTCTCTGCCTCCTTTATCTCCATCCCACACTGGGACTGCAGATGGCCACTTACAGCGTCAGACTCCACGTGGGTTCTGGAGATCTGACCTCTAGTATTCATGCTCATGTGACAAATGCTTTATCTGCAGAGCCATCTTCCCAGCCCTAAAATAATTTTGTCAAAGCAAGTCCTCAAGCCCCTAAGCTGACTGCAGACGCTGTCACGGGTGGGGACTCAGTTGGAAGAACAGTGCTCATGGCCTGCTACTGAAAAGGAAGGGCAGAGAGTGTTAAAAGACGTGTCCTTGTTTTCCCTGGGATTTCTTTCAGTTTGTGCAGTGGTTCTCGTTGCTCTTGCATTCTGATATTTTTTTTTCCCTGCCTTTGGGTGGATTAGCTAATAAAAACGTATATGAAATCCTGTCAGGTCACTGGTACCCTCCAGTCTTCTCTTCTCTCGCTCTCTCTCTTTTTTAATGTGCTTCTCTCTGTTCGGCTTGTTCCACCTCAATCTGTTCTGCACAGAAGGACATGGCGAAAATCAAGGCAGGAAAGGTGCTCTAGAGGGATGGTTTAGCAGGTAAAGCACTTGCCTACAAAGCCTGGGAACCCAGGTTCTATTCCCCAGTACCCACATAAGCCAGATGCACAAGGTGGTGCATGCATCTGGAGTTCTCTTTCTCTCTCTCTCAAATAAATAAAATATTTCTTTTAAAAAAGAAAGGCACTCTGTAGGCACAAGCGGTCCCTTATGTCACCTTCTTTCTCCTCCTCTTGCTTAGGGGAGAAGACTACAGACGGACAGACAGCAGCTTCACTTACTCACAGGCTCCCAAATGACAAGAAGCGCCTCCTCCCCAGCGAGCCCTGAACCACATCTGGCTAATAGCCCACCCTCTGCCTGGCGATGCCCCCGGCCCACTCAGGACTAAGAGGTCAGACATCCTGCTTCCTGAAGGAAGCCAGGGCAGGTGTCACTTGGAGAAGACACCTCAGGGACTCAGGAAAGATGGGGGAGGCGGGAGCCAAACCATCTGCAGCCAAGCGTACTGGATAGAGAATGCTTGACATGTACTAAGACCCAGGATTTATTGGCAACTATTAATTCTAGAAGAAATAAGGGGGATCATATCAGAGTAAAGCTAGTGTCAACTCATAAAAAGATAGATAATGAAATGACTTGAGAAGTTGATGTGTGCTTGTTTGGTTTTATGAAAAGTTTTTTTTTTTTAATTTATTTGCAAGGAGAGAGAGAGGGGGAGAGAATGGGTGTGCCAGGGCCTCCAGCCACTGCCAATGATCTCCAGGTGCATGAACCACTCTGTGCATCTGTCCTTATGTGGGTACTAGGGGAATCGAGCCAGGGTTGTTAGGCTTTGTAGGCAAGCGCCTTAACCACTGAGCAATCTCTTGAGCTCAGGTTGGTTGGTACTTTTTTTATTTTATTTATTTGAAAGTGACACACAGAGAAAGAGGGAGAGTGAGAGAGAGAGAGAGAGAGAATGGGCACGCCAGGGTCTCCAGCCACTGCAAATGAACTCCAGATGCATGTGCCCCCTTGTGCATCTGGCTAACATGGGGAATTGAGCCTTGAACCTGGGTCCTTAGGCTTCACAGGCAAGCGTTTAACCTCTAAGCCATCTCTCCAGCCCAGGTTGGTACTTTTGAAATAGGGACTCATGTATCTCAGGCTGGCCTTGAATCCACTATGTAACTGAGGATGACCTTGAGCGCCTGACCTGCTTCTGCTTTCTAATTGCTGGGTTTACAGAATGCTCCAACTCCCTCTACTTAAATGAAAACTTCAAGGCATATGCATTCATGAAGACTGAGCAATTGAAGATTTGTTGTTAATGAGATTTTTTAAGAGGGGAAAAAATTTAAAAAAAAAAAAAGAAAACACCTCAATGAGGTATGCAAGACATACAGACTTAGGACCCCAGGAAAATGGAGTGAGCAGTAATCAGTTGAGAACCATTTCACATAGCGTGATCTCACCCAGTAAGGACAGGTGAGATTTGGCCAATGTCTGTAGGTAGATCTTCAACACTCCTGATCTCGTTAACCTTCATGATAACCATGGGAGATAGATAGCATCAGCCCACTTTTTCTGGTAAGGATGTTGAGACATTCATTGCAATGGCTTGAATGTTTCCCACCTCCAGATATCATAGGTTGAAATCCTAACCTCTGAGGGGATGGTATAATGATGTGGAGCCTTTGGGAGATGGTTAGGTCATGAGAGTAGAGCCCTTATGAATGGGACTAGTGCCTATTTAAAAGTTCCCTTGAGAGGGCTGGAGAGATGGCTTAGTGGTTAAGGCACTTTGCCTGCAAAGCCAAAGGACCCAGGTTCAACTCCCCAGGACCCTTGTAAGCCAGATGCACAAGGTAGCATATGCATCTGGAGTTTATTTCCAGTGGCTGGAAGCCCTGGCATACCCATTTTTTTCTCTCTCTCTCTTCCTCTTTTGAATAAATAAAAACTTACAATTTAGCTGGGTATGGTGGCTCACACCTTTAATTCCAGCACTTGGGAGGCAGAGGCAAGATCGCTGTGAGTTCGAGTCCACCCTGAGACTACATAGTGAATTCCAGGTCAGCCTGGACTAGAGGGAAACACTACCTGAACAAACAAACAACCCAAGTTTCCAGAGACATCCTTCACTCACGCCTTGCGTTAGTTCATCTTGATTGTGGACACTTGATGGGAGTGAGAAGCGCCAGGGGCTTAGTGCAGCACACCCCTGGGTATGTCTGTGAAGACATCTCCGCTGAGGATTAACCAAGGGGGAGAAGACTCTTGGGCTATTCCCCTCCCATAGGCTGGGGTGGGGGAGGGCAGAGGGACTGAATAGAATACAGGAATACAAGGGGCCAAAGGAGAGAGAGAGGACCAGCACAGGCACTCTCTCTCTTGCTTCCTGGCTGCCATGAGCTGAGAGCCTCTGCTCTGCCCCATCCCCGCCACCTCCACGAGCAGAACTAACTCTGCCATCCTCTAAGTTGGTTTTGCCAAGTGTCTGGTCACAATGATGACACCCGATCAACACACCCCTTCTTCCACTCTGAGGACACAGGCAGACAGCTGTCTGTCTATGAACCAGGAAGAGAGCCTCACGCATGGAGAATACAAGACCTTCATCTTGAACTTCACAGCCTCAGGACTGTGAAAAATCAATTTCGGTGGTTTCTAAGCCTCCCAACCTGTCATCTTCTGTTATAGCATACCTAGCAGGCCAGGCTGTTCGTGCTGAGGAGTGGCCAAGATGCACAGCTAATTACAGAACCTGTATCTGCCTAATCAGGAGGTCTGCGCTCCTTCGACTGGATGGGTGGCCTTCCCACCAAAGTAGTAAGTAGCGCCCTTCCATCCCGGACCCGCCACTTCCAGATCCAGTTTTCCCATCACCAAGGATTTTTAGCTTCTTGGTGTTGGGGCAAAACACCCAACCAGGGCAGCTTATGGAAGGCAACGGTTTCTTTCCAGCTTACAGTTCAGTTTTGCAAGGCAGGGTCTCACTCTAGCTCAGGCTGACCTGGGATTGACTACGTAGTCTCAGGATGGCCTCGAACTCACAGCGATCCTCCTACCTCTGCCTCCCGAGTGCTGGGATTAAAGGCGTGCGCCACCACGACCGGCTTCCAGCTTATAGTTTTGAGAGGAAGTTTCATCATGTGGGGGGATGGGGTGGGGATCAGGGCAGGAGCAGGCAGCGGGGTACAACGTCTCCACAGTAGGGAGGGAGGTCACACAGAGAGTGAGGCAGGTTATGGCAAGTGAGGCTGAGTTGTGATATCCCCAAAGGCTCACCTTGAGTAACAAACCTCTTGAAGCGAGGCTCCACCATCCAGAGGCGCCACCAGCTAGGGTTAAGTGTGAGGCTTAATCACAAGCACATGAGGATATGGGGCGGGGGGGGGGGGTGGACACACAAGCACTAGATAGAAGTGGCTGGATTTCTCGAGTGGAGCAAGCTCTCTGATACTTGGAAAGGGAGAGTGGACCTCGCATGGCTCGGGATGACCCAGCGCTTGCTACTCCAGCAATTTCCGAACTTCTTAATTCCCTGAGAATTCCCAGGGGGTTCTACTTCACTACAAAGAGGGAGGGCCGAGGCTGCTGATCCATTGGAAAGAGCCAGAAGAATTCTCTGGGAAGAATTCTCATTCGCTCTGGAGGGAGCCTCAGGATGGAAAGTAAGTTCCTCTCTGACTTCCAAACCAAACTGTGTCTCCCCAAAACCTGGTACCTCAAGGCCTCGGAGCTTTCAAGGGGATTTCCAAAGGAAACAGGAATCCTGACCATCCTCGCATGTTCTGGCTCCCAGGCGGACTCCTTTGGACTTGTCTTGGCCACAGTAACACTGGACCTTCTGTTTCAGGATTTGGTGTTCAGATTCCGACTCAAATTCAGCAAACGCTGACCGCGGCCTGCTAAGTGCCAAGTGTATTCACGTATGTCATCTCATTTCTTATATTCATCAAGACTTCAAAGAACATGACCCCCATTTGAAATGAGATGTAAGACGGGTCAGGACACCCGTCCAGTGTCAAGCTACACAGAAGTGACAAAACTGGCATTCCAGCTAAGCAAGCCATTCATGTCAAAGAGTGGCCAAACCGCACAGTTAATAAAAGAACCTAAGCATATAGCCATTGTTCTAAGACCAGCCGCACTCGATGGTGGCCAGCTAAGGACTTTCACTCGGTGCTGCCTTAACCTCAACACTCAAAAAGCTCACAGGGTCATGATAGAGGAATGATACGATACAGCCATCTTGCTAAGAGTTTGAGCATAAATATAAACTGGTGATCACCACGAGTAGGTAATCAGTGTGCACGCGTTCTGTGAGAGGTCCCCAGCCCAAAGAGCACATCTCTGATATAGTTGAGTTTCCTGATAAACATACAATGGTTATTACATAAAGTCTTTCACAGGTTACTTCTCCATCCTCTGATGCATATGGTACCTTTAAGATCAGCCCAACAGAAGATATACTATAACAGGGCTGTTTAGGATCACGTCATTCCTGTTGATTTCCAAAAGGTTCCGAGAGATGTAATACTGCAATCCCTTGAACTGCAAGATGTTGTGTACTTTTAAAATATTTTTATTTTTACTTATTTATTAAAGAGAGAGAGAGAGAATGGCCATGCCAGGGCCTTCAGCCACTGCAAATGAACTCCAGACACATGTGCTACGTTATGCATCTGGCTTACATGGTTACTGGGGAATCAAACCTGAGTCCTTAGATTTCACAGGCAAGTGCCTTAACCATTCAGCCATCTCTCCAGCCCCAAGGTGTTGTATTTCAATAAATTTCCAAACAGGGTGTCAGAAAAGAAAATATATTTGATCCCTATCTGGGGAAACTTTGCAAAATAATGAAACCCAAACTACCAGAGTATTGCCTCTACTCCGGTATTTTCATCCCAATTTTCTGTAGAGCATCTGGCAACCAGATGACAGAATTCTCCAGTTCAGTTCAGTGGTGTATGATGATGTAGATGATTAACTTCCCCTGCAGCCATGCAGTCAGGCTTGACCATGCCTAAGATATGTGGAAAGATGGTGACCGCCTCTTTGGTCAAATCTCATGGACTCCCAACAGGTCCTGTGGTACCGTTCAGCTTCGTGGTGAGTATGAGGTACAATAATTAATGACATTTTGAAGAAATGCAGACATCATTCTATGCTAACCAATCAGCAGTGTTTCTAAAGACACAATGATAATTATTTCACTTATCAGAGTGATAAATGGTGATTTTCTGCATATATATGTAATTTGGATTTAATTATATTGACTTAATTTATGTTTAGTTTATAAATGTATGTATAAAACTTAATATAAAAATGTTAGATCATGCTAAATCTATTATATATGCATTAAAAATACACAATGTCAGCCCCTGGATGTGAAGAATGACTCATCATAGAAACTTCTAGTAGATGCATGAAGACAAAGCTAATGGTCTTTAGGACCATGACTATTAATCTACACAGAACAAAACAATTGAAATCATTTAAGAAAAACACACAATAAGCTTAATATTTTCTATTTAAAATTTGGTCAATAAAAGTAACATATAGGGGCTGGAGGGATGGTTCAACAGTTAAAGGTGCTTGCTAAAGCCTGCCAGACTGGGTCTTGATTCCCTAGTACCCATGTAAAGTCAGATGCACAAAGTGGTGCATGCATCTGGAGTTTGTTTGCAGTGGCAAGAGGCCCTAGCATACCCATGCTCTCTCTCTCTCTCTTTCTCACAAATGAAACATCTTTTTTTTTTTTTTTTTTTGGTTTTTCAAGGTAGGTCTCACTCTAGCCCAGGCTGACCTGGAATTCACTATGTAGTCTCAAGGTGGCCTCAAACTCATGGCAATCCTCTTACCTCTGCCTCCTGAGTTCTGGGATTAAAGGCGTGTGCTACCACGCCTGGCTATAAGACATTTTTTAAAAAGTTAACATTAGCTCTTTTTGGCTCTCTTGCAACATGTGTGTGCATTCCTTTTTATCTCCTCCTCTCTCACGCCCCTTCTCTTTCCCTGGTACACACACCCCTTTTCTCTCTCTTCTCTCTTTCTCCCCTCTTCTGCCTCTCCCCAGCCACAACAAAGTCTTAGATCAACAACAGTTAACATATACCATATTAGCAGTAGAGGCTCATGGAATTTATCATTTACATAAGGCTAACATGATGTAAATCTTTCATACGATGTAGTCTCAGCAAGCTACCACCTCAGTATAAAGTTCTTGGCTTCGTCTTTGGTAGACTTAGATTTTCTACTGTTTTGTTGATGTGGCCAGGTCATAGTGATATTTGGGGCAACTCGAAGAGTACAAAAAGAAGAATAGGGCAGGAGAGATGGCTTAGCAGTTAAGGTGCTTTCCTGTGAAGCCTCAAGACCTGGGTTCAATTCCCCAGTACCCAACTGAGCCAGATATACAAGGTGGTGCATGCGTCTGGAGGCCCTGGTGTGCCTTTTCTCTCTCTCTCTCTCTCTGCCTCTTTCTCTCTCTCAAATAAATAAATGAAATTATATATATATATATATATATATATATATATATATATTTGGTTTTTCAAAGTAGGGTCTCACTCTAGCCCAGGCTGAACTAGAATTCACTATGTAGTCTCAGGGTGGCCTCAAACTCACGGCGATCCTCCTACCTCTGCCTCCCGAGTGCTGAGATTAAAGGCGTGTGCCACCACGCCCGGCTAAATGAAGTATTTAAAAAGAAAGAAGAAGAAGAAGAAGAAGAAGAAGAAGAAGAAGAAGAAGAAGAAGAAGAAGAAATAGAGGGGGAAGAAGGATAATTAATTTAGGCATTAAAAATAACTTCAGGGCTGGAGAGATGGCTTAGCAGTTAAGCGCTTGCCTGTGAAGCCTAAGGACCCCAGTTCGAAGCTCGACTCCCCAGGACCCACGTTAGCCAGATGCACAAGGGGGTGCACACGTCTGGAGTTCATTTGTAGTGGCTGGAGGCCCTGGAACGCCCATTCTCTCTCTCTAACTGCCTCCTTCTCTCTCTGTGTCATTCTCAAATAAATAAATAAAAATAAATAAGAAAAAATTAAAAAAAAATAACTTGAGACCTTAGGAAAATGTTTTCTTTGCCAAGAGTTTCTTTGCCTCAAACTATGACCAGATCTCAAGCAGAGTGCTGGAAATGAACATGAGACAGGACAGCATCATTACCACCAGCTGGGAAACCAGGACAATCGCTAGGTCTTCCTGTGGTCACCACTGCGAAGAGTATAGCCGAGAGTCTTCTGTAGCGATGTGCTACCCACTGGGCCCCAAGTCACAGGCAGCACCTGGATTCCGCCCTTCAAGCCGACAGCGATGGCGCCACCTCGTTCAGCGGAGTTAGGGATGCGTTTTTGAGGAATTGCTTGTACACTCATGGGACTTAGCAAAACCAGGGGCCTCTTGCTCTGTCTAAACTCTTCTCTCTTTTGTTTTTTTCTGATGCAAAAGAGAAACTGATGCCTCATGATTTCCAACATTATTAAAGAAACGTTGACAAGATGCATGTTTGCAATTAACATTGCATTCCTTGCGCTGGCAGGTCAAAGAAAGGTTCACTGAAGACTTTGTCTTTTTTTTTTCAAATTTTTTTATTTGCTTATTTGAGAGAGAGAGGAAGAGGAAGAGAGAGAGAGAGAGAGAGAGAGAGAGCGAAAGAGAGAATGATCAGGCCAGGGTTTCTAGCCACTGCAAACAAACTCTAGATGCATGTGCTATCTTGTACATCTGGCCTATGTGGGTACTGGGGAATCGAACATGGCTCCTTTGGCTTTGCAGGCAAGTGCCTTAACTGCTAAGCTATCTCTCCAGCCCAAGACTTGTGGGTTTTTTTGTTTGTTTGTTTTTACTTTTAAGAATTTATTGCTCTTTTCTTTTATAAAACAGGGTTAGTTCTTCAAGATAGGTTTGATCACAAACTCCTGGATGCAAAACCTAGATCACATGAAGCAAGGACTTGTCTTTTTGATGATGGAAAAATGCTTCTCAAAAATTAAGAGACTTTTTGTTTTGTTTTTGTTCTTGTTTTTTTGGCTGGTGAGATGGATTCACGGTTAACGCACTTGCTTATGAAGCCTAAGGACCCAGGTTCAATTCCCCAGTACCCATGTAAGCCAGATGCACAAGGTGGTTGTGGTGGTTTGATTCAGGTATCCCCCATAAACTTAGGTGTTCTGAATGCTAGTCTCCCCAGCTGATGGCAACTGGAAGTTAAAGCCTCCTGGAGGTGGTGTATTGTTGGGGGGGGGACTTATGGGTGTTATAGCCAGTTTCTCCATGCCAGTGTTTGGCACACCCTCCTGTTCCTATTGTCCACCTGGTGTTGGCCAGAGGGTGACTGTCCACTCTCTGCTCATATGATCATTTCCCCTGTCATCATGGAGCTTCTCCTTGAGCCTGTAAAGCCAAAATAAACCTCTTTTCCCCACAAGCTGCTCTTGGTCTGGTGATTTCTAACAGCAATGTGAACCTGACTGTAACAGTGGTACGTGCGTCTGGGGTTCGTTTGCAGTGGCTAATAGAGGCCTGTTTTCTCTCCCTCTTTCTCTCTCTCACAAATAAATACATATTTTTTTTAAAAAATTAAGAAATTTGAAAAACCACGTGTGGGGGTGAAGAATGGACTGAGGTAAGGAGATTCTGTATTGTCTCGGCAAACGTTGCAGACTATGCTGCTACAAGACCAACCGCATGGTGTAAAAGAAGAGAATGCATCATCAGGTGCTTTATCTGCACAACATGAAAAACTTCTTTGTATTTTTCACTTTGTATTTACATGCTTAATATTAAAGAAAAAAAACATAGGTATGACAATATAAAAAGAAAACAAAAAGTCTGTAGAAATGCATTACCAGAAATGCTTTTTGTTGGGAATAAAGTCCCCTTTTAATATCTTAAAGCTTTTCTCCCATGCAAGATCTGATGAGCTTTATATTAGCATGTTTGGGGCCTTTTGAAGCTGCTGATCTGAACATAAAAAAAAAAAAAAAAAAAAACACATCAAAAAGAAGCTGGGTGTAGTGACGTGTGCCTTTAAACCCAGCATTTGAGAGGCCAAGGTGGGAGGATTGCCATGAGTCTGAGGACAACCTAGAGCTACAGAGTGAATTCTCGGTCAACTTGGTCTACAGTGAGAGCCTGTCTCAAAAACAACCAAACAAAAAAAATTTTTTTTTATTTTTTGAATCAAAAAGGAAAAGCCGGGCGTGGTGGTGCATGCCATTAATCCCAGCACTCAGGAGGCAGAGGTAGGAGGATTGCTGTGAGTTCGAGGCCATCCTGAGACAACGTAGTCAATTCCAGGTCAGCCTGAGCTAGAGTGAGACCCTGCCTCGCAAAACAAAAAACAAAATAAAATAAAATAAAATAAAATAAAATAAAATAAAATAGGAGAGGACCACAGACTAAAGGTTGTAATGTTTTCATGACAAAAAGGTTACTCCTAGTGGTCATTTTAAGAAAACAAGTAGTTAAGCCCAAGGAGCAGAGAAAAAGACCAACGAGGAAAAATTATGGAGTCACAGGAAATGCTCACAGCAGAGGCAGAAGGAACCAGAAGCACAAATATGATAGCTTTGAAAGATTGGGAGTGTGAGGCCTTCTTGCGCCAAAATGTAGGTGCCAGGCTAAGGGGCAAGGATTCATTTCACAAGGCAGAGAAGCTACCCACGTTGATTCCCTCGACTTTGGGCTTATTAACTGCGATCAAGCGAAGCCTCTCTGCGGAAGTTATCAAACCACTCGGGGAGCTCCAGAAACTTCAGCTAAGCAGCAAGGCTCTGCAGCTGGCTTAGGAGAGCCGTCGTGAAGCGCAGGTCCCTCGTGTGTCTGGGGATTCAAACTCATTCCAGACCACATTTGACAGACGAGTGGAGCCCTGAACACAGGCCACTTCCTTATGTTGCTGTCACTTCCACAGCTCTCGCATAGCACCGGAGTCGTGTTGTCTGACCCACAGCTACAAGGGACTCTGGGAAAATTGGGCTTCTACATTTGAAAGGCATGACCCAAAACATGGGAGGATGGTCAGTGATATCGAACAGCCACAGAAGACAAGAATAATACAACAGTGACTGTACGTGAGCAAAAGTACTTGATGTGATTCGTGTGAAGCAGATTTGAATAGAAGGCTGGGTGTAAGAAGACAAAATAGTGGCCTATTGCAATTCTCAAGGGAAGCAGTAATGAGGTCTTGTAATGGGGTGTTAAGGGTTCAGGAAAGTTCTTGGACCCCCAATCCCTAGGTTCGTGTCGAATTTTAAACAAAGAAGTGAATAAAATAAGACTGGGAAGGATAATTATTAAATTATTATACTTATCTAGGGAAGTATAGGACAAGGAAAGACACCCATTGTGCCCTGACAGTCCACACAGTGGGCCCGGAAAAACCATGGAAAGGACAGAAAAGGGACTTCAAAAGCCAGGCGTGATGGCGCATGTGTTTAATCCCAGCACTCGGGAGGCAGAGGTAGGAGGATCACTGTGAGTTTGAGGCCACCCTGAGACTACATAATGAATTCTAGGTCAGCCTGAGCTAGAGCCAGACCCTACTTCAGAAAAAGAAAAGAAAGAAAGAAAGAAAGAAAGAAAGAAAGAAAGAAAGAAAGAAAGAAAGAAAGAAAGAAAGAGGGCTGGAGAGATGGCTTAGCGGTTAAGCTCTTGCCTGTGAAGCCTAAGGACCCCAGTTCGAGGCTCAATTCTCCAGGCCCCACGTTAGCCCGATACACAAGGGGGCGCACGCATCTGGAGTTTGTTTGCAGTGGCTGGAAGCCCTGGCGCTCCCATTCTCTCTCTCTCTCTCTCTCTCTCTCTCTCTCTCTCTATCTGACTCTTTCTCTCTCTGTCACTCTCAAATAAATAAATAAAAATGAACAAAAAAATTAAAAAAAAAAGAAAGAAAGAAAGAGGAAGGAAGGAAAGAAAGAAAATAGAGAAAGAGCCCATGTGGGAAGTAATAGCTGGGGGGCTCTCCCCTGAAACTCACCAGCAACTGGAAGTTCCTAAGTGGTCAGGCAGCTCAGAGGGCTTGCCCTCCCCTTGTGAACGTGTTTATAACCGTATGGTGGTGGGCCCTACCTTCTGGCTCAGGTGAGCTGCAGGACAGCTGATTGGTTTGGGCTAGGGGCTGTCTCAGGAGGAATCTAGCCAAGTTCTGGAGTCTAAGCTCAACCAACCACAATGTTAAGCTTAGATTTAGATCCTAGGAGAGACCTCCTAGGAGGGGCCCAGGTTGTATGTGGAAAAACAGGTCTAGGGAACTAGGCAAGAGATAAGAGGTCAGATCATCCTTTGATCTCCAGCAAGTGCATACCTTCTGCCTTTTCAGGGGTCCAGTCACCCTAACTGCCTAAAAGAGCTTAGCTGACTCCTTCTCAGTCAGATCTTGTGTTTCTGGGAATACAGAGGAGAGAGAAGGTTCTACAATCACTAGAGAACTAGAACAGGCTGCGCTCAGCAGCAAGGGTCACTGCCCTTAATGGAAACAGGGAAGTTGGCAGGAGGTGTCGTTCTGAAGAGGAAAGTTGAGTCCAGTCTGAGACATATTCAAATGAGGGGACAGCAGGCTCCTCAGTGGTTAAAACAATCACTTCAACAGAGAGAGAGAGAGACAGCAAGAGATGCAGGTGCTATAGTTACTACAGAGAAAATGCAGGAAAAATAAACCAAAACAGTACTGGGAGTAGAGCTTAAAATTAGTTTTCACTCCTCTTGAAAATTGGTTTCTCTTTACATCAACATTCCTTGTCACCGGCTGTAGTGGCTTAGCT
Source organism: Dipus sagitta (assembly GCA_036346955.1). NCBI lineage: Eukaryota > Metazoa > Chordata > Mammalia > Rodentia > Dipodidae > Dipus > Dipus sagitta. Next base: position 11,787,289 of record CM070775.1, on the reverse strand, counting down.
CGGGGCCAAGCGAAGTCTTACTCTTATTCAAATAACACATTCTTTTCCGTTTTGAGAAACCTGTCACCTTCCTTGAAATGGTTCTTTTCTTTATAAAGCTCTGTCTTGAGGGCTGGGATAGCTAATTGTTTGTGTCTAGGTGAGGGAGAATCATAAATCAGGAAGCCAAGCCTTACTTTTATTGTAGACATTCGTCACCTGGCCAGAGATAACACCAAGACGCTGTTGGTGGTTTAAAAGTCCACATCCACCTCTGGCCTGGACAAATCTGTCTGAAAGGAAGGGGAAAGCCTTGCTTCCAAGTATTGCAATCCTCGATGCTTGCAGCCAGGGTCTCCCTGACCTGCACTGCCATTCTCTAGTCTTGGGACAATGAGGCCCCAGAGAAAGAGACCCACTGGAACGTGAATGGGAGGCTTGTTCCCCACGGAGAGTAAACGGAGTTGGAACCAGCATTTTCTTTTTAAATCAAAGGACACTTTTGTTCGAAAGGACAAAACTGTGTCAGAGAGGCCTGAGCTGTACCACAGGGAAGGAGTCTGAGCCACCTCCTCTGCTCTGACCAGGATAGCAGGACTCTCAACGACTGACCACCACTGAGGTCATCAGTGCCCCCCCCCGCAAAAAAAAAGATTCTCAAGCCAGCACCGCTCTTGAAAACGAGAGTAATGAGCTGCTTGACCTGGTACAATGTCACAGGTGCTCTTTGTTCCTCTGAGAACTCCCAACACGGAGTTCTGGACGATGTCAGAGGGAGAACAAGGGGCACCCACACCCATGACTCTCTCTCAACATGCCTTTTTTTTTTTTTTTTTGGTTTTTCGAGGTAGGGTTTCACTCTAGCTCAGGCTGACCTGGAATTCACTATGTAGTCTCAGGGTGGCCTCGAACTCACGGCGATCCTCCTACCTCTGCCTCCTGAGTGCTGGGATTAAAGGCATGCGTCACCACGCCCGGCTCTCAACATGCCATTTTGACTTCTGAAAAGTAAGTGCATCTTCAGTCACTGGCAGGAAGGAAAGCTCGGCCGCAGGACTTTGAGGTCTAAAGAGCCGCTTCTCTACAGAGAAACCTGGTGTCTCAGGAGAAATTGTACACCAGGGCTGGAGAGATGGCTTAGTGGTTAAGGCGCTTGCCTGCAAAGCCAAAGGACCCAGGTTCATTTCCCCAGGACCCACGGTGGGCCACACGTTCAAGGTAGCGCATGCGTCTGGAGTTCATTTGCAGAGGCTGGGGGCCCTGGCACGCCCATTCTCTTTCTATCTGCCTTTCTCTCTCTCTCTCTCTCTCTCTCTCTCTCTCTCAAATAAATAAATAAAATAATTAATAAAAATAAAAGAAAAAAGGTAAAAGACAAAAAAAAAAAAAAAAAAAAAAGCCAGGTGTGGTGGCTCACGCCTTTAATCCCAGGACTTGGGAGGCAGAGGTAGGAGGATCACTGTGAGTTTGAGGCCACCCTGAGAATACATAGTGAATTCCAGGTCAGCCTGAGCTAGAGGGAGACCCTCCCTTTAAAAAAAACAAAAACAGGGCTGGAGCGATGGCTTAGTGGTTAAGGTGTTTGCCTGCAAAACCAAAGGACCCAGGTTTGATTCCCCAGGACCCACATTAGCAAGATGCACAAGGGGACACACACATCTGGAGTTCATTTGCAGTGGCTGGAGGCCATTCTCTCTCTCTCTTTCTCTGTCAAATAAATAAATAACTAAAATATTAAAAAATAAAAACAATAAATTTTTTAATTAATTTAAAAAAAATTTTAAAGAAAAGAAATTTTACATCATACACAGCTGGGTCTTCTTCGGAACTTCCAGAGGACATTGGGAGAAACAGACATGGGAACTTAGCATTGCGGAGCACCACAAATGTGCTAACTAGGCTACACTGGTCTTGAGGAAAACCCCAGACCACAGAACCAGGCAGAATGAAGGCCTCCTGCCGTAGGTCAGGTCACTGCTACCAGGGCTCACATCTTGATGTTGGCTGAGGTACTGTATGTGAATTCCTTAACTAACCCAATGCCGAAGTTGTGTTTCCTGATTCCACTCAAGGATGGTTAGAAAGTAGCTTTACAAGAACGGGCGTGGGCAAAAGATGACAGCTCTCTGGGGCCAGAGACATTTGATGTCACCAGTTCAAAATCCTGCAGAACATAACTCCTTCCAAAGAGAAACATGTGGCGTGCGACGAGGCATGTTGACTGTTAAGCCATGTGCAAAAGACTCTAGCCAACAGCAAGCAGCCCCTCCCTTCTCCTTTCCCATAAAGACTCTCCACACCAACTGATCCAGGCACCCAGCAGATTGGATAGCATGTTTAAAACAGCTCCTGGCTGGCATAAACGTAGATGGCAAGAAACTCTTTCTTTGTGAAAAAATGAGGGGCGGGGGTGGTGGCTAGAATTGGCTTCTATGTCCCCTTGGAGCAAGCCCATGAGTTAATCTATGAAACTCAAATTTTACACGTGTCTCTGTGAGTGACATTTTGCTGTCAGTATTTATGGGTGGTTCTAGATGCTGCACAAATTATCGAAGGGCAAAGCATACCCTCGTAACCTGGGTTTCAGATGTTCCACTGTCATTCTAGAATATGGAGTCAAAGATATGGGCTCCCTCCTCAAGACTAAAAGACCAGTGGTCACGGAGCACCACAAACACAAGAAAGAAATCCATTAGGGGCTGGAGAGATGGCTTAGCAGTTAACGTGCTTGCCTGCAAAGCCTATGGACCAGTTTGATTCCCTGGTTCCCACATCATAAAGCCAGATGAACAAAGTGGCACATGCATCTCTATCTGTCTCTCTCTCAAATAAATAAATTAAATATTCTTAAAAAATAAAGGGACTAGGCATGCCCAGAAAAGCAGACACATTTCAGCCACGCGCTTGCTCTGGGATCCTCTAAGAGGCCACAGGACAAGCGCCTGTGTGGTAAGCCCCTGCTGCGCCTGGCTTCAAACCAGCCAGAGTTATACAAACGTGTTATTTACCCCTCTAGTCCCTAAGCAAAGTCAGCAAATGTCTCTTCTTGGGTGGTCTCACGGAGGCCCTAGGTGGAAATGGAATAAGACAAAGGCCAGGATGACAGGGGCCTCTGACCTTTCCCCTTATCACACATTCAGGGTGGTCTGATTCTGGAAACGTCTATCTCAGCACTTCCTCCTCCCCTCACCCGAGGTTTCCCTCCTACAGTCCCGGCCCTTGCACCTACCCTCCTTCCCCTGACAGGCAGTTGGTAATAATGTCCTCACATCTGGAGAGACTTTACAGACCACATAACATGTGTCTGTTAATCCTCACGTCAATTCCTGCTCCACAGCCCAAGGTCCAGACAGGCTGACACACCTGTCTAATATCATCTCATCCACCAAAGGGGAGGGAGGGGCTGGGGTGAGGGAATTACAGCACCCAGCGTGAGCTGAGCCCTTCCTACTGTGACAGGGAATTGGAACACTGGAACAAACCTTGAACCCCAAACACTAAGTTTATGTCTGTAATTTAACCAAAGAATTGGATACACCAGACTGAGAAGAATGATTTGGTTTCCCGCCCCCCCCCCCCCCCAGGTAGGGTTTCACTCTAGCCCAGGCGGACCTGGAATTCACTATGCGGTCTCAGGGTGGCCTTGAACTCACCGCGATCCTCCTACCTCTGCCTCCCGAGTGGTGGGATTAAAGGCCTGCTCCCCCACACCCGGCTGAGAAGAATGATTTTTTTTTTTATTTTTATTTATTTATTTGAGAACAACAGACAGAGAGAGAAAGAGGAAGATAGAGAGAAAGAGAATGGGCGCGCCAGGGCCTCCAGCCACTGCAAACGAACTCCAGACGCGTGCGCCCCCTTGTGCATCTGGCTAACGTGGGTCCTGGGGAATTGAGCCTTGAACCGGGGTCCTTAGGCTTCACAGGCAAGCGCTTAACCGCTAAGCCATCTCTCCAGCCCTGAAGAATGATTTTTTAAGCCACCACATTTTACTCAAAAATATCAAGGATGAGAGTGAGAGGGAAGGTAAGAAAAGTGGATGGGGAGAGGGAGAATTCACCACACGGTCCCAGGGCCCCGTGGAGGACAAACATGGGCCCTGGAAACAAAAATGTGAAAAGGAGTTTTTCTTTGTCTTTTTTCAAATTTATTTGAAAGAGAGAGAGAGAAAGAGAATGGGCGCACCAGAGCTGTCAGCCACTGTCAACGAACTCCAGACACATGCGCCACATTGAACACCTGGCTTACATGGGTTCTGGGGACTTGAACCTAGGTACTTTGGCTTTGAAGGCAAGTGCCTGAAGTGCTCAGCCATCCCTCCAACCCCTGAAAAAGGGTTTTGTTCTGTTTTCCTAAGAGGCATGTGTTTCCAAAGAGATGAAAAGGCCATAAGAAGAGTAACAAAGAAATATCCCTTGCCACCCTGGCAGCCCGGTTCCAGAGTGGGAGAGACACAGTCTTACAGGTATGGGGAGACCCAGGCGTGCAATTGTGAGCAGCCCAAGAGCCGAGAGAGAAGAAAGTTCCCCCTCCATGAGCCTGAGTCGGATATTTGGAGTCTGCGTTCCAGAAGAGATTAGCACACCTGCGTCAGGTGTGTCACCCAATGGGCCTAGGCTCAGAGAAGGGGTCCACCCACACCTGGGTGGGGTGCACATGAGAGAGAGAGAGAAAGAGAGAGAGATTGAACGAGACAAGCAGATGCTGAGTCCTGCAACTGAGGTAGGCACGGCGAGGGTATGTTGTAAGCTTCCTCCCTTATGGGCCTATTCCACATCTAACTGCCTAAACAAGCAAAAATCTCTCTGCCTAGTCCCTCTCACTACCTTCCAATGAAGGCTTCTCGGCATTTAATATTTCATCCTCGTATCAAATCAGCATTACCACGAGTGGGCATGCTGAGAGTGAGCGTGTATTCATCTTGCCCACAGGGTTGGCATTCGCAGGGCACCGGTAACTTGTGAAGCTGGCTGCCGTCAGGCAATCTGATTTCGTAGCTTTCCGAGGGTGTTTTTGCCACAGCTAGCAATTGGTAAAGCAGAATTTAAATGATGTCCAAGAACGTCGTTCCCAGCAGTCCTGGGCTTCTAGAGCCCGATTGTATAATGAAGTCATTGCAGAGCTCATTGAGACGGATTCACCTTCCACGGGACGCGGCCCAGAGCTCATCTGTTGTTCTGTGTTTATTGTGGTGGTAGCGACACGGGTAGGAATGCGTCTGAGGATCAAACCCAGGGTCTTGAACATACCAAGTACATGTTACGCCACTGAGCTATACATCCCAAGCCCAGGTTCTGCACATTTTAACAAGTTTCCAGGGGACATTAATACAGGTGGGCCAGAGAACCCACTGTAATGACATTCTCGACTGTTGTTTTCTCTGACTGCCCACGTCGTCCTGCTCACCCACCTCTGTCTACACCTCTGCCATTCCTGCCATCCATCTGACCCGTTCTACCGTTATATCTATGAAGGCAGGTATTTTTTGTTTGTTTGTTTGTTTTGTTTTTAACCAGGAATGAATATACTCATTATCTGAGGCACTCTTGCCACATAAAGATAGTCTCATATCAACTGCAGAAAATCTGATTCAACATTTTGGAAATGAATCTGGAAGTTAGAAGATAGCAATATTCCATCCTTCTTTTGATTCATTCATTTTACCAATTATCCAAGTGATCCTTCTAATGGGACCCAGAGAGTGGGCTACCAAAATCAAAGTTCTCCTGCATTTCCCCCCATCATAGGTGGATGGACCAACTTCTTTGCCAACCATACTGTACATTCCCAGGATTGCCCCCCCCCCTTATTCTTTCCAGCTCATCTCCAGCCATACAACTCATGGTCCTCATTCTACTGCCACATGTAGACATAAGTGGGCATAAATCTGAGCCTCTCTGGGAAGCATCAAAGTCGCTTCTGACCTAACAAGTGGAAAAGCAAAGAAACATTGCTGCTTCTTTTATTCTCCCCAAACCCTGAGCCCCAGTAATATAGCTGTTGTAAGGCTTGACTGAGAAATTAGAATTCAAGTGGCTCCTCTGGCTTTCAGGATTTTCAGAGACCAGGTCCATGCGCCACCCCGCTTTCCCTGAATGGTTTTTTTTCCCCTCAATTCCAAAGAAAGCCTCACATTGAGGGGCATTAGAAAGACGCGATTCAGTGATGTCAACTGCTCTCAGGATCCCTCTGTCTAAAGTCTTTGTTATTTGTACCCAACATCTGTAGTGATAAATTTAAAGACACACGAAGCAGCAGGATTCCAGACACTAGACTATTGTATGGTCCCATCGCTCTGGAACAATTGGCAGAGTCTTGAGCCTGTCTCCAGGCAACAGGAAACGCCAGTCACAGGTTGGACTTGCTGATGGATTTTTTTTTGTGGGGGGGGGGAGCTTTCACACGATTTGTTATCTTAATTATGAGGATGTTAACTCATAAATATTTAGATAAAATTGCAAATTGTTTGAACTTCAAATTATCTCTTTCCATTGCAAAGGGCTTTGTTCTGTTTTTGCCTTTTGGTATTTTTTTAAAATTTTTAGCACAGTAAACATTCCCATAATGGGCTTTTAAAAAAAAAAAACCTCATGATAAAAACCCAAAACAGCCAACAACATATAGTCAGCCCTCCCTATCAGTGGGTCCCACATGTCCAAATTCCACCAATTTGTAGATGAAAAATATACATATTTTAATTGTGTCAGTACCAAGCATGTATGGACTTGTTCCTTGTCATTAGTTCTTAGACGATACATGGCAAATATTTACATAGCATTTACATTGTACTAAAACCTTGTAAATAATCAAGAGATGATTTCAAGTCTGCGGGATGATATATGTAAGTTATATTCCAGCACTATGCCAATTTAAAGTTTTTAAATTTAATATAATTCAATTTATTTATCAGAGATAAAGAGAAACAGATATATATATACATGTATATATATGAATATATATATATATATATATATATATATATATATATATATATATATATATATGGAGAGAGAGAGAGAGAGAGACAATGAACATGCCAGGGCCTCCAGCCACTGCAAAGGAACTCCAGATGCATGCACCACCTTGTGCCTCTGGCTTTACATGGATACTAGGGAATCAAACCTGGGTCCTTCAGCTTTGCAGGCAAGTGCCTTAATCACTGAGCCATCTCTCAGGCCCTATGCCACTTTATCTAAGGGATTTGACAAAGGGGTGGAGCTGAGAAGGTGGGAGGTTGGAGCCAATCCCCTGTAGATACCAAGGGACAGCTGTGCATACTAAAGAACGACCAATAAAGAAGACTGTATCTATACATCTCTGCTGGTATTTAAATATCAGCAGCATTGCCTCCTAAGCATTCAGACATATCTTCAAATTTCTACCACCAGTCTACTTCATTTTGCTCTGGGCTTCAGGTTAGACCTTCTAAAAACCCCGAGGTAAACCAGGCATGGTGGCACACGCCTTTAATCCCAGCACTCGGGAGGCAGAGGTAGGAGGATCTCCGTGAGTTCGAGGCTACCCTGAGACAACATAGTGCATTCCAGGTCAGCCTGGGCTAGAGCGAGACACTACCTTGAAAAACCAAAAAAAAAAAAAAAAAAAAGCCCAGAGGTAATCAGACACAAGAAGGCCTGGTCCAGGGAAACTGCCAACTCATCCTACGGAGGACTCTGCCCTCTGCCCCACAGTCTGTCTCTCTAGGGCCCCGTCGGCCTCTGCACTCGGCTCTGATGCCTTGTGTCACCTCTCATGCATGACCACCTACTTTGGCAGCAATTTTCCTGGCTGACCTCAGAACCTTCTTTCCGTATGATTGGAAGCACTGCTCTTCCGGCACAGCCTCAGTGACTGGGAATAGGAAAGATCCAGAGCTGGCCAATCCACTGTGCAGTCACGAGTCACATATGGCTACCTTGCTAAGTCCTTGGTCACTTTGGCCACATTTCAAATGCTTGGTAGTCACGTGTCACTGACGGCACAGACAAAGAACATTGCCATCATTACAGAAAGTCCTATGGACTAACCCTAATTGAACATATTCACTCCTGTCCCAATCCCAAAGGGCTGACCATACTCACTTTAATACCTACTCCAAGTCCTCCCAGTAAAAGTTGTACAAACGCTGGAGAGATTGCTCAGTGGTTAAGGCTCTTGCTGCAAAGCCTGAGGACCCAGGTTTGGTTTCCCAGTACCATGTAAAAGCCAGATGCACAGGGTGACGCATGCATCTGGAGTTTGTTTGCAGTAGCTGGAGGCCCTGGTGCATTCTCTCTCTGTCTCTCTCCCTCTCTCTGTCTCTCTCTCTCTCTCTCTATATATATATATATATACATATATACGTATATGTATATATATATAGATATATAGATATATATATGGCGGTTAAGGAGTGTGCCTGCAAAGCCTAATGACCAGAGTTCAATTCCCCAGTACTCATGTACTCATGTAAAGCCAGATGCACAAAGTGGCATATGTGTCTGGAGTTTGTTTGCAGTGGCTAGACTCCCTAGTATGCCCATTCTCTCTGTCTCTCTTCTCTCTATCTCTCTCTGCTTATAAATAAATAAATGAAATTTTTAAAAAAATTAAGTTGTTAGTGGTTAAGCACTTGCCTGTGAAGCCTAAGGATCCCAGTTCGAGGCTCAAATCCCCAGGACCCACGTTAGCTAGATGCACAAGGGGGAGCACCTCTGGAGTTCATTTGCAGTGGCTGGAGGCCCTGGTGTGCCCATTCTCTCTATATATCTGCCTCTTTCTCTCTGTCGCTCTCAAATAAATAAATAAAAATTTAAAAATTAAAAAAAAAGAATTTAAGTTGTATGTGGGCTGGAGAGATTGCTTAGTGGTTAAGGTGCTTGCCTGCAAAGCCCAGTGACCTGGGTTTGATTTCCCAGTGCTCACATAAAGCCAGATGCACAAAGTGGTGCATGCATCTGAGGTTTGTCTACAGCAGTTGAAGGCCCTTGTGTGCTCATTCTCTGTCTGCCTCTCTTCTCTTCCCCCCTTCTGCTTGCAAATAAATAAACAAATAATTTTTTTTTAAGTTGTACAAGGGCTGGAGAGATGGCTTAGCAGTTAAAGTGCTTGCCTGCAAAACCTAAGGATAAGAATTCAATTCCCCAATACCCACGTAACACCAGATATACAAGGTGGCACATGCCTCTGGAGTTTCTTTGCAGTAGCTAACGGCCTGGTGCATCTATTCTCTCTCTGTGTGTCTCTCTGCCTCTTTCTTTCTCTCTCAAATAAATAAGTAAATGAATAAATAAAACATGTTTAAGTCGTTAAAAAGTTGTATGAAATGGAAATTGATTAAGATTGGCATGGCCTTGTTAGCATTCTGTTGAGATAGTTCCAAGTGTGGCTCAAAGTCCCTGTAGCCTCCTCCACAATGCCAGTAGCACCATCCGCACCATCTGGTTACGCAGATCTCCAAAGACACGGAGTCACAGTATCATGCCTGCCGAAGAATGGCCTGGAGAAAACATTCTGGTGTTAGCCAGCAAGTGCTGGCTGGCTGGTGCACACAGGAGACGATGCTATGGCTCTGGTTGGTGTGAAAAGAAATGGTTTACTGCACAGTCATTTGGCAAGAAGGCCAGAAGCTGTAAGCTCAGATCTGTTCATGGGATGGGTTGCTAACAGGGAAATTTATAGGAAAAGTGTATTAATGTCCTTTTGTGCAGACTTAAGAGGCTCATTATACCTCTTCTTAGTGCACTTGTTCCCCCCCACACACCAGGGGAGTTATGCTATAAATGGCGAATTTTGAGTTGCTGACATTCAAAAGTCATTGATGAGATGTATTGGCTTGTTCTGTCAATGTCCATAGTTGAATAGCTGGCTCCAAAACGTGCTTGGGTGATTCTAATTAAAAAGGCAGGAGAGCTGGAGAGATGGCTTAGAGGTTAAGGCGTTTGCTTGTGAAGCCGAAGAACTCACGTTCAAATCTCCAGGTCCCACATGGCCAGATGCGCAGTGATGCAAACACGCAGTGTCACACATGCGCACAAGGGGGCGCATGCGTCTACAGTTTTCTACATTCTCTCTCCCTCTCTCATAATAATAATAATAATAATAATAATAAAAGGGCCATAGCAAGGCTGGAAAGATGACTCCACAGACAAAGCAATCACCGCTCAAGCCTGAAGGCCCACCTCAGTCCTCAGAGCCCGTGTAAAAAGCCAGAAACTGGGGCTGAATTCTATAACCCCAGCACCATGGGAGGAAGACAAGTGAATTTCCTGGAAGCTCTGTGTGAGCACAGCAAAAGCAAACAAGTAAAATAACCACAATAGGGCTGGAGAGATGGCATAGAGGTTAAGGTGCTTGGCTGCAAAGCTTAAGTAGCCAGGTTCGATTCCCCAGGACCCACATAGCCAGATGCAGAAGGTTCATTTGCAGTGGCTGGAGGCCCTGGAGCATCCATTCTCTCTCTTTCTCTCTCTATCTCTATCTGCCTCTTTTTCTCTCTCAAATAAATAAATAAAAGGAAAAGGATACTTAAAAAAAAAACTAACAATAGCAGCAACAGCAGCAGAGCAAGATCAAGAGAAACAGAGTTGTTCCCTGAGTTCCATATGCACACCATAGCACACATGTGCACACACTCTTATACACTTACACATACACATATACACACCTATATGACATATGCAAACAAAAAACGCTTAAGTTAATAAATCAAGAGTCGGGCATGATGGCGCACACTTCTAATCCCAGCACTCGGAAGGTAGAGGTGGGAGGGTCGCTGTGTGTTCGAGGCCAGCCTGAGACTACAGAGTGAGTTCCAGATCAACCTGAGCTACAGTGAGACCCTACCTGGAGAAACCAAAAATAAAGAAAGAAGAAAGAAAGGAGGGAGGGAAAAGAAAGAAAGAGAAAGAAACTTAAGTATATTTTTATTTGAAGAATTTATGACCAGGTGTGTATAGGCGTGAACTGATTTTACTAGGAACAGTGGAATGACACCATCATGAAACACTTTTGACTCTTTGTTGTGGCTCTATGGCAAGACAGAGTATCACGGTGGCAAAAGCAGGTGGTGAAATGAAGGTACCCATCTCATTGTATCCAGGAAGCAGAGAGAGACAGAGCGAGGCTGGGAACCGGGGACAGCCCCCAAGCCTACATCCCAGTGCCGCACTTCCTCCAGCTAGGCCCCATCTCCCAATAAAGCCGTCAAACGATGACTCCATCAGCCGATCAATCCACTGAGATTTCGTGAGAGCCTCCATGCTCCAGTCACTAAGCGCATCATCCGCCGTAACACGTGCGCCTTTGTGGAACGGTCCTTATGCAAGAGCATCCTCACGAATGCTACTGCTATGGAGGGGGGCGGTTCTCACAGGAGCTGGCTTCTGATAAAGGAGTGGATTCAGCCCTCATCTCTCTCGCATGGCCCCTCAGCCAGGTTAGGAGGCAGCTGGGAAGCCCTGGCCAGATGCCAGCATCATATGCCTTTGGGCTTCTCCAGACTCACATCCATGAACCAAGTAACTTTCTAATTTTGAGAAATAACTACCTGGTAGGCATGTTGTTATCGTGGCAGAAAACAGACTCAGTTGGTGCCTGATGGAAGAAACCCCAAAGAAGAGTGTCCCATACAAGGCAACTTCATTTTTCTCTCGGGTGAAAAAGCCACAGTTGACCCCCCGGAACTACTAACACAGAGGTTCCCTGGGAACCCAGCCTCCTTCTGCCTTGTCTCCCCAGTTTTAGTACATCACTTCATGTCTTGAGAGAGCTGCATGAAGGAGACAAAGATGAATAGGAAAGAACATTCCCTCGCTCTATTTTTTAATTTTTTTTGTTTATCTTTATTTATTTATTTGAGAATGACAGAGAGAGAGAGAGAGAGAGAGAATGGGTGCACCAGGGCCTCCAGCCACTGAAAATGAACTCCAGTTGTGTGCGCCCTCTTGTGCATCTGGTGTACGTGGGTCCTGGGGAATCGAGCCTCGAACCAGGTTCGTTAGGCTTCAAAGGCAAGCGCTTAACCACTAGGCCATCTCTCCAGCCCTCCCTCCCTCTTTTGTTGTTGTTGTTTTCCAGATGAGGCCTCACGCTAGCCCAGGATGACCTGGAATTTACTGCGTAGTCTCAGGCTGGCCTTGAACTCATAGTGATCCTCCTCCTCTGCCTCCAGAGTGCTGGGATTAGAGGTGTGCGCCACCACCCCACGGCTCATCGCCCCCTCTTTAGAAGGTGCTTTCTTCCCCTCACGGGGCAAAATTCAGTCTCATGACTACACCTTGCTATGGCAGCAGACGCTGAGAAATTTCAACCCTTTCTCATCAAGCTTCATATACGAAAGCAAAAATCTAAAATAGACATAGGGCTGGAGGGATTGCTTAGTGGTTAAGGCATTTGCCTGCAAAGCCAAAGGACCCAGTTTTGATTCCTCAGGACCCACGTTAGCCAGATGCCCAAGGGGGCGCATGCGTCTGGAGCTCATCTGCAGTGGCTGGAGTCCCTGGCATGCCCATTCTCTCTCTCTCTTTCTCTGTCAAATAAATAAATAGATATAAATAAATAAAAATTAAAATATTAGAATAGACACATACCACACGCTGGGCCTAAGGCACTATGCTGGTCTAAATATACTACCTACAGATGCAAAAGCAATAGTGCAAGCCCACTGATAATGGGAACAGCATCCATTAAGCTTCAGTGATTTTATTCACATCACCAATATTTTTCCCATCATGTCCATTGTCAAGTGCAAATCTCATCTTCAGGATACTTATCTTTTTTTACAGTAAAGTAGAAACATAATTGATATGAGTAGGCATGACCATTATAAATGTTCTTATATATTACGAAAAAGCCCTTGTGAAAGCAATAACAAAGCCATAAAGCACTAAGTGTGGCAGAATTAGTACATCTAAGATTTCAAACATGTAAAAAAAAAAAAACATTAACTTGGACATATTGACCATGATATTTTAAATTTCCAATTATCCTGCTAATTGCAAAAAAAAAAAAAATCTCAGACAAGGACATGGAAAATGAGGAAATAAATTAATGTTGCCATGAGAACTCTATTTTTTTTTTTAGAGTTTAGCTTTGAAATATTCTTTAATTTTTATGCATAAGGAGAAGAAAGAGTAGAGTGGAAATATCACAGTGTGTGATGCTTACAATGACAAAGTCCATGGAGACTTTAATGTTGAACTCTAGCAAAGTTAAGAAAGGGTAGAAAAGGAAAACAGAAGGAAAGAAAAGAGGGAAGGGGGAAGGAAAGAAGGAAGGAAGGGGAAGGGGGAGGGAAAAGAAGGAAAGGGGAGGGGAAGGCAAGGGAAAGGGAAGGGAAGGAAATGGGGACTGGTCTATATTTCACCTGCTGTTTAATATTCTATTGGGGATAATTAAACCCTCATTAAGTGTTCTAAGCAGCAAACAGATGCATTTTCTCATGAATATTCTTCCCTAATAATACCATAAACACACCCAAAGAACTCTTTAAATTGGGACTTAGAAAAAGCGATTAGCTGGTTTTTCACTCGCTTTTGCCTTGTTGACTGCTGACGGATGCTGATCGCAAAGCCTCACTCCCTCTCCCCCAAACCTTCCAAGTTCCCACGTCCTGCTTCCCGCACTCATCAGAGACCTAGCCGGAGTCGGCAGAAGTCCGCCATGGTTTCTTCTCGGCCTTCCGGCTAGTCCTTTCCATCCTGTAGGCTGCTTCTGTGCCCTGGTGCCCTGTGGCACTACACCAACTCTGCTGGTCACTCAGTGTTCCCCAGTCTCAATGACACAAGTCATAGACTTCTGGCTATGGTCAGCACTGGCTATAAAACCAGTAGAATGCTTAGGCACTATATCTCCCCAGCTCAGATGGCTTGGTGGTTCTGTCTCCCAGTGTCCTTATTCCCTTATCCTATAGTAATAAACCCTATCATTTTAGCTGTGTGCATGGCTAACACAAATAAACACCATGGGCTGGAGAGATGGCTCAGTGGTTAAGGAACTTGCCTGCAAAGCCTAGTGACCTGGGTTCCATTCCCCAGTGCCCATATAAGGTAGACATACAAAGTGGAACATGCATCTGGAGTTTGCTTGCAATGGCTAGAAGCCCTGACACACCCAGCACCCATTTTCTCTCTCTCTGTCCTTGCAAATAAGTAAATAAAATAATTTTTAGAAAAACCCACAGGTTCCAGTCTCTTCTACAGCTAAATGTAAGAACACACGTCTAAGATTTTCTGGTAAAATGCCACAGCTGGAGTCCAGCAGCTACCTTGTGCTATGAAATGAAGCGAGGAATGAAAATTACGAGTAAGTTAAAGAAAAAAAATGTTGGGGTTCTCCTGCCACCACGGCCCACACTCTAGCTCAGAATTCGCTGCTCTGAAACATGGGGGAAAGTCATCTTTCATTACGTGTTAGTTATAACCAAACTTAACCTTAATTATACACTAAAAATATAGGGGCAACCAGAGTCAAACTAGCGATTAGGTGAATTGGATTTTCATCTTCAAGGTCATTGTTTTCAAAATCTTTATCCCGTAGCCAGCTGCCTTCTGATACCCCCTGCCTGCCTCTGCACTGATGGCCTTCACTGATGTTCACTTATCCACTTACTTACTTGCTGATCGTTGGTGCTGGAGTCAAGCCCAGAGCCTTGCACATACAAGGCATACCCTGTTTCTCTGAGCCACGCCTCCAGCCCTCTGCAATTCCTCAGTCCTCTGTCTTGGATCTAGAGTTACACATCCCCCCTCCCATTCCTCCATCCCCCCACCCAGCCAATCTTGGGACCTGACAGGTGACATACTAGGTGATATCATAATTAAATTTATGCTAATTTTTTTTCATGGAAAACAGTAGATGTTCTTATTCCCCATGGCACTCTAATGGGAGCTTGGGTGGCTACCCCCAGGAATGACTAGTGTGGGCAACTCTGACAGGTAGTTATGGCAGGGATTTTTCAGGCAGGAAGTTTTTTTTTTGACATTTGATATAAGAAATACAGTTCAGCAGACTGTCAGGCAGCTCCCAGTTTACATACAGAGCATGTCAGACTCAATTCAGATTTCCAGATACTTCTCTCAACTCTCTCCTTGCATTGCTTACGAGGGCAAAACCAGACCAGTGCCGTTCCAAACGGGATCCACGAAGTATAGCAGTACGTGTGACACTCAGGAAGACAAGTAGAACATGTTTTTTTCTTACATGTAGCATCCAGACGTTGTGTATATATAAAATATAGATAACATGGGGCTGGAGAGACGGCTTGGCAGTTATGCACTCGCTTGTGAAGCCTAAGGACCCCGGTTCAAGGCTCAGTTCCCCAGGACCCCACGTTAGCCAGATGCACAAGGGGACACATGTGTCTGGAGTTCGTTTGCAGTGGCGGGAGGCCCTGGCGCGCCCATTCTCCCCTGGCGTGCCCATTCTCTCTCTCTGCCTCTGTCTGTCTCTGTCTGTCTCTCTCAAATAAATAAATAAAAAATAAACAAAAAATTTTGAAAATATGCAGATAGCATGAAAGTAAGACGGGACTCTGAGAAAGGAAATATGAGAGAATAAAGGGGATGAATATATCTGAATATATCAAAGTACACAATCTACATATATAAAATAATGGAACTCACTGTTTTGCACAAAAAATACATGCTCACTAACTGAATAACCAAATAAATGAGAGAGGAAGTATCGAAGTTGACAGTTGGAAAGCTTCAAATTTCCAGAAATATATATTGTATGATTCTCCTTCCATAGACAGTAGAAATCATATTTGAAAATCAGGTCCCATGTCCAACAAAATAGCGTATGTTGGAGAGTCTGAGGGACCCCACAGTCCCTCATCAGTTAGCCCTCAACTCTGCGTGTGCTTGTGATCTAAGTAAAAAACTGCTCTGTGTGGAAGCAGCGCTCCCAGACCCGGGTCACCCCAAGAAATCTGTGACCCGCAGGGCCTTTCCATTTAGAAATTGTGGGCTGACAGGGTCGTGTTTCTTACATCAAGTTGTCACAGCCCAAATCTACAGATAATTGGTAGAATGTGAGAGTTTGCTTATAAAGATGGTTTTTCTCTAACATTCCAGTGCGCACTTAGCTAGCAGGAAAATATGCAGTAAAGAAATGCTAGGTACCTCCTGGCTCATCAGATAACACCTGCCTAAGCATCCACCTTTGCTTCCCCTCCGTCAGCGTCGCCTCCAGCAGGAAGACAGTAATTTAAGCCTGTGGCCCAGACCCCAAAGCAATAGCTTCCTGAACGAAATGTAATTGTAAACCAACTTCCTTAAAGACACTAGTGCCCTGCCATGCAGGTCTGGCTTTGGAAACAAGGAGAACTAATCACCTCCATCTAAACCTTTTCTCCTTCCTTTCAGCATAGCTTATCTTCTTTTTCTTCCTGCCTTCCATCCTGTTAACTTTTTACAAAAATGGATCCCTGGCAGAAAATGCATTTAAAAAAAAAATCAAAATTGTTGGGGCGTGGTGGTGCACACCTTTAATCCCAGCACTTGGGAGGCAGGGGTAGGAGAATCATCATGAGTCCAAGGCCACCCTGAGACTACATAGTAATTCCAGGTCAGCCTGGGCTAGAGTGAAACTGTACCTTGAAAAACCAAAAATATCAAAATAAGTTGTAGTGTGTGTGTGTGTGTGTGTGTGTGTGTGCGTGTGCTATACATATCACAGTATACATATCATACGCACATATGCGTGTGTGATCACCTCTCGTACCCAAATTCATGCATATATACGTGTGTAGATATATTTCTTATGCTACTTTCTCCCTTCTATTCTCAATGTCAGAAATGTCTCCTAGTATATAATCTGCGCTGTTCCTAGCTCTTGTCTCCTGAGTTCAGCAGGTTAAGAATGCCGCCCCTTTCATATGATCTAAGTCCCCGGGCACACAGAGTTGAAGGGCCGGAAGCTTACCTGTTGATGTCAGCATGCTCTTAGGCTCTGTGGGGGAGGTTAAAGCATCCGTGTCATGACTGTCACAATGAACAGGCAGTCTCATGGAAGACGAGGCAGGATGGATGAACCAACCACAGAGCAATGACAATTGAAGCTAATTAGCAGTGATGTCATGCTGCACAGTGGACCTTGAAATCATGACCTATACCGCTAAAAATAGATCCCAGGTGAATAAGGAGCTGGGCAGGCAGAGAGATGTAAGAACAGGAACTGTTTCTAGGGGAGATGTGACTCAGGCCAACTGCAGAGTTCTTAGGGAATTGTCAGGTGGGAATTTAATCTCTTTGGTAAATTTACAGTTTGCAGGCGTTTTCATTGCTTATCAGAGGGACTTGGGTGTGGAGCCCTTCTTACTGGTTCACCAGTGGGAAAGCCACTCGTAGCAATGACCCTTCACTCTTATCCAGCCCCACCTGGGAAATAACCTGGAATGTCCGTGTGCAAACTCCTTTCAGATGGACAGAAAGAGATAGTGTCACTAAAATGCCACTAGAGGAGAAAAGGTGAAAATAAAATGAGTTGTTATTATTATTTTGTGTTTGTGTGTTTGTGTGTTTGAGTTAGGGTCTTACTGTACCCCAGGCTGACCTGGAATTCACTAAGTATCCCAGGCTGGTCTCAAATTTAAGGCAATCATCCTTTAATCCCAGCCTCCCAAATGCTGGGATTAAAGGCATACACCACTATGCCTGACTTGAAATGAGGTTTTAATCTTACTTCCAAGTTATATTGTGCAATACAATGTCTAATCCTTATGTAAAATGAGCAAGAAATCAGATGCACTAAAGTCAATATTTAATTACCCATGCGCTCAAATCATTTGTTCCTTTGCTAATGTAAAGTTCTTGCCATTGGGAATTAAAATCCAGTTAAAGAGTAAAGACTTTGCTTGTGATTCCAAGTTTAAATAAAGGTTGCTTCAAACATGGTTTAACTTGTTGAGTTCATATTAAATAAGATAGAAAACATCTAGCACACTGGCTAGCCTGGAGCATGGGTCTCAGACAATGTTAATTTATTATTTTTGACAAAACTATGGGATTAAGCTATGATCTGCAGGGATACAAGTTTATTGGGCATTCCAACTTTGATTTGAAAGTTCGGCTCTGACATTCCGCCGGCCCCTCCCTCACCTACCTGAAGATTCTAGGCTAGAATTCCTTCTTCTTCTTGGTCTTGGGGGGGGGGGGTCACATGATCTCAGCTGAGATCTCTGACCTACAATCTGTAATGATTTCACTGTGTCAAGGGGCTCCTCTGACCACCACTGGGCTCGTGCAGAGCAGAGACACGGCAGTATATACGCAGTGGATGTCTGCTGGTTGTTCATTTCTGAAGAAACTACTCCTGCCCTGCGGATCACTGCAGGAGCTGCACAACCTGTGTCTTGCAAATCTTCTTTAGGGACTCCGGGCATTTGTCCAATAGAGGAACTTTGGATGAATGTGGGCAAGCCCGACTCTTTGTAGAGATCTTTCAAGCAAATGGCCAAGCTGTTCTCCACAGGGTGAAGGCTTCTCTTACAAAGCCAATAATTACTTCCTTCATGCACAGGGTTTGAGATTCTGGAATTTCATCCATCAGGCTGCTTAAAACAGGCACTCGTTAATCTGGGGTCTTTGGGCTTAATTTTAATTAAAAGAATGAAAGAATCGAGAGAAAATTGCTCAAGTTGCACTCTAACTTTAGAGAAGTCAACTGCTATGTAGAGAGAGAGAGAGAGAGAGACATGTTCCAAAAGAAGGGGCAGGGAGGGCTGGTTAGTAACATGGTCACATGCACAGCTCAACCGTTGACTATCTCTTTGCATTTACCACGTTCTCTGGAAAGTGACGCTGTATTGAACAAAACCCCCAACATTCCACACCTCCCCAAAGGAAGGCCCAGTCTGCGGCTGGTTGGATTCAGAATGTAGCAGGAAAGCCCAGAGCCCGAGTGCATTCCAAAGTCGGTGGTGCGCAGCAGAACCATCAGGGCAGGAAAGGACACGGTTGGGGAGACACATTTTCCTGACCTGGAGAACATGCTAGTAAAAATAAGGCCTTCTTATCCAACAAGCCTGGCCTATGCCCTTTAAATTTGCCCTTTCTGCCACCTGTTCCCGTGCTCCAGTCGGGGCATCTCTGCCACCTGATCCTCCAGGGAGGAGAACTATGCCTTGGGCCCCGCCAGACCTTCAAAGCGACGGGAGTCGTTTGTCTCCGAGTTTATTATTATTTTTTTCTCCTTCACGAGATGCTGATACAGTTCCTACAACGGGGAGGAAATCTGATGTTGGGAGCAGGGCAGGTCCTGCTGAGAAGGAATTTTCCTTCCTGCAAAACCAAGACAGATGCATTTAAAGTCATCTCCCTAGGGACATGATCAGTCGGTGGCTCCTTCCTAGGATCTTAAGCCAAGCAGTGTAGGAATTATGAATTTAAAAAAAAAACTATATGTCTGCTTCCTAAATGCTCTGCCAGCCCCCCACACCGCTGTCTAAATGTGTCTGGATGTACTTTTAGGTGATGCCTTCTCAAAAGGGAAACCTCTAATCTGACTGCTCAGCTCCACCGGTCCTTTTGAACTTTCCTTGTGGGTTTTCTACATCCACAGTGTGCTTGGCTGCTGGAAGTTGAGCACCAGGGCATTTCTGGATCACAGATAATAGGAGGGTTTGGAGCCTTTCTACTAGAAAAGAATGCTGCTTTCAGGAATCGGGAACAAGAGTAGTATTATGAGCATTTAATTGTTTCTATGAATACATTACAAACTCCTCCATCCCTAGAATGCAATCACTAAAAGCCACCTTCTGATGAAATTTATATAAATTTCATGCCACAAAAAAAAGAGAGATGTAAAATTCAGGCAAGCCTTGGCATTTTGGGCATTTTCCCCCTTGTTGAGCCCTCACACTATTGCTGTATCAAAGCAGGAAGGGAAATGTTGTTCTTGACATACAGACACGAAATGAACATAAGTGTCACCCTAATCTCATGAACCTACTTAGATAAAATTCTAGGACAACCGAAAAGATATTGTGAGATCATTTTTTAATTTTTTTGTTTATTTTTTATTTATTTATTTGAAAGTGACAGAGAAAGAGGCAGAGAAAGAGAGAGAGAGAGAGAGAGAGAGAGAGAGAGAGAATGGGTGCACCAGGGCCTCCAGCCACTGCAAATGAACTCCAGATGCGTGCGCCCCCTTGTGCATCTGGCTAACGTGGGTCCTGGGGAATAAAGCCTTGAACGGGGGTCCTTAGGCTTCAAAGGCAAGCGCTTAACCACTAAGCCATCTCTCCAGCCTGTGAGATCCTTTTTTGAAAAAAAGCCTAAATCAAGTTTACCACATTTTACTTAAAAAGTAGATGCATGGAATAAAGGGGTTTTACAGGTAGAAGAATGTATCACCAATATGTATATGTATGCAATATGTATCGTTAGGCACATACTCAAAATATAAATCATTCTCCAAAAGTCTAAAGACCTGGAAAAACTGTTAGATTGAGCAAGAAAGTGAAGGAACATTTCCAATACGTTCAACTGCAAATGCTATTTAAGAATCACTTATATGGGCTGGAGAGACGGCTTAGCAGTTAAGGCCTGTGAGGTCTATCTGGAGTTTGTTTGCAGTGGCTGGAGGCCCTGGCACGCCCATTCTCTCTCTCCTTCCCCCTCTCTCTCTAATAAATAAATTAAATTAAATATTTTGATACTAGTTTCACGGACCTTGAACTTTTTGGAATATTCCTGCATACCCAGGCTTATGCCAGCTATGGTCATAAAAACTTTAAAAAAAACAGAATTATTTATACAACTTATAGATCTTTCCTTTTTCTTCCTAAATATGCTTGGAATTTAGTCAATTGCTTCTGGGAATTTTCCAAGATGGTTGGTTTGGTAAGAGAGAGCATTTGAAATTCATATTCAAAATATCTGATCCTGCTTGGGTAAAAATATCAAATGGTTGAATGGGTTATGTATTTAAAGACATGTGTGTTGTCACATGGCATTGCAATGACATGATCTTCAGTCATTCACTGATATTTATGAAGAGCTGTGGTGCTGGCCAAGTGTGTGTGGAAGCAAAAGAAGGTGAGATGCTTGATTTACACATGAGATGAGCTCAACTATTTAAAAGAAATGTCGGAAACAAGCATAATAGGCAGTGGCACGGCAAAGATTCGGGGTGGGATTTATTTCTCTGGCTTTATGTCCTTTCTGCTTTTTCTAATGAAGACATTGTACTTTTGTATTTGTGATTTTTTTTGGGGGGGGGTAGGGTTTTGCTCTAGCCCAGACTGACTTGGAATTCACTATGTAGTCTCAGGGTGGCCTCGAACTCACAGAGATCCTCCTACCTCTGCCTCCTGAGTACTGGGATTAAAAGGATACACCACCACATCTGGCTTTGTATTTGTGAATTTTTTAAAAAAATCTTTATTAGAGAGAGAGAGAATGAATGAGAATGGGTGTGCCACAGCCTCTAGCCACTACAAACAAACTCATACTCCTAAGCCACCTCGTGCATCTGGTTTACATGGGTTCTGGGGAATCGAGCCTGGGGCCTTAGGCTTTGCACGCAAGCATCTTAACTCTAGCCCTTAACCAGATTTTAAACCACAAATTTATTCTGATGCCCTTTCTTATTTCATCCTTTTGTCACTTTGGCAAAGGAAATCTTGTGGTCAATGTGCAGTTTCCCAGAAAATGTAGAAGAAAAAGCTCGCTTGGGCAGGCTGTGGCCTAGATGGCACACATCACGTTCCCTGTGTGATGTTTGGATCTATGGCCTGCTGCGTGTGTGATGGTGATGTCAGCGGGTAATGTCACCTAATCATGTTGCAGCCATCTTGTTTGTACACAGTGTGATGTTCTCACAATGACGACATCTCCTAAAGAGGCGTTTTTCAGAATCTGTTGTCATGTGCACATGGCTGGACATGGCACATTGCATACATGTTAAATGATTGCTTGTAATCAGTAAGAGTTATATTTTAATAGGTAAACAAAATATGCCTTTTAAAAATATTTTATTTATTTGAGAACAAACGAGAGCGAAATGGGTGTGCCAGGGCCTCTTACCTCTGCAAACAAACTCCAGACTCATAAGCCACTTGGTGCATCTGGTTTTTATGTGGGTACTGGGGTAGCAGGCTTTGCAAGCCAGCATCTTTAACTGTAAGCCATCCCCCTCAGATCCTCCTAATTTTTTATTCCTGTAGGAAAACAAACAAACAAATAAACAAACAGATGGCTTAGTGCCTGGAAAACAACAGCTTAAAAGGAAATGCAGATAGAAAACAGAAGAAGGTTCCAAAAGAGAGGTTTCACTGTGATTTCTATAAAAGATTATGCTTCGGAGGAAACCTCTTTTTTGAGTCAGACACAGTTCACTGGGAACTCTGCCAAAGGGACTGGAATTGAGCACCCAGGAAATTCAGCACTGCTTTCCTACTGAGGAAGATGAGCCCTACCAGGAGTGGGACTCAAGAAGACAGTTTATGGGAGTCCCACTGAAACTGTGGGGGGGGGTGAGGGTTCAGTGGTCAGTACAAGCAGCCCTGTCTCATGAGGTCAGATAGAGCCATGGTCACCTTAGGAACTGAGCCACTAAACCAAACTAGACTGTTATATTAGCTGGGACTGCCTACACGTGGATAGATGTCACAGTCTGCTGCTGCTATCTCCTTTCCCACCATGACAGACCACACGTGTCCCCTCAAAGCAAGAGCCAACATAATCTTTTCTCCTTTAAAAGATTTTTATTTGTTTACTTGCAAGCAGAGAAAGACAGAGAGAGAGAGAGAGAGAGAGAGAATGAGCGCACCAGAACCTCTAGCCACTGCAAACAAACTGTAGACGCATGCACTACCTTGTGCATCTGGCTTTACGAGGGTACTGGGGAATCAAACCTGGGATTGTTAGGCAAGCGCCCTAGCCACTGAGCGATCTCTCCAGCCCCTCTCTTCTTTCTTAAGTTGCTTCTTGTCAGGTATTTAGTTGGTCACAGCAACAAAAAGAGTAATTAATACATAGTAGCTTTGGAGAACTGTGCCTTTCCTCAGTGTATCTAATTTCCCCAAAATATTTTTACTTCCCGAACTGCATGGACAAAGTTTTTACTAAAATACTTTCCATGAGATGCTCCATACTATTGAGTTGCAGCTAAAATCCAAATAATCTGTTATATGAGTTCCCTGAATAGCCCTGTCTGTCATAAATATATATAGAATTCCTATTGTGGTTTTAAAAAATATTTTTATTTTTACTTATTTATTTGAGAGAGGGAAAGAGGCAGAGAGAGAGAGAGAGAGAGAGAATGAGCATGCCAGGGCTTCCAGCCATTACAAACAAACTCCAGATGCATGCGCCACCTTATGCATCTGGCTTACATGGGTCCTGGGGAATTGAACCGAGGTTCTTTGGCTTTGAAGGCAAGTGCCATAACCGCTAAGCCATTTCTCCAGCCCTTTTTTTTTTTTTTTTTTTTTAAATTTTGTGGTAGGATCTTACTCTAGCTCAGGCTGACCTGGAACTCATTATGTAGTCTCAGGCTGGCCTTGAACTCACAGTGATCCTCCTACCTCTGCCTCCTGAGTGCTGGGATTAAAGGCGTGTGCCACCACGCTTGACCCTATCAACTTTTGTTTTTATTAGATATGGACATATTTTGTATGTAAACATCACATGTTGGTACTATCTTTTCCTTCCTCCCTGCCCCTTTCCTGAAGAGGCCTTCCTCATTAGGGATGCAGGTCAACCCCATGGGGATTGTGGGTCATGCAATATGGGGAGGGGGAGAGGTAATGTCTCTGTGTTCCAAAATGTTCCAACTTGTGGCTCTAACAATCTTTCTGCCCCCTCGTCCACAAAATTCCCTGAACCATGCTGGGAGCGTTTTAAGTCTACTTCAGTGGTGGTCACTTAGGAGCCTCTGGATCTCTGCTTTGGTAGGTGTTGAGTGTCCTCAGTATCTTTCCCATCCCCCTTGTGCTAATACCAACTTAACTAAGAAAGCAACACTCTTGCTCATTTCCCCAATTCCTCTGTGGTTTCAGCTGGGGCTGGGGTGGGAGTGCACCTTATCAACTTTTTTTAAGTGTATTTTAAACGTTTCTCCTTCCTTTCCCATCATTATTTCTCAGATTCTTACTGTCAAGAAATCAATCTAAAAAGCTGGTGGGTTAAGTTTTAATGGGACACTATCACATGTCAACTAAAAAGAAAAATATCACCCTCCAACCAGGAACATGCTTTCTTTTATTGTCTATGTGGGGAAAGCAAATGTAAGATTCCAAGCCAACTGGATTCAGGGAGCTAAAAACAAACAAAATGAAAATATCAAAAAAAAAAAAAAAGGGTTAAATGGGCAGGGGTGTGTGCTGGAGAGATGGCTAAGTTGTTAAAGTGCTTGCCTGCAAAGCCTAACAACCAGGGTTCATTTCCCCAATGCCCACATAAAACCAGATGCACAAAGTGGCACATGCATCTAGAGTTCATCTGCAGCAGCGGGGGGCCCTGGTGTGCCCATTATCTGTGTGTGTATCTCTTCTCTCTCTCTCTCTCCCTCTGCTTGTTAATAAATTAATAACAATAGTTTTGTGAAAAGATTAAAAAATAGCAAAAGTCCTTCTACTTTTCCTAAAGAATCTCTGGTGCACTATTTCATAAAACCCCATCCATTCCAAAAATGGTAGGTCTCTATCCTTGACACAAAACTCTACCATATTCCACAGTCAGCAAAAAGAAAAAAAAAAGTTTTTACAAGAATGAAAATAAACACACCCATGGTGCTATAAATAAGACAGAACAGGGCGCAGGCTCAGAGGCATGCCAGGGCTCCCCAGGCACAGGGGATCAGCCAGCAGCTGTTCAGGACATCACAGCACATCCCTGACATAGGATCTCCCAATGGTTTATAATTAAGAACTTGCATTTCATACTTGGCTTCATCAGAAGAATCATCTCTATCATTGTTTGTCAACTTGAGCCTTCACACATCTGATTTAACTACAGGAAACAAGACAAAATAACACATGCCCACAACTCAAATATAATTGGAGTTGAATATATTTTTTTTGAAAGTACACCTCCAGCAATAGCAATAAAACCCACCTCATTGTATTTTTATACCTGTTGGTTGTCCCAGTCCAAAGGAACGGCCTCATTTAGAGTCTGCTAATTTAGTTACTGAGCAACCCAAGTCCCGTCACCTCCAGGTGGAAATAGACATACCCAGGCTTCCAACAAAATCATCATGCATTTGGCTCAGTGTGCAGACTGGAAGGAAATTTGAATTTGCAATTTGACAAGCACTCCACAAGAGCACTTCAAAACAGACAAAGAGCTTCCAGCTACTTGCCTGTGTTCTACTGCGAGGAGCTGGGAAGAAAAGAAAACGCGCTACGAAGTCACTGGGTCTGTTCAGTCCTCCTAACATTACGTTTATAGTGCCAGGAGGTGTGTCCTGACCTGCTATTATTTCACCCTGATAATAAATGTTAGTGGAGTGATTTGTTTGGAAATAGATGGCAAAATTTGATTCCAATTTTTTTTTTTTCCAGGTAGGGTCTCACTCTAGCCCAGGCTGACCTGGAATTCACTATGTAGTCTCAGGCTGGCCTTGAAATCACAGTGATCCTCCTACCTCTGCCTCCTGAGTGCTGGGATTAAAGGCGTGCACCACCACTCCCAGATTTTATTCCTTTTTTTTTTTTTTTGATTTTTTGAGATAAAGTTTTACTCTAGCTCAGGCTGACCTGGATTCCACTATGTAGTCTCAGGGTGGCCTCGAACTCACCGTGATCCTCCTACCTCTGCCTCCCGAGTGTTGGGATTAAAGACATGCGCCACCATGCCCGGCTTGATTCCATTTTATTTTAATTTTTAATTTTTATTTATTTGAGAGTGAGAGAGCGAGAGAGAGAGAGAGAGCGAATGGGTGCACCAGGGTCTCCGGCCACTGCAAATGAACTCCAGATGCATGCACCACCTTGTGCATCTGGCTAATGTGTGTCCTGGGGAATCGAGCCTTGAACCCGGGTCCTTAGGCTTCGCAGGCAAGCGCTTAACAACTAAGCCATCTCTCCAGCCCTGATTCCAATTTCTAAGACGACTTCACAATACAGAACTGCTTATGATCATATTTGTGTGACGGTAGGAACACTTTTCCAAGGATAAGATGAGCTCAAGGGTGGGTTTGAGGAATAAATCATATCCTTAAAAGAAGTAAACTCAGAGGCCAGCATGTTCTGAAGCCAGTGCCTTCTCTCTGGGTCCTGGCAGCTTTGTCTGCTTGTGGAAGAAAAACAGACTCGTGTGCATGAGCTGCAGAAAGGAAAGCACGGGCTCTTCTGAGGGCTCCCTTCAGCTCCGTGTTAGCGAATGAGCACAAATGCCACCTGGTGCTGGCTATCTATCTGCCTGTCTATCTATCTATCTGTCTGTCTGTCTGTCTGTCTGTCTGTCCATCTATCTATCTATCTATCTGTCTATCTATCATCTATCTATCTATCTATCATCTATCTATCATCTATCTGTCTATCATCTATCTATCATCTATCATCTATCTGTCATCTACCATCTATTTATCATCTACCATCTATCTATCATCTATCTGTCATCTACCATCTACTTATCATCTACCATCTATTTATCATCTATCTATCTGTCTATCTATCTATCTATCTATCTATCTATCTATCTATGTATTTACATTCATCTCGAACTCTGTAGCCTGGTCTGGCCTGGAACTCATTATGTAGCCAAGGTTGGCCTTGAACCTATGGTACTCTTTCTGCCTCAGCCTCCTGAATGTTGGAATTACAGGTGTGAACCCCCACATCTGGCTTACAGGGTACTTTCTAAATATCCCTTTCCTGTCCTTTTTTTTTTAAATATATATTTTCATTTATTTCTTTGCAAGCAACAAGAGATAGAATGGACCAGCCAGGGCCTTTAGTCACTGTAAATGATTTCCAGATGCATGTGCCACTTTGTGCTGGGAGAGAGACAGAGGACATGGGTAGACTATGTCTGCCTGGCTTCTCCTCTGAGGATTCAGAGCAGATGCCAACCCTCTCCACCCCCCTAGCTTCCAACCCCCCACTTTGTAGCTTAAACTTGAACGGTTAACTTATCTTATCCAAGGGAAATTGCACCGATTTCAAAGGTGAATGAGTGATGAAGCCCTTTTCCCAACACCTTTCTCACTCTTTACAGGGCTTTAATCGGGCAGTAACAAAATCAAAGAACATCGGCTGTGGCCCACAAGCCTTTGTCCATCCCTGATCTCAGACCCAAGCGACGTCAAAGTGGAACGGGAAGTGTTTCACGCAGGTCAGGATCTCTCGTGGAAGAGATGGCAAACGTAGCAATTTCTTTAAGCCTCAGAAGCACAGTTTGCAATTAATAAACACTTGATGTCATTTGGGTCTAAGATCAGGGATGAACAAACGTCAATAGAGGAAACACATCCAGAGGAACATTTCATGGAAAGCCTGGCTACAGAGAATTGTCAAAAATGAGCACACTCAGGGGCCAAGGCCAGCTTTGTTTAGGGATCACAAACACCAATGGCCCCAATTCTATTTTCCTTGCTCACCCAAGACGATCCCATGAATCTTATGAGTTAATACTTTCCTAATAGGGAGACATTAGAAGAATCCTAAGAGAGGAAAAAAATCCAATTAAAAAAAATAACTTGCTAATTTTGCTAGTTTAACAATCCAATTCACAGTATTTCCTGAGCAACTGTTATTTGCTTAAACCTGACAGTCTACCAGGCCAGGTTGGGATTTTAGATATTTCTACATGATACTGCCTTTTAGTAATGAATATCTGGGCAGTTCTATTATCTCTTTACTGGTTTGGCTCCTTTCATTCATGTTTCTGAACAAATATTATCATTTCCAAGACCTTCTCTGACCATTCATCCTTGAGCAGCCCCACCCCCCCACCCCTTCCCCACCCCCTTACCCCCCACCCCTTCCCCACCCCCGCCCAGCTTCAGTGAGTATTAGCAGCCCCCTGAGTAGAGTCAGGACAGACTGACAAGAGGGAAAGGAGGGAAGGAGAGAGAAGGAAGGAAGAGAGGGAAGGGAAGAAGGAAAGAGATTTTTTAATAAAAAGGCTGGGGCTGGAGAGATGGCTTAGCGGTTAAAGCACTTACCTGCAAACCCAAAAGACCCAGGTTTGATTCCCCAGGACCCACATGAGCCAGATGCAAAAGATGGCATAAGCATCCATTCTCTTCACTGCCTGCCCCCCACCCTCCTCTTTATGTCTCTCAAATAAATAAATAGAAATTAAAAATATTTATATATTTAAAGCTGATTAGGTACTAGGAAAACATGAGTTAGGGGTCAGCCACGGATGAGCCTAATAATGGTACCAAACTGACTGTATTTGCTGAATACAAAACTAACTAATAAAGAAAAAAAAAGAAAAAAAGAAAAAAAAGTAATTAAAATTAAAAATAAATTATATATATATATATATACATATATATATTTAAAGCTGATTAGGTACTAGGAAAACATGAGTTAGGGGTCAGACACAATATAGAAATTAGTGAAGGACTTGAAGATGATCAAAGAAATGATCCAAAAATGTCCATGGGTCACTGAGGAGACAAAATGCATCAAAGCAGTAAATCAGAGGTTGCTGAGAGTTCAACTCTAAAGTGACCCTATAACAGGTTCTCCAAGGCTCAGGGAGCATTGCTGAAGTGGGGGTGAAAAGAATGTATGAGCCACAGGGTGGGAAGGAGTATGCTGAGACATTGTCCCCCAGCCACCGAGACTGACTGGTGCATTCCTGACCCCACAGTGAACACTGATAACCCGCTGAGGAGGGCCCTCAGGGGGGGTGGGGGTGGGGAGAGGGAACATAAGATGGTAACCTGATGGGAATATGGCCAACATGCAATATGGTCATGCAGTAAAGTTCTCAATTAATAATACTTATAAAAAAGAAGTACTACTTGCAAAAAAAAAAAAGATAGTCCACCGGCTGGAGAGATGGCTTTGTGGTTAAGGCATTTGCCTGCAAAGCCTAAGGCCCCAGGTTTGATTCCCCATTATCCACATAAGCCAGATGCACAAGGTGGTACAGGCGTCTGGAGTTCATTTGCAGTGGCTGGAGGCCCTGGAACACCCATTCTCTCTCTGTCTCTCTCTCTCTTCCTCTCCCTCCCTCTCTGAAATAAATAATAAATAAATAAAACCAAGGGTAGTCCTCAGTGAAATAAGGGCGGGGGAGGGGAGACAAAAGAGGGTAAGATGGGAATACCATCAAAGTACAATATGTTGATGTATTAAAACTCTCAATAAAAATGATTTAAAAAGTAAACACAGCTGGAGAGATGACTCAGCAGTTAAGGTTCATGCCTGTAAAAGCCTAACAACCAGAGTTCAATTCCCCAGTACCCACGTAAAGCCAGATGCACAAAGTGGCACATGCATTTGCAGTGGCTAGATGACCTGGCATGCCCATTCTCTCTCTCTCTCTCTTTCTCTGTCTCTATCTCTCTCATTCTTTCTTTTCTCTGCCTGTCTCTGCTTGCAAATAAATAAATAAATACTTTTTTTTTTTTTTTTTGGTTTTTCGAGGTAGGGTCACGCCGTAGCCCAGGCTGACCTGGAATTCACTATGTAGTCACAGGGTGGCCTTGATTTCTCGGCAATCCTCCTACCTCTGCCTCCCGAGTGTTAGGATTAAAGGTATGCACCACCACGTCCAACTCTAAAAATTGTTTTCTAAAATATTTTATTTTTATTTATTTATTTATTTGACAGAGAGAGAGAGAGAGAGAGAGATAATGGGCACGCCAGGGCCTCCAGTCACTGCAAATGAACTCCAGACGCATGCTCCCCCTTGCACATCTGGCTTATGTGGATCCTGGGAAATCAAACCTGGGTCCTTTGGCTTTGCAGGCAAACGTCTTAACCACTAAGCCATCCCTCCCTCTAAAAATGTTTTTACAAAATAAATAAAGCAATCAATAAACAAACATAAAAAAATCAACCATGTGCCAGTTTGAAAAAGAGAATGGTTGTTGGTGAGCACAAAACCTTACCTTTACCCTGCACCATGCTCAATGCTTTCCAAACTATTTCCTGGGGCCCTCCCAACAACCTGTACAGTAAATACTATTGCTAGTCACTTTTCACAGCCAAGACACGTGCGTTCTATCCGACTAAGTCCACAGCGACAGTGAGCCGTACAGCTGGAATCCCATCTGACTCCAGAGTCCGTTCAAGGGTGAGGGAGTGGCCCATGGTGTCAAGGAATTTGCATTGATCTAAGGTGACGAGGTCTGAAAGATGTCCTTGGCATTCAGCAGTTGCAAATCTTAGCTGGAGAGTTGTGGGGAAGTGGGAGGAAAGGTCAGAAGAAAGATACTGAAGTGGGCGGATCTTGACGTTGGGACCTGCTCAGCTCCAAGGGGCTACCGTGCATGTTGAACCCACCCGTGGGCTTGTGTGACACTCTTCCTTCACAACTGTATGCAGCAGCCACTGTCGGGTTCAGAACACGCGCTGTATCCTGGAGATTGGTCCTAAGACCTCCCACAGGTATCAAAACCCTCAGATGCCCAGGCCCCTGTATAGGACCTCACAGTATTTGCTGACAAGAGAACCACATCTTCCCATGTATTTATTTGAGAGAAAGAGAGAAAGAAAAGAGAGAGAGAGAGAGAATGGGTGTGCCAGGACCCTGAGCCTCTGCAAACTCCAGACACATGAATCACCTTGTGCATCTGGCATGCGTGGGTCCTGGGGAATTGAACCTGGATCCTTTGACATTGGAGGCAAGCACCTTAACCACTAAGCTATCTCTCTAGCCCATCTTTTCCATATATTCCTGATGTACAGTTGCTTGAGTGTGTGGGACTGCAGACATGAAGGCCAATGGAACTTGGAAGGACTTAGTGTTAAGAAAAGGAACAAGGGAGGGGAGGAGCAGTGGAAGAACAATTAGAGAAAAGATGGGAGAGATTGCAGTACGTTTCCATGTTAAGGAGAAGCACACTGGTTTACATGGGATAGATCTAACTTGCCTGCTTTTGCTTCCATATGCATTACCAGTGTCCCCTTTCCTCTGCCATTTTCTGGGTTGAACTACGTAATATTTAGTCAGTCCTAACTGGAAGAGTCATAAGAGAAGCAAAAGTGGAAGGAAGTAGGAGGTGACAAGGCGAGAGCAAGGGCAGACACCGACAGGTAAGGAGATGAATGCAAACGTATGACGTTCCTGACTTGACCCCCCTTTTTTTTTTGTCTGTGTAGTAAACATCAACAAAGCCTCGGTTTGGGCTTTAAATTCCCAGCTGAGTTGGCTTTGCTGTGTCAGCCATGGGGCCAGCCCCTTCACTAACACACTTCCCTTGGTCGCTACAAGAAAAGGCAGACAAGGGCTGGAGAGATGGCTTAGCGGTTAAGCGCTTGCCTGTGAAGCCTAAGGACCCCGGTTCGAGGCTCGATTCCCCAGGACCCACGTTAGCCAGATGCACAAGGGGGCGTACGCGTCTGGAGTGCGTTTGCAGTGGCTGGAGGCCCTGGCGTGCCCATTCTCTCTCTTTCTCTCTGTCTGTCACTCTCAAATAAATAAATAAAAATAAACAAAAACAAAAAAAGAAAAGAAAAGGCAGACAGCATGGGCAGATCCACGCTGAAGGACAACACGTGCTCTGAAGACCTGTCTTGGCTGTGGTCCTATCCTGGGTGAATAACAGCATCTCCCTGCATTAGGACAATCGCAATCACAGTGGCTTGCCGAAAGCTTGTAGCATGCTAGAAAATGTTGGTGAAACATTCTAAATGTACGCTTTTAATTTTATTATTTCATTTCGTTTACTTATTTATTTGCAAGCAGAGAGAGAGAGAGAGAAAAGAAAGAAGAGAGGAAGAGAATAGGTGTGCCAGGCCTCTAGCAGTTGTAAATGAACTCCAGATGCATGGGCCACTTTGTACATCTAGCTTTATGTGGGTACTGGGGAACTGAACCCAGGTTGTTAGGCTTTGCATGCGTGCGCCTTAACTGCTGGCCCATCTCTCCAGCCCTGCTTGCCTGCTTTCTTTCTTCCTTCCTCCCTCTTTCCTTCCCTCCCTCCCTCCCTTTCTCTTTCTTTCTTTCTTCCTTTCTTTGTTCCTTCCTTTCTTTCTTTCTTTCTTTCTTTCGTTCTTTCTTTCTTTCATAGATCAGGAAAACAAGTAATTTACCTAAGCTTCCCTATCTGGTAAATGTCAGAAGCAAGATTTAAATCCAAGGCCTACATTCTTTTTCTCTCTTCTCTCTCTCTTCTCTCTAAGTTCATTTCAGGCCTTCTTCTCTGTGGCACTAAGTCAAAGGTTGACATTGTAATAAATTAATCATGCCTGAATCCTCTAAAAGAGATGTACCAGTAATCTGATAAGCAGGCTCCTGGCATGCTAGAGCAGATGCCAAGTGAGAGTCTCACCAGCTTTGTGTATTACCTCTACCCTTGTGAGGCAGTGCGGCTGGTTCTTTCCAGAAGTTTCTGATGGTGTGCTGGAGAAGGTACGTGCTACTGAACTACTCAGGTTAGGAAAGAGTCGTGAAATCCAGACCAGTGGGCCTTTACCCACCAAGGCCTGACTCAAGAACGGAGTCAGCAGTGACAGACGGGCCACTCTTCTGGCTGCAGCGAATCTCCCACCATCCTGACTGCTCATCAATGGGGAAGTTTCAAGAATGAGCTCGAAGTGTTGGAGAAATGTCACATTGATTCTGGATGCTGCACTGTGAAATGCTCATAGAGCCTTCAACAGCTTATTTATTCATTTATTTATGCGCTCATTTGAGACAGGCTCAAACTGATGATCCTCCTGCCTTAGCCATCCCCAAGGGCTGTGATCCTAGGAGCATGCCACCATGTCCCTTGATAAATGCAGAAAACACAGTCTGAACATGTAGAATCATTATGGATCAATCAAAAACCCCTTATAAAGGGCTGAAGACATGGCTCAGCAGTTAAAGGCACTTGCTTGCAAAACCTGATGGCCTAGGTTTGATTCCCCAGTACCCATGTAAAGTGAGATGCACAAAATGGTGCATGTATTTTTTTTCTTTTTTTTTTTGGTTTTTTGAGATAGGGTTTCACTCTAGCCTAGGCTGGCCTGGAATTCACTATGGAGTCTCAGGGTGGCCTCGAACCCACAGCAATCCTACTACCTCTGCCTCCCAAGTGCTGGAATTAAAGGTGTGCACCTCTACGCCCGGCTATTTTTGATCTTTTGAGGTAGGGTCTCACTCTAGCCTAGGCTGACCTGGAATTCACTATGTAGTCTCAAGGTGGCCTTGAACTCACAGCAATCCTCCTACCTCTGCCACCCCAGTGCTGGGATTAAAGGCGTGCGCCACCACACCCAGTTTACTGCATGTATTTGGAGTTCATTTGTAGTGGCAGGAGGCCCAGCCATGCCCATACTCACTGACACACACCTCTCTCTCTGTGTCTGCCTCTTTCAATGTCTTTCTGTGTGTCAAATAAATGAATAAGATGTTTCTTGAAGGGGCTGGAGAGATAGCTAAGCAGTTAAAGCACTTGTCTGCAAAGCCTACGGACCCAGGTTTGATTCTCCAGTACCCACATAAGCCAGATACACAATGTGGTGCATGCATCTGGAGTTTGTTTGCAGTGGCTAGAGGCCCTGGCATACCCATTTTCACACATTCTCTCGGTCTCTCTTCTCTTTTTACTTGCAAATAAATAAACATTAAAAAATTTATTTTTTCAAAAAAACATAAAATGACATCATTTGGGCCACAGGAGAAGTAGAATTATAAAATTAGTGTTAACAAGAACTCATTTACCTATATTGAGGGGAATATAATGTTTAAGTAGAATTTAAAAATTGTCTTGAATAAAATTTTACTGCTTCTAAGTTTCTTTCTTATTGAATAGACCTATAATTGTGGGCTTATTTCTATGACAATGAAAACCAGGAATAATGCTTGTGTCTTATGATACCAATTTGGTAATAAATTCTATACTTTTAGGGCATACTTGTCACAATTTAACATAAAGTTATGTAATAACCCAACAATTACATAATGCCACTAGGAATCATTCTGTCTTTGTTTCTTGGAACATCTTAGAGGCCATTCATTCTCATGTACTTTAAAAATTACTAAGCGTAGCTACTTCTGAGGAAGTCTTTATATCTTCATTTGTTAAAGAGAAAAAGATGAGGATGATGTCACCACAAGCTTCCTTCCCCTCCAGCACCTACTGATACGCTGATCCCAAAGAGTGAGCAAGAGTGGGGTCAGGTCAGGGAGAAAAGCGCTGTGGACATCAACAGGAGACAAGATGCAAATGATCCTTCTCCGGAGGCCTGTAGATCCATAGACTGCCCAATTTACACCACTGTGCGTTTGCCAAGGTGTCCCTTGGCCAAGTCTCAGTGGCCCAAAAAGTAATTAGGCCATACTGCCCTTTCCTCTCCCCTCTCCTACCCACAGCACCTATTTTTGTGACCAAGATGTTGCCCTCTCTCTGACACACAGTCCAAATCTGTCTCCCAAGAAGTTTGCTGAGAGTCTAGTGAGAGACTGAGACAAGTAAGGTGAAAATTAAAATACCACAGGATGACTATGTAAACCCTGCTGTAGGAAGAAGCCCTGGGCACTAAACACAACAGGAAATAAGGCAAAACCAGCCCTGAGGCCTGTGGAGTTTAGGCCTAGGAAGGCCGGGGAACACCTGGACCAGGGTGGTGGTGGTGGGGGGGGTTGGGGGTGGGGGGTTGGGGGTGGGGGGGGGCTGGCTGGGGTTCTGGCGCCTGTTGAGAGCTGAGGTAGCACTGGGGCCTGGAGAGGGCAGGGGAGAGAAGTTGAAAGCAAATCTCCAAGGGCGATACAATGGCAGACATCCGAAGGTTGTTTTTTTTTTTAATTTTTAATATTTTTAAATATTGTATTTTTATTTATTTATTTGAGAGATAGAGAGAGAGAAAGAGACAGATAGAGAAAGAATGGGCACGCGAGGGCCTCCAGCCACTGCAAACAAACACCAGATGCATGTACCACCTTGTTGCATCTGGCTTATGTGGGTTCTGGGGACTTGAACCTGGGTCCTTTGGCTCTGTAGGCAAATGCCTTAACTGCTAAGCCATCTTTCCAGCCCCATCCAAAGGTTTTTGGTTTTTTTTTTTAAGATTATTTTTATTTATTTATTGAACCTGGATCCTTTGACATTGGAGGCAAGCACCTTAACCACTAAGCTATCTCTCTAGCCCATCTTTTCCATATATTCCTGATGTACAGTTGCTTGAGTGTGTGGGACTGCAGACATGAAGGCCAATGGAACTTGGAAGGACTTAGTGTTAAGAAAAGGAACAAGGGAGGGGAGGAGCAGTGGAAGAACAATTAGAGAAAAGATGGGAGAGATTGCAGTACGTTTCCATGTTAAGGAGAAGCACACTGGTTTACATGGGATAGATCTAACTTGCCTGCTTTTGCTTCCATATGCATTACCAGTGTCCCCTTTCCTCTGCCATTTTCTGGGTTGAACTACGTAATATTTAGTCAGTCCTAACTGGAAGAGTCATAAGAGAAGCAAAAGTGGAAGGAAGTAGGAGGTGACAAGGCGAGAGCAAGGGCAGACACCGACAGGTAAGGAGATGAATGCAAACGTATGACGTTCCTGACTTGACCCCCCTTTTTTTTTTTGTCTGTGTAGTAAACATCAACAAAGCCTCGGTTTGGGCTTTAAATTCCCAGCTGAGTTGGCTTTGCTGTGTCAGCCATGGGGCCAGCCCCTTCACTAACACACTTCCCTTGGTCGCTACAAGAAAAGGCAGACAAGGGCTGGAGAGATGGCTTAGCGGTTAAGCGCTTGCCTGTGAAGCCTAAGGACCCCGGTTCGAGGCTCGATTCCCCAGGACCCACGTTAGCCAGATGCACAAGGGGGCGTACGCGTCTGGAGTGCGTTTGCAGTGGCTGGAGGCCCTGGCGTGCCCATTCTCTCTCTTTCTCTCTGTCTGTCACTCTCAAATAAATAAATAAAAATAAACAAAAACAAAAAAAGAAAAGAAAAGGCAGACAGCATGGGCAGATCCACGCTGAAGGACAACACGTGCTCTGAAGACCTGTCTTGGCTGTGGTCCTATCCTGGGTGAATAACAGCATCTCCCTGCATTAGGACAATCGCAATCACAGTGGCTTGCCGAAAGCTTGTAGCATGCTAGAAAATGTTGGTGAAACATTCTAAATGTACGCTTTTAATTTTATTATTTCATTTCGTTTACTTATTTATTTGCAAGCAGAGAGAGAGAGAGAGAAAGAAAGAAGAGAGGAAGAGAATAGGTGTGCCAGGCCTCTAGCAGTTGTAAATGAACTCCAGATGCATGGGCCACTTTGTACATCTAGCTTTATGTGGGTACTGGGGAACTGAACCCAGGTTGTTAGGCTTTGCATGCGTGCGCCTTAACTGCTGGCCCATCTCTCCAGCCCTGCTTGCCTGCTTTCTTTCTTCCTTCCTCCCTCTTTCCTTCCCTCCCTCCCTCCCTTTCTCTTTCTTTCTTTCTTCCTTTCTTTCTTCCTTCCTTTCTTTCTTTCTTTCTTTCTTTCGTTCTTTCTTTCTTTCATAGATCAGGAAAACAAGTAATTTACCTAAGCTTCCCTATCTGGTAAATGTCAGAAGCAAGATTTAAATCCAAGGCCTACATTCTTTTTCTCTCTTCTCTCTCTCTTCTCTCTAAGTTCATTTCAGGCCTTCTTCTCTGTGGCACTAAGTCAAAGGTTGACATTGTAATAAATTAATCATGCCTGAATCCTCTAAAAGAGATGTACCAGTAATCTGATAAGCAGGCTCCTGGCATGCTAGAGCAGATGCCAAGTGAGAGTCTCACCAGCTTTGTGTATTACCTCTACCCTTGTGAGGCAGTGCGGCTGGTTCTTTCCAGAAGTTTCTGATGGTGTGCTGGAGAAGGTACGTGCTACTGAACTACTCAGGTTAGGAAAGAGTCGTGAAATCCAGACCAGTGGGCCTTTACCCACCAAGGCCTGACTCAAGAACGGAGTCAGCAGTGACAGACGGGCCACTCTTCTGGCTGCAGCGAATCTCCCACCATCCTGACTGCTCATCAATGGGGAAGTTTCAAGAATGAGCTCGAAGTGTTGGAGAAATGTCACATTGATTCTGGATGCTGCACTGTGAAATGCTCATAGAGCCTTCAACAGCTTATTTATTCATTTATTTATGCGCTCATTTGAGACAGGCTCAAACTGATGATCCTCCTGCCTTAGCCATCCCCAAGGGCTGTGATCCTAGGAGCATGCCACCATGTCCCTTGATAAATGCAGAAAACACAGTCTGAACATGTAGAATCATTATGGATCAATCAAAAACCCCTTATAAAGGGCTGAAGACATGGCTCAGCAGTTAAAGGCACTTGCTTGCAAAACCTGATGGCCTAGGTTTGATTCCCCAGTACCCATGTAAAGTGAGATGCACAAAATGGTGCATGTATTTTTTTTCTTTTTTTTTTTGGTTTTTTGAGATAGGGTTTCACTCTAGCCTAGGCTGGCCTGGAATTCACTATGGAGTCTCAGGGTGGCCTCGAACCCACAGCAATCCTACTACCTCTGCCTCCCAAGTGCTGGAATTAAAGGTGTGCACCTCTACGCCCGGCTATTTTTGATCTTTTGAGGTAGGGTCTCACTCTAGCCTAGGCTGACCTGGAATTCACTATGTAGTCTCAAGGTGGCCTTGAACTCACAGCAATCCTCCTACCTCTGCCACCCCAGTGCTGGGATTAAAGGCGTGCGCCACCACACCCAGTTTACTGCATGTATTTGGAGTTCATTTGTAGTGGCAGGAGGCCCAGCCATGCCCATACTCACTGACACACACCTCTCTCTCTGTGTCTGCCTCTTTCAATGTCTTTCTGTGTGTCAAATAAATGAATAAGATGTTTCTTGAAGGGGCTGGAGAGATAGCTAAGCAGTTAAAGCACTTGTCTGCAAAGCCTACGGACCCAGGTTTGATTCTCCAGTACCCACATAAGCCAGATACACAATGTGGTGCATGCATCTGGAGTTTGTTTGCAGTG
This sequence comes from Dipus sagitta, assembly GCA_036346955.1. Taxonomy (NCBI): domain Eukaryota; kingdom Metazoa; phylum Chordata; class Mammalia; order Rodentia; family Dipodidae; genus Dipus; species Dipus sagitta. Next base: position 11,749,299 of record CM070775.1, on the reverse strand, counting down.
GCTAGAGGCCCTGGCATACCCATTTTCACACATTCTCTCGGTCTCTCTTCTCTTTTTACTTGCAAATAAATAAACATTAAAAAATTTATTTTTTCAAAAAAACATAAAATGACATCATTTGGGCCACAGGAGAAGTAGAATTATAAAATTAGTGTTAACAAGAACTCATTTACCTATATTGAGGGGAATATAATGTTTAAGTAGAATTTAAAAATTGTCTTGAATAAAATTTTACTGCTTCTAAGTTTCTTTCTTATTGAATAGACCTATAATTGTGGGCTTATTTCTATGACAATGAAAACCAGGAATAATGCTTGTGTCTTATGATACCAATTTGGTAATAAATTCTATACTTTTAGGGCATACTTGTCACAATTTAACATAAAGTTATGTAATAACCCAACAATTACATAATGCCACTAGGAATCATTCTGTCTTTGTTTCTTGGAACATCTTAGAGGCCATTCATTCTCATGTACTTTAAAAATTACTAAGCGTAGCTACTTCTGAGGAAGTCTTTATATCTTCATTTGTTAAAGAGAAAAAGATGAGGATGATGTCACCACAAGCTTCCTTCCCCTCCAGCACCTACTGATACGCTGATCCCAAAGAGTGAGCAAGAGTGGGGTCAGGTCAGGGAGAAAAGCGCTGTGGACATCAACAGGAGACAAGATGCAAATGATCCTTCTCCGGAGGCCTGTAGATCCATAGACTGCCCAATTTACACCACTGTGCGTTTGCCAAGGTGTCCCTTGGCCAAGTCTCAGTGGCCCAAAAAGTAATTAGGCCATACTGCCCTTTCCTCTCCCCTCTCCTACCCACAGCACCTATTTTTGTGACCAAGATGTTGCCCTCTCTCTGACACACAGTCCAAATCTGTCTCCCAAGAAGTTTGCTGAGAGTCTAGTGAGAGACTGAGACAAGTAAGGTGAAAATTAAAATACCACAGGATGACTATGTAAACCCTGCTGTAGGAAGAAGCCCTGGGCACTAAACACAACAGGAAATAAGGCAAAACCAGCCCTGAGGCCTGTGGAGTTTAGGCCTAGGAAGGCCGGGGAACACCTGGACCAGGGTGGTGGTGGTGGGGGGGTTGGGGGTGGGGGGTTGGGGGTGGGGGGGGCTGGCTGGGGTTCTGGCGCCTGTTGAGAGCTGAGGTAGCACTGGGGCCTGGAGAGGGCAGGGGAGAGAAGTTGAAAGCAAATCTCCAAGGGCGATACAATGGCAGCCATCCGAAGGTTGTTTTTTTTTTTAATTTTTAATATTTTTAAATATTGTATTTTTATTTATTTATTTGAGAGATAGAGAGAGAGAAAGAGACAGATAGAGAAAGAATGGGCACGCGAGGGCCTCCAGCCACTGCAAACAAACACCAGATGCATGTACCACCTTGTTGCATCTGGCTTATGTGGGTTCTGGGGACTTGAACCTGGGTCCTTTGGCTCTGTAGGCAAATGCCTTAACTGCTAAGCCATCTTTCCAGCCCCATCCAAAGGTTTTTGGTTTTTTTTTTTAAGATTATTTTTATTTATTTATTTATTAGAGACAGAGAGAGGGAGAGGGAGAGAGAATGGGAACGCCAGAGTCTCCAGCCACTGCAAACAAACTCCAGACACAAGTGCCACCATGTGCTTCTGGCTTACGTGGGACCTGGAGAATCGAACCTGGGTCCTTAGGCTTCTAAGGCATGTGCTTTAACTGCTAAGCCATCTTTCCAGGCCCATCCAAAGGATTTGAGTAGAGGGACTGTCCCAATGTTTTCACCATAGCATGGAAAAGACTTTCTGAACCTCAAAAGTATTTTTTGTTTGTGTTTTTGGGGTCAGTTGTCATGCTGCGTGCATGAGTGTGGCCTCACACTTCAACACAGTGACTCTTACAGAAGAGGAGACTTAGTTTATGAAGACCTTTAGGCTTGCTGAGAGCTGTGATTACCCTTCCTTAGACACATGGGGCCCCAGCTGCTCTTCTCAGGAAGTTCAAGTTGGTGGGTAGGGTCCTGGGTAACTGCAGACCAGATCACCTGCAGTGAAATCAGACCGTCACCTTTAAGGCTCAAACCCTCCCACTGACAAATTCATGGTGTGTGTCCTTGGGATCCCCACAACCCCAACATTCCTAAAGCCTTTCTGTTTCTTGTGGTGGTGTAACTGCCAGATCATTTTGTAAATGACCGTGGATGGCATAATGAGATAACTAAGGAAATACCTATTCAATGAGACAAGACTAGTCTCATGGAAGATAATGCTATTGATATGGGCTAATAGCGGGCTCAGGGGGCACCTCTGGAGGGGTTCCAGGTTCTTGTGTCGCAGAACAAGGACTCTCACACAGATATGTGGATAGTAGCAGCAGCAGCAGGGACAGTTTTATTTTAAAAAGATGGAGAGATGGCTTAGCAGCTCAGCCAAAGGACCCAGGTTCAATTCCCCAGTACCCACATAAAGCCAGATGCACAAGGTGGCGCATGTGCCTGAAGTTTGTTTGCAGAGGCTAGAGGCCCTGGCACACTCATTCTCTCTATCTACCTCCCCTCAAATAAATAAAAAAAAAATATTTTTAAAAAGAAAAAGATAGACTTCTATAGACCCTATTACTATACTTTGGCTAAATGAATATGTTATGCCCATCAAATTGCTTTCTAACTAATTATGTTTATGCCTATAGATTAGGACTTCTCTCACTTTTAGTCAGAGAAACCACTTTTTGCAGATGGCAGTGACTACTGGGGAGACTCAAAACTCATCAAAGTGCTGAGAAGAAGTTTCAGTGGACTGTTGGGCACTAAACGAGACATCTCTATCATGGCCTCCAAAGCACAGGGACTACTAGGGAAGAGGTGAGGGGCAGAATGTAAGAGCCATAGGATGGGGAGGAGTGACTGTGGAATGCTGTCCTCTGGATAGACGGTGGCTGACACATTCAGGACCTCACAGTTGCTGTCACGACCCACCCAAGTCCTATACAATATTGGGCCCATCAACATGTCTTCATGGATGATGGAGGAAGGCAAAAAAGGCATCAAAACAGAAGAGGAACTAGTTAGAAAGAATAAGAGGTTCAATATAAGGGAAATGGAGGTGGGAGGACCAAAGAAGACAATGGGAAAGAATTATGATTAAAATTAATTATGTATGTGTATCAAAATTGAGAATAAAAAAGCTGAAAACAAAAAATAATTTGTCCAACCATGAATGTTCTAGAAACCACTGAATTGTGCACTTTACAAGGATTATTGTGGTTGTTGTTAAAACAGAAAAATATGCAACATGAATTTAAAGAAGAAAGTATTTACTTATTTATTTGAAAGCAGAGAGAGAGACAGAGAGAGAATGAGAACAGGCACACTAGGGCCTCCTGCCAGTACAAACAAACTCTGGATGTATTCACCGCTTTGTGAATCTGGCTTTATGTGGGTACTGGGGAATCGAACCTAGGCTGTCAGGCTTTGCAAACAAGCACCTTTAATTACTGGGCCATCTCTCTAGGTCTGATTTTTTTTTTTTTTTTTTTTTTTTTTGGTTTTTCGAGGTAGGGTCTCACTCTAGCCCAGGCTGACCTAAAATTCACTATGGAGTCTCAGGGTGGCCTCGAACTCACGGCGATCCTCCTACCTCTGCCTCCCAAGTGCTGGGATTAAAGGCATGCGCCACCGCGCCCGGCTTGATTTTTTTTTTTTAATCTTAAGCATGAATGTGCAGCTCTGGGACATTAAGCTCATTCTCACTGCTGTGAAACCAGTGCACTATCCATTTACACAACATTTTTTTTGAGAGAGAGAGAGAGAGAGACCTGGTGGGCCAGGGCCTCCAGCCACTGCAACTGAACTCCAGACATGTGCACCACTTTGTGCATGTGTCACCTTGTGTGTCTGGCTTATGTGGGATCTGGGGAGTCGAACATGGGTCCATAGGCTTCACAGGCAAGCACCTTAACTGCTAAGCCATCTCTCCAGCCCCTATACAACCCTTTTTTTAATCTTGTAAAGCTAAATTCTATACATATTAGACTGCAACACCTCCTGCATCCCCCACTCACTGACAACTATTGTTCTACTTTCTGGTTTGACTTTTTTTTTTTTTCTTTACTAGGTACCTCCTATGAGTGGGACACTAGAGCATTGGTCTTTTTGTGAATGACTTACTTCCCTTGAATGTCTATGCAGTTCATCTGTATTCTAGCCTGTGTCAAGTTTTCCACTTTTTCTTAAACTCTTTAATTTATTTTAATGATTGATTAGAGAGAGAAAGAGGTTGGCACACACACACACACAGAGAGAGAGAGAGAGAGAGAGGGCGATTGGGTGTGCCAGGGTCTCCAGCCACTGCAAATGAACTCCAGATGCATACCCACCTTGTGCATCTGGCTTATGTGGGTCCTGGGGCATCAAACCTAGGTGCTTAGGCTTCACATGCAAGCACATTAACAGCTAAGCTATCTCTCCAGCCCAACTTTTATACCTTTTTGAAGGCCAAATAATAATAGCCCAATGTATGGATTTCTATGGATAGACTCTGGCTATTGAAAAAAATGGCTGGATTTCACAATCTGTAAATTATGTCTTAAAAAACCCATATATGTATCACCTTATGTCCCCTGCAAAGGGTCTAAAGTAATTCCCATTACTCCTTGCCTTCCCAAGAATCCTTATGGATTGAAATTGGTTGAAAGTGAGGCAGGAGAGCAGGGTGGAGTGAGGTGCAGAAGATCTTATATAAAGGCTTCAAAATTAACATAGGAGAAAAACCAGTTGACCAGCCAAGACCAACTAGAACTGGCTGGAGCTACTGTTCATGCACAGGGCACTCCAGTGTGTCTGAAGGTGACCTGTGACTCATTGTAATGCTACAACAAACAGCCCTGGGTAGAGATGTCATATGCTAATGAGACATGTGATACATAAAATTGTATGCAGAGCTACATGTAAGGGACAGGACATGTATGCGAAAGTTCACACTATGCAAATGGACCCAAAAGCTCATATAAGTAACATAAAAGCCTTAACCCTTGCTGAGCCTCTATACTTTCTCCCTCCTCTGGCCTGCTTCTTCCTTTGCAAATGTATCTTATTAAAACTTTTTATTGACAATTTTGATACATATATATAAGGAATTTTGATCATAATCCCCTCTCTTTACGTTCTTTTGCCCCCTCTTCCACATTCTCCTTTCTCTAAACCTCTTCTGTCCAATGAGTCCCTCCTCAGTTGGTTACCTTCATAACAGTCATGCCACTATTGCACCAGAGGGCACATCTTCTCCGACTGGCAGATGGTGTAGCTGGCAGGGTTCTCTGGTGGTTAACACTATTGACAACTTTTCTCCCCCACCCCATCCTGCACTGTGTTTATAGCACTATAATAGTTAGCCAGCAGGGAGGAGGCTACCTGCTCAGTTCCAGCTTAAGTTCTCAGTGTCCTACAGCCAAAGCATGTGGTGTCTTCGGCAATAGGGTCTTAACCCCTAGTTCGGGTGGCAGTAGCTTATATTGTTCTGAGGGTCCTAGGGGTTCCCCTGACCGACATCTCACTGAGAGGTACCCCACTTCTGGCACTGGGATTTTCCTGTAACAACCTATGGCTTCTGAGTGCAGCATTATTCACTTTTTCCTATGGTTTTGAGACAGGGTCTTGCTATGTAGCCTAGCTTGGTCTCAAAGTCATGGCATTCTCCTGTCTCAGCCATCTAAATACTAGATCACAGGCATGTGGCCCAGCATGTAGCTGTTACCATTGCCACAGTTTAATAACATTTTCATCATTTCCCAAGTCCCTCCAAAAGCCCTTCCAGCCCCGTGAGCTGTCACCAGGGGAAGCTGTTTTTCTCTGGCTGTGGTGGGATGGCCCTCCTTTTCTAGGATTGGAAACTCGTAGACTTAGAAGGGCCCTTAGAGGTTTAGATCAAGCTCCTTCGATGAGGCTCACAGAGGGGAGACGTATTAGTAAAGGTCGCACTACCACTTTGAGGCACAGGCAAGTTTTTTGATTTTTTTGTGAAGTTCAAAAATGCTGCGTCATTCACTTCCTGACGACTGATGCTGACGATGGATTCATGGAACAGAGATGATGTTACCCTTCCCCGCTGTGGACAGCTGGGCTCTTTTTCTGCAGCCTCTCCCTTCGCCCTCCGGAGGCAGGAAGCCCACAGGAAAGGAAGGAGGGCAATAGAAAACGCTGCATGTGCTCCGTCGCGCTCCTAAGCTATGTCAGAACAGAGTTTTAGTGAGAATAATGTCTCAGTCTCTCCTATAAGGGTAATTAGAAGCACAGCCAGGAGCATGGACATTACTTTTGAAAGATGTGTAGACGCGGCAGCAGTAGCAGCAGACAGCATCATGCCACAGAAACGCTGAGGCAGTAGGCTGGCTGTGGGTGTTAGTGCACCCTTGGCCATGAGGCTGATGAATATCCACAGAGGACTAGTGAATTGGTGCCATCTGATGTGTCTTACCTTTCTATTTACAGTAGTATTTAGGCCTGGCAGACCTATGGCTAGGGAAATCACTGGGAAAAAATTGGGGGTCAGGTAAGGGGTGGGGAATTAAGGTGAGTGTTTTTAAAAGGTGTTCCAGTGTTACTTCTGAACAGATAATTCAGTTTTAATGTGCCCATTCTTTCTCTCTCTCTCCCTTTTTCTCTGTCAAATAAATAAATGAAAATAAATAAATAAATAAATAAATAAATAAGGGCTGGAGGGTTGGCTTAGCAGTTAAGGTGTTTGCCTGCAAAGCCAAAGGACCCAGGTTCGATTCCCCAGGACCCACGTTAGCCAGATGCACAAAGGGGCGCATGCATCTGGAGTTCGTTTGTAGTGGGTAGAGGTCCTGGCATGCCCATTCTCTCTCTCTCTCTCTCTCTTTCTCTGTCAAATAAATAAATAACTTAAATATATATAAAGTTTTCAACTGCTCTGATTTTCAGAAGGGCCAGGGAAAGGGTCGAGGAGGTCTGAGGTTGCTAAACACAGAGAAGCTAAGCTGACAGAGGCCATGGATAATCATGGAGCCGCACTCAGAATTAGCTAGAGTCCTGAATCCCGTGGTGACGCTGGGCCTTTGGTTTCCTCTCCAGTCAGGATTCTTTGGGGATTGGATCTGTGCTTCCTGGGTGGTGTAGGTCCCTAGGAGTGCTTGGAATTTCTTTAGCCAGGCTGCCTATGAGGCTGGTACTCTAAACATGTGAGTTCCCATGGATGAGAGAACCCTGACAGGAGAGATTGCTGTGGGCATGAATGACACAGGCTGTCAGACAATGAGCTCCCTGAGGACAGTGACAAGACCATGCATTTTCAAACTCTCAAGGCCTAGCAGAGGGACTGGCACATTTGTTTGTCGAATGAGGGAATGAGTAGGAAGGAACATTTCACATGAAATGCTGCATTGTTATTTACAAAGTGATTTTTTTTTCCATATGTGAACTCATCCTCACACACACCCCTACTTTACTCCTGAAAGGTGTGTGCCAGGCTATTTCATGGATGAGGTCACATAGCTGTAGGTGGGAGAGGTGGCTTCCTCTGGCATTTTTATATCGATTTAAAAAAAAAATTGTAAAGAGAGGGAGAGAGAGACCACGCCTTTAGCCACTGCAAACAAACTCCAGATGCATGCACCACTCTGTGCATCTGGCTTTACGTGGGTACTGGGGAATCGAACTCAGGTCGTTAGGCTTTGAAACCATGTGCATTAACTGCTGAGCCATCTCTCTAGCTGGTATACTCATCTCTCTTTATTTTTAATTTTTTTAATTTGAGAGAGAGAAATAGGTGGGGAGGGAGAGAGAGAGAGAGAGAGACAGAGAGACAGAGAGACAGAGGGAGAGAATGGGCACCCCAGGGCCTCTAGCCTCTGCAAACAAATTCCAGATGCATCCTGGGGAATCGAACCTGGGTCCTTTGACTTTGTAGGCAAGCACCTTAACCACTAAGCCATTTCTGTAGCCCTATACTGGTCTCTTTACAGAGCCCTTCCAAAAGGCAAAGAGCTACGAATGAGGATTCAAGTGGATGTCTGGGGTGTCTGTATTCTATGGTAGACATACTTTCACCTAAGTCTTTTTTTTTTTGCATGTGTTTGTGTATGCAAATGTGCATGTTTGTTCACATGTGTGTGTGTGTGTGTGGGTACACCTGCATGTGTGTGTGCCTTTGTGGTTTGAGTGTCTTCCTCAGTCGACCTCCATCATATTTGTTTGAGACAGTGTCTTTCACGGAACCTGGAGCACACAGATTCAGCTGGACTGGCTAGCCAGTGAACCCCAGGCATACCCCTGTCTGAGATTACAGGCACACACAGCCTGGCAAGTCTTTTTTTTTGTTTTGTTTTGAGGTAGGGTCTCGCTTTGGTTCAGTCTGATGTGATATTCAATATATAGTCTCAGACTGGCCTCTAACTCATGGCGATCCTCCTTCCTCTGCCTTCCCAAGTGCTGGGATTAAAGTTGTGTGCCACTATGCCTGGCTTGGTATGACTTTTCAGTGAGTGCTGGGCTACTGAACCATCTTTCCAGCCTCTCACATAAATATTTCAACAATGGTAGCACATTCTGCTATTTTAAACTCACAATTCAGTTATTTAACAAGTTAAACAGAATTTAGGGGCCAGGCTGGTAAACTGGTGAATGAAACATGTCTGCAATAGCAATTTCCTGATAAAGATTTGACATGATACTATGGTGTGTATAATACAGTGGTTTTTTTTTTTTTTTTTTGTGTGTGTGTGTGTTTGTGTGTGATTTCAATTAAGTAGATTGTAGTTTCATGGCCTTGGGTCTTCAAGAAATCCGTGTTCAACCATTCTCAGTGTTTAACGAGATCCTGTTCCTGTTGAACTTCTGTATGACCTTATTGGAAATCAATGATTGCTTCTGATCTTCAGCATGTAATGTTGAGGAGCTCGAGATGAAATCACTCCTCTGCAAAATGGTTTGAGATTGCAGGATGTGGAGCGCGTGCGGTAATTAAAACGAGTGCTTGTGCTTGGAGGTGCATCCTATTTTGACTGTGTGTGTGTGTGTGTGGTGCACGAGGGAACTTCTCTGTGGAAATGCACGCGCCCCAATCATTCCGCACGATCACTTGATAGCAGGTTATCTATCGCCTAACTCCCAGGCGGCAGCAGCTAGGGGCCTCAAAACCAAGTCAAAGGGACGCTTTCCTTTCCTAGCAACTGTTGCTACGGGTGGGCGTGGCTTGGAGTCGGGCGAGGACGCGCTCGGCTGCCCCCCCCCTCGTTTTCTCCCTTCCCTTCCTCCCCCGCCGCCACCCGCGAGGACTACATTTCCCGTGATGCTCTGGGGGCGGGCTCCGTTGTGACGCACTCGCCCGCGGAGGCTGCGGGCGGGGGTGAGGGGGGAGGTGAAGGGGGGGGGAGGAGGGGAGGCGGAGAGCGCTGTGGTGGGGTCCCCGCCAGCCGCCGGCCGCCATGTTGGCTTGAGAAGCGATGACAGGAGGCGGCTGGGGCTGAAAAGTGGAGGAGGAGGCAGAGGGAGGTAGAGAGAGAGAGAGAGAGAGAGAAGCCAAAAAGCCCTGAGAAGGAAGCGCAGTCCCGGGGGCGCTGAGGAGAAGGGAGGACCCGGCGTTCTTCCGGGAGCCCCGCGGGCGTCTCTCTCTCTCTCTCGAGCGCGCGCGCGCGGGAGTTGGCGAGGCCGTGGGTGGAGGGAGACGAGGCGGAGGAGAAGCCCGAGGGACGATGCTCCGGGACCCCCGCGGCTGCTCCGAGGCGCCGGCGGCCTGAGCCCGGACGAGGACGAGGCCGAGGGCCGTGCGCACGTTCCCGGGCGGCCCCGAACGCTCCGCTCTCCCCTCCGTCGTCGTCGTGGTGCTGGTGGTGGCCGTGGCCGCGGGTCGCCGCGAGTCGGATGCCCTTGAGCGCGGCGGCGCTGGGCGGCCCGGCGGCCCGCGCTGACCCCCCGGCGCCCGCGTCCCCGTGCCCGCTCGCCGGCCGCGGCGCGGATCGCATGTGTAGCCACATAGTTATCCGCGGACGCCGCCACGCAGGGGCCTTGGCTCGGTGAGCACTGGGCTCGGGCGCGAGGCGACGGTGAATCATCGCCCGCGGCTGGCGAAGGAGGAAGGCGGATTTAACCCCCTCCCACCCCGCTCCATGTCCGGGTGTCACTCGGCTCCGTCCACCTGGCGCGGCCGGTCGCGGAGCTGCTGCTGCTGCTGCTGCTGCTGCTGACGACGACGACGACGACGGTGACCACGACCGAGAGCGGACTGCCGTCCCGAGACTTTGGACACACCGCACTTGGGATTGTCCTCTTTGCATCAGAACCTGCCACTTGGGCTCCGAATTAATCAATCAATAACAAGATTATTATCAGTTTTTTTTTTTTTTAAACTGGAAAGCACATCACGAACCGATCCAAATTGTGAAGACTTTCTTTCTTGATTTTTTTTTTTCCTTTTAAATTTCCGTAACTCCGGAGAACCTTCTCTTTTCTGTTTTTTTTTTTTTTCTTTTTTCTTTTTTCCTGCGTAAACATCTGGGGTGATCTAATCAGACGGCAAGATGTCCAGTAATGTCCCGGCGGATATGGTAAGCGAACGATAAAGTTGTGACACTGATTTCGGTTGTGGTTTCCGATCTTTTATTTGATTATAGAGAGGACGCGGGGTTCTGTGCGGTGTGTGTGTTTGTGTTTGTGTGTGTGTGTGTTGGGGGGACTGTGCAAAAGCCGCGGGGTTTGGAAGATGGGGTGAAGTTGGGAGTTTGTGGGTCTCCCTCCTTCCCCACCCCCACCCCACCCCGCTTTGGAGGAAGCACTGTTGTTGAACGCGGGGTCGGGGGGACCTCCTCCTGCCGTCGTGTTTTCTCAGGCACGGAGGAGTAGGGGAGAGGTATCGGGGGGCTGCAAGGGGAGGAGATCCCTCCCCGGCCGCTGCATGCCTCCGAACACTTGCATTTCAACGCTGCCGAGACCGTCCGTGTCGTGGGCCCGAGCCGGGGACGGCGCCGTCCTGGATCCTCGGGTGGACGGGGAAATGGGATCGGGCTGTGTGACACGCACGACGTCATGAAGGCACTAGGTTACATACCTGATGTTTTTCAGGTACGGATCGGATGCACGACTCTGTAGGAAAGACTACTGCAGCGACTTAAAAAAAAAAAACATTTTTTTTTAAATGTCTGGATGAACAGTAAGTAAGGCAGCAGAAACATTCGTGTTTTGGAATTTTCGCAGTTCTGGGCTGACCGCGTGTTAGCCCTTTTTATAAATATCTCAGGGCTTTTGAGTAACACATTTTGCAGTGTTACAGTTTTCGTTTTTCTTAATTTTTTCGTTTTTTTGAAAGCTAATGAAACATTAGTTGAGCCTTGATCACCGTCACCGAGTGTTGTTGGCAACTTGAAACAAAGTCTTCTTGTTGACTGGAGCTTTTCCTGGGCTTCCTAATGGGTCGGATTTGAGTTTGTTGACAGTTACTGTGTCGCCTTCCAGGGCTGGGGGAGGGGGCAGCGGTGGGAGTGTGAAATCACACTTTGCAGTCCTAAGGACAGACGAAATGCAATTAACAGGAAGATGAATAATCCTGTTTAGGAAAGAACCGAAGTTAATGTAATCATGACCACTTACATTTCGTTGACATTTGAGTGGATGTGTATTACAGTGCAAAGAGGAAAAAAAACAAACAAAAAAACAAAATTGAACTTTGCTGATGATTACATTCTCAAATGTCAGATATTTCTATTCAAGGAAACCTCTTTTACGGATTTTTAAAAGAAAAATTGCTCCAAGTGTTGTCTTTTGACCTTGGCTTCAAGGCATTTCGTTTATGTTTGAGTTTCCCATTTGGTGCATCAATTAATGCAAAAGAATTGTGTTCTGTCTCCCCCGCGGTCCACTTGCAGCCCTACACTCACTTCGCGACTCCAAAACTCCCATTGTCCTCTCAGTTTTCCCTTCCCTCCTGGTGTGAGCCTGGTGTGGTCGCCAGCCTGGTGGAGTGACTGACATGTTTCCTCTACACTGTTCTCCTATTTGCCTGGAGAGGTCTCTAGACAGAGCTTGCAAATGCTATTTCCCCTGTTTGATGAGTGATGTGTGGGCTCGTCGCCCTCGGCAAAGATTTGCTGGTTGTAAAGCCTCCATTTTAGATCACTCCCACAGTGTAAGCCCTGTCCACCTGAGGACCATTTATCCTGTCACAGAAGTTGTAATGAAATAGATCTGTGTCATTAAAGCAGTGCCACTACTTTCTTTAGGCCCAGTGCTGAAGAAAACTGGAAGGTGCATGGTGTCAGTCACCACGGAGATGATTGGCAACAAGATTTCTGAGGGGTTGGAAGCTATGCTGGCATCAGGGGACTGGGAAGGGGGCAAGGTTTTATTAATAGCAGCAGCGATAAATAACCACTTATCTGTTAGATTGTGTGAAGGAAGGCCCTGGTGATTCAGTGGTGCTTTGAGATCCCTTGATTAAAGGTGATGAGCAAGGGCAAGCAGTGTTATGTAATGAACATAGTGCCTGGTGATGCTGTTCAGACTGTCCTGAGGTACCTGCGGCTCAGGCTACGGCTATGGAATGTATTCTGAGGGGTGGTATCTCATGTTCAACTTGCTGGAGGTTAAGATCTTAAACTTCCCTGCCATCACTTCGAATGCAGCTTTGCTTAAGACTTGAAATCTAACATTAAATATTGGTTAGAAGTTGACTTAATGCTGTGTATTTGCTAAACTTTTCATACCGGTAATTGACGATTGATTTGAGTTTGCATTCATGGCAAAGTGAGAACCATTCTCCACTCACTCAGTTGAAAACCCGTCTCACCACAGTAGCATTTCCCTTGCAGCTTAACTCCAAAGTGATCAGGAGAGGAACTGTTACAGCCCTCTGAGCATCCAAGCATGCATGCATACATTTTTGTTAGGTACAGTAACGTAACCTGGAAGCATTGACACCTAATGTGTGCTGTTTAGAAACAAACATGATGCTGTTTTATATTTCAGTGATGGTTGTTGTGAAAATTCTGCCCAGGAGATTGGGTGGGGCAGTGATGTTACAAGCCCTGACATGTTCATATTTTCATTAGCGTTCATTCCTTACAGAGGTTTAGTAATAATTGTTAAATCAATTTTTAAAAAATTATATTTTATTTATTTATGAGAGAGAGAGAGAGAGAGAGAGCGCGCACGAATGGGTGCGCCAGGGTCTCCAGCGACTGCAAACAAACTCCAGATGCATGTGCCTCCTTATGTATCTGGCTTACATGGGTAACATGGGTCCTGGGGAATCGAACCGGGATCCTTTGGCTTTGCAGGCAAACGTCTTAACCACTAAGCCATCTTCTCCAGCCTAATAAGTCAATTTTTAAATCAACTTTTGTTGATTTAACGTCTTCTTATGGCTAGGATTGTGGCTCACGTTAAAATCATTATTTTGTTTTTGTTGTTCTTGATTTTTTTCAAGGTAAGGTCTCACTCTAGCCCAGGCTGACCTGGAAGTCACTATGTAGTCTCAGTGTGGCCTTGAACTTCCTGCGATCCTCCTGTCTCTGCCTCCCTTGTGCTAGGATTAAAGGTGTGTGCCAACACACCCAGCAAAATCAATATTTTAACACCAGTTTTTGTTTTGTAAATAGAAGTCATATTTAAAATTTATTTTTAAGCATTCAATTTTTGTGTTTATCATAAGGTACCATTGTTCTAAATCCAAATTTAGGACAAAATACTTCTGTAGTGAATGCATTTGCTGTATTTTCCTGAAAAAAATTAAAATTGATGCATTTTCAGTAAACATTCTGTAGTATATATGTATGTGTGTGTTCTATAAACATTATGAGTGTGTTTACATGAAATGCTGTTTTTTTTTCCCCCCTGTTAAGAGTGATTTTCAAGTAGATTATACTAACATCTCAGTGTGGTAATCTATTTGTAAAAAAAAAAATACTCTGAAAATACTTATATAGAATTCTCATTATAGCATACAGTATTTAAGTCATTAATTTCCTTTTTGAAAACGTTTGGCACTTGTCTTCATTGGAGCCATGTTCATTATTTATTCATTATTTATCAACTGTAGGATTTTTTGCAAGAAGACCTTCAATGAGGATGTCAGAAATAAGGACTAAGACTGGGTAAATAAGATAGTAGTTTTGCTTTCTGGATTAGTTATCAAGAGATGTGTTCCTGTATTTATTTGTAAGAGTGTTTTATACAACATTTGGGATACTGCTAGGGCTTTGGACTAAAAATTTTATGTCGTGTCTGTCACATTGAAAACTATACCTAAGGAAAAAAAAACTGTGGGGACAATAGTAAATTTTTGCTGGCGTTTAAAATACCTTAATTGTTATAGATGTAACAATTTTTAGTCTGTGGATAAATGATACAATGACGATTTTTCCCCCAGTACATTTAATGTGTATTAAAATATTTTAGTTGTAATGTTTGTTGTTCTATTCATGGAAGAAATATTTTTGGAGCCCTCTTGTGGACAGGAAATTGCTAAAACGAATTTCCTTTCAAAGTGAACTTTTATACCTTTGCAAGTTAAAGTAAAATAACATATCCAGTAGAGTATTCTTTGGAAAAAAGACTTGTTAGAAAAAAGTCCAGAGAATAGAAACATGTTAATACTGAGAAAAGTATCTTGAGATAGAATGCCAGAAGATTTACCTTTTGTTTTTCTTTCTCTTGCTTTATACTTTTTGTTTCAAGTCTAGGTTGGGAGGTCCTTTGGAGCTAAGGAGTAGGTACAACAGTACTACTTACAGATATGTGTGACCTTACAGTGGCTTAACACATTCTATATTTCCAGTTGGATGATTGTCTAAATCGTTTTACTTGACTATGTCTTTTATTTGGTGCTTTGAATTAGACATTTTTTTATTGAGGAGACAAATTGTTTCCCTCAGATTCGAATGCCTCTTTCCTCGTCCTTGTTCTCTGAGTGGCTCTCAGCTCACTCCCGGCCACGGCGGGCCTTCCTTCCCATGAACTACTTTGCAGGGCTTCTGACACTCTTACACTTGTTACATCTTCTATAGTTCTTAAACAAACTAGACATTTTAAAACTGTTCAGTGACTTTCCTGACCCACAAAGTGTTACGGCCATTGTTACTTTAAGAAGACAGTAAATGTTGTTCCAGCCACTAGGAAGTGTGACATTCATGATATCTGCTTCACTGTGATCCCTTTGAATATGGAAGATGTATTGCTGATATTAAAAGATTTTGAAGTTAGTGAGTGAAGGGGGATGACTCTGCTAGCTTTCCTGATGTTGAACAAATGGTAAGTGCTTTAGGAGAGTGAGACATCTGCTTCTTGAAGCATGCTCCTGATTTTCAGTTCCTCTCCCTGGGGAAAAAGAAATGGAAAGTGACTTTCTCCTTGGTAACCTGGATACACTGGTTAACAGGTCATTCTCTCTCCATGAATTTTCCAGATACATGAAAGTTGTGTTTTGAAATAGCCCTGTGTACCAGTTGTGAATTAGTAGGCTATTTGCTTAAATGGAATCTAGTATTCATAGTAGAACATTTGTGTTGACTGGCGATTTTTGAGGGAAGTACTTTCTTTTTTTTTCTTTTGGTTATTTTAAAAATTTTATTTATTTGCAAGTAGAGAGAATTGATAAAGAGAGAGAGAGAGAGAGAGAGAGGGAGAGAATGGTCATGCCAGGGTCTCCAGCCACTGCAAACGAACTCCAGATACATGTGCCCCTTGTGCATCTTACATGGGTCCTAGGGAATTGAACCTGGGTCCTTTGACTTTGCAGGCAAACGTCTTAACCACTAAACCATCTCTCCAGCCCACTTTTGGCTGTTTTTGAGACGAGTCTCACTCTAGCCCAGGCTGACCTGGAATTCACTCTAGTCTCAAGCTGGCCTCAAACTCACGGCGATCCTCCTACCTCTGCCTCCCGAGTGCTGGGATTAAAGGTGTGTGCCACCATGCCTGGCTGAGACAAGTACTTTGTTGCATAGGCTGGCCTCCATCTTGCCATAGCCCATGCTGACTTCCTACCAGTGATCCTTCTGCCTCACCCTGAGTGCTGGGATTATTGATGTGTGCCACCACATGTGGCTTAATTTAATTAATTATTGTTTTTATTTTTTTAACATTTTCTATTTTTATTTATTGGGCAGGGGGGAGAATGGGTGTGCCAGAGCCTCTAGCTACTGTAAATGAACTTCAGACACATGCACTACCTTATGCATCTGGTTTATGTGGGTCCTGGGGAATTGAACCTGAGTCTTTTGGCTTTGCAAGCAAGTGCCTTAACTGCTAAGCCATCTCTTGAGCCCTGTTAATTAATTTTTTAAAAATATAACTTATTGAGCTGGAGAGATGGCTTAGCGGTTAAGGCGCTTGCCTGCGAAGCTTAAGAACTCATGTTTGAATCTCCAGGTTCCACATAAGCCAGATGCATAGTGATGCAAGCTTGCAATGTCGCACACGTGCACAGGAGGCACATGTGTCTGAAGTTCATTCGCAATGGCTGAAGGCCCTGATGTACCCATTCTCTCTCTGCCTTTTTTTCTCTCAAAATAAATTTTATGTACACACACACATATATATATATACATACACACACATATATATATATATATATATATATATATATATATACACATACATATACATATACGTATATATTTATTTCATTGAGAAAGAGAGAGAATGAATGGTTGTGCCAGAACCTTTGGCTGCTATATGCTGTATACCCAAACCAGCTTCAAGCACATCCTTCCTTGTCCATCTGATTTTACGTGGGTACTAGGGAATCAAACCCTGGCTGGCAGGCTTTGCGGGAAAGTGCCTTTAACCACTGGGCCATCTTGCCAATCCTGATTCAAGTTGTTTTTGATGAGTTTGAGTTACCTTTTGAATAATATTGATTCTGGTCAGTGTTTTTTGCATACATTATAATTACATACTATATCTCGTAACATGTATTCTGTAAGCTGTAATTGTTGAGACCCTTTACACTTAGTATGGATGGTAAAGCTTTTTGCCCCCTTTCTTGACCATTAGTTCACAGAGTGATGTGAGACAAGTCAATGGAGGTATGAAGTAAAAATATTAGTACTTCCCAGTTATTTATTTCCTGCCCCAAAAGGATGGGTGAGCATCTTAAAACTATGATATGGGTTGGCTCTGAGTTTTTCTGAATCCCCATTTAAGTGGCCCCCATGAGTGGGTCTGATAAAGGAAGATGTGGAGATTCTAGGATGTTGAGGCCAGTAACAACAGCAAGAGTTTTTCAGAGGTTTTGTGTTTTCCTACTATGTAGTTGCTGTACAAGTAGTTTTCTAGAGAACCTCTGATACTCTTAAGATGGTGAACAGTGAACGGAAGGTTACTGTCCAGTCCTTAAATGGTAAGCAAGAAAGTGCCTTCTGCCCAGAAGAGACTAATGCTATTGAAACGGGGTGTTAGGGGCTCAGGAAACTCCTTGAATCCCAAACCCTGGGTTCATGTCTACTTTTGATCAAAGAATTGAATTTAATAAGACTGAGAAGGGTAATTATTAAGTTACTATATTTATTTAGGGAGGGACAGAACCAAGGAAAGGCACCCATAGGGCATGAGAGCTCACGTGGGGGCCTGAGCAACTAGGGGAGAGGACAGGAAAGAAAGTTTAAAGAGGTCCTGCCATGTGGAGCGCAGGAGGGGTAAAGAGCCTGTGTGGGAAGTCAGGGCTGGGGGTGAGCCCAGAAGAAACTCAACAGAAGCTGGAGGTTCAGGAGAGATCAGGCGGCATAGAGACCTTACTCTGTCCCCACAAACATATTTATAACCTTATGGTGGTGGGCCCTACTTTCCAGAAGCTGAGGGACACCTGATTAGTTTGGGCTTGGGCCTGTCTCAGAAAGAGGCTAGCCATGATGCCTAGTTCTGGGGCTGAACTTGACCAACCATGCTAGGAAAGACCTCCTTCTCAAGAAGATCCCAGGTGGTTTGTGGAAAAACAGATCTAGGGAAGAGATAAGAAGTAAAATCATACTTTGATCTCTAGCAAAGTGGAGACCTTCCTGCCTTTTTACTTTCAGGGACTCAGTCACCCTAACTGCCTACTGCCGCCTCTCACTATGGAAAGAACATTCTGAGAGCATGTTGAATTAGTTCCAATTTGTTGAAAAATCTTTACAAAGAATTCCAGTAGTTGTGGATTCATGTATTAGAAACACAAAAAGCAAAGCAGAATTTTAGGACTGAAGAGATGGGCCAGCAGTTAAGACACCTGCCTGAAAAACCTAACGACCCAGGATTGATTGATTCCCTAGTACCCATGTAAAGCCAGATGCACAAAGTGGTACATGCATCTGGAGTTCGTTTGCAGTGGCTATAGGTGCTGACATGACCATTCTCTCTTTATCTGTCTGCCTGTCTTTGCTTGCAAATAAATAAAAATATTTGAAAAAAAAAGGATTTTAGCAATAATTGCCATCAGGAAAAATGAAATTTTATAGCACTGCCATTAGGTAGTTGACTTTTAACATAAACTTGCATACTCCGTGATGGGATGGCAAAGTGGTATCACAACTTAGTAAGGTAGTCACATCTTCTACCATACAGATCTCTGCATCTTGGAGCTAGCTAGGCTTTTCAGTTTGACTTCAGAAGGCTGAGGTGGGAGGATCACAGGTTCAAGACAGTCAGGCCTGGGCTGACCTGGAATTCACTCTGTAGTCTCAGGGTGGCCTCGAACTCAGGAACTCACTGGGAACCTCCTAAATCTGCCTTCTGAGCGTTGGGATTAAAGACATGCACCACCACGCTAGACTGGCCTTTATTTTGAAATTGAGGGTCTTTTCTTTCAGTACCCTCAAGCTGTCTTTCATTGTCTTCCAGCTCCCACTGCTCTGTCAAATCAACTTGTCTGTTTATTGCTTGCTCCCTTGGGGTTTGTTTCCTCGGGCTCTTTCTTCAAGTTTTTACCTTGTCTTCACTGTGATGTGCTTGTCTGTAACCCTGGTTTTGCATACAGGTGCCCAGAACTTGTCTTTGACATGTCACCTTTTGTCCCTTTGGGATTTTTTTCCTAGTTTATGTTAATTTCTTTTCTTTTGTTTTGTTTTGTTATGAGATAGGGGCTTTCTCTAAAGCCCAAGGTGGTCTTGAACTCATGATCTTCCTGTGTGAGCAGAGTGCTGGTATTACCTGAATGCACCACCATCACTGGCTGATCCAACTTACATTCTTTAAGTATTATTTGCATTTAGTTCCCCTGTTCCCTTCTGGTACTACAGTTCTGTGGATGTTAGGTCATTCCCTGTTTCCTTCCCCCACTCCTGCTGTGTCACATGGGACATTTTCTACCAATTTCTCTTGTGGTTCCCTTATATCTTCCAGTGTCCAGGTTTACTTACTTATTGGGTTCTGATTTTAGTTTTTGCTTTCCAGGTTCTAAACTGTGTATAGGCTCAACTTCTCACAATGCTTTCATGTATATTGCTCTTTACTGCAAAAATCCTATGTGAGGACTAATATTTACAGCACCTGTGGGCCTGTTTGTGTTGTCCTGTTTTTAAATTACCTGATCCTTTTTCCTTGGATGCCTGTACTGTTGTATTGTAATGAAAAATTGCTGAGCATCTGAATGGTTGTCATCTTTCTCCATGTGGGGTTGATATTCGTTGGCAGGCATTTAGGAAAATATTGAGCTTTCACCAGTGATTGGTATTGGGAGGCTAGATAAAAGTTCTGTCTGTGCACTTTCTAGCCTTATGTGTTGGGTTTCCTAGATGCCTGTCCATTCTGCTTGTGATCCAGCACAGGTCCTGGAGGCAGAGTGGAGCCCAATGTTACTAGGCTTGTTTCTTTGAGGTTTCCTTTCTACATGTGGTCCTCAGGTCCTGGCTGCTTTGGTGGTAGTAGTCAGCTAGGTCAGTGAGCCTGACACAAGCTCTTTCTGGTGCTTTCTATTTGCTGCTTTGCCTTGCACTAGTGAGTGACAGATTCCTCGGGAGGAGTGGGGTCTTCTCTGTGTGCCCTCCTTTCTAAGTGATCGTGGGTTCTTGTGCCCTCGCTCTTGCTTGTGTTCCCTGTGTCGTCAGAGAGCTCTGTTATCTGGGGAGGGGGTGGTATTTCATTCACTTTGTACTTATTTTTGGTGTGAAATTGTTCCCTCTTGGCTGGACCTAATCATCCTTTCTTTTTGTGTCTTGGTTTCAGTTTGTTCTGTTTGCACAAAACATAGAACCACCAATGCTTCCTCCCTTCCTCCCTCCCCATCTCCTGCCCTCCTTCTTTCCCTCCTGTCCCTTTAGTAGCTAAGGATAGCTAAAATAATTCAATGCTAACTGTGTTACTGGGGCACCAGCAGCCAAGTGGTAGTAAAATCAGATCTTTCTAGGATTCAGTATTGATTCTTCTCTATTCCATGTTCTCATGTCCAGTCTCTCCAAGCATACCTGGAATCCATGTACTTTTCTTCGTCTCCATACTGCCACCCTAGTCCAAGTTCCACATCCCTCTCTCCTGGGCTGCTGTATTAGTTTTAGAACTAATCCTTCTACTTCCATTCACATTCCCCTGTAATGGCTTGCTTAAAAAAATTTTTTTTTTTTGAGATAGGGTCTTTATAGCTCAAACTAGCTTAAAACTATGTAGACCAGGCTGGCCTCAAATTCATGGTGATTGACCTGTCTTAGCCCCTCCTAGGTGTCAGTCTTATAGGCATGAGCCATCCTCTGTAATACTTTGTCCAAAATTAGTTTGAGTGTGTCCATTAAAGAGTAAATCCCACGGTTAGGGAGGTGGCTTAGTGGGCAACGTGCTTGCCACACAAGCATGAGGACTTGAGTTTGGATCCCCAGCACCCACATGGGAGCTGGATGTGCGTGCCTGTACTCCCACTGCAGGGAGGCGGAGGCGGATGCTTCCTGGGCTTGCTGGCTAGCTAACCTGGCTGATCCGTGAGCTCCAGGTTCCCTGGGAGAGACGTCTCAGAAACTGAGGTGAAGAGCCACTAAGACAGGCATCCGGTGCTGATCAATGGCCTACCAGGGTCTTGCGTGATCTAGTTGGTTGAGGTACTACCCATCTAGAATACTGGGTTCCTCATTTCCTCAAACATATTTCATGTTCTCACCCGCATCTAGGCTAAGTCTTTTTGTGGGGGGTTGAGGTAGGTTTTCACTCTAGCCCAGGCTAATCTCACTTTGAAGTTCCACACTGGCCTCGAACTCACAGCACCCTCCTACCTCTGCCTCCCAAGTGCTGGGATTAAAGGCGTGTGCCCCCACGCCTGGCCAGGCTGAGCTTTGAACACACCAGTCCAGTGCTTACCTCTGCTCTTTCTCTTGTTCTGCATGTGTAGTGCCCCCATACACGTGGGTACTCCTTATAACTTTTCAAAGTTGATTGCCATCACTCCCATGGCTGCTAATCCAGGACTTTACTGGCCTCCTGTATCCCATACTGCTCTCCCTGTAACTCATCCTTCTGCCTTCCTCAGCAGATGTGGATCCCAGGACAGCCACCGTGTGGGTATTAAAGTGAGAGGGACTAGACAGAAAGCTTCTAGTTCAGGCAGTTAGACAGGGAATAGGCTCACAGGGAGGAACCTTACACCCCTCACCACGGCCACCTCGGCTCACCTGCAGGACTCAGTGACTGCTCATCTCATCCAATCAAATCCCCCCCCCCCCCCCGCAGGCAGGTTTTAGGACTCAAAAAAGTCACCAAAATTCCATGGTACATGAGATGCTTTATCTACTTTTTAGTCTCTCCATATGATTCCGCTTTTATTTATGTACAGTGCTTATTCAATCAATCAGTACTGGTCGAAGACCTTCCATATGCCAGGCAGTCTTTTTACTCTCTGGTGGCAAGTGAAACCCAGAATCCCTTCCTCTATAGAGGTCACATTTAAGTAGTAGAGATCAAGACAGACAAAATAAAATAGCAAAGTATATAGGATATTAGATGGTGATAAGTGCTACACAGAAAAAGCAGGAAAGGGAATTGAGAGTGCTAACATGCCCATATTGTGCTTTTTTAAGTAGAGTGATCGGGACCGATCCCATAGCATGTAGCTGTGGTGCCAAGCGGGGGAAAGGCTGCACTTCCTGGGGTTTCTACTCTAGGCAGAAGAGCCCTGTGGGTCTTACTTGATTTGCTTCTGTTGCCACTCCTGCTTTTGTTTTCTGCTCTTCTGTGTAATCCAAAGTGTTCTCATTATCTTCCTCATTAACTTGGGCAGCAAACACCACTGGATGCCAGTGCCCTGGATAGACCCTGTCACTAATTGGAGCCAATTATTTTCATACCTTCTTGTCTCTTAAATCAGTTTTCTCATTGAATTTCCATCACCTTCAATCAGTTCTCCACTCAGACTTCTTTTCCTTTTATTTATCTGTTATAGTCAGCTTTTCATCCTTCCTCCAAGTTTGTGTTTTGAAAACATATCTCATTCTCATTATGTGACTGCTCTACCTAATAATGGCTAGCTATCACTCACAGGCCAACCCAGACCAAGCTTCTTCCCAGGAAACATTAAAACTTTGGCACTGTGGGCTACAATTCTCTTCATCTCCTGAAATTGCTCTCTTATATGTACACTGAGTTTTAATGAACTCCTGTCTGTCCACAAATCTTGCTGTTAACTTTTATGCTTGTCTCTTTCACCCTTGCAGCATTGTGTTCCTTTTCTGCCCAGAATGTGCTTCAGTTCTTGTTCCTTGCACCTGAGGTTTGTCCTCCACTGCAGTGCTACTTGTCTTTATTGTATAGGCAGGCAGTCCCATAGTGCAACCGGAGCACATGCGATCACCTGGAAAAACAGCCAGAGAGGAGCAGAGCTGACTGGAATTCTGTTCGGACGTCAGCATCTTTGGTTCTGAAAGCCTAGGACTTTTTGCATAGTAGTCACAGCATTGCTTGCCATATCAGGGTAAGGCTAGATTAACCAGGTCCACTCTAAAGACAACAGGATTGAAACCTTAGTCAGTTTGTCTAGAATTTAGAGTAGGAACCAAAGAACCAATTCCTCCCTCATAAATATTACTACCTCTGTTCTGACACTTGTGAATATTTTTTTTTCCTACCATACAAAGTGGTATTCTCTTTGAGGGCAGAAAATTCCTTCTCGTTAAAAAAATATTTGCTTTATTTATATGTGAGAGAGAATGAGAGAAGAGAAAGAAAGGGGAATGCTGAGTGAGTATTGAGTGCTAGGCTTTTTGCCACTGCAAAAGAACCCTAGACACATGCATCACTTTTTGCATCTAGCTTTACATGGGTACTGGGGAATCAAACCTAGCCCATCAGGCTTTGCAAGCAAGAACCTTTCTCTGCTGTGTCATCTCTCCAGCCCTGAGTCCTCTTCTATATCCCTGAACCTAGTATAGTACCAAGTATAGAAGCTAGCACATAGAGACTGTTCAGAAAAAGCTGAGTTGGTTCTGTTGTTCTGTCCAGGGATGGAGACCGTGGATACATTCTCTATTGTGTTGCACAGCCAGGTAACCCCGCTCGCTCCATGTGACAGGTAGACACTTGTAATATGCGTAGTGTGACTGAGGAACTAATTAACCATATGTAATTTTAATGAAAATAACCACATGTGGCTGGTTATTCTGTTGGATAGGGCAGTAAAGTGATCTCCATAGCTAATCCTCTCAGTGAATTCAATGGATCTGAGTTTTTCTTGTATTTAAAATGGTCCCAGAAGACTGAGCTTTTGATTTATTTTTTTGTGATTTTTCTGGTTCTTTTTTCCCACTCAGTGTCACATCCAGTTTTTGCTTCTACCATGTATATGCTGCCATTAGTTTTCCTTTGTAACTTTTCCTGTATTTAGTTTACTGTTGTATAGTAAGACATATAATCACATTTGTAGAATTAGCTTTCAAAAAAGACCAGCAGTAGTATAATAATCTGGAAGTCATCTTTGACCTCTTTTGAACTCCAGTAACATTAAGATTAAAGGCTGGATTTGGGGCACATTGCCCATAATCCCAGCACTGGGGAGGTGGATATAGAAGGATCTTGAGTTTGAGGCCCATCTGGGATGCATAGTGAGACCCTGTCTTAAAAACTAAGAGGAATTGGGCTGGAGAGATGGCTTAGTGGTTAAGGTGCTTGCCTTTGAAGCCTAAAGACGTATGTTCAACTCCCTGGGTCCCACGTAAACCAGAAGCACAAGGTGACACATGTGCAAGGTCGCACGTGCACAGGTAGTGCACGCATCTGGAGTTCAATTACAGTGGCTGGAGGCCATGGTGTGCCAATTCTTTCTTGCTTGCTCTCATAAAAAGGCCAGTCTGGGGCCTGGAGAGATGGCTTAGCGGTTAAGTGCTTGCCTGTGAAGCCTAAGGACCCTGGTTCGAGGCTCGATTCCCCAGGACCCACGTTAGCCAGATGCACAAGGGGGCACACGCATCTGGAGTTCGTTTGCAATGGCTGGAGGCCCTGGCGCGCCCATTCTCTCTCTCTTTCTCTACCTGCCTCTTCCTCTCTCTTGTCTGTCACTCTCAAATAAATAAATAAAAATGAACAACAAAAAAAAAAAAAGGCCAGTCTGTTGGGCTTGCCTCAAAAAAAGAAAGAAAGAAACCTAAGAAGAATGAAGCTAGCCATCAGGAAAAGAAAAGATGCTGAAAACTGGGAGTGTGCATTTAATTGAAGAAAATCATGATACCAGTGAGATTACTCAGAGTAGATAGATCCCAGAGGAAGGGAGGATAACCCGCAAGCGCAATGCCTCTTTATTTGGTGACAAGAGGACTTTAAAAAAATGAGAATAGGAACAGAGTGACAAGAAAATTAAAAGGGAAAAAGCTAGGTTGTAATGGAAGCCTTGCAGAGAGAGTCAAGGAGGAAGGGTAGACAAAAGCACAGGTCAAGCAAGGAGAGAAACAAGGATGGACTTCATTTTGTGCAGTTTGGTGGAGGCTGTACATGTCTTAACATACTGCCAAATATTTGTGGTTAAAGCAGAGTTTTTAGTAAAATTCCCATAGTCTTCCATATATGTGTGTTAGATACAGATTCATTCAGTATGTCTATATTTTTGGTCATTGTAATTTTTCCATTTTTGTGCATCTTTACCTTTTTCTGGTCCTTTCTGATTACCATAATATTTTGCTTTGCTACTCTGCATAATCTAGGTGAGCAGTAATAATACTTCTTTTTGCTCTGAAATAAATAATTTTAAATCCTACACAGATAAACTGCTCTGTTACCTACTGTGTTCTTGGTTCACCACGAACCATTTATTTCTGGATGCAGGGCTTAACTTAGATGTCATCTCTTAAATTCTCCATTCCCAGAGAAAGAAAGTTTTGCCTAAAACTAGAAAGTTTGCCTTTCAGAGGTGAAGTCTGGCATAGGAAGTTAGCAAACAGCTCTTTCATTCCCCAAATAATGTCTAACTTACTCTCTTGAGACTGGACAGGCAGTGAAGAAAAATCAAAAATTGGGGAAACCTTGTCCTAAATATTCTTTATTCTGGGCTTACACATAAGTGGCATATTTGCATAGAGTGCAGATGTGAGCTTATCATCTTTAAACTTGTGAACAATGTCATTTCTCATGTATTTAATTTCTCAGGATCATGAGAACTGCAGTCTTCCTGATATAGTTCAAGTGCTTATACCATGATGGGCAAAAGGGATCATAGCCTGCTTTGTAACTGTAAGACCTTTTTCTTGCTTCCCAAGTACAACTTGATAACTTGCATAAATCTAATTACCTGACAGGCAGTATACCAGTGATAACAACAGGTTCCTCACTCAGTACACCCAGGGAACAGTGGTGCCCTCCTCCACTCCATTTGAGAATGTGTGTTTGTAGCTACCTATTGTGGAAGGTTCAGCTGGAAAATTCCCTAATCTTAATAGTTCACATTTGAAAAATAATTTAATTTAAAATAATATAAATTCCTTATAAATTAATAACAAGTAATTTGTACAAGTATGATGATTTAATAGAATACATTAAAACAATCTAATTTAAAGTAAAATTTAGAAAGAAAGATGTCATAATTATGCAATGTTTTAATTATGAGTATACCACTCCACCGTGGATGAAATGTAACTTCATAGTAGAAATGAATGACATTTTTCCTGTCTATGATCTCTCAGTGTACTTGACTTTTCCAAAGGGAAATATATATGTGGCTTTTCTCCTTTTGTCCTAATTTAGCCAGTCTGTCCATGTTATCTGTGTGCATTAAAAATCTAAATTAATTGTATTGTTTTATTCTAAGTTTGTGACTAATTGGAAGACAAGTAGGATTGTTGTAAAACAAAACATTTTAAAGAAAATACTGTTTTTGTAAAATTTGATTTCTTAGATATGAGTACCCAATATTTTCCTCTTTTCTTTAGACTTATTCTTTGTAATGTGTGTGAGTGTGAGATTGATTTTCTGTGTGATGTGTGTGATTAGTGATTCGTATCGAAGCATTTAATTTGGGGAAGTCTACCCAGTTTAATGGTGTGTTCTCCAGAAGACAGCTTACTCTCACTCATCATAGGAAAACCTTTAGATCTTGGAGCCTTTCAAAAATGATAAAGCAAGCTTCTTTCTAACACATCTATACCATTTCTCATGTATGTGTGCATGTGTATATGCATATATCCGTGTGTTCATGTGTGTGTGTTAAGAGGATCTCACTGTGTAGCCCAGCTGGCCTTGGACTTGTGATCCTCCTGCCTGTGCCTACTGAGTGCTGAGATTCCAAGTGTGAGCCTTGCCGAGTTTCTGTAATATAGTGGTTATTTGCCTCACAAGTGTCAGCCTCTACACCTGGCCACTTTTCCATTTTAAAATATAGTCTTCTTCCTGAGGATTCTGTACAGTATATAATTGTGCCAGTGACTTTAGATATTTTGTGATTTCTTAGGTTAATAATTCTACTAACATCAGAGTGTAGTGAAGCCTCACCTAGACCAGACTACTCTGTCCCTGTAGAATTAAAAGTTATTTACAGTAGAAATGACTTTTATGAGTGTTTAATTTTTTTGACCTTATAAAAGCAATGAATTTTAATACTCCCATCCAGTAGTCCTCTCATTGTCTTGTTTCTAGGTTTGAAAATACATATATACTATGTGTATGCAAATTTCTAGCATACAAGCTTTTTTCCCCCAAAGAATTTTATTACTTAAATTTATTTACTTTTAATTTTTATTTAATTTTATTACTTAAATTTTATTTACTCCCTTTCTGTTTACCAAATGTAAAGTAAAACACATAAGTTGATGTGCTTGCTGTTCGTGTTCTGACACTGGGCCCCGGTAGGCATGTTGCTTATATGATTTAGTGAGGTGCTACTCAGGGCCACTTCCATAGCACATGCAGTTACCACTGGTGTGCTTCTTAGGGACTTACACTTACTATAAAATTTGTACAAAATATTTACTTATAGAAATTACATTGTATAACATTCATTGACTGCCAGTTTACAGGCCACTTTGTCAGATATATTTAACAAAGTCACACACTGCAGTGATAGTGCTGTGAACTAGTTATAGGAACACCAGTGCTTGCTCAAAGGCTTCAGATGAAAGCAGGTTTCTGTCTCCTAATTTAAGTAGTAACAAAGGGCTTTAAAGACCAGTTGTAGGGCTGGAGAGATGGCTCAGTGGCCATAGACCCAGGTTCCCCACTATCCATGTAGAGCCAGATGCACAAAGTGGCACATGCACTTAGAGTTCATTTGCAGTTGCTGGAGGCCTTGGTGTACCTATTCTTTCTCTCTCTCTGCTTGCAAATAAATAGTTATATATTTAATTTTTTAAAGACCAGTTGTGGGCTAGAGAGATGGCTTAGCAGCTAAGGCATTTGCCTGCAAAGCCAAAGGACCCTGGTTTGATTCCCCAGGACCCACACAAGCCAGATGCACAAGGGGGCACATGCATCTGGAGTTCATTTGCAGTGGCTGGAGGCCCTGTTGCACCCATTCTCCCCCCTTTCTCTCTCAAGTAAATAAATAAATAAAAATTTAAAAAGGACCAGTTGTAATAACCTGGTAACTTCATATAAAATAATTTTAAATTTTGTCTAATTTCCTTGAGAGCCACTTAAAAGTTTTTTTATTTTTACTTATTTGAGAGTGACAGATAGACAATGAGAGAAAGAGGCAGAGAGAGAGAGAGAGGGAGAGAGGGAGGGAGAATTGGGCACATGGGCACACCAGGGCCTCTAGCCACTGCAAAGGAAATCCAGATGCATGCACCACCTTGTGCATCTGGCTTACATGGGTCCTGGGGAATTGAACCTCGAACTGGGGTCCTTAGGCTTCACAGGCAAGTGCTTAACTGCTAAGCTATCTCTCCAGCCCGAGAGCCATTTTTTATTGACAGTCCTATTTGGGGTGTTTGTATGCAATCAGATAATTTAAATTATGTGTCTTTTTACAAAGTCAGAACTCCATAAACCAAAAATAAGTTTAAAGAATATGGAAAATAGGAAACAAAAAGGTTTTATTGGTACACCAAATTTGGCTGCCTATGAAATAGATTATACCCAACCAAGGAAGTTAAAATGATTCTTTGGAAAGCACAGTATTTTCCTGTCCAGATAAACCTTACTTAGTATCTGAAAGCTATAGTAGTCCACACTCTAACCTGGAAAGTTTCAAGTTAGATCTGCTAATTAACTTTGGCAGAATGGCTGCAAAAGACATTACATCTGGTTTCCTGAGCAATTTGATTAGTTTTTCAAGATCCATGATTATTATGAAACAACATAGTACAACTGTCCTGGTATGTGTCATCTTTCCATGTCACATAGTAGGTTTTTCATTTTTTTCTTTGATAAACAGTGCAACAAAGCAAACATACAGCGTTGCAAGGGAGACATTTTATTTTTCACTGTGATGAATTTCGTGTTATCAAACAGATAAAGTCTTGCAAAAGGTTCAAGAAATTATAAACATTTCATAGCATTTTATCTCACATATTTCTGGTCCCTAAATCTTGTTGTATGCTATTTTGGGTTGATTTGGTTGTGTATTGATTGCCAGTGTGAGATTCTAAGTGTTTCACACATAATAACTCAATAACACTTCCCTACAATTCTGCTAGGTCGGTATTGTCCCATTTTACAGATGAGGAAACTAAAATGCGGAGATTCTTGTTGCATGTGTGTGTGCATGTGTGTGTGCAGATGTACGTGTGTGTAGGTGCAGGTAGAGGCCAGAGGATAACCTGGAGCGTTAGCCTCAGGAGCACTGTCCACTCAGTATGTTTTAATGATGGGGCTCTCATTGGCCTGGAGCTCACACAGGGACCCTCCTCCTGTCTATGCTCCCCAGTGCTGGGATTGTACATACACACCACCACAATGGGCATTTTTTAAAAAGATTTATTTTTATTTGTTTATTTATTAAGACAGAGAAGGGAAGAGAATGAGAATGGGCGCACCAGGGCCTCTAGCCACTGCAAACAAACTCAGATGTATGCACTACCAATGTGTATCTGGCTTACGTAGGACCTGGAGATTCAAACCTGGGTCCTTAGGCTTCGCACGCATGCACCTTAACCGCTAAACCATCTCTCCAGCCCACAATGGGCATTTTTATGTAGGTGATAGGATCAAACTCAGGTCTTCCTGCCTGTGATATAAGCAAGCACTTCACAGACTGAGCAACCCCCCCCCCCAACCAGGCAAAAGGTGGAGATTTTTCAGCAATTTGCTACTTACTGGTGGAGCCAGGATTCAACCCAAAATTCCTTTTCTAGATCCTATTACATATTGGTGAAGCAAGTCTAGAGTTCTAGGAAGGTGTGCACACAGTATTATGAGCAACAGGACATCATTGCAGCCGGGTGTGGTGGTACACCTAAGATTCCAGCACCTACAGGAGGAGGGTTGAGAGTTCTAGGCTAGGCTGTACTACATAGACCACTTCTAAAAGAAGAAGAACTGAACAACAAAGGCAGCATTCACTTGTTCACTTATCAATAATTGCAAATCAGTTAGAGGATCAGGTGAGGTACCTCTCAGATGTGATTAGTTTGCTGTTACAACATGCTTATGACCAGTTGTTGATTTGAACAGTCGATTGTTGTCTTAAGGTGAAGGAACAAAAGTAGAGTAGAACAAAATGCATAGGGATAAAAGCTTAATAAGCTTCTTAAAAATTTTTTTTTATTTATTTATTTGGTTTTTCGAGGTAGAGTTTCATTCTAGCCCAGGCTGACCTGAAATTCGCTATGTAGTCTCAGGCTGGCCTCGAACTCATGGCAGTCCTCCTATCTTTGCCTCCCAAGTGCTGGGATTAAAGGCATGCACCACCATGCCTGTCTTGATAAACTATTTTTAGTTGTTTCATGCAACTTCAGATATAATAACTATGAGTGAAAAACTCCTGGAGTGCCCAGAATGTGGAGAGTGTTTATCAACCTCAAGTTCATTCTGCCCCCATCGAAGTCTGAGGGTTTCTCACTGAGATTGCGATTCTGGTACACGTCCTTTGCAGGGTGGCTAGCATATTGCTAGCTCGAGGGACTTCATTAGAAACGCTGCTATTCAGAAAAGCAGTGAAACCTCAGTGTTTGCAGTGCTGTAAGTTTTGGAGTGGAAGTGGCAGAGGTTATTGTCATGGAGTTGTCCCCTGTGACAGTGTTTTCAGGTCTTTTAGTCCATTCTTTGATATTAATGTATGTTTGTGATGACTTCTTTGGGTGAAGGAAGACATTATTGGATTCTTTCTAAATTGTTTCTGATATGACTGTTTTAATGAAAATTTAAAAAATGATGGTCCCGGGCTGGAGAGATGGCTTAGCAGTTAAGTGCTTTCATGTGAAGCCTAAGGATCATGGTTCAAGGCTTGATTCCCCAGGACCCATGTTAGCCAGGTGCACAAGGGGGCGCATGCATCTGGAGTTTGTTGCAGTGGCTAGAGGCCTTGGCGTGCCCATTCTCTGTCTGTCTCTCTTTCTCTCTCTGTCTGTTGCTCTCAAATAAATAAATAAAAATGAACAAAAAATTAAAAATAATTATAAAAACTGATGGTCCTTCTGATGGATAAACACATTTTATTTTTAAAAATTATACATAGAAAGGAAAATTGGTAAAATATGTTACATATTGTATATCATATACATAATAGTCTCATTGCACCTTAAAATTAGCTGTAATTACCTAATATCGAACAGATATAAAACATATAAAGACATTATTATCTTTCTTTTAGCAATTAGAAAAGAAGACTGAAACAGTTAACATTTCCAAATGAGTTTAATATTGAAGTTTTTTTTTGTGAACATTAACAAAAGGAAAAAGCCTGGGAAGGTTCTCTTAATCCTCACAAAATATTCTTAAAAGTTCTTGGTTTTTCAATTTTATAATTAAAAAAGTAAACAGTCTTGCCTTGCTGTCAGAATACAAACTGATATACATGTTGACCACAAACAAAAAATACATGTTACATAAAGTAAGAACTTTTAAAATATGGTAACATGTTACAAAGATTAAAAAGTACATCCATGTTTAGAAATAGCTCTTGTTCAGAGAACTATCTTTTACATGGTTGACTTTATTTGAGACATTAGTCTTCTGTCTTCCTTGTTTTATGGGAAGGAAATAGACATCATTTATACCTCTGATCAAGTGACCTAAATGGTTCTCTTTTTCCTTTGCCCTGTAAGAGATTAGCTGTTGCTTAAATAATTGATGTGCAGTGTCTCTGGATTCCTGTGGTTTGAAGGCTTTACAGATATTAACTTTCTCTTCCTGACTGAAAAGGATGTGTGTGATGCTATCTTTTTTTCTTCAGCCTAAATTTAGACTTCTTGATCATGAGTTAGAGAACTTGTGAGTGATAGAATAATAGCTGGCTTTAAAAAATTATTTATTTATTTGCAAGAGAGAGAGAGAAAAAGGGGGAGAGAGAGACAATGAGAGAGAGAGAGAGAGAGAGAGAGAGAGAATGGGTACACCAGGGCCTCCAGCTACTGCAAATGAACTCTGGATGTATATGGCTTATGTAGGAACTGGGGATTTGAACCTCGAACTGGGGTTGTTGGGCTTCACAGGCAAGTGCTTAACTGCTAAGTCATCTCTCTAGCCCTGGCTCTTTTCTTTTCTTTTCTTTTCTTTTCTTTTTTTAAGCTGCTTGCTTTTCATTTCCTTCATGCCTCTTTCTTCACTCCTTGATGTGGCTGCTGAGAATGCATGCCTACTGGTGGCGGGTGCAGTTCCCCAGCCAGAGCTGTTGCACGTAATAAATACCCTCTCGGGTCTTGACATGAGCACCAAACATCAAATTTCTGAATAAACTACACTAATTTGCTAAACTGGCAACTACGTCAAATCATAAAGTTTTTGTTAACAATTCAAGCTATAACTAAAGCAAGAGCTTAAAGCATTCCCTGGATTAAATCTAATTTTGAATCTTTGGCTTACAGAGAAAGTTTGCCCTGTGCCTGGTTGCTGTCTGCCCAACTCACTCCTCTCCCAGCTGTCAGAACCTGGCTTGGTTTGGGATTGGAGTAGGTAGAATTGACCACATGTACTGCCTTACATATTCATACACTCATGTACATGCAGATTTGTACTTACATATTCCATTTAGCAAACTTGAAGTTAATAGTGGCCTTCTGGCAATTGAATTTTCAAATAATCATCTATGGTTATGTTCTTTTTCACTTGGATTACAGGTTATATTTTAAAAAGTGAAACTGATGCGGGCATGTGGCATGTGCCTTTAATCCCAGCACTTGGGGGGCAGAGGTAGGAGGATTGCCATGAGTTCGAGGCCATGCTCAAACGACATAGTGAATTTCAGGTCAGCCTGAACTAGAGTGAGACCCTACCTCGAAAAACAAAAAACAAACAAACAAAAAAGAAGTGAGACTGAAAACCTAGCCTACTAACATTGGGGCAGTCGCTGCACACAGCCCAAATCACCTGAGTTTCCACATTGGGAATCAAGACATGATGGACAATTCCTCCTTTATTTGGTGATTATCCATACTGTAGTCTCTACTCCCTTGAGTTTAGCCAAGATCAAGGAAATAACAAAGGCTTCCAAACAGTAAAAACATTGACCAGACTTATACACAATCTCTTAGAGGTTTTCCAAAGGGGTGTTTGCTCTGATTCCTACACATTTGCTAAAATTTAGGATAATTGTTTAAAACTGATTATCTCAGCCTATTGCAGGAGTTTTGCTTTATATAGTCACAGCATTCAACTTCTTTGAAAGTACAGTTTATTCCAACTTCATGATCATTATCATATTCTATAGACAGTTTCTTAGTGTCATATTGCTTTGAGGGAAAGAAGGAATAACTTTAAAATTATTAATGCTCATACCAGTTGAAGTGTATTTATAGAATGTCCCCCAATGAAAATATTTTTATTTACATTTCATTCATATACCACTTATCCTAAGTTAGAGTTTGCTGACAGTATGTGGAGGGGCATGGGGGGGGTGCCAGATGTGTTCCTAGTGTAATATCCTGAATGTTCAGTGACAATGCACCAAGCATTTACCTCCTAAGTTCTAAAGGCATCGTTGTTTGATAAATGATAGTTATGACAGCTCCAACAACCAAAATTGATTATTTGGTAGATATTGACAGGTGCTAAATTTATCTATATTAGAAATGTACAGATTATTCAACTGTTAAGAAATTGAGGTAAGCCCAGAAAGTGAAACTAAAAGAAATGCATGAGCTCCTTCTCTGTGAGAAAGAAGTTCTCAGAGACATCTTCCAATGAGGATTTTTCTCAGTATTGTAATCTACCCAGCAAACCTATGAGTGACATAGCCAATTGTTTTCCTTAGGTATGGAAGCTCATCTAGTAGCTTTAAGGATAATTTATTTGTAGGTAATTTGGGAAGCACACTGAAACATACCCAAAGTCTTAGTAACAGGGGCTGGGGAGGTAGCTCAGTAAGCAGAGTGCTGTCCTTGCAAGCATGAGTAAGTGAGTTCAATCCCCAGAACACATAGTAAAAAAAGAAAGCTGGGTATGGTGGTGTATTTTGTAATCCCAGTGCTGGGGAGCAGACAGGTGGGTCTGTGGGTCTTGCTGTCCAACTAGTCTAGTGAGTTCCAGGCCATAAAAAGATGGTGCCTGAGGAACAGCACCGGAGCCTGTTCTCTGGCCCCCATATGTGTGTGCATGTGTGCATACACACGTCAACAGCATTGCCAGGTATTCTGTTTTGTGGTTGTAAGTTAGAAAAGTAGTACATGCCGGGCGTGGTGGCCTTTAATCCCAGCACTTGGGAGGCAGAGGTAGAGGATCGCTGAGAGTTTGAGGCCACCTTGAGACTACGTAGTTAATTCCAGGTCAGCCTGGACCAGAGTGAGACTCTACCTCGAAAAACAGAAAAAAAAAAAAAAAAAAGAAAAAAAGTAGTACATATTTGGGGCTGAAATAGCCAAAATAAAACTGAGTTTTGTCAGTTGTGAGTTGTACATATTCTTTGACTTCTTGCTCAAACCAAGGGCAAGCATACATACAGTTGGGTAAAATAATTTTAATTGGCAATATCATTGATCCATAGTAGATGGCTATTTCATGGTTATTTTCCAGAGTTTGTAGCAGCCAGTTTAGAGGTCTCAAGTGTGAAGTAGATGTATTGTAAAAGACATTTCTCACTTGTCCTTCATCCTTGACCAGTTCCCCTAGGCAGTCTCAGTTCTAGATCCCTTGCCTGAGGGACTTAGGTCTTGCAGTATTTAGTCAGACTGAAGTAAATTTCTGTTGCTACTCTGTTTGCTCAGGGCTAGGCCAAATCATATTGTTTGGAAACTAATAGTAATAACCTTTAAATATTCGTTCAGCATGTATTTAGTGGAAGAGGAGAAAATTGATACTGTTTTTAAAAAAATATTTTTGTTTGTTTACTAGAGATAGAGAGAATGGGCACCCTAGGGCCTCTTGCCACTGCATATGAAATCCAAACACATGTGCCACTTTGTGCATCTGGCTTTACATGGGTTCTTTACATGGGAGTTGAGCCCAGGCCAGCAGGTTTTGCAAGAAAGTGCCTCTAACTGCTGAACCATCTCTCTAGTCCTGATACTCTTTTAGTGACATTTCTATATAGAAACACATCAATTTACTTCTGTAAGCCAATGCAATGTCATTTTTCAAATTTGGTAGCCTTGTTTCCTTTTATTTCATGGTTTTTCTGAAGTGAAATTTATTTTAATAATAAATAAATTAGAATAAAATTTATTCTGGTAAAAAATCTCTCCATTATTCAGTCTTAGGATTTTGGCTATCTGGTGATGTCCACCACACTTGGCCAGTATATTCTAGTCGTGCTTTAGTGTCCCTTATAAATGTGTGTCTAGACCACAGCCCACCTGGGCCATACTGTGTCAGATGTGTGTCTTGCCCATTGGCTCATCTGCCGCAAGGGCACGGGACATGGGCATCACACCGACAGAGCCTTGATGCCTGAGCCTCTCAGTGCGACAGAGAGCGCGCTTTCATGCTTGACTGGTTGAAACTATTACTTTGTCTTCCCTTTTCTCATGTGCAAACTTTGGTCTGGAGCCCAAGAAATAAAATCTTCATTGTGTTTTTAATTATACAGTGGATGTGTCTGTATATTAAATGTTCTGTTATGAAAACACTAGGAGGGTTTCTTCTTACAGCAGACTTATACATTGTTGCCGTGAATTTCTTTTCTAGATTAAGTTTTCTGTCTGCTAAATTAAAATTTTTTTTTCTTGATAAAATCTGAAAGCTAACAAGCAGACTCAGTTTTAGTTTAGCACTAGAGAGTAAAACATGCAACTGTTGAAAAACCTTGTTGCTTATGATATTGGCAGTAATACAAACAATGCATTCCTACTGTGGCTAGAACATGAATGAGATGTCCTTATCACAACCTGTAAGAAAATCATGTGACATAGTCTTGTTTTTTAAAACATGTAAATTGAATGTAAAAGTACTGTTTTCTCTTTGGGTAGGCCCAGTCACTCAGAATAGAAATGAATTCTCTTAAATACATTGAAAAGTCTGATTGGCATGCCTTCTTTGGAATTTTGACCGAATTTCATAGAAGTGTCGCTAATGTGCACTGTGACATCTTCCTTCTGAAGATTGTCGTCTTCTTTCACAAGTGCCTGCATTTCTCCTCCCAAAGCACATGAGCATTGTGTGGTGATTGAAGGTTGCTTTGTTTTCATTAAAATAGTGAGTTAAGAAGATTAAATTAAAACATGGTAATTTGAGTTGCTGAATACAACTTTTTGTATTTTACCTAAATAAATTTGCCTTTGATTTACATTGTTTTTTAGTGTTTATCCAAGACTCTGATCTTACTGGCAGTAACTTCCTTCTTTGTTTTTTAAAAAAGATTGAGGACTTCCTAAAAGTTACTGTTTTTACTGCCTGTATCTCTTTCTCCAAATGTATTTACCATTTCTGCCTTGAAGTCTTCATACATACCATCCTGTGCCTAGAGTACTGGGTTACCTGGTCTGCATTTTTGGCATCTCTTCTGGTCTCAGTTCAGACATCCCCTCTCAGAGGGACCTTGAGAAAGGGTTTTGCCCAAGTTCCTCCCCAGCTAGAGGTTGCTCTCCAGTTGCCTGCTTGTTCTCTCCTTCCCTCCAGACGGCTGGTGCCAGTCCAGCTCGAAGAGGCCCGCCAGTGTTTGACCTAGTTCTAGCGTGCCGTTGTTTTCCTGCGTGTATGATTAATGCCATCAAAATACCTATTCTGAGGTAAAGAAAGAAAATTCAATATTGTGTTGAACATCATAATACTGTGCTTAAAATGTTAGTATTCTTTAGCTAATGAGAATCTTTTTTTTCTCCCAGTGCTGAAAATTGAACCCAGGGTCTTGCACATGCTAGCAAGTGTTCTGCCACTAAGCTATGTCCCTGGCCCTAAAATTATCTTTTCTTTTCCTCGAGGTAGGGTCTCACTCTAGCTCAGGCTGACCTGGAATTCACTGTGTAGTCTCAGGGTGGCCTCAATCTCATGGCGATCCTCCTTCCTCTGCCTCCCGAGTGCTGGGATTAAAGGCGTGCGCCACCACACTCAGCTAAATTATCCATTTTTTTCCAATTAAATTTCCTAATAGAAAAAGACATTTCTCCTAACTTGTAATTCTCTGTCTATTATAACTTTGAGGATTAATGAATGTGACCGCTGTCTCCCCAATAGGGGATGCAAATGGTAATAGGCTGTTTGACAATTTTGCAAGAAAAGTTTGGAAGTTTATAAAATGCTTTTACATGCATTGTTGTCTTATCTGCGCTTCACAATGTTCTTTTGCATAGGCATAGACAGGGCAGACAGTCACCTGCAGAATGAGAAGGCGAGAATGGCACATCTACTGAAGTAATAGTCATGTAGACATTTTGTAAACTTTATGGTATGAAATAGATATTGGTTCACATTGATAGTCCTTATCTAAAATATTTGGGACAAGAAATGTTTCGGATTTAAATTTTTTTTCAGATCTTAGAATATTTGTAGAAATGCAGTGAGACATATTTGGGATAGGTCTCAAGTCTAACTATTTAATCTAAACTATTTAGTTAATCCATTTATGTTTCATACACATCTTCCACATAGCTTTCTGAAGGTAATGTGCAATGCTCTGATCAGTGTCCATTTGGACCAAGACTGATCCGTGAAGTCGGGTATGGACGTTCCGTCTACACTGTCATGTTGGTGTTCACCAAAAGGTTCTAAGTTAGGAGCATTCTGAATTTTAGATTTTGGGATTAGGGATACTCACCCTATAAGTGGTGAAACCTTGGCTCCCATTAAGTTAGGCTGGCATGTCCAGGATGTTACAGCTACCAAGTGGGACGTTTGTTAGACAAACCCAGACTGCATAGTAAAATGCCTAAATCAGGACCTAGAGTAGTGACATAAAATAGTGTCTTCAAAAGTAGTGTGCACCTGCATTTAGATATGTGCTCCCTAGTTTTTTAATTGTGCCTTTCTAGAAATTATGTATAAATTAGAAGTTACTTTCCTATAATAATAATGCCATATTTGGAATTGTATTCCCAATTAAGAACTCAGCATTAAGTAAATGAAGGTATTGTCAGCAGTGTGGACCACCAATAAGTGTATGGTAATTAAAATTTTGTAACTAAAGTAAAGTCAGAGCTGAGGAGAGAGCTCAGTAGTAAAATATTTGCCTTCCAACCATGAGAATCTAAGTTTGATCCACACTGTTCATGTAAAAATGGTGAATATGGTGGTGAGTGTTTACAATCCCTGTTAGGAGGCAGAGACAGGCAGACCTCTGAGGCTTGCTGCCCAAGCCAGCCAGTCTATCCTAATCAGTGAGTTCCAAGCCAGTGAGACACTGTCTCAAAAAGAGGTGGAAGGTGTTCCTGAGGATAGCACCTGAGGCTGTCCTCTGGCCTCCACACCTATGTGCACATGTATGTGTATACATGCACTCTCTCTCTCTCTCTCTCTCTCTCTCTCACACACACACACACACATAGCAATCATGCTTTAAGCTTCTTAAATGGACTTACATTTACTTGTACATTCACTATTCATAGAGCAAAGAACCATGTGATTGCACCTTTTCATAAATGTGATGCATAATTAACTTGCTTAGCCACATCCTTAACTGATTTTTACATCTTAAAAATCATAAGGGCTTTTGAAAGGTGATTCTTATG
Source organism: Dipus sagitta (assembly GCA_036346955.1). Classification (NCBI taxonomy): domain Eukaryota; kingdom Metazoa; phylum Chordata; class Mammalia; order Rodentia; family Dipodidae; genus Dipus; species Dipus sagitta. Next base: position 11,710,755 of record CM070775.1, on the reverse strand, counting down.
GATTTAGAATAGATCATTAGTGAAGCTTCTCAAGTAGTGACTTCATTTTTCTCATTAGAAAACATGCACTTCAAATTTCATCCTGTGAATGTACTACCTGAGTCCTTCTAAAAGAACTATAAAAATGGCTTAATGTGTGTTGGTACTAGTGAGTGTAGTTTGCAGCAAATTCAAAGAATTTATTAAGTTGATTATTGTTGCAAAATAATGCACTTACCCATTAAATAGTAATTGACAGTCCTTAAAAAAATCAGAAAGTATAGAAAGGATTAAGTGGCCAGAAAAGCCCCCTTTATGGTTACTACCCACAGATAGCTGCTGGAAATATTTTGGTTTATTCTTGCCAATCGTGCATATATGCATTGGGTAAGTCTTGAATCTTTCCCCTTCTCTTCAGAATTCCTTGGTGTTTTCTTTTCCCTCCCTCCCTTTCTTTCTTCCTTTCTTTCTTTTAGGTAGGGTCTTGCTGTAGCCCAGGCTGACCTGGAATTCACTGTGTAGTCTCAGGGTGGCCTAGAACTCGTAGCGATTCTCCTGTCTCTGCCTCCTGAGTGCTGGGATTAAAGGTGTGCGCCACCATACCTGCCTGATTTTTTTTTTTTTTTTTTGAAACACACACACACACACAGATTGAGAGAGAGAGAATGGATGTGCCAGGGCTTCTAGCCATTGCAAATGAACTACAGATGCATGTGCCACCTGCATCTGGCTTATGTGGGACCTGGAGAATCGAACCTGGGTCCTTCTACTTCACAGGCAAGTGCTTTAACCGCTAAGCCATTTCTCCACCCTGTTCCCCCCTCCCCCCAGAAGAGGCATAGCTGGTTATTGTTAGCTCAAATACAAGGAAGCATAATGCTATGAAAATTCTCTGCTCATTCTATTTATAGCCATCTGACTTGGCCACGGTTCATAGATCAGCAATAAAAACAATAACTAGGGAAAACAGCTACTAAATTCAAAAGTGCTTCAGAGGTTCATAGAATTGGGCTGGGGATAGTTCAGTGGTGGAGCGCTTGCCAAGCACATGCAAGGCTGTAGGTACAATCCCAGTACCACCATTTTTTTTTTTAAATCATAGAATGAATAGGACAAACTAGAAGTAAAATCATGTTCAAAGCCAGTGAAGTGGTAGTAAACAGCAGGCAGGGGGATCAAACATTGAGAGATGAAGTGTGAGACCAGAATCATTGGATGCAGGAGCCCTGTGGGATCTAGGCCAGCAATCTAGATCTTGTCCAGCTGCCTAGTTTATGAATGAGTGTAATGACTTACCCGAGATTGATAGTTAGTGTAAAAGCCAGGTTAGGAGAACCCAAGGCTCCAGATTTCCCCTTTATTCTGCTTTCTTTTGTATGAAACTAAGCACCAAAGGAAGGCCTCACTATAGAAAAGGATTCCACAGATACTACTGTATATTATGTGAAGTTTGTGGTCCCCAGATTCTCTCTAGCAGTGGTAATCTTTGTGGTAATGAAATCAATATTAACTTTCAGGCACAAATACTTGACTTCCAATTCTGATCACTTTTTTCTTTGTGATTTTTCATTATAAAATATATTACATGTTAGAATAATCAATAATTGTAATTGAAATGATATAGTATAAAATAAATATTCAGTGCTGGAGAGAGGGCTTAGCCATTAAGGCACTTGCCTGTGAAGCCTGAGGACCCATGTTCGACTCTCCAGGTCCCATGTAAGCCAGATGCACAAGGTGATGCAAGCACGCAAGTCACACATGCACACAAGTTGGCGCACACATCTAGAGTTTGATTTCAGTGGCTGGAGGCCCTGGCATGCCAGTTATCTCTTGCTCTCCCTCTGTTGTTGCTCTCTTGCATTTAAATAAATAAACAACTAAAGGCCAGTCTGTTGGGCTTGCCCCAAATTTTTTTTAAGAAAAATAAATAGTTATTCATTTTGAAATACAGCTCCACAGCAGAGGAGTGGGAAGATAGAGAAGGTCACTACTAGGCCTAAAAACTGCACCGCTGGCCCACAAGCTGCTCGGTAAACCAGTCTGATCACCAAAGACAATAAATTGAGTTGGAGCATGCAGACAAGCCATTGCATCAGGAAGAATGATGTTGCCATGTGAAACAAAGATTGAAGTAATGAAAATGCTTTGTACTACAATCTGTAGTTAAGCCAAAGAACTCATGTAGTATTTACAATGAAGCAAAGGCCTGTGGTACAGTTTTTTAAATCATCAGATACTATTCAGTGAAGATCTGAAATCCTTGCAAATTAGCAATGTACCATGCCCATCCCTGACTACCAGTCCTTCTGTAGTTTCGGCAGAGACACGTAACCCCAGCCTGTTTTACGCTGAGCCCTGAATGGCTTACAGGATCCTCCTTGTGTACATGCATGTGTGTGGTGTGTGTGGTTTGTGCATGTGGAGGCCAGACGAGAACACCGGGTTATTTCTTAAGCCAGAGTTTCACTGAACCTAGGGCCGTTGTTTTTTTGCCAGACTGGCTGATCAGAGAGCCCCAGAATTCTGTCTCCACACCCAACAGGGCTGAGGTTGCAAGTGTTTGTGGCTATGCCCAGCTTTTTAAACACAGTTACTGGGATCAAACTCAGACATTCTTAGGCCCCCATGTGTGCACAGCAAGCACTCTTACCCACTGAATCATTTCCCCAGTCCTAAGAATACCTTTTAATACAGCACTTTGTTGGCAACTATTATTCTAAGTCAATAGCACTTGGCAAGAGTGATAAATCTGTTTCCCAGCCTGATATTCAAGTTTCTTTTCTGTAAATGTTCGCGAGTCAGTCTCTAAACAGAAGACAGCCATCATTAGCTGAAGTGCTTCCTTTTTCTCCGCGGCGTAACTCTTGACCAGCTGGATGACTTTGTATATAATTTGCGGTACAGAATATGGGATGCTGGTTTGGATGCAGACAAGCTTATGGCATTTGCAATGACCCTTAGTATTCTAGACGTCTTTAGTTGTTTCAAGGTTACAGAACTGCTAAAAATGTATTTTAAAACTTAGCCTACAAACTTTATGTTGGATGACTGTATGAAGATCTTTGTAGTGAGCATTTAAAATCCCACTGTCATACCAGCATCTTGAATATCACAGTGCCAGTTTCAACAATTCCATACAATTTTAAAAAATGAATTGAGGGAGGCAGCGCTGGAGAGATGGATGTCTCAGTGGTTAAGGCACTTGCCTGCAAAGCCTAATGACCTGGGTTTGATTCCGTAGTACCCAGATAAATCCAGATGCACAAAGTGGCACATACATCTGAAGTTCGTTTGCAGTGGCTGGAGGCCCTTTTGTGCCCATTCTCTTTCCCTCTTTGTAAATAAATTTAAAAAATAATAAAATAGCCGAGCATTGTGGTGTATACCTTTAATCCCAGCACTCAGGTGGTAGAGGTAGGAGGACCACCATGAGTTCAAGGCCACCCTGAGAATACAGAGTGAATTTCAGGTCAGCCTGTGCTGGAGTGAGACCCTACCTCAAACAACAACAGCAGCAAAATGATAATAAAATAACAAAAGGGGGGAGTGCGGAGAGATGGCTCAGCAGTTAAGGCCTTGCCTGCAAAAGCCTAACGACCTGTGTTTGATTCCCCAGTGCCCACATAGGACCAGATGCACAAAGTGGTCCATTCATCTGAAGTTCATTTGCTATGGCTAGAGGCCTTAGCACACCCATTTTGTCTTTCTATCTGTCTCTCTTTCCCTGCTTGCAAATAAATAACATATTTTAAAAAATGGGAAGACAAAAAAAATTTTTTTTTTTTAGTTTTTTGAGGTAGGGTCTCACTTTAGCCAGGCTGACCTGGAATTCACTCTGTATTCTCAGGGTGGCCTCGAACTCACAGCAGTCCTCCTATCTCTGCCTCTCTAGTGCTGGGATTAAAGGGGCACACCACCATGCCTGGATTTTTAATATTTTATTTTTTACTTATTTATTTGACAGAGAAAGAGGAAGACAACAAATTTTTCAAAATAGAAGAACACTGAAGGTCTCAATAGTACTTTCAGTTACTGTAAGAAGGAGAAATTCCTCCTCTCTTCAAGTGAAAGGAGGTTGATTTTTATGAAAAGACATATAGGATATGTGACCATGTTTCTCAAAGGCAAGGTCATATTGATGGTAAAGCTGCCTGTTTCTCAGTGGAGAGGCCCAAGAATTTTCTATACCTTTGAATCACTGAGCAGCTTCTGTATAGTTTTATTTTCTGAGTAACAGGTGGTTGACCTTAATTCAGTGGTTCCATGATTCGTAATCAGATGACAGTTTTAATCATATCTGGGTCTTTCAAATTAGTTCTAATGCCTGAAATACAAGGTTATATATGAGTATGTTGTATATAGCATGCCTGTATATTTCAGGCATATACATGTTTCATACCATGCATTCTTGTGTGCCTTCCAGAATTGTTGTAATGTGAGTTGACTGAATGTAATATAAACTGTTTCCATAGATAAAAATGAACATTTTTTAGAGCTGTATAAATGTGTGGCAATGTAGAAAATGATAAAGGAGAACTTTAAACCTCTCATTATCCACGGCTGGAATGCTTACATGTTTCTTTGTTCTCCCATGGCGATGTGAGCTCAGTCTTCTACCTGACATGGCATGGAAGCATGATATTTTATCAAGTACTGTCATGTATCTTAAATCCCCATTATGTGTGGTAAACTCATCAATATGCTCTTTTTCATGGTTAGATTTCATCTGTTTATTTGTTTATTTAGAGACAAGGTCTTGTGTAGCCCAGGCTGGTCTCAGACTTCCTCTGCAGCCTAAGATGATCTTGAATGATCCTTCTGCCTCCATTTTCCAAGTTCTGTATAATAATATAAGCATGTGCCACCATGCCCAATGATCATTCGGATTTTGGAAGAAAATGTTTCATGTGTCATACTTTATTTCTATTTGTAAATTATTTGCATCAAGTCAGTTTCCAAGAATACAATCTACCAGTTAAAGTGTATTACTTTTTTTTGTTTTGTTTTGTTTTTTGTTTTTCAAGTTAGGGTCTCACTCTAGCCCAGGCTGACTTGGAATTCATTGTGTAGTCTCAGGGTGTCCTCGAACTCACAGTGATCCTCCTACCTCTGGGATTAAAGGGGCACACCACCACACCCGGCTATATTACATCTTTTTCACAACTAATATTAACTTTTGCAAGGGCTTACCCTGTCTAGGTGCATCTCTCTCCCAAAATCTGACCACTTGGCCATCAGAATTCATTAATTCCTTCAGTTAGGGCTAGAAGGGGAAACAGGAGGTTCAGCTTGAACCCACAAATATTTTTAAGTTTTTTTAATTTTAATTTTAATTTTCACAATTTCATACATATATATTTCAATCATATTTAAAAACCCATATGCCCTATTAATTACTTTGTTGTATCCCATATTGAGTGGAGAAAGTTGTCAAAACTAGTGTATTTTAATTATATATGACATCTTGATCTGAATTGCAGAATGTAATCAAGTATAAACATGGAGACAGCTGTTCAGCAGTTGGAGTTAAACCACACTGCTGAAACCATTGGGTATTAGTGGTCTTTGCTACCTTCCTTCACCCCCTGGTCAGCTTCAGAGTGTTTGACTCCGCATCATCCATTAATTCTGCCATTGCTTCCACTTTGGGGCTTTTTTTTTTTTCTCAGTGCCCACAACTTTGACCTTTGAGATTTGGTCCTAATTTGAAAGCACACACACAAAAAAAAAAACATTCAGAACAAAATCTGCAATTAGTGATAAAAACTGTATAACAGTGGCTGAGATGATGACTCCGTAGTTAAAGGTTCTTGTTTGCAAAGCCTACTGACCTGGTTCAATTCCCAAGTTGCCTACACAAACCAGATGCAAAAATAAAATGGCTCAAGCATCTGACCTTCATTTGCACAGGCAAGAGGCCCTGACATACACACTGGCAAATAAATGAATTTTTTAAAACTGCATAATACTATAGGCTTAAAGAGAAAAAGAAAAGTGATTTGCCTAATAATAAGGCATGGCTATATATGGGGAACAGAGGTGATGGAAGACATAAGAGGCAAGTTGTCTTTGGGGGTTTGATTCAGGTGTCCCCCATAAACTTAGGTGTTCTGAATGCTAGGTCCCCAGCTGATGGAGACTTGGGAATTAACACCTCCTGGAGGCAGTGTATTGTTGGGGGCGGGCTTATGGGTGTTATAGCCAGTATCCCCTTGCCAGTGTTTGGCACACTGTCCTGTTCCTGTTGTCCACCGTATGTGGGTCAGAGGGTGATGTCCACCCTCTGCTCACGCCATTGTTTTCCTTGCCATCATGAAGCTTCCCCTCAAGTCTGTAAGCCAAAATAAATCCTTTTTTTTCCCCATAAGCTGCTCTTAGTTGGGTGATTTCTACCAGTAATGCAAACCTGACTGCAACAGTAAAGTGGTACCGAGGAGTGGAGTTGCTGCTGGACGCCTGACTGTGTGGCTTTGGCCTTTTGGAGCTGATTTTCAAGAGGAATGTGGAAGGATTTGAAACCTTGGCCTAAGAGATACCTTGCAGCCCTGTAAGTACAGCTTGATGGACTATTCTGGTCAGAGCTGCAAGACCTGAATGCAGTATTCAGAACTATGGACTGTGAGGTTTGGCTTATGAGGGTGAGAAAGAGTTTTGTCTAGACTGGGCTAGCAGTTTGTATAGGAAGCTTGCTGTTATACCTGGGTCCTGAGAAGTTGTGCAGGGTTGCTCTGCGTAGAAATGAACTGGTGTGAGCAGAGGGATATGGCACAGAAAGAAAAATCTTTGGGTGAACTGCTGCCTGTTCAGCTGCAATTGAGAGATTACAACCTTTGAGACTGGGCCAGCTGACCTGCACTAGGGCAACAGGAAGAATGTAGACTCTTTTGAAGGGGGCTGAGTGCTCAAGGAGTGTCCTGTTCTTCAAAGTCGGCTTTATTCCCTCCTGGATTAACAAATTGGCACCCTACCAGGTATTGTGGAGTATGAGAAATGCAGCAAAGAGAGGGTCATTGAGTTTGCAGCACGGTCTTGTGTTTTGGAAATGGCCATGGGCAGTGTGAATCAGGTTTGCTGGATGCCTGCATGGAGACCCCTTGGGGCCATGAGGATGAACTGTGGATTGCAGCAGAGACACATTGGAGATGCTGGGACCATGAGATGGCTGCTAAGGAAGGCTGCCGGCCCCAATGGAGTTTTCCAGGACTGAGTAGCCTAGCTGGAGGGGCAGAATTGGAACTCCAGAGTCTTGTTGCTGGTTAGGATTATTGAACTTGGAGATTTGTTACTGAGAGTTGTTGGAGTTGAAGCTACAGACGTTGATGTTTGCCCTGACTGTTTTAAATCTTGTATTGGTTAAATATTTCTTTGCTATGCCCAATGTCATCTTTTGCAGTGTGAGTATGTATTCTGTGCCATTATGGGTTTGGGGGGCATTTTTTTTTGGTATTGTGGCTTAGTTAAAAGATCTTGGGCTGGGCATGGTGGCGCACGCCTTTAATCCCAACACTCGGGAGGCAGAGGTAAGAGGATCACCATGAGTTCAAGGCCACCTTGAGACTCCATAGTGAATTCCAGGTCAGCCTGGGCTAGAGTGAGACCCTACCTCGATCCCCCCTAAAAAATATCTTAGACTATGGAGATGTTTGAACATCAGTGGGATTGGTAAAAACTATAGAAACTTAAGTTGGACTGAATGCATTTGTATTTTACAACATGTATGGATATCGGTTTATGGGGGTCAGGGGCAGAATGTGGTGGTTTGATTCAGGTGTCCTCCATAAACTCAGGTGTTGTGAATGCTAGTTTCCCAGCTGATGGAGGTTTGGGAATTAATGTCTCCTGGAGGCAGTGTATTGTTGGGGGCAGGCTTATGGGTATTATAGCCAGTCTCCCCTTGCCAGTGTTTGGCACACTCTCCTGTTCCTATTGTCCACCTTATATGGGCCAGGGGGTGATGTCCACCCTCTGCTCAATCCCATCATTTTCCCTACCATTGTGAAGTTTCTCCTCAAGTCTGTAAGCCAAAATAAATCCTTTTTTTTTTTTTTTTTTTCTACAAGCTGCTCTTAGTTGGGTGATTTCTACGAGCAATGCGAACCTGACTGCGACATGGTCTAGGTTTGAAAATTCCTTGAAAGTCTTTGATCTGATTCTCGCTCTCTTCTGGGGAGCAACTGTGTTCATCTAGTCCAAAGGGACTACTGTGAGGAACCACACTCATGGATGTAGAAGGTTCTGGTTTTGTTACAAACTTAGGTTTTTATGGTTGTTACGTATAGAAACAAGAAACTATATGATGATATAATCTAGTAGGACATTTTTACTTAACCAGATGTCATCAGTTAGTCATTTTCAAGAGGTTTGAAGTATCTCATTTCATTCTGTTGCTCCGGGTTTCTCTGTACATGTGGTCTTGCTAGTCAGCAGGCTGCATGGCTTAGTCGCGGGCCTCCAGCCAGCCAAAGCAACTGGGTTCCCGAGTAGACTTGGCAGTGCTGGAGCATCTTTGATTGCCACATCTTTTGTTGATGTTGGAGGTGGAAGGCATCTAGTTGGAGGAGACTAGGGATGATGGTGTACATCTCACCATGCATGAAACAATCCCACAAGGAAGAATTACCCAATCTAAAACCTTAGTCATGCTGAGGTTGAGAAACCTTGTCTTGGAGTAAAACCTCAAGCTCAGAACTAGAGCAGTAGTAAATCTTCCACCCTGACAAGATGTGTAACCTCACTTAAGCCCAAATGTCCTCATATGGAAAATCAAGATGACTGTACACCTCTTGCAATCATACTTAACAGTTTCTGACACGTGGTAAATAATCAGTAAGTGTGATCGTTCCTGTTCTCGCCTCCAGTGATTTGTCAAAAATTACTAGATAGGGTCTGGAGAGATGGCTCAGCAGGTAAGGCACTTGCCTGTGAAGCCTAAGGACCCAGGTCCGACTCCCCAGAACCCACGTAAGGCAGACACCCAAGGTAACACATGCACACAAGTTGATCCATGCATAGGGGCGCTTCTGGAGCTCAAGTGCAGTGGCTGGAGGCCCTGGCGCACCAGTTCTCTCTCACACATTAAAAAGACTAGATTGATGTCTGGTGAGTCCTTATGTGCATCTTGAAATTTAGGAGTTCTTTTACTAATTTCTCACTTGATAAACAATGCTGTCCTTTACGTAGTAGCCCTGCTTCAGCCAGCCCATATAGTTTTGTCTTACATGGTATTCTTATCATCTGTGCTTCCGGCTACCTTATTTACTCTGAAATTATCAAAAACAACTAGTACTAAAATTGTGAAAATGGATAGATAATTTAGAAGACCTGGGTCTTTAGATTGAGAACTGGCAGGTGGAGGGAGCTCCTTCTCGGGGTTACCTCAGTAGTTGCTAGGGCTTTTTAGAGCTCTGGTCTGCCGGATGTGGTAATAATGGCTTTTCTCTTCCTCTCTAATGGTCCCTTGATGATTTTATTGACGCACTTAGGGAGGAAGACCAGCTGGCTCAGTCCTCGTACCATGCCTTCATTAAGGATATTCATATGATACCACAGTCCCCATTCCATGACAGCCTGACTAATGGTGGAAAGAAAAGCAGAAGGAAGCAGAGGTGGAGGAGGAATGGAAGCCATTGTGATTCTGCCTTCTCGGAGTCTGCAGTCTAGTTGAGGCTGAGCTTACATGCATATTTAGTTGGTACTTGGACCTGTAGGCCTCAGTGTTCAGTAGAAAGTAAATGAGCAAGGGTAGGACAAGGACATATCAGGAACAGCCATTTTCTTTGAAGATATACACAAATGTAATTGTTTGAAGATACAGAATTTATAGTTCTCATTTTTAAAATCTTAAAAAATATTTTATTTATTATTTATATGAGAGACAGAAAGAGACCAACACAGAGAATGAATATGGGTGTGCCAGGGCTTCCTGCCACTGTAAACAAACTCCAGACCACATGCACCACTGGCCTTATGTGGGGACTGGGGAATGGAACCCAGGCTGTCAGGCCTCGCAAGCAAGTGCCTTTAACTGCTGAGCCATCTCTCCAGCCCTATAATTTTCATTTTTGTTGATCATTGCAATAGTAATAAAAGGTAAACTGATAAAGATACATAAAGTGCTAATATATTAGAAAATGTTGACGTGAAAACATTGAGGAATTTCACAGTGGAATTTGAAGTGTTTTTTCTGCACTGTCCTGCCTAGTGGAAATAAATGTTTTGGGAGGCCTTGAAAAGGATTGGACTGTTCACCAGGCAAACATGTGAGAATGAAGATATGTAGAGACATTAAGCTTCTTTAATTGTAATATCCTCTTTGATTACACTTACACCCTAAGCCATTTTCTGTGTCTGTGAACCTTCGTCTCTTTCTTGAAGTCCCCAGTCTTTCTCCTTCCCTCCTCTGACCCTAACATGTAATGTGACATAGAGGTAGAAAACACCAACCAGCAGAAAATGGCTAATGAAATATGGAGAACAGGAAAAATACACTAATAATATTTTTCTTATTTGGTAAGATTGTGTTTTCATAAAGAATTTCTATAAATTATTTGTAAGTAATTGATTTATAAGTACATTAACTGCTAATCTTCAGCACTGTAATTCAATCAGGTTCCCTTTCTACAACACATGCTCCTTCATCTAAAAATTTTCTCTAAGTTTCTTTGCATCTAGAATATGAAATATGAGGAATACTGGCTGAATTCAGAATAATATTTAGTGAAAGTTTAAAAGAATATCCAAATATCTTGTAGTAGCATGGGCTTACCTTTGTAATAGAATTCAGACCAATTAATAAGAGGCACACAATAAAATTATTTATTTTATCACCGAGAAGAAATGAGGCCCTGGCAGATAGGAAATCTGTGAAGAGATGCATATTCTAGCAAGTTCAAAGTGCTTGAACTATCAGATGTAATTGTGTTGTAGGCATTCACAGAAGGGCTATAAATTTGTTTGAATCAGCACAGATACTGGGTTTCTCTTTCTCTTTCTCTCTCTCTCTCTCTCTCTCTCTCTCTCTCACACACACACACACACGAAACCTGGCAATTTCTGTGTATATTTGCTCAGATCGTCCCTCTAAGGTGTGAGCACTGTTGGTATCAAAGGAATCTTTGAAAGTTTTTTTTAAATGTTTTTATTACAATTGTAAGCTGCAAAGATGGATGGCTTGTTTTTGACAATTTTCTGGTAGTTGACAGTCAAGTGTCTTGTCTGCAGTAGGGAAGACATCATTCAGGTTCATGGCAGGCTGCTGAAGAGCCTGTCTTCTTTAAATTGGGCATAACAGCTATAAAACATTGCTGGGCAAATGTGATAGCAAGTGAGCAAGAATCCACCCTTGTCCCAGTGAAATCTCTTGGATCCTTTACCAACAGAATAATTCTAAATTTTTCATCGGAAAGTTGTTCCAAAATTCTGATAAAATTTTTTCTTAATAGAAAAATATTTTTTACTCCATCAAAAATCATTGTGTTTTTAACTCCAATTGTAACTTTTTATTGTAGAGTTTTAAGCATTCATAGAAGTAAAAGCTAGTCTAATGGGACCCCCTTGTCACTATCACCATATATCTACAACTGATAATATTATACTCACTGTCACCCTCCCCCATCAGTTGTTTTTAAAACATCCCCAGCTATCTTGTCATTTGACCATAATTCCTCAGACACGAATCTCCAACAAGTAAAGTATAAATATATCACTTTATTTTGACAATCACAAGAATTGCCTGCATAGGACTAGAATTGCTAAATCAAGGATTAACATATTTATTATAACGAGCACCACAGACCTTTTCCAGAGTGGCTTCGCCATTTTACATTTCCATCCGCAACATTTAAAGACTCCGTCATGATTTTGCCAACTCTTGTGATTGTCAATCATTTGGATTATAGCCATACACGGGTTTATGTTGGCATCTCGTAATGACTAAATAATGCTGGGTGTCTCTTCATGTGCGTTTGGTCTGTTTAAAATATGCAGTTGATTTTGTTTATGAATATGTTTTCAGTATCTTGGTTTATTAGAATTTAAGATTTGCTATTTACAAATTTGGTTTATTAGATTGATAAAAATGCAGTAGGGAAGATTTGCTGTCAGATAGTTAAAATATCTGAAAAGGAAATAAAATCTATTCCATTTATAACTGCAGTTCAGAATATAAGTACAGTTGTTCTTCGGTTATGGGGGGGGAAAGATTTCATGCAATTCTTATTTTATAACAAGCATGCCTATGCTACCATCCCTTGTACAGTTTTTATAAGTGCTCCTAGATGCTGAGTTCACATAGTTGGAAGTTTGACTTGCCTAGAGATCTTGGAGCAATCTTGGGCATGTCATTTCCTTATGAGAGGTGTAATGTGAAGAATGCTATGATGATTCACAAGGAATTATAAGCTATTTTTAGAAAGATCTGATTACTTGGGAGCCAAGGCAGAGGAGATACTGTCCCTATTTTTGAAGCTCACATAGTGTCACCATCTCATGTCCCCAGCCCTTCCAGTTCTAGACAGGAGGAGAGGAAGACACTCTCACCTGCCCTGTTCATGTCCTCCTTGGTCAGAGGACAAGCTGTGCTTCCACTCCAGTTCATACATGACACGCACAGGATGCAGAGCTGTTGACCTCAGTCATAGATAGCTCAAAGGGCCAACAGGTCCACACTTCACCTTTTGGGTCTCCAAAGATCCTCTTCACTCCCTCTGAGAACTCTCTCTTCATTGTTTTCTCCTTAGTTTTCAGTATAGGAGGGATGTCTCAAACTCTGCAGAAGTAGGATGATACTCTTAACAGACTCCCTGTGGTACTTCATTTCCCCCTTGGAACCCATCTGCTGCCATTTGTTTTGCTTTTTGTTGTGACGCTTCTAGATTTCTATTCTGTGGCAGCCATAGCTTATACTTTTAAAAATGCTTCAGCCTTTTCCTGCATCCACTAGCACCCAGCATAGAAAGCATGCATTGATGCACAATTTTATGTTGTGTTTTACTGCTAACTGTAATTAGGATTAACATAGTGACATTAGTGCATTTCTCATTTTATTTCTTTTCCTGCTTGTTATGCTGAATATTTGTTATATCAATCCTAAGTAAAATGTGTGTGGGGATTTTATAATTTAATTAATAATAATGAATAAAACACCATTGTATTAAAAGTCAGAATTCCTGAGTGTTCCAGAGACGTTGATTTATAAATGAGAGCCTCACTATTAGAAGCACATGAGGTCATGACTGTCTGGGCACCACTAAGTGACAGTACCCCTAGTCACAGGTTGATGCCGATTGTCTGCACAAGCTGAATGGGACTGCAGAGCCCAGCAGAGGCGGGGTGGAACAATCACTTCATCCATTGGCAGGCAGTGGCCTCTGGAGCTGAGCACTTGCTGGTCTTGGAATAGTATTTACAAACATGGAATGGGATGGTTTTTACACTTTGCTTCCCTCTTCAACTGGCAACTGCTAAGCTGGGTATAGTGGTGCACGCCTTTAATTCTTGCACTTGGGAGGTAGAGGTAGGAAGATCTCTGTGAGTTTGAGGCCGCCCTGAGATTGCATAGTGAATTCCAGGTCAGCCTGGGCTAGAGTGAAACTCTACCTCGAAAAAACAAAACAGAGCAAAACAAACCATCTGGCAACTGTTTATTTTGCTCTGTTCTCTGTCAGCTTATATTCTGTAACTGTGGATAACAGTGACTCTTTTCACCTAATTGTGCATAACGGCAGTAGCAATATTAAAAAACAGTTTCTTAGTAATTAGTGGTGGATATATTCCCTGATTATACATCAAGTATCTGTTACATGTATATTGCTGAACTCTATAGAAATATTGGCTGTAATTTGATACTCTGGTATGTGTGTTCATCTTTTCAGAAAGTGATTATATGAATTTATTGCTTTTGTTTACTTATAAGCAAGGAAGTGAGCGAGAGAGAGAATGGGCGCTCCAGGCCCTCTAGCCACTGCAAATGAACTTCAGATGCATGCACTACCATGTGTATCTGGCTTAGGTGTGTTCTGGGGAATAAAACCTGGGTACTTAGGCTTTGCAGGCAAGTGCCTTAACCACTAAGCCATCTCTCCAGCCCTATTTGAATTAATTTAAAATACATTTAAATCCTTCTTTGTAGTCTTTTTAAATCCTTTTTTGATCTAAAAGCAGAAGCAACATAGCCAAAGGTACCTAACCCCCAAACTCTTTCTATAGCTACACAGAATAGTATATTTAATAATTATGTTTGTGCTACAAGAAATAAGTTATAAGGTACCTTTATAAATAAGTTATAAGGTGCTTTTATACCTTAAAGGATCATAATTAAATTGGAAAGTAAAGATATGTAAACTACATCTTGCTGTAACAACTGATGTCATCTATATGTTTATCTTAAGATTTATTCTCTAAGTTATCGAACTTGAAGGAGTAAAAGAAGACCCTATTTCTAGTAGTGACACAGCAAACATGTAATGCCATCAGTGATTAGATACATCAATGACTGGGTGGACATCCTGAGGAAAGATGAGTAGGGTAGCCCTGGTTGGTGGCCTTAAAACTGACCACACACGAACAGAAAGTCATTCTGGTGATTCTTGCCAGAAGGAAAAATTCTAATAACTATACAAATTTGGCTGAGGTAGAAATTTGGGTAGAAAAGTAAGAGTAGTTGGACTAAAGAGTTTGGATTATGAGTTTGTGGTAAAAGTTACTTATCAAGTTATCCTGGCTTCTCATCTGTAGAGATTATCATTCCTGTTTCATGGGCCTTATCTATGACTGCCAACCACATGCTTTTGTAAAGTGCTGTGTAGCATTTACAAGTGCTCAGAAGTGGTATCTCTCCAGAGCACACTGACAAAATATTCAACTTCTGAGCTTTTTTTTTTTTTTTTTAAATAGATAATGTGCAGTATAGACTGGGTTGGGAATTTGACAACAGACAGAATTAGAGACTAAGAAGCAGTGAAGGGGGGAAAAAAAAGTGGGATAAAACAAACAAAAAATAAAAAAAAAAGTGGGATAAATGATGACCCTAAGCTTTTATGCCTGAATGTCTGGGAAACTTGGAAAATTCCACAGAAATGAAAGTCAAGAAAAATACACATTATCTATGAAAATACAAGTTCAATTAAGCATATCAGTTTTGAGAGGACAGCATGCTACATAATTAGGAATGATAATCTGGCAGTTGGAAAAATTAAAGTGATGCTCCATGGAAACTTAGTTTGGGTATATAGCCATGTGCCTCTTAATAACAGGGGACATGTTCTGAGAAATGTGTCATTGGACATTTTCTCGTGTGAATGGTTTATAAATACACACATACGTACTAATCATAGCCCTAGGATAGATGCTCTGCATGCCATATGTAGCCCTAGAACCACCATAAGCAAAGCATATGAGATTGAACAATGCAGGAGAGAAAAAGGTGCATCAGATATGGTGTACATGAGGGGTGCTTGCTGTCAGTGTGACCCAGTGTGCTGTTACAGTAAGGAATTTGGTGGGGGGGGGTGTTTAAGGAGTGCTAGTGCTCTACCACTGAGTTTGCACCCTAATTAATAAACTTTATTTCTTATAGATAGAAGTAAGACATGCTAAAGTAATGATAAAAAGCCTAAGATAGTAAATATGTAAGTCATTATCAAGTACTGTACATGGAACATGATTGTGTGTGTGACACTTGTATGTGACAATCTGCTACACAGTAGTGTCACCAGAGACACTTGAGCAATGTGCCGTTTATGATGGCTGTCATGTCAGTAAGTGGTAGAGTTTTTTTCAGCTCAATTGTAATGTGATTGCCATTATACATGCAGTTTGTCTTGGGACAGATTGTTACATGGTACGTGACTGTTCCAAATACAGGCTTTTCTTTCCCATGCACTTTTAGGAAAATATGGAGAATATTATTTAGACTTGATTGCTGTGACTGTTGCTAGAAAAGAAGATAATTTAAAAAAGATTATTTGTGTGTATATGAGTGTGTGGGTGTATGCATGACACAGCACATGTATGGAAGTCAGAAGACAACTTTGAAGTCAGTCCTCATCTTTCTACTTCATTAGAGGCAGATTTTCTGTGGCTGAATCTCACTCTTATTATTTTCTGTGCTTGCACCAAGCATCTGGGAAACCCTTTCCCTGCCTCTTGTTTCCTGGCAGTCACTTTTTCTGGGGTTGCCGAAGCCTGCCATGGCTGCCAGCTGTTGTGTGGGCTCTGGGGCTGAGCTTAGGTGCTCAGGCTGGAGCAATGAGTGGTTTATCCCCGGAGTTACCGCCACAGCCCCGAGAAGACAGTTTTCATATGTGCTTCTACCTATGAGAAGAGAAACTAACAGTTCTCTAAGGGGGTGTTCCACATTACTACTAAAATCCTTTCTACTGTTGATAGGACAGGATTAGTATTAAGCAAAAAGGGCATATTATTTAGAAATGGAACAGTTTTATGTAAAAATAAAATACACATAGGAGCTCAGTGGGTAAAAGTGCTTGTTGTGCAAGCTAGAAGACCTGTGTTCCAGCCCCAGAACCCACATATAAAGGAAGATACAATTGCAGACAGCGTCTGTAATACCAGCCCTCCTCTGGCAAGATGGGAGGCAGGAAAATTCCAGAACCTTGAGATTCAACTAGCTTGGAGTCTGCAACAGTGGATTCTCCATCTCTGCCATTTTATCATTTCAAGAGTGCTCAAAATGGAACAATATTGTTGGGGTTGAACTTTTATCACTCAGCATAATTCCCTTGAATTAAATGAGGGATTTAAAAAGGTGAGTTTCTGGGCTGGGCTGGAAAGATAGCTCAGTAGTTAAAGGCACCTGACTGCAAAGCCTGCTAGCCTTGATTCAATACCCCAGCCACTCATGTAAAGCCACACAGGCATTGGTTTGTAGCAGCAAGAGACCCTTGCATGCACCATGCATACATGTGCACAGACACCCACAGATTAAAAAAAAAAATTAAGTGATTTGGGGCTGGAGAGGTGGGTTAGTGGTTAAGGTGCTTGCCTGTGAAGGCTGAGGACCCAGGTTTGATTTCCAAGTACTCACATAAAGCCAGATGCACAATGTGGCACATGTATCTGGAGTTCATTTGTAGTGGCTAGAGGCCCTGGCACACCCATTCTCTCTATCTGCCTCTCTCTTTCTCTCAAATAAATAAATTTAAAAAATTTTAAAGTGATTTGCTTAAATAAAATTTTGAAAAAAAAAATTGCCTAGCACCTTTCCCACTCACTATTTGTGTACCGGTCATTACCACTTAGTAAAGACTTCAGGCACAAGGCACTCCTGCCTCTGCTGATAGCTCTCCCTCCCCCAAGGAAAACGCCTAATGAAGTAGACCTCCCATTCTCGTTGCCATTCTCCCTCAGGCTCTCAGAGTGAGAATTCTTTTTTTGTTCCAACTTGATGGTTTCTTGATAGAAAGGAGTCATATTTCTTCTTAAAGGGCATTGTCCATGTCCATAATGGTCTTTTATTTCCAGGCTGTTCCATTCAGTTCTATCTTTCATTCTTCTTTGACTCCTCTCATTTTTCCATGTTAACCAATTTAAAACAAATTTTTATGTGAACTTAATTCTAAAGAGATTTCTCCAAGTTGACATAATCTAGGAAGTAGAAATGACAGTTTGAAAACACGTGTTCTTGTTTAATTGCCCTTGCAGGGAATGACCATGGCAGTGAGTGGGTCACTAACCATCACTAATAATTGATCATAAGTGTTCTATTTTGATTTGTAATCATTAAGTATATTTATTTGGGAAAATTTACCATTTCCTGGGAACTTTTATTTCATGATAAGAGCTCTGTTCATACCAAGTCATTCTGAGAGCTGAGTAACAGTTTTCTGTTTAGACAAGTACATAGTGCATCACATATTAAACTGTTGAGAAGAGTCTGTGTTACATCCAGTGCTTTGTAGAAGATCCCACGACCTCACAAGCAGAATTTTTTCTGAGAAGATACTCTCTATAATACAGGCCAGCCTGTGTCTGAGTGATTCCTCTCAATTTTTCTTGAAATATGAGAATTCTGTGTTTTCCTCCCTTGGTGTTACAGTCCCAAAATATATGTGACTGCACGCTGAGACATTTGCACACTTCTATTGCAGCAGCAAGTTTTTTCATGTATCAGTGCCCAAGACCAAGTCCAGACCAACCTGTTAATTGCCCAAATAGTAGCTGACATTCATTTGGAAACTATGCCATATGTATGTATGTATATATGTTTGTTTGTTATTTCCGGTGATTTGGATGTAGAATGTCCAGCATAGGCTCATGTGTTTGAATACTTAATCCCCGGTTGGTGGCACTGTTAGGAAAGGTTGTGGAATCTTTAAGAGATGGAACTTTTAACACTTCATCATTTTTTGGAGTGAGGCAAGGCACTCCGAGAAGCAGGCCCCAGGGCATTCGAGTATGGAGAATTAGTGGGGCTGCACAGACTGGAAATTCAATTCATGCCCACATTAAAGACAACATTTAAATTGTTTCAGGTACATCGAAAGACTAAAAGTTTCTAGTATCTTGACTGTCTAGGCATTCCACCATGATTTTGTGAACTAGGTATCAGTTTATTGGCGAAGGTGGTATGCATAGCTTTAATGAGGAAGAGCTGAGAACTTTGTAGTATGAACTAGTTACATTTCTAGAGCAGGGTATGCAGGCACCATTATGTTTTGTTTCTGGTTTTAAACTTGTAAGAGGAAATAGAAATGAGGAACAAAGATGATTCCTTCAGCCAAACTTTTTGAGCAGAGGTCTTAACTTCGAGGCTCATGAATTGTCTTCAGAGGGTCCATGACTATCTTGCAAGTTCATTTAAAAATGTTATATATTCTTATGCCTATCTTTTTCTTACAAACAAAAAGAGCAGTTTGAGACTCACAGCAAAATTGAGAAGGTAGAAGTTTCCTGTATATCCCTTTTATTTCAAACACGTATGGCCTTTCTCGTGATAAACATCTCCTACCAGAGCAGTACATTTGTTACAGTTGATAACTTTTTATTTTTCTAGCTCTCATGGACACTGTCTACTCGAAAATCAATCTTTCTTTTTTTCTTTTCTTTCCTTTCCTTTCCTTTCCTCTTCTCTTCTTTCCTTTCCTTTCTTTTCTTCTTTTTTCTTTTCTTTTCTTTGGTATGGGGATTTGAAACATTGGCTTCATACATGTCAAACATGTCCTCCATCACTGAGCTAAACCACTGCCCAAAAACTTCACTGAAATTGTTTTGAGAGCCCATGATGTTGCAGTATTTGATAGTTTTAGGAATTTTGTAATATTAGTGGTTTTGAATCATGGAGACTAGGCAGCTCTGACTTAGTACATAGCAACTAAATGTGTCTTGTTTGTTTTCACAGTACTGTTTTAGCCACCATTCTTTCATTAGTATAATGTGAACGTCTTTCTGTATTGAATTATACAACTCACATCTTATAATCATTAAGCAGCTTCATGGATTTCCTTGGTATGGAAGTACAGTGACTTGTTTTTCTATTTCCATGTTGATGGTTATCAGAGAAAATAAAAAATCTGCTTTTATCATCTTTACAAATTCTGAAGGCTGAATTTTTTCATTTTTTATTATTACAAATCAAACCCAAACAAGAGATGGAGAGATGACTTAGCAGTTAAGGCACTTGCCTACAAAGCCAAAGGACCCAAGTTCGACTCCCCAGTACCCATGTAAAGCCAGATGCTGCGCAAGGTGGTACATGCATCTGGAGTTCATTTGTAGTGGCTGGAGACCCTGGTGCACTCATTCTCTATCTGCCTCTTTCTTTCTCTCTTTGAAATGAATAAATTAAGTGAATCCTTTTATAAAACTATACAAAATTCACTTTACAATTAAAAATGTTTTCAAAAAGGCTGAGCATAGTAGTGCATTTCTTTAATCCCAGCACTCTTGGGAAGCTGAGGTAGGAGTATTGCTATGAGTTCGAGGCCATTCTGAGACTACATAGTAAATTCCAGGTCAGCCTGCCTGGGCTAGGGTGAGACCCTACCTAGTAAAACCAAAAAAAAAAAAAGAAGTTAAAAAAATTGTAGTTTCATATCATTATATAATTATCAGGAGACTTGAATTACTTTTTTTCTGGGTAAGCAGACATTGTGACTGAATGCTTATAAGGGCTATAGTTTCTTGGACATTATTGATCACCAATGGGTGTTACGTAGTACTTTGGTGCCATTAAAAGAATTCATATAAATTCAGAACATAATGTGCATTTATTCCTATTCATATACCTATTTACAGTAGCATGACTTCATCAGTTCTCTTCCTATATTAAGTTCTTAGGTGTAATTTGATTTTGATTAGAAAGGCAGCAAGAAATTACTATTTTTTGGCAGCAAGAAATTCTTATAGGACATATAAAGATATACATACAATTAGAATTCAAATTCTAATTAGTAATCCCAATCCATTCCATCTGCATTCTGACCTTTTGTGCATGTTTTGTTTTTGGTTTTTCTTTTTCTCAAGGTAGGGTCTCACTCTAGTTCAGGCTGACCTGGAATTCACTATGTCATCTCAGGGTGGCCTCGAACTCATGGTGATCCTCTTACCTCTGCCTCCCAAGTGCTGGGATTAGAGGCGTGTGCCACCACGCCCAGCTGTGCATATGTTTGTAAGGGTAGATTTACAATTTTTAATGTGCTTTCCACATGGTGGGCAGAAGTGGAGCTGCCAAGACTGTGGTTGGAAAGGTAGCCATTGACCAGAATCTGAATGGTGGTGTAGAGGTACCAGTGTGTTCAGTATAGACTCTGGCACTGCAAAGATTACCTAGTGTTTTTAGGAACTGAAGAGGAGAGCTAGGGTAGCATGGGCTGTGGCATAATTCAGACTGGTAGGTTGCCTACATGGAGACATGAATCCAGTGGATCCCTAACAAGGTTCGCCTCCCTGCTTCCCACACCCCCTTAGTGATAAACCTGCAAGGCCAACACTTGATTAGTTTTTGAATAAAAAAATGTGTATCCTATAATAAGAGTGATAATCTGCAGTTGAATTCCGAAAATTGTTGTTAAATTCAAAACATAATGATTTGGTTTTCTTTTGCTCACAAATATCTCTGCAACACACATACATCTTAGATAATAGGAAATAAAACGATATACCAAAATCCTATTATTAAAAAAAAAAAACTTAAAAGAATTAAATAAACATGACAAAGCAGAAGGGGAAATGAATACTTAGGAAGAAGAAGGAAAGCAGCACTAAACAGGGCAGAGACAAAGTCCGTATAACGGCATGTATGTGTGAAAAATGCCCATCACCTTGTGTGGTAACTTTATAATGAAAGAATTTAAGTGCAAACATCAAGTGTCACTAGCAGTAGTAGAAATGTGGTTTAAGTGAAATGCCAATGTCAGTCTTTTTTTAAAATTATTAAGATTTGTGGGCTAGAGATATGGCTTAGCGGCTACGGTGCTTTCTGGCAAAGCCAAAGTACCTAGGTTCAATTCCCCAGGATCCACATAAGCCAGATGCACAAGCAGGCACATGTGTCTGGAGTTCATTTGCAGTGGCTGGAGACCCTGGCGCGCGTGCGTGCGCGCACACACACACACACACACCCTCTCTCTCTCTCTCTCTCTCTTTCTGTCCTTGCAAATAAATAAATAATTTAAGAAAGTAATTACTAAGATTTGTATTAAGAGTATCATTGTCTTCTTTCAGATTAATTTGCGCCTCATCTTGGTGAGTGGAAAAACGAAAGAGTTCCTGTTCTCCCCCAATGACTCTGCTTCTGACATTGCAAAGCATGTGTATGACAACTGGCCAATGGGTGAGTGTGGATGAACACTGCTAATTGTTTATGTCCTGTCTGCTTTCACAGACATTTTGAGAAAGCTGTAAAATGAAAAAGAACAAATATGTATAAGACCTAGACTTTAAAGGAAGTCACTGTTGTCTCCTCTCCTAGATATTCTAGTCCACCTTTTTCTTTTCAGAATAGTCAAGGAGCTCATCATTATACTCAGTCCCTGTTTTTGCCTTAGCATTGTCATAGTGTGAGTAAAAGCTGGTTAATACACATAGGTTTCCATGTCAGTAAAGAGTTTAGGCCACAAACACACAAAAAAAAGCAAGACAGATTGTAGTATATGTGTCCTGTGATCTCAGGTCTCTGTGCCTGATCATGACATTTGAAGCAGTGTCCCTAAACAAGATCAAGCAGGGGAAAGTGTAGTTATGCTTGTGTTTTTGAGCCAGTCTGTAGAGATGAGTTTGAGGGAGTATTTATGGGCAATCCTTTACAGAAGATTGTTTTAGGGCTACAGAGGATGGCTCAGTGATTAAAGGTACTTGGTTTCAAAAATTTATTTGGGCAATATTATACTTTCATAATTATTTGATTTAGATATTAAAATAAGTCTTAGTTCATTAAAATCATACTAACTAGTAATAATAAACAAAGGTAAGAATCAAGTGTAAGTCTTTGCGATGAAAAAATATTTCAGATGAACAAACCATTCGCCAGTTTTGAAAATTGATTGTATTACCTAGATGTTACTTTCAATTTTTCAAATCTCAGCAAATTTAGATACTACAGAGAATAAATTATTAAAACTATTTAAATTAAAATTTTAGGTCTATATTATATCATGTAATATACTAACGCCCAGAAAATGTAAATATTTATTGATTCTGTTAACAGTATACAGTAAATATTAGATAGCAGAAAAAGATACCTCGTACATAATATACTTCTAGAAGGACTAAGTTTTCCTCTGCAGACTTCATCACCCTTGTGGGAATATTGCTGATGGTGAGAATGGTCACGGAGTGTCTGGATCCACCAGTGATGTGTTGTTTGTTCATAATCCCTCCAGTCTTCCCTTAAACTTTGTTTTACAGGCACCTCTATATTCTAGATCCTTGGAAAGGGAAAGAGAGATAATAAGTCAGTGGCACAGAAATCTTGAGACTATATAAGATAATAAAACACATGGCTTCAAGTTTTTGTATCTCAAAAAGTACTTAAAATATTTTTAGAGTAATGGCCTCTTAAAAATTTTTTACTTATTTGAGACAGAGTGTGCCAGACACACAGAAAGTGAGTATGAGTGCATCAGGCCCTCTAGCAACTGCAAACGAACTCCAGATGCATTCGCCACTTAGTGCATCTGGTCTTACATGTGTACTGGGGTATCAAACTCGGATCCTTAGGCTTTGCAGACAAGTACCTTAACCGATGAGTCATCTCTCCAGCCCTACTAGCCTTTTTAAGTATGACTTAAAACGATGACCAGTATTTGTCTTTATATTTATGGAACACTTACATCTTGATCAGAAATACTCTATTAGTATTAGTAATTTAGAAATAATGACTTTTAGGTAATTGTTACGAAGTTCTAGCAGCTTGTTTGCTCTTTGTTCTAGAAGAGACCCTGTGCTGTCAGAGGCAGCAAAGGCTTGCCAGGAGGAGAAAGGAAAAGGCCTGGGTCAGGCCAGCTGCAAAGCCCAGTTATTTCTCCTCTTCCCATTCCCATCATGCCATTACTAAAAAGCAGTGCTGTTGTCATGCATGCTCATTGTTTGGACCACTGAGAAGTAAAGTCTAAGGAGAACCCTTTCCTTACCCCCTTTCTATTCTGTCATTCCCTCTTTTCAGAGTATTCTATACTGTGAGTTATCAGTTACCACCTGCTAGTAGGAGCTTCTATAAGAAGCAAACATCTATGAGGGGCCAATGACAGCTACTAGCTTCATACTGTGTTGGAATACCAGTGTCCCAATGCCTTAAAATGTTGATATTATAAATTAAATACTGTCACACATCCTACAAACCAGCTTGTCTTTTGGTTTTCCTTGTGCACTTTACTAGCTTTCATGTGTGGATGATATGTCCTAATGCATGTTATTTTTCATTTTTTAAACATGCATATATGGAGGGGTGCAAGTACATGTGTGCACACATGTGCTGGAGGTCAGAGGACAACCTCAGGAGTCATCCTCAGGAGTGCCATCCATTTCTTTTGAGACAGTGTCTCTTGTTGGTCTGGAGCTCACCAATTAGACTATACTGCTGGCCAGCAAGCCCAGTGATTCTACTGTCTCAGTTTTCCCAACACTGGGATTATAGATGTATACCACAATGCCCCTAGCATTTTTATCTGTGTTCTAGGTATTGAACTCAGGTCCTCATACTTATAAAGCAAACACTTGATCAACTGAGCTACCTCCCTAGCCCTTATTTTTGAAGATTCTTAAGCTTGAATGTTTATTATTAGCAAGGTGAGCTAAAATTGTAGCTTCTGTAATGTTTATCAGTTGGCCTCAAAGAGACAATAAAGCAGTGTACCCCATTATCTCACATATGAAGTCCTTCTTGGTAAGTTTGTTACTGGCACAAGTACATTCTAACAAGCACAGATGTTGAAACATTATGTTCTGTTAACTACTGATCATTGAAATTAACTTTCAAATGATACATCTCTTTACTAGGGTTAGATTTTTTTTCTCAGTTCATTCATTTGGTTTAAACTTCAGGTCCACAATTTGGCACACTTTGGTAATTCTTTTCATTTATTTTTATTTATTTATTAGAGAGAGAAAAAAAGGAAGAGGCAGATAGAGAGAGAATGGGCATGCCAGGGCTTCCAGCCACTGCAAACGAACTCCAGATGCATGCACCCCACCTTGTTTATCTGGCTTTACTTTGGTACTGGAGAACTGAACCTGGGTCCTTTGGCTTCACAGGCAAGCATCGTAACTGTGGAGCCATCTTTCCAGCCCCACACTTTGGTAATTCTTTAAGAGACAAAAACCAGTCTTTTGTACATCTCTTTGGGAAAGATTGAACAGCACGGCTGTGGTGCCTATTCAAACTGTAGGAAGCACTGGGTGTCTTCACTGATGCCCTCACTGCTCCTGACCTAGGGCTTTGAGATAGCATGGCTAGTGGCTTGGTCATAGCAGATCTGGGTCATCCTGACAGTATGCAGTGGCTCGGTTGCATGCTGCAAAGCCCCTAACCAATTACCTGCATTCTTTACAGACTGGGAAGAAGAGCAGGTCAGCAGTCCCAATATTCTACGACTTATTTATCAAGGACGATTTCTACATGGAAATGTCACCTTAGGAGGTAATTAGTCACCTTTCTAATGAGATTTAATGTCTGTTTCAGGGTAGTGTTATTTGTTTGTTTATTGTAAATGCTGATTAATGCTTTGAATTTACTAGAAAATGATAAATGCTAGCTGAATTCTGCCCATTTTTAGTATGCACACTCCTGCACATTTTGCCAAAAGTTAGGAAATAAGCTCTCTCCCATCTCTACTATTTTATAAATGTAATATATATATATATATGTATATGTGTATGTATGTATATATATATATATATATACATATATATATATATATATGTAAAAGCCCATCTCTACTATTTTATAAATGCATTTATTTATTTAAGAGATAGAGATTGAAAAGAGAATGGGCACACCAGGGCCTTCAGCAACTGCAAATGAACTCCTAATGCCTGTGCCACCTTGTACATCTGGCATACGTGGGTACTGGGGAATTGAACCTGAGTCCTTAGGTTTCACTGGCAAGCACCTTAACTGCTAAGCCATCTCTTTCTAGCCCATAAATGTAATTTTATTGTGCCTCTGGACAATATAATTTAGATGTAATATTTTTTTAAATTCAAATTGGCCATACAGACTAGGAAAAGTTTATGATAACTGGTTTTCAGATGTACTTAAAAAAGTTTTCTCAGTTGATTCCAACCAATGAAATTGTTAATTGTGTGAAAATTAAAATGACTGCATGAGTGCAACTCATGAGTTTGGAACCAGACTTTCCAAGTCGTGTCCTAGGTGACCTTGGGCAAGTAACTGTACCCAAATATCTATCCCAGTTTCCTCATCAGGAATGGAGGTACAGTAGTTCCTATGTCGTAGAGTGGGGCTAGCCAATTTGTTTATATGTTGAAAACTCATAAGACAATGCTTGTAAACATACTAAACACTTCAATAGCTATTACTGTTCTTTATATGTGATTAGGAAAATATAGCTCAATAGTGCCCCCTTATGGGGTACATTTCCTAGCAACAGGGCCTATTTTGTTTTAGTATATGAATTTCAAATATATTCAACTAATTTGAAACTTGAGGCAACTGAAATTATATATCTGTCTCACAGACTTTTTCTTCTAAGCCTAAGAATAAAATATTCTCTTTCAAACATAGACTAATTTTACTTATTTTGTGTAGTATATACTTACTGAACTCTTCATGTGCCAACATAATAAGCACTGGGGATTTGGAATTGAGTAAGATGCAAAAACCCCTGCAAGGTGCTCTAGAGTTACATGGGACAGCAGAAAGTCTACTGTAAAGGCTGAGGTGATGGCTAGAGCCGGGGATTTTAACAATGCCAGACCAGTCTGATCTTACAAAACCCAGTTTCTAAGAAATACTGTTGTCTATAAAAGATAGCTACTGCTTAAAGCTAGAGCTCTTTTGGTTTGTAACTCTTCTTAAGAGTGTTTATGTAATTAGACTGTATCAGTTCCATCATTGTTGGGACAAAAGACCTGAACAGAAGCACCTTATGCAAGAAAAAGGCTTTAATTTGCTTACAGATTAGAGGAGAAATTTCATCATGGCAGGCCAGTGTGGAAAGCAAGCATCACATTGCAGTGCAAGAAGCAGAGAGAGAATATGATGGGGGGCCAGGATGTAACACCTCAAGGCCCGCCCACAGTGACGCACTTCCTCCAGCAAGGAGGTTCCACAACCTTCCCAAATAGCACTACCATCTGGGTCAGGAACCTGTGGTGGTGTTTTACATTCAGACCACCACACGGACCCTCCCGCAACGTGAGGGTGGACTGTAAGCTTGTTGGCTGTGTACTACATGCATTGAGGATAGGATCAGATTTCAGTCTTTTTAAGAAAATCTGTATTTGAAATAAGATCTTGAATTGAAAATGAAAAAAATCTGATTAATATTTGTTGACTTTCATTCCTTACTATATGAGTGACTCTCCATCTTCCTCTGAATATTGATCTACTGAGCAGTATCCTACCACCTTCAGCATAATGTCTCTTCCCTTTGTGGCCCTCATGTTCCAGTGTCATGTTAAAGATACAGACTGTGTTAAAATCAAAATGGTGATTCATTTCATTAACAGTGTTAACAAATTTCATTAGCATAATTAGCAAAAGGTCAAATCATGGTTGCTGTTGTCCTGTGTTGAGGTTAGTCTTTCCAGAAATAAAAGAACCCACCTCTGGCCTCAGTGGCTGAAACTGGGGTGGGCACAGCAGAGCTTAGCTGACCAGGACGGTGCGGTGCTGGAGCTGGGAAGATGGTGGTCCTCCACTGTTGGCCTTTTTAGTCTTCGTTTCTCTTTTAGGTTCCCTGTTCCCGTGTGCCCCTGTTCAGGACCTACATAGGGCACACAGCGATAGCAGTTGTCTGCAAGCACTTGAATGCTGACGTGGAAGAGTGCTTTGGCCTGCTTTGTACAGTGTACAGTGTACAGTGTAGCCCTGCTGTGTGAACATGCTGTGTTAGCTAAAGAAAGCACCAGAATGCGCATTCCTTGTCTCAGGTGACGCTCAAGTAGCAGTGAGGACACAGTCAGGGTGCGTGGTGCTCAGACACTGCTGCTTCTACCATAGGCCTCCCCATCCTTTGCCATTCTTTCTTTTTTTAAATATTTTTGTTTATTTATTTATTTGAGAGTGACAGACAGAGAGAAAGGGGCAGAGAGAGAGAATGGGCACGCCAGGGCCTCCAGCCACTGCAAACGAACTCCAGATGTGCATGCCCCTTGTGCATCTGGCTAATGTGGGTCCTGGGGAATTGAGCCTCAAACTGGGGTCCTTAGGCTTCACAGGCAAGCGCCTAACCGCTAAGCCATCTCTCCAGCCCTGCCATTCTCTTTTAGTTGTTTGGAGACCTCGTCTTACTATTGTACCTAGGCTGACATGGACCCTCTGGACTCTTTAACAGTCCTCTTGCCTCAGCCTCCTAAGTATCTGAGACTACAGGTACCTGCCGCTGTACCTGGTTTCTTGGCTATTTTTGAAATGCTGTGGCTCAGTAAATTTTGGGATTAAATTTTTGTTTATCAAGTCATTTAAGCATATGTCTGACTCCCTCATTGAGGTAGCTTTTATAGTCACATGGGATTTCGGTCCACTGCCAAAAAAAAAAAAAAAAAAAGACTTGGAGACAGCTGCTATTGAAGAGTGACAGTCAGTAATTACTAGCTAAGTATTCCCAGAGTGTGGTCTAGAGACAGTGGCCGTGGCACTTGCCTGGAATACTCTTTTTCACTTTTATTTGTTTACTTTTTTGGGGTACTTGGTATAATGTACAGGGTCTTAGGCATGCGAGGCAAGCACTGTACCACCTAGCTACATCACCAGTCCCTCAATACTCATTTAAAATACAGATTTCTGAACATTTCCTTTGCCCCACCTCATCTCCGAATTTTAGGACTTAGTTGAAATCTTGGTTTATCTTTATGTACACTTAAAACATTTTTTTGTTTATTTTTATTTATTTATTTGAGAGTGACAGAGAGAGAAAGAGGCAAATAGATAGAGATTGGGCGTGCCAGGGCCTCCAGCCACTGGAAACGAACTCCAGATGCATGCGCCACCTTATGCATCTGGCTTACATGGGTCCTGGGGAATCAAGCCTCGAACCAGGGTCCTTAGGTTTCACAGGCAAGCGCTTAACCACTAAGCCATCTCTCCAGCCCTTTATGTACACTTTTGAAGACCACTTTTCTGGATATTTTCTAGTGTCTTAGCAGAAAGCAAGTGAAGAAAAAGCATTTTAGGTTCTAGTATCCTTCTTTGCCTTCAGTTATTGCCAACATCAGGGGCAGCGGAGATGACTCAGTGATTAAAGATACTTCTTGCAAAGCCTGCCCTCCCTGGTTTAGTTCCCCAGCACCCACTTAAAGCAAGATGCAAAAGATGGCATGCACGTCTGTGATTCCAACACACCTATGACCACGGGAGTCAGAGCCAGGAAAATCCAAAGCTCACGGGCCCACTAGTCTGATGTTCCACCGAAGTCTCCTGTTGGCTTGTGGTGGCAAGAAACCTTGTGTCAAAGAAGGTGGAGCGCAGCTACCCGAAAGTTGTCCTCTGACCTCCCCCACATGTGCACCATGGCGGTGCACACACAAATACAAATAAAATTAAAAACTACTGGCAGTATTGATAGCTACTGTTTCTAATTAAAATTCAAATGGAGAAGAGAAATAATAGCCCCTGCCCAGTAAATTCAAAGCTTCTAATCATAAGCCACTCAGGAGCTTTGGAAATGTACCTGAGTCTCTGAATTAGTAGTAGTCTTGATGATAACTAGGGCTCTTTAAATGTGTGTGCGTGTTAACTCTCCTCATTGGAAAAGCAGGGGTAGGAAGGTCATCCTACTAAGAGATGACCTCAGCCTTACTTCAGTTTGTAGCTAATGAGGAGAACGTAGCTCAAGGTTTCCAAACCTCACAACCACAGGAACGACTCCAGAAGTTAAATCCAGTGGTTACTTCTCATTTATACAGAGTGCAAAAAGATTTCCCATGAAAAGGGTTATAGTTGCTGTAGTGGTTTGTCGATAACAGGGCTGTGTTACAGTATTCTCTAGACTCTAAAATGATTTATAACATTCAAGGAGAATGTTTTAGAGACTTGATTAGAAAATAATGGTTGTTCTTACTGAATAAACTTTGTAAGAAAATGATTTTCTAATTGAAGAATACAAGATTGAGAATAAATGTTTAAAATTGCTTACTGTCTTTTGTTTCTACATTAAAGTTCACTGCACTAATTTTATTAAGTAACAGGCATGTAATTACATTTAGAAACACATCTCTTGTAATTTTCCCCTAAGCTAAAAAGTATGCTTAAGAAAGAAAAACAACCAAAATTCTTTTAATACTTTTTTTTTTTTTTGCCTCCTCTAAAGGTGGTCACTGATACTGATCAGTTGTGTATTTTATCTCCTCTGTAAATAATCTAAGTTTGTATGTCATGTCAGTGGCTACAGCTGGGAAGTTACTTTTAAATTTTGAAATCCTATCTGATATTGAACCCCATCTTATTGGTAGAGGAGATGGTCTGATTGATAAGCAGTCCATTGAGGAAATAATTTGAAAACAATCGATTGTTTAGTTGCTTTCACTTCCGGATTTGTGATTGTAACAGAACAGACTGATACGAATATAATGGGACTGTCTTCTTTTCCCATAGCATTAAAACTTCCTTTTGGCAAAACGACAGTGATGCATTTGGTGGCCAGAGAAACATTGCCAGAGCCAAATTCTCAAGGTAAGCCATGCCTCCCTCAGCCACAGACAGACATTCAAAAAATGGCTGATTTTTCTTGGATACTCTGAGGAAAGGAAGTTCTCAGTTTATGAGTTGAACTTGTCAAGTGTCAAGAAAATAACAAGACATTTTGAAGCATATTAAATTAAGAGCTTATTTATTACAGGCTTATACTTTTTTTCAAAAGCACACACTGAGAAAACCGAATGTATCTCAGTTATACTTAGATAAGTTCCGTCCTCCCCAGATACGGCATTCTTGTAAACCAAGTTCCTGTCCATTCTCCTAGGTCAGAGGAATCGGGAAAAGACTGGGGAGAGTAACTGTTGTGTGATCCTGTAACCACTGTGCCTCGCGTGCTGTGTGTGACGCAGGCCTTGTTTCCATGCTGCTGGGACGAAGAGACCCATAGCTTCAGACCTGTGGTCGAGTCTGCTTGCACATCTGTGGACTGAGTTACTCATGAACATTGTCATCTTTTCTCGTGAAGTAAAAAGAACCAAGAACATTTTTTCACTATGATTTTTTAGTTCTTGTATTTCTTGTTTATGTTGAACAGTTTTAAAACATTTGAATGCAGTCGATCTCCAGGGGAAAAGTTAACAAGTTATCTTTCATAGCAGAAACCATTTTGTTGCTACAAAAATTTTTCATCACCAGAACTAATAAATCAAGTGTTCCAAATACAATTTGCACTAAAAAGATAAAAAAAGAGTGACATTACTTTCCTCCTCATCAGAATCTCTGAATTTATGGTACCTAGAAATACTTGTGTGTACAATCCACACTGGAAGACACTCAGCAGTCCATGAAGTTAATGACTGGGCCAACTTGAGAGGGGAAAATGGAAAAGAAACTAAAATGTTGAGTGAATTCTACCAAAGTCAGCCATGGTGGCTGTCCTGGCACAGAATACTAAACAGTGTGACTATTTTCACCACAACAAATGAAAAAACAAAATGTGCCTGTTGTTCAAAGCGCTCACTCAGCAGAGGCTGCTGAAACTCTTTTTCCCTCTGACATGCCCAAGCGCTCTGGAGGCTCGTCGCTGAGTGCTCTTGTAGACAGCACAGAGGGCCGAGAGGGCGTCCCTGGCCTTAACGTGGAGGTGCCCGGCGCTCAGAGGCACCGAGCAGGAACATTAGAAAACCTCAGCGACGGATCTGTTTTATGTATTTGCATATCAAAAAATGAGATTTTTTTGCCGCAGTTATTGCTCATCTGTGACTATGTCCCACGTCATGCTTACTCACTTGAGTGCAGATGAATTCTTTCAAGTCTCCACAGTACTTAGTTCATTACTTTCTGTAGTTTGCATCAGTGCTTGCAAGTGTATTAAAATCAAAAGCTGATTTTTAAGGCATACATGGTTAATAATGCCACTCTTATTTTTACCAATAATTTAAAGATTGATATGCTAAAAACAATTTGCACAGCACTAAAGCATGAGCTAGTTTCATCTAAACCTGTAAAAACAAATGAAAGATTTTATATTTTTTTCGCTGGGAAGAAATTCTTCCTGGATGAAATTACAAATATGTGTAGACTATATTTAATAAAGACTTATAAAATACCTAACTATAGAATTAAATATAGATTGGCGTGTAGTATATAGAACAGTACTCCATATAAATAACTTTAGCCTTTTTAAAAATGGAGTTACAGGCTGACATGATGTTCTGTATTTAATAAGTGTCCTCGCTCTTACAAACATCAAGCGTACATGGGTTCCAATGGTCAGCTTTGTTTAAATGCAATCAGGTTATCTTATTCGTTGTTACTGCTTTCATGGAAAGGCTTTATATGCCGTAGGTCTACAAAAATACTGTTCATACTGATCAGAATTAAATTTGTATAGAGCAGAGTTTTAAAATGAATGTAAATAGCACTAAACATTTCCTTTCTGCAACCTGTACTTACGGATTCTTTCTGTAAACTAAATAAAAAAATTGTAGTGCATTTTGGTGGTAATTTCAAAGGTCTTGATTAGGTCAATAACTGTTTAAGCATTGTCTCATCTATGTTAAAATTGTTTTCTGCTCTTATTTCTAAATCTTTTCAAATCCATTAAATACTGTTCTGTTGTTGGTTTGGGAACATTCCCTGTGCATCCTAGTATTTAAGCTTTTGGATTTGTGTACAGTCACAGCACTGAGTGGAGTCACGTGATCCTTGTTATCACTGATGTTACATGTGATAGATGTTGAATATGCATATGCTCTGTTGACTGGCTGAATGTGCATTCTGAAGAATCTGGGAGTTACTTAACTGGGTGATGAGCCATCCATGGCTGTGTTCTTTTGTAAAAACAATTACTGCTAATTATTTTTCATACTTATTTTGAGTCTAATTAATCTTCTGTCTTTTCCAGTTAAGGACTATCAGTTAATTATGATTGCATTTTCATTATAGTTAAAAATATTCTCTATTGATTTCCAGTATAGTTTTATGTGTGTTCCCATCTTATATATTTCCCTTTCATAAGACTTCAGCTTGGAGTTTGCTAAATGGGATAAACTGGCTCATTAGTGAAGAAAGAATTATCTTAATATCATAGTTGTACAAAATTAAAAAAGAATTAAAGCTAGCAGTAAAATTATATGCTGAAAACACCAAAAGTTTAGATTCATTAATAGTGTATACATGAAAAATACGCAGCTCTCCCTTCAGAAAGTATTCCTTGGACTACTTGGTGGTTAAAATATTGATTACATCCAAGACTGTGGTGAAAGATCCCTCTGCCACACAAAGAAGAGCTCACTTTCTCAAAAGTGACAGGCCCACAGATCCAGGGATGCAGAGAAAGCCTGGGTGTGGGCCTTTGTCCTGCCCCCCCTCAACCCCGCATCTAAGTCATCTCTTGCCTGAAGTGTCCTAGCTTTTTAAGTGCCCTAGTCAAGGCAGACCTCTTCCTTTTCAACCTCAGCATGCCCCCTGATCTGAACTGTTGGCTTTCTCTTCAAAATTCATTGTGGCTAACATCCTCATTCCAGTTAAACAAGAGTTTGTCATGACAAATATTTCTCCTACTTTTCGAAGTCATCTTGTCTGATGCTGCAGTCATTTCTGCTAGCTGGTTGTGGTACACAGCGTTTCATGTGCAAAGAACCAGGACTTTCTTCACCTGTTGCAGAATACTCTTCTGTTAAGTGACTTCACACTTTGGGTGTATTTTCTGATCCTTTCTCTCTCGACTCTTTCCTTTGTCCAGTTTCTTTTCTGATGCATCAGTAAAACTCACGTCTCCAGTCTCTACTCTGTTTTGTTTTACCAAAATCAAAGAGAAGTGACTGCCCACAATCAGCTTCCCTGGGCTTTTGTGCCGTCCTCGGTGGGCACGAACGCAGGCATCCCAGTTTCCCCACTGTCGTCGTGGACCGTGCTGGCAGTTACCCGGCACCGCTTCAGACCGAGATGGGGTGAGGCCCCTGCACCCGGAAACTAGGTTGTCAGCTGTCTCCCCATGCCCCTCACTCCCCTGACTCCCACACACCTCTCTCACACAAAGAATTGCTGAAAGAATTCACAAGCAAAATAAGTGAAAGCTGTCTTAACACTTCAGTATCACAGTGTGTGCTCTTTGACAGCGATGCCACACGTCTGTATGCTCTCTTCACCATGACGGTTTTCAAGATCCGCAAGTAGGCACAGTAAACCCAGGTTTGGGAAAAGCAAATGTCAATCATATAGGCTCGAGCCAGGGTGAACACACAGACACACACAGACACACGTCCTGAAGTGGCTGCGAGGGAGCTGCTTTTCAAGCGTTCCGAGCAGATTCGTCACTGGTTTTGGAATGTGACTGTTACCTGTGGCTCAGGCAGCGCATGACTTTTCTACACATGCTTACGAAGCTAGTTTGGCGTAGGCCAGGCCACCAGGCAGTGGGAAAAACTCATAACCGAAGGCAGAGGGCCGGCTCACCAAAGGGGCTTCCGTTCGGCTCCCTGGAGTCACATGTCAGAAGACAGGAGGGCCCATTCTCTCCCATGTCCTTGAGGGACTGGCTTCCTCCTCTTTTCCCCTTGTTCTCCCTGGGACATCACTTAACTGAGTTCCACTAATTAGTGTTTTTAAGAAGCATTTTTATAATTCACTTTGATATTATTCCCATCCTCAAATTTCAATACCATGAAAGTAGCCGGGCTTGAGTGTGAGGTCTGTGTATGAGCAGGGTAGGTGACTTTAGACACCTTATTTAACATTTGGGCTTCAGTTTTCTCATGTGTATTGTTAATATCTGTTTGGTAGGTTGAATATAAGGTTGCCTTTTGAAGATTTAAAGCATCCCTTTGCCCAAAACGTTGCATGGGAAAAATTCTGAAAAGGCTTCACTTTGGAAATAAACTGCTAAGCATTAGTGTCCATCCACAGCATTAACTATGAAAGCAGTTTACAAAGGTCAGAGGACATGGGGATAGCTCTGTTGGGCAAAAGGAGACAAGAAGGGGAAAATCTCTAAACTGAGTTTTGTGGTAGAAGCTGAGGCCCCAACAATTCAGTGAGACGTGGCTTCAGGTGTACACGCACCGGGGCCTCCAGCCACTGCAGACGAGCTCCAGACGCGTGCGCCCCTTGTGCATCCGGCTTACGTGGGTCCTGGGGAATTGAACCTGGGTCCTTTGGCTTTGGAGGCAAGCAGTTTAACTGCTAAGCCATCTCTCCAGCCCTGCAAACTCAGTTTTAATAACACCCGAGTCTATGAGTGGACATAAGGGGTTGGCACCCAATGTCAACCTCTGGCCTCCATAAGCGTGAACATACATGAACACACCCATACACACGTGTGTGTCTATATTTACAAACATATACAGACATGCATACACACTATACACATGAAACACACACATAAGAACATATGGAACATAGGAGAAACTATGTGAAAGTGCCTTATATTTGTATTTTGTATGTAATGTGACTAAACTACCTGACTAGACAAGAAGATCATGGCTTTCCATGGCAAAGACAGTGTGAACTCAAAGGCTCTAGGGACCTGCCTGAGTTTCCTGTTGCCACTGCAACAAATGACCACAGACTTGGTGGCTTAGGACAGCGCAGAATTTTCATCTTGCAGTTCTGGAGGTCAGAAGTCTTCAGCAGTAGTCACCGCCCTAAGGTGCAGGTGACGGCACGGCTGCGTTTCTTTCTGCAGGCTCGAGGTCATGCTTCCCAGCCTCCTTCGCTATCTAGAGGTCCTACCTCCGTCTTCCCAGCCGCCGTGTGGGCTGGAGTGCTTCTCACACTGCCTTGCTCTGACCCCAACACAAGTTCCTTTTCCACTTTGAAAGACCCCGGTCACTACAGTGAGCATCATATGAATGATACAGGATGACTCCGTCTACTTAAGAATATTTATTTGTGAGACAGAGAAGGAGAGAGAGCTTATAGGTGTACCAGGGCCTCCTCCCACTGTAAATGAACTCCAGACTCATGCACCACTTTGTGCATCTGGCGCCACGTGAGCACTGGGAAATCTAACCGAGACGACAAGCTTTGCAAGCTGGCACCTTTACCTGCCGAGCCATCTCTCCAGCCCAGTTCCCTTTACTTTAAAGCCTGCTAATTATTGACCTCAACCCCATTGGCAACTAAAATTCCTCTGCCATGTAATGTAACACATTCATGGGTTCTGAGGATTAGAGTAGGGACAGTCTGGCTACCACGGTGCCATACGTTCCTAGTGCACCTCGGAAGATAGCAGGAGGTCACAGGAGGGACTCTTTGAGTAGATACATGCCCACCCCGAATCCTGGCTCCACAATCAACCAACAAAGGAAGCTCGGAAGAGTTATGTGGACTCCACTCATGTATAAAATGAGGAAAATTATGTATATTTTACTGAGTTGCTGGTGCTATACTAATATGATAGCCCCAGGGTGTGTAGTACTGCCCAGTGAATGTCCCATCCAGTATCTTCCCAAATCCTACAGGTCTTAACGAAAACTGCCTGCCAGTAGGGGAAAATTTTTCTCAACTGATTTTTCTTACATTGTTGAAACTTACTTTTTGGTATTATTCTTATGCTTCTCCATCAGTACAGCCAATAAACTTTTGTTAGCTTATCGTACAAGTTCCCTCTTCTGTATTAGTCAGCTTCCCATCACTATAACAAAATACCTAAAAATGAATTAACTTCTAAGAGGAAAGGTTTGTTTTTGCCAAGATGCAACAACAGGGAAATAAATGTTCTGCAGAGACAACGTGAGCTGCACTCACGTAGAGACCTAGGGTCTTCATAGTTCACACTGCTTCATTCTCACTTTCCTCCAGTTCAGCCCAGCAACTTAATTTATTATGTTACAGGGCCTCTCACAGTTCAGGCTGGTCTTGAACTCACTATGTAGCTGAAAATAATCTAGAACTCCTAATGCTCCTGCCTGCACCTCCCAAGTGCCAGGTTGGAGGTGGGCATCACCACGCCTTGCCCCTAACTCAGCTTTAGAATATGTTTTTCTCAAAATAAGAAGCCAAGGCATGGTGGTGCACACCTTTAATCCCAGCAGAGGTAGGAGGATTACCCTGAGTTCAAGGCCACCCTGAGACTACGTAGTGAATTCCAGGTCAGCTTGACCTAGAGCAAGACCCTACCTTGAAAAAACAACAAGGCAGTAGAGTGATTAGGTTTCCTATTTGGGGATGTTTTCTTCCTCAGCCTGGCACATCAGCCCCTCTTGCCCCTGTCTGACAGTGGTCTGTATATCCAGGGTGCCCGCTTCTGAGAGCACTGCACGCCTCCCATGGGCATGGGCCACTTTCCCTCTTCTGTCCCTTCATCCTATCTTCCCGATGGGTGCGAAAGCCAGTCACAGCCGTGACTTAGGAATCTCCATGGCTGGATCATTGCAATGTGTCAATTTGACTAGGCCACAGGAAGCCCAGGTCTTTGGTCACACACACATCACTCTAGCTTTGGGGAGAGAGGAAGGGTTGGATGAGATGAAGCCTAAAACCTGTAGTCTGAGTGAAGCTCATGTCCCTCCCCCTGCTGGGGCAGGCCTCACCCAAGCCCTAGAGACTGCGTACAACTGTGAAGGCTGATCCTGTCTGGCCTAAAAAAGTTTCTGATTCGTGCAATTGTGATGTAACTTGACAGATAGGATGGTGCAGTGGTCAGCTCCACGTTGCCGGGATGACCCTCCAAACCAGACACCGTTGATGGGAGGAATGGGATTTACTTCAGGCTTAGAGATCCAGGGGAAGTTCTGTAACGGCAGAAGAAGCTGGCCTGCTTTCACAGATCCAAGCAGTGAGAGAAAGAGACAGCACCACCACCAGTACCACCTGCAACCACAGGCAGCGAACCCAGGCAGAACTCACTCTGCAGACCTTAGGCTGGAATTCAGGTCCGCGCCCAGGGACACTCCCACCCCCATGGCAGGAGTCTGCCTGCTAGGGACAGAAGCTGCGAACTCAATTCAGATTCTTCCTGCCTGGTTCCTCCCCGGTGTAAAAAAAAAAAAAAAAAAAAAAAAAAAAAAAAAAAGTTGCTCCTGCCTGATGGCCTTCAAACTGGGACACTGCCCTTTCCTGCCTTTGGACTCTGCCTGGCTGGCTCGTACTTTTGGAGTGGACCTGCACCATCGCCCTCCGGGGCTCCACTCAGACCTTGGGCTTTCCAGCCTCTGCGACTGTGGGAGTCACTTCTTGTAACAAATGTCTTTCTCTGCCCATATCTCATTGGTTCTGATTGTCTGGAGAACTCGGCCCAATAAATGGGAACCTTAAATGTGCTGGAGGACCTATTAATACAATAGCTCCCAGGGAGAGCTGTCTTCAAAGACCTTATTCAGTTCCCTCTTTCTCTTCCTCAGCCTTCTCTTCCTCATGCTCTTCTTGCTTGCCTCTTTCTTTCCTTCCTTCCTTCCTTCCTTTCTTCCTTTCTTTCTTTCTTTCATTTCTTTTTTCACCATTAGGGTTTGAATTCAGGCCCTTGTACATGCTAGGCGACTGCTGTACCAGTAAACTCTATCCCTGGTCTAGTCTCATTTCTCCTTTCTTTTCTCTCTTTTCTCTCTCTCTCTCTCTTGTTTGGCTGTCTATGTGACAGGGAATGTTATGTTCTCTGACAGCAGTAGTGTGGCAATATTACCAGATTATTACAGCCTTAACCAATAAATAACTCTTTCAAAATATTCAAAATATTGAGTGTTTCCTGGGCATCAAAACTTAGGGGAGCCATTAGGATTCCAAAACCATGAAGTGATTCCTGCTTTCAGGGAAGCCCGTGGTCAGGCGGGGAAAGTTGACACACAGAACTTCCAAACCAGCAATTGTGATGTAACTTGACAAGATAGGATGGTGCAGTGGTCAGCTCCACGTTGTCGGGATGACCCTCCAAACCAGACACCGTTGATGGGAGGAATGGGATTTACTTCAGGCTTAGAGATCCAGGGGAAGTTCCATAACGGCAGAAGAAGCTGGCCTGCTTTCACAGATCCAAGCAGTGAGAGAAAGAGACATCACCACCACCAGCACCACCTGGCAACTACAGGGCAGTGAACCCAGGCAGAACTCACTCTGCAGACCTTAGGCTGGAATTCAGGTCCGCGCCCAGGGACACCCCCACCCCCATGGCAGGAGTCTGCCTGCTAGGGACAGAAGCTGCGAACTCAATTTTCATAACACCTGAGTCTCTTGGGGGACATAGATTCAAACCATCACAGGTGTGTGCATATGATATATCATGAGGATGCAATGCGCAGGTGCCTAACCCAGACTTGAGAGCATGATGCCCAGTGGATGCTAGAAGTCAGCAGGACTTGACGTCAGTGTTCATAGCAAAATAACTCACCAAGGTAGGAATGAGCCAAGTGTTCAGTGGTGGATGAATGGAGAAAAAAAGGTGGAACGTGGACAAATAGTGGAGAGGAGCTGGAGAGATGGTGTTGCAGTCAGGTTCACATTGCTGGCAGAAATCACTCGACCAAGAGCAGCTTTGGGGGAAAAAAAAGGGGGGGGATATTTTGGCTTACAGACTTAAGGGGATGCTCCACGATGGCAGGGGAAATGATGGCATGAGCAAGGGTGGACATCGCCCCCTGGCCAACATCAGGTGGACAATAACAACAGGAGAGTGTGCCAAACACTGGCATGGGGAAACTGGCTGTAACATCCATAAGCCCGCCCCCAACAATACACCACCTCCAGGAGGCGTTAGTTCCCAAACCTCCATCAGCTGGGAACCTAGCATTCAGAACACCTAAGTTTATAGGGGACACCTCAATCAAACCACTGCAGATGGCTTAGCAGTTAAGGCACTTGCCTGCAAAGCCTAACGACCTGGGTTCCATTTCCTAGTACCAACATAAAGCCAGAGGCACAAAGTGGTGCATGCATCTGGAGTTTGTAGTGACTGGAGATCCTGGCATTTCCATATTCTCTACCTTTCTGTCCTCTATCTGCTTGTAAATAAATAAACAAATATAATTTTAAAAAACGGGGCTTAAGAGATGGCTTAGTGGTTAAGGCACTTACCTGCAAAGCCAAAGGAGCCAGGTTCAATTCCCCAGGACCCACGTAAGCCAGATGCATAAGGTGGCACTTGCATCTAGAGTTCATTTGCAATGGCTGAAGGCCCTGGCACACCCATCCCCCCCCCCTCTCTCTTTCTCCCTCTCTATTTTTTTTTTTTTTTTGTTTTTCGAGGTAGGGTCTCACTCTAGCCCAGGCTGACCTGGAATTCACTATGGAGTCTCAGGGTGGCCTCGAACTCACGGTGATCCACCTACCTCTGCCTCCTGAGTGCTGGGATTAAAGACGTGCGCCACCACGCCCGGCTCTCTCTCTCTATTTGCCTCTTTCTCTATCTCTCAAATAATTAAAAATTTATACTTTTTTTTTTTTTTTCAGAAATGAAGCCAGGCATGGTGGCACACACCTTCAATCCCAACACTTGGGAGGCTGAGGTAGGAGGATCGCTGTGAGTTCGAGGCCACCCTGAGATTACATAGGGAATTCCAGGTCAGCTTGGGCTACAGTGAGACCCTACCTCGAAAAACCATAACAAAATAACAAACAACAACAACAACAACAACAAAAAACCCAGAAATGCTTAAAATGGCACATTTTGTGTTTTATCTGTGACAGGGCTGGGGATGTAGTTCAGTGGTATAGAGCTTAGGTGGCATGTGACAGGCCTTGAGCTCCAGCCTCGCACGAGCAAACAAACAAACGAAAGTCCATCCTGCGCTAGGCAGGATGAGAAGCCTGGGTGTGGGGCGTCCGAGAAAGGGGACAGGGCAGGTGGCAGTCAGCACAGGAAATGGAATCACGGAGGCCGGGTCCATGCTACGTGGCTTTGGATGGAAATAATTAAGAAAGCCGAGGCTGGGAAAGTGAGTGAGGAACAAGACGCGGGGAGGCTTGCCAGCGATTCTGACATCGCGGCTCTGCAGGAACATTTGTACAAGTCCGCCCTGTCCACGTCCACGTCCCCCGGGCTGAACTCGGCTGTCAGCTTGGCATGCTTCTGTCCCTCTTTCTATTGTGATAAATTATACATTCCTTTGTTCTTGCGGAAAATGCTTATTATAGAGAGTTGAAACATCGGAGATACAAAAAGAGACGAAAGTGTCTCGTGAGACTGCAGTCCCATCTCCCATAAATACCAACGCCAACTGAATACTTTCTTTTCATGAGGATGGGCGAATTGGGCGACAAGCAAACTGCTTTCCTAAACTTGGAGTCACAAATAGCAGCTGTTTCTAATGTCTCAGGCATTTAATTTTCTCTGCGCTTATAAAAGAAACCAGGGTGAAATGAGAAATTCTTAATGTCATGGAAGTTCCTCTCCCCAAACAGGCTCACTTCCTATGGTCTCTAAGACTAAGGAAAAGGGTAGTTGTAAGAAGAACAGGGGAGCTGGGAGATGGCTCAGCGGTTGGGGCACTCACCTTCAGAGCCAGAGGGCTGGGTTCAAGTCCCCAGTGCCCACATAGAGCCAAGTGCACACAGTGGCACATGCACCTGAAGTTCGTCTGCAGTGGCTGGAGGCCCTGGCCTCTCTCTCTCTCCTTGTAAATAAATAAATTAAAATGTTTAAAATAAAAGGCTGGAGGGATGGCTTAACGGTTAAGGCACTTGCCTGCAAAGCCAAAGGACCCAGGCTCAACTCCCCAGGACCCACATTAGCCAGATGCACAAGGGGGCGCATGCGTCTGGAGTTCGTTTGCAGTGGCTGGAGGCCCTGGAGCATACCCATCTCTCTCTCTCTCTCCCTCTTTCTCTGTCAAATAAATAAATCAATAAATAATAAAATATTTTTAAAAAATATTAAAAATAAAAAGAACAGGGAAAGAGAAAAAGGAGAGGCTGGGATTATTGTCAATTTCTTCGACTTTACTTGTCAATTTCAGATAATACTGATCAATTCCCTGTTCTGAAAGATGAAACTTTTATCAGTCCTTTTGTCTGGCTGGGGCTGTGCGCCCCTCCTCTACAGAAGATACGCCCAGCCGCTCTGTGGCACTGACGGGCGCCCCTGCCTGGCTAACCACTGCAGCTGAAATTCCCATGCCCGCTTGCCTCAGGGTGCAGATTGGATAGTCCTACAACCAACCTTCCTTCCTTCCTCCCTCCCTCCCTCCCTTCCTTCCTTCCTTCCTTCTTTTCTTTCTTTTTTCTTTCAAGGTAGGAGCTCACTCTATCCCAGGCTGACCAGGAATTCACTATGTCGTCTCAGGGTGGCCTCAAACTCACAGCAATCCTCCTACCTCTGCCTCCTAAGTGCTGGGATTAAAGGTGTGCACCACCATGCCCGGCTCTTTCTACTTTCTTTTTGAAATTTATTTTAATTTACTTGCAATCAGGGAGAGACAGGGAGAATGAATGGGCATGCCAGGGCCTCCAACTACTGCACATGAACTCTTGAAGCTTCTGCCACTTTGTGCATCTGGCATTATGTGGGTACTGGGGGATCGAACCCTGGGTCATTAGGCTTCACAGGCAAGTGCCTTAATAGCTAAGCCATCTC
The DNA here is from genome assembly GCA_036346955.1 of Dipus sagitta. Lineage (NCBI taxonomy): Eukaryota > Metazoa > Chordata > Mammalia > Rodentia > Dipodidae > Dipus > Dipus sagitta. The sequence goes on along the minus strand of CM070775.1, from coordinate 11,668,492 downwards.
TCCAGCACCCCTTTCTACTTTCATATCTTTTCTTTGCTTCCCCCCCACCCAGATTTCACATATGAGCTGCTATGATATTCCTTCTCAGAATGGCTTATTATATTTAACATGATGGTCACTAGTTCCATCTGTTTTCCTTTGAATGACAATTTCATTCTCCTTATGGCTGAATAAAATTCCATTGTGTATATATTTTCTTTTGTAATTTTTCTTTTTTACCTTCAATTTAATTTTTAATTACCATACAGAGTTTTAGGTAGCATTATGATATTTTCAATCAGAATTTTTTAAAAATATTTTTATTTATTTGAGAGAGAGAATTGGTGCTCCAGGGCTTCTAGCCACTGCAAATGAACTCCAGACACATGTACCACCTTGTGCATCTAGCTTACATGGGTCCTGGAGAATCAGACCTGAGTCCTTTGGCTTTGCAGGCAAGTGCCTTAACCACTGAACCATCTCTCCAGCCCCTATTTTTATTTTGAGGAGCTTCCATACCTATTTCCACAATGGGTCACTTGGATTTTTATTTTTTTTTTGATGTTTTATTTATTTATTTATGTATTTGAGGACAGAGAAAGGAGGGAGAATGGGCATGCCAGGGGCTCCAGCCACTTCAAATGAATTCCAGATGTATGTGCCATCTTGTGCATCTGGCTTATGTGGGTCCTGGGGAATCAAATCTGTGTCCTTAGGCTTCACAGGCAAGAGCCTTAACCACTAAGCCATCTCTCCAGCCCCTTGCTTGGATTTTGATGATCGCCTACTGGCCTTGAACTTGCCCTTCTCATTGCGAACCATTCACTGGGCATCTGCCGTATGCCAGACAGTGGGAAAGGCCCTGGGACAAGTGACACAATGCTCGTGGGAGTTGTGCTGCATCTCATTGCCCACCTCACTGGTCACGGAATGTCATCAACATATGGGCTACACTATTGCCTCTCTGTCCTTCCCCTCAGCTCCGAGCTCAGGTAGCAAAGGATGTCTCCTAGACAGTTCTTCTCCCCTAGAACTTCCTGGGCAGTTGCATGATGTGTTTAGAAAATATTTTGGGGGCTGGAGAGATGGCTCAGCAGTTAAGGTACTTGCCTGAAAAAGCCTAATGACCCGAGTTCGATTCTCCAGTACCCACATAAGCCAGATGCACAAAGTGGTGCATACATCTCGAGTTCATTTGCAGCTGCTTGAGGCCCTGATGTGTCCATATTCATTCTCTCTCTCTCTGTTTACAAGTAAATAAATAAGTAATTAAATAACAGAACATGTTTTGGAAATCATCTATATAACCTTCTTCTGGCCAAGAAATTATCAGCAGTTTGCTGCTTTGGACCACACAGACCATGATCCTGAGCTCGAGTCCATACCCTGGGCTCCAGGCTATCTACGTGTATCTGATACTGGGTATCCACTCGTTGCACAATCCCCTTCAAAGCCTTCTGGCCTCCTTCGTAGACCATACATGTGACAAGTAAAGAATCACATTGACTAGGCCCTCACCCAGCCAGAGTTCCAGTCAAGACTAAAATCCCTCTGTCCGGATGCCCCCAAGTGAGACTGTGGTTGACGACTGAATGTTTGCAAAGAGCAACTGAGTGTGAAGCACCGCGTTTTGCTGGTTTACAGGTCGAGGCAAGGACGGCGAGTTTGGCTCCGAAGCAGCGACTCCCTCATTTGCAGATGTCTTCTCGGTGTGGCCGCTTGCTGTGCGGCCCAGGTGGTGACACAGTTCTGCAGCACATTCACAGAATCCTTCCTGGAAGCTCAGATTAGAGGCTTATCCTTCCTCCTACCTAACGGCACTGCTAAGTCCTGTCTGCTCAAACTAGCTGCTATGGGGGCCTGGTTTCTGCAATTAGTTGGCCCTCCTCATGTGTGGTTTCTCTACTGAAAATGAGAAAAGATTGTTGCCTGTAATGAACATATACAGGCTCCATTTTGTTTGTTTTCTTGTACTGTTTGGATAAAACCCATTGTCTGGCCTTGAGAGCTGGCTGAATGGTTAAGGCACTTGCCTGCGAAGCCTAAGGACCCATGTTCTACTCTCCAGATCCCACGTTAGTCAGAGGCACAAAGGTGAGGCAAGTGCAATGTTGCACATGCCCACTAGGTGGCAAGTGTCTGGAGCTCAATTTCAGTGGCTGAGGCCCTGGTGTGCCAGTTCTCTCTCTCCCTGTCTGTCTCTCTCTCTCTTCAAAATAACAACAACAACAAAATGAATTTAAAAAGCCATTGCCTATGCTAGGCAAGTAGTGTACCTCTGAGCTAGGCCTCCAGCTGGACCCTTCATTTATTTATTTACAAGCAGGAAGAGGTAGAAGAGACATAGAACAAGACAGAATGGGCGCATCAGGACCTCCAGGCCACTGCAAATGAACTCCAGATGCATGTGCCGCTTTGTGCATCTGGCTTTGTGTGGGTACTGGGTAATCAAGCCTGGGTTATCAGGCTTTGGAGGCATTAACCTTAACTTCTGAGCCATCTCTCCAGCCCTGGACACGTCTTCTTTGTCATGATTCATGAAACAATACAGTCTAACAGCCATTTGCATAGCATTTGCACTGTGTTGGGCTTCATAAGTAACCTAAAGGCAAGTTAAAGTATACAGGAGGCGCATAAGTTCTACCCAAGTGCTTCAACACGCAGTGTTATCTAAGGGTCTTGAGCATCTATGGATTTTGGTGTTCATAGGGGAGGGTGGGAGTCCTGGAACTGATCCCCCAAGGATACTGAAAGATCCACTGTTTAACTCTGACCAATGGGCAATGCAAATCGAACTCTCCCTTTCCCCCAAGTCCCCTTGGGCTCGGCCCCTGGCTGGTGGAAGACATGCCCGTGTTGGGCTCCTGCCTTATCCTGATCTGTGGCCATGTGTTATCTGAGGCAGGCCTGGAGCTACCTCTGCCGGCCCCCAGAGCCTCCCTGTGGATCCACTGGCCACTCCCTGTGGATGGAAGACACGGCACCCAGATGGCAGCCTCTCACCTCTGCCCTGCAACAGACCAGCTCTCGTACTGGAGTAACTCGGCCTCAGGGAGTGTCCTTTGCTCTAATATGTGCAAATTGGATCACCACTCACTATCCTCCCTTCCAGTTCTGAGATTAAGGCTCAACACTCCAAGAAAGGGTCGGACAGATGGCTTGGCCATTAAAGGCGCTTGCTTGCAAAGCCTGCTGGCCAGCGTTCAATTCCCAAGTAAAGTTCAATACCCATGAAAAGACAGATGCACAAAGTGGTACATGTGTCTGGTGTTCATTTACAGCAGCAAGAGGCCCTAAGAGCATCCAGAAGCAGTCTCTTAAGTAAATTAATAGAAATATATATATATTTTTAATTTTGTTTATTTTTATTTATTTATTTGAAAGTGACAGACAGAGAAAGAGGCAGATAGAGAGAGAATGGGCGTGCCAGGGCCTCCAGCCACTGCAAACGAACTCCAGACGCGTGCACCCCCTTGTGCATCTGGCTAACGTGGGTCCTGGGGAATCGAGCCTCAAACCGGGGTCCTTAGGCTTCACAGGCAAGCACTTAACCGCTAAGACATCTCTCCAGCCCAAGAAATATATATATTTTTTTAACTCCAAGAAAAACCACTTCTCTAAGTCAAGAGAGCTATGTGGATCTTAAACATATTTTATTGCAAATTTGGTGCCATCTTTATTTCCTCCTGCCTCTTCCTTCAAGGCTGACTGCACACAGGTAGAATTGTTTATTTCAGCCGCTGGGAAGAAAGTCCCGCCCGCAGGCAGAGCTGGGCACTGAGTGATGAGGGACAGGCCTTCCTGTCACAAGGCCGTTCCTCCTTATGGACGACGTAAACAACTTGCATGCGCTCAATTACCCAGTTTGTCTCCCGTGCCCTCCTGCCCACAGCGGAGGCCCGATTGGTGACAGTCCAAAGCAAGCTCTGGGTCCAGGGAGCAGGAAGGCAGCCAGCCAGGCCCAGAGGACAGAGGGTGGCCCCACCATGCTCATTAGCCGTCCTCCCTGCCAGCCAGCACCAGGGAGCCAAGGATGACAGAGCCTGGGGGATGATTGACTTGGCAGAGCAATTAGGCCACGGTGTGAACTCAGACCCAACTCTGGCCTTCGGAGAGTAAGAAATAAGACACCGTGGCAGAAGTCTCCTTGCCATCCTGCGGTCAAGGTTCCTTGGGGAACAAACCGTCCACCATTTCGGGCAGGCTCGGCAAGTCCTCCAAGGAGCACGTGACCTGAGGACTGCTCCACGATCTACTTCAATAATATGCCATTTTGGAACGCTTCCTACAGACCCCATCACAGAGCTGGAATGATGGGCACCTGTGTCGATGCTCTGTAAACATTAGCCGTCCACAGTGACAATATCAGTTTGGGTAGCAATGACAGGTGTGTTGATCCAGTTTAATAAATGGCACATCTGCAGTTAAAATTTTACAGGATTGTTTTTTTTGTTGTTGTATTTATAGGAATTTGAATTTATGGATGTTCTGTGCAAGTGATTTGTTTTTGGTTTTTTTTTTTTTTCTCTCCTGGTGAGTTAATCGTTCTTAGAGGCAGGAGCAAAAAACAGAAGATCTTTCTGCGCTTGATGTTGGCCAGAATCTCCTTGGCCTCCCTCTTGCAGAGGGGGTGAAGCCGGGTGTTTCAGATGTGCAGTTTCTATTAGCTCGTGCCAGGAGGGAAGAATTCAACACGGGAAGGGCTTGGGTGGCAGCCTGGTGACCCCTGTGGGGCTTCGCTCTTGGTTCCCACACCTGCTTGCTCTGGGGACTAGAGGAATCATGGAACCTTCCTGAAGCCCAGTGCCTGTCTCTGGTTGCGTAACAATAGCGGTCCCTGTTCGGGTCCCTGGATCCTTGGGGCTGCGGGGTTCCCCAAAAGCATCCAGGCAACCATGGAGAGCAGGGTTTTGAGCGGCTGTGAGCGCAAAGGGATGTACACACCTGAGAGACAACTTCAGAGAGTACTTCTGTTTATTCAATAGGGAAATGGGTTTACAGGCAGTTGAGAGCAGGAAGAGGGTTCTAAGGGGATTGGTGGGTTCAAAGGTTGCTAGCCGATGCCTAGAGACATTCATTCCAGCACTTAGGGAGAGAGTCAGGTGATCTACATAGTGGCAGGAAGAGGGTCGCAGGGGGATGGGCTGTGTGAAGGTTCTGGCTGATAAGGAGCTTCCTAGGCAACTGGCCAAAGGTCACGGGGCTATGGGCGAAGCCTAAGTTCAGGTGTGCCGGGCTTGGAGAGGGAGTGGCCTCCTGTAGTCCAGGAGTCCTTAGCCATGCCTGGCATCTCAGGCCCACCTCCTGAAGGCTCCAGCCTGTGCCTGGCAGTGCCCAACAGCAATACTGCCTACATCATGAAGTCATGATGGTGAAGGTTCCATCTCCTTCCCTCCATAAGTAGCCACTGGCCACAGTGTGGGTCAGACACTCCAGCCCTGCTGGGATCAGAGGAGGTTAAACAAAGAGGGGTGTAATTCAGTGACAGAGCACTTGGTTAGTATGTGTGAGGCTTGGGTTTGATCCCAGCAATGCACAAGTGTGTTCACGTGCACCCAGGAGAGAGAGAGAGAGAAAGAGAGAGAGAGAGAGAGGTGGATTGGAGGAGACTGCAGGGCTGCACGTACCTTGGTCATCATACCTAGATAATAACGAAGCCCTATGTGGTGGTTGGCATCAGCTGTCCCCCATAAGCTTATGCGTTCTGAATCAGCTCGTGGCAGTTTGGGAGGTGGAACCTCGCTGGGGGAGGTGTGTTATTAGGGGACAGGCCTAGGGCCTTATAGCCAGCTCCTCCTTGCTAGAGTTTGGCTCACTCTCCTGCTGCTGTTGACCACCTGATGGTGTCCAGGAGCTCACGTCCAGCCTCTGCGCTACATCTTTCCCCTGCCATCACTGAAGCTTCCCTTCGAGACTGTAAGCCAAAATAAAAGTCTGTCTTTCCATCAGCTGCGTTTGGTCAAGTGTTTTGTCCCAGCAATGAGAAGGTGACTACAACACCTCACGTAACTGACAGAGTGAAACAGGGTGTTAGGGGGTTCAAGAAAGTTCCTGAACCCCAAACCCTAGTTTCATGTCTACTTATAACCAAAATATTGGATAAAATAAGACTGAGAAGGATAATTATTAAATTTATTGAAGGAAGTACAGAAGGAAAATGAATACACCCACACGGTCTGAGAGTTCACATGGTGGGCCTGGAAGAAATGTGAAAAGAGAGTTAGAGAGGAGAGGAAAGAAAGTACCAAGAGCTCCTGCCATGTGGAGGAAGGAGGGGGTAAAGAGCCATGTGGAAGTGGGGGTCAGGGGGTTCTCCCCTCACCTCAGCCCAGCCGGCCGAGACAAGGGGAAACTCACCAGAACCTGGAGGTTCACGAGTGATGAACAGGCCACCAAGAGAAGCTGCCCTCCCTGGTGAACGTATTTATAACCTTATGGTGGTGGGTCCTATCTTCCAGCTCTGGTGAGCCAGAGAGACAGCCCATTGGTCTGGGCTAGGGGCCATCTCAGGAAGAGGCTAGCCATGACCCCAAGTTCTGGAGGCTGAACTTGACCAACCACCTAGGAAAGGGGACCTCCCTCCCAGGAGGGGCCCAGGTTGTTTGTGGAAAAGCAGATATAAGGAAGAGATAAGAAGTCAGATCATTCTTTAACAAAAACAAACTTTATTTTAATTTATTTACTTATTTGAGAGAGAGAGAGAGAGAGGGAGAGAGAGAGAGAATGGGCACACCAGGGCCTCCAGCCACTACAAACGAACTCCAGATGCATGCGCCCCCTTGTGCATCTGGCTTACGTGAGTCCTGGGGAATTGAACCGAGGTCCTGTAGCTTTGCAGGCAAACGCCTTAACCATGAAGCCATCTCTCCAGCCCGTCAGATCATTCTTGATCTCCAGCAAGTGCAAGTCACAGAAGGAAGACCTTCCTGCCTCTACTTTCAGGGGCCCAGTCACCCTAACTGCCTCACAAAGCTACTCGACTCCCTCTCAAGTGCACCCCTGTATCTGCTGTTTTCTACACAACCTAGCACAGCCAGCTGAGTCGAGTATTGCAACAAAACAACGTTGCCATGTTGTCATTCTTTCCCTTAGATTGCAAGAACTATGAGCATTAAAGCTAATATTTTTATGCAGTGAACTTAATATTTTATAGCTCAATTTATAATCATATTACAAATAGCAAGAAACATAATAGTTTATCATGCACATATTAAATCATTAGAGACAGATTCATTAAGGTGAAGTGTTTGAAAAATAAAGGGAAACTATATAAAATGAAAAATGTTTAATTGTGTATACTTTAAATTTTTTGTTTATTTATTTATTTGAGGGCAACATACAGAGAGAGAAAGAGGCAGAGAGAGAGAGAGAGAGAGAGAGAGAGAGAGAGAATGGGCGCGCCAGGGCCTCCAGCCACTGCAAACAAACTCCAGATGCGTGCGCCCCCTTGTGTATCTGGCTAACGTGGGTCCTGGGGAATCGAGCCTCAAACCAGGGTCCTCAGGCTTCACAGGCAAGTGCTTAACTGCTAAGCCATCTCTTCAGCCCCAGGGTGCTTTAGGACAAGCCCGACCAGATGGGGAAGCAAGCTGAGCTTCGCCATGCTGCTTTTCCCTCACGTTTGTCCACCCCGCCCCCCACTTTGCTGGCCTCCTCTTTTCCTTCAGGGCTTCTAGGCAGCATCTACCTCTCTGGCCAGTCTCTTCTCCCTTCCCCACACTGCTTACTATGATTTTTCTGGTAAAATGTCTGGCAGCCTTACTTCCCTGCTCAACCTTTTCTTTTTCTAAATTTATTTATTTACTTGAGAGAGACAGGGGGGGATGGATGCACCAGGACCTCCAGCCACTGCAAACGAACTCCAGATAAATGTGCCACCTTGAGCATCTGGTTTATGTGGGTCCTTGGTGGAGTGGCACCAAGATCCTGTGGTTTCGCAGGCAAACGCCTTAATGGCTAAGCCATCTCTCCAGCCCTTCAAACTTCTTCTTCTCAAAATTCCTATTGACTGTATAACAAGGTTCAAATTCATTAATCAGGCATTCAGATCTCTGAAAACATGACCTGAGTTCCTCTTCTAGTCTCCAAACATAAAATTACTAGACCCAGTCAGCAATTTATAATATGAAAGACCCCAGTGACTATAACTCAGCTGTGAATAGTCAGTTTGTAGAATAAGGATAGTTAAAATCTTGTTTTCTGGAACCAGTAATGTACCTTGGTGGTGGAATGTGTGCTTAACATAGGCAAATCCCTGGGCCCAATCCTTGGTATCAAATTTTTTAAAATACTATGTTTTAAAAAATATTGGGGGGCTGGAGAGATGGCTTAGCAGTTAAGGCATTTGCCTGCAAAGCCAAAGGACCCAGGTTCAATTCCCCAGGACCCATGTTAGTCAGATCCACAAGGGGGCACATGCATCTGGAGTTTGTCTGCAGTGGCTGGAGGCCCTGGCGTGCCCATTCTCTCTTTCTCTTTCTCCCTTCCTCCCTTCCTCCCTCCCCCTCTCTCTCCCTCTTTTTCTGTCAAATAAATAAAAATATATATATTGGGGCTGGAGAGATGGCTTAGCAGTTCAGGCACTTGCCTTAAAGCCTAAGGACCCAGGTTTGATTCTCTACTACTCACATAAGCCAGATGCACAAAGCACATGCATCTGGAGTTCGTTTGCAGTGGCTAGAGACCCTGGTGCACCCATTCTCTCTCTGTCTGTCTGTCTCACTCACACACAAATAAATAAATATAAAAAACAATAAAAAATTTTTTATTTATTTGCAAGGAGAGAGACAGAGGGAGACAAAGAGAGAGACAGAGAGAGAGAGAGAATGGGCACCAGAGCTCTCAGCTGCTGCCAATGATCTTCAGATGCATGCACCACTGTGCATCTGGCTTTACGTAGGTCCTGGGAAATCAAACTTGGGTCGTTAGGCTTTGCAGGCAAGTGCCTTAACCACTGAGCCATCTCGACAGCCCCCAAACTATTATTTTAAGACACTAGTATCTTACTTAGCAATAGATAACTAGAATCGGAATTAGTGTTAAGAGTGGGATGTTGACATTAGACACCCCAATACATCCAAGGGCTGGATACAGGTGCTCGCTTACAAAGCCTGCTGGCCTGTGTTCAATTCCCCAGCCACTTACCTGAAGCCAGACAAGCATTTATTTGCGGCAACAAATGGTGTACATGCATGTGTGTGCACACAGGCACACTTGCAAATAAATAAATAAATAAGGATAATGTAAGCTGGGCTGGAGAGATGGCTTAGCGGTTAAGCGCTTGCCTGTGAAGCCTAAGGACCCCGGTTCGAGGCTGGATTCCCCAGGACCCATGTTAGCCAGATGCACAAGGGGGCGTATGCGTCTGGAGTTCGTTTACAGTGGCTGGAGGCCCTGGCGTGCCCATTCTCTCTCTCTCTCTCTGCCTCTCTCTCTGTCTGTCACTCTCAAATAAATAAATAAAAATAATAATTAAAGAAAGAGTAATGTAAGCATTTGGGCTGGAGGCATATCTCTAAGCCAGAGTGCTTGTCTGGCATGTGCACAGCTCTGGACTTGATTCCCAGGACTGCAAAAGGAGCCAAACATATGGAGTCAGCATTACAACAGGCCATGGCCCGTAGAGTCTCAGGGGTTATCAGAAAATAGCTACTGGAAGCTGGAAAAACAGATTTGGGCAATGTCATAGCAGAAAGGTCAGAAAGCGTTTTACCTGCACTGATGAAAGCAAAAGTCTGTCCAGTGGCCAGCGGATTTGGCTAAATGGGATTTTGAGCAAAATATTGGACCTGCTAACTGATTAATTTTGTCATGTATGTGAAAAGACAGATAGTGAAAAATGAGTTAAAATGTGAGTAGTTTTGGTTTTTAAACACAATTTAGATGAAATAGAAAGAAGTCAGATCTTTCTGCTGTCAAAATTTGTAGGTTTTATATTCTCAGCCTCTCCATACAGCAAATTATTCTCAAAGTGCATGGTCTGAAAAGAGCAAAAGACTCTATTCAGGAAGCCGGTCTATTTTTAAGACTTCAGAAAGATTTGAAGCCATTCCCCACAGACCTCTCAGCTAGTCTTCCGAGACTCTTAAGGCACCTAACTCTCATCCCCAGCCAGGCATGGCGGCGTTTCAAAAGTCCCTGTGAGTGCGGCATTTGTTACCTCCAAGATGATTCCTAGGACATCCAGCCTTGTGAACAGGTGGAAACTGCATCAACTCGAACTGCCTGTGACAGGAATAATCCACAAAGGGGAAGAAACCTGTGGATCTCCACTCTTACATAGGCAGGAGGCAAGGCCAGGAAGTTACTCAGTTGCAAATGTGAGCTCGTCTCACAGAGGCAGAGCCTAGGACGTGGGGAAGAACTCTCTGGGAGCAGAACTTGCCCTGACTTAGACCTGGAGACGCAAACTAGCTGGAGCTCAGAGTACCGTGGCGGCTGTGCGCTTCCTATTTAGCCCTGTCCCCCCCCCCCCATGAGTGGGATTGTCTGTTATGGCTATCCCACACACCCCACTGTACACTGGGTACACATGGTGGGAAGGGTGCACATTATGATTTATATATTTTTAAAATATTTTATTTTTACTTATTTATTTGAGAGGGAGGAAGAGAAAGAGAATGAGAATGAATGGGCGTGCCAGGCCCTTCAGCCACTGCAGACAAACTCCAGATGCATGCTCTACCCTGTGCATCTGGTTACTTGGGTCCTGGGGAATTGAACCAGGGTCTTTTGGCTTTGCAGGCAAGTGCCTTAAGTGCTAAGCCAGCTCTCCAGGCCCCAAATTATATTTTATTATTTTATTTCATTGATTTATTTCCAAGGAGAGAGAGAGAGAAGAATGGGTACACCAGGGCTTCGAGTCATTGCAGACGAACTCCAAATGCATGTGTCATTTTGTGCCTCTGGCTTTACGTGGGTCCTGGGGAATCGAATGTGGGGCGTGGGTCTTGAGGCTTTGTCTTAACCACTGAGCCATCTCTCCAGCCCCATAGCCTGACTTAAAAAAAAAAGATTTATTTATTTATTTGCAAGCAGAGAGAGATAGAGAAAAGAGAGACAAACAGACAGAGAATGGGCACATCAGGGTCTCTAGCCACTGCAAACGAGCTCCAGATGCATGTGCCCCTTGTGCATCTGGCTTACATGGGTTCTGGGGAATTGAACCTGGGTCCTTTGGCTTTGCAGGCAAATAAATACCTTCCATCTCTCCAGCCCCCATAGCCTGACTTTTTAATGCTAACCTTCAGGGGAAACTCTGAGGAGGTTCCTTTGCATCTTAGCGTGATTTAGATGACAAGATCCTTACTTGTGCAAAGTGATCCTAATAAGGTTTTGCAAGCGTGAGGGGAAGACGTAATTTACTGTGCCCAGAGGGCAGATTGTGACAGATCATGTTTTCCAGAGACAGCCATAGCAATATGGCCATCCCTCCAGCGCTTCCGTTTCAGGAGCCTGTCCCTCCCTCCCTTATCAAGCGGTGAGGAGTGTTTCCCCCTGCCTCAAGTCTGTATTGGCCAATAGACTATGACAGAAGTGATGCGTATCTGTCCACTTGGGGGGTGTTGCAGTCAGCTTTGCATTTTTGCACAATGAACCCCACTGAAAGCAGTTTATGAGAGGAAAGGGTTTATTTTGGCTTACAGACTCAAGGGGAAGCTCCACGGTGGCAGGGAAAACAATGACATGAGCAGAGGGTAGACATTACCTTCTGGCCAACATCAGGTGGACAACAGCAGGAGAGTGTGCCAAACACTGGCTATAACACCCATAATCCTGCCCCCTAAACAATACACTGCCTCCTGGAGGTCCCAATTCCCAAATCGCCACCAGCTGGGGACCTAGCGCTCAGAACACCTAAGTTCACAGGGGACACTGAATCAAGCCACCGCAGGAATATAGTCCCTAAGCGTCACGCCTACTTCCACTTCCTGCCTTTAGACCATCTGCTTTCTGAACCCCACTGCCGTAATGTTCGAGAAGCCTAGGCTGCAGGAGGAGGCCGCAGCCAGCAGCCAGCACCAACTGCCAGTCACGTGAGCACACAATCGGGATGCCCAGCCCGTGCCAGTGCTGAACCACAAGACACTCCAAGTAAGAACCGCCCACCGAGCCCGTCAGCCCACAGGTGGTGAGAGGTCACAGCAAACTGTTTTTTTGTACACTAAGTTCTCAAGCGGTTTCTTATTCCCTCACTGCCTTATTTTTCTTTTAATTTTGCACCTAGTACATTTCAGAATTTTTCAAGAAATTGGGCTGAAGAGATGGCTCAGTGGTTAAAGGCGCTAACCTGCAATGCCTGATGACCTGGGTTCTATTCCCCTGTATCCACGTAAAGCCAGATGCACTAAGTGGCACATGTGTCCAGAGTTCGTTTGCAGTGGCAGGAAGCCCTGGTGTGCCCATACTCACTCTGTCTGCCTCTTTCTCTGTCTCTTTATCTTTCTGTCTCTCAAATAAATAAATAAAATACAGTTTATTTATTTGAGAGAGAGAGAGAGAAAGAAAGAGGCAGAACGAGACAGAAAGAGAGTAGGTATGCCAGGGCCTCCAGCCACTGCAAATGAATTCCAGACACATGTGCCACTTAGTGCATCTGGCTTACATGGGAACTGGGGAATTGAACTTGGGTCCTTAGGCTTCGCAGGCAAATGCCCTAACCACTAAGCTATCTCTCCAGCCCAATAAATAAAAAATATATATATTTTTGAGTTAGGGTCTCACTAAGCTCAGACTGACCTGGAATTCACTCTGTAACCTTAGGGTGGCCTTGAACTCATGGCGATCCTCCTACCTCTGCCTCCCAAGTGCTGGGATTAAAGGCGTGCACCACCACACGCGGCAAAATATTGTTTTAAAAAGTTATTTGTGCTACATGATAAATTGTAGGGTTGAGTGTGGATACATGTTCCAAATAATGGGTGACCCATAAGAAATGGCTTAAATTAGGGGTTGGCAAGCTTTTTTTTTTTAATGGTCAGGTAGAAAATTATGTCTTTGTTACAGGTACACAACTCTGCCGTTGTGGCGCAAAAGCAGCCGTAGCTAAACAAATCTGTGTGGCTGTGTTTCAATACAACCATTAAAGAGAAAACAAAACAAAACAGAAAAACCCCAGGCAGCCCGTCGATCTAACCCGTCTACCATCATTTGCTGACTCCTGGCTTAAACAATGAGGGGACTTACTGCTTTGTCGACCAGAAGTAACCATGGTTGACTGATCCCCTGGGTCAACAATTACAGTAGGAGCTGGATTTTTTTTCCCACCTTTGCATTCTGTTGTTCTTTGAATTTGTGGTTTCGTCCTCAGGCAGACCCCCTCGTGGCTGTGAGACAGGTGGTACAACCTCAGGCATCATGTTGTTCAAGAACAGAGAGAGAATTTCTTTTCTGTATTCTTTTGAACTTTCCAAGAGGCCCTCCATCAGGCTTCTCATGCCGTTGTGGGGACAGGAGCTCTCGTGTCCATTCATAAACTGGAACCGACCACAACTGGGTTAATTGTAGACTCAAGTTTCACTCCTTGGAAACATTACCAGATATAGGAACCAGATGGGGGCGTGTTTACTGAGCAAGGAGTTTAGCTAGAGGGCAGGTGACTGACGGTGACGCCTACATGGTTACCAAGGGAGTTGGACAAGAAATGAAGGGGTTGAGACAGTGTGAGCTCCTCGGCGGTGAGGCGGCTATCTTTACAGACAGTTCTTATATTAACACACTTTCAAAGTGCGCTGTTTTGTTTGTTTGTTTCAGCTACAACTTTATGACAAAAGCTTCCTGTCCATATTAGGATGTCAGCTGAGCGTGTCTGGAAGTGCTCCTGACTCTGTTTTACTCTTTGGAACCTATATGTTCCATGGCCTTGAACCAAGCATACTCCAAAATCTTTCCTACTTGAACTATGACCTTGAACTGAGCATATCACGGGACATACTCCTTAACTGAGCATGCTCAGGCATGGGCCCCCTCTGAAAGCGCTCTCCTATAGGAGCATTGTAGACGTGCTGTTACCAGAGCTAGGGCCAAAACCTGTGCCCTGGCAAGCCTAACATACCAGGATCAGCCACCGGTTCTCAATAAGCCAATTCCAGAAAGCCAAATTATAGCTAAACAGATACATAATGCCCACCAAACTGTCCTCGAAATACTTATGCCCACATATCAGTGCTACTCTCACTTTGAGTCCGAGAAGCTTCTCTTTTCAGATGGCAGTGACCTCTGGGGAGACACAAAACTCATCAAAGTGCTGAGAAGTGATAAGGGACAAAGGCATCTCTTATCACACCCTTCAAGGAAGAAGGTAAGAGCCAAAATGCAATGCCATTTATGTCTGGCAAGCATTCTAAAGCACTCCTTCCCATCTTTTGGCTCACCTATTCTTTTTGTTTTGTTTTGTTTTGTCTTGAGTTAGAGTCTCGCTCTAGCCCAGGTTGACCCGGAATTCACTTGGTAGTCTCAAGGTGGCCTTGAACTCACAGTGATCCTCGTAACTCTGCCTCCCAAGTGCTAGGATTAAAGGTGTGTGCCGTCATGCCTGGCGTGGCTCTTCTATTCATCTTGGTTTTTCGAGGTAGGTTTTCACTCTAGCCCAGGCTGACCTGGAATTCACTATGTAGTCTCAGGGTGGCCTCGAACTCATGGCGATCCTCCTGCCTCTGCCTCCTGATTAAAGACATGTGCCACCACACCCAGCTTGGCTCTTGTATTCTTAAGCAGCCATTGCATTCATGACCTCATAGTGGTTGATGCTACCTACACAAGAACTGCATCTAAAAACAACAAAAAAAATGATAACATTGAAATAAAAGGGGTTCAGTGGAGAGAGGATAAGCGTGGGCACAAAGCAAGGTAGTGGGAGAGAATTATTATCAGGGTGCTTTGTGTATGAAGACTGTTAATAAAAAAAGGGTTTTTTTTTGTAAAGAGGCAAATTAATAGGGAAAAGCAGAAAAGGAGATTTAATCAATGTGGCCACATTGGGAAGAAAGATAAAAGAGATTCAGTGGCCCTAATTCCAGCAGCATTTCAAATCTCCTTGGTTCCTTTGAGGACACTGCTTTGAAAATGGCTTCGGCCTCCAGATGGAGCAGAGGTTGGAAGAGGTCACTGAAATGTGCACTCGTCTAAAAAGGCGTAACAAAATGACCTCTCGGCACGTTCGCGACAAGGAGACTGACCTGGCGTTAAGCCATAACTGAGTGGAGAAAGGATTTTGCCAATAGGTAGCCTCCCTTTTCTGGCTAAGGGACAGAGCTCCTTAGGGTAAAAGAACCCAGAGAGAAACAAAGTACCTCGTCCCCCTGCCTGTGCTCCAGCCAGCCTGCTGCCTAGGCTGTGCCTGACCACTTCGGGTTCGGGGGAGGGGGGAATGCTCAAAGACTGAGGCTCCTTAGTATTTGGTGGGCGGCTGGGCACAGGATGGAGGAAGAAGGAGGATGGAGGAGGGTGGGAACCCTTATGCAAATGACACTAGGCATCCAGCCGCTGTCACAGGAGACCTTTGGGCCTATGCACTTCAGGCAGCTGGGTGTGGCTGAGCCCGCGAGTGCGGGAAGCTTTGGCTTGTCTAGTGGCGCCGTGTGTACCTGCTGGAAAGTCACCTGCTCCGTGGAAACTCCCCAGCCCTGACAAGGAACACCGCCCGCTCCCTCATTTGGTGTCATTCGGAGTCTCCCACAGCTGAGCTCAACACGGGAAGCTTCATGCCACTACTCACCTGCGTGCTTTTGCAGTGGCTGGACCTTGGCACGCCCAGTGCCAGTCTCTCTCGCTTTCTCTCTCTCTCTCCCTTTCTCTTTCTCCTTGCAAATAAATAATTATTTTTTAAAAAAAACACCTCAGGCTATGGGGGACAAACATTCACATTCAAATTAGCATTCACATTCAAATTAGCATATCATATCACCTATATGATATGCCTATCCCCTCTCCCTTCCTCGTTTGTAAATAAAAGCTACTACAGACAAACACCGTCTGGAAATGGCTTCAAGCCAGTCGCTCCTCCAGATAGTTGTCCACGACACCACTGAGCCACTTCCTTGTCCACTCGGGAAGGCAATGTCTGTGCCATCCTTGGGACGTCCCCAAAAGCCAGCATGACACAGCACGTCTCAGAGGACTGACTCCCACTGTGTGGTTTGCACATGAAGTGTCCCCCAAAAGGCTCATGTGTTGAAGGCCCGGCCCCAGCTGGTGAACCCAGTTATCAAGAGGGGCTGGGTCACATGGGTGCTAACTTCATCAATGGAGTCATCTGTTTGGGAATTCACAGCTGAAAAGGCTGTTAGGAGGTGTTGAAATAGACCACTACAGGTGCGGCTTTGAAGGCTGTGTCTGTCCTTGGCCACTTCCTGTCACTGTCCCTCTGCTTCCTGTGCCATGAGGTGAGTACCATGCGCTCCCATGGCCATGACAGTCAGTCTCTCTGCAGCCTAAAAGCGATGGAACCGGCCTACTACGGACTGAGACCTCTGAAGCTGAGTCGAAATAGATCTTTCATCTGTTAAAGTGTCCTGTGTCCCATACTTTTATTTTCACAATGAAACCTTGCTTCAGAATGAAAAAGTAATAATAATAATAATAATAAAGTCCAAGGCTGGATAAATAGCTTAATGGTTAGGGCACTTGCCTGAGAAGCATAACGACCCAGGTCTGATTCCCCAGGACCCGTGTAAGCCAGATGTGCAAGGTGGCGCATGTGTATCTGGAGTTCGTTTGTAGAGGCTGGAGGCTCTGGGCATGCCCATTCTCTCTGTCTGCCTCTTCCTCTCTCTCTCTCTCTGTCTCTGTCTCTCAAATAAATAAGAATATATATATATATATATATATACATATATATATATATATATATATATATATATATATATATTCCTTAACTAAGGCCATGGCCCTGCAAGCAGAACCTTTCCTATAAAAGCTCCATTACCTCTGTGGACTGGCAACAGCTGAGTGGACTCCTAGTCCCTGTGGCCCCAACATACCTGGGCCAGCCAAGTGCCCTTGACTTCTGTTCTCTCTCCCCACCTCTTCCCAGATGAGGCAAACAGCAGCTCCCAGGTCCCCAAGGTGTTCACTTCCGTGCCTTGTGTCTAAGTGGCCTTGGGCAAGTTCCCCAACCTACCTGGAGGCCCCTACTTCCTTCTTTGAAAAATGGGGGTGACAATGAGAGTTCATGACACCAGACATGTACTTGGCACTCTGCCAGCCACCAGCGTCGTCCCTCTCTCAAAGCCAGGTCAGCCTGAGGCTCCATTCCATGGTACTTGTGCCAGGTAGCTCCCCACGACTCTAACAACCCAACCAGGGCATTTGTTAAACAGCACTGGTTGGTTGCCCACATCAGCCTAGTGGTCAGGCTATGGCGTATTTATTGGCATTCCTTCCTCCTCCAGTCCCTGGCATTTGAGTCTCTTTAGGTCTTACTGGCAAATGCACATTTTCCTCCTTTTACCCACAGAAATCATCTTGGGAACATATTCTGTGGGTCTCTGCATACTGGGCTCTGCTGACCTTGAAGATCTGAACCAACACAGAAATGAGAATATCTAGCCCCAGACTCCGTCCTAGCGGACGTTCATGCTCGGTGGAAAATTTAGGCAAAACCTGTCTGCTCAGCGGGGAACCCACATCCCTGCCTGCCGCTGTGTTCACATCTGCCCCAGCTCCTCCTGCTTTGTGGCCTGACATGAATTCCCAGGCACCCTTTCACCTCAGATCCCTCCTTATATATTCCAATAACTACCTGTCTCTGCTATGACTCCCCGATCTATTTCAAACCCTGAAAGGACAAAAACTTACCCTCTTCATGTCTCCAGAATGTAGTACTCTGGAAATGATGGAGACCAAGTTTCTGTGAGGGAGCGAGCACAGGATATTTATCGAGGAGATCCAAGGGCTGGCTCTACTGGGTATATTCCTCTGCAGCGTGATGTAAGCCTAATTCCCCACCTACAAAATGGGACCAATAAACCTGTCTCCCAAAGCTATTGCAGGGAAGACATGAGCTCTATGAAAGATATAAGATCTTGGGCTGAAGAGATGGCTTGCCTGTGAAGCCCAAGGACCCATATTTGACTCTCCAGATCCCACGTAAGCCAGACACACAAAGTGACTCAAGCGCACAAGGTTGCACGTGAGCACAAGATGGCACGCACGTCTGGAGTTCAATTACAGTAGCTGGAGACCCTGGTTGCCAATTTTTTCTCTCTGTGTTGCATTGAAAAATAAAAAAAAAAAAAAAAAGAAAGCTGGGCATGGTGGCGCACGCCTTTAATCCCAGCACTCGGGAGGCAGAGGTAGGAGGATCATCGTGAGTTCCAGGCCACTCTGAGACTACATAGTTAATTCCAGGTCAGCCTGGACTAGAGTGAAACCCTACCTTGAAAAACCAAAAAAAAAAAAAAAAAAAAAAAAAAAAAGATATAAGATCTTTCTAAACTGTGAGGTCTGAATATACATGATAACAGTAGCCCAAGACAGAAAGCACCCAGATTTCTTTCAATGGGAAGGTTGTTCAATGAGCCAGGCTGTGTCTACAGCGTGGACAGCTACTCAGTAAGAAGAACACACCATATGGATGGAGTTTTAGCAAATTATATTGCGTAAAGAAGCCAGTCTTGAAAGGTGACATCAACATAACAAGTTTACAGGAAGAGAAGCAGAGGAGTGGCTTCTGAGGATTAACTGGGAGGATGGGGGCTTTAATGGGCAGCAGGATGGACCTCTGTGGTGATGGAAATGTTCTATTACCTTCACCTGATCAACAGCAATATCCTGATTGTGAAGCTCTACTGTAGTTTTACCAAATGATATCACTGGTGCAGGCTGATCCCTCCATATTATTTCCTGTAACTTTAAATAATATATTTGTTTATTTGCAAGGAGATAGAGAGAGAGGGAGAGATGCCAGAGTCTCTAGCCAATGTAAACGAACTCAGATGCATGTGCCACTTTGTGCATCTGGATTTACATGTGTACTAGGGAATCGAACCTGGGTCATCAGGTTTTGCAGACAAGTGCCTGAATGCTTCAGCCATCTCTCCAGTCCCCCAACAAAATGTACAAATCTCAAAGTTAGCCAGGCGTGGTGGCGCACGCCTTTAATCCCAGTACTAGGAGGATCGCCGTGAGTTTGAGGCCACCCTGAGACTACATAGTGAATTCCAGGTCAGCCTGGGCCAGAGTGAGACCCTACCTCAAAAAAGCAAAAAAAAGCAAATCTCAAAGTTGAAACTTCAAAAAGCTGTGCCAGGGGGTGGGGAAATGGTTCATTGAATAAAGTGCTTGCTGCTCAAATACAAGTACCTGAGTTAGATCAACACGTGAAAGCCAGACGTTGTGGCGGGCCTCTGTAAGCCCAGCTCACTCCCAAGATGGGGGGTGGAGAAAGGAGAATTTCCCAGAAGCCCATGGACCAGCCAGCCTGGCAAGCGCAGCAGTGAGCAACAATGAGAACGAGAGGCCCTGCCTCAAATGACGTACAAGATGGGGACCGGTACCCAAAAGTTGTCCTCAGGCCTCAACATGCACATCACGGCACCTGCATTCACACACGTGAACTCTCACTAGTGTACACACTGACACTATTTTGAAAAGATGCTGTGGTGGTATCTAAATGTGTGTCCTGCATAGCCATATATATATATATATATATATATATATATATATATATATATATATATATTTGGTTTTTCGAGGTAGGGTCTCACTCTAGCTCAGGCTGACCTGGAATTCACTAGGTAGTCTCAGGGTGGCCTCGAACTCACAGCGATCCTCCTACCTCTGCCTCCCGAGTGCTGGGATTAAAGGCGTGCGCCACCACGCCCTGCTGCATTTATTTTCTATACCTTGTGTATCACTGTTGTCCTAGCTTACAGCTGTTTGGCTGGGAACACCAGGGCACATTCCCTTTGGGGAATGAGGAAATTGTAACGGAATCAGGTGGTGGTGGTGGTTGTACACATCAGTGGATGTTAGGTCAGCTGTCAATATGTGGGGATTCCCAACCACATGTACAGCCAACCACAGGTCCAAAAGATTTTTTTTGAAGTGCATTTGTACTGGACACATACAAATCTTTTTCTTGTTATTATCCCCTAAATGATGCACTATAAGAAATGTTTACACAGCATTAACATTTTATTAGGCAGTGTAAGTCATGTAAGGATGATTTAATGTCTAGATGAGATGTGTGTAGGTTATATGCCACTGTGCATAAGCAACTTGAACAACCTTGGATTGTATTATCCATGGAGATTCCAGAACCAAGCCCCTGAAAGCAACAAGGGACAACTGTACTATAAACACACTTTAAAGGGGTGAGTTTCATAATATGTGATTCATACTTCAATTTGTTAAAATGTCTTCTTTCTCCCGCTGAAAGTTATTGTCATGTTCTGGAGTAAGAAACTGACCTTTAGGGTGGGGAAGATGGCTCGGTGGTTACAGGTGCTTGCTTACTAAGCCTGTGGGTCTGGGTTCAATGTTCTAGCACCCACAGAAAGCCAGATACAAACTTGCAGCAGTAAGAGACCATGGCATGCCACTCTCTTTCTCTCTCTAAATAAATAAATAAATAATTTTTTTGAAAGAAAGAGCTGGCATGATGGGGCACACCTGGCTCAGAAAATGACTTAACAGTGTCTATAATGTAATTGATATCATGAGCTGGAAAACACATTGAGAATGGTGGGTAGAGACATAAGGAAATGTGGCACGAAGGGGAACCAGATGGATAAGCCCAGAGACAAAGCACAGGTACACAAAGGCTGCTTGTGTTGCGAGGACGACACATTTGCACGTGGGGACCAGAACCTGACGGGCATGACAGCCTCCTTTGCTTGGAAGTATCCAGGTACCAGATGTGTTCACAGGACCATCCAAAGCTGGGTTCTAGAGGGGAACCCCAGAGTCCCCATGACAGGTGGCCCACATTGGCCTTGTTAGTAAATTCAGAACAGAAACAACTCACAGGAAAATTCTTCAGTTCCTTGGAGAGTTCAGGCTCCAGGTGGATACAGCGCTCTCTGATTGAAGGAGAGACAGGAGAAAGACAGCTTCTGTCAGGCGGTCAGGGGCAGAAGCCCAAAGCGGGAGTCGGGAGATGTCACCCTGCTTTGCCGTGGCAGAACTGGAATTCAGCATCCCATCCCATCTCATCCACAAAAGTTGGGGTTGGTTCATAAATTCTCCCTGAGGTCCAGAATTCTGCATCGTGGTCAGAGCCAGAGATCAGTAGGAGATAATTTCCGGGTTACATCTTGGTCTCTCTTGCATGGCCAAATTCCAAGTCAACGTAAATATATCTGCTTTTCAGTGTGACTGAGCGTGGTAACACGCCTTGCCTGTGGCAGGGTGTGTCGTACGTGTGGGCCTCAGTGCCATGACTGCGGGTAAAGAGAGTTTCATGTTTGATGGAGCCTTCTCGCAGCAAGGAGCAGGCAGCTAAGCACTGAAGCTTATTTGTTCTCAGTAAAATGACAGGGTCTTTATTAACAGGCTTAGCCTCAGCCTTGGCCCAACACATACTTAAAATGAAAAACAAATAATAATAATAAATGTTGGGGCTGGAGAGATGGCTTACCGGTTAAGGCACTTGCCTGTGAAGCCTAAGGACCCATGTTCGACTCCTCAGGTCCCATGTAAGCCAGACACACAAGGTGACGCATGTGCAAGGTCGTGTATGAACACGAGACGCACATGCATCTGGAGCTCAATTGCAGTGGCCAAAGGCCCTGGTGTGTCAATTCTCTACCTCTCTTTCTCTCATTGAAAACAATTGGGGGGGGGGCGGCTGGAGACATGGCTTAGTGGCTAAGGCGCTTACCTGCAAAGCCAAAGGACCCAGATTCGATTCCCCAGGACCCACATAAGCCAGATGCACAAGGTGGTGCATGTGTCTGGAGTTTGTTTGCAGTGGCTAGATGTCCTGGCTAGCCCATTCTGTCTTTCTCTCTCTCTCTCTAATAAATAAATAAAAATATTTTTAAGAATAATAATTAATTTTGAATTTGCTTATTAACACTGACAGTCTTTCTCCCCCCAAAAGAGCACAGCCGAGGCCTCCTCATTGAGAGACGACACCAAATCAGGTGCCTTTAGCAGCAGCACAGTAAATAATTAGACTGCCCTTTCCGGAGCAGCGACGCATGACCCACCCAATTAAGCCTCCCTCCTCAAGTCATCTCCCGACGGCCCATCTTCGGTCCCGACATCTTTGCTTCCGCATTTGTTGCGTAGATTTGTTTTCTGCATCGGCTTTCTTTCTGTTTACCACCCCCATGCTTCCAAAATGACAAATAAAACTGCCAGCTCTCATCTCTTTGGGGGAAATTAGTCTTATTTCTCCCATAAATCCTAAGCATGCTTCAGCTGTAAACAGAGCATTAGAGACCCTGGAAATAAATGAACTGCAGTTCCTGGAGACCTGAGGTCCCTGAACACGCTTCGGTAATTTTGACTTAGGGGAGGGGCAGCGCGCATTTGGGGAGTGGGAGAAAGGTGTAGGTGACTTTATTCCCCATGAAGATGGGGCAGTCGCTCCTGGCTTACCAAGAGTGGCCTTAGGTCCCACTATCTTCCATGGCATAATGATTAAGAACATCCCCATCTTTCTGAAAGCGTTTTGGTTTGGATGATAAATTACATGGTCACTCTGATTAAAGTGCAAATAAAGTAGGGAACAAAAAATTGTTTTGTGAAAGAAATAAAGGCCACTGTTGTATGCTCTATTGATATGAAATGGGATGTGTGTGTGTGTGTGTGTGTGTGTGTGTGTGTGCATGAGAGAGAGAGATGGAGAGAGAGAGAGAGGGAGGGAGAAAGAAAGCAGATTGGTGGCCTCCAGGGACTGGGGGCTCCTGGGTGAAACCAGGAGTGCCTGCTAAAGGGGCAGGCTTTATTTGGGGGTGAGGAACATGGTCTAAGTTGATTATGGTGGTGTGACTATGCTAAAACTGCACTGCACACTTTGAATAAGCAAATTTATGGCATGGAAATTATAGCTCAATAAAGCGGCTGTAGAGACATACATGTTTAAAAATAGTTAAAGCCACAGAATTACCAGAAAAGGAAAACCAAAACATCGTGTCCTCCACATTTCTTCCAGTGAGCAGTCTGGGCAGGTGCCCCGTCCTTGCAGAAGAGGAGAATGGCTCCACTGGGGGTGGGCGGGGGATGTGGGGACACTTACTGGCTTCTGGAGGGCCTCTTGCGCACGGCATACCCTTTGTTGGAGTAAGAAAAGGAGCACGGTTCTCCATGGACATTGCTCTGAACCCAGGTGTGTAGATTGGCCTTGAGTTAGTGGAGGTGAGATGGGAGGGGGAGGGGACCAGCAGGTTAAGGGAGAGTCCTGACAGGTTGTTTAGGTCAGAAGGAAGGTGACAGAGATTTTTTAGGTGGGACTTGCCCTGCAGCAGTCTTACTCACGACCAACAGAGGGCGCTGTACACCCGAAGGAACACCGCTAGATCCCAGGACAGAGCCTGTTAGAAATGAGGGAGAGACAGACCGGGGGATGCGATGCTCAAACGTGGGAGCTTGCAACAGACGTGGGGGACTTCCAACATCTGCGCACGTTGGGTGGAGAGGAGACACAGCTCTTCTCTGCTTGGCTAGCCCCTCAGCCTCGTGAACAGAAAACCAACCACTTGAGTCACGTGAGGCTTCACCAGTTGACCAGTTCAGTGTCTTAAGCATAGAGAAAGCACATAAGAAAGTGAATGGATCCAGGCGATGGAGACAGAAGCTGGGGCGGTCTTTCCCTGGTATATTGTGCAAGCTAGAGTTTCACATAAAGTCCTAGAAACTGCCCAACGGGGCCTGTGCCTGGGCTGGTTTTCTCACTGGATAAAACTGAGATTGTGAGGCTTAAGCGATGGGTCTAATTAGCCTTGTAAAGAGGACTTTTTTTTTTTTTTCGGTGGATCACACTCTTTTCCCCAACCCACAAACCAAGCGCATGAACACAGGAAGGAAAACACGTTGCAAAACTGAGATCAAGGCTCTCCCACAGCAAGCCCGCGCCTTCTGCCCCATTGCCTGCAGGTGAAAGCTCTGCTTTGATATTGGGGAGTGTGAGATGGAGATGCGGGGGCTCAGAGGCCCCAGGAGTGAAGGAGCACTGGTTGCCTGGGCTGTGGCTCTCCGTGTCATATTCCTTCCTGCTTTTCTCACAGCCCTGTGCCATCTCTTCTCTTATTGCCAGCTCTTGGTTGTGGTCTGGAGAATCTCCGAAAAGATGACAGTCAGGAATCGATGGACATGCAGGACAAAAGTAGGAAATGCCGTGCCTCATCCGGACCCCTGGCAGCTCTCCTCCTGGGGCCAGTGGGAGGCACAAGCCCATCCTGGGGCAATGCTTCGATGCCCAGCCAGCTCGCTACCTGGCAGGTTGCTCAAGGATGAATCGAAACAACGAACGATGTTGTCCTATGCCAGTTGCTCTGTGGGCAGCCTTGGGGATGGATGGTAGGTGGTGAATCGATGAGGGGGTGAGGGGGAGGATCCGAAAGTTTCCTTTCTTCCTATGGCTGTGGAGTTTTCTGTGAGCTTCAGCTGTCAAAAGTGTTGTGAACGCCCAGTTGTTTGTGTTCAGTTCTCCTGGGACATGTGCCATGGCATAGTATGATTTTAGAGCTAAGGAGCAAAGAGGGTCTTCAAAGAGTCTCATACCTACAGTTGGAGAAAGCCAAAAAATTTGTGGCTAGTGAGTGATTCTTATCTCAAGACACGCACACACACACACACACACACACCAAAAATAAAGTTATTTTTTTACAGTTCTAGGGGGCAAAAGTCAGAAATCAAAATTTGCCAGGAGGCCGAGCCCCCCTAAAAACCTCTAAAGGATAGAATTGTTCGCATCTTTCAGCTTCTGGTGGCTGTAGGTGTCCTTGGCTTGTGACCGTACCATTTAACGTTCTGTCTCTACCTTCACAGCTGTTGCAGTTACCTTCACATTGGTGGCACAAAACACCTGAACAAAAGCAGCTGTCATTGGATTTAGGGCCCATCTGAAGTCCATGGTGATCTTATGTCAAAAATTCTAGCTACATTTGCAAAGACACTTGTTACTTATTTGTGTGAGTGTGTGTGTGTGTGTGTGTGTGTGTGTGTGTGTGTACATGTTCAGGCCACAGTGTATGTATAGAGGTCAGAGGACAACCTCAGGGTGTTTGTCTACTTTTTTTCCCAAGGCAAGCCCAACAAACTGGGCTTCTTTTATGCGAGAGAGAGAGAGAGAACATTGGTATGCCAGGGCCTCAGCCACTACAATCAAACTCCGGACACATGCACAAGTGTGACATTGCATGCTTGTGTCACTGTGCATCTGGCTTACATGGGACCTGGAGAGTCAAATATGAGTCCTTAGGCTTCACAGGCAAGCGCCTTAACCATTAAGCCATCTCTCCAGCCCTTTCCGCCTTCTTTTGAGGAAGGGTTCTCTCCTGTTGTGCCACTGCATGCACCAGTCTGGCTGAACTTCGAGCTTCTAGAGTCTCCTGTCTCTGCCTCCCCTGGCTCTTTGTGATGGGATTACAGCCACATGGGCCACTTTGCGTCTGGCTTTATGTGGGTGCTGGGGAGAATTGAACTTATCATCAGGCTTCTAAGCAAGCACCTTTAACCACTGAGCCATTTCCCCCAAGCTCTCAATGACTTTTTTTTTTTTTTCCAGATCCAGCACTTCCATGCTGGATCATTCTATAGAAGTGGGGCAAGTTTCCACAGGGACAGCCAACCCACAGACCATTTGAAGAAAAACAACCTTCATCAAAACTTTCCCTTGGGGGCTGGAGAGATGACTCAGCAGTTAAGGCACTTGCCGGCAAAACCTAAGGCCCTCTCTCTCCAGATCCCATGTTCTACTCTCCAGATGGCAGGTAAGCCAGATGCACAAAGGTAATGCAAGGGCAAGGTTGCACACGCCCACTAGGTGGCGCAAGCGTCTAGCATTTAATTGCAATGGCAGAGGCCTTGGTCTGCCAATTCTCTCTCTCTCTCTGTCTCTCTCTCTGCCTAAAAAAGTTTAAAAATAAAGAGATGGCTTAGCAATTAAGGTGCTTGCCTACAAAGTGTAAGGACCCAGGTTTGATTCCCCAGGACCCACATAAGCCAGATACCCATGGTGGCGCATTTTTCTGGAGTTCGTTTGCAGTGGCTGGAGGCCCTGGGGCACCCATTCTCTCTCTCTTTCACCAACAAACAAACAAATGCCCTGACCATCACATCTTGCTCTTTTGTGAAAGTGGTTCTGCTGACCCCTGAACCTGCATGCGCCCCCTGGCCCAGGCTCTCCTCCACTACACACTCCGGCTTGAGGATCACACCAGTTGAGTAGCTCACGGGGCTGACCTTGAGAACTAGTGTGGGCATTCCCCCTCTCTGCAGCTGACGGTCCACATCGACCCTAGGAAGAACACTGCAGAGAACATTGGGTCTACATGGGTATGGAGTCAAAAACAGGCCAGGCTAAATTCATTGCATCAGAAAGTTCAAGTTTGGCTACAGAGATGGCTTAGTGGTTAAGGCGTTTGCCTGCAAAGCCTAAGGACCTGGGTTCGATTCCCCAGGACCCACGTAAGCCAGATGCACAAGGTGGCGCATGCGTCTGGAGTTTGTTTGCCGCAAATGAAGGTGCTGGCGTGCCCATTCTCTCTGTGTGTCTATCTGCCTCTATCTCTCTCTCTCTCAAATAACAAAGCAAAAAAATTTTTTTTTTTTTTAAGTTCAAGTTCCTCACCTTTTCCCCCAAGGAGAGCCTGAGAAGGGTTGGGACTGCTGCATTTATTTGTAGCTTTTGCTCTGACTGTGCAGGCTGGCATCTCCTGCTAGGACAGGCCACAGCCTAGAGCAGCTGCCAGACGGGGAGTGTTCAGAAGCAGCAGCAGCCGGTGCTGCAGTGCCCGGGGACCTGGCTACAGAAATGGAAGGGGCATGACCACGTACGGGTTCAGGACCGAGCCGTTCGAGCCAGAGTGGGTGGGAATGCTAGGTCTTCCACTGGTCAAGGATGAGGTGGTGGGGACGTTTCTTAAATTCCCCAGGCTTCCTTTGAAAACTGACCCTAGCATTCATCAGGCCCTGGACTTGATCTCCATCGCCACAAACGCACAATCAAATAAAAACAGCAGTTTGCAGTCAGGCGTGGCGGCACATGCCTTTAATCCCAGCACTCAGGAGGAAAAGGTAGGAGGATCGCTAGTTTGAGGCCAGCCTGAGACTACATAGTGAATTCCAGGTCAACCTGGGCTAGAATGAGACCCTACCTCAAGAATCCAAACCAAGCCAAACCCAACCAAAACAAAACAGATGTTGGCAAGGACTGGACAAGTTTTTCAGGCGAACTGCTGCCCTGTTCTGTAACTGGCTCACAGTGCACACTCAGCAGATGTTCATTGTCAAGGTTCTTCTTTTTAATTAAAATATTTAATTTTATGTATTTATTAGAGAGAGAGAGAGAGAAAGAGGCAGACAGGGCGGGGGGAAAGAGAGGAAAGGGGCTGGAGGGATGACTTAGCAGTTAAGGCGCTTGCCTGAAAAGCCGAAGGACCCAGGTTCGATTCCCCAGGATCCATGTTAGCCAGATGCACAAGGGGGCGCATGTGTCTGGAGTTCGTTTGCAGTGGCTGGAGGTCCTGGTGTGCCCATTCTCTGTCTCTCTCTCCCTCCCTCTTTCTCTGTCAGATAAATAAATAAATAAAAATTAAATAAAACAGAGAGAGAGAGAGAGAGGGAGGGAAGAACTCCAGATAGATGCACCACCACGTGCATCTGGCTTATGTGGGTCCTAGAGCATTGAACCTGGGTCTTTTGGCTTTGCAGGCAAGTGCCCTAACTGCTAAGCCATCCCTCCAGCCCGAGGTTATTTTTGCTAGGAAGAAACTGGATTATCACACCTCATTTGTCTGGCCCTCCCCTTCAAAAAGTAACACCAGTGGCCTGGAACCAGGCCTGCAAACCCTTCATCTCCACCACAGCTCTTCCACTCACTGGCCTGTGTTGTCACTGCAAAGACTTTTTCCGATGTCCCAGAGACTGTCTCCCGATGATCTAATTCATGTAAAATGCGAGGTTGTATTTGTAGATATAAGAAACCAGGCAGAAGGGATTTCTTATAAAACGCCCCGCCATTGTCTCCAGACAATAGCTGCGGATGGAGGAAGGGCTTCCACACGCTGCCTGCTCAGTCGGCAGCTCTTCCCTGTGTCCTCTGAACAGGAACGAGTTTCTCTGCAGGAAGTTTCCAGCGAGGCTATGGCACTTTGGACAGGAGGCTCAACTTCAGGCCTGTGGAAGTGACTTTCCAGTGACTTTTTGGCATGACAGTCAGTGCCCACGGCAAGTATTTGCTTCTACTCATCTCCACAAAAGGAAAGCAATGAGGGCTGGAGAGATGGCTCTGCGGTTAGGCGCTTGCCTGTGAAGCCAAAGGACCCAGGTTCGGTTCCCCAGGACCCACGTTAGCCAGATGCACAAGGGGGCGCACACGTCTGGAGTTCGTTTGCAGTGGCTGGAGGCCCTGGTGCGCCCATTCTCCCTCTCTCTCTCTCTCTCTCTCTCTCTCTGCCTCTTTCTCTCTCTGTCTATCACTCTCAAATTAATAAACACAAATAAAAAGGAAAGCAATTACATAGAATGCAGCTTGCCCCGTCCTGCCTCCCAAGTTGTCCTGAGTGACTTGACCTCAGTCAGCCCAGTTGCCGTTTGTCCAACGTGACAGGGCTTTTCCCTCTTTGCTTTCCAATGTCAAGTCATCCCCAGCCCAGGGCCGCTGAGTGTGCATACTCTTATCAGACACGTTTCTCCTTGTGTTTTCCACAAAGCTCACTCACCTCATCACTCACTCTTCTCAGCTCAGATGTCAGTTTAGACCTCCGAGGTCTCACTGCACCCTTCCTTCCATTGCTTGTCTACGAGCCTGTTTTATGTTCTTCACAGCCCATTGGGGTTCGGTGCTGTCCCACTTTGCCATGGGTCGTGGAATGAATGGTACTCATGGAAGCAGAGAATGGAGGACGGAGGGGCGTGGAGGTCAGGGACGGTCTCTGGGGGTGTGTGTGGCAGCGGGGGGGGGGGGATTGTGTTTGTTTGGATAGCTGAGAAGGTTGGGAGGAAAGTTCTGGGGAGGAAGCCAGCAAACACAAAGATGGAGGCCAGGATGGTGAAAATGGAAGAAGTGAGGGCTAACTCCAGGGCTCAGCAAATGAGACTTACTTCCATTACCATGGCCTTAGTACCTTCCAGAGCAGCCTGCCCAAGGGGCAGGGGAGCATAAGTGAGGAACGTCCCCGGTGGGGGGAGCTTCGGTGGAGCTCTGAAAGCCTAGGAGAGGCCACGGACCACTGGGGAAGGAATAGAGACCCCAAGGCTATTGCTGCTTGCCATGACACAAGCCCAGGAGCAGGAAATGAATCACTGGAGGCACCGGGGACAGGTGGGCAGGACAGGCTCTGGAGGGCGTGCCCAGAGCAAAGCTGCAAGCCCTGACTTTGCCACCGCTGACTGACCGGCTGGGTGAGTCAGGCGGAAGGCATGAAAAGCTGCCTTTGCCCCCGCTCCAGGCCAGGCTGACATAGGGCACTTTCCATCTGCCAAGCGCCGAGGGTTCCTGGCTCTGCCTTCTAGCTTCCTCTCTCTCCCTCACCTCTGTTCAGCAAGATCGTTTCAGAGAGCTCTGGAGAGCTTCTCCACAGAGCGTGCCAAAGCTTGTTTTTAGTTATTTCTTTATTTATTTGAGAGAGAGAGAGGGAGAGAATGGGTGCACCAGAGCCTCTTGCCACTGCAAACGAACTCCAGATGCAGGCACCACCTTCTGCATCTGACTTAGGTGGGTTCTGGGGAATCGAACCTGGGTCCTTTGGCTTTGCAGGCAAGTGCCTAATCCACCTTAACCACCAAACCATCTCTCCAGCCCTTAATTGGCTGTTTCTTTTGAACACTTGAGTCTTCCTGGTTGAAGACCAAGTGGGATTTTCTTTTTTATATTTTGTTAACTTATTATTTTTTTCACAATTTTGTATATAATACATGTATTACAGTCACCACCTCCTTTCACCTTCTCTTGTGTCACTGCAGAGGGGGTTTTTCTGTAGCATAATGTTACTTTCATTTCTCCTCTGAACACAAAATCAGGGTCTTAACAACGTTAGCTTAGTGGGCTATTATAGTCAGCTTCATGTTGCTGGGATGACTTCCAAAACAGGCACAAGTTATGGGAGGAAAGGATTTATTGAAGCTTACAGATCCAGGGGAAGCTCCATGATGGAGGAAGAAGCTGGTCTCCTTTCCCAGGTCCACGCAGAGAGAAACACCACCTCCAGCACCACAAGGCAGCGCGCTCCAGGAGCCCAGGAAGAGCTCCAGAGCTCTGCATACCTTTAGTCTGGAACTCCAGATCTGCCCCCGAACACACATACTTTAGGGCTGTACCCTACAATCCACCCACAGTGACACCAAGTTACAAGCTTGAATAAAACTCCTTAATCTATTGTGGGACATCTGTTCAAACTAACACAGTTATTAAATCCTTTTATTATTGAAATGTAGAGTTCTTAATACATGGTGTGTGTGTGTGTGTGTGTGTGTGTGTGTGTGTGTGATTTTTCCCAACTTACTTATTTTCCTAACTTTTTTTTTTGTTTGATGAACACAACTTTTTAAAGTGCAAATTATTAATGTTTGTGTCTTAGCTTTGCTTGTTTGTTGGCTGGGGCTCAAGTTTAAGGTCTTGGGGATGCTTGGCAAGTGCCCTGCTACTGACCTATATCTCCAGACCTACTAATGTTTTCTGTTGTGGTTAATATTCTATGTGTCTTACTTACTCTAATTTTACTCTCATTTTATAAAGATATTCCCTATGCATGCTTCTAGAAGTTATGTGGTTTTAGCTTTACATTTATTTACATTTATAACTCATGCAGAATAAACTTGAGGGTATGGTGTGAGGTAGGGATCAAGATTCAAGCTTGAGAGTGTGATATGAGGTAAGGATCAAAATTCAAGCTTGCTACAAAAATTTTACTTTCCTCTATGGAATTGCTTTGACAGATGTATTGAATCTAAATTTGAACATATAACTATGAATATGCTTCTGGACTTTTTATTCCATTCTAGTAATCTAGAAGGAATTCTTTATGCTAATATCATCTTTTCTTGATTACTCCACTTTAGTAGTAATCCTTGAAACTTGCTCAAAATTATGACTTTAGCTGGGTGTAGGTGGTGTATGCCTTTAATCCCAGCACTCAGGAAGCAGAGTAGGAGGATCACTGTGAGTTCGAGACCAGCCTGAGTCTACAAAATGAGTTCCAGGTTAGCCTCAGCTAGAGTGACCCTATCTCAAAAAACAACAACAACAAAAAAAATTAGGACGTTATAGTTTATAGTTGATTTATAGTAAGTTTTGAATTTTGTTCAAAATTTTGTTTGGCTCTACCAAATCCTTGTAATTCTCTTGTATTGGGACAGCTTGTCAATTTCTACAACAAGCATTATACTTTATTTATCTTTTATTGCCTTTATGATATTTATAGTTTTATATATCCCCTCTGCCCCAGCTCCCATTTCCCTGAGGGTCCTCCTCAGTAGGGTTATTTGTGTTCACTGTGAGGTAATTAGGGCCTCAGTCAGTCTGTGTGGGTAGGGGCTGTGCCTCAGGATATTTTTATCCATTCTGTGGCTCTTACAATTTTCACAGAGCCTTGGCAGGTCTGTTAGCAGTTTAGTTTAGTGTTATGTTCACTGTAGCCTCTGTATTTCTGTTAGGGTGTGTTTCTATTCACCACAGTGTCTGTTGACATTTCCCTGGATCTGGTTGTCAGGCTAGCATCGGGAGCAGCACTTGTCTCGCTGCTTCCTCTTGATTTCTCCTGGACCCCAGGGAATGTGGTAGATGGCACGTCATGAACAGCACATATTTACTTCCAGGGTTCTATCGCACAGAGACTAACCCTGATTTATAAAAGGAATCTATTCAAGGGAGTGAATTCAGGTGGCACATGCCATCTCGGAGACCAGTCTCCACAGTTTCAACCTTTGTCAGTGAATGAATGTGGAACAATGCAGAGTACAGATGAGACACGTAGATCCAGGGGCAAGGCTTCCTGGTTAAAACTAGAACTCACCTACTTATCATCTTATTATTATATCAAGAATGATAACATCCCGAGTAATACACTCAGTTAATATGTGTCTCATTCTCCATCTGTAAAATGAAACAGTAGCCACCTAACAAAATTGTTGTGAGAATTCAATAAATTATCCTATATGAAAAGATCTAAAGTGTCACCTAGTCCATTACAACTCCTATACACAGGTATTATGTGCTATTACTTTAAAAATTATTTGATATATTTATTTGAGAGAGAGAGAGAGAGAGGCATATAGAGAATGGGTACGCCAGGGCCTCTAGCCTCTGCAAATGAACTCCAGATGCATGTGCTACCTTTGTGCATCTGGCTTACATAGGTACTGGGGAATTGAACCTGGGCCCTTCGGCTTCGCAGGCAAGCGCCTTAACTGCTAAGCCATCTCCCCAGCCCACACGTTTCTCTTTTAAATAAGTGCTTTGTTTGGGGATAATTTTAGTTTTACAGTGACGTTATAAATACAAGTGCACACAAGGGGGAAGGAGATCAGCACAGAGAAAAATCAACTCCTACCAAATCAGAGAGCCAGAGCCTCAGAGGCCCCCAACACCTCATCACTGAAGCAGACCCAACATGGCTCAGGGAAATTTTGCGGAAGAGGGGGCGGAAAGAATGTCAGAGCCACATGCTGGGTCATGATATGCAGAGACATTTAGCTTACCCATAACTGTGGGCTAACTCCACAATGCATGACCCGTATACCTCAACAAGGAGGGGCCAAGGGGAGGGAGTAGGTCACGGATGAGCCTAATAATGGTACCAAACTGACTGTATTTGCTGAATACAAAACTAACTAATAAAGAAAAAAAAACTTAAAATAAATAAAATAAATTAAAAAAATACAAGTGCACAGAGTTTCCATATACCTGCCATGATTTCATTGATGCTGACATTTGTCGTGGCTGCGGTACCCTTGTCAAAAACAGTTACAGGCTGCTGCCCAACCTTTCAAAATGTGGCATGACATTGTCATCTACAGAGGTCACACTTGAGAATTTTGCAAATGAGTTTCAAAAAATATCACACACACACACACACAAAAAAATCTCCTAATGTTTTAACTAAGCTTCTGACGGACCACCGTCACAGCTGTGCGAGTCTGCGTGCGGTCCGGGGGCCACGGACTACAGATGCCTGGCTGCTCAGCTCTAGACCCTATTTCCATTCAGTTTTTCCCATTAACACACCCTTCTGGTTCCAGGACCCCATCCAGAACTGCACACTGCATTTAGCCGTCATGTCTTGACAGTCACCCTCCATCTTAGACAGTTTCTCAGTCTTTTCTTGACAGTTTTGACAAGTGCTGGCTGGATATTTTGTAGACCAACCCCCTGTTTGGGTTTCCTTAATGTTTTCTCATGGTTCCGCTGAGATTATGGCTTTGAGGGAGAATGCTCAGAGATGAGGTGTGTGAGAGGATCCGACCCCTTCACGCCTTTCCTGCTAATGTGGTGATATGCACTGGCAATTCCCAGAAGTAATCCTTCTTAAAGAATAAATTTCAAACTGGGCGTGGTTGCACACGCCTTTAATCCCAGGACTCTGGAAGCAGAGGTAGGAGGATCACCGTGAGTTCGAGGCCACCCTGAGACCACATAGTGAATTCCAGGTCAGCCTGGACTAGAGCGAAATCCTACCTTGAAAGACCAAAATAAATAAATAAATAAATGTCAAGGAAAAAAAATCAGGAACGGATGTGCCGTGGCCTCTAGCCACTGCAGAGGAACTTCATATGCATCCGCCACCTTGTGCATCTGGCTTTATGTGGGTACCGGGGAATCAAACCTGGGTCCTTAGGCTTTGCAGGCAAGCGCCTTTACCACTGAGTCATCTCTCCAACCCCCTGGTCGTATTTTCTAACTGCATGTGTATCTGAGTCTGCCCTCCACATTTTAAAGCTGGCTCAGAAGAAAGAGGCTGTTGGCTTTCTTCCTAGCTGAGCACTTCCTGTTGCTGCAAGTGGAATAAGGGGCTGGAGTCGCAGGGCGATACATGGAGAGCCCACGCCCTCCACCCCCCCTTTAGTTGGAGTGACAAAGTGTTGCAAACTAATCTAAACTAAGTTGGCTTTGTGATTGTCAGATCGTTTGGGGAGCGGGGTGATGGTGGCTTCCAGTAGTTAGGAGTCTTCAAAAAGGATAGACACCTTCTGCCCAAACTGGCTAGATCACTGACAGAGTGCTTGCCTAGCAAGTGCAAGGCCCTGTTTCCATTGCAACAGCTGCCAAAAAGTAAGAGAGAGAGAGAGAGAGAGAGACTGACTTGAGGCTCAATACACATCTGAAACATCAATCAACTTTTATTAGCAAGCAGGTAAAAATCCATTGTGTGATTCTGATGAAGTCCTACTCTGTCTTCTCTTGGGTCCTCCAACAGACACCAGGAAGACAAGCTTCCACAGATGTCAATGTACCTGGATCCTGACACAAGATCCAAGCAGATGGCAGAAGAATCCAGGTCCAGCTCTAGGCTGTAGAGGTGACAGTCATAACAGAACTCCAAAGGATGAAGGACTGTCCGTCAGGAACCAAGCAGAGCACAGATTCCAGGCAGAGCAATCCACCAAGAAGGGCGGAGAGGCAGAGAGGGGCTGGCCACAGACATGCATGAATCTGAGGGGGCAGGATGGAGATGGGACAGGGAAGGGGGTATGTCTTGAAGGTCACACCGGACTGAGAAATGCATATGTGGCCTTGGAAAACACCTAGTAGAAGATTTTAAGGAGCATTCCAAGTGTATGGTCGGCTTGACATTTTCAAGTTATTTCCAGGAGCCCCTTTGAGGACAGAGGAACTGAGTGGCCAGCCAGAACTCACTGTCACCTAGCAGTCTGGCCAGCAAAGAGAACCTTAGTGGTGATACAGAAGTAGCATGGAAGTGACTTCTCTGAGCATAACATTTATGCCAGTCTTCATTTCATTCTTAGTACTCAAGAAAGATAGTTTACTTATTTATTTGAGAGAGAGAGAGAGAGAATGGGTATGCCAGGGCCTCTAGCCACCACAAACGAACTCCAGATGTATGTGCCACCTTGTATATCTGGCTTTACATGGGTATTGGGGAATCAAACACTGGTCCTTACGCTTTACTAGCAAGTGCCTTAACCACTGAGCTATCTGTCTGGCTCCATTCTTAGTACTTTTAAGTCTTTCCATTCCTGCAACTTTGAAAGGCAGATGCAATTAACACGTAGAGACAGTTCAGGGGACATTGCCACGAGGTGCTCAGTGTTACTTTGAACTTCTGATGAATAAATCATTCTATTTTTAGCATCTTCCCCGGTGGACAGTTCATTTGTTAAATCTGTTGTGCTCAGACCCAAGACCATCAAAGCAGGCTGCCCAAGGTCCCACAGCCACCAAGTGGCAGTGTAAGCGTTAGCCTTGAATCCATGCCCACCTGGGCATTGTCACCTCCACAGGTGAGGCAGCCGAGCTGTCAGCCAACAGAGAGGACTTGCTGCGCTGGGACCTCCTTGACCGACTTTCTCAGTCTGCGTGATCTCTGAGGCGTACTTAGAACAGGTCTGCTAACCTCCCGTAAGCCACCATAATGCTCAGAGCAAATTCCACGGCCTGTGACTAAGCTAAGTAAATCCTCTGCTCCCCAGAGCTTTCCCTGCCCTAAGGGGTGAGAATCTTTATAAGGGATTCCAGTTGCCCCATTGAATGGATCACTCTAATTGGAAACTTAATTCAGGCTTGATCTGCAGATAATAATGTTCGTTGGCTGCTCTATCTCTGCCTGTTGCTACTGGCCTGGGATATAAAGCAAACTGAAAAAGAGTCATTTGAGCAAGTTTCACAAGGTTTCGCCTGAGGTGCAAAATGCAATTGTATTTTCAACATGAGCGTGCTCCAGGTGTTCAGCATATGAGTGCAAGGGGTTGGCATCACAATGAAGAAAAAAACAGTTTTTAAAAAATACCCCAAATCATGCAATGGATATTATAAAGAGGGAACGTAGTGAAGGCGAGGGAGTCCAGAGCCAGGAAGACCAGGGGGACCCAGCTACCCACAGTGTGACCCTCATCTTCCCCATGGGCAGCATCCGAACACTGGGCCCAACCCAGACCTGCCGGCATTTGACCAAATCCCCAGGTCAGTGTGCTTAATGCGAGCGTGAGAAGCTTATTTTAGCCGTGTCGTGCTAGACAGGATGGATGAAAGGAGTCTGGAGGGAGAAATAGCTCTCCGGGATAATGCGAGAACAAAACAGGAGGAATATATTCAGGAAAGAAAATCCCCAAACTTTGATATGTTAAGAACCCAGTGGCTCCCACCAGTGGATGGGAAGGTGACCAATGTTGGCCAATGCAGCCTTGAAGAGAAGCGCATAAAAAAAAAAAACCATAAATAAAAGCATAAAGCATGCAGTGTAACTTCACAGATCCTCTCTCTTTCTCTTTCAAATAAATAAATAAATAATACAAAATAAATATTAAAAAAAGGAAAAAGAAAACTTACCCAAGCATTTTCTTTTTTTTTGTTTGTTTATTTATTTATTTATTTGAGAGCGACAGAGAGAAGGAGGCAGAGAGAGAGAGAGAATGGGCGCGCCAGAGCTTCCAGCCTCTGTAAAAGAACTCCAGATGCATGCGCCCGCTTGTGCATCTGGCTAACGTGGGTCCTGGGAAATTGAGCCTCGAACCGGGGTCCTTAGGCTTCACAGGCAAGCACTTAACCGCTAAGCCATCTCTCCAGCCCCCAAGCATTTTCATTAGGTAGTCAGGGTTAAGTTATGAATATTGACAAGGTCCATTGAATAACTGCACTTGCTGCTAAGGACTTGACCATTTTCTATATCCTGTTTTCTACACTGCTTATTCGCATATGCCCATTAACGCATGGAATGTTGTCTGTTACATTCACTGGTGGGTGTTTTCTGGAAAAACTGCAGTTATTAGGTGAAGACTGAGTTCCACGCTGCCATTGCATGCATGCAAATATTAGTGCTGCGCCGAGGTGCAGAATCAGAGCGACAGAGAACACAGCGAAACACCAGCTGGCCCCATCCCCCTTTTTATGGCTTATTTTACCCAGTACTTTAAAAAAAAAAAAACAAGTAAAAATTCGTACCCAAACGTTCAACTGCCAAAGAAAGAGTAACAGCAGGGCACATGCTCAGGGCGTGAATGGAATTGTTGAACACTAGGCTGGCGCAAAACAGCAGACATTGCTTTTCATATATATAAAAACCTCATTTCTAAAACTCTTCTCAGCCAGGGTTTTCCAAACAAAGTGTACGCACACCGACATGTGTTAGAGTTGAAATATATACAGAGGACACCGTGTTCTCTGGGAAGTCAAGATTATCCAAATTTAATTCCAGATCTTCGGGAAGTGTGAAGCTTGTACTTAGCAACTGTGCTATGTTTCCGCAGCATTATTTTAGACAATGACATCTAAACCGGCTTTGGTTTCATTCAGCTAGATATGCGTAGGGCACAAACAGGAAAGCATGCCAGCTGCTTAGGGGTTTCATGAGTGATTTTTATTCTTCTGCTCTGAAAGCTTGGGTAAAAAACTAAACCAAGAAAAGTGACTCAAGATTTGTAAACCTCTGTGCTTTTTCAAAAAAATTTTTTGTTTTTATTTATTTATTTATTTGAAAGCAACAGAGAGAGAGAGAGAGAGAGAGAGAGTGGGCGCGCCAGGGCCTCCAGCCACTCCAGATACGTGTGCCCCCTTTTGCATCTGGCTAACGTGGGTCCTGGGGAACTGAGCCTTGAACCAGGGTCCTTGGGCTTCACAGGCAAGCGCTTAACCACTAAGCCGTCTCTCCAGCCCAAACCTCTGTGTTTTAAGATGAATTAACAACAAAACCAGATACCTACTCATTTGCTTACACACAGCGGACTTAGTGGCTGCGGGCAGCCCGTGCTTTACGTCCAAAAACTACGGCGGCGCTTTAAATGTGACCAGTGTAAATGGAGATGCTCATAACAGCTACGACTCGTTAACTCACAAGGAAACACCTTCAAAACTGCATCTTTTTTAAAGTTTCTGTACTAAAATGTAGAAAAACTGAATTACACAAATATTGAAATTAAAAATTCCTTTAACTTTTGTATTCCTAGTACCACTATCACAATTTACAGGGCAAAAGACCTGATGTAATGAGAAAAGAAAAAGACAAAGACAAAGCTACAACTGATGAAAGACCTCAGGAATGGACATGTAATTGACACTACATTGCATTTCATCAATAGCTGCACTTTTTGCAGACTGTGGCTTTGACGGTCCTGAACAAGAAGCGATTCCTGTTTAAACTGCAGTTGCAGTCACTTTCCTGATCACAGATCATCGCTCCTTC
This sequence comes from Dipus sagitta, assembly GCA_036346955.1. Classification (NCBI taxonomy): domain Eukaryota; kingdom Metazoa; phylum Chordata; class Mammalia; order Rodentia; family Dipodidae; genus Dipus; species Dipus sagitta. Next base: position 11,630,048 of record CM070775.1, on the reverse strand, counting down.
TGTGGCAGATTTCTACAGTTCCTCTAATGCACTGGGGACGACTGTCTGAAAGTCACCCGCAGCTTTCCCGACAACTCGTCGCTCTCTCTCCCGCTAAGCACTGTAGCCCCTTTCTGCTGATTTGAAAACCTTCGCTACCGTATCCACCGCTTCCGCCACCAGATCCATAACCAGCCCCGTAGGGACTGCCGGAGCTTCTTCCACCAAAACTGCCCCTTTCATGGGTCCTGTAACTTGACTGCTATTGTCCACTATAATTTCCCAAATCACTGTAGCTCCCACCTCCACCATACTTACCACCACCAAAATTTCCTCCTTCATTGTAACCATCACATCGTCCACCACCACCTTGGTTTCCATATCCTGGTCCACCTCCACCATAGCCTCCTCTACTACTATAACCAGGACTGCCACCATCACCTCCAGATCCATCGTATCCATCGTCACCTCCACTATAACTCCCTCTACCGCCATAGCCACCTCCTCCACCAACGTTTCCACCACGACCAAAATTACCTCTACCGCCCCCGAACTTTCCACCACGACCCATAAAGTTTCCAGATCCTCCTCCACAACCTCTCTGTGACCCAGCCAACCGCATCTCTTGCTTAGAAAGGGCCCTTTTCACTTCACAATTATGCCCATTAATCGTGTGATATTTCTGAACAATTTTTTTTTTTTTTTTGCTAGGGCAAGGAGCTTTATTTCGGGCTTAAGCTTGGTCTCTTGACTTCATCAATGCAGTGGATCTGTACAAGAGCCCCAAGTAGTGGGAGGGTAGGGTTTTTATAGGGATTTGAACATAGAAGAAGGGATGGGTACATGATTGGTTGATTTAAACAGTGTACTCTTCCGGTTGGCTTGAGATTTTGGCGGGCAAAGTTGGTGGGCTGGGGCTAGGGGAATTGAGCTTGTCTATGACTACAGGAATGTCTCATGACTTCAGGAATGGATGGCATAGTCAGTTTAACTGTTAAACCTACCCTTACGGCAAGGTCGGCAGGCTGGAGCTAGGGGAATTGAACTTATCTTATGACTTCAGGAATGTATGGCATAATCAGTTTCCAGTAACTGTTAAACCCACCCTTACCAGAGAATAAAAACCTAGATCTTGCCAGGAAACAGAAACTTAGGCCTACTGAGGACTCTGAAGCCTGTCATGGCGTCCATCTGGTTCCTGAGTCCTTCATTCCCCCCTCTCTTTGTACCACGAGGAACCAATCTTTATCAGCTGTATCCTGATCATCGAAAGTTACAAAAGCAAATCCTCTCTTTTTTCGACTCTGCCTGTCTTCCATCACATCTGTGGTTTCCATCTCGCCATACTTTTCGAAGCAGTCTTTCAGATTATATTGTTCTGTGTCGTCTTTAATACCACCACCAACAATTTTCTTCACTGTTAAATGGGCCCCGGGCTTTACAGAATTCCCTCTTGGACCAGCTCTCTTTGGTCCCACTACACGCCCATCAACCTTGTGTGGCCGAGCACACATTCTACATTCACCTCTTCAACACACTGGAACGCTTCTGTGGGGGTCTCTCATGACCACACAGTCTGTGAGTGTGCCTCATGTCTCAGAATGTTCTCTCAAACTGTCATCTGTAGTTTCAAAGTTCAGTCCAGCAGTAAACAGCTTCCTCAGCTGCTCTGGGTCTTTTCGATCATGGCCCTCCATTTTGAGACTGGACTCGCTTCTTCCGACGCAAGTTCAATATGGGACCAAGAGGAAGAGCTTGTTTTGTTTCGACGTAGGGCCTCACTCTAGCCCAAGGCTGACCTGGAATTCACTATGTAGTCTTAGGCTGGCTTCACATTCACAGTGATCCTCTTAGCTCTGCCTTCAGAGTGCTGGGATTAAATGCACGCACCACCATGCCTAGCTTTAACTCAGTCCCTTTTACAAAAATCACTCATCTGCTAGTTTCATGTGCCACCATGCCTGAACGACTGAACTTTCCAGCCTGATAGCAGAGCTCTTTCCACTTCCCTGTCTAGAAAAGCCAATGCTGATGCTTTGCTTGGGAGTTGGAGATAGAACCCAGATAGCTCCCTGTTAGAGCCGCGCTGAGTGAGCCAGGGCCCAGGGAAGGGCTGTGTGGGTGGCTCCCTCTGCTTTCCAGAACAGCTCACGGATTTCTAGCACATCCATCTCACATGCCCTAAATTCATGCATTCATGGAATTAACACAGTTTTTGGAGGCTCATTTTAACACTCCCAAGATCAGAAAACACTAGAGAAGGACGTGGGCACTTTGTCCTGGCCTGTGGCACGTTCACTCCAAGACAAGGTCCTTGTACCTCTCACAACAGAGATGTCTTGCCAGACTTTATCACCTCCTCTGGTCCATCGCCACCCGCCCCATACTGACTGCTTTCATTCGGATTTGGGTAGTTTCCAATAGCCGTTGTGATCAGCAACGGTAAAGTTGGCATTGACTCTCCCACACTTGGTGTCTCAGAGTTCCGAGGGGCTGAAGTCTGAGGGTCTCACTGGGATAAAACCAGGGTATAAGCTGGGCATGGTGGCACACACCTTTAATGCCAGCCCTCGGAAGACAGAGGTAAGAGGATCGCTGTGAGTTCGAGGCCAGCCTAGGACTACACAGTGAATTCCAGGTAAGCCTGGAGTAGAGTGAGACCTTACCTGGGAAAAACTCAAACAAAACAAAACAAAACAACCAGGACGCGGACCAGGCTGTGTTTCTTTAGAAGCCACCAAGGCAGAATTTGTCCCTGACCTCGTTCCTTACCCTCTAGGGGTGGCCTGTGGCCCTCAGCAGGGGCCGTTCCTCTCTCCTCAAAGCCAGCGAGGGTGTGGTTAACTCACCCTGACCCCTGTCTGGGACTGGTTCTCCTGCCTCCTCTTTCCCTTTTTGTTTATTGTTATTTTCATTTTTTTGAGGTAGGGTCTCATTCTAGCTCAAGCTGACCTGGAATTCACTATGCAGTCTCAGGGTGACCTCGAGCTCACGGTGATCCTCCTACCTCTGCCTCCCGAGTGCTGGGATTAAAGGTCCTCCTTCACTTTGGAGGACACTTGTAATGACATTGGATGACCCAGGAGGTGCTCCCATCTCCAGAGCCTTAACATGACCAAATCAGCTCAATCCCTTGCTGGGAGAAGCAACACAGTTGCAGGTTCAAGACATAGCATGTGAACATCGGGGGGAGGGGGGCGCTACACCACCTTCCATATTCAGACATTTTAAACCAGAAGCTATGACTCACTGGTGACTCACAGAACCCACTCAAAAAAAAAAAATCATTTTTTGCTTCTAGTAAGATTAAGTATTATTTTGAGTGAGGGCCTATGTTGTGAACAGACTTTGATTTTCTTATACATGCTTAGATATAATATACTACTGGTTACCAATATAAAGTATTTATTCCTAACAGTTGTACTAGAAAAACTCAAAAGTGTTCAGCTGTCATAATGGCCTTCTGATTGGCCTTTCTGCCTGCGGGCTACTCAATCCGTCCCTCCACAATGCTACCAAAAAGTTCTTCCCTAAAAATAAATTGGTCAGACATGGTGGCACACGCCTTTAGTGACTTGAGAGACAGAGGTCTATAGAAGGATCACTGTGAATCTGAGACCAGCCTGGGCCTACTGCATGAGTTCCAGGTCAGCCTGAGCTAGAGTAGAGACTGTCCCTCAAAATAAATAAATAAATAATGAACTGGACATGTCATTGTGTTTATACATGTCTAAAGGCTGCTATAGCTGAGCCCTATATTCTGTCAGCTCCTCCAAACTCAGTGTCCGTGTTCCTAGCCCAAGCTTACTGTCACACACTGCCTCCTCAACCTTGCTGCTCAGTCGACGCCCTGGCTGAAGGCAGAGGTTGGAAGAGAGAGAAGTTTAGGGTACTTTTCCAGAACCTTCTTCCTTACCAGGCAGGGCCAGCTTCAAGGTGCTCAGGCTTCACCATGGTCCACATTCCTCCACCCCGTCTCAGAAAGACTCTGCTTGGTTTAATACTCTGCTCGCCACAATCTTGAACTTTGAATTGACTTTTTATTAGTTTCTTTTTTTTTTTTAATTTTATTTATTTACTTGAAAGTAGAGAGACACCCAGAGAGATTGGGAATAGGTGCACCAGGGCCTCCTGCTGCTTTGTACACATGGCTTTACATGGATACTGGGGAAACTGGACTCAGGCCTTCAGGTTTTGCAGTCAAGTACCTTTAACCTCTGGCCCATCTCTCCAGCCCCTAAATAACTTTTTTTTAAAAATGATTTTTATTTGAGAGAGAGGGGGAGAATGGGAGAGCCGGGGCCTCCAGCCACTACAAGCGAACTCCAGATGAATGCTCCACTTTGCACATCCAGCTCTATGTGGGTCCTGGGGAATTGAACCTGGGTCCTTTGGCTTTTCTGGCAAGTGCCTTAACCACTAAGCCGTGTCTTCAGCCCCTAACTAACTTTTTTTTTTTTTCTGAGAAAGAATCTTCATTTTCATTTTTGCACTGGGCCTGACAAATTATGTCACCAATTCTGCTTTGGGAGCTCATGTTGCACTTACAGTCTTCTGCTATGGAAGGTGTAGCTCTTACCTGACAGACGCCCCTACAACCATGGCCATTTGGCTCCAGCAACTGTTCTAGCATGTACTACCATGCTATCGAGGATGGTGGATTCTTCTGTAACTGGCCTGGGTCACTTCGCCATCCTGTGTTTGATTTCTCAATTCTGCCCTCTTTTGAATGATCCCCTTATTTAACTCATTTTACTCCTTGTAAAGGGCATCCGGGGGCTGGAGAGATTGCTCAGTGGTTAAGGATCTTGCCTCAAAGCCTAATGACCTGGGTTCGATCTCCCAGTACCTACATAAAGCCAAATGTGTAAAGTGGTCCAAGTGTCTGAAAATCATTTGCAGCTGCTAGAGGTCCTGCAGTACCCATTCTTTCTCTCTCTTTTTCTCCTTGGAAATAAACAAAATGTTTTTATTTTTCTTTTTATTTATTTATATGAGAGAGAAAGAGAGAGAGAATGGGCACGCCAGGGCCTCCAACTGCTGCAAATGCACTCCAGACACACGCACCATTTTGTGCATCTGACTTATGTGGGTCCTGGGGAATCGAACCTGGGTCCTTTGACTTTGCAGGCAAGTGCATTAGCAGCTAAGCTATCTCTCCAGCCCTAAAATATTTTTCAAAAGCATATCTGTTTGCTCTTGGGACCATGGGTGATTAAAAATAATCTTCAGTCGGGCACGGTAGTGCATGTCTTTAATGCCAGCACTTGGGGAGCAGAGGTAGGAGGATCTGAGGCCAGCTTGAGACTATACAGTAAATGCCAGGTTAACCTGGCCTAGAGTGAGACTCTGCCTCAAAAAATAAAGTATGTATCTGAGATATTTTCAAAATCTAACTACAACAAAGGCCAGGCATAAGGGCAAGTAGAGATCATATCAACAAGTATATAGAAGGTATGAACAATGTTATCAGGCAACCTGGTCTAAGTAGCATTTCTAGAACACTCTACCCAACAATAGCGGAGCACACATTCCTTCAGGTCGGTTTCTGTGTCCTTTCCACATGGCCTCTCGTCTCTCAACTCTGTTACTTGATACCAGAAAATATTTCCTATTGATTAAGTGTCTTCATGTATTTCCATGAGGAATATTCATCCATACTTCATATTTTACAGATGGAAAAAAATTCAAATTGAATTTTAATTTTTTAAATATGTATCACATTTCTATGAATCTAAATGTAAACCTATACAAGAAAAGATTCTCATTTTAAAAATATTCTATTTCCTAGCCTGGAGTGCTGGCTCATGTCTTTAATCCCAGCACTTGGGAGGCAGAGGTAGGAGGATCGTCATGAGTTCGAGACCACCCTGAGACTCCATAGTGAATTCCAGGTCAGCTTGGGCTAGAGTGAGATGCTACCTTGAAAAACCAAACAAAAAAAAAATTATATTTCTTTTCTTTTCTCCCTTCCTCCTTCCCTCCCTTCCTCCATCCTTTCCTTCCTTTCTTCCTTCTTCCTTTCTTTCTTTCTTTCTTTCTTTCTTTCTTTTTTTCTTTCTTTCACACAGAGAGAGAGAATGAGAGGCAGATAGAGAGGGAAAGAATGGGAATTCTAGCGCCTCTACCCACTGCAAACAAACTCCAAACACATGCACCACCTTGTGCATATGGCTTTATGTGAGTACTGGGGAATTGAACCTGGGTTCTTTGTCGTTGTAGGCAAGCACCTTAACAAGCTATCTCTCCAGCCAGGGAATTCTCATTTTTATTCACTTATTGCTTCCTTTTCCCATTGTCACAGTCGGCTCCATGTTTCTGGGAGGAACCTCCAAACCAGACACAGGGTTTGGGAGGAATGGGCTTTATTTCAGGCTTACGGATCCAGGGGAAGGTCCACAATGGTGGAAGAAGCTGGCCCCCTTTCACAGATCCGCACAGAAATAAAAAACACCAGCAGCACCACAAGTAAGAACAAAAACCAACCCAACAAAAAACGGGCAGTCAAACAGCAGGAACCCCAGGCAGAGCTCAAGCACTCCGCATACCTTGGGCTAGAAATCAGATCCTCCCCCAGATGTCACCTTAGGGCGGGGCCTCAGGATCCGTCACCAGTGGCACCCCCTCCAGCCAGGCGATGGACACAAGCTTTATTGGTTTTATTTTTCTTTATTTATTCATTTGCAAGGAGAAAGGGAGCGAGAGAGAAGAGAGGCAGATGCAGACAGGAGAGAGAATGGGCACACCAGGTACTCTAGCCACTGCAAACGAACTCCAGACACATGTGCCCCTTGTGCATCTGACTTATGTGGGTTCTGGGGAATAGAACCTGGGTCCTTTGGCTTCACAGGCAAATGCCTTAAGTGCTAAGTCACCTCTGCAGCCCGACACAAGCTTTTTAACTAAAGCAGCTGAGTCCATTGGGGGACATACATCCAAACTACCACACCAATGGATAAAAATATTACTTATTTAATTAATTACTGTATTATTTTACTTATTTAGTTAATTACTGTATTATTTAGCTAGCATACAAGCAGCAAGTTTCATTTTGGCATTCTCATACTTGCTGAGCTCTGGTTGGCCTCTCCCATTCTTCTCCCCCATCTTCCCACCCTCTCCCCCACTTGCGCCCTTCCATCCCCAGTGTTACCTTTCCACTGTTACATGACGTTCTGTTACCTCCCCATTCTGCTTAAAGGCACTTGCTCTGCAGGCCTAACTGGAGTCCTTATCCCCAGCTTCCATGTAAAGCCAGATGCACGGTGACACATACATTGTAATCCCGGTCGGTCTATGGTGATGGGAGGCAGTCAGGAGAATCCCAGAGCTCCTGGGCCAACTAGTCTGGCCTTCCTACCTTAAATAATCCAGGGGTACTGCCTCCACTAAGGTGGAAGAAGAGGACCAACACCCCAATTGTCGTCCTCTGAGCTCCATATGCATGCCGTGCTACATGCACGCCTGTGCACACACGCATATCCTACACATCTGCGCACCAGAAATCATAGTAAAATCATACCTGTCAATGCTACCACCAATCCTGTTGAGAAAGGCCTTAAGAACTTGGAGGTTGCTAAACATAGGGCAATGGCTGCAGTTTTTCCCTTTAGTATTACAATTAGTGATAGATATTATCATTTCTCCTTGAAGTGACAGACTCACTTTACTTACGTTTTAAAACTATTTTTAAAATTATTTTTATTTATTTATTTATTTATTTGAGAGAGTGAGAGAGGGGAAGAAGCAGACACAGAGAGAGAGACAGACAGAGAGAGAAAGAGACAGAGAATGGGTGCGCAAGGGCCTCCAGCCACTGCAAACGAACTCTAGACACATGTGCCACCTTGTGCATCTGGCTTATGTGGGTCTGGGGTAATTGAACAGAGGTTCTTTCGCTTTGCAGGCAAACACTTTAACTGCTAAGCCATCTCTCTAGCCCTTAAAACTATTTTTTAAAAGAGAAGAGAGACAGACAGAATGGGCGCACCAGGACCTTTAGCCACTGCAAACGGACTCCAGATGCATGTCTTTATGTGGGTACTGGGGAATCGAACCTGGGTTGTTAGGTTTTGCAGGCAAGCACCTTAACCACTGAGCAATCTCTCTAGCACCCTCTTTTCTAGTTTTATGACCTCTACACACACACACGTATGAGAGAACAAGAAGTATTTGTTTTTTTGAGCCTAGGTTATCTCAGTTAATATGCTATTCTTTAGTTCATTCATGTTTCTGTAGTCGCATAATTTTATTTTTAGAATATTTTATTTATTTATTTGCAAGAATAGAGAGGAGAGAGAGAGACAGAGAGAGAGGGAGAGAGGGAGAGAATGGGCATGCCAAGGCCTCCAGCTGCTGCAAATGAACTCCAGATGTATGTGCCACTTTGTGCATCTGGCTTTATGTGGGGTACTGGGGAATTGAACTGGGGATTTGCATGCAAGTGCTTAACCAGCCCCCCCATAATTTTATTTTTATGTAATTTGCCACATATTCTCTCAGCAGTTGATGGATATCTAGGCTGATTCCATTTCCAAGCTACTGTGACTAGAGCAGCAATGACCATTGATGTCCAAGTATCTCTATGGTAGGGTACAGTCCTTTGGGTATATTCCAGGGACTGGTATGCTGTGTAATATGGAAGTTCTATTTTTAGGTTTTTTTAAGTATTTTATTTATTTGAGAGAGAGAGAGAGATAGAAAAAGAAGCAGAGAGAGAGAGAAGAGGGTGGATGGGCATGCCAGGGCTTTAGCCACTGCAATAAACTTCAGAAGCATGCACCACCTTGTGCTTTACATGGGTACTGGGGAATCAACCTGGGTCCTTAGGCTTTACAGGCAAGTGCCTTAACTGCTGAGCCCTACTTGTAGGTTTATTTTTTGGAAGTAGGGTCTAGCCTAAGCTGACCTGGAATTCGTTATGTAGCTCCAGGCTGGCCTCAAACTCACAGTGATCCTCCTACCTCTGCCTCCCAAATTCTGGGATTAAAGGCGTGCGCCACTACACCTGGCTATTTTTAGGGTTTCTTGGTTTTCTTTTCTTTTCTTTTCTGTTTTTTTTGTTTGTTTGTTTGTTTTTTTCGAGGTAGGGTCTCACTCTGGTCCAGGCTCTCCTGGAATTCACTATGTGGTCTCAGGGTGGCCTCGAACTCTCAGCGATCCTCCTATCTCTGCCTCCCTAGTGCTGGGATTAAAAGAGTGCACCACCACACCTGGCTATTTTTAGTTTTTTTGAGGAAACCTCCATACTTATTTCCATAGTGGCTACACCAGTTTACACTCCCATCAATAGAGAATAAGGTTTCCTTCCGTCCCCTACCATCCTTGCCAACATTTATTGTCCCATCTATTCTTTTATATTTTAAAATGTACTTTCTGAATGGTAGCCAATCTGACTGAGATGAGATAGGACCTCAAATTATATTTAATTTGCATTTCCCTGATGTTGAACACTTAAAAACATTTATTGGGGGCTGGAGCGATGGCGTGGTGGTTAAGGTGCTTGCCCGAAAAGCCTAACGACCTGGGTTTGATTCTCCAGTACACACATAAAGCCTATTCTGCTTGTATGACCCATGCTGTTTCTGCTCAGCAGTGCAAAAGCCAGATCCCAACACCCTGGGGCAGTCTCAGACAGATGGCTTTCACCTAGCTATTAACTGACCACATGTACCACCTCTTTGGAGTTGGCCTCTATCATAAAGCCAGCTTCATTACTCAGCCATGTCCTCTTGTGCAAAGGTCACTCAGGTTCCATATCTTAGCCCCAACTCTGGATCCAAGCGACATGCTGGTTCTCCAAGCAGAATTGCCCTGAAAGATCCCAAAGACCCCACCCCCAACTCCAGCGGTGATGAACTCTAAGAGGAAACTGAGGATGAGCTATGGGAATGAAATGTGGGAAAGAGCTGGGAATATTTCTTATGGACCTTACAAATAGCTTTTGTGATGTTATTGCTGTGAGATGCTGAATTCTCTACTTGCAACTTGCTCTAAGTTAATCTTACCACTGTGTAATCCATCTACTTGAAGCAATGGGACCAGGTTTCCTCTGCCTTGGTGGACCTCTGGGCTGAACAGTGCAGACGACCAGTATCGACAAGGAATGTTTAGAGATGTTGACAGATCCTGAGATATGCTCCACGCGCCTCTCCTCCAAGGCCTGGCTGGACGCTCAGCTCAGAGCAAACATACGTGTGTAAGAAGCGCAGACCGTAGCACTAACAACAACGAAGTCAGTAACAAGGGGCCCGTAGATCTGTTGAAGGCGACAGGTGGCCTTAAGTTTGATTGCTCTTGTGATCAGAGCGCATGTGTATTCTGGATCAGCAGAGTCCAGCAGGTCACACCCCTCAACCCCTTTCTTTAACAAATGTTTAAGGATTATCCAAAGTCAAAAGTTCTTGGGCTGGAGGGATGGCTTAGCGGTGAGGGCATTTGCCTGCAAAGCTAAAGGACCCAGGTTCGATTCCCCAGGACCCACGTTATCCAGATGTACAAGGGGGCGCATGCGTCTGGAGTTTGTTTGCAGCAGTTAGAAGCCCTAGCGTGCCCATTCTCTCTCTCTCACTCTCTCTCTCTGTTCCTCTTTCTCTGTCAAATAAATAAATTATATATATATATATATATATATATATATATATATGTATATGTATATATATATATACATATATATATATATTTTAAAGTTCTTTATCCTTTGCTTATACTTATTCACATATTGCTGGTTTTCGTCTGTTCAGTAAAAGTGCCAGTGAGGGCCCACATGCAGAAGGAAAGAAGTCACGTCACACCAGTGGTGACAGCAGATGCAGCAGGTTTACTAATGACTCAAACTGAACTTCTCTAAAATTTCTGTTTTCCTCAGCTGCTGCTAGAGGCTCCTAGCCCACTACTGAGATGGGGGTATCAGACAGGAATCAGCTCTCCCACCTCTGTTCCTGCAAGCAGTTTGCCCACTTCTGCGTAGGAAAGTTCTAGTTGTCAGTTTTTTCCAAATCAGGGCTATGCCCCCAAATAGGGAAAACTCCGGTATCAAGCTTTGAATGGATGCACAAGTCTGGCCACATAATCAAGTGTAAATTTTTACAAGCCATGGTTCTTGCCAAACATCTTTCCATTAAGATCACAGCTGTCCCTCATTCATTGGAGTTTCCTTTCAAATATTCCTATTGTAACCTAGGTCATCAGTTCTTTTTTTTTTTTTAACTACTTATTGACAACTTTCATACATGCATGTAATATATTTTGGTCATAGTCCTCTTCCGTTATTTTATTTCATCCCCTCCTCCTTCATCCCCTTTCCATTGAATGTCTTTTTTCCAACTAGTCCCTCTTCTACTAGATGTCTTTATTTTTTCCCTCACCCATCATTTATGACAACCATGTTAATGGACCACATCAAGCAGGTGACAATAGCTGTTGTGAAGTCATGAATGCCACAGAACCTTCTGTCCAAAAGACAGCTTTGCAAAGCATTCCTCCCTTTCTTTGGCTCATTCTTTTTTCTTAAAAATATATTTTATTTTTTATTTATTTATTTGAGAGAGAGAGAGAGAGAGAATGGGCATTTTAGGTCCTCCAGTCACTGCAAATGAACTCCAGATACATGTGCCACCTTGTGCATCTGGCTTACATGGGTCCTGGGGAATTGAACCTAGGTCTTTTGACTGTGCAGGGAAGTGCCTAAACCACTAAGCCATCTCTCCAGCCCTCAGACTTTCTTTTAGTCACATCTTCCACAGTGATACCTGAGCCTTGACAGGGTGATAGAAATGCCTCATCTAGTGCTGAACACTCAGCACCTAGATGGCTCTTAGGTCTCCTCAACAGTCAGCACCATCTGCCCCAAGAAACTTCTCTCACCCAAGGTAAGAGTGCACTAATTCATGGGCATAAATATTTAGAGGGCAATTTGACAGGCACAGCATATTCATTTAGCCAGAACAATGGCATTAGCTTTCCCTCTAGGGCCTTTGAACCTCCAAGTTAAAGTCCTTTGACTAGATTTTCAGTATCAGGTGTGAATTCCCTCCCACGGAGCCAGTCTCAAATCTAAGGAAAGCTTTACACATTTATACTGGGCTGCTGCTTCCTTCACAGAATCTGCCCTGAGCCGCAGCTTTCCTTGGCAGCCAATCCCATAGTCCTGGCATCTCCAACATCCTGGGCTCTCCACAGGAAACCCACAGTTCGTCTTCACAACTCCATGCCGTGGTCCCCCATGGCTCCATGCGGTGACTGTGACCCTGCTGCACATTCCCAAGCCTCAGTGGCCATCTTGAGAAAACTGTGCTGCAATCCACTGACCCTCCTCCCTTCCTTGCATTTGTCACGCTACCAAAACCAGTGCCAGGTGGGGCAACATGGCCACATATGTAAATCCGGGGGGGGGGGTTAAAGCTGGTCTTTGAGGAGCAGGAAACTCCTTTAGAATTCTTCTTTCAGGCCCCTTCCTTTCTAAAGAATCAATACACCTATTGTCCCAATGCAGAGTAGCTGCCCACCCTCAATGGTGATAATCGTTTTCAACAGTTGCAGCTGAAACTGTTTCAGATTCCACCCTGGATCTAAACCCCATACACACTTTCTTCTGTGCCAAACTTTACATCTTTCATACCCTTCTGCTCTGTATTTTCCCCCACTAAATGCACCAGTCATTACTTTCTAATTCAACCTTGCTCAAGTTCTCAGGACATGGGAAAACACAGCCAGCCTCTCCACCAGAGCATCACAAGAACCGCTTCTAACCCAGTTCTCAACTCAGTCCTCTTTCCCCTCTGAAACCTCCTAAGTTGAGCCTTCACAACCCAAAGTTCTATCTACACTGTGGTGTTTCAAACTCTCACCATATGGCCCATTCCTCTCTGCACAACACCTACATGATATTGGGTCCCTTAACATATTATCCTAGAGGATGGACGACTGGGAAAAACTTATCAAAATAGAAGAGGGGTTAATTAGAAAGATGATGTGGACAGTATTCAAAAACACTCCTCCCCAGCCTTTGACTCTTACATTCTTTCTGTCACCTCTTCCACAATGGTCCCTGAGCCTTGGGTGGGATAGAGATGTCTCATTTAATGCAGAGCACTCAACAGCCATTGTGATCAGCATTTTGGTGAGTTCTGAGTCTCCCCAGTACTTACTGCCATCTGGAAAGAGAAGCTTCCCTAACCAAAAGTGAGAGCAGCACTAATATGTGGGCATAAACATAAATATTTAGAGGGCAACTTGGTGGGCATAATATATCTATTTATATCCAAAGAACTGTAGTACTTTCCCCCTCTAGAGAGCTTATAACTTTCCCAGTCATAGGCTTTTGACTAGGTTTTCAGTCCAGGCAGGAATTTGTTCCTATCAGAGGGCTTCAAATCCAATCAGAGAGCAGTTGGCTACTCCCATAACACTTGTGTCTCTATTGTATTTTTTAAAAATTTGTTTGAGAGCGACAGACAGACAGAGAGAGAAAGAGGCAGAGAGAGAGAGAGAGAGAGAGAGAGAGAGAGAGAGAATGGGTGTACCAGGGCTTCCAGCCACTGCAAATGAATTCCAGATGCATGTGCCACCTTCTGCATCTGGCTTATGTGGGTACTGGGGAATTGAGCCTCGAACCAGGGTCCTTAGGCTTCACAAGCAAGCGCTTAACCACTAAGCCATCTCTCTAGTCCCCTATATATATATATATATTTTATCAATGGGTACATCTTGCCTGTCTGGCCAGTTGTACAGCCTCAGCCATGGCCTGTATTGTTTGAGTGGCCTCAGAGACCTCTCTGACCAACAGTTCACTGGGAGATGCTCCACCCCCAGCAGTGGAATTTTTGTGTAACAACCTATGGCTTATGGAAATAGCATTATTGATTAGGAGATTTTTAATTACTGTATCAATTTTTTTGCTTATTATGGAGCTGTTGAAATCATCACATATTGCTTTAACTTTGGCCGGTTATATGCATTCAGAAATTTATCTACTTTTTTAGATTCTTCAGTTTGGTAGAATATAGGTTTTCGAAGTTTGTCTTTTTGATTCTGTCAATTTCATTGGTCTCAGTTGTAAGATCTCCTTTTTCATCTGTGCTCTTATTAATTAGTGTCTTTTCTCTCTTTCTTTTGGTTATTTGACTAAGGTTTGGTCAATCTTGTTTATTTTTTTCAAAGAACCCAAACTCTTTGTTGCATTGATTCTTTTAATTGTTTTTCTTGTTGTTGTTTGTTTGTTTGTTTTTCTGAGTCAAGGTTTCACTTTAGCCCAGGCTGATCTGGAATTCACTCTGTAGTCTGAGGCTGGCCTCAAATTCACAGGAATCACCCTACCTCAGCCTCTCAGTGCTGGAACTAAAGGTGTGCGCCACCACACCCACTTAATTGCTGTTTTTCATTTGTATTTCATTGATTCCTTCCCTGATCTTGATTCTTTCTTTCTTTTCTTTTCTCTTATGAGAGAAAGAAGGAGAGAAAGAATTGGCACTCCATGGCCTCTAGCCACTGCAATCGAACTCCAGGTGCATACACCATCTTGTGCACATGAGCAACCTTGAACATGTGTCATCTTGTGTGTCTGGCTCATGTGGAATCTGGGGAGTCAAACATCAGTCCTTAGGCTTCATAGACAAGTGCCTTAACCGCTAAGCCATTTCTCCAGCCAAGTTATTTTTTTTAAAGAAATTATTTATTTAAGAGAGAGAGAGGCAGATAGAGAGAATGGGTGCACCAGGGTCTCCAGCCACTGCAAATGAACTCTAGACACATGCACCGCCTTGCACATCTGGCTTATGTGGGTACTGGAGAATCAAACCTGGGTCCTTAGGTTTCATAGGCAAGTGCCTTAACTGCTAAGTCATCTCTCCAGCCCTTAATTATTTCTTTATGTCTGGAACTTTGAAGTTTGGTTTGTTCTTGTTTTGCCAAAGCATTAAGAAACATTATTTATTTGAGCTCTTTTGTTTTGGTAATATACATATTTAGGGCTGTGAACTTCCCTCTTAGGACAGCTTTCATTATGTTCCACATATTTTGATATCTTTTCTTTTCATTTTCATTCAGTTTCAGGAACTTTTTGATTTCCTTCTTGATTTCTTCAGTAATGAATCCATTGTTCAATAATGCGCTAATCTCCAAGAGTTTATGTATTTCCAGGTTGTTAATTTATAACTTTATTCCATTGTGGTTGGATAAAATACAAGAAGTAATTTCAATTGTCTTAGATTTATTGAGACTTGTTTTGTGTCTAATGTGATCTAATAGAGTAAATTCCATGGGCTGCTGAGAGGAATGTGCATTCTAGTGTTTGGATGGATCGGTCCATTTGATCTATGGTGTCATTCAACTCCGCTGTTTCTCTGTTTATTTTCTGTCTAGATGACCTGCCTATTGCTGATAATGAAGTATTGAGTCACTTAGGACTGCTGTGTTGAGATTTAGCATTGCTTTTATGCATAGTAGATTTTGTTTTGTCAAATTAGGTACACCTGTGTCTGGCATGCATACGTTTAGAATTTTAATGTATTCCTGGTGAATGGTTCCCTTGATCAGTATGAAGTATCTTTATTTCTTTTCATTAATTTTGGTTTGAAGTGTGCTTTGTCAAATATTACAATAACAATACTCACTTGTTTCCTCATCCTATTTGCTTAGGATATCGTTTGCCATCCTTCACCCTCAGATAGTAGAAAGATGAAGTAAGTTTCCTGAAGCTATCAAATGCATTCTGCTTTCTGATCCAGCCAGTTAGTCTGTGTCTTTTTAAAAATATGTTTTATTTATTTATTTATTTGAGAGAGAGAAAGACAGAGATGAGAGAGAGAGAGAGAGAGAATGGGTTAACCAGGGCCTCTAACCACTGCAAACAAACTCCAGACGCATGTGCCACCTTGTGCATCTGGCTTACCTGGGTCCTGGGGAATCAAATCTGGGGCCTTTGGCTTTGCAGGCAAGTGCCTTAACCACTAAGCAATCTCTCTAACCACTAGTCTGTGTCTTTTGACTGGGGCATTGAAAACATTAATATTCAGCATTATTATTGAAAAGTGTGAGTCAATCCCCATCATGTATGCTGTTTTCTGGAGTTTTGTGCTTTCTTGGTCTTCATTTGCTTAACAATTGTTTGTAAAACATTAGTTATTGGTTTTCCCTCCTGAATATGTTTAATCTTCCCTTAGATACGAAGTATTCCACTCAGTATCCTCGGTAGGGCTTCCTTAGCTGTTTTCTGGAGTTTTGTGCTTTCTTGGTCTTCATTTGCTTAACAATTGTTTGTAAAACATTAGTTATTGGTTTTCCCTCCTGAATCTGTTTAATCTTCCCTTAGATACGAAGTATTCCACCCAGTATTCTCGGTAGGGCTTCCTTAGTGCTCATAAAGTCCTTTAAGCTACTTTTATCACAGAAAGTTGCACCAACCCATCCAAACACTAGAATACATACAAGGATTAATGCTTTGCTCTTTTTTTTTTTCTTTTTTTTTTTGAGGTAGGCTCTCACTCTTGCCCAGGCTGACCTGGCAACTCACTCTGTAGTTCCAGGCTGGCCTTGAACTCATGGTGATCCTCTTACCTCAGCCTCCTGAGTGCTGGGATTAAAAGTGTATACCTGGCTAGTTATTACTATTTTTTAATGTATATGATTAGAGTGTTTTAAATACTAAGAAATGCTCGATAAGTAGAGAAATTCTTAATTGCATGAGGTAATTCTTGGAATAAAAAAAGGGAACCCAGCCATAAATCACTGAAGAGGATCAAATTAATCCCCAGAGAGCTAATATTCCACTTTTCTCAAAAGCAATGTACTATGCCGTATTTAAAACATGCCATTGAAAAACAAGGACAAAAGAAAAATACAATGACTCAGCCAGACATGGTGGTACATGCCTTTAACCCCAGCACTCGGGAGGCAGAGGTAGGAGGATCACCATGAGTTCAAGGCCACCCTGAGACTACATAGTGAATTCCAGGTCAGACTGGGCCAGAGTGAGACCCTATCTTGAACCTTCCCCAACCCCCAAAAAAATACAGAAAAGAAAAATACAATGAGTCATCCCTGGATCACCCCTTCTTGGATCCCCCTACTCAATAATTGTGAGCAAAGGAATAATTACTTCTCATCCTGTGGATGCAGACGT
This sequence comes from Dipus sagitta, assembly GCA_036346955.1. Lineage (NCBI taxonomy): Eukaryota > Metazoa > Chordata > Mammalia > Rodentia > Dipodidae > Dipus > Dipus sagitta. The sequence continues at coordinate 11,612,950 of CM070775.1, read as the reverse complement.
TCTCCTGGGTTCTCCAGATGGGAGTTCCTCTCAAGAAGGAAAGCTTTGGGTGAGGAGGGGCCATTTTGTGTTGTCAATGGAAGTGCCTTCCTCCTTCCTCTGGCAAGAGGGTGTTGGTTGGGAAGGTGTGTGGCGTGGGGCAGATGTCACTGCTTCCTTCCTGCAACACGTGCTCTATGGCAGCAGTCAGTGGCCAAGGTCAGGGGGACTCGGCTGTCACAGCCCCCCTTCTCCTCAGTAAAATCCACACACCACCAGATATTAGCTCCGTGCCCTTGCAATAGAATGACAGCTGATGCTTCCTAGAAACTGTGACTCAAAGAAAACGGAGATTTCTGGTAAGTGAACTCATTTGTCTTTGTTTTTGTCTGACTAACACTTGAGATGATGTTTTCTTCAGAACAGTTTTTATGTTCTGTCTGCCCAAGTGCATTGGACAGGTCTTTGGAAATTAATGATAGAAAGACTATTTAATCCTCCAGATTTCTTTTTGGTTTTGTTTTTCAAGGCAGGGTTTCACTTTAGCTCAGGCTGACCTGGAATTCACTATGTAGTCTCAGGGTGGCCTCGAACTCACGGTGATCCTCCTACCTCTGCCTCCCGAGTGCTGGGATTAAAGGCGTGTGCCACCACGCCTGGCTACATCCTCCAGAATTCTTGCTGGTAGGTAGAAGATGGATTTCTTCCTTCTCCTCCTCTCCTATTCCTCCTCTTCCTCCTCCTTCTTCTTGTTCTTCTCCTTCTGGCTCTCCTCCTCTTCAACCTCTTCCTCTTCCTTCTTCTCTTCTTCCTTCTCCTTCTTCTGGTTCTCCTCCTCTTCTTTTTTTCTTTAACAGATTTAATGAAGCCCAAGTTGTTTTATGTGAATAAGCAAAAGGATATTCATAGAGGTTGGATATAAATAAGAGCTATCACCTGAATCTGTTCTAAGTAACAGTGACCCATTATTCTAAAACACACACCCTCCTCCCCAAACCTTGTTTAAAAAATATTCCATATTTGCTTATTTGTATGCAGAGAGAAGAGATAGTGTGTGTATGAGAAAGAGAGAGAGACAGAGAGAGGGAATGGGTACACCAGGGCCTGTAGCCAACGTGAATGAACTCCAGCTGCTTGTGCCACTTTGTGCATCTAGCTTTACGTGGGTACTGGCAAATCAAACCTGGGTTGTTAGGCTTTGCAGGAAAGTGCCTTAATCCCTGAGCCATCTCCCCAGCCCCGCAAACCTTGATTTTTAAAAGACTTGTTGTTTGGGGTTATAAATGCAATGTTAATCGTGCAAAGTATGAGCATTTCCCCTTCACGTCAGTACCAGACCTGAAGGCCGACAGTCTCCTCAGTTTTACAGTTGAACCTGGAGTGGGACACGGACATTGTCTATAGCACCCAGTGCTCTGCTAGCTGTCAGCAAATGTGAAAAAAATCTAGATGGGAGGGGAAGAGAGTGCTGGCTTAGAATGCCTGCTGTTGATCACTAAGTCTTCTCTACCCGTCTATCAAGATGCAAGATAATGTCCAGGAATGGCCCCGTGATCCAAACATCAGAAGTGGGTCGATCTAGTGCAGGCCTTACCTTTTACCACCACCCAGGAGGATAGAATTGAACCTGGAAAATGAGGAATAAAAGCATCCATTGAGGACAACTAAGCCACAATATTATCATCTACACTTATTATATATATATATATATATATATATATATATATATATATGGCATATACAATCATGTGTATCATGTTATGTAATTTACCAAAGCTGATGTAGATATAACCAACCCTAAGTTTCAAACAGCAGTGATAATTTCTTTTTTAAAATATTTTATTTTTATTAATTAATTAATTAATTTGACAGAGAAAGAGGCAGAGAGAGAGAGAGAGAGGGAGGGAGAATGGGCGTGCCAGGATCTCCAGCCACTGCAAATGAACTCCAGACGCATGCGCCCGCTTGTGCATCTGGCTAACGGGGGTCCTGGGGAATCGAACCTGGGTCCTTTGGCTTTGCAGGCAAATGCCTTAACTGCTAAGCCATCCCTCCAGCCACAAACAACAGTTATAATTTCAAAATGTCTCCCCCACTCCCCTCGACTCCTCACCCGCAAGCTCAGGGGCCGGCGGGATGATATTTCTGTTCCGAGTCTAGCCATTCTTCTCTTTCATCACCCGTATTAAGTGTCTTTGATCCATTTCTCCATCTCAATCTCATCCACATTTTATGCTGATGCGGTCATGACATTTGTCCTAACAAATCAGGCAGTATATACGAGCCATAATTCTTTTGCAAGATGCCATGACTTGCCCAAGATCTTGTGAGTCACTGCTGCAGTGAGAGCTGGAATCCCGACGCCTCAGCTTCCAGGGTCCCACTCTCTGTAAGGAAGACTGGAAGATGCTAATTAAGATAATGCTAATTAACCAGTGCAGCAAGTAGAGCTCTCACCGTGGCACATAGGTGTAAAAGACTGAAAAAGGAAAATATCCTGGACAACGGACACTTCCCAGGCCTCGTCTTTGACTTTGTACGTTTCCGACGGACGGTGAGATCGTGTTCTTAGGATGCTTGCACGAGAATCTCAGGACTGCCACTTGCTTACAACCAGTATCTGTTTCCAAAAGTCCCAGAAAACCTGAAGTCCTGTGGATTTCTCAGCACTCAAGGTAGCATTTCAAGCCAGGTGGAGATAAGCCAGAAACAGGGGAAATTAGCTGCAAGAATTCAATGCCCTTGATTTAATAGCTGCTTTCCTGGAATTAATATTGGGCTTTTTTTTGGCCAGTGATGATTAACTCCCATAATGATTCAGTGTCTCTTTTGCCACAACTTGTCTAAAATACTTCTATTGCATAATCTTCTGTCAAAACTTTCCTAGTTAGAAAAAAAAAATTACTGACTCAATGAATGAATATAAATAGAAATTTTTAGTCATTTCCAAAGGCTCCAGGGCCTGGTTCACCTTCCCCTTGAATTAGATGAGGTCAAACTGCCAACAAAGCAGAGAAGCCCTGTCTCATCAGAAACTTCGGTTGCCCATCTTACTTGGAGAGAGCCCGTGAGAGACAATGACCACACTTGCTTATTGGTCTAAATATAGGGGGTTGATGGGTCTCCGTCACAGCTAGACTAACACACTTTGATAAGTCTCTCAAAGCTGCGCTTGGGAAGATCCCAAGATGGAGACGTGCCTCCTCTGCCTTGAGGTGGGAAGGTTGTGATAAGAGAGAGTGGGTGTGCCCTCTTGTCTGCTTCTACGCATCCGGTCCATATGTTAACACAGACTGCAGAAAATGCTCAGCCTTTTGAGTGGGATTACAGGGCTCTGGGGGCTCCCTGAGGGGCCAAGTCGTGGGCCTCATGGTGACTTCCCTGGGACACAGTGTAAACGAGGGGTGCTGAAAGTCTTCGTTGTCATGGAGACAACACACACATATATCTTCCGAAGAACCCAGAGGGTCTGGGGACATAAGTCACTGGGAAAGCGCCTGCTCAGCTTATGTGAGGTCTCGGGTTTGATCCCTAGCAGAGAGAAAGAGGAAGGGAGAGAGGGAGAAAAGAAGAAGAAAGAGGAGGAGGAGGAGAAGAGGAAGAAGAAAGGAGAGGTACAGTAAGATACAGTAAGAAGCTCCTCCAGAGGTCTTGGACTTCACCTCCAGAGCTGTGCAAAGTAATTTTCTGTATAAACTACACAGTCCATATTCTAGCATAGCAGCAGAAAATGGGTGGAGATAGCATTTATAAGACACCCTGATTTAACTTAGCCTTTCTCATTCCTTTATAGAAGGTTAGGTTTCTTTCTTTCTTTTTTTATGACAAACATTGCTGCTCTAGACACCAGAATCTTTTTATACCAATACTTTTTTTTTTTCAAGGTAGGGTCTCACTGTAGCTCAGGCTGACCTGGAACTCACTATGTAGTCTCAGGGTGGCCTCGAACTCACGGTGATCCTCTTACCTCTGTCTCCCAAGTGCTGGGATTAAAGACGTGCGCCACCACGCCTGGCTTATACCAATACTTTTATACTTATGTAATAAATTCCCTCCAAAAATGGGATTGCTGGACAAAGAGGATATAAATTTAATGGTTGCAAGACAGAACTCAGTCTTAGCTTATGATCACCCACAGTCTGAGCATAGAGAAGATGGATTCACCCCATTCCATAGGACACATACTAACAGAGTTCTGACACCTCTGTGTGGGGCACAAAAGGAGGTGGCCAAGAGTTGGTTTTGAGGGGCTGGAGAAGTGGCTCAGTGGTTAAGGTACTTGCTGGCAAAATCAAACTAGGGTTTGATTCCCCAGTACCCATATAAAGCCAGATGCACAAAGTGACCCATACATCTGGACTTTGTTTGCAGCGATTAGAGGCCCTGGCATGCCCATTCTCTCTCTCTCTCTCTCTCTCTCTCTCTCTCTCTCTCTCTCTCTCTCTTCTCTCTTTCTCTCTATTTGCAAATAAATAATTTCTTAAAAAAAAAAAAGACACGGGGACTGGAGAGATGGCTTAGTGGTTAAGGGCTTGCCTGTGAAGTCTAAGGATCCCGGTTTGAGGCTCGATTCCCCAGGACCCACGTAAGCCAGATGCACAATGGGGCGTATGCATCTGGAGTTCATTTGCAGTGGCTGGAGGCCCTGGCACACCCATTCTCTCTCTATCTGCCTCTTTCTCTCTCTCTCTCTCTCTCTCTCTGCCTGTTGCTCTCAAATAAATAAAATAAACAAAAAAAAACTAAAAAAAATAATAAAAAAGACATGGTTTTGAAAGCCTAGGCCCACAGGCACTTCAGAGCTAAGGTAGAGAGGCTGGGTTGAGAGGCCCTCGCCGGAGGTTCTTCTCAGAGAAGCATGGCAGCTTCCTTTTCATGGCCCAGGAGAAATGGAGGTGGTTTGCCCTCTTTTTATTTATTATTTTTTTTTTTGGTTTTTCGAGGTAGGGTCTCACTCTAGCCCAGGCTAACCTGGAATTCAATATGGAGTCTCGGGGTGGCCTCGAACTCACAGCGATCCTCCTACCTCTGCCTCCCGAGTGCTGGGATTAAAGGTGGGTGTGTGCCACCACGCCCGGCTTGGGGAAGTTTGCCCTCTTCATCTCAAGTGATGCTTGTCTCTCTGGGTTTTGGTTTCCATATCCACAGACACAACCAGAAAATATTTGGAAAACCCCACAGAAAGTTCCGAAAATGAAAGTTGGGTTTGCTGCACATTGAGCCCAATGCCCAATCCACACAAAGATGTAATGTGTGGGTGTGCCCCACCACGGCCCGCTGACATCGCAGAACTTGTCTCCAGGATGTGTTCAAACACCGTTCCGCTCATCTCCTCTGTAACGTACGGCTAGGTCTGCCGTGGCTGGGCCTGTACGGAACATGTAAAACTTTCATCATTGTTTCCTAAACAACGCAGCACTATTAGCATTGCACTTAACATTGGGTTAGGTATTACATAAGTCATCTAGAGAGAATGAAGTACATGGGAGGGTGTGTGTAGGTTATATAAATACCATAGCATTTTATACAAGAGTTTATTTTCATAACTTTCTTTTTTGAAGATGTATTTTCTTTTTTTTAATATTTAAAAAAAATTTTGTTCATTCTTATTTATTCCAGAGTGACAGAGAGAGAGAGGGAGAGAGAGAATGGGTGCACCAGGCTTCCAGCCACTGCAAATGAACTCCAGACGTGTGCACCCCCTTGTGCATCTTGCTAACGTGGGTCCTGGGGAACCGAGCCTTGGACTGGGGTCTTTAGGCTTCATAGGCAAGCACTCAACCACTAAGCCATCTCTCCAGCCCAATATAACTTTCTTTTTAATTTTTATTTATTTTTTATTTGAGAGACAGAAAAAGGGAGAAAGAGAGAGAGAGAGAGAGAGAGAGAGAGAGAATGGGAGTGCCAAGGCCTTCAGCCTCTGCAAACGAACTCCAGATTCATGTGCCACCTTGTGCATCTGGCTTATGTGGGTCCTGGGGAATTGAACCTGGGTCCTTTGGCTTCACAGGCAAGCACCTTAACCGCTAAGCCATTCCTCCACCCCTACAAGAGTTGTAATACCTGAGAATATCATCCTGATATTCTCAATGGTCTCTGGAACCTGTCCCCCAGGACACAAGCACAGGGAAAGACAATGAAGGAGAGCTCCAGGGAACCATAGCAGAGAAAACCTGCTTTGACTGTGTCACTTTTCCACTGATCACGGGACAATGAAGTGTGTTTGCTGTGGACCAGATGTGGCTCTCACAGGACAGTAGCAGCTGGAGCAATTTTAGAATCTCCCTGGAGAACTGCCTGGGATTGGGGTGTGGGTCAGTGGTCAGTCACTTGCTAGAGACCCTGGATTGAACACCCATCACTGTAATTTTATTTTATTTTTTTTACAAAAGGATAATGGGAGAGGTGCAGTGCTAGGAACAATGGCGGGCATAGCATAGGCTGGCCAGGGCCCTGTGGGGTCTGGGGAGTGAGGGACATGCCAACTCTGACAAGGGTACCAACTCCATCCAGGAAGCCAGTAGTGCCTTCAGAAAGAACGAGAAGGCTGAAGAGGACCAGGACTGCGAAAGAAGACTAAAGAACAATTGGTAGCTTTGAGGAAATCCTATGAAGATGAGATCTGTCAACAGAAGGAGACTGGGCATCTGCAGAAACAAACTGAGCGACGCAAGCAGATAAAAATCAAGATGATTAACCGCACATGGTTCCCTGTAGAATGGTCCCCATTGTTGTCCACGTCTATAAAGGCACAGTTCTGACTTAATATTTGGTCTGTGTGCCACTAATGAATTGTAAATTATTATCGATGGAACAATTTCCAAAGGGGATTGATTTATAGGGGAATGAGGAGTATCAGGGGAAGTGATGTCAGCGCACAGGGAGAAGTTAAGCTTCCTGGCATGGAACTGGACACTGCAGGCTACTATCGGGTAAGTCTTAGATATTCCCTCCTTACGGGAAGGGCCCACAAAGTCCAAAGCCTGTCTCCCCGCCTTCCCCAGCTCACAACAGTACCCAACAAGCAGTTCCTAACCTGCTGGTATCAGAGCCTGGAGGGGTTACAGAAATGAGGAAGAGGTAGGAAACAGGATGCAGAGAACCCTGTGCCCACCTTCCCTTCATCACTCTTGCCTGGGTAAGTGGTGAATTCAGGGAGGATTGGAGGTTTGTCATCGACACCACGGCCAGCCATTTTCAATGTCAAAATGGTGCTGTCCTGTGAATACAAATGGCCAGACTTTTAAAAATCCAAGAATAAAGGAAAAGGCTATACATACAGCTTTGCAGAGAGATGCCTGCAAAACCTAACAACCAGAGTTTGACTCCCCAGTGCCCAGATGTACAAAGTGGCACTTGCATCTAAAGTTGAGGCCCCGATGCACCCATTCTCTCTGTCTCTTTCTCCTTGCAAATAAATAATTAAAAAAAAAAAAAACATAGGGCCAGGTGTGGTGGCGCACACCTTTAATCCCAGCCCTCGAGTGGCAGAGGTAGGAGGATCGCCATGAGTTCGAGGCCAGCCTGAGACTACATAGTTAATTCCACGTCGGCCTGGGCTACAGTGAGACCCTACCTGGAAAAAACAAAACAAAACACAACAAAAAAGCACAGGAGCAAAATTCTCAAAAAAAAAAAAGATTTCTTAAACGGGAGAGTAATCTGTTATGACTCTGAAGTTTCTGTCACCTAAGCTGATTTTCATCAAACTTGTCAGTTATATTTATGAGAGTCCCTCAGGGACGCCTCACCTATTTGTGTGATTTTGTTTTTGGTTTTGGGTTTTTCAAGGTAGGGTCTCACTCTAGCCCAGGCTGACCTGGAATTCACTATGCAGTCTCAGGCTGGCCTCGAACTCACAGCGATCCTCCTACCTCTGCTGCTTCCTGAGTGCTGGGATTAAAGGCGTGTTGCCACCACGCCCAGCTTTATTTTGTGCTTTGATGAATGCTAATGTCCAGACACATTATTTCACCGAAGCTTTATTTTATTTTATTTTTTTTAGCTTTCCCTATTTTAAAGCTTAGAGTTGTTTGATTCTTCTTTGGGAATCAAGTTTGACCTGTTCGTGGTTGGACGGATGACAAGGGGAAGGACAAACTGCTCCCCAAAGTACAAAGATTTCGGCGGGGGAGCCAGCTGCAAAAGAAGGCACCATAGTGCACAGAGTTTTCAAAACAATGTGCTTGGTTCCACAGCCTCATGGTGTGGGATCCCCGAATCCCTCCCCTCTTCCCAGAGGCGGGCTGAGAGAAAGACAGCAGCCGAACACTCTGGCGAGGAGCACAGCAAACCGCCACCTTCCAGGAGTGGGGACCCAGGTCTGTGATCCCAGCTACTCAGGAAGCCGAGGCAGGTGGCAAGTTCAAAGCCAGGCAACCCTATCTCAAAAATCTAACTTTAAAAAGGGGCAGAGATATAGCTCTGTGCTAGAGCGCAGGCTTAGTATGCAAGAAGCCCTGGGGTCAGTTCTCAATAGAAGAAGAAGGAGGGGAATGGGAGAGAGAAGACGGGAGGAAGGGAATAAGGAGGAGGAAGATGAGGGAGGATGAAGAACTGAGCAAAAATGAAATGAGCAAAAAATGTAATGATCTCATTCTTGCCCTAAGGGGGTAGGAAGCAAAATCCCGCAAGAATACTATATGTCTGTCCTTCACCCATAGCCGAGCTTTTTTAAAAAATGTATTTATTTATTTATTTGCTATAGAGAGATAAAGAGAAAGAGGGGGGCAGATAGGGAGTATGGGTATGCCAGGGCCTCCAGCCATTGCTAATGAGCTCCAGACACATGTGGTACCTTGTGCATCTGGCTTTATGTGGGTAATGGGGAATTGAACCTGGGTCTTTTGGCTTTGCAGGAACTGCTAAGCCATCTCTCTAGCTCCATAGCCTAGCTTTTATGTCTCTTTTATTATGTTTCTTTTCCTGTAAATTCAAATTCACTCCACTTTTTCCCATTTAGCTTGCTTTTTAAAAATTTTTTTACATGTGTGTGTGTGTCACAGAGAGAGAGACGGATCAGGTCTTTTGCTGCTGTAAAGGCACACCAGGCATCTTCATTACTTTTTTTAAAAATTTTGTTAGTTTATTTATTTATTTGACAGCAACAGACAGAACGAGAAAGAGGCTGAGAAGGAGAGAGAGAGAGAATAGGCGTGCCAGGGCCTCCGGCCACTGTAAACGAACTCCAGACATGTGTGCCCCCTTGTGCATCTGGCTAAAGTGGGTCCTGGGGAATCGAGCCTCGAACCGGGGTCCTTAGGCTTCACAGGCAAGCGCTTAACCACTAAGCCATCTCTCCAGCCGCATCCTCATCACTTTTTGCATCTGGCTTTATGTGGATGTTGGGGAATTGAACCCAGGCCAGCAGACTTTGCAAGCAACTCCTTTAACCATTGAGCCACCTTCCTAGCCACTAGTTTAGTTCCTTATAAACTTCTTGTGCACTTGTGAATTCCATATTGCATAACATCCAGGAGGATGGTGAGGATTTTGTGTGGAATTTAAAGCAAAAACAGCATGCTTTGCAGTTCTCTTAGGTCAGTCTTACCCAAATTAAAACAATGTTGTTATCACTGCTTCATTGGTCCTATTGCCATTTGCTCTTCTGTAAGACTATTTGCTGTCTTCCGTAGCGTGGGTTAAATCCTAAATCCTACTGTATAAATAACATAGTTCCAGCCAGGCGTGGTGACGCACGCCTGCAATCCCAGCATTTGGAGGCTGAGGTAGGAGGATTGCTGTGAGTTCTGGACCATCCGGAGACTATGTAGTGAATTCCAGCTCTGCCTGGGCTAGAGTGAAACTCTACCTCAAAACAACAACAACAGAGAGAGAGCGAGAGCGAGAGCGAGAGCGAGAGAGAGAGAGAGAGATCCAGTTACTTTAAAGGGCCGTTCTTTATGAATTGCATTCACTGAGGCACTGATGGCCTGTGGCAAACCTTAAAGTACATGCTGCTAACAGGTGATAGCTATGCGCACACGTAACATTTGTAATATACAGCAGACATGTATGTATCTGTTTCTAGAGTCATTTCATCCGAATGGGAGCAGCTCTGCAGTCTGGCAGCCTAATGTTTTCTTTTGTTTGAAAGTCACTTGGAGCTGGACATAGTGGTACATGCCTTTAATCCAGCACTCTTTACAGTTTATAACACATGATGCCACACTGCCTACAGTTTCCAAGTGACTTCATTTACTTATTTACTATTATTGTTTGGAGAGTGTGGGGTACCCTCCCCTGTCATTCTCCTGCTTCATTTCCTTAAGACAGTTTTTCAAGTTAGAGCCTCACTGTAGCCCAGGCTGACATAGAACTCACTCTGTAACCCCAGGCTGGTCTTGAACTCATGGCAATCCTCCTACTTCAGCCTCTTGAGTAGCTGGGATAGGCACCACCAAGCCCAGATTGAAAGTCTGTTGCTATTTTTCTGGCCAATCTGATTAGTTTAGAATAGAATGGTTCTGCTTTATGTAAATGCAATGCCTTGTCTCCTCCTTCCCTTCTTATTTTGTTTTATTTTTGGTTTTTCAAGGTAGGGTCTCACTCTGGTCCAGGCTGACCTGGAATTAACTATGTAGTCTCAGGGTGGCCTCAAACTCATGGTGATCCTCCTACCTCTGCCTCCCGAGTGCTGGGATTAAAGGTGTGCACCACCATGCTGGGCTTTCTTCTTATTTTGTTTTTTTTAGAAAAGTTCTTGCTGTGTAGGCTAGGCTATCCTGGAACTAACTTTCTCTGTAGTTCAAGCTGGCCTTGACCTCACAATCTTACTGCCTCTGCCTATCAAATGCTAGAATTACAGATGTGAGCCACCATGCTTAGCCCCTGAATATTCTCTTTTTGGTATGTATGTTTGAGCGTGTGTGTGTGTGTGTGTGTGTGTAGGAGATCGTATGTATGTATATGTGGTATTGCAGTTGCCTTTACATTTCTGGGATTACAGGTGCACACTACCATACCTGGCTTCAGCTTAATTAGATTTAAAGGGCCAGAGATCTTTAATGAAATCTCATGGAATAAATAGAGTATTTAGGAGAAGGTACATTAAGATGGAAAACTCCCATGCATTTCTGAGATTCAAGAAGGCCACATGTACCCCAGAAGTGTGTGTATACCCATCACTCTACCACATGCCCATGAAAGACGTTAGTAGGCCGCAAGCTTTCATCTCTTGCTGAACTTCATTTCTAATCAAGGAAGTAGTGAAGGCTAAAAGGACATTCTTCAGTGCTGATGGAAGTTTTGAAGACGTGTGCCTTAATGTCTCATGAGCAGTAAGAAAAAAACTGTGAAAATGAAATATGGAAATGAACTATGGGGAAAACCATGGGGGTACTTTATATAGACATTGTAAATAACTTTTCAGGGCATAGTGTTACAAGATGCTTTTTCTGCTACATTCCTGTCTTGTAACTGACAACCACGTAGTCAGTCCACTTAAAATAAAGTGACTGGATTTCCTCTGCCTCAGTGGACCTTTGCCCCAGCAGCACAGATGACTAGTATTGACAAGGAATGTTAAGAGGTGCTGACCGATCTTAAGTGATGCTCCTTGCCCTACTTCCTCCATGACCGGGTGGTATTCCCGTCCCAGAACAATGTGTACACGAGTGAAATATGCTGACCATGTTGAAGACAATGTACATTAAAAGTAAGGCAATGAAACCCGGTGGTGCGCACCTTTAATCCCAGCACTTAGGAGGCAGAGGTAGGAAGATCCCTGTGAGTTCAAAGCCACCCTGAGACTACATAGTGAATTCCAGGTTATCCCGGGCTAGAGTGAGACCCTACCCCAAAACAATAAAATAAAAGAAAATAAAAACAATGAATTGTCCATAGAACTGTTGAAAGCAATAGGTGGACTTACTGTGATTCCATTTGTGAATGGTGTGTGTGTGTGTGTGTGTGTGTGCGTGTGTGTGTTTTCCAACAGGTCATACCCCTAAGTCACTTCCTTTAACAAATGTGGAAAGAATTATTTAGGGTCAAAAGTTCCTTGTCCAGCCAGGTGTGGTGGTGCACGCCTTTAATCCCAGCACTCAGGAGGCAGAGGTAGGAGGATCGCCGTGGGTTCAAGGCCACCCTGAGACTACATAGTGAATTCAGGGTTAGCCTGGACCAGAGAGAGACTCTACCTTGGGGAAAAAAAAAATTCCTTGCTCATGTAAGGTTCAACTTGTTCACGTTTTTTTGTTATTCAAGAAAAACCGCAAAGAGGGCTGGGCAGATGACACAGTGGTAAAGGTGCTTGCTTGCATTCAACGCTTGCAAGCCTGGGTTCAATTCCCTAGTGACTACATAAAGCCAGATGCAAAAAAAATAAAAATAAAAATAAAAAAAAGTACATGTGTCTGGAATTCATTTGCAGCGGCAAGAGGCTTTGGCTCACAAATAAATATATATTTTTAAACCACCAATGTGTGACGGCCTTCAGACGCTACAATTGCGGAAACGTCTGAGCAGCGGTGACAGCAGAAGCAGTAGGTTCACCGTGTTTTAAATGATTTCCTCCTCTCTGGCTCTGCTCTACGAAGCCGCTGGCTGACTCTCGGGTAAACAAATCCAGGAGTCAGTCTCCATAATTCCGGGCAGTGCCCCAGGTGGCTGCTTGTTGGGTGGTCGTCGGCTAGGCACGCCCATGGTGCATCTCATTCTTCCTTGTTACTCGCCATCATTCTGCTTTCGAGAATGGTGTTCTTCATGATCCCTTATTTCACTATTTTTTCCATACAGCCTCACCTGAGGGGTCCTATCCGACTGCTGTTCTACCTACGTGAGCGAGCATGCTCATGTCCTGGGCTTGAGCCTCAGTGCTGAAAAATCAATCAATTGGTCAATTGTATTTCCATGTGTGATTAGTGAAAACATCCAAAACTGAAATGAGAAACCCATTCACAATCTCACAAAATACTTAGTCGTAAGTCAAGTGAACAACTGCCATACTCGTCCATTGAAAACTAAGAAACCCATATAAAGAAACAAGAGAAGGGCTTAGTGGTTAAGGCACTTGCCTGCAAAGCCAAAGGACCCAGGTTCGAGTCCCCAGGACCCACGTAAGCCAGATGCACAAGGTTGACCATGTGTCTGGAGTTCATTTGCAGTGGCTGAAGACCCTAGTGCACCCATTCTGTCTCTCTCTCTCTGCCTCTTTCTCTCAAATAAAATAAAGTTAAAAAAAGAAATGAGAGCCGGGCGTGGTGGCGCACTCCTTTAATCCCAGCACTCGGGAGGCAGAGGTAGGAGGATCACCGTGAATTCGAGGCCACCCTGAGACTCCATAGTGAATTCCAGGTCATCCTGGGCTAGAGTGAGACCCTACCTTGAAAAACCAAAAAAAAAAAAAAAAAAAAAAAGAAATGAGAGAGGCATGTGTTTAGTGTGTATGAAGCCATAGATTCAATATCCAGCTCTGAAAAAGATAAGGCAAAAAAAAAAAAAAAAGCCTGAAAGGAAATAAAAGAAGACATCCATATTGGATGACTTTGATTTTGGTTGTTTTTGTTTGTTTATTCAAGGAAGAGTTTTGCTCTAGTCCAAGCTGACATGGAACTCACTAAGTAGTCTCAGGCTGGCTTCGAACTCACTCTTTCTCTCAAAATAAAATAAATAAATTAAAAAAAAATAGAACAGAGACTAGTTGGAAAAAAAATATAGAATTTAGTGAAGGGAGGATTTGGGAAAGGGAAAGGGAAGGCTGGTGGAAACTGATTATCATCAAGGTTTATTGTTGACAACCTTAGTGTGTCTTTTTTTTTGTGTTGGTTTTTCAAGGTAAGGTCTCACTCTGGCCCAGGCTGACCTGGAAGTCACTATGTAGTCTCAGGGTGGCCTCGAACTCATGGCGATCCTCCTACCTCTGCCTCCCGAGTGCTGGGATTAAAGGCGTGCGCCACCACTCCTGGCTAGTGTGTCTATTTTTTTTTTTTTTTTCTGGCCAAGGATTTCCAATATCGCTACCAAAGTTGTTAGGATCAAAAGGCAGACCCTGGAAATCCTACCAACTTAGGCTTGGCCAGTTAAATAGATAAGTACTAGTGAACAGCCAAGAAGATGTGTTCAATGTGGCCACGCTGACAAGAGGAACAAATGAAGTGGTCCAATGACACCCAAGCCTGTTTGCAGAGTCTTGATATGCAGCAGGTCAGCTTGGCATCGAGTGAGACCTTAACTTGGAAAAACAACAACAACACAACAGTGGAGTGGAGAGATGGCTCAGTGGGTAAAGTGCTTGCTCTAGAAGCATGAGTACTTGAGTGTGACCCTGGCCTCCCTAGAGCCCACATGAAGCTGATGCTGCTTCACAAGCAGCCGAAATCCCAGTGTGCTTACAGTGAGGACATAGGAGAACTTCCCAGAAGCCTGTGTGCCAGTTAGCCTGGTGAATGCAGAAGTGAGCAATGGGAGACCCTGCCTTAAACAAGGTGGAAGGGGAGGCTCAACACCCAAAGGTGTCTTCTAACCTCCACATGTGCCCGGATTACACACACACACACACGAAACGGCTACGTTACAATGTCATCCACGTAAATCCAGAAATCCTTCTTCAGGTAGTTCGTTCTGCGCTGTCTGCTATTCCCCCCCGGCTGTCTTCAGATATTTCTCTGGGTTTCTGCAGTTCGACTGCGGTGTGGACCGCGTATGCCTTTATCCCCGGGCCCTGCTTGTAGTTTGCTGAGCAACTCGGATCTCTACACAGATCTTTCTCATCAGCTTTGGAAACATTTGGTCATTATGTCTGCAGATATCTTTTCTGCTGAGTGTGTGATTTGGGGGCAGAAGCAGGTTTATCTGGCAGCAGCACACTGCGCTGGAGGCCCCCGTTGTGGTACAGCCGGCTGGGTGATAAGGCCTTTTGGGCAAATCCTTTAAGTATTTAGATATTCAGTTTGCTCCTCCACAGGAGGGGAGATTATAATTCTCACCTTGTGGAACCTCACTGACGAGTAGGTGAGATGATGCTCAGAAAGGACTTAGAACGGGGACGTGCACGGCAGCCATGGTTCTGTTTAAAGCGTTTCTTCAGGAAGTCTCGGTTAAAATGCACCTATACTCAGTCATTCTCTAGTAACACCCTTAAACACTCATTTGTCTATTTAAAAAATGTATTTATTTATTTGCAAACAGAGAAAGAAGACAGAGAGAGAGAGAGAGAGAGAGAGAATGGGTGCACCAGGGCCTCCACTGCAAACAAACTCCAGATACATGCACCACCTTTTGCATCTGGCTTTATGTGGGTCCTGGGGACTCAGACCTGGGTCGTTAGGCTTTGCAGGCAAGCGCCTTCACCCCTGAGCCATCTCTCCAGCCCCTCATGTGTCTTTTATCTGGCAAAGAGAAAAACATCGAAGGAATACACATGTGTAGATGTGGGTATACATTCTTGTTGCTGCTGCTGTTGGGCTCTGAAGAGGGAAGAAGAAACTCCACCCCCCCAAAACACCCCAGCACCACTACCTAAATGGACCCCAGGTTATGTACGCGCAGGCCAGGCTGCTCAAACACAGAGATGCCAGCAAGTGTTGGGTCAGCAACATGCCTCTCCTGACCCGTGGGCGCAAAAGCTGGTTCATTAATCCTATTATCACATGTGCACTGTACCCAGCAAAATGTGCGAAATGATCAGCCTCCACGTCGCCATACACTCTGCTATGGCAGAAATCAAAGAGTAGAACAGATGTGCAGGGAGGGGGCTGTCAGCCAGCGCCTCCACTCGGCTGCTGCTCTCCTCCGACAGCGTTCGCTTCAGAGCTTGCTCATCTTTTCAGAGACAGACAGACAGACAGACAGACCCATACACACAGGCTGCCGGGCACAGGTAAGGGCCCCCGGCCACTGAGGGTTAAAGCAGGCCTGAGCTGTCAGGCATGGCTGAGGGCCCTGGGCCACAGGAGGTCGCAGCTGGCATAGACCCTGACAGTTTTGGGTCCTGCGGCCGCCAGGAGTGGGGCCGCTCCGTCCCCCAGTCTTTTTAAAGACGTCCTGATTAGACCTAGGTTCTGTTTTCCCTAGTGCCATGTGACCCCTTGCCTCTTGCCTGGCACATCCCTATATGTTAATGAGGTATCAGCCAGCAGCCTTCTGACAGCCAATCCCCCTGTGACCCATACCCTATACCTTTTCCTGCCACTACTTAGACCTTGTGACCCTTCCCTGCTCGCCCGTGATGTCACTACATGCTAATTAGGCATCAGCTGGACCTCTGTACTAACCAATCCCCTTATGACCTGTACCTCTTCCCTCTCTTTCACAAGCGCTCATCAACCCATTTCCTTGACAAATAAATTTGCTGCTCCCCCACGCTGCCTCCCGGGTGTTTTCTTTTTTTTTTCCGTCGCACTCATGTCCACTCAAGACCCTGCTCTGCAGTTGCCTGGACGCCTTCGGGGAGCTGGTGTGCAACTACCCCCTGTGGACCAAGGACCCACAACAGACATTTTTTTTTTTTATTCCTGGTAGTACTGAGTATTGAATTGAATCCAGACCTCATGCATGCTAGGCAAGCCCTCTACTACTGAGTTACACCCTCAACCCTCAAAAACTATATATTATTTTGAAACAAGATCTCAGTGTGTCACTTAGGTTTGCCTCATACCTCACATTGCTACCTTCCTTTCTGGGGTTACAGCTCGGTCCCGTCACGCTCTGGTACTGCTTTGTCGTTGTGCAGGTTCTGACGCCGAATGAACAGAAGTTCCGCAACGGCAAGAGACAAGGAAGGCTCCCAAGTCACCTCTTTGATTCCCTTGTTCTGTTTAGGATGCTGGCGCTAGGCAGGAAGGTACTGGCTCACGGAGCAGGAGGGCCCCTGGGGTTGTTTTCTGAGTGATATCACTGGAAATCGGTACTGGAAACGAGTGGGTGTGAACGAGTTCTACTGGGAGGACAGACGTGCAGATTGGAGCGGAGTGATGACAGATGTGAGATTAGGACAGGGTGCTGGCCAGGGCGTAGGATGGGGACCTGGCCACAACATGAGCCCGCATGCTCCTCGTAGGTGAACAAGGCCAACGCGGTGTCGAAACGCTACCCACGCTGACTTCCAACATCTGTTTGCATAGACCCATTGGCAATAGGCTCTTTGTATTGGAACGCATCTTTTGGCTCAGACAGGTCAGACAACACCACAAACACACTGAGGTTAGTGTATGGGTCAAGACCTGTACCTTTCCAGTCTTGTGATTCTACTGATAGTAAGTCAACAGTCACACTGATTGCAACACTGATGTTTTATTTATAGGCTTAATAATTTTTTTTTTTCATATGGGAACAGAGATGGCAAACCAAGGTGCCTGAGAAAAAACAACAAACCAAGAAGATAAATTTGTTACGTTTGGGCCTTAGTCTGAAGGAACCTCTATTTATGAACATCTGTGTTTGGTGGTGGGGAGGAGTTCCTCCCGGTCCTTCATTTTCTGGTCCCGGAAAATGTGTTTTCCTTGCAGTCTTGAGCACTTTGGGAGCCTCGGGCTACCGCAGATACAGCCAAGTTCAAGGATCACACTACATGCAACAAGGGTGGAACAGAAACGGCACCAAGAAACCTTAATTACAAAGATGTGACCCTATTAAAGATACTGAACCCAGGCTGGAGAGATGGCTTAGCAGTTAAGCACTTGCCTGTGAAGCTTAAGGACCCCGGTTTGAGGCTCGATTCCCCAGGACCCACGTTAGCCAGATACACAAGGGGGCGCACGTGTCTGGAGTTCGTTTGCAGTGGCTGGAGGCCCTGGCGCGCCCATTCTCTCTCTCTCTCTCTCTGCCTTTCTCTGTGTATCTGTCACTCTCAAATAGATAAATAAAAAAAATGAACAAAAAAGAAATAATTTAAAGACACAGAACCCAAGTTCCTAAGGAACATGTGATTTGTCATGACACATAAGGAGGGCAGAAAGAAGATGCCACCACCAGGTCTTGAGAGTGTGAGCTAAGACTGTCAAGGTCCTCGTAAAGCCACAGAAGCCTCAGCTACAAGTTAAGTCACCCTCCCTGCATCAGCCCCATTAAACCTGGGCATGCACTGGTGCCCACATTGCCAAAGGTCTCATGTACAACTGGCCAGAGGCCAAGAGCAAAGCCAAGTCAAGGCCCAGGCTGTGGCTTTGGCTGCAGTCTCTCATCTATAGATCCCTCCCCAGCTCCCCAACTGTGCCCACACCTCCAGAGAGGCTCCAGAATGGACAGGCTCTGTCTGCCAAACTGAGAACAGAGGGACTCTATGACCCTGAGTGTGCCATGGGTCTGGCGTCCTCAGATAAGCCTCAGATAAGATAAAACAAAAATTCTACCCAGCTAGCCTGATGGACCATTAATGGTGGGGTTGACAGGCTGCTTAGGGTGACTAACAAAACACTGTGTCCAATGAAAACCTAACTAGGACATATAGCCAAGAACAAAATAAGCCTCTTGAAACAGGCAAAGCAGAGATCCGAGTTTATGTGTTACCTTGCCTGATGTGGGAGGAACATTTGGAGAGTGTGAGGCTGGCCCACTTGAATATTGAAATATTGGCATTTGAGATGCAAGGACATTCTGAGAGGAAACTCAACTTACAGAGAGACAAGTTCAAGTCCACATGTCTGTGTCAAGGCCAGGGTTGGAGGGGAAGGAGGGCATGTGTGATACAGCTCTGGAGCTCATATTGAGTCCCTCTGCCTAGTCCCCCAAATGCCAGGGGTGGGGGAAAGACATAACAAGACATGAGAAGTCCCTACAAGTTGTGAGAGTGCAAGGCAACGGAGTGTGCAGTACACTGTGCGGCTGTGTTACAGTTCTAGAACAAGATGAGACTCGAACAAGAGGAGCTGGAAAGAAGGGGCTGGATGGGGGTGTAGAACAGATCCCCCAGGCCCTCTGGGAATGGCTTGCTAGACACTTAGGAACGGGGGTAAGTGGGCATGTGTAATGGAGACCTGCTCACATTTAGGGTCTAGCTCTAGCCCAGGCTGTCCTGGAATTCACTATGTAGTCTCAGGGTGGCCTCGAACTCATGCAGATCCTCCTACCTCTGCCACCTGAGCGCTGGGATTAATGGTGTGAGCCACCACGCCAGGCTTGCTCACATTCCTTTCTTCTGGGAGCTGCCTCCACCTCTGCAGCTGGTGGGCTTGCCAATCTAACCCCCTCTCGCTGTTCCCACTCCCTGCAGAGGCTGGTGTGTGAGCCTGGCCACCTACCAGAGAGTACCATTCTGTGGCATCAACGACAGGCATGGATGTTGGGCATGTGACCTGAGCAGAGCCAGTCTGAGCTTAGCCTTCTGTAGGGTTGAAATGCTGGGCAGAAGTGGTCCCCTTTTATGCCACCATCTGAAAGTCCACTGTTCCTAGCAATGGCTAGATTTGCCATAAAATAAACTCATAAAATAATTAATAATAATAATAATAAACTAAGGCAGAGAGGAAGCAAGACAGAAACTGAGGACCTGTCCCAAGCTACATATCCATCTGGCTCAAGTCCTAAACTTTTCATTTTCGTACCAAATTTGAAAATTTCTAAAACTGTGCTACACAATATGTGAGTCTTGCAGATGACTTACAATTGAGTGATTTCTAGCATGAAGACATGGTTATTTCTAATTTCCACCTTTAAAAACTGTGGGTTTAAAAACTTGATTACCTGACAGAGCTGAAAGGTAAGACCCTACTGCTGAAGACATCGCAGGCTATGGTTACAGGACACTGAAATACCATGCTGGAACCAAAAGGAAAGCTAGGTCCCTTCTGGTTAGTTCTCATAGTGCTGGAAAATCCTATGGGAGCCGCTGAAATAAAATAGTCACCAATAGCATGAATAAGCAGGGGACCCTGCAGACTAGGAAATCTACTGGCCAGGCGAGAGGTGCACACTTATACAATAGTGGCACACAGTCTCCGTGGGTAACCAACTGTTCTGTGAATGGACGTGAGGCCCTCTCAGTGGGAGAGAACTCATATCTGGTACTGAAAATGAAGTCAGATTCCCATAGCCAGGAAATTCATACTTCAGAGAGACGCCCCCACTGCTCTCTGGAGAAGAAGAGTGGGTTTGCACACCAAAAACATCTCTCAAATATCTTTGCATACCCACTTTAACCCAAGCTGCTCTCACTCTTGGTTGAATGTACTTTATTTTACAGATGGCAGAGAAAAGGGACGAGAGCCAAGATCCATCCATAAGACAAGAAGATAACCAACAGCCCACCATGAGACTAGCGTCTCTTCCACATCTGCTGCGGCCAGGAGAACTTGCAGTGGAAGCAGCTCCATGAACGCTGCTCCTACTGCTAACCTGACAACCAGCTCCAGGGTGATGGTGGCAGACACGGTGATCAATGAAACCTATCAATGTAGAAATCCACAGGTCACAATGAACTCAACAATAAATCAGGCCTACCATGGATCAGGAAACATTGTGGAAGGGGGGGGTGGAAAGATTGTAAGAGTCACAGAGTGGGTGGGAATACTCTGAGGCACAGTCCCCCCCAGTACTCCATAAGGATTGACTGAGGTCTCATGACCCCATAGTGAATACTATAACACCACTAAGGAGGCCTGCAGAGAAATGGGACCAGGGGCAAGGGGATAAAAGATATATATATATATATATATATATATATATATATATATATATATACATGTCACTGGATCAATAATTGTGCTCAGAGATTATGGGTTTTATTTATAGATATTTTGGTTTATAGGGGCATGCTGTGGCTGTACTACAAATCTAGGAGGTATTTTCTCTACAAATCCAGGAGGTATTTTCTCAAAGATTTTTGGGTCAACCCTGAAAGATAACATGCAAACTTCATACCATGTTCATATAACAGGTCAGATGACTTCCTGTATGTCAGGAGAGATTCCTTGGAGGCAGCTGACATAAATATGAGTGACCACTTTAATAGCAAGAGGTAATGTTCACTGTATCTAATAGCTGTAGGCAATACTTACTGAACCTTTGCCGTATGCCAGGTTTTGTGCTAAACACTATACATTTATTATCTCATTTCATTTTCACCACAGCCTCTGATATTCGAACAATTATCAGAAAAATAAAATAGAGCTGAGGCCCGTAGAGGTTAAATAACATCTGAAAAGCCCCACAGGTAGCAAATAGATGGGGTGTTAGTAGGTTAAGTGGGAGAGGAGAATGTTCCAGTGAGCCATCACATGTGGATAGACTCAAAAGCACCTCTCCAGAGCTCGTCACAACCTGGACTCTGTGGGGACAAAGAGGTCCAGGCGGAGAGACTTAGTGGGCACCCACAGATGGGTCCCTCAGCCTGCTTGTTTCCCCACAGCCTCGCCTCCACTTCCCGCTTGGCGTTATTAAACTGCAATGACCCCAAAACTTGACCAGGGACATCAGTGACAAGTTGCAGCAAATTCCTACCTCGTTCCCAGAATTTTGGCCCAGTGATCTGTCGTACAGTGATTGAAATTGGTCTTTGAAGAGAGCTTACCCTGTGTGGCCCACCTTCCCAATGGCTGTAACAATATTGCAATAACTGTGTTGCCGCTAATGTGAGTAATTTTGGCAAATAAGCTAATTGAAGGAGACTAGGCAATGCAATTTATCTGTAATCTTCCCTTTGGTACTAACTGTGCTTGTTATACTTACCCTCTCCATGCTGGGACAATACGTCCGATTAAAAGCAGGTAATAGGGGCTGGGGAGATGGCTTAGCGGTTAAGGCATTTGCCTGCGAAGCCTAAGGACCCTGGTTTGATTCCCCAGGACCCATGTTAGCCAGGTGCACAAGCCAGGGCGGGGGACATGCGTCTAGAGTTTGTTTGCAGTGGCTGGAGGCCCTGGCATGCCCATTCTCTCTTTCTCTGTCTCTCTCTCAAATACATAAAATATTTTTTAAAAAGCAAATGATAGGAGGAAAGGTCTTATTTTGGCTTACAGTTTTGAATTAAGGTTCATGATGGCAGGATAAAAATCTCCTTCTAAGGGACCAGGAGTTAGGATGTCAGCATATGAATTTGGCAGGGCTGTGGGTGGCAACTACCAAATGTTCTGCAATGTTCTCTCTTGTGTTTGCTAAGTTTAAATGTCAAAGAATATGGCACTCATGTAAAAGGACACAACAAAGGTATGGGGAACTATAGACTTTTATGGAACACAAAATACACTATGACTGTGTAGTCCAGTAGGAAGCCTTGGAAGTAGATGTAAATTGAGAAGGTAAGTGAGGCAGAATCACTTTTGGGCCAAAGCTCAGGTTCTAAGTTACTTTCAACCAACACCACATACAAACCCATGCCAAAGGCAACATTTGAAAAATGTGCTGCTAAAAAAAAAAAAAAAAAAAAAAAAAAAAAAGCACAGAAGGGAATCAGGGAAGGTGGTGGGAAAACCCTTCAGAAACTACCAACTTCCTCATGCCTACTTGAGTAGATTTTATTATTATTATTATTATTATTATCATTATTATGTATTTTGGTTTTTCAAGGTAGGGTTTCACTCTAGCCCAGGCTGACCTGGAATTCACTATGTAGTATCAAGGTGGCCTTGAACTCATGGCGATCCTCCTACCTCTGCCTCCCAAGTGCTGGGATTAAAGGCATGTGCCACCACGCCCGGCTCTTGAGTAGATTTATTTTGAATTACTTATGGGATAGGTACTGAGTCCTCTTCTCAGATCTCTTTACTCGGGTTCCCTAAACAAGTGTCAACATTGGATACCAGGCTAGAGTCACTTTCCTGACAGATCACAGGGACATCAACAAAGGCTTGGGACACACTTTGCCTGTGTCCTTCAACATATGAATGCAATATGCACTGATATTTATCTGAGAACATTTAGAAATGCATGGGTGTGTTATGGGCTGTATTGTGGGGTCCCTCATGGGATTGAAAGCTGGGACATTTCTTTTGCTATAAGTATTTTGAGAGGAAATGCTGACATAAAATTTTATATTTTGGTATGATTCTAATTTTTTGATAATGTCTGTTTACTTGATTTCAAGTTTTTAAGGTAGTAAGTTGAGCGTAAACATGCAAAAGAATTAAAACTCCTTCTAGGAACACAATTTTCAATATATTTAAAATACATATATGGCTATATATATGTGTGAGTGTATATAGTCATGTGCAGTGTGAGGACATTTAGGTCAATGATTTTCCACATTTATGACAGTTGTCTCATGGGAGAACGTACCCAGGGAGGCTGTAGCTGACTTAGTTTGTTTAAGTACACTCTCTCGTGTTTGCACAACGATGAAACTGCTGAATGGTACGTTTCTAAGAACATATCCATGTCTTCGACTGGTGCACGACTATATATAAAAATTACAGTGAGGCTGGAGAGATGGCTTAGCGGGCAAGATTGCTTGCCTGCAAAGCCAAAGCCTAAGGACCAGGGTTCAACTCCCCAGAACCCATATAAGTCAGACACACCAGGTAACGCATGTGCACAATGTGGCACACGAGTCTGGAGTTTGCTTGCAGTGGCTGGAGGCCCTGGTACACCAATTCTGTCTTTCTTTCTCTCATAAAAAATTAAAATTGCAATTATATTGCAGATGAAATGTTATAATAATTTTGTAAGGTAGTCTGGTTGCTTTCTGTGACATTATTATTTAAAAACGTGATTTTAATCTCATGGATAGAACTAAATGCATTTAACCAATCTTGTAGACATTTAGAAAGTTTCTTCTTTTGCTTTGATAATTAAACAGGCTCATTGTCACATAAACCTTTGTGGGCATCTCTCATCATGTGAAAAGATTTTTATTTATTTAATTGCAAGCAGAGAGAGAGACAGAGAGATTGGGTGCACCAGGGCCTCTTGCTGCTACCAATAGACTCCAGATGCATAGTGCCACTCTGTGTATCTGACTTTATGTGGCTCCTGGGGAATCGAACTCAGCTCCTTAGCCTTTGCAGGCAAGCACCTTAACCACTGAACCATCACTCCAGCCCCTCTCATCATTTTTGTATGTTTGTATTTTCTTACAATGGCGTCTACTACAGGAAGGGTCCTTCCTTTTGAGGGCAGGCACCTTGCTCTTGTGGAGAGAAAGCACTTTTTCCTATGACACAGGCATGCAGACATTTCAAGGGTGTCTGCAAAGTTTTGGTGGAAATTCAATATTATTTATACTACTTGAATTGTGGTTGGATCTTCTAACCTGGATGCAGGGCTTTTCAGTCCAAGTGTCTGTCAGATACCTCGTACTGCCCTGCTACTGCAATCCATTGCCAAGGTGTTTCTTTCTTTCTTTCTTTTTTTTTAAGTTATTTATTTGCAAGCAAAGAGATAGAGAGGAGACAGACAGAGAATGGGCGCGCCACGGCCTCTAGCCACTGCAAACGGACTCCAGACGCACATGCCACTTCTGTATCTGGCTTCCATGGGTCCTGGGGAATTGAGCCTGGGTCCTTTGGCTTCGCAGGCAAGTGCCTTAACCACTAAGCCATCTCTCCAGCCCGCCATTGTATTTCTAACTCTTCCTGCCTGGACCAAATACAAACCAGGTCACTTTCTGACAAAGGTGCTAGAAACCCAAGATGACGTGGCTGCAGCCTAAAGGAGCACCTCACTAGCTCCTATTCCAGGTGCTCACGGAGCACAGCCATGGGGGACTCAAGACTCTGGACACTCACTTCCATCTCCCTCCGACTGTGATCTCTGACTGGCTTATTCCAGGGCCTAGAACTCCCCGTGGCTGCTGGGACCATTTGGCTGACAACTGCCAAGCTCTGTCCCCACATAACAAAAAAGTCTTCTCGTGGGCTGGAGGGATGGCTTAGTGGTTAAGGCATTTGCCTGCGAAGCCAAAGGACCCAGGTATAATTCTCCAGGACCCACCTAAGCCAGATGCACAAGGGGCATGTGCATCTGGAGTTCATTTGCAGTGGTTAGAGGCCCTGATTGGGCCCATTCTCTCTCTCTCTCTCTCTCTTCTCTCTCTTTGCTTGCAAACAAACAAATAAATAAATAAATAAATAGATAATTTAAACAAGTCTTCTCTTCATGTTACTTCCAAAAGCACCTGGCAAGCTTTCTCATGTGACTTTAAGAGATTCTCATCACCGACACAGTTTCTATGCTGTGGGAGATGGGCTCTTGTGAAATAGCAATTCCTCTGGAGGCCACAATAGTGGGCTGTTGGTAAGGGACAAGAATTTCCCAGAAGAGGAAACATTACTGGTCCCAAAAGAATGGAAAGGAGTGGCCGGGTGAACAGTAAAGGTCTCATGAAAAATGCACCCATAGCTTTCATCCATACAATGCGGAGGGAGGGTGCTGAGGACGGCCCCCTGCCAGCTGCTGACAGAGTGAAGCACTTATTTATTTATTTATTTATGAGAGCGAGAGAGAAAGAGGCAGAGAGAGAGAGAGAGAGAGAGAGAATGGGCGCGCCAGGGCCTCCAGCCACTACAAACGAACTCCAGACGCGAGCGCCCCCTTGTGCATCTGGCTAATGTGGGTCCTGGGGAATCGAACCAGGGTCTTTTGGCTTTGCAGGCAAAGGCCTTAACCGCTAAGCCATCTCTAGGAGTATCTCTTTACTGTGGAAAAGCAGGTGTGCCCCTTTTAGCATCTCATGTGACCCACAAATCAATGCAGCGTCCCACATAAAAAGCCATGTCCATGGGGCATTAGCTACGTGTCAGGCACAGTGCTGAATGCTTTGTGTAAACACTGTCCTTCATTGGTCCCAGAAACTATCCTCCCGAAGTTGTGAGGGAGGAAAACGTGCCTTGGAGAAAGGTCAAGTAACTGCCAATGTTTAGGTGGCTTTGAAGTTCCATAGTCAGTATCTGAACCCTGGGCTCTCTGACTCCAGAACCCACAGACTTAACCTAGTCCATATATTGCCTTAAAGCATTTCAGAAATTGGGGGGGGGCCTCCATTTCCTTAACCTACTTATTATCACCATCATTACCGTCAGTGCTGGTGTTTGAACTTGGGGGTTCCGTGCTCGCTAAGTGTGCACTCTGCCCTTGTGTTTCAGCCCAGCTCAGTATCAAGTACTGATCCAGCACTTCCTGTATGTAGATCTATAAGAGATGCTCTGTATTCGTGTACATATATATGCATATGTTCTCACTATATATGAGTATACAGGGTTGTCTTTTTCAACAGTTTTACATTTATAAAATAACTGAGCACAAAGAACAGTTTCCAGACACGTCTTCTCTATGCCTCAATTTCCTCTATTCTTTTTAAAAATATTAATTTATTTACTTATTTGAGAGAGAGACAAAAAGAAAGAATGGGCATGCTAGGGTCTTTAGCCACTGCAAACAAACTCCAAACACGTGTGCCACATGGGTACTGGGGAACCAAACCTGGATCCTTAGGCTTTTCGGGCAAGTGCCTTTCTGCTGAGCCATCTCTCCAGCCCTAGTTTCCCCTTATTCTTTCTTTTTTTCTTTTTTTCTTTTTTTTGGTTTTCTGAGGTAGGGTCTTGCTCTAGCCCAGGCTGGAATTCACTCTGTGGTCTCAGGGTGGCCTCGAACTCTCCCTTATTCTTAACATCCTGTGTTCATAGGCTACGTCTGTCCTCACTGGCAGGTCATCATCAACATTGACTTGTTAGTCAACTTTCTCAGTCTGTATGGAAGTTCCTTCCTGTTGCACTCTACAGATGCTGATGAACGCACCATGATATGTATCTCCCAAGACAGAAAACTACAAAACACTGAACTGACATTCCTGTGTGCTGCTACCACCAGCTCCCGCCCTTGATGCCAGCGAAGATTCCAGACATTTCACTCCGTGAAACAGAATGTTGCCCATTAAGCTGAAGATAGGAAGCTGGTTTTAGAGACTTGAGTAAATCTAAAACAAGAGATGACAGACAGAAGTTATTTTCCCTGTGTATCAGAGGCAGGGTTACAGAACAATGGGAACATGATTGACTAACCCCAGGTTGCTTCACGCTTTTGTGTGTGTTAAGACAGAGAGAACATCACAGAACTTCACTGTCCTGCTAATCAAAACCAGCCTGCTTTGAAAATTTGGCTAGCCCTCTAACCCTATTTTTTTCCCCAAGATGGAGTCTCTTGTAGCCCTGTCTGGCCTCAAACTCACTATGTAGCTGAGGATGACCTTGAACTTCTGGTCCTCCTACCTCCACTCCCTAGTGCTGGGATTACAGACATGTCACCACTCCCAGTTTATGAGGTGCTGGGGATTGAATCCAAAGCTTTGGCAAACAGTCTACTAACTGAGCTACCTTCCCAGTCCCTTAATTTTTTGAAAAGCCAGATAAACAGTGTAGTTTCAGCTTGGTGTTCTAGACTTTTAGCATGAGTGACTCCATTTTGATTTT
The DNA here is from genome assembly GCA_036346955.1 of Dipus sagitta. Lineage (NCBI taxonomy): Eukaryota > Metazoa > Chordata > Mammalia > Rodentia > Dipodidae > Dipus > Dipus sagitta. Next base: position 11,585,696 of record CM070775.1, on the reverse strand, counting down.
AGTTTGTTCTATTGTGGCCTAGTGCAAGAGCTTATTCCAAAACAAGAACCTCCTATAATTCTGATTTTTATTTATTATTTTATTTTAGAGAGAGTGAGAGAGAGGCAGAAACAGAGAGAGAGAGAATTGGTGTGCCAGGGCCTCAGCCACTGCAATCGAACTCCAGATGCTTGCGCCACCTAGTGGGCACATGCAACCTTGCGCTTGCCTCACCTTTGTGCATCTGGCTTATGTGGGATCTGAACATGAGTCCTTAGGCTTCTCAGGCAAGTGCCTTAACTGCTAAGCCATCTCTGTAGCCTTCCTATGATTTTTATTTATTTATTTATTTTATTTATTTATTTATTTTTAAAAGAGCATTAAAAAATTTTTTTTTGTTATTTTTATTTATTTATTTGAGAGTGACAGACAGAGGAAGAGGCGGTAGAAAGAGAGAGAGAGAATGGGCGCGCCAGGGCCTCCAGCCTGTCCACCATGTCCAGCTGTGTGCACCCCTTTGTGCATCTGGCTAACATGGGTCCTGGGGAATCGAGCCTCGAACGGGGGTCCTTAGGCTTCACAGGCAAGTGCCTAACCGCTAAACCATCTCTCCAGCCCCCTGTGATTTTTATTTAAGAGTATGTAAGCACTAGACACACAGTAAACAAGCAGCAGAATTCAGATTCTCAAATGTTCATTTGGTGCCAAGAGCAAAGCCGGTGGACTTGGAAAGTCACTAATCTTACCTCTGCGAGGATGGGACATACTTTGCAGTAATGTCAGCAGGCAAGAGAGGTTGTGGGAGACTGAGAAGACCTCCGTAGATGGCTTTTGGGCGTCATTTCATCACTATACAGTTGATACTGAAATCCATTGTTTTACTTATTTTTAAGCATGTTCATCCGTTGTATTATAATTCCAAGCACTGACTAAAGTTCTTTTATATTAACCCTTTTCTATGTGTTCATTAAATTTTTTTCTGGAGCCAACACCATGCAGCATAAAATTAATAAACTGCTAGTTTAATTTCAACATCAAGCAAGCACCTTTGACCACTCATCTCTCCAGCCCTCATTCCAACACCAATGACTATCAACCAGCTCCTATTGCTGTGGTTTGAAACCACAGACATCTACCTTTTTTTTTTCTTTCCCTTTTTCTGTTTTGTTACAAAGAGAGGGGATAGCAGCGTGAATCTGACCTGCTTATCTATCCCATGTTACAGATTATTGGATCTTTACAAGTGTGTGTGTGTGTGTGTGTGTGTGTGTGTGTGTGTGTGGCTTTTCTTTGACTTTGTAGTCCAGATGACAGGAGGCAGTTTGGGCGTTAAACACTGGGTTTGGGTACTAAAACTTTCCGCCAATTTAGGTAGAATAACTCCGGAAGTAAGTTGTCCTCCCCCCCCCCCGGCCCCGCCTCCAGCTCATCAGCCAGGCATGAAAGTGCAGCCGCCAAGGGGCACAGATAAATGCAAGCTTTGGGGCCCTTCCTGACAAAGGGAACCGCTGTTCACATTTTTGCAGTGACAAATAAAGATTTATAATCTTTTCTTTTGTAGCAAAGTCTCACTCTAGCCCAGGCTGACGTGGTACTCAGGGCGATCCTCCTTCCTCAACCTTTCTGAGTGTGGACATGACAAGTATGGACCCAGCTATCCTCATCAAAACAAAACAAAACACCTTAAAGTGCATCACAAATGAAGCCCAGAGAAGAAAGCTGGTCGTCGTCAGGTCTCAGCAGCTCACTGGGTAGGGGATTGGCACAGCCCAGTCTGCATCACTCGCTCTGTCCCGCGCGCGCTCTGGGCTGCGAGGCTGCAAGCAAGATGATGTCGCGCCCAAGACTGGGATTGGTGGAGGGAAAAAAAAAAAAAAAAAAAAAAAGCCACCACGCAGCGGAAGCTAATGGGGAGGCGCCGGGGAAATCCCAGGTCCGGGCCTGCACAGTTGTACGGTGCCCCGCCCACGTGGGCGCGGCTCTCGGGGCCACCGCGCGCCGCGCAGCGCTGTCATTGGTGCCCCGCGGTGACGCGCGCGCGCGCGGGCGGCGGTGTCTGCCCGGCCCGGGGCGGGCGCGCGGCTGATGAAACCGGTGCCCGATCCCGCCCGCCCCTCGGAGCCCCATTCACTCGGAGAGGGGCAGGTGTGAACGGCGGCTCCCGGGGGGACAGACACACCGACGGACGGACAGACGGATCGCCCCCCACCCCCGGTCCGCAGCCCATCCCCATCCTCGCGCATCCAGCAGCTCGCGCGTCCGTCGCTCCCTCCCCACGCTCCCCTCCATCCGCAGTGCTGCCCGCATCCCACTGCCCGCCCACTCGGTGAGTGCCCCGACACCCGCTAGCACCCGGGGCCATGCTTCCTGGGCCCGGGTCACCTTGCAGAAGTGCCAGCGTCCCGCGAGGCCTCGGGAGAGGCGAGCCGGGAAGGGTCAGGGTCTCCTCCCAACCTCGACACCCTCGCCCGTGGGAGGGGGGCGTTGGCATCCTCCGGGGAGGGCGAGGCAGGGCGCGCCCCGGGATGCGCGCGCGCGGAGACACGGTGCCCATGCGGCTGTCGCCTCCACGGAGTCCATTTTGGTTCCCTGAAGGCGCGGCGTGGTGCATGATGCAACACCCACTGAGGGTAGGCACGGGGCGAGCTGGCGCCTTGGAGATGCCCGCCCCGCGGGTCCTTCCAGGGACCTCGGCTCAAGGACGCAGAGGGTGGTCCCCGTGGGCATGGGCGGACCGCCGAACTACTGGCATCCGGAGCCCAGCTGGACAGCGAGAGAGACCTTTCCCTTCCTTACATGGCGCGGTGAGGAGCACCCCGCCCCGCCACGAGGTCCGGGGATGTGTGTGTCATCAGTCTCTTGCGGGGGGGGCGGACACCAATCCGGCCGCTCGGAGGGTGGTCCCGAGGCAGGTGGCAGGCCCCGGGCACCCTGTGCTTGGTGGTCACTGCTCCCGTCTCTCCTCTGCTGTTCATCTCGACCCCGACGCGCGCCCCTGACCTGTCCCACCTCACCTGTGGTCCCCAGGGTTTCCTTGGGGAAGTCCCCTGGGGGTGGTGGTGGTGGAGGGGGCTTCCTTAGTGACCTGATGTTTGGCCTTGAAAAGCCTGGGCTCCTGTAGCCTTCCAGATGGTCCGCAGTGGGAGGAAGTTCTTCCGGCTCCCATAATGACAACCTACTCTCCGTGTGTTCCTCTCTGCGTAGTAGAAAACTTCCCGGGCACGGGCAGGTCACGCCTGCCACCGCGCTCCTGCGCTGCTGTCGCATGCCACGTGCTCGCTCGCCACCGGCCCCCTTTCAAGGGATGCGGGGAGGGCAGCAGGCAGGCTTGCGTTCACTTGTGCCATTAGAATAGCCAGACATGTGCCTTGTGGAAAACAAAACAAAAGAAAAAACTACACTTCCCAACCACCCACATTCGTGCTATCACGTGCTAGACACGAGAGGACAGAGCTGGGATTTCAGTCCCAGAGGAGTTTCCTTTAAGCATGTGCCCCTGGAGAGAATGTTTCAGAACGAGCCTTCTGGCCATGTAGACTCCTGGCGTTTAATTCAAAATGATAAGTTGCGATTTATTTTATCATTTCTTGCCCTTTCATGTGGCTCAGATAATAGGAAACCGTGATGCATTCGTTCCCCTGATATTTTTAGTTGCTCTCAGTGGAAATTATTATTTTTATATGAACACACCCTTCTGTCACCGACACAAAAGCTCTTGTTTTAAGTCAGATGATCAGAATGGAACCTTGGGGTGGGGGGAAAAGTCAACAGTTGGTCCAAGCAGGTTTTAAAGGCTTCGCATATTGAGATCACGTTTAATTTAATCACCTATAAAGGTGAATTCAAAGGGTGCCAAAGGAGTTTGGAGTAAACAGGACAAGACTTACTAAACAGAGACCAGAATAAATACACTCAGTTGGCTGGGTTTGAATCTTAGTCATGTGACTGTTTTTAGGCATATGATAATTGGCTTTAGGTTTGAAATAAAAAGTGTGAGAGACAAGATTGTTATCTGGGGGGGGGCTTAAATTGTAAAACATGTTTATTTTACTTGAATATATTTGGTATAATCCTCTCTCTCTCTCTCTCTCTCTCTCTCTGTGTGTGTGTGTGTGTGTGATGTAAGCTAGGTTGGCCTTAAAATTGCTATGTAGCAGATGACCTTGTACTTATGATTCTCTACTTGTCTACCAAAGGCTGGAGTTACAGTCACTACACCTGGTTTATGGTATGTTGGGGATGGGACTCAAGACTTCCTGCATGTAAGGCTAGTACTCTCCCTACCAAGTTATATCTCTAGCCCAGATCTGACTTTTTTTTTTTTTTGTATTATTTTGAGACAGAGAGAGGCAAAGAGAGAGAGAGAGATACAGAGAGAGGGAATGGGTGGGTGCACCATGGCCTTCAGCCACTGCTAAGAAACTCCAGATGCGTGTGTCCCCTTGTGGTGCATGCACGACATTGCACGCTTGTGACACTGTGAGTCTGGGTACATGGGACCTGGAGATTGGAACATGCGTTCTTAGGCTTCACAGGCAAGTGCCGTAACTGCTAAGCCATCTCACCAGCCCCAGATCTGATTAAAAAAAATATTTTGCTTATTTGAGAAAGAGAGAGAGAGAGTGAGTGAGTACGCCAGGGCCTCCAGCCCTGCAAGTGAACTCCACATGTATGTGCCAGCTTGTACGTCTGGCTTATGTGGGTCTTGGAGAATCGAACCTGGGTCCTTTGGCTTTGCAGGCAAGTGCCTTAACTGCTAAGCCATCTCTCCAGTCCCCAGATCTGATGTTTTGATGACTTAAATACTTTTCATGATCACGTCTGGTTCTTTTTTCCAAGCCCAGTAAAAATATGTAACGACATTGGGGGGCCTAGAATTATGCCCAGTGCAGTGAAGACTCATTACTAATCACGCCTTTAGAAAGGCGTGTTGCTTATTAACCCCAGGGAGGAATTTGAACCAGGAAGGCTTTGTTACAGAGAGAAGTGTCTGGGGATATCTCCGGGCCTTTGTATCCTATTGCCAGAAGGCATCCATCACCTGAGATGTCGTTAATGTCACCTGGCTCTTGGTCCTCACTTCAAGCAGGACCAGTGAATTAGACCGTGGTGTTTTCTGGATAACTGGTCCTTGTTAGGCCCGGGTAAATTTGAGAGAGAGAGAGAGAAAGAACACATGCATATGCACGCACGCACGCACACACGTGCACTTGGGATCCATCCTAGGGCGTCTGGTATACTAAAAGCATGTGTCCTATAGTAGAGTTACTCTCCTAGCCCATGGCCTGGATGCATTTTAATGGTAGACCCGATAGGATTGGTCAGTGGCCTCTGTGGGGAGGGGGGGAGTGAGAGAAACCATGCACGTTCCAAGCACAACACAGGTGCTGTGTTCCAGGTGATGGAAAGCTGGGCAAAGAGCTCGTTGGATGGAAGGATGATTTTTGCAAAGTCATGGATGACTGCTTTATATTATTATTAACTTAAAAAAAAACAGTGTCTTGCTGTGTAGCCCAAGTTGACCTCAACCTGATCTTGCTCTCCCAGCCCCCAGAGTGCTGGGATTATAGGTATATACTACCATGCCTGTCATTGCAAATGATCATTTTTTTTAAAAAATTATTTTATTTTAATTATTGAGAGAGAGAGAGAAAATGGGTGTGCCAGGGCCTCCAGCCATTGCAAACAAACTCCACAGGCATGCGCCCCTTGTGCATCTGGCTTACGTGAGGAGTTGAACCTGGTTCCTTAGGCTTCACAGGCAAGTGACGTGTTGCAGTCAGATTCGCATTGCTGGCAGAAAACACCCAGTCAAGGGCAGCTTGTGGGAGGAAAGGGTTTATTTTGGCTTTCAGACTCAAGGAGAAGCTCCGTTATGGCAGAGGGAAACGATGGCATGAGCAGAGGGTGGACGTCACCTTCTGCCCAACTTCAGGTGGACAACAGCAACAGGAGAATGAGCCAAACACTGGCAAGCTGGTTATAACACCCGTAAGCCCGCCCCCAACAATACACTGCTTCTAAGAGTCTTCAATTGTCAAATTGCCACCAGCTGGGGACCTAAGCATTCAGAACGCAGCAGTTTATGGGGGACACCTGAATCAAAGCACCACACTCCCTAACTGCTAAGCTGTCTCTCCAGCCCACAGTGATCTTTTTTGATACTCCCTCCCCAAGGAATAAGCTAAGACTAGATGGACCCTCTTAGGGATCCCTCCCAGCGCCCCCCCCCCCCATTCAACTCATACCAAAGCTTACTGGGTAGGTAGGGCCTTTTCTCTCACTGTGTCCCTCTAGTGGCCAGCCAGGTGCTAGGTTTGCCCCCATGAGATTGGGACCCTCTGAATTTGAGACTCGAGTACTCTGGGGTTTGCTGGGCCTTGGGCCATTGGCATTGGGTTCCAGGTCAGGGTTCTACCTACCCCAGGCATTTGGTTCCCATCAGTGATGGAATAGGATAAAAGCACCTTGGGACAGGTTTTCAGTCTTGTGAAAAACTTCAATGGCTTCTTTTTATATTTCTTCATTTATTTATTTATTAGAGACAGAGAGAGAGAGAAAGAGAAAGTGAGAATAGGGCACGCCAGGGCCTCTAGCCACTGCACTCCAGACGCATGCGCCACATGTGCGCCTGGCTTTCGTGGGACCTGGAGAATCGAACCAGGGTCCTTAGGCTTTGCGGATATGTGCCTCAATCGCTAAGTCATCTCTCCAGCCCCTTCTGTCCCTTCTTTATCCCCGTCTCCCAAGTTCAAAGGAGCTTTGAATCGTGCAGAGTGAGTCAGAACTTATCAAGGGAGGGTTAGCACATGTGCCCCCTGGAATCTGCCAGGATGGGCACAAGCAGGAGAAACGATTTGGTAGTCTGCTCACTGTCCACTTCTCCCCAAGGCACTGGCCCTGTTGCAGCATGGGCTGCCGGGAAGCCCTCCCAGGAACAGGCTTCTGGAAGCTTCTCCCCTCCAGCCACACCCAGAGGCTTCTCCTCTTGGTTGTCACGAACAGTGGGCCACACAGACGGTGTGTTCATTTATCCCTGCACAGTCTCACTGCGAACCAGAGTGCAGGCTGCCACTGAGGGAAAGGTTCCACCTGTCACAACCTCGGTGTGGCCGTTGCCAGTGTCCTGAGGAGCCCTGGGGAGGTGGCATTAGGAGCGAGAACGGCGCCGCCTGAGATTTCTGGACTCTGGGCTTTCTCCTCCACGCAAGTCTGGGGTGTGACTGAACTTGGCGAGCTGTTCACATTTGCAGGTTTGCGGGCGCCTGTCCTCAGCCCCTATTATCAAAGTGAGGAAGCTGAAGTCAGTACTGGTCCTTGAGAACAGAGGGGCTGTTGTGCTGTTCTAGTCAGCTCTCCGTTGCTGGGATGAACTTATCAACCAGATACCATTCATGGGAGAAGGGGATTTATTTGGAGCGTGCAGATCCAGGGGAAGTTCCATTGATGGCCAAAGAAGCTGGCCCCGTCTCACAGATGCACGCAGGGAGACGCAGCCACACGTCAGCACCACAAGCGAGGACAAAACCTCGCAGCCAAACAGCAGGGAACCCAGGCAGAGCTCAGACTACTGTGCACGCCTCTGGGCTGAACCCCAGGATCCACCCCCAGTGACACCTGTTCCAGCCAGGCAGCTGGAAACCCAAGTTGCAAGCTTTAATAAAACATCTGAGTCTATTGGGGGCGACATACATTCAAACTACCACAGGGGCCAAACCCACGTCACTCAACTTCTTAAAGTTTTGTATCACACGCAGCGAAGAAACACCTTCAAAGGTGACAGCTTAGGGCTGGAGAGATGGCTTAGAAGTGAAGGCGCTTGCCTGCAAAGCCAAAGGATCCAGGTTCGAGTCCCCAGGATCCACATAAACCAGAGGCACAAGGTGGCGCATGTGTCTGGAGTTCCATTTGCAGAGGCTGAAGGCCCTGGTGTGCCCATTTTCTCTCTCTCTCTCTCAAATAAATCAAATCAAATTAAAAGGTGCCAGCTTAGTAGGTTTACATAGTGATGAAAAAAATAATAGTTCTACTAGAGCTGTATCTTTTAACATAGCCTATCACCCCCTCCCCACTTTTTTTCCTCAGGGCATGGAGCACATGGGCAATTTCATTTCCTTACCTTTAGGTATCGCGCCTGTGGTATTTTCTGTAGAAAGTTCCAGCAGATAAGATTCTTGACAATAAGAACAAGGTGTTTTCCCGTGTGTTTAATAAATAGCAGGACCAAGTTCTGTATTCGCAGAGGCTGCCTAGCGATGGTGACTCCTGGTCATGGCCTGTGCTTTAGATATGGCCAAGCTGAGCTAAAGACCCAACACTTGAAGTGTTGTCAAAGGAGATGCGGAGAAAGGGCTAGTCCTGCAGTGGGCCTCACTGGTATTAGGGGGACACCTTTCCCGAGATATTGTCTACAGCCACGTGCATAGATGCTTTTCCATAGTGCTTGCATAATGATTGGCTTTAGATAAGTTATTTATTTATTTGGGAGAGAGAGTGAGAAAGAGGCCAATAGAGAGAGAATGGACACTCCAGGGCCTTTAGCCACTACAAACAAACTCCAGATGCATGTGCCACCTTGTACATTTGGCTTTAGATGGGTGCTGGGGAATTGAACCTGGGTCCTTAGGCTTTGCAGGCAAGTGCCTTAACCGCTAAGCCACCTCTCTAGTCCCTGGATAACTTCTTCTTCTTCTTCTTCTTCTTCTTTTTTTTTTTTTTTTTCGGTTTTTTGAGATAGGGTCTCACTCTAGTTTAGGCTGACCTGGAATTCACTATGTAGTCTCAGGGTGGCCTCGAACTCAAGGCGATCCTCCTACCTCTGCCTCCCAAGTGCTGGGATTAAAGGCGTGCGCCACCAGGCCCGGCGGCCTGGATAACTTCTTAATATAGCTTTATTTGTTTATTTGAGAGAGACAGAAAGAGGCCAACAGAGAGTTGAGTTATGGACGCGCTAGGGCCTCCTGCCACTGTAATCGAACTCCTGCTTCTGCCACTTTGTGCATCTGGCTTTACTTGAGTGCTGGGGGCTCAAAACTGGGCCATGAGGCTTTGCATACAAGTGCCTTTAACCACTGAGAAATCACTCCAGTCTCTAGATAACTTTTTTTTTTTTTTCCGAGACAGGGTCTCACTCTATTGCCCAGGCTCATCCCCCAACCCCTGCGCTCAAATGATCTTCCTGCCTTCGCCTGCTGAGCTGCGAGACTGTGGAAGTGCATCCTTGTTCCCGGCTTTACAGATGGCCTTTCGCTCTCGCCTTTCAAGAGCTGGGGGGTTTAAGTGAGATAGTCCATGCTATCTGAACACAACATCTGGCACACACCAGATGCTTGATGGAAATGTCAATAATTATGCCGGAAAGAAAGCTTTGCTCTTTGATTTTTGCCGTAGGAGAAAAATGTCACAACGTCGCCTGGCTTTCTTGTCTTATGGTGGCATTACGGTGCTGTTCCTTTCCGCGGAATTGTGTCTTGACGAGAGGATGTCGGGGGGCGTTTGGGCCTCCATAGCATCTTGGCAAGTTGCCCATCCCATCAAGTCTTAGTTCCGGGGTCTTGGGAGTGACAGTCTTTGGCTTTGACTGACTGGATGTCCCCTGACACCGTTAGTCAGGACTCAGGTGCCTACCTGGGTGTGGGAGACAGTTTCCGATTCATAGCCTTGTGCTTGGCCACTCCCAGGATCTCTGGAAGCTCCTTCTCAGTGGTGTGTGTGTGTGTGTGGTGTGGTGGTCAGTGGCTGACCATGGCATGCTTATCACCCGAGTTCCCAGTGTTTCGTTTAAATTACCTTGAGGTCTCGGCTTGGGGAAAAGCTAAACCCTAAACTCAGGGCTGCCTCTTTGGCACCTCACTGTCTCCTCCTCGAGCTGCTAATATTCCTATGTGGGGAAAGTGATGGGCATGTGAGGGAGGGGCCAGGGAGAAGGGGAGTCAGACGCTGGCATTTCCCCACTGCCGTGGCTGTCATCGGCGCCCCTGAGGAGCTTGAGTTGGTCAGTTAGGGTTGGCATGGAAATGACCACATCATGACACTGAAATCCTCAGAAGGAAAAGTGTGGCTTCAGGGCCGGGCAGGACCCGTGTTCCCGAGCACCCCTGTAGTGGTTGCTGCCGTAGTCTCCATTTCATACCTTTTCTGGAATCCTCACATCTGCCCAGCAAGGCGTGTCCTACTGTATTGACTGCTGGGAAAGTGGAGACAGGTTGCCCTCTGTGCACAGGGAACTAACAAGTGGCCGAAGGGAGATTTGAACCCGGGCTACCACGTGGCTGTAGAGTGACCTCCAAGTGCAGTAGGGCTGTGGGCATCAGCCAGGATTTTGGTTCTGGCCAGGTGCCTACAGGCAGCCTCACAGGGTCCTGACCATTAGCCAGCCTTCCCACCCCGCAGTTTCTAAGTAAGTGGGTGGTACTCAGAGGGCTGCTTCTCCTCTCCTTGCTGATTTTTCTGACTTGTAAATGCATCAGCTCCAAGCACTGCTGAAGCTGGGGTTCCTGGGACAGCTGGGGTGGGGTGGGGCAGGGACGGCAGACCCAGAAGCCGGTGAGTGTGGTGGAGCTTGGGCCGCGTTCTTTTAGGTCAGTAGTTTAACATTCACGTCACCAGTGTCTGGCTGGACACAGCCCTTCCTGCCCAGACCCCAGGGGTGCCCGTGTGACTTATCCCATCCAGTCATACACACAGTCCACCTCCCTGTCCCTGCAAGGGACACCCTTTGCCAGGGTTTCCGTGGGAACAGAGACTAGCTTCTTGCTACCTTGAGGCCAGTGACAGTTACAGTCTTGTCTGTCCCCCATCTTTCTATACCAATTTCTGCCATGGGTTGACATGGGAGGTGTCCCCTTCCTTAGAGGATTTCTCTGACACTCTCCGAAAGCCTGAAAGCAGGAACCTCATCCACACCTTCCCGGAGCAACTTCCCAAGCCATAACACACCCAGGTGCCAGGGGCACCCCCCCCCCCACACACACACTCTGGGATGAAGCAGGGCCCGGAAGGCTGGGACTTTGGGGTGAACGCCTTGGGTTCCCTTGGCAGTGGTGGGGAGAGTTAGGAAACCGCTTTCTCCGCTCTGCCCGTCTTCTTTTCTCCTTCAGCTGTTTTGGGACAACATTTCAAACTTGACATAGCATGAGTACAGGGAACCCCCCTGGGTGCCCCTCACTCTGGGCCTGCACTGGCTTATGTTTTGCCTTCTCCCTTTCTCTCTGCGCACACACACACCCACGCACTCTGTGTGCGCATACAAGAGCGAGCGCCCCACATATTTGGAGCCATCACGCCCTTGCCCCAAGAGGAGTCCCAAGTGGCACGAACAAAGATGACCTCTTTGCCTCGCTTCCTCCCCCAACCCCACTCCACTCCTTTTTTTTGCTTTTTTTTTCCTTTTTTTTTTTGCATTGCTGGAGATGAGCTCAGGGCCTTTCTGAATGGCCAGCCATTGCTTTACCATGGGGTCCCCCCCCCCCGCCCCCAGCTCAACAGTATGATATCAGAATAAGGAAGCAACCTTGACACAGCCCTGGTAGCCAGTCCACAGCCCATGCTCAACTCTGTTTTGTTCACCAGGGTTCTCTACACCCATGTCTTTTAGGGAGCACAGGGTGGGGGGGGTTCCCATGCAGCTCTAGTCTTGACTTTCTACCTTATAAGTCCCTTAAAGGACAGATGTTTCTACAGGTGTTCAGGAACGGCAGTAAAGAAGGACAGAATGGGAAGCTGGAGAGATGGCTTAGCCATTAAAAGCTCTTACCTGCAAAGCCCGAGGACCCAGGTTCAATTCCCCAGAACCCACACAAGCCAGATGCACAAGGTGGAGCATGTGTCTGAAGTTTGTTCGCAGCAGCTAGAGGCCTTGGTGTGCCCATTCTCTCCATCTGCCTCTCTCTCTCTCTCTCTCTCAAATAAATAAATAAATACATAATGACAGAATGAAACCACCCATAATTCCTACATGAATGCATGGTGTATGCTAGGTGAAGGGCTTACAAGAGAGGAAACTGGAAGACTGCATGGCCTGGCCACCCAGAGCTGTGACCCCCCAACACCCCCAGATTCCTGGCAGGAGTCCCAAGTGGCCCTAGGCCTGGGGCTGTCTTTCACGTTTTTGCCCACCTCTTGGTTGGCTGCCCACCTGTGTGGGCTGACCTAACTACCCTTCATGGTGTCCACTTTGTGCCTGTCAGTCATATCCTGAGGGTGGGGCAGGGCAGAGATCTTCACTCAGTATCCCCAGCTTGTTTGAGACTTGTCCCCTCTTGTCGGTTCTTTCTGGATCTGGCAGAAATTAAGGGTATGCGTTCAGCCTGGCGCAGGGCCATGGCCTTGGCCTCTTGCTCGTTGGACCTTTGCTGCTTCTTTTTTTTTTTTTTTTTGGTTTTTCGAGGTAGGGTCTCACTCTAGCCCAGGCTGACCTGGAATTCACTATGGAGTCTCAGGGTGGCCTCGAACTCATGGCAATCCTCCTACTTCTGCCTCCCGAGTGCTGGGATTAAAGGCGTGCGCCACCACGCCCGGCTGTTTTGCTGCTTCTTAACAGTTGTTAGACTCGCCTTTGGGTGAACTTCTCGTCCCTTTAGGTGACCGGTGGGGAGATAAAAGACAAAATTTTAAACTGAGGCAGGCTGTGTTAGTTAATGACTGTGCTATTCAAAGGGTTTTAAGATTGTTCTGGGCAGTGAGTTTCGATCCCCAGAGAGTCTGTTTCTTGTATCTGGGTGACTCCCCTGCCCCTTCCACCATGCCATCGGTACCCACTGAGGGTGGACTCTGCTGTTAACTGCCTGCAGTGGATCTCCTCAGTGAGTTCTGTTTCTGGAGTGACTTTCTTCTTGTCTGATGCTTCATCATCCAAGAGCCTTTTGTACCTCAGTTTCCCTGAGCTGTCAACCTATGCAGTGTGTGAAAGGGGGCCTCTGAAGGCCACGATCAAAAGCTTCAAGTACTTTTCCATGTGTTTGTTTTTCTTCTCTTGCCCCAGACCCTCTCCTTGAAGAAGCTGGCCTTGACAGTGACTGTGGTGGGCTGCCGCCCAGGGCCGGTGCACCCCGCTGAGCCCGGTAACTCCTAACCTGGCCTGGCCAGCCCCAGAGGCCAGTCTTCAAAGAAGCTCTTTGAAGTGCAAACATTTCCTTTCCTGAGAAGAAGGGAAATTGAAATGAAAACGTATTGTTCTGTAGAGACAATGTTCTCCTCCATCAAAGGGGGAGTACGGCTTATAAAGGTTGATTCACAAATTAGACCTGGACGTGGGCGACACAAACGTAAGCGTGGCTCTCCCTCACTGGAACGGCGCATTGGGATCTCTGAGGTGGGTTTCCCTGAATGTCCCAAGTAGAAGTCTAACACATTGCAATGACTGCCTGGAGTATTTTTGTGGAAGAGTCTGCTGGTAAATTGTGACGCCATATCCAAATTAGAATATTATGTAGCCAGTAAAAATGGGGTTGTCCTAGAACTTTTGATCTGAGAGGGAAAACGTAAGTGTTGAAAGTAAAAAAAAAAAAAAAATTAGGCGCAATTCTCCATATCTGGGTTTATCTTACTATGATCTATATATTTGCGTGAGAAGGGACTTTTGGAGGCAGGGGGTGTAGCTCAGTGATTGAAGTGTGGGTTTGTTAGCATTTGTGAGGCCCTGGGTTATATCTAGAGCACACAAGAAAGGGGAGGGACTTTGTTTTGCTTGCTGCTGTTTGCAGAGCCCAAGGAAGCGTCCCGTGAATGTTAATGGAGTATCTGTGTACTACGTAAGAGTATATACATAAAGGACCAGTGCCTCTGACGTAAATCAGTATCATTTTGGCAGCTGTTGGAGCAAAGAATTATTTTAAATTTAGAGGATGGAGTTGTGTTCTGTTTTTGCCAGGTTGGTTGTTTCTTCTGCGGTAGTTTCAGAGTTTCATATGAAGTGGGCGTTAATTTCTGCGGTGGTTTGCAGGAAAGCTGACCACTTTTTCAGGGCAGACCCAGTGTTCCTGGAGGGTGCAGACCCAGGTGCCCTGGCCTCAGCTATATTCAGAGATGGCCTGATCTGGAATGCGTGCGTTTTCCCTTGGAAGTGGGCTGTGCCGTTTGTCAATTACAGTACTTAGAATTTCTTTGATTTTAATTTATTCAGTGGGATTCGAGGAAGAGCCTCTCTGAAAGGTCAGCCTTGTCTTTGAGAGCTAAGCACGATGGGAAGACGTTGGGGATGATGCTCGTAGAAATGTGAGTTTTCGGGTCGTCACGTCTGCTGTACTAGAAAAGACATTAGCAGTAGCAATCACACCACTAAATGGCTCTTGCAAAAGTTGGAGTTTGGTTCAAGTGCTTGAATTTTGCTTTGTTTTTGGAGAAGCAAATTTCCTGTAAGTAACTTTAAAGTCTGTGTATATCATTCTTAAAACAATTGTAAATCTTACCAGTGGGTTCTCTTGAACAAGGGGCATAGTAACGTAACAGAACCAACATAAGATAAATTGCCAGATGGCCAGTTTATTGAAACAATGTGCAATTCTCTGTCCTTGTCGGCTTCATCCCCCCCCTCCCCACCACCCCTGGGCTCAATCAAAATAAATTTGCTGCAAGAAGTTAGAATAATTCACAATCTTTAGGAATGTCTAAGCTGTAAACATTATCATTACTGTTAGTATTTTAGAAGAAACCCCATGGATTTGAGTTTATGTTTGTGTGTATATTAATGCTATTTGAAAATAAGTGATAATCTATAATTGCAATTGCATAACCTCAATTTTTAGCAACTTTTATTGACAAGTTTCATACATGTACATAATGTATTTTGATCAAACTCCCCTCCCATTACTTTGTTCTTCTTTTTTTCTTTTTGGTTTTTCAAGGTAGGGTCTCACTCTAGCTCAGGCTGACCTGGAATTCACTATGGAGTCTCAGGGTGGCCTTGAACTCATGGTGATCCTCCTACCTCTGCCTCCCAAGTGCTGGGATTAAAGGCGTGCGCCACCACGCCCGGCTCCATTACCTTCTTTCGTTCCCCCCCTCCTTCCCATTCCTTTTCCAGTGAACCCCTTCTTTCCAACTAGTTCTTCTATTTTGACATCTTTTTTTTTTTCCCCTCTTCTCTCACACATGATGGAATGTTTATGGGCATAGTATAGTGCATATCTCATGCAGGTGACGACAGCCCCTGTGAGGTCATGAAGGTCATGGCCCCTTTGTGTCTGGAAGGCAGCATTTCTCATCTGCTGACTCTTTCGTCCTTTTGCGCCCTCTTCCACAATGCTCCCTGAGCCTGGTGGGTGGGTGGGGGGTGTCAAAGGGATACTCATTTAGTGTTGAGCATTCAACAGTCACTTCTTCTCAGCGCTTTGATGAGCTCTGAGTGGTCCCAGTAGTCAGTGCCATCTGCACAAAGAGGCTTCTGAAACCAAAGGTGAGGACGGCGCTAATCTCTGGGCAAACACATAAATATTTAGAAGGCAATTTGATGGGCCCAATGTCACCATAAAGCCAGACAACAACAGTAGCTTCCCCCCTGGGGCCCTTGACCTTCTCAGCCACAGGTCCTTGACTACTATATAATCTCAAGACTTCAGCAGTAAGTTTGGTTTGGTTGAATTAACTTTTGTGGGAAGGCTTCCTTTTTCAGCGTGCTTTCTCCCTAGAGGACAGTGTGAGAGATGTGAAGCAATAGTTTTCATTCATTTCATGATTATATTGAACTGACAGGAAGGCCCGCCCCATTGGTCAGGAGAATTCGATGCTGTTATAAAGTTATCAGATCTAGTCTGCATCAGGATGCATGCCTAACAGAAGCGTATTTGAGTTTGGTGCGGCCAGTGAAGGTAAGGATGTGGCCACCTTAAAGGTGATTAAAAAAAAAAAAGTTATTTATTGGGCTGGGGGAATGGCTTAGCGGTTAAGGCGTTTGCCTTCAAAGCCAAAGGACTCAGGTTCGGTTCCCCAGGACCTACGTTAGCCAGATGTACAAGGGATCATACGCGTCTGGAGTTTGATTGCAGTGGCTGGAGGCCCTGGCGCACCCATTCTCTCTCTCTCTCTCTCTCTCCCTTTCCCTCTTTCTCTGTCAAATAAATAAATAAGGGCTGGAGAGATGGCTTAGCAGTTAAGTGCTTGCCTGTGAAGCCTAAGGATCCCAGTTCGAGGCTCAATTCCCCAGTACCCATGTAAGCCAGGTGCACAAGGTGGCACATGTGTCTGGAATTCGTTTGCAGTGGTTGGAGGCCCTGGGGCGCCCATTCTGTCTCTCTCTCTCTCTGTGCCTTTCTCTGTCTGTTGCTCTCAAATAAATAAATAAATAAATAAATAAATCTCACAAAAATAAATAAATTTTTTAAAAAGTTATTTACTTGAGAGAGAGGGGTGGGAGAGAGAATGGGCACACCAGGGCCTCTAGCTACTGCAAATGAACTCCAGACGCATGTGCCACCTTATGCATCTGGCTTACGTAAGTACTGGGGAATCGAACCTGGATCCTTAGGCTTCACAGGCAAGTGCCTTAACTGCTAAGCCATCTCTCCAGCACCCCCTTAGGTGATTTTGAGTCAGGGCAGTGCCCAGGAGTAGCAGTCCAAATTTAAGTGACTTTCCTGGTCTTCTGGTTGTCCCAGGCAGTTCTGCGGGACCACGTGCAGGCGAGATCTTGCAGAGTCACCCTGCGCCGTCTTGCAATTGGTGAGAGCCTTGGGACCTTGTCGGGGCTGCCAAGGCAGGAGAGGGAGCAGGGTTTTGTTTTTTTATTCCAGCCAGGTGTCGTGATAATGCCAAGAAAGTGCCATTTGACTGCGAGAGGCACTGGGAGGTGAGACCAGGGAGAAGACAGATGCATCAACACATAGACTACCCCAAATCAAAATGGGTCATGACTTGGGCATTTTGGCCCTTAACCCTTCTGCCAGCATTGCCCTTTGCTAGGCTTGCTTGAGCCAGCAGAACCTGTGCCTGACTTGACCATGCTGTGGGCATGGCGTGCCTTCTCCCCCTGTGCCACGTGGCCTGAGGATCACACCCATTCCTGACAGATCCAGAGCTCACGAAGGGCCTGTACCTACAGATGCAAGCTGTTCACTAGCGAACACAGCGCTCTAACCCTGGGGACAAGGCCACCTGGAGCATTGTTTCTGGAAAGGTAGCACACAGCCCAGGACACATTTCCAGTGTGGAGGTGGGAATTGGGTGAATGCCAAGATATGCATCTTCAGTATCTGAAGAAATTTCAGTTTTACTCCATCCAAAAGGTATATAATTAGTACAGACAGAGGAGCTGGACAAATGTCCCAGTAGGGGCAGACCGTGAGGGTAGAAGGAAGGAATACATGTCTGCAAACATGAGTCAAAAACCTTGCCTGGGGCTGGAAGGATGGCTTAGTGGTTAAGGCCTTTGCCTGCAAAGCCAAAGGATGCCGGTTCGATTCTCCAGGACCCACGTAAGCCAGATGCACAAGGGGGGCGCATGCATCTGGTGTTCGTTTGCAGTTGCTGGAGGCCCTGGTGTGCCCATTCTCACTCTCTCTCTCTCTCTCTCTCTCTCTCTCTCTCTCTGCCTTTCTCTGTCTCAAATAAATAAATAATATTAAAAAAAAAAACCTTGCCTACTGCGATATGGCCTTTCGTATCTTGAAGTTCAGCACTGGCCATCTAGCTCAGCACATGAACACACGGACCCTTTCCTGGGGAATCGTAGTGAAATGCGTACTCCTTTTCTGGAGGTCTCAGGTAGGTTCCGGAAGATCGCATTTCCAAGCAGCTTTCAGGATCACCTGGAGGGGCAGACCCTTAGTGAATTCTGGAGCCTGGACCGATTGCCAGGACGCCTGGAGGCCTCAGGCCACGTCTGCCTTTGTGTCTCCAGTACCCGCAGCGGTGTCTGCCTTTCAACTGGACAGAAGGAATTGATGTCCTCGCTGGGGCTGGGAGGGGCGTGATTCTGGGGCAGGGAGGAGATGCCTCAGCGGTTTAAGGCATTTGCTTGCAAAACCTGAGAGCCTACGTTTGATTCAGCAGTACCCACGTAAAGCCGGGTGCAAAGATGGTGAATGAATATGGGGTGCATCTGCAGCGGCAAGAGACCCTGAAGTGCCCGTATGCACACACACACACTTGAGAGAGAGAGAGAGAGAGAGAGAGAGAGAGAGAGAGAAATGATTCTGGTCAGCCTGCTTATCTGTTTATTGCTGACCACAGACACCACGTGGTAAATTCTGCAGAGGCGTGGCTCCCGGCTGCAGTGAAGCGATAGCTGAGGTATCAAGGACGACACAAGGATGGGGACAGAAAGAGATGCAGTAGCTTAACAGCCCCTAACGGTTGGGAATAATTTTGCTGAGGGGCAAGTAGTGCGCTCTTAAATTGCAGGAGGCGAGCTCTCCTTAGGAAGAGCGCGCAAAGAGTTAAACCGTCGGCCTTCAGGGAGGTTTCTCCTAGTTGAATAACCCCATTCCAGAGGTTGCACATAAATGTGTCCTTGCTTAGCTGGTTAAAAAGAAAAAAAAAAGAAGAAGAAGAAGAAGTAGGTGTCAATTAACATGCAAAATGATGTTTCCAGAAGGCTTGAGTGGTGGTGAGATGGGCCAAGGCTTGTTCCCTCTTAGTCAGGGAATTCTCGGAGGCAGGTATGAGGAGCTGTCTAATTAAAGGTGGCCACGGGGAAGACGAGCCTGGCTTCAGGAGAGACTGTATGGGGGCAGGGATGGTGTGGCATTGCCATACCTGGTGTGCATGCCAGGTTCCCGGGTCCCCTGCTCAGGAGACCTTAAACTAGGGTGAGGGGTCAAAGCTCCCTTCGAATCTACTCATTCTTGGTTCTCAAAGTCCCAGGAAGGGCTGGTTCATCCATAGCCCCACTGAGGAGGACCCTCCGTGGAATGGGGGCGGTGAAGACGGACTAACACAAGGGGAACGGAACCAACGCGCTATTTGTTCATAAAGTTCATGATTAATTTAAAAAAAATCTCAGGAAGGAATGCCTAAGGGGAAAGGGGCTGCTTGGGCATGGCTGCCACCCACCATTAACTCCCCAAGGGCGCTGAACACTGCCAAGGGGAGGGGATTGACTTGGAAAGCTCAGACATCCACGCGTTGGATGCATGTGCCTGTAGCTGAGTTCAAAGCTGTCTGCATGGTGTGGAGTCGGCACCGGGAGACTTAAAGCAAGAAAGGGCAACGTTGCTCCAGTGAGCTCTGACTGGGGTTCGACGCTTCCCCAAGTTTCACTGCTTATGTCTGTGAAAATGTCCAGAAATCCATCAAAGTTACTTAAAGTGGTTTTCAAAGACTTTTGGTAGGAAAAAAAAAAAAAATGGGGAGGGAGGGCAATGGGAATGGAATGTTATAATACCATGCAGGTATTTTATGACTTATATTTTTTGTTGTTGTTTCGTTCATTCATTCATATGCTCATTACAAGGCTCATCAGGGAGGATATAGAAATGGCATTAATTAAAAAAAAAAAGTAAAAATAAGAAGCCGGGCATGGTGGCTCATATCTTTAATTCCAGGCGGAGCTAGGAGGATCACTGTGGGCTTGAGGCTAGTTTGGGACTGCAGAGCGAGTCTCAGGTCAGCCTGGGCTAGAGTGAGACCCTACTGTGAAGAAAACAAAAAGATGCCCCCCCCCCCCAAAAAAAAAACCAGTAAATGTTCTTTTCTTTTACAAATCATGTAGCTGAGACCGGACTGTCCATTGGAGGTGCTGCATGCCAGTGCTTTTGAGGAGGCTGAGGGGGCGGAAGGGATTTGAGATCTGCTCTGTGCCCGCAGTAGCTTGTGAGTCTTTCACAGTGTATGTGTGGCCCTTATGAAAATCAAGTTATTATTGCCTTGCTTTGTGGGAAAGTGAGGTTTTTCCTAGTACTTCCTGCAGGAATTCAGAAGTGTTTAATTATTATCATATATATATATATATTTTTTTTCAGTCACTAGAAACAGGCAGTTTTCATTTGCCTCGCCAGGCATTTGGGATTAACCACACATTATGAGGGGGGGGCTATCTTTACAGCTGGGCTGGGGAAGATGTCGCCCTCCTTGACAGCACTCAATGCCTTGCTGGGGAGTGAAATAGCCAGTGAAGAAAATCTGATGTTTTCAAAGGTATGAGAAAATATCCCTGGCTGGGCTGGGGGGGGGGGGGTAGTGTTGCAGGGACAAGGATATGTCAGCCGTCAGGAGTGTTGGATTGTCACCGTGTGAAAAGGTAGGTCATGTGGAACGGATCTCAAGAAAGGGTGTGTTCATGAAGGGCGGTTGGTTGGGGGAGCATAGTGGAGGATAACCAGAGAGGTCACCTCTGCTACTTCCTGATGTCCAGCCATGGAAGGGATGCCTGCTGGGGTCCCATCACACTCTCCCCTTAGGGTGAGGTGGCCTCAAGGCATGTGTACCCCAGATTTGGCTCCCTCTGTGCCGAACACGGGCTCGTGGACCCAGGTAAGGCTCACCCACTCTGCGGTACGTTCTCTGCTTTTGCGGGTTTCCAGTCCTAAACAAGAAATTGGCGACGTTCTCTCTGCGTCCACCAAAGGGCACCGCGTAGTTTGGTGACCGCACGGGAGGGGACGGTGGTGATGAGACATGGGCAGAGCCCGGGGGACAGTGACAAAGATGCCTGTGCTTGTGCAGAAAGGTCCAGCAGGTCTGTGCTCCTGAAAGGAATGTTCCAGAAGAGCTTGTGCCTGTTGAAGTGACGATTTCCTTAGCAGCGCTGCGGAACGAGTTGAGTGGCCCCAGACCCCAGCGTTTCACTGTGTGACAAAAACACCAGTGGACGCTTATCCGCATGGCATTTCCTGGTGTCAGGACGGTGGTGGCAGCAGCGTCCTCAGTGTCCTGTGGTGCGGGATGTCTCTTGGGGGAAGGTTGGAATGTCGGGAAGAGGCCATGAGAAGTTTCAGTCCCCAGCTATCTCACCAGGGAGGAAGCCTGAGCTTATTTTTCAAAAGACTCATTAGCCAGCCGTACACATCAAAATATATACAGCCTCCATCAAAGGGAAAAAAAAAATGAAAGTTTTTTTTTTTTTTTTCTTTTTGCCTGTACTAACCCACCCTGCTTGGATTTAGGGCGAGGCATTTCAGCAGCGGCTGCCAAAGCCAAACCCAGATGAAGCTCTGGGTCTAGTGACCAAGCAAGAGCTGAGCATTGCTAGGGGCTGGGGAGATCACCTGGTGGGCAAGGACGAGGACTGAAGTCTGGGTCCCCAGCACCCATGTAAGTGCCAGCTGGGCATGGCGGCTGGCCTGTAAATCCCAGTGCCCAGGAGGCAGGAGACGGGATGCCTGGGGCACGCTGGCTAACCAGACTGGACTATTCAGTGAGCTCTGGGTTCAAGTGAGAGACCCTGCCTCTGTACACCAGAGTGGCCTGCCGCGTACGTGTGTACCCACACACACGAGCATTCACGCACACGTGCACGAGCTAGTTTCTTGGATTCGTTGGATAAAGCTTTTCACGGCGTTCCTGCTTCCGTTTCTCTCTTTGTCCTTCCGCGACAGAAGCTTCTCCCTAGCAGGAGAAGAGCAAGGCGACGTTGAGAGACGACAGGGTGTCCTTGCCTGCTGCTGGCCACTGCGTACAGAGCAAAGGGAGAAGGTCTAGAAGGAGGCTCTGAACTCACAAGAGTGTGGTGTGCAGCTCAGGGCCGGGTACCAGTGTCACTGGCAGAAAGGTCACTGTCCTTCTACTACTGGTGGATCCTCAGGGGACACAGCACACCACGAGTACCTACTTAAAAGTGCAGGACAAGGGCTGGAGAGACGGCTTAGCGGTTAAGGTGCTTGGCTGTGAAGCCTAAGAACTCGTGTTCAAGTCCCCAGGTCCCACGTAAGCCAGGCGCACAAGTTGGCACAAGCACGAAGGTGGCACATGCTCACGAGATGGTACAAATGTCTGGAGTTTGACTGTAGTGACTGGAGGCTCTGGCACACCAGTTTTCTCTCACTCTCAAAGTTAGCTGGGCGTGGTGGCGCACGCCTTTAATCCCAGCACTCGGGAGGCAGAGGTCGGAGGATTGCTGTGAATTCTAGGCCACCCTGAGACTCCATCGTGAATTCCAGGTCAGCCTGAGGTAGAGTGAGACCCTACCTTGGGAAATAAATAAATAAATAAATTTTTTAAAAAAAGTGCAGGACAAGAGTCTGCTCAGGATACCTGCCTCGGTAGCTCTCCCAGGAAGAAACCGTGGTTCTGAGCAGATGGTGCTCGGTGTGGTGTGCTTGCACCTGCTTCTGGCTTTCTGTGGACACCGAGTAGGACTCAACAAGGGACACATAGGACACTGGTGGCCCCCACGCTTCGCCCAAGGTCCTTTACATTCGCCTGCCTGAGCAGGCGTGATCTGGCAACGACAAGGCTTTCCTTACGCATGCAGATGTGTGGACGTCTAAACAACTTACCTGGCCCTTGCATTCAACGGTGGGCTTCTGAGCTGGGCCCCCAGGTCATGGAGGGTCACAGGACAAGGGGTGGCAAGTAGTCAGATCTGCAGAACAAAAAAAATTCTTCTACTGCGCAGTTCATGTTTGGATGTCTTCAATATCTGCTATCTGGGCAGAAATCCGATAAGGATTGTGTTGCAGAAGGGAGGAAATTTCTAGCTTGCCAGTCCCAAGGAAGCTTTATCTTTTGTTTGGGGACGGCAGAGCACATTCCCCTAAGAGGCTTGGCTGGAAGGTTCGAGAAACCAAGGGTTTCAAGATGGATCTGCTACAGGCCGTAGGGAGGTGAATCACAGACTTACCAGGCAGCTCCAGGAAGCGAGTGTGCACTCTGGCACGACTGGCGAATGTTTTAGAATAAATTAATAAGAGCAAATCGAGATTTGCTTGGCTGGTAGCAGTTGGATCACACCGGGGGAGTGTGGGCTCAAGAACGTGATTATCAACGGTTGCGTGGCCCACGGGGGCCAGGGGAGTTTGGGGTTTGTCACGAGTCTTGACAATGTATCATGGGACACTCCTGTTCACAAAGGTGGCTTTGTGAGCTTCTCTCAAGACAGACTGCTTGGCAGGAACAGACTGCATTTTCCTTGGGTAGTATTTCTGATGTTCTTGGCTCTCTACAAACCGGCTGCGTGGCATTTCAGAGAGGAGCAGGGCACCCTTGAGTCCCAGCTGTCTTGTGTAGATAGACCCTGTGCTGTCCTCCTCTGACTTAGGCATCTCCCCTTAGGGATTTCCTGCCTTCTCCAGGGTGTTTCCTTCTCCCTGCCACACTGCCGCTGCTGCATTAGTGTCCCAGGCACTGCAGACATGAGAGCTAATGAAAATGGCACCCAGGGCTGGAGAGGTGGCTCAGCGGTTAAGGCACTTGCCTGCAAAGCCAAAGGACCCAGGTTCAACTCCCTAAGACCCACAGTAAGCCAGATGCACAGGGTGGCACATGCGTCTGGAGTTCGTTTGCAGTGAGGAGGCCTTCCTTGGTGCACCCATTCTCTCTCTCTCAAGTAAATAAAAGTAAAATATTTTAAAGACTGGCACCCAGCTGGGGCACACCCCACCCTGGTGGTACAGAGACAGCTGGATTCTAGCCAGATGAGCTGCAGAGAAAATTCCCAAGACACGATCTGGTGCCATTCCATGGAGAGAAGGGGGGCTTCCTGAGCTGTGGGGGGCAAGGGAGCCCTCAGCCCATCTGCCCATCAGACGTGTTGCCCTGTTCTGTACGTCCGACCTCAGTCAAGGACGACCACAGCATGCCGGGACTTTGATTCTCATTCTAGAATTCACTGTGCAATGCTCTGCATAAAGTAACTTGTAGTTTCCTATTGGCGCTTAAATTTTAGGTAATTCAAAGGAAACCCAGTAGTGTGGTCACTGACCGGAGCAGTGCCCCTCTGATCAGCTACCTGTGTGGGAAATGAGAGACGGGCCACCGAGGCCAGAGAAATGTGGATTTCTGGGTTTGGCCTTGACATGGGCAAAGTACGGGGAATCGCCCTGCCTTGCTGCCTTTGGGGGGAGTGGCTGCTCAGTTCAGCGCTGCCCTTAGCAGCTGAGCTGCCCTCCCTCCCTGTCTTGGACAGGGTCTCTGTATGTAGCACCAGCTAGCCTTGAACTTGCAATCCTCCTGTCTCATTCTCCATTTTTAATGGAGTGCTGGAGACGGTGCCTCTGTTAGGAAGGCCCCTGGACACTGTTCCCGCGAGGCTCCTCCAACTGATGTCATTCAGAACAGGAGCGGCCCCTCCTCCTCCGTCTGAGCTCAGGTTAAATTTGAAGTCGGTGTGGCTGCTGGGACATGGGAAGCAGGCACACGGAATGAGCCACAAGTCCCCAGTTTTTTTTTTTTTTTTAAGGGTTAGAGAGACTATTAGATTAAGAGAAGGAAGTGCAGAGAGCTCCTGCCATGTGGAAGGCAGGAGGGGGTTAGAGAGCCCATGTGGGAGAAAGCGTCCCCTCTCCCTGTCCTCATCCCGGTCCCAGCTGGGTCCCAGCCCTACCAGAGGCAGGGACCTGGAGATTCAGGCGTAGGCGAGGTGAACAGCTAAGAAGAACAGAAGTCCCCAGTTTCAAGACCGTGTCTGCTGAATGAACTAGCTCTCTTCGCTTAGAAACTCTGTCCTTTCTGAGGTAGCTGTGGGCATCCTTCTGTCTGCGGGAAGCTTTGTTTAATGATGTTCACTTGCATCCACTGGAACCCAAGGTAGCAGTACGTTTGGGAGCTGGGAGATGGCTCAGTGGATCAAGTGCCACACAGGTGTGAGTCTCGGAGTTCAGACCCCCGGGAAGTGCCAGGTGGGCACGGTGCCACTCGCCTGTAATCTCAGCACTGGGGAGGCAGAGACTGGCAGTCCTTGGGGCAAGCTGGCGAGCTGGAGTAGCTGGGTGCAACTGAGAGACCCTGCCTCAGTAAATACGATGGAGAACAATTGAGGAAGTCCCTGATATCAATCACTAGCCCCCCCACATCATCCCACAATGCACCTGCACCCACCCACACACACGTGTACATGAACGTGCACCCAGGCAAAACAAGAGAGTAAGCTTTAATGATATTTGGTGGAAATCAATTTTTTTTTAAAAAGCTGGACCAGGCTGGAGAGATGGCTCAACAGTTAAAGGCGCTTGCCTGCAAAGCCTAATGACCTGGGTTCAATTTGCTTGCTTGCAAAGCCTAACGATCCGGCTTCCATTCCCAGTACCCATGTAAAGTCAGATGCACAAAGTGACGCATGCATTTGGAGTTCGTTTGCAGTGGCTGGAGGCCCTGGCCTGCCCATTCTTTCTCTCTCCCTCCCTCCTTGAATATAGATAAATAAAATATGTTTTTTAAAACCCTCGACCTTCAGTCTTGAATGAGGAGCTGTAGACTGTCATAGGTCCTTCCTTGGAAGTTGCAGGGCACTAGCTAATGACCAAGCAGCCGCCAGTGTTCCACACGTGAGACTGAAACGCACTTCTTTGAGCCAAGTTTGGAAAAAGTTAGTCTTAAGACTTTACATGTGGAGCCTGAGCTTTTCAGGCCCTGGCACGAAAAACTCCTGTGTTAGCTTGTATCTAAACTCATGCTCCAGCTTAGCTCCACTGTCATAAAATTCCTAACAGTTTAGGTTAGAGATGTGGTAAGTTTGTTTCATGCCAAGTAGTACTTAATAACCTATCCAAAGGCCAAATATATGTCTCCCTGGTCCATGCCCTGCTTGTACATTTTAAATTCTTCAGCAGATTGCATACTTCAGTAGCAAAACATAGAAAGTTTTTTGTTTTTAATCAAAATTGAAAATAGCTGGGCGTGATGGCACACACTTTTAATCCCAGCACTTGGGCAGCAGAGGTAGGAGGATCGCTGAGTTCCCAGGCCAGCCTGAGACTACAGAGTAAGTTCTAAGTCTGCTTTGCCCGGAATGAGACCCTACCTGAGCTACCCCTAGTAAAGAGGAGGATTTATAGAACAAGGGAATGACCACCCGTATACAATATCTACGAGAGCCGGGCATGGTGGCGCACACGTTTTTTTTTTAAAGATTTTGTTCATTTTTATTTGTTTATTTGAGAGTGTCAGACAGAGAGAGAAAGAGGCAGATAGAGAGAGGGAGAGAGAGAATGGGCGAGCCAGGACCTCCAGCCACTGCAAACGAACTCTAGACGCGTGCGCCCCCTTGTGCATCTGGCTAACGTGGGTCCTGGGAAATCGAGCCTGGAACCAGGAGTCCTTAGGCTTCACAGGCAAGTGCTTAACCGCTAAGCCATCTCTCCAGCCCATGGCGCATGCTTTTAATCCCAGTACTCGGGAGGCAGAGGTAGGAGGATCGCCGAGAGTTCAAGACTAGCCTGGGATTACAGAGTAAGTGCCAGGTCAGCCTGGGCCAGAGTAAAACCCTACTGTGAAAAAAACTAAAGAAACAAAAAGAAACTATATATATATATAAAGTGAGGGCACAGAAAAGGCCACCAGATTGTCTAGTTAGGAAATAGACACCAGGGTGGCAGAGCAGCAGCCGAGGCTAGCACACAAAAAGTGACTGAATTACATTCCTAACTCCTGTGACCAATGACCTGACAAAAGCAAGGAAGGAAGGAAGAGAGGGAGGGAGGGAAGGAGGAAGGGCCTCTTTTGGCTCCGGGCTTGAGGGAATCCAGCCCATCCCCACAGGGAAGGCCCCGTGGTGGGAGTGCGACATGGTGACACTGTATCTGTGTCAGGAAGCAGAGAGGTGGATGCCGGCACTCGCCACGCTCAGCCCGGAACCACCATCCGAGGAATCGTGCTTGTCCTCCATTTCCCCACGTTCAGGGCGGTGCCTCAGCCAAAGCTCTCTGGAAATCTCTTCACAGACTCACCTGCAGGCGTGTCTCCTAAGTGAGTTTCTCAGTCCGCTTGACGATAAAGATTTACCACCACAGGGGCGCTCCCCCACTATCTGTTACAGGAGAGAATAAGAAAGGAAAGGATGCTTTACCTCGGAAGAGCTTGTCTTGAAATGGGGTACTCTACACCAGTACCCAAAATGTGAAGTCCAGGGTAAGTCAACATTCTCCAGTACCCCCACAACACCCAGTATATTCTTCGCTCTTTAACCAGTGTGTGTTGAGGTTTACTTGCAAATCACAAAAATGCCTCCTGCCCCAAAGAAGAGAAGTCGCCACCTCTCACACTAAACGAAGCTGGTTCTGGAAGTTCTCTGTGCCCCAGTTCTTAAGTTAAGGGGAACAGGGACATTTCCACCAAGCAAACAGCAAAGAACACCACAGTTTTCTTATCTATACTTAAAAAGTAATATTCAACCCAGGGCCAACTTATCTTGATCTATGTTGGAAGAATTCCCAAAGAGCTGAGTGGTTAAGGCGCTTGCAAAGCCAGATGCACAAAGTGGCATGTGCATCTGGAGTTCATTTGCAGTGGCTGGAGGCCCTGGCATGCCCATTCTCTGTCTACTTGCAAATAAGTAAGAAATATGTCATCACTAGTAAAGTTTTAAAAATTTATTTATTTGAGAGAAAGAGGTAGAGGCAGAGAGAGAGAAAGAGAGAGGGAGGGAGAGAGAAAGAGAATAGGCTCACCAGGGCCTCCAGCCACTGCAAACAAACTCCAGACACATGCACCACCTGGTATATTTGGCTTGCGTGGGTCCTGGAGAATTGAACCTGGGTCCTTTGGCTTTGCAGGCAAGCACCTTAACCACTAAGCAATCTCTCCAGCCCACTAATAAGTTTTGATGCACACATTTTCCTGAGTGCATTTCACTTTCAGCCAATAGGCTTAACAGTCACTTGAGGAATGATAGATGCAGTAGTGACTAATTATGAAACGAGCCCTTCAGAGTGGCAAGCCCTCAGTGAAAACTGGTCTCAAAAGGTGTCATTTCAGAATTAATTACCATCGCTTTGAACCCCGTTGTCTTTTATATGCCGCCTAAGTTCTTTATATGTTGGAAGTGAGAGCCGCTAATGAACAGGCTTTTGTTCATGGAGCCTAATAACAGGGAATGCAGTTCACAGGGCCCTGTCTCCTGATTCAGGAGGTGCCCTCAGCTCCAGCTCAGCGCCTTGAGATCCAGACTAGACGCCGAGAGTTAACTACTGACTCCGCCCTGTCTAAATCAGGATCGCATCTCCTCTGTCTGTTGCTAGCAGTTTTTACCAGTGTGCATATGAAAAAGAAAACCCAGCGCATGCCTGGGTGAAGGATCCTTGCTCTTCTTCTGGGGACTGAGCTGGTCCACTGGGTCTCAATGGAAGCAGGTGAAGTTTGGGGGTAGACCAGGTGCCTACACGACATTCTGCGCTTGGCCATGCCGCCGCGCTCCATCCACCTGCCTTTGTGCCTGCGTCACACACGTCACAGGTAGCCTCAGGTCTAAGCACCAGGTGTCTCCCTGGCTGCTGGCCACCTGGCATCTTGCCCCGTGACATTTCATCCTGACCTTTCCTTTGAAGAAGGTTTCTGAAGCAACATTATACACATATAAAAGTCAACAAAGAGGAGTGGATGCTGCATTGACAGACGCGTGATTTAAAAGGCAGGAAGTGAGGTTGCTTAATATAGCCAGGTTGGAGAGGATGAGCAAAAAAAAAAAATTTTTTTTTTAATTAAAAAAAATGCCCTTGAAATTACTCTTTAATCATTCGCCTTTAGAGCGGGACATGAGAAACAAACATTTCCATTCAATGTATACATACTTGGGCAGAACAAACAATTGGGCTTTGTAAGTACCCAGACCTCCTGGACGGAGGCCTCTCTCCACTGGACATTCTTTTTTTTCTGCCCAGGCTGAGACAGGAAGAAATGGGAAGAATGTTCTAGTGAGGGGAACAGGCAGTGCCAAGGCATCTCTTTTTCCTTTCTTTTCTTTCCTTCTTTCTCCTTCCTTCCTTCCTCCCTTTCTTTCCTTTCCTTTTTTTTTTTTGATGGAAGCTTTGGCCCATGAGCCAGCTGAGCTGATGAAACCTTAGGGTGGAGAGGGAATCTTGGTGTGTGACTCCTCTTGGCTTCCTTCGGTCTGTGTCACTGAGGTCCATGGTGACCATGACCTCTGCCGCCACCCTCTGGCACATGCGTCATGCCAAGGGCTTTGGTTTGCACTACAGAAACTAGGGTGTTCAAATCTGCAAACGTAGACCATTTACTGTGTGCCAAGTATTCCCTAGGGTTTTGTGTACATGAATTCATTGAAACCTCCTCATCTTGCAGAAGAGAACTAGGATGCTCAGAGAACTAACTTCTGTACATTTTGAATCCAGTATGTTCTGAGATTTAAAAAAAATTACTATTACTATTTTTTTTAAGAGAGAACTGATGTGCCAGGGCCTCAGCCACTGTAATCGAATTCCAGACGTTTGCGCCACCTAGTGGTCATGTGCGACCTTGCACTTGCTTCACCTTTGTGCGTCTAGCTTACGTGGGACCTGGAGAGTCGAACATGGGTCCTTAGGCTTCGCAGGCAAGCGCCTTAACCGCTGAGCCATCTCTCCAGCCTCTGTTTTGAGAGTTTAAATTCTGTTTTGCTTCTGACTCTCAGCACTCATAGTAGGAATAGGTGGGCAGGGGTGGATGGTGAGCGTGAGTCTTCATCAGTGTTTGATATGATAAAACTGAAGGAGAAATGGCATGGCTCACCTATGGTCACTCAGCCAGGGCCAGGCAGGGGTTCAGAGGTACAGTATGGGCCACAGGAGTTTTCCTGTTCAGTATGCACTCAATTTGACAGATTGATACTGTGGGATGACAGGCATACCCTGGCATTCCCTTCCACAATGAGTCCAGAGCACAGGAGAGGTAGGACCACTGTGCCAAACACAGGAGCCATTTTCTTTTAGGCCACAGGAGTGTACTGACCAGTACCTAGCCAGGTAGGCACTGCTGGGTATTTCCACCTGGTGGTGGGTCCAGGTGATGCAGCTCTGTGTGTGGTACTGACAGGGAGCTCTTCTGGGTTATATCAGAACACTTTGTCTTTGGGGCCAGACTGTGCCTGGGACGTCTGTGGACAGGTTAGGTGGCAGGTGGCAGCCTCCGTGGGTTTGCCCACTGGGCCTGGCCAGCTTTGGACGTGGCTCTAAGAGCCTGCCACCCTCATTGGACTGTAACATAGATTTGGGAACAATGTCCATCTCAGCCAGATAGAGCTTCTGTAAGTACCACCGAGCATCATTCAAAGTGGCTTTTTCCTTTCTGAAATGAGCATTCAGAAGTGTTTGAAGCATCCTGGCTGCTCAGGTGTTTTTCAAATAAAGGGAGGGAGTTTTTATTTAAAAAGTTTGTTTTAATATAGTGTTTGGAG
Source organism: Dipus sagitta (assembly GCA_036346955.1). Lineage (NCBI taxonomy): Eukaryota > Metazoa > Chordata > Mammalia > Rodentia > Dipodidae > Dipus > Dipus sagitta. Next base: position 11,555,521 of record CM070775.1, on the reverse strand, counting down.
GACTGGGGTTATGGTTGGGAGCAGCCTGCTTGTGGAGAGGAGGACTGTTGGAGCTGTGAAACTTTTGTCCTTGGAGTGGGCATAGAACTGGCATGTTGTGGGTTGGCATTGGCAGCTGCAGACCTCCAGAGAGCTTTATTCCTATGGCCATAGCCATCAGGCACCCAGCAGGGGACAGACGGGTTCTCCACCTGAGCCCTATCAGGTGAGTTGAATGAAGCGGCAAAGGAAAGGCGGGGCATTTGTAGCCTGGAGCCGCGAGGGTACCCCGGGCATCCCTGGCATCTCCAGTCTGGAGGAGGAGGGTTTGGTGACCTTAGCTGGCTATATGGATGGGTGGTCTTCCATCAGACCCACTGGTGTGGGGGCTGCAGTCAGTCACCTCCTTCCTCTCTCAGGATTATCAGGGAGCTCGGACTCCAGGCATTTGGCAGGGAAGGATACTGAGTGACCGTGGGGGACAAACTGGATGGAATTCACTAAAACCGGCAATAAATTTTGTAGCCCCGTGTTTTTGTTTGCTTTACACAGACTCGGACCTCAGAATGTCACAATGAGGAGACGGAGGTCCGCCTTGAAAGCGCTGAAGCCAGCGTGGCCTTTGGTAGTCTTCCTCCACTCCCTCAGACACCCCAAGGTCTGCGAAATACTGCATCTGGTCACACAGTGCACATGGACTTGGGCTGCCTTGTGTGAAACAACCCAGCCTGTCGGGGCTTAGCAAGTGGGCTCCGTTAGGGGCCATTCTGTAAAATATATCTTATAAGCCGTCACCTCTTCCTGGCTTTCCTTCCTCTTCCTCTTACTTTTTTGAACTAATTAAAAAAAAATGAGGGCTGGAGAGATGCTTAGTGGTTAAGGCATTTGCCTACAAAGCCTAAGGACCTAGGTTCGATTCCGTAGTACCCACAAAAGCCAGATGCATAATGTGGCGCATGTGTCTGGAGTTTGTTTGCAGAGGCTGGAGGCCCTGGCATGCCCATTCTCTCCCTCTCTCTTTCTCTCTCCTTCTTTATCTTTCTCTCAAATAGATAAATAAATAAAATATTTTAAAAATGAAACCATTCTCAACTCGGGGTCCTATGAACACAGGCCAAGGGTGCCATTCCATGCCAGCCCCTGGGCCAGACCATGGTTTCCACTAACACTGTGTGTGTGATTTGTCTGCAAGGTGCTTCCAGGCAAGCCTTCCTGTCTTTTTTTTTTTTTTGTTTGTTTTGTTTTTCGAGGTAGGGTCTCACTCTAGCCCAGGCTGACCTGGAATTCACTATGGAGTCTCAGGGTGGCCTCGAACTCACGGCGATCCTCCTACCTCTGCCTCCCGAGTGCTGGGATTAAAGGCGTGCGCCACCACGCCCGGCTAGCCTTCCTGTCTTAATAGCACGTTAAAGACATAGACAGTGGCACATCAAAAGTACCCTGACCTCAGCAGTCAGCATTCCCACAGGCAACAGCTGGTCTTAGATTAGGCCATGGTGGGGAGTTTATTATCTGATTCCCAATAATTTGGGTGGTGATCCACTTGTGAGAGTTATCCATAGTTTACAAAATTGTTTCAATGATCAGAAAGGTTAGAGTCCCACAAGGGCCGTGTGCATGCCACGCAGACTGGGTAGGGGTAGATTAGAGGGTCCCTCACACCTTCCAGGCCGCGTACTCCTTGATCATTTCGCATTTTCATCTCTCACAAGGGAGCAGAGCTGTTAACGCAAGATGCGACGGTGCCCGGCCCACAGGTCCCCTCTAGGGCAATGCAGTGTCCTCTGTCCACTGTCCCCACTCACCCTCCACAGCATGTTCACTCCTTGTCCCCTCTGTACAGCTAAGAACTGCAGCAGACAGCTAGCAACTTAGCCCCAGGAAAACAAATTACTCTTAGGTTTATGAAAGTACAGCATAGCTTGCCTCATTCCCTTTTGGCAGTTACGGAGCTGGCGCAGGCTCGAGGGCCACGCTCGCCAGGTGTACCTTGGCAGCCAAAAGGCGATGACGGTGCCCTCTATGTGAGCGTTGGGTACATCCGGCGCAGGAAGTGTCCCTCCCAAAAGAATTGGCATCTGCCACAGTGAACTGGGCATTTATCTTCACAGAGTTGATGGTAACTTAATTGGGCTGATCATGTATTTTGGTAGCCCTTAGGAAACAGCACTAAACTGGGGTCAATTTTTTTTTTTATCTCTTGGTGATTTCTTCTTCCAGATGCTTTGTTGAGTTGTTGTTGTTGTTTTGAGGCAGGGTTAGCTCATGGCAATCCTCCTACCTCAGCCTCCCAAGTGCCGGGATACACTTCTCCATCCCGCCTGGGCCCCAGTGATTTCATCTAAAAGCTACCCCATTTCTCAGGTCGTGGACCACCTGCACACCCGGAGTAGAGGGGTTCCTTCTCGGCCCCTCGTTTGGAGCTGAAAGCTCAGTCCTCCTTAACCTTCTTATTCAGTGCCCCGACACTGACCTATGCCAGCTGTGTTATTAAGATTGGAGATGGTGTTCCCATTGCAACAGGACGACCAACGAGGACCCACACTGGTAAGGGAGCGTTTATCAAGGAGCAGCTAATTTCATGTTCCTGAAATTCTCAGGGCCGGATGGCTTATGCGCATGCAGCGGAGAGCTCTTACCCGCTGCAGAAGGATTTGGGGTGGGGTGAGTGAGGAGTAAGTTTTGACTTGAAGCAGAACTAAGGCCCATGGCGGGAGGGGCTTCCGTAGCAGCTGCACTGGGCCGAACGGCCTCGGGACTGCCCGGCTGTGCTCAGCAGAGATCCCTTCCTGCTCCCTGTGGCCCGAGTTCTGCCGTTTATTATTCCAGCAGTGTTACTGAATACGATTCACGTGCTATGAAGTCTGCCCATTTAAAGTATAAACTCAGGCTGGAGGGATGGCTTAGCGGTTAAGGCGCTTGCCTGCAAAGCCAAAGGACCCAGGTTCGACTCCCCAGGACCCTCGTTAGCCATATGCACAAGGGGGTACACACGTCTGGAATTCTTTTGCAGTGGCTGGAGGCCCTGGCGTGCCCATTTTCACTCTCTCCCCCTCTCTCTTTCTGACTCTAATAAATAAATAAAAAATAAAAAGAAATGTGGTTAAAATGTGAACTCTGTAGTTTTCAGTACACGCAAAGGGTTATCCAGCCATCTCTGTGATTTTAGAGCCTTTTCATCACTCACGCCTTCAACCATTCCCATTCTTTTCCCCTCAACTCCCCTGGCCCCAGATAAGCCCTAATCTCCTGGCTGCATTTGGGACATTCCATATGAATGGACTAACCCAACACTGGCTTAGCATGACATTTTACAGGCTTGTTTCTATTGTAGTATGGATCAGATAGACGTTCATTACTTATTTGTTGTTTTCCAGGTAGGGGCTCACTCTAGCCCAAGCTGACCTGGAACTCACTCTGTGGTCTCAGGCTGTCCTCGAATAGTGATCCTCCTACCTCTGCCTCCTGAGTGCTGGGATTAAAGGCGTGCGCCACCACGCCTGGCCCAGAACTTCATGACTTTTAATGCCTGAGTGATGTCCCCTGTCGTGGGACATTCGGGTTGTTGCCACTTTTTGACCATGATGAAGAGTACCACGCTGAGTTTTTGTGAGGGTACATGGCTTCGTTTGTTTCGGGTACATAACTGTAAGTGTATTTGCTGGGTCTTGTGCCCCAAACCTTAATTTAACTTTCGTGTTTAACCTTTTGAGGCATCTTCCTAAGATTCGAGTCATTTTTTGTTGTTTATTTTTGAACTGTAAGTATTTTTAAATTGTGGTAAAATGCACATAATGCTGAGCATTTTAACCATTTTTTAAAAAATTATTCATTAATTTGAGAGAGAGACAGAAAGAAAGAGGCAGATAGAGAGAGAATAGGTATGCTGGGACCTCTAACCATGGCAAATGAATTCCAGCAGGTACTGAGGTATTGAACCTAGGTCATTAGGCTTTGCAGGCAAGAGCCTTAACCATGGGACATGTCTGAGGGACACTGTCCTTCCCAGGCACCTCGGCAGGGCACGCGGTCCTGTGCAGGGGCTTGTTTTCATGGTGGTCGGTTTTCTGTTGACCCGCCTGGGCTGTGGCAGGGGCATAAGTGGGTCCTGTGGATGAAGGGCTGGCTTGTGTTTACTGAGCTGTGGAAGCGCATGCAGGCGTGGGGTCAGAGTGTGCCTTTGCTTTTAGGAAAAGCTGTCATTGATCCTTGAGAAGATTGGCCTACGCCCTCCCGGGCAGGGGCTCTCAGCCCGTGGGCTTTGTCTTAACTCTCCCCTGGGCAAACCGTGTCCTCCCTCATGGAATCCCTCATCTCATTCTGCTTCTAGCTAAGAAGTGGCCTCCCTTTGGCGACTCCGGGCAGGGTCTTTGGGTCCACCCTGAATTCCAGCCAAACTCATTTCCTTCCCTTTCACCTTTCTACTTCCCTTCATTTCCCTCCTCTCCCCTCCTCTTTCTCCCCTTTCTCCCCCCCCCCTTTCACTTTCCGTCTCTTTCCTGTTCCCCTTTCCCTTTCCATGCTAATGTTGGTTTTAGGAGACAGGGTCTTGATACGTAGCTCAGGTGGGCCTCAAACACTCAGTCCTCCTGCCTCCGTACCCAGCTTCGCGGGCCCTGTTTCTGGTTTCTGCTCATTTTGGAGGCAACCCTGCAATGTTTATATGTGTTTTAAGAGCAGCTCCGCCCTCTCTTATCTCCTCATCCTACCCTCACTTCCTCCCCAGGAAAGACTGGGTTCTACACAATGGCAGATAGACACCCGGATTCCGGACCAGCGCCAGTGTCTACTCAGCAGCTCATTAATGAGATAATTCTTTTAAAATACCGACAGACCATGTAATTAAGAGCTGATTATTCACACATCAAACAATTCCTCACTTAAATCGGAGGATTTCTCTAAATAGCAGCTCCCCCTGGCTGCCTTTATCTGTTTGTGTAGCCCATCGGCTCTTTGGCAGAGAGATTTCCGAATGCCAGCCAGGAGTGAGCGCAGTTTAGCAGAATGCTTCCCGAATCATGCTGTTTATTCAGAGAAATTCCCCAGTAATGTATGATTTCAAAAACTGCTTAACATTTATATGTCCCATATCTATCTGTCCGTCTGTCCATTTATCTATCTATCTATCTATCTATCTATCGTCTATCTATCTAACAGTCAATCAAAAATGGGGGTTTCACTTTCTAGCCCAAGCTGGCTTGGAACTTTCTATGTTCATGTTGACCTTGAATCTGTGATGATCTTGTCTCAGCCTTCCCAGTGCTAGGATTACAGATATGCACCACTACTCCTTGGCTTTCATTTCTTTTTAAATTGTTTTTTAAAAATGTATTTGCAAGGAGAGAGAGAGAGAATAAATGAATATGGGTACACCAGGGCCTCCAGCTGTTGTAAAAGAACTCCAGATGCATGCTCTACTTTGTGCATCTGGCTTTGGGGAACTGAACCCAGGTCATTAAGCTTTGCAGGCAAGCACCTTAACCACTGAACCTTCTCTCCAGCCCTCTCATTTATTTTTAAACAATTCTGTGACCTTCGTCTCCTCACTGGATAAGTGAGGAAGCAGGTTGATAATGCAGTGTCCCAGGCTTGTCCTGGTAGACCCTGGCTGACCAGAAATTGGCACCAACATCACCCAACCTGTGCCTTCTTGTATTTGTTACCTGAGAGGATTGTCCTTGTGTCTAATTAACCCTAATCACGTTATATCTTGTTGCCCTAGGAAATCATTACACGTTTCCCTGCAAGTTTAAGTAGTGTTAAAAAATAGCTGACTTGCATCCCCAACGGAATGAGGGCAGGGACGAGGGAAAAGAGGTACCAACGCATGATGTATCCACATGAAACATCTTGTTGTTGGGGCTGGAGAGATGGCTTAATGGTTAAGGCACTTGCCTGCGAAGCCTAAGGACCCAGGTTCAATTCTCTAGGTCCCATATAAGCCAGATGCACATGGTGGCGCATGCGTCTGGAATTCATTTGCAGTGGCTGGAGGGCCTGGTGCGCCCATTCTCACTCTCTCTATTTCTCTTTCTCAAATAAATAAATAAAAATAAATCAGAAACATCTTATTGTTAATAATAATAATAAACATAAAAATAGAAAAAAAAATCAATCAACTCAGATACATTAGGGTTTTAGCCAAGACCTCATTGTGTGCTTTACCATATACAATGGTATTTTCCTTTCTTTTCTTTTTTTTTTTTTTTTGAGGTAGGGTTTCACTCTAGTCCCGGCTGATCTGGAATTCACTATGGAGTATCAGGGTGGCCTCGAACTCAGGGTGATCCTCCTACCTCTGCTTCCCGAGTGCTGGGATTAAAGGCGTGCACCACCATGCCTGGTTTACAAAGGTATTTTCATAGGTGAAGTAGAAGGGACAGTCATATGAAAGGCTTGCTCTGGGTATGAAGTGAGGAGACACACTTACACGGCCTCAGGAGAGGGCACCCGTGCCCATTAGGGGCTTGGTATAAACGTTGGCCTTTGCTGTCACTGTCCCAGTGGAGGTTTTATACCCGGTGAACTTTGGGGGCCGTGGTGAGAGGCTGCCGGTGTGGAGAGGGAAGTGGCTTGAGTGGGAAAGTCAGCCACTCTGCCCTTCCCCCCCTCCCTTGACTCCCTCTCTGGCTGTTCTTTCCTCTTTCTCCCCACTGTTTTCCTGTTCTCACTGTTTTTTCTCTTTTCTTTCTTATTTTTTTAAATTTACATTTTATTTTTATTTATATTTGAGAGAGAAAGAGGAAGAGAGGGGGAGAGAGTGAGAGAAAGTGAGAGAAAGAATGAGTGTGCAAGGGCCTTCAGCCGTTGCAGACAAACTACAGAAGCATGCACCATGTGGGTCCTGGGGAATCGAACCTGGGTCCTTTAGCTTTGCAGGCTAGTGCCTTAACCACTAAGCCATCCAGCCAGCCCTCTTTTTTTTGTTCTCTCTTTTCGAGACAAGAACATTTCTGCAGTAAGTGGCAAGTTGGTCCCTAGCACAGGAAGCATTCTTTAGTTTTGTTTGTAAGTTAACTTTGTGTTAAGTGAAGACGTCCATGCTTGCTGGCCAAGCTGTCCTTAACCACGGGAAGAACTCTACTTCTCACCAGGTAAAGATGGCCTCCTCCAAAACAGCCAGACACTGTCACGACCAGAGGACTTTATAATGACACAGCAATGGGACCTGAATTGCAGACTTGCAAAGCTTGCCTTCTGAGAGCCTTTGCACGTCATCTGCAACGTGGGAACCAGGGGTGCCTGGCAAACCCAGATTAACATGGGAGTCACATCTCTGTGCATGCTATTTTTTGTTTGTTTGTTATTTGTTTTGTTTTTCGAGGCAGGGTCTCCCTCTCTAGCCCAGGCTGACCTGGCATTCACTATGGAGTCTCAGGGTGGCCTTGAACTCACAGCGATCCACCTCCCTCTGCCTCCTGGGATTAAAGGCGTGCGCCACCGCGCCCACCACTGTCTTTCCAGTTCTCTTTACTTCTCTCTCTGGGGTTTTCCAGGGATGTGGTGACAAGGTTTTGCTTGTTCATTTGCAAAATTTACTTGGACAACTGTTTTCTTTTTTTTTTTTTAATATTTTTTGTTATTTTTTAATTAATTTATTTGAGAGCGACAGACAGAGAGAAAGAGGCAGATAGAGAGAGGGAGAGAGAATGGGCGCGCCAGGGCCTCCAGCCACTGCAAACGAACTCCAGACGCGTGCGCCCCCTTGTGCATCTGGCTAACGTGGGTCCTGGGGAGTCGAGCCTCGAACCGGGGTCCTTAGGCTTGACAGGCAAGCGCTTAACCGCTAAGCCATCTCTCCAGCCCAAGTGTTTTCTGTTTTTAAATTTTAAAGAGCAAGTTTTCCAGCCAACTCAGTCAAACCCATGGAGCGTCTTGCATGCAGTCAGGCGGGTTCTCCTTCTGGCACTGTGGCCGATTCTAGAGGATTCTAGAGGGAAATGCCCTGAGGTTCAGTGGCACTCTTGGTCTCCACTTGCCAGCTAATTCCACCCCTCACTGTGATAGCTGAAGATGGCTCCTGAGAGTGTCAGCTGCCTCCTTCCCTGAGAGCCACTGCATCCTCACCCCCGTCATCCCCCACCCCATCCCTTGTCCCTTTCTCTATGAGCCATTATCAGAACTTTTGTCCATGGACAAGGACACCCTTCAGGCCTGGAGAGCTGGCTCAGTGGTTAAGGCGTTTGCCTGCAAAGCCAAAGGATCCCGGTTCGACTCCCCAAGACCCACGTAAGCCAGATGCCCAAGGGGCTGCACGCATCTGGAGTTCGTCTGCAGTGGCTGGAGGTCCTGGCACGCCCATTCTCTCTCTCTCTTCCTCTTTCCCTCTCTCAAGTAAATAAAATATATATTTTTTTAAAAAAGAACACCCTTCAGCAGTCTTTTGTGGTGCCCAGCAGTGAAGGATTGCACATCCGCCCCCCAGGGTCTCACTATAGCCCTGGCTTACTCGGAACTCACTCTGTAGGCCCAGGCTAGCCTTGAATGCATGATGATCCTCCTACGGCAGCCTCCTGAGTGCTGGGACTACAAGTGCTTGCCACCACCACACCTGGCCTTTTTCTAGATTTTTCTAGAGTGTTTGAAGGGTGAATCATCAAATTCTGAGGCAGGTGGTCTTGGTACGGAATGGTCTGGAGTCATTTTAATCACGGAAGGACTGGGGGCAGCGTACATCTTGTTGTCACTTCCTTCACTTCTTTTAGTTTAGAGTTTGTACCTTTTACCCCCAACGAAGCATTTTGTTGAGCCATGAAGGTCTATATAGATTGCGCAGTCCCTGAAAGAGCTTTTACATTTAAGTTTATATTGTTGCCCTCTGCAGTGAATAGACACTTGGGTGTAGGTCCCAGGTCAGGGTGGGCCAGGAGGGATGCTGGGATTAGGAGACGGGCACAAGTGATAACTTTGTGAGGTCATGCGTATGATTTCCGATTTAGTGGCTTCACAATGCCTATATACTTCAACATGTGCTGCATGCGGCACGTACATACGTATTTCACTGGTTGGTGTGGGGCAAAGTTAAAAAATTAGAAGCTAAGCTGGGCGTGGTGGCGCACGCCTTTAATCCCAGCACTCGGGAGGCAGAGGTAGGAGGATCGCCGTGAGTTCGAGGCCACCCTGAGACTCCATAGTGAATTCCAGGTCTGCCTGAGCTAGAGTGAGACCCTACTCGAAAAAAAAAAAAAAACAGATAAATAAATAAATAAATTAGCAGCAGAAACATTCTCAAGTGGACACTGAAATCCATTTCAGGAGTTTGTCTGTAGAGCCACAGCGGTGGCAGCAGAAACCCAGTTGTCAAGCACTGGCACGTCGCCCCAGAACTGCTGAGTGGGGGCACACAGCTGTCAGGGACAGCACATGTGAGAGGGTTGACTCCTGTTTGTCCTTGTCTCTCCCATTTGAGGGCAGCATTTCGATTGACAGAGTGGCTAGATCTAGGATGCAGTGTGTGTGATTCAGCTTTCCTGTACTGTAACAAAATACCCGAGACAACACACTTATAAAGAGGACAGGACTGTTTTGGCTCATAGCATTGGAGGTCCTGGTCCACAGCTGGCTGACTCTGTTTTGCAGGGCCTGTGGAGAGGCAGCAGCACACAGCAGCAGGAGCATGTAAGAAACTAAACTGCTCTCTTCATGGCTGGAAACAAAAGATAGTGGAAAGGGCTGGTTGGTGTCCCCACCCCACCTCCAAGGACATGCCCCTTAGAGCTCTTAAATTCTATCTCCTCCCACTAAGTAGCCTGTGGGCTGAGGAACAGGCTTTTACCACACTGGCTTTTGGAGTACAGTTTTTAATTTTTTATTTATTTATTTGAGAGAGAGGGAAATAAACAGAGAGGAAAGAAAGAGAGAGAGAGAGAGAGAGAGAGAGAATTGGCATGCCAGGGCCTTCAGCCACTGCAAACAAACTCTAGATGCATGTGCCACCTTGCACATCCTGTTTACATGGGTCCTGAGGAGCCGAACCTGGATCCTTTGGCTTTGCAGGCAGGCGCCTTAACCGCTGAGGCATCCCTCCAGCCCTGGAGTACACTTAAGATGGATAATATAGCACTGTGTTTCGAGACCCACTGAAGGACTGAGGGGATTCCTCTCAAGTTCTATGGTCCAGCAAACCGTTTAGCATGGCCAGCTTGTATCATGTCTTCAAGCATCGCCTTGGCAAGGTCAGCTCGCACAGTTCCTGTGCGCCCGCTGCAAGCCTGCCATAGGGCAGGGCAGTAATTCTTCAGACAGTGAGGGACGTGGAGGGAGAGCTCTGTCCCTCGGCTCATGTAATTGCTTGTGGTCACAAGGCACGAGTGAACGTCCCCCAGGTACCCTGTCATCCCCAGTGGTGCAACGTCAGCTCCACAGCGCAGGGAGTTTGGTCTGGTGAGCCTGCCGCGTGGCCTCCGTTTCTCGAACCGCAGTGGGCATATCAGTGTAATGAAGCACAGTGTAAAGGGCTGGAGAGATGGCTCAGCCATTAAGGTATTTGTCTGCAATGCCTAACGGCCGGGGTTCGATCCCCGTGTACCCCCGTAAAGCCAGATGCACAAAGTGGTGCATGCATCTGGAGTCTGTTTGGAGTGGCTCTTAGAGGCCCTAGCACACCCATTCATTTCTCTCTCTCTCTCTCTCTCTCTCTCTCTTGCAAAATAAAAAAGCACAAGAAGCATTTGTAAGAACAAAGGTGCTGCAGTAAAACAACAACAATGAAAAGAACAGCGCAAAGCTTCACTCACAGGCAGAGCAGCTCCGCAAGCTGCCCGGGAGTCTGGGCATCATGGTGAATAAACCAAAAGTTGTTTTCAAGCCGGGCGTGGTGGCACACGCTTTTAATCCCAGCACTTGGGAGGCAGAGGTAGGAGGATCACCATGAGTTTGAGGACAGCCTGCAACTATAGAGTGAATTCCAGGTCAGTCTGAGCTAGAGTGAGAGCCTACCTTAAAAAACCAACAGAAAAAAAGAAGAAAAAAAAAAAAGAAATGTTTTCATGGCGTTCTGTCTCTACTTAGTGGAAAGCTAGGACTCCTTCTGACTTACAACATGATCAGTGGAACATGCTTGTTTCCAGTGCTTTCTATGTACATGTTTTCCCCGAGTGTGCCAGCTGCCCGTTACTGATCAAGTACAGGGGCACCGATGGTCACTTTCGCAGGCCTCTGCTCCCGGAAGCCTGGGAAGGGCGGTGTGGGAATGCCGCTTGCTGTATTCGAGACATAAGTGAAATTACATTCTTTAGGTATTAGCTGTACGGCGTTTTCAGTATTCTGCATTTAACAAAGGGATTTTTAAATCTGGAAAATGAGAATGATTCAGAACATTCTTGGATTAAGGAAAAGCAGTCCTATTAACTTTATTCACTCTGCATTCCAGTGCCACTAATCTTGGTGTCTTTCCTCTGACTTCAAGTTTAGTATTAACTGCTTTTTCTACTACGACAGGAACGTGTGACTGGGGCAAGGCTCCTAGCAGACTGCTTCATTCATGCCTAACGAGGCCGGAGAGCTGCTTCCAGATGTCCGGCTCGCACTGAGTTTAGCTATGCTCACTGTGCTGGGCACCCTTTAGTACCAGGCCCCTTTGAGTACCAGCTCTCAAACTGTTTGGTGTGAAAACCCCTCGCATTATCTAAGACCCTGCTAATGGCTCCATGGGGATTTTTGCTTGTGTGGGTCTTAATCTAATAGTGCTTTGCCTCCCAGGAATTAAACTTAGGAGCAGCTGTATTGGCCCCCCTAAAATAACAGTAATAAACCCAGTTTAAGTTAATACAAGTAACATTTTAATAAAAATAACAATGTTCCTTTTTATAAATATTTTCTTTATTATTTATTTACAAGGGGAGAGAGAGAGAGAGAGAGAGAGAATGAGCATACGCAAGGACCTCTTGCTACTTGCTACAAATGTACTCCAGATACATTACTTTGTGCATCTGGCTTTATGTGAGTACTGGGGAATTGAACCCAAGCCGTCAGGCTTCGCAGGCAAGTTGTCTTAAACTTCTGAACCACCTCTCCAGCTCCCCCAAATAACACTTTTCCAAAGGAAGCAAATCCAGTGAGAAAGAATGGCATTGGTTTATATGATTTACAGATCTTACTTGAAAGCACACGGATTCTTGTGTGTGCTTCTGCGTTCAGTACTTTTTTAAATATTTTATTCTTATTTATTTATTTATTTGACAGAGAAAGAGGGAGAGAATGGGTGCACCAGGGCCTCTAGCTACAACAAAGGAACTCCAGACACGTGTGCCCCCTTGTGCATCTGGCTAACGTGGGGAATCGAACCTGGGTCCTTTGGCTTTGCTGGTAAACGCCTTAACCGCTAAGCCATCCCTCCAGCCCCTGTTAAGTTCTGACAGCATGACCTCCCAGATATGGACGTGGAAAAGGAGGACTCTATAGTGAGCCTCGGTTCTTGTATTCCCGCCCCCCCTCTTCATGTGGCACTCAGAACATCTTTGTGAATGAAGAATAGTGTCAGAATTCATTCACAGACACAGCAGCTCTCTCCCCCCGGCTCCTTTTCTTCCGTTGTAGTGCTTGGGATCCAATCCAGGGATCAGGCATGGCAGGAAGTGATGTACACACGTAGCCCGTGGCATCCTGTCTTAGATCATTGCGGGTGTTCTTGTCTGACACTGCCCAGGTCCTGACTATTGACGGAACCTTAGCTCACAGCAATGCGTTTTGTTTTTTTCAATTCTAAAACACATGGGTTTATTTTTGTTTTTGATTTTTTTTTTCTCACGGTAGGGTCTCATTCTAACCCAGGCTGACGTGGAACTCACCCTGTAGCCAAGGCTGGCCTCGATCTCACAGTGATCCTCCTTACCTCTGCCTCTAAAAGAAAAGTATCACATTTGCTAATGTCACTCCCATGTCATCAGAAAACTCAGATCTTAAAGAGCCATTGGTATCTAGGTGTTGGGCACACATTTCCCAGAATCCTGTTTTGATTTCTCTGTGAATCTAAGATTTATCACTGGAAATTGATACCAATTACTCCTCTTCTAGATGCTTCCCTTTTTTTACTCCAGAGTTGTCTTAAAGACTGCCCCACCACCCGTCCGTCCTGGCTCCTAGCTGCCCCTTTCTTGCTTTGGCTTAACCCCCAGCTCCCAGCATTTGGACAATGACCAGCTTTTTTTTTGTTTAATTCAAACTCCCCCCTCCTTTTTTTTTTTTTTTCCTAAGTGGGTTAAAACAACACAAGTGTAGTATCTTACAGTTGTGGAAGTGAGAAGCTGTCATGGACTTTGAGGAAGGTGTTAGCATGGCTGCCTTCCTCTCTGGCCTCCCTGAGGGGGAACTGGGTCCCTGTCTTTTCCGGCTCCCCCGGCCTCTTGCATTCCTTGGCTCTGGGCCCCATCTGTGGTCATTCCTTCCCACCGCTCTCCTGTCCCCTCTCTTATGCCTTGAGGACCAGTGTGATGACATGGCCCGCCAGGGAAATCTCCCTCTTCGGGCTAGCTCGGGAACTCCTTCTTTCTTTTCGCAGCCCGAACGTGCCAGTGTGAGTGACCTGCCATCTCCACAGGTCACGCTTACCTGCGGGGGCTGTTGTGTCTGTCACTCAAGGCTCCTCAGCTTCGAGGTCATTCCTACCTAGTTTCTGGAACATTCCTTTCCTCCCTGTTCTGTGTTTGGGAAAACTCATCCTGCAAACATCAGCTCAGTGCAGAACCAGTTACTCTGTGGTCTTCTACCGAGACAGAGGCTGACATGTGACTCCCCCCACACCTTGGTGCTGGGCCCTGACCTGACTCATTCACCTTGTCATAGCAGTGTACTGACAGTTGGGGAGACTTGATCGTTTCTTCCGGGGTGACTGTGGCATCAGTGGTCACATACCTGGCTCATCCGGAAAGAAGGCTAAAATGGCCAAGTGTTAAGTATTGATAAGATAAATATAGATGGAGATCTCATTCAACTTTCCTGTAGGCTTGGGCATTTTCAGAATAAAAGGTGGGAAGGAGTGAAAGATTACCAGAGGTCTGTAGGAGATCCGACGACCCGCCGCCGCTGCTGAAACAAGCCGGGATGCAGAGATGGGTAGAGGACATAGTTGTGTTCAAGTCCAGGCTTGGGAAAATGAGGGAGCAACTAAACACCTTACCAAGAAAGGGGGGGCTGGAGAGATGGCTTAGCGGTTAAGGCACTTGCCTGACCCAGGACCCACGTAAGCCAGATGCACAAGGGGGCGCACGCATCTGGAGTTCGTTTGCAGTGGCTGGAGGCCCTGGTGCGCCTATTCTCTCTCTCTCTCTCTCCCTGCCTATTTCTGTATCTCTCTCAAATTAATAAGTAAAAATAAAATATAAAAAAATTGTTTAAAAAGTAAAAGCCTTACCTGGGCTGGAGAGAGGGCTTAGTGGTTACAGCACTTGCCTGCAAAGCCAAAGGTCCCAGATTCGATTCCCCAGGACCCATGTAAGCCAGGTGCACCAAGGTGGCGCATGTGTCTGGAGTTTGTTTACAGTGGCTGGAGGCCCTGGCACATCTATTTTCTGCCTCTCTCTCTATGTGTGTGTGTGTGTGTGTGTGTGTGTGTGTGTGTGTATGTCTGTCTCTTCCCCTCTCTCTCTAAATAAATAAATAAAGATTTCTAGAGAAAGCCTTTCTTATTTTCAAAAGGGGAAATGGTCTCCAGAGTGGTTATGAGATGAGGGGTTGAAGATTCTCATACTTGGAGAAGTTCTGTGTTCTCGGGGGGATTTGTTCTGCATTACTCTTTGGAATTCCCCTTCAGGCTGACACTAACTTTGCAAGTGAATGTGCGTGATAGCAAAGCCAGGGGTTATTACTTAAATGTCTCTCCCAGAAACTCAGAGCCCTAAGGATTAGGCTGACGCAGAACTTAGACGAAAGGAAGGTGAGCTTGACAAGGCTTTGTGTCACCCATCAGGTACAAGCCAAAGTGGGGGCTACGTCTCGTCTTCCTAATAAGACATTACTCCCTCTTTACAAAGTTACTTCGATTTTTTTTCTATGTAATTTCTAGTCTTGTTCTGTTACAACTGCAATAAGGAGTGGCCATCCGGAAGGCACTGGAGGGGACAGGACAGGGTTCCCGTCGCTGGGAGCTTGGCGGGGGGGGGGGGGGGCGGTGGGAGTTACTGAACTCTAGCCGCTGCCCGGAACGATCGTGTGACCCTCTGGGCTCACCCTGGATGCGGACCATACTCCGGCAGCTTTGTTAAAGTTCCTAAGCTCTTGGATGGGTGCACGTCTCTGTGCAAGCATGCGTGGTGAGGTTTAGAGGGGGGAAAAAAAAAGGACTCTGTGAGCCCAATATATCTGGGAGGGTTTCCCCAGCTCACCTGCAGGCTGCAGTCACACACACCAGGCCGTCAGCTTTGGCTCCTGGTACTGCAGCCTCTCCCCCAGACACCAGATCCTGCTTTCGCCCTCACCCTGCTGGTGTTACGGAAGGTGTCGCCTCTGCCCTGTGTGCCAGGTAGGATGCAAGAGGGAATGCCATCACCACTGGCCAGCAGCGTGAATTGCAACCGAAGAAACCCACCAAGGCATTCTGCCCCTGTTGTCCTCATTCCTTAGTATCAGTGACACGAGACGAGATTTCCCCAGTGGGGGCCTCGGAGTTGGTGTGCGTCTGTTGACCGGACACACCCTTGTGCCGTCCTGTTTGTGGAGGTGAAGAGTGGACCCTGGTTGGAAGCGCGCCTGGTCTGGCCTCTCATCTTTCCCGGATGACATCCCTCGTGCCTGTGGGATCCCCATGCACAGACTCTTCAGTTGGGGTGCCTTGCCTGCTCTAGGGCTCTGAGCAAGGCTCATTCCTCCCCCTGTCATCCTGCATGGAGGCTGTGGACTCAGAGAGAGCTAACCGTGTGACATCCCTCCTTTGCTTTGCAGGAGTCTGAAGCCCAGTGGTCTCCGGAGACGTCTTGGCTCCCGGGCCCCAGCTGTCCCCCGTGAGAAGTCGTCTGGTCCACGCATCCTATTCCAGGGACAGTCTCTCAGCACACAGCAGGGTAAACTTTGCTTTTGTGTTATGTGGTGGTTTGAATCAGATGTCCCCCCCCGCCCCTCCGTCATTAAACTCATGTGTTTTGAAAGCTTGGTCCCCAGCCGGTGGCACCTTGGGAGCTGGAGTCTTGCTTGAGGCGGTGTGTCACTGAGAGTGGACCTTGAGGTTTATTAGCCCCTATTGCTAATGTTAGTTGGGCTCACTGTCCTGCCCCTGTTTTTACACATGCTATGGCAAGGAGGTGATGCCCACCTTCTGCTCATGCCATCTTTTCCCCTACCGTCATGAGCTTCTCTTTGAGACTGTAAACCAAAAATAAAATCTTTCCCCCCACCGGCTGACTTCTGGTCAGCCACTTGTCTCAGCAAAGACAGGGTAACTGCAACATGTTAGAATATTGTTATTTCGACCCCACTAACTGACAACTTCAGTACCAACTTGTTTTTGCATCTTTTGTGATGCTGGACATCACAAAACCCAGGGCTAGGCAAGTGCTCCACCACTGAACCACACACTGGTTTGAATTCCTAACACTTGTTCCTTTTCAGACCCCTGGAGCCCTTCTGGGAGTCCCCTTGGTCCCCCCAGAAAATAAGGTTGCCTTTCAGTTCAGCGTTTCTCACAGCTCTGCATGTCCTCCTGACGGACTTACCACGTCCTGTGGCTGGCAAGGTCTTCCACCCTGAGGTCTGGTCACCGGGGCACACTGGTCACGGGGACAAGGTCAGCCTGAAGTCCTCCCCGCGTGTTGCTGCCATCTGTTCGGAGCTTTGGTTCCTCTGCAAGGTCCTGGCAGGATGTGGCCTGCTGAGTGTGTGTGCCTCTGACTCCTGTGGAGCCTTTGCGCTTCTCAAGGTCACGTCCTGGCTCCGGTTTCCTTCCTGCTGCGGAACTGTCTCGTCGTGCTCTTATTTCTTGTGCTCTTTCTCACCCCTTCATCAGAGAGCTCTGTGGAGACTTGCTTTGGGGTTCAGAGTGCCACTGATCTGCTGTGTGGGTTCCCTGGGGCCTGAGAGTTCTGACTAAGCTGTGGGGCTGAGGGAGGCCGAGCCTGGCCAGAGGCCCTCTCTTCTCGGTTCTGCCTCTTTCTTTCTCTTTGGTTGTCTGTTTGGTTTGAATTTTCTTTTCCTTTTCCTTTTTCGGTTTCTCGAGGTAGGGTCTCGCTCTAGCCCAGACTGGCCTCATACTCACAGGGCACCTCCTATTCAAGCCTCCCACGTGCTGGAATTAAAGGTGTGTGCCACCTCGCCTGGCTTGGTTTTATTTATTTTTATTTTTCGAGAGTTTTTTTTATAGTCCACGATGGCCTCGAATTTGCTATGTAGTCAAGGACGACCTTGAACGGATCCTCCTGCCTTCTTCTTTCAAGTGCTGGGATTATAGACATGGACTGCCTTGCCTGGTGGACATGATGCTGGGGATGGATGGTAGGCAGAAACTCTACACTTTGAGCTATATCCCCAGCCCTCTGCCTCCTTTTTAAAATAAAAGTGGCCTTTAAAAAAAACTTTATTTATTTATTTATTTTTGACAAGGGTAGAGAGAGAGAGAGAGAGAGACAGGCAGACAGACAGAATGGGCACGCCAGGGCATCCAGACAATGCAAACCAACTCCAGATTGCATGCGCCACCTTGTGCATCTGGCTAACGTGGGTCCTGGGGAATCGAACCTGGGTCCTTTGGCTTTGCATGCAAACGTCTTAACTGCTAAGCTGTCCCTACAGCCCTAGCCTTTTCTTTTTTTCAAATCTGATTCTTATATTTGGGTTCAACATAAATGTGGAGTAAAAGGGTTCTACTGTAAAAATATTTTTTAAAAAATGTCTTGTTCTACTTACTTTCCATTAAGCCAGAAAAGTTAACTGAAAGTGGAGACTTCTATCCTTCTTGTCACTATCTTGTGACCACAGAATACGGAGATGAAGTTTTTTTTTCAGCCTAGGGTGGTGGGGAAGTGCATAAGTACAATGTCCCTCACTTCTCACATCCTCGCAGTCATTATGGCCACATGCATCTGAATTCTGTGTGTGACTGTATTAATATTGCACACATACTTGGGATCACAGTCCATACTGAGGCCTTAATCAGATGGCCTGGGGGCGGGTGGAGGGACAGCCCATGACCCGTGCCACACGTGAGCAATTCTATGCAGGCTGCCTTGAGGCGAGGATTAAGACGGAAGGAGGAGGCAGAGTGTGCTGAGTTCCGGGGAGGATTAGGGTGGCAGAAACAGCCTGGTGGATGGCAGAGGTGCAGAACTACCAGGTGCACCTCCCAAAGACTAGGTAAAATGAGATGCTTGCCAGCGGGCTGGTGGGAGGGCGTTCTGTGTGAGCCATGACCATTGTGTGCCCGGCCTGCGTGAGCCTTGCTGAGCCCGTTCCTTCCTTCTCGTGCTAAGGGCTTATCTCGTCCAATTGCTTAAATTGGCGTGAGTTCGTCCTGCCTGCTTCCTGTCGCCCTCGTCACGGACTAGCTGAGAACAGCCTCCTGTTTCTCACACGGGGCTGAGTGCTGACACCCAGCCTGAATCTGAGCCTCAGTGCCAAAAGGTCAGGGGATCCTGCAGACGTTCAGCGATACAGGCCACCAAGTGGAGAGGGTGATGTCCCTGGCGCATCATCTCCTGGAGGCCTTCCGGTCTGGGCCACACTTGTCTGTGCGGTTTATTACGTAGTATCTTCTTCTTGGGGATGGAGAGCTTCCTGTGTTCTGTTCCCTACTGCTTCCTCAGCACCTAGAGGGAGGGCACGGGGTGCAGTAGGTACTTGGTAAATCCTGGCTTTACAGATAGGTGTTTCTAAGTCATTGCCTGCTTTCTTATCGCTCTACAGACTGACCACCGTGAGGACAGTGGCAGTATGTGACTTGTGTATGTAAGTCCTTTAAGTTCTAGAATGGTGGCCCAGGCTAGTCACTCATTTTTGTTGTTACTGGTAGTTTTTTCTTTTAGTAATTTCATTTATTTGAGAAAAAGAGAAAGAGAGAGAGAAGGAATGGGCACTCCAGGGGCCCCAGCCACTGCAAATGAACTCCAGACACATGCGCCACCTTGTGCATCTGGCTTACATGGGTTCTGGGGAATCGAACCGGGGTCCTTGGGCTTCGTAGGCAAACGTCTTAATCGCTAAGCCATTTCCCCAGCACACTAGTAGTTTTTGAGCCAGTGTCTCGACATACATCCCAGGCTGGTATTGAACATGAGATCCTCTTCCCTTAGCTCTTAGCTTCCTACATGCTTGGGTTATAGGCATGGGTCACTATACCCAGGTAACAGTTGTTTAATGTGGGTCACTTTTCCAGAAGGAAGAAATAACTTCAAAATTATGCAGTCTTAGCCACAAAAAGACAGTTGCAGGCAAAGTAAGGGTTAACCCTTATCACCGAAGCAGAGAGCATGAGGCTGGACTTGTGGTTCTTAGCTCCTTGCGGGGTTGTGGAGAGAACACATGTTGTAAGCACCCAAAGCAGCGCAGGTCTGTTTCCTCAGTTTCAGTGTGTCTCTCAAAGCACAGTTCAGGTGGGTCCCAGGCTTGGGGTCCACAGGCGGTACCGGAGGTGCTTGGTTCTCATTGGGAGGCTCAACTGCGGAAGAACCATCTAAGCTCCCTGGAGTGGGGGTGGCCCAGGCCCATTTCCTTGTGGTGGAGGACTGGGCTTACCTGGCTGTCTGGGATGGGACAGGACCGCTAGCTGGAACAGGCCTCTTGCGGTTTATTGCAACGCGGCTTTCCCAGCGTGATGGCTCGTTCCATCACACCGTTAAGGAGGGACGGCTAGCAAGACGGGACCTTGTATTAACTGCCCTCGCAGGAGCCACCGATGTCTCATCGTCTTTGCAAACTCTAGGCCCACCTGGTCAGGATCACAGGAGAGTTTCTCTGGGCACTCTAGGGCTTCCCGGCTCGGTGAGAGGACCGCTTAGAGTGGTTTCCATTGTTATCTATTTTTAGGAAAATACTCTTTGACTTTTTATTTTGTAGTACTTCTGATTTTTTTTTCTTAAAATGTATTTATTTATTTATTTATTTATTTATATTTATTTGAGAGAGAGGAGAGAGAAAGAGGTAGAGATAGAAAGAGAATGGGTGTGCCAGGGCCTTCAGCCACTGCAAAGAAACTCAAGACACATGCATCACCTTGTGCATCTGGCTTTACGTGGGTACTGGGGAATTGAACCTGGGTCCTTTGGCTTTGCTGGCAAGCGCCCTAACTGCTAAGCCGTCTCTCCAGCCCCTGCTTCTGATTTTCAAGTCTCGTAAGGATCCTCTCCTCCCCATTCGCCTGCCTGCTTCTCGCCTGCCTGTGCACCTGACTATCTATCTGTCTGTTTGTTCTCCAGCCAACACATATGCTCTGGCCATCACTGACCTGCTGGCTGGTAAAATTGTTTGAGGGGCCTGGTGGGTTCACTTGCTCTTGTGGGGTGCCTTAGGACTCAACTGTACTTCTGTTCAGTTGTGAAGAGAAATGTTTTCCCAGAGTCTGTCACGACCTGTTTGTTGGCAAATCTGTGGCCAGATTTGCAGTCGGGTTCTCCTATACCTGTGGGAACTATGTAGAGTATGACTTAAGGCATGGATTGGCATCTGTCTCCAGCTCTGATGAGTTCCTGACAGGGCTGGAAGTGTAGCTCAGCACTGCGCATGTGCCTAGCATATGCAAGGCCCTAGGTTCCATCCTTAGCAGCAAACATGGGATAGAAAAGCCTTAAAAAGCAGTCGAGAGCTGGAGAGATGGCTTAGCAATTAAGGCATTTGCCTGCAAAGCCAAAGGACCCAGGTTCGATTCCCCAGGACCCAAGTAAGCCAGATGCACAGGGTGGCACATGTGCCTGGAATTTGTTTGAGGCCCTGGCGTGCCTATTCCCTCTCTCTTTCAAATAAATAAAAATAATTAAAAAAAAAAAAAAAGCTGTCAAGGGCTGGAGAGATGGCTTAGTGGTTAAGTGCTTGCCTGTGAAGCCTAAGGACCCTGGTTCAACCCTGGGTTCCCCAGGACCCACATTAGCCAGATGCACAAGGGGGCGCACACATCTGGAGTTCATTTGCAGTGGCTGGAGGCCCTGGCGCCCATTCTCTCTTTCTCTCTATCTGCCTCTTTCTCTCTC
This sequence comes from Dipus sagitta, assembly GCA_036346955.1. NCBI lineage: Eukaryota > Metazoa > Chordata > Mammalia > Rodentia > Dipodidae > Dipus > Dipus sagitta. The sequence continues at coordinate 11,534,441 of CM070775.1, read as the reverse complement.
TGTCACTCTCAAATAAATAAATAAAAACGAACAAAAAAAATTGAAAATCAACACAAAACAGTCGAAGTGGCCTGGGTAGCATCAGAAAAGGACCTGTGGTATTTCACTTCACTCTACTCAATGTGAACATTGGTGTTGTGAGAGGCTCTGGCTCAATCAAGTTCGGGTAGTGTCCTGGAGTGATGTGTGGTCATTGTATTGCAACAAAGCCTCCCACTAAAGCCAGCCAGTGACAGTGCCAGTGACCTTTGCTAAAATGTGATCCTTGTGACATGTTGGATGCGCAAGTCCACTGGTCTCTCAAGCAGAGGTAGTTCCCGGCGCCTTTGTTCATCTCGACCCCTGCTTGCCTTCTGTCTTGGTCTTAAGTATTCGAAGACCTTCATGGCCATTCCTTTAATTAGCCACTTACTGCTTGTGCCTTGAAGAAACCTCAGGCAAATCAAACCCCGTTTGTGTCTCTTCCATTACTGCCTCCCAAGATGACGGCTCTGCACACATTCATAGGAGGAAACCCAGTAGCTAGGAAAATAGGGCTGTGGCAGACCCAATTATTTCAGATTATAAATGCTTCCCTTCTGTGGTGAGCTAGGATTTTGGCTAATGGTGAAGTATGGCTGTGAATAGGGCAGGAAGACCTACCAACCTGCCATAAAATGTGGCATTTCCTGCTTAGGGAGTATTTGTGCATGACGTATTTTGTGCAGATAGTTCCCGTGGCAACCAAGGGCATGTGTTATATGCACTTCAGGGCTCTGTGAGAAAATACAGGGTCAGGAACAAATGGCAGGTAAATATGAAAAGGTTCCGACATTTGTTTGGGCAAAGGTGCTCTATTAATGAGATTAAAATATTTTACTCAAAGGCAAACATAGTGATCTACACCTGAGACAGAGAAGGCCGAGCCCTGAGCTACTTACTGGAAGTTTTTGAGCTCAGTTTTCCCCTTCAGTTTCTTTCACAACAAATTAATTCTCCACAAGACAGTTTGTTGATGACTTTCTTTGCTTAAAAATTTCACATCTAGGGCTGAAGGGATGGCATAATGGTTAAGGCACTTGCCTACAAAGCCAAAGGACCCAGTTTCGATTCCCCAGGACCCACGTAAGCCAGGAGCACAAGGTTAGCACATGGATCTGGAGTTTGCTTGCAGCAGCTGGAGACCCTGGTGCACCCATTCTCTCTCTCTTTCTCGCTCTCTCTCTCTCTCTCTTTCTCCCTCTTTCTCTTTCTCAAATAAGTAAAAATAAAAATAAAAATAAAATTTCACATCTAGCCCAGCATGGTGGTGCATGCCTTTAATTCCAGCACTCAGGAGGCAGAAGTAGGAGGATCAGCTATGAGTTCAAGGCCAGTCTGAGACTACACAGTGAATTCCAGGTCAGCCTGGGTTAGAACAATACCTTACCTCGAAAAAACGAAACAAAGCAAAGCAAAAAATTCACATCTAGGGCTGGAGAGATAGATGGCTCAGCAGTTAAAGGCGCTTGCTTGTGAAGCCTACCCGTCCAGGTTCGATTCCCCAGTACCCACGAGCAGCCAAAAGCACAAAGTGGCGCATGCATCTGGAGTTCATTTTCAGTGGCAAGAGGCTCTGGCATGCCCATTCTCTCTCTTTCCTTTTCTGTCTTTCTCTCTCAAATAAATTAATAACAATAAAGTTTCACATCTAAGCAGAGGCTAGGTAGAGGTGTGGGGGTTCCTCAAGCTAGTAGCTCCCCTAAGTCCTCCTGCTTCCTCTGAGCCCTGAGTTGTGCCATGAACCTCCTGCAGCATCACACAGTCAGGCTGCACCTGCTGGGAGGTAAGAGGGGGACCAAAGAACTCCCTGTGCCCTTAACAAAACGTCCCTGTGTCCTTCACAGTGACGGCACGAAAACGTGTGCTTAGCAGTTCTTCCCAGCCTTTCTCCCTCTCTCCCTCTCTCCTACCACACCCCCTTCTTTTTCTTTCGTCAGCCACCAGCTTTCGGATAAACTGTCAACCTTTCCTCGTCCCTCAGGCCCACTCTTTGGAACTCATGTTAGCTTTTCCAGTGCAGACTAATGTGCAGAGGTGATTGTCTTTTCTGTCTGAAAACACAGTTGGAGCGGGAAGCCCCCAGTCTGTTGTGTGTAGCGCCTAGAGTCTTGACTGTTTTCCTAAGTCTGATTTAAGAAACGGTTGAACGTTAACAAATTTTCTGCGGTTCAGCCTCGTCCTATGTAAGAGTGTTTAACTGAAATCACTGCATTGTAGTGTGTGTGTGTGTGTGTGTGTAATATATGTGTATATGATGGTGGCTGAGGGTGGCTTACATGGCGGCCCTGGCACTGGGATGTGGAGCAGGTCCCTGGTATAAGGAGTTCTTCAGGGCTTTCTGGGTCAGGCCTAGGTATAGTTTTTTTTTGTTTTGTTTTGTTTTGTTTTTTTGAGTTTAATTTTGGAAATTTCCAAACAAGCACAAATATAGAAAAAAACAGTGTAAGGAGATCCTAATTGCCAGCATCTCCCAGGCACATTTGAGATGGGTTGAACTTGCCTTTGGAACGGCATGCTTTTTATTTTTTTCTCCTATTTATTGATCTTATTAAAGAGACTTCCTTTCTGTAATTGAGAAGCAGTGCACACTCATTATAGAAAAAAGTCAAAATTCAGAAGAAGATTTTTCTAAGTGCTCATAATCTTTTTTCCAGTGACTACTATTTCGATGCTCCTTTGCATACATTTATTATTATATTTTGACACTGGCCCTCACTTGTAGCAGGAATATAGTCCTGTTGTCATGTTTAATCCTTTTGTCCTATCTGGATATTCCTCCTACGTACTTTTTTTTTTAAGCCTCTGCTCTCTCTGTATGCTTTCTAGAATTTTCTACCACAGCCTTGGGTAGATATTATAGCTGAAATTACCTACTTTTACCTGACAAAGAAGACAAAGAAGACCTAACTCTTCAAATCCAGTGGGTCTTGGCTGGAGGGAGTGGGTGAAAGCACCAAGACACTGCTCTGCCTTAATGATCTTACTTAATTTTTTTTCCACTTTATTTATTTAGACAATTGGTGCGCCAGGGCCACAGCCACCGAAATTGAACTCCAGATGCTTGCGCCACCTAGTGGGCATGTGCCACCTTGCGCTTGCCTCACCTTTGTGCATCTGGCTTACATGGGACCTGGAGATCCAAACCTGTGTCCTTAGGCTTCGCAGGCCAGAGATTTAAACTGCTGAGCCATCTCTCCAGCCCCCACCCCCTGCCCCATACTTAAATTTTACAGGGAATTTGAGAAGAGCTTAAAGTCATATAACTTGTATCAGTCTTGCACTCGTGGGGTTTAAGATCGAATAACAAAATAAGAATTGTCGTGCAGCCTGAAGAAGCTAGGTTGACGCTGAATGAAAGCCAGACGTATTGGCAAACCGCTGTCCCGGCTACTTGGGAGCCTGAGGCAGGAGCACAGAGAGAGAGTTCAAGCCTAGCCTGGCTTGCAAAGCAAGACCCTGTCTCTTACAAGACAGTTAAGGTCTTTGGGGAGGTAGCTTGGTGGTAGAGGTCACGGCTAGTTTGCATGCTTCTATGGGTCTGATCTAGAATACTCCACCCTCCCCCCCAACCACCACCAAAAAAAAGAAGAGTCAGTTTGGCATTAGGTGGCCTGGGATCAGCTTCTCTCCTGCTTCTGACTTCTGTGCCTTGGGCAGTAGAGTCGCCATCTTGTGGTAGTTTGAATAATGGCTCCTAAATGATTCAGGAGTTTACTGAAATTTCTTGGATTTCCAGCCACCTGGCTGGAGGAGGTGTCACTGGGTGGTCCAGCCCTAAGGCGTGGTGGTGGATTTGCAATTCTAATCTAAAGATATGCAAAGTGTCTAGTTCCACCTGGAGCCTGAAGTGTGCTGTGCGGCTTTTGGCTTTGGGCTTGTGCTTCTCTCTCTCTCTCTCTCTCTCTGTTTGGTCCTTGGAAGGCAGGCCAGCTTCTTCTGCCATTATGGAACTTCTCCTGGATCTGTAAGCTTCAATAAAAATCCCTTCCTCCATAATTGTGCCTGGTCTGGAGGTTCATCTTGGCGACCTGAAGCTGTCTGCTACACCATCTAAACTCTGCCCGCATGAGCCGCTTCCTTGACACCACCAGTGGAAGAGGCAGTGTGGAGCGGCCTGACACTGGCATCCCAGCAGACCCCAGCTCACCAGGAGTCTGTTCCCCCCACTTCCTGACGCTGTTCCTGATTCTTCATGGCTTTTCTTTGCCTACTTTTTTTTTTTTCAAGGCCAGCCCAACAGACTGGCCTTGTTATATGAGAGAGAGACAGAGAGAGAGAGAGAGAGAGAATTGGTGCACCAGGGCTTCCGGCCACTGTAATTGAACTCCAGACACACGCACCACCTTGTGCATGTGTGTGACCTTGCACATGCATCACCTGGTGCGTCTGGCTTACGTGAGATCTGGGAGTCAAACATGGGTCCTTTGGCTTCACAGGCAAGTGCCTTAACCACTAAGCCATCTCTCCAATCCTCTGTCTACTTTTGAAGTACTGAATTCTTTTTTTTTTTTTAGGAATCTCAGGTTTTTGTCACAAAAGAGTTTCTGATAGAAAATGTAGGAAAGAGTTGAAGGTCCCAGGAGTCTGGGAGCTAAGATGTTTCAGGCTGCAACACACATTGGTGAAAGGCTTGGGTTTGTTTGTGTGGAATTATCTGGTTTGTTCTTATTTCAGGTGCTGCTTTTTTTTTTTTTTTTTTTTTTGCTCTTTTCAAAAAGATGTTTCTAGAAGGAGCCAAAAAATTTACCTATCAAGATACCTTCGAGGCAGAGAATGAAAATGTCAGTGTTCTAATCTTAGGGGAACTTTATTGAAGACATTTCCGCCCCCTCCTCCCCCCACCAGCGAGATATGACAGCTGATTCTCTAGCTGTCTGCAGTGTTAACATTTGATGCGAAACCTGTTGTAGGGAGACACTTCCACTTCCTGGGCCCAGATCTCAGTTCTGGTTCACCGACCTTGTCCCCGGGAGGGTTGGAGGCTCCCCCTCACCTCGTGATGCAGCTTGGAGGTGTATCTAAAAGGCACATTGGGAGCTCTCTGTTCCCGAGAGGTTCTGGACCACTGTCCGTGCGTGCTTCTGCACATAGAGGCCACTAGTGGTGGAAAGAACTGTCCTCACTTCCTGTTGACAGGGACGCAGGTTTTGTCCAGCATGCATGAAGATGCACGTGAGAGTTCTGTCAATTTCTCGTTTTTCACATCATCCTCCGGTTTGAGGCGTGTGCAGCATTGAAAACGCCTATGTCCCGTGAAGTAGACGGTGAAGAGGGTCTATGACGAAGCCTGGATAAAGAAAGCCCCAGAGATGGGAAGCCTGAGCCAAACAGAATGGTCTGTCTTCTGCTTCTGAGGCAGAGGCAGCTGACCCACAGACTGTAATTGTGATTAAAGAAAATATCATGGGGCTGGAGAGATGGCTTAGTGGTTAAGGCGCTTGCCTGCAAAGCCTAAAGACCCATGTTTGACTCTCCAGATCCCACGTAAGCCAAACACACAAAGGTGAGGCAAGTGCAAGGTTGCACGTGCCCACTAGGTGGCGCAAGCATCTGGAGTTCTATTGCAGTGGCTGAGGCTCTGGCGCACCAATTCTCCCTCCCTCCCTCTGTCTCTCTCTTGCTCACTCTCCCTAACATAAAAAAGTTTATGAGGAATGAATAGCTCCTAATGTGGTGACAATATTGATGTGGCATTTAAAGAACAGCAAGTTCCACTTTTCAGTGTTTCCCCGGATGCTTTATCCCATTGGGTTCTCACAAGTCCCTATAAGGACACATTTACAGGCTGAAACTCCAGGCTGTGACTAGCTCAAGATAATGCATTTCAGCCTTCTAGTCACATTGGCTTGAAGGAGTGGCTAGGACTCAAGCTAGTACCTATGGTGGAATGGAAAAGACCCTCAGAGGGCTGAGGGGTGGAGGAAGAGCTCAGTATAGTTGTCTGTGAGACATTATCTAAGAACTGTGAAGAGACCCTGCAGATAAGACTGTGGTACCTGGGTTAGATGTTATCTTCACTTAGAGAAACAGAAATTCAGGCTTAGACCAGTCAGACCATTAAACCTTGAGTTAATAAATTCTGCTTTGATAGTGAGATCTGCCTGAATTATTGATGGTAATGTTGGTGAGTCCTTAAGATTGAAGTATCTTGTTAGTTTTCTAAACTTAAATATATTTTAGTTATTTATTTGAAAGGGAGAAAGAAACAGAGAGAGAGAGAGAATGGGTGCACCAGGGCCTCCAGCCACTGCAAACGAACTCCAGACACATGCGCCCCCTTGTGCATCTGGCTTACACGGGTCCTGGAGACTTGAGCCTGGGGTCCTTTGGCTTTGCAGGCAAGCGCCTTAACTGCTGAGCCATCTCTCCAGGCCCTAGTTTCCTAAATTTAAATTGAGCTAAGTTATCTGGTCATTACCATCCCCACTTCTACCTTCATGACTGCGGCAGCCCGGACTCCGGAGCCAAGAGGGCTTGGTCTCAGAGCTGGTGTAAGTCACCTGGGTGATGCATGGTGGGGCCCATGTGGTGGTTTTTAGTGATCTCCACCGATGACATACTGTGCAGCTGGATGGAGAAGCACTGAGCTGCGGGCTAGCCCCGGCTCCTCTAGAATGCAGAATGTCTACAGGATGGGGGGATCTCTCCTTTAGCTGGTGCTCAAGATGCCAACTGTTATTGTTGTTATTTTCTGATTTGAAAAAATAACACATCTTACAATCTGGTCCTGGTGATTCGTGCCTGTAGTCCCAGCCTTCAAGAGGGTTGAGGCAGAAGGGTCTTGAGTCCCCAGGCTGGCCTGGGCTACCTTGTGAGGCCCTGGCACATCTCATAGAAGACGGAAGGAAAACGCCTGTGATCCAAAAAGCTAACCTCGATGAATAAATACGTGGCTGTCTCACACCCACGACACACCCCGCGTGAACTCCCTGCCATGCGGATTCGACAGGTTTCGGGTGGCTGTGGGTGGCTGCCGGACAGCTCTGGCGTTTGCTTTTTTGTTTAAATTCAGGCTCTTATACCTGGGCCTCCCAACATCTCGGGGGGCGTGGGGTGGGGGGAGAGGATCCTGCTTTGAGATCGCTTCCTTCAATCAAGCTTTTCCCCCTCGTCAAACCTCCTCCGCGACAGTGGCCAGCATCCCAGAGTCTTCCTCTGTCGGACCCTTCCTAGCAGACCAGCAGCCCGTCCTCAGTAGCTCTGCACAGCCCTTCACAGCTTGCCAGGTGCCCCCTGGGCCAGGTGCCCACACTCTAGCTGCCTCCAGCGACAGCGCCTGCACCGTTTGTGACGTCCCTGGAAGCCACTGGCCTTGCAGGGACGCGGTTTCTAAAGCCTGGTACAAATGTTGACAGCACTCTTGTTGGAATGATAGATCAGTGGTTCCCACCAGCTGCCTTCTGACAACCTTGGAAAGAGTTCAGTGTAAAGGTTTTTTTTTTTTTTTCTTCATTTGGGAATGTGGTCTGACAGCCTCTTTCTGACTCCTCCCTCCCTGGAGCTATCAAACTGGAAAAAATAAAACGATTAAATTTTATAGTCACTCACCTTTATTGATATTTTAAAAAAAAAAAAAAACCACCAGGTGTGGGAGGCTGAGGTAGGAAGATCGCTGTACGTTGAGACCAGCCTGGAGCTACAGAGTTAAGTTCCAGGTCTAGCCTCGGCTAGAGTGAGACCCTACTGGGGAAAATCCAAAGGAATAAAAATAAAAGTTTTAAAAAAAAAAAAGAAAGAAACATCTGAGCCCAACAACTTCTTTCTGAAATCCTGACCCTTTGGATCATTTGGCTTCCGTTTTTGTGTGATGGTGAATAGTATAAGATACAGCTTTGAGGGCTGGAGAGATGGTTTAGCGGTTAAGCACTTGCCTGTGAAGCCTAAGGACCCCGGTTCGAGGCTCAACTCTCCAGGACCCACGTTAGCCAGATGCACAAGGGGGCGCACGCATCTGGAGTTCGTTTGCAGTGGCTGGAGGCCCTGGCGCGCCCATTCTCTCTCCCTCTCTCTATCTGCCTCTTTCTCTCTCTGTCTGTCGCTCTCAAATAAATAAATAAAAATAACAAAAAAAATTAAAAAAAAAAAGATACAGCTTTGAGTTAGAATTTCTGTGGAAAAGGGACAGATTTTTTTTCTCTGTTGTCCAATGGCTTCAGAGTAAGAAGGAGCCAGTTCTTTTTGGTGTCGACTGTGGTCACCCCTCCTCACAGGAAAGTAGGAAACCACATTTCCTGGTGCTGTTCATACCTCTGGCAGCTGGAAGTCCCTCTCCACCTGACGGCTGGCGCTGTAACAGGGCAGACTCGTTTGTGGCGAGAAGCCTTGTGGTCCACATTTCTGTGGTCAGAGCCGTGCTTTGTAGTCACGGCGTGACCAGAAGAGGTGGCACAGCGTTGGTTGCGGGCGGAGGGATGGGTAGGTACAAAGTACAGATGGTAGCTTTCTAGAAACAAATTTTTACAACAGCTCCAAAGAGACACAAAGGGTATTTCTCACAGCCTGAGGTAGTGAGTGGGTGTCTTATCTTCTCCAACCCTGGGAAGCAGGTAGGAACGCCCTTCTTGAGACATGCATGTTTGCCTCATTATCTGCTCAGAGCTTCTAAACAGCAACGACAGTGTTTTTGTTCCAGTGACTTCCAAGGAACCAGTGTGCCCTCTCCTCATGTAGCAAGCGATGCTTGAGTCACCAAGCTGAAACGGTGGGACATTAGTGTCGCATCCCCTCCCACTGATACACTGAGACCCTCTCAGGCACCCAGGACCGTGGTTAAGGCCGGCGGCCCCTGTGCGCCAATTCGGCAGAAATGAATTGCATCATATACCTTGTCTCATCAAAGAACTCCCCTTTCACATTATGTCTGCTAAGTAGTATCTACTTACAACTTTATACTTTTTTTAAAAAAAGCACAAGATTGGACTGGAGAGATGGCTTAGCAGTTAAGCGCTTGCCTGTCAAGCCTAAGGACCCCCTGGTTTGAGGCTCAATTCCCCAGGATCCATGTTAGCCAGATGCACAAGGGGGTGCACGTGTCTGGAGTTTGTTTGCAGTGGATGAAGTCTCTGGCACGCCCGTTCTCTCTCTCTCTCTCTCTCTCTCTCTCTCTCTGCCTCTTTCTCTCTCTCTGTCTGTTGCTCTCAAATAAATAATAAATAAATAAACCCAAAAAAAAAAAAAGCACAAGATTTATATGCTCTGAAGAGAAACCAAAGTATCAAATTAACAACGAATGAGCTGTCTCCTTCCCTTCGACAAAAATGAGTTGGCTCTTGCACACACACTTCGCATCCAATCAGGACCCAGGAGTCGTTTTGTCCCAACGCGGCCCAAGGGAACGCGTGCTCTCGTTCTGTTTGAAGGAGACTCAGAAATCTGTTTCTGGGGCCTGACCAGGCCCGGTGCACTGGTTTTCTAGGTCTTGCAGCTTTTGGTCCTGCCGAGAAGAGCAGCATGCTTTCCAAGAAAGTGCCAGAACTGTCTGGACCAGCTCTCTCCAGTAGCCTCGGATTAAGAGACAGAGACTCCCCGCTTTGTGGGCTGGTTGGTTCCTTTCGTCCTTGAAGTCCAGGAAAGCCTGTGCCATCCAGTGGTGTCTTTGACTTGTATGTGGCTTTGTAGTGTTTTTGCAGAGGGAATCCTGTTACACTTGCCAGCCAAGCGCACCCCGGTACAAGTCACGTGGAAATGTCACACCTCTTTTTCCTCTAGTCCCTGCTGGCCTAAAAGGACTCCCCTCTCCACAGAAGGTGATGGGGAGAAGTTACTGCAGTTCATTCGTCTGCTTGCTTGAACCCAGGGTAACCCGCAATGCTAGGCAAGCTATACCACTGAGCTCCACTCCTATTCCTATAACGTGTTTTTGTTTTTGTTTTTGTTTTCTGTCTATAGAGCCCAGCCTTTTGTGCTCAGGGTTGTTTTGCAAAGTTGTGTCTTGGTCAAAGGTGTCCCTTTGTCAAGAATTTCCAATCAGGTGCCCTTTCATTAACCGATTTGTTTCGGTTTGCAGCTTGACTTGAATAACCCAGGTTCATGGTTCATTCCTGACGTTAGCCTGGGCTCACTAGGAGAGTGATAGCTAGAACCTTCCAGAGTGGCCTTGGTCTCGGAGCGCCAGCATCAGGTGTCAGCACCCCCCGCCCCTCCGTCCCCCACGTTGTCTCGCAGCGTAGGGACGATGCTTCCTCCCCGGCACACTGCCTGCCTTCCAGGAACACCTCAAGAGTCTGCCCCTGGCCCTAGCTGCTTCCAGAAGCAATCCCTCGCTGAAGACTCTGGGCAGCCACACAGCCCTCTTGCGTGGGTCTTTCTTTCCCTCTCTCTGGTTGTCCCCCAAGCACTGCTCTTGCCTCATTGCCTTGAGTCTCTGCTGCACCTTGCCCCCGCCTCGGGGATGTGGGCTCTGACTCCCTGCCCACCGCCTGGGCCACCAGGACCCCAGATGAGAGGTCGGCCACCTGCACCTACAGAGCTGCCCCCTGGCCTCGTGTGACGCCGCCTGTCACAGTGCCTTGCCCTCAGCTGTGTTCAAGGGGGGTTCCCAGTCTAGCCAAACAGCGTACATGTCTTGATATCCTTCTTTTCCACGGCTGTCAGTTCGAACACAGGAAGAACCACCCGTACGTAGCTCCTCGGAGACCCGGAGGCAGCCGTGACGTGCGGCCCTCGCAAGGGTGGGGGGCCACGACAGGCAGGTGGTGTCTAGACCTGTGATCCCCCTTGGGACTGTTTTGTTTATCAGTGACTTTACTGTAGCTGAGTTAGGTCAATAAAATACCAATTGACGATAAAGATGAAAAATGAGTGTTTTAAGTTTTTAAAATCTTGTGTGCTGATAGCTTATCTCGGCACATGCTGGGTTGTTGATGTTTAAATAAACTCATTGTGAATACTTTTATATTTACAGAAAAATGGTGCGGATAGCACAGAGAATTCCCATCTATCCCACACCCAGTTTCCCCTACTATTTTTTTCTATTTATTTTCCATGCTAGGGTGGAGCCTAGTGAACCACTGAGCTACATCCCCTGCCCTCTCTACCTTACATGGATGCGTGGACTAGTTGTGCCTAGGGAGCTTACGGTGGTACGCTGTCATTAACTACAGCCATGCTCTGTGCCTGTCTCCAGGATCCTCCATTGCGCTTACTCGACACACCTCCATAGGGTCTTCCTGTCCCTCTGCTGTGGTTTGTCTGGTAACAGTTTCCTTATGATGAAACTGGAATAAAGGGTTTGTCACAACACTCAGCCAGTGTGGCCTCCCACTGATGACGTTGACCTTGACCTTGACCTTGATCACCTGCACAAAGCCCTATGTCTATGCACTGTGAAATATGTATTTATTTATTTGAGAAGGAGAAAGAAGCGGGGGGGAGAGAGAGAGAATGAGCCCACCAGGGCCTCCAGCCACTGTAAACGAACTCCAGATGCCTGTGCCCCCTTGTGCATCTGCCTTATGTGGGTCCTGGAGAGTCGAACCGGGATCCTCTGGCTTTTCAGGCAAACGCCTTAACCGCTAAGCCATCCCTCCAGCCCCTGAATCCAACTTTAAAAATGGGATCCACCCTAAGAGTTCTAGAAAGCTCTTGAAAGCACCTTCTTGTGCATTTTAATGATTAAGATACAGGTTCATTTACCTCCCCTGACAACACAGTGTACTTGAAATGACCTCTGCCTTGTCCTGATCATGTATGTCATTGTTAAGTGTGGAAACAGTATCGACGACCATGTTGAATTAAGAGTGAAGTGAATGTGGGAGCTAAGACCTTGGGGTAAGGCAGCTTGGGTGTTTCTATTGCGCCAGAGAGCCCCCAGGATGAGGGAAGCCACAGGCTGTGACAATAGCCACCGAGATGGCAGAACTGAAAACATTTCAGCAGGAGGTAGTTTTGTAAAGGACCCATCGCTGTCTTTCTGTCCTATGACGAGGTGAGGCTCGCAGACCAAGTACAGGGCAGTAACAAAATGCCTTTGTTTTTTTTTTTTCCCTTCTGACAGACTTGCAGGACACAATGGGGTGCAAAGTCCTGCTTGGCCTGGGCCACCAGATGCTGCGGAGAAAAGTAGTGGACTGTAGCCGGGAAGACAGCCGGCTGTCCCGCTGCCTGAACACCTTCGACCTGGTGGCCCTTGGGGTGGGCAGCACCCTGGGCGCCGGTGTCTACGTCCTGGCCGGTGCTGTGGCCCGTGAGAATGCTGGCCCGGCCATCGTCATCTCTTTCCTGATCGCCGCTCTGGCCTCTGTGTTGGCCGGTCTGTGCTATGGCGAGTTTGGCGCTCGCGTCCCCAAGACGGGCTCGGCCTACCTCTATAGCTATGTGACAGTCGGGGAGCTCTGGGCCTTCATCACTGGCTGGAACTTGATCCTCTCTTACATCATTGGTAGGTCCCGGGGTCCCTGCAGGCCTGGAGCCTGTGCCCTCGAAACCTTTGTTTGTTTCCATTTCCAAAGGGTAGGTGGGTGACCCACTTCCAAGACCGAATTAACACGTCCCTGGGAGCCCCTCCAGCTTGACCGTTGTACATGTCGCCTGCCACTTTTATGAGGGATTAAGGTGCCTGGAGGCGGGCAGGTGGCTCTGTGTGACCCAGTTACCTGCTGGGGAACAAGGACTCCATTCCTCTTAACTCAATAGACAGAATGCATAGGATGGTTCTAATCTTATTTCCATTAGTATTTTTTCTTCAGATGATTAGCTTATTGCATCTATATTAAATATATCACTAATAGGCAAACTTTTGAGAAATAAACAAAAAGTGAGGAATAAAGCAGAAATCCCATCCTGATAACTCAACCAAGAATAGTGTTTACTGAGTACTTACTCTGTGCTGACATTTTGCTGGAGAAATAAAGACGTTCTCCGAACATGTCTGGGAATATAAAGACTGTTAATATGTCAGTGAGTTTAAATGTGGGGAGAGATGCCAGGGGCTGATGGAACCCAGGGCCTTCCATGCTAAACATGGGCTCTTCCACCCGGTTATGCTCCAGGCCCCTGCGTCTTTATAAACCAAGATATTGTAAACATTCTTCACAGTGCTCTTCCTAATGACTGCATAGCATCATCTAGATTTATAAGCTATTGGATGTCCTGGTGAAATATTTGGATTATATCTAGGTATGATATTCTTATAAATAGTTAATTGCTTTGTGTATTTATGGTCAGGATTTTTTTTTCCCCTTGAAACTGTTGGAAACAGAATGCTCCCATCAAAATCCCCACCTCTGCCAAAGCTGCTGTTGCTTGCGATCCTCTGTTCCACTAGAGGCCCCTTTCCTCACAACGCTGCGCTGGCCGTTGGCATTACGACCACCCACCCAACAAGAAGACAAACAAAATGTGGAAAGTCTTCTCAGTTGGATGGGCAAAATTGACCGACTTCTTTTCATGTGGTCTGTGATCACCGCTGAAATTGAATGCATTAATGTAAAGAAACAAACATCTGGATGTAGGAATAATCAAAGGATATGAATGGCCATGTTACAAAAGAGAGAGGGGGCCAGGAAACATTCCATTTATTTTTTAAATATTTTATTTATTTATTTATTTGACACACACAGAGAGAGAACAGGAGTGCCAGGGACTCCAGCCACTGCAAACGAACTCCAGACATCTGGCTAATATGGGTCCTGGGGAATCCAACCTGGGTCCTTTGGCTTTGCATGCAAATGCCTTAACTGCTGCTAAGCCATCCTTCCAGCCCCATTCCATTATATTTATATATATATTGTTTTTGTTTTCCGAGGTAGGGTCTTACTCTAGCCCAGGCTGACCTGGAATTCACTGTGTAGTCTCAGGGTAGCCTTGAACTCACCGTGATCCTCCTACCTCTGCCTCCTAAGTGCTGGGATTAAAGACGTGTGCCACCACACCTGGCTCTAAAAATATCTTTATTTATTTGTTTGGGGGAGAGAGAGAGAGAAAGAGGTAGATATAGAGAGAGGGAGATTGAGCATGCCAGGACCTCTAGCCACTGCAAACGAACTCAGATGCATGTGCCACCATGTGCATCTGGCTTATGTGAGTACTGGGGAATTGAGCCTGGTCCTTAGGCTTTGCAGGCAAGCACTTTAACTGCTAGGCCATCTCTCCAGCTCCCATTTATATATTTGTCTAAAATATTTTATTTGTTTATTTATCAGAGAGAGGGAGAGAGAGAAAGGGGCAGATATAGAGAGAGAGAATGAATGGGCGTGCCAAGGCCTCTGGCCACTGCAAATGAACTCCAGATGCATGCACTACCTTGTGCATCTGGTTTACATGGGTACTGGGGAGTCAACCCTGGGTCCTTAGGCTTCACAAGCAAGTGCCTTAACTGCTGAGCATTCTCTCAGCGCCCCCCCTTTATATTTTTAACAAGCTTTCTTTAATATTGCCAGAAAATTCTGAGGTGTGTTGTGTGGAGCCGTATGAGTCTCACTTAAGTGCTGTACCCCTCCCACAGGGAAGCCTGGGCATGGTCCTGTGTGTTACCTAAGGAGGGGGATGCCAGTGCTTAGGCCTCCTGTGGATACCCCATCTGTCTTTTAGCAGCTGCAGTTTCTGCGAGAGACGGCAGAGCTGACTCTAGCAGTGCTAACGATTTCTCCTCCCAGTAGCTTCCGTAAATGGTGCTCGGCGCACCGCAGCCTCTCAGTGGGAACGAAGCTATTGTGAATGCACTGCTGTGTTTCCAGAGCACTTACCTACGCATAAAACCAAACATCGAACATGAAGTGTTTGCCGCCTCTAGTCCAACAAGGACTAATCTTTGCCAGAGCGTGATTTGCCTGTGGAGGACCGCACGCCTGTTCATGGAAACCTGCGTTACTCTTAGCTGCCAGGGAAGGGGCGTTTTTCAAGCAAAGAAAAAAAAATGGTTTTTGTTTGTTTGCTTGCTTTATGTGCAGGTAACCCCTCTGGAAGGAAGGGCCACCAGGGTGCTCTGTGGGATAGGGCTTGGAGTTCCTGGCAGGAGGTTGGTCTTTTTGAGGGTGCAGGGGAGACAGACCATGAGAGAGGGCAAGAGGCAGTGAAAGAAATAGAGAGAGAGAGAGAGAGAATGGGCGGGCCAGGGCTTCCAGCCATTGCAAACGAACTCCAGGCGCGTGCACCACCTTGTGCATCTGGCCTACGTGGGTCCTGGGGAATCGAACCGAGGTCCCTTTGGCTTTGCAGGCAAGTGCCTTAACAGCTAAGCCATCTCTTCAGCCCCTGTAGTTTCAATTTACGATCAAGAATTCACCCTTGCAAATCAGGGTAAGTACATATCTACACATAGATAGAGCTTCGAAACACACAGTATATGCATGTTCATGTCGGTTGAGGACTAAAATGTTGTATTTCTCTCCAAGCCCGAGAAGCTTCGCAGGGCTTTCTGCCTCGTTCCACACACCAGGGACCACCCTTTCTGGCTCTGCATATGCTATGATCTGGCTGCTCCCACAGGATTACAGCATGCCGCCTCTCCCTAAGGGTGCTGTCCGCATCAAGCCTGCTGACAGACGCTCTGTTAACGGTTGTCTCATTGTCACCATGTATTTTGTGGCAGGTACTTCAAGTGTGGCGAGAGCCTGGAGTGCGACATTTGACGAGCTGATAGGCAAGCCCATTGGGAATTTCTCACAGAAACACATGGCCCTGAATGCCCCCGGGGTGCTGGCCCAAAACCCCGACATATTTGCTGTGGTTATAATTATCATCTTAACAGGTAAAGCCACACTTTGGCAAAAAAAAAAAAAAAAAAAAAAAAAAAAAGCAGATTAAAGCAATGGGCATAGGTCCTATGGGGGACTTATACTGTTTTCTTCCTCTTTTTTTTTTTTTTTTATCTGTTTTATCAGTGGTACTGGGAACAGAAGCAGACATCTCTCTCATGCCAGGCCAGCTCTCTACTACTGAGCTACGTCCTGAGTCCTTAGTCCTCCCTCGTCTCCTTAACACCCGTCCCCATTCTTTCTTTTCTTTCCTTTCCTTTCCTTTCCTTTTCTTTTCTTTTCTTTTCTTTTCTTTTCTTTTCTTTTCTTTTCTTTTCTTTTCTTTTCTTTTTGTTTGTTTTTTCAAGGTAGGGTCTCACTCTAGCCCAGGCTGACCTGTAATTCACTATGTAGTCTCTGGCTGGCCTCGAACTCACAGCGATCCTCCTACCTCTGCCTCCCGAGTGCTGGGATTAAAGCCATGCGCCACTACGCCCGGCTCCTTTGTTTTGTGCCTTTCATATAATGGCTTCTGACAGATGAGAACTAGTTGGCCTGGGCAATAGCTGCTGAAGACTGTATTATTTAACAGTCTTGGGTATTGAGTGTAGTTTCATGTTTGTGGAGTGGGATTTTCTTAGCACTGAAGGCTCTTTCTACAAATGACTCAGGAATAAAAATCCTTTTACTCAGTGGATGGCTGTTTGGATAGAAAAAGTGGTCATTTCTCCACCAGGAAAATGTGGAGGAATGAGCTCTGTCTGCAACTCTACTGTCCATCTGGGAATTCAAGACATCTCGGTGGCTTTGCACCTAACAACCGCCAAAGCAGTCTTTCTTTTTTTTTTTTTTGGTTTTTCGAGGTAGGGTCTCACTCTAGCCCAGGCTGACCTGGAATTCACTATGGAGTCTCAGGGTGGCAGTCTTTCAATAAACGAGTTGTGGTTGGAGAATTATTTATTTATTTATTTGAGAGCGACAGAGAGAGAAAGAGAAAGAGGCAGATAGAGAGAAAGAGAGAGAATGGGCGTGCCAGGGCCTCCAGCCACTGCAAACGAACTCCAGATGCTTGCGCCCCCTCGTGCATCTGGCTAACGTGGGTCCTGGGGAATCGAGCCTCGAACCGGGGTCCTTAGGCTTCATAGACAAGCACTTAACCACTAAGCCATCTCTCCAGCCCTAGCCTAGCATTCTAAAGACGTTCAACCACACCTGTGCTTTACCATTGAGGCAACGAGACACCATCCTGGACGCTTTGGGAACACGAGTCCATTTAACTCTGCCCTCCTCGCTCTGAGGAGAGATGTAACCCTGGTTGGAGAATTTTAAAATTCCAGATCCCGCGTGGCACAGCCAATGACAGCGTCTTTTTAGTAATGTTTGTCTGTCTTTGCCTCTCTCGGATGGACGTTTTCCTTCACAGAACATTTAGTAGAGACACTTGAGACTAAAATGCAGACGCGTTCTCATCGCGCACCAGAGGCTGGGAAATCTGGGCTGCGTTGTCCCAATAACGAACTTCGTTTCCCCACGCTGCGTGTAGTTGAAATAACCTCACACAGGCCAGGCCGCAGCAGTGTTGTTCTGGTCCATCTGGCAGAAACGTGCATCAGGAAATGAGTTTGTACAGCTGTAGTTACATCTTCATTTTTGTAGACGTGAGAGGGTAGGAGGGACACTAGAGAAAGAGTACATTGGTGTCACCACCCCCCCCCCCCCGGTTAGTCATTCGCTTCTGTTCTGACATCTCCATTGCAGAGTTCAGTCTAACAAGGTAGTCACCCATGACTGGGCAGCGTTGGCACCTCACACTGGTGCTAACTGCCCACCACAGATCCCCATGTGCCAGTCATTTTTCTGTTACCAAAACAGATAACCTGTGATGATATCCCACAAAGCAGAAAAGGCATACTCTGCTTCGCAGTGCTGGGTATTTCCTGATCAATTTGTCGCGTTGTTTGGGGTCTGTCGTGGAACAGGACACCATGGGGCGGGGGGAGGAGCCAAACTGCTCAGCTCATGGCTGGAAAGAGCGAGGAAGAGGAAGAGACTGGGTCCCTTGATTCCCTTCAAGAGCCTGTCCCCAATCACCTCCCACTTTTATGCCCCTACCTCCTAAAGACTCCATACTTCCCAGTACCACAGCCGCATAGAGCCAATCTTCCCCACATGGGCCGCTAGGGGGACACTTAATGGAAGTCCTCAAGTAGAGGAAGGATGCCTTAAAGAAAATGCTGCCTTGAGGCTCCTGTGCCTGTTTGTTTGTTTGTTTGTTTTTGTCACTTTCGTGAGGTGAGTTTACAAGCCAGAGCGAGTCACATGTAGACATTAGTTCACACTCACCAAGTCCTAGAGGGAACCCTGCGCGTTAGGGATCCTAAACCACCGTAGTTGTTTCTGCCAAGCATGACTAACTCCCTGAGTAAATCTGGATAATTTCCTCATCTGGAAAAACCTCTCACCTTACCAAGAAACTGAGCCAAGTGACTTCTCCTTGGAGAGCATACACCCTTGCCTTAGAGGATCACTGCCCTGTAAGGTTCTGCACCTGTTTGGTTCCTGGGTGGAGTTGCTGGCTCCGCTCCACCAGGGACTTGCTCTCTGTGGACAGCTGCCCTGTTCCAGACCCCTGTTGTCTTCTTGGTGCCCCCAAGGGGATTCAGAATGCTGACTCAGATCGCTTGTGAGGTGTCCCCGTTTGATTATTTTGCTCTTCGCTCCTAGAAAAAACAAGTCGGCCCCATTCCCATTGGGTTACGGCGGTTCCGTGTCATTGAATTCTTCCTCTGTTGCCATCTTGTCTCTGTAGTAACCTGGTGTGTAGCTGACACTTCCAGACGATTTTCTGTTTGCACTCTCAGGACTTTTAACTGTCGGCGTGAAAGAATCTGCTATGGTCAACAAAATATTCACCTGCATCAACGTTCTGGTCCTGGGCTTCATAATGGTGTCAGGATTCGTGAAAGGATCCATTAAAAACTGGCAGCTCCCAAAAGATTCCTACTGTCCGTGTCGGAACAAGTGAGTGAGAGCTTCTGTCTTTCTGCATGGGTCACGTCTCCGTGTTTGCTGTTTAACACCATATACACATTGTAGGCCATGCAATTGGTGGGTATAGCACAAAGCTTCAAAAATGACACAATTTGGGCTGGAGAGATGGCTCAGTGGTTAAGGCACTGGCCTGCAAAGCCTAATGACCTGGGTTCAATTCCCCAGTGCCCATGTAAAGCCAGAGGCACAAGATGGCCAATGCATGTGGAGTTAGTTTACAGTGGCTAGAGACCCTGGCATGTCCATTTTCTCCCTCTGTCTTCTCTTGCTGCTTGCAAATAAATAAATAAAAATAAAAATGACATAATTTGAATTCATTTTGTTAATTATTTCTTTGAGGCAAGCCCAACAGACTGGCTTTTTTTTTTTAACTCAAGAAAGCAAGAGTGGGACTGAGAGAGAATTGGCACCGCAGGGCCTCCAGCCACTGTAATCGAAGATGTATGTGCCACCTAGTGTACACGTGCGACCTCACACACTTGTGTCATGCTGTGTCTGGCTTAACATGGGACCTGAAGAGTCAAACCTGCGTCCTTAGGCTTCGCAGGCAAGCGCCTTAATCGCTGAGCCATCTCTCCAGCCCTGTCAAGTGTTTTTGTTTTTTGCAGTGAAATAACTGAAGGGTCTTTTGCTGTCTTTGTAGGCAGACTCCCACTATGTACCTCAAGGTGCTCTCAGACTCAACCACCTTCCTGCCTCTGCCGCCCAAGTGCTGAGATTAAACGTAGACATTGCCCTGCCTGTCAGTGTGCTTGAAGTTCATGTTAAGATTTATTTCCCTGAACTGGACAGAACACTGCATGAGGAGGAAGAGGTTCAGGAAAACAAAGCCGTCATCACATCTCCAGATTGTGTATAGTGCGAGATTCACGTCAGCTTCATTTTGAAAAAAAATTTTTTTTTGTTTATTTAATTTATTTGAGAGAGAAAGAGGCAGATAGAGAGAATGGTCATTGCCAGGGCCTTCAGCCACTGTAATCAAACTCCAGACACATCCGCCACTTGTGCATCAGGCTTACATGGGTACTGGGGAATCAAACCTGAGTCCTTTGGCTTTGCAGGCAAGTGCCTTAACCACTAAGCAATCTTTCCAGACTGATGCCAGCTTCTTCAATCTCCCCATCATACTCAGTTCCATGCCCAACCTCTGCATTTATATGGAAGAGATTTTCTACACATTACCTTGGTGATACCACTTTATTTTAAGGATACTTATTTACTTATGACAGAGAGAGAGAGAGAGAGAGAAAGAGTGTGTCAGGGCCTCCAGCCACTGCAAACAAACTCAGACGCATGCGCCACCATGTGCATCTGGCTTACGTGGGACCTGGAGAATCAAACCTGGGTCCATAGGCTTCACAGGCAAGCGTCTTAACCACTAAGCCATCTCTCCAGCCGCCACTTTATTTTAAAATACCTTCCTATGCTAATAACACAGAGCAGAAAAGTATGGAATTTCTATTAAAGGAGTTTCTAACTCAGCACAGAGCAGGATGTGGGTGATGAGCCAACCCCGCATTTTCTCAGCGGCTCTGGGGGTCCTCAAACAAGCCCCAGATTATCTCGAAAACAAGGCCAAATACCATCATGTGTCTTTTTTTTTTTTTTTCTTTTAATCATCTTGGTCAGATTTTCCGGTGAATCTCGGTGTCACAGGACACAAAATGGGAGTTTGATTTGGTTTGTGTATCCGTTTTTAATAAAGCATGAAGGTTAAATTGCCGTGATGTAGTGATGGCTTTGTGGAGGTGTCACAGGTCCCGCCGTGAGCATGCCGGAGTGACTGGCTACCTTGGAGTCCCAGATCTCTTCCATCTGGTTCTGTCACTCCTGACGCCATCTTGGGTTGGCTTGTGTCTGGTTCGTGGTTGGCTGGGTAGGGCTGGCTGTTTAAACACAGCCCCACTTCTCCAGAAAAGGAAAAGAGAGGGGATAGGCCTGGGAGCCACAGGTGGCTTTCTTTGCATTCTACTGGGAAGAAGTCAGCGGGTAGCCATATGTAGCTGCGAGGGAGGCTAAGAGACGGCTGTCGCCGTGCGAGGTATCTTAGCAGCCACACCCATGCCACGCTGGGCACTGGTTAAGGGCCAGGAGTCTCGTCACCTACTCTGTGCACAGCAGGCAGCGATGTGTGACTACATTACACCTCAGATGGGAGCAGGAAGATGTTGAACTAGACACTCGGGGAACCGCAGAAACCCTACTAGTATATAGTTCAGGGAGAAGCAGAGTTTGCTTTTCCTAAACTCACACAGAGAATCGAGGACTGTTCACGGATCATTCCCAAACATTCCGGAGTCATCTACTTGCCAACTCATTCCCAAACGTTCCGGAGTCGTATTTTTTTGCTACATTTATTGGTCCCCATTCATTTAAGGTGGAGTAAAGCCAAGTCAAAATATGCTTTGAAGTACCGTGGTAGACATCGGAAACTTTGAGAGCAGACATCCCTGGCTGCCCTTTCCAGGTCAGGAGCGAAACACAGAGGGCACCTCTTACTTCCTGATGGCCAGTGGAGTTTTAATTTTAACATTGCTGCCAGGAGCTTGTTTGTGCCAGTGGTGCTGATTAATTTCACCGGTTGTCCCCAAACCAACACCCCAGAAGCAATCTACTGGATGGGCTTTCCAAAACACGCAGTATTTGTCGTCTGGACCTTGTGTTCACGAATGGGGCTCCAACTTCTACCCAAAGGCCTGGAGCGCAGCTGGCTCTTTTTAAAAATATATTTTATTGATTGATTTATTTCAGAGTGAGAAAGAGCGAGAGAGATGGGGGGAGGGTGGGGGAGAATGGGTACCCCAGGGCCTCCAGCCACTGCAGACGGAGTCCAGACACATGCGCCACCTGGTGGATCTGGCTTACGTGGGACCTGGGGAATTGAACCTGGGTCCTCTGGCTTTACAGGCAAACGCCTTAACCGCTTAGCCATCTCTCCAGCCCTGGCTCTTTCGTTCTGTTAAAATCTGCAAATGTCCTTTCTTTTTCTTGTGATTGATGCGTACTTCTGACAGTAGCTGTGTTGCAGTCTTGCTATATGCCTTACCTCCAGCAGCCTCAGGGATTCCCTGTCTCTGCCTCCCAGTGCTGGAATGACAGGTGCATGTCACCACTCTCAGCTTATATGTGGGTGCTGGGCACACTTAAATTTTTGTTTTATTTTGTTTGAAAGAGGGTCTTGCTATGTAGCCCAGACTAGCCTGGCACTCTTAATCCCTTCTGCCTCACCTTCCTGAGTGCTAGGATCGCAGGTTTGTGCCACCATGCCCAGCGTGTGTTTTTGGGGTTTTTTTTTGAGTTGGTAGAATAATCACATGATTCATATAATGCCATAAAAACAGATTTCCGCTGAGAAATCTTGTTCATGTCCTTTCATCTGCCTTATTTTAACCCCAGATGCATGCGCTACCATGTGCCTCTGGCATATGTGGGTTCTGGGGAATTGAACCTGGGTCCTTAGGCTTCCCAGGCATGTGCCTTAACCACCAAACCATCTCTCCAGCCCTGGGTAGTCATTTTTATTCTTATTTTTCATATGTAAACTTCAGGTTTTCTTCAGAAAACACTTGCACAGGCAGATGCAGTTGCATGTTTCATCCCCCCTTTCCCACACAAGAGGAGGCATTGTGCATGCATTTTCTGCATCTTGCCCGTTGCTTATGAGCACCGTTGGCACGTCTTCCTGTCTGGGACATTGCTGCCACATCAGGTGGGGTTTGAGGAGGGATGCCTTTGCTCACAGATGTTAGGGGGTCACTTGCCCCTTGTCCTGTCTGTCCAGAGACTCGTCTGACCTCTACCTTGTCACAGTCAGGGCCTTCCCTCTGCCTCCTCTTCAGCAAGTCACCACAGGCTTGTCTCGCCATTTATCTGCCCCGTGTGTGGAGCAAAGGTTCAGTCCCTCCGGCTCCTTCTGGGAGCCAGTCTTCCTCTATCTCCCTGACTTCCTCCTTCCCTCTTTCTTGCTCCTCAAATTAACTACACAGTTCCCTGTACTTCCCCTTCCTTGGAAGGAGCCTCCTCAGGCCTCGTGTTCAAAGGGGGTCGGTGATGACGCCCTTTTATTTGTATTAGCAGCCACACCACCTCATATGTACAGAATTCTGTGTAAAACAATTCACTGTTTAAAAAATAATCTATTTTATTTGCTTTGAGACAGAGAGAGGGAGAGAGACAGAGAGAGGGAGAGTGAGAATGGGCACACCAGGGTCTCCAGCCACTGCAAACGAACTCCATTTGCACGCACCACCTTGTGCATCTAGCTTTCGTGGGGCCTGGAGAATGGAACCTGGGTCCTTAGGGCTTCGCTGGTATAAACCACTAAGCCATCCCTCCAGCCCAACAATTCAGGGACTGCATGGCCAGGGTCAGGGACTACTCACCTGGTGAGCCACCTCCTGTCATTTCCTGAGAGTCCTGTGGAAGTGGGGAGGGTGGGGGATGGGCAGGGGGAGACCAAGCACAGTGTTGAAGTTTTCCTGTTCAATCCTCTGCCTCTCATTATTTCAAAATCACTGCCTGGAAGATGCTTCTCGAAGGAATAATAGCGTGTGCCCCCGTGCCTCTAGACCCTGGAGGAGAGAGGCTTGCCACCCAGCGAGAGGGTACCATGGCCAGAGGAGCTGGGGCACTGTGGCTCGAGGGCCCGAAGCGCCCTCTGCTTCATTCAGAGGAGCGCTGCCCCTTGAATGGAACTGTGCCGCGGGTGCTAACCTGCGACCACCTCTTTGTTCCAGTGACACCCAGACAAACAAGCTGGATATGGGCGGATTCATGCCCTTCGGGTTCTCGGGGGTCCTGTCGGGGGCAGCCACCTGCTTCTATGCCTTTGTGGGCTTTGACTGCATCGCCACCACAGGTACGCAGACACTGGGCTCCTCCATGGGCACACTGACCGGGGGCCCGGGGGGGCAACTTCCCCACTGCCAGCATTTCCCATTTGCTGTCTGGTCACATGGGCACACCAGCTCTCCTCTCGCTCCTCCCGTCACCTCCTGAGGTGCCCGATGGGAAACTGCCTCATTCACATAACCCAGGGCTGACAGCCCAATTTCATATCTGTATCATCTGGGAGAAAAGAGGCCATTACAACAAGGCCATGCTGGTGAACTGAGTAGTTCCAGCTGTCCCAAGCCTCCCAGTTTTTCTCAGCCAAAGGGGAAACAAACCCATCCCTTAGCCAAACCGTGACACAGTGGCATAATCGTACAGGGGGGTCCCTATGGCTGTGTGGCGGATGTGACCGAGGGCCCTGCTCTGTCACAGGAAGCCCCCCCCACCCTCCCCCGGGGCCCCCTGGGTCCTGCAGGCTGAGCCACGTGGGTCCATGGTCCTTGCTGTGGCTCGTGGAGCGAAGAGACAGAGAGGCCTTGGCGTAGTGAGGGTCCCTGAGGCCACTTGCCCTGCTTGGTGACGCCTTTTTGCTCCTAGGTGAAGAAGTCAAGAATCCCCAGAAAGCTATCCCCGTGGGCATCGTTGCGTCCCTCCTCATTTGCTTTATCGCCTACTTCGGGGTGTCTGCTGCCCTCACGCTCATGATGCCTTACTTCTGCCTGGACACCGACAGTCCTCTGCCCGAAGCCTTCAAGCACGTGGGCTGGGAAGGCGCTAAGTATGCAGTGGCCATTGGCTCCCTCTGCGCTCTGTCTACCAGGTGAGCCCGGGCTTCCCGTGGGCTCCTCGTAGGAGCCTGATGCCGTTGGGAAGGCTTGGCTGTGGGTATGCTGTGGGTAGCTGAACATGTAGACTAGGTCAGTAACACTTTTTTCTTGGACTCACACCAGCAGCCCAGTCCTGACTGGCTTTTTATTCACCATCCCAAGAGTCGGTGTTCCTTTTTTTTTTTTTTTTTGAGGTAGGGTCTCACTTTAGCCCAGGCTGACCTAGAATTCGCTATGTAGTCTCACAGTGGCCTCGAACTCACAGCCATCCTCCCACCTCGGCCTTTCGAGAGCTGAGATTAAAGGCGCGTGCCACCACCACGCCCAGCCAGTTTGTGTTATTAATACGGTAGTCCCTGCTTTATTTTTCGAGAGCTGCATCCCAAGATTCCCAGTGGATGTCTAAAACCACAGATAGTCCCAAACCTTATATATACTACAGTGTTTTTACCACCATGTGCATACCTGTGATAAAGTTTAATATGTTAATTTGGCATAGTAAAAAACAAGAGCTATAATAAAACAGAGCTATTATAGCCATGTACTACAACAAAAGTGTTCAAGATTGATCAGTTGTTTATTTCTAGAATTTACCACTTAATACTTTTGAGTAGTAGGCCGTGGGTAATTGAAACCAGAACTGAAGGGAAACTATTGTATTTTCACAATCAGCTGAGGCCAGCTCTTGGACATGATCTACTTGGCAAGGAACTGGCTTTCTGGTCCTTCGTTGGCCTCTTGAACCAGATCCCCTCTTGGGTCACCATGTTTTGGCCCTTGGTTTGGCTGTAAGCACAAGCTCCTTAGGGAGAGGGAGTGAGTGCTTTTTAATGAGACACATTTCACCCCTGCTGTGTCCTGCTGGCTGGTGTAAACAGGAATTATCTGTCGCCTATTGATTTGCCACAGAGAAATCCTCATGAGCGTAGCGGGTACTGCTGTTCCACTCAGCCAGAAATAATTGCAAGAGTAAATACAAGAGTCCTTTTGTAAGGATCGCTCCTAGATTGTGTGCTACTCTACGCTTTCCGTGGGAGCCCTTCCTGGGGTTGGATTTTTATTACTGAATGCCAAGTCTTGTAGCCTCGGGTGTCATGCCATGGGAGGGACAACCCCCCCCCCCATCCCACACAGTGACGACCCGGGCAAGTCAATATAAGGCCTGTCCCCCTTTTCCTCTCCCAGTCTTCTAGGCTCCATGTTTCCCATGCCCCGAGTAATCTATGCTATGGCTGAAGATGGACTGCTATTTAAGTTTCTGGCTAAAATCAATGACAGGACCAAAACACCAGTAATTGCCACACTAACCTCAGGTGCCATTGCTGGTAAGTATTTGACTTTTGACTTCTATTTCCCATGCCAATATTTGAACCAATATATCTTCATGTACATTTGGAACTGGGTTCATGGAGAGATAACTACACTTTTTGACCAAAGATAGAGAGGCTAGATTTATAGAGAATGAGGTGGGATTCTCAAAGTTTGAACACTTATTATCCTCTCTATGGACATAGTGCACGTGTGCACTCTCTCTCTCTCTCTCTCTCCTCAAAGCCCTCTATCTTCCCTGCCTTTTGAATGTTTCCCTGAGTAGAATTTGACAGGCTGATTGACTTCTTGCATAATAGAAGCCAACTGAACATTTTATTTATTCATTCATTTATTTATTTAGGGAAAGAGAAAGAGAAGAATGGGCAAGTGGCAGGGCCTCCAACCACTGCAAATGAGCTCCAGATGCATATGCCACCTTGTGCATCTGGCTCTATGTGGGTACTGGACAATTGAACCCAGGTCCTTGGGAATTGAACCCAGGTCCTTACGCCCTGTAGGCAAGTGCCTTAACTGCTTGTTGACCACTGAGCAATCTCTCCAGCGCAACTGAACTTTTGGTGAGCACCAGGAAGTCCAGTGTCCATGTATGTTTATTCTGAAAATCACTTTCCCTAACCGTCAGTGTTTTACAAAAGGAATCAACTCTCTTGTAGGAACATGGGGGACCTGGCTGCTCCAGCCATCTGCTCCAAAGTTTGAGTTATGGTAGACTCCAGGGAGGATTCTTAGGCCCTCGGGTTCCTCCCTGAGAGGACTGCTGTAGATGAAGTCGGTGGAGTAGGAAACCCTCTGAGCTGGGTGATGAAGGAGAGCGGACCTGGGAGGAAGCTTGTCTGCACGCTGCTCTGTGCATGCAGTCTGTTCTGTGGTTTCCTCCATTTGTGATTGATACTGGAGCACACTGCACTGCCAGATGGAGGCCTAGAGGCCCAGGGAGGGACAAAACCCTGTGGGCACAGGCTGCTTCCGGTTCCTGGTTTGTGTTCATATCACAATGACTAAAATATTTACTAGTGTTATCAATATTTATGTCTTACTAAAGCATGCTAGGTTTTTTTTTTTGTTTTACTTTAAAAAATTTTTTATTTTATTAAGAGAGATAGATATAGAGAGAAAGATATATACATAGAGAGAATGGGCACCCCAGGGCCTCCAGCCACTGCAAACAAACTCCAGATGTGTGTGCTACCTTGTTCCATCTGGCTTACATGGGTCATGGGGAATTGTACCTGGATCCTTTGGCTTTGCAGGCAAGTGCCTTAACCGCTCAGCCATCTCTCCAGCCCTAAAGCATGTTAGTTTTCTAGGTTGACATTATATATATATATATATTTAAAACCAATTTTTTAAATTACTCAACAAGGGCTAGAGAGGTGGCTTAGTGGTTAAGCGCTTGCCTGTGAAGCCTAAGGACCCTGGTTCGAGGCTCGATTCCCCAGGACCCACGTTAGCCAGATGCACAAGGGGGCACATGCATCTGGAGTTTGTTTGCAGTGGCTGGAAGCCCTGGCGCGCCCATTCTCTCTTTCTCTATCTGCCTCTTTCTCTCTCTGTATGTCACTCTCAAATAAATAAATAAAAATAACAAAAAAAAATTTTAAATTACTTAACAAGATGTTTTTGTGAAATTCTGTTCTACCAAAAGAAATCATAGTGGTCAGGTTTTGGGGCAACATGATACAATATGACCAGTATATTTAAATGATAAGGAATTTGGCACAGTAAAATTTCATGTGTAGGGCTGGAGAGATGGCTTAGCGGTTAAGGTGCATGCCTGAGAAGCCTAAGGACCCGGGTTCAATTCTCTAAAGCCGGGCGTGGTGGCGCACGCCTTTAATCCCAGCACTCGGGAGGCAGAGGTAGGAGGATCGCCGTGAGTTCGAGGCCACCCTGAGACTCCATAGTGAATTCCAGGTCAGCCTGGGCTAGAGTGAGACCCTACCTCGAAAAACCAAAAAAAAAAAAAAAATTTCATGTGTTTTTATATAATTTGATCACATTAAAAACTATTTAATCAGGGCTAGGGGGATTGCTCAATGGTTAAAGGTACACTTGCTTGCAAAGCCTGAAGGCCTAGGTTCTATTCCCTAGTACCCACATAAAGCTAGATGCACAGGTGGCACATGTGTCTGGAGTTTATGCCCATTCTCTCTCTGTGTCAGCTTGTAAATAAAAATATTTTTAAAAAACTACTTGATTATACAACTGGGCATAGTGGTGCACACCTTTAGTCCCAGCACTTGAGAGGCAGAGGTAGGAGGATTGCTGTGAGTTCAAGACCACCCTGAGACTACCAAGTGAATTCCAGGTCAGCGTGGGCTAGAGCAAGACCCTACTTTGAAAAACTACTTGATTATATTAAAGACTAACATTGAAGGTTATTCTATAATTGTCCAGTGACTATAAATTCCAGGCCACGCAGCAAGCCAAGGATTTGTTCTTCTCTCTGCCTTTGGCAAGTATGGCATTTGGGGCTCACCAGTCACTTCACTTCCAAGAAGTTTGTCTCTGGTTTCCTGATAAGCAGACAGGGAAGCACATGTGGCACAAGCAGTTGGGTGCTGTTCTCATTACCCAGGAGTTCTTCACTGCTCTTTAACCCTGTCATTTCTCCTCACTTTAAATTTGTTTGGCTTGCATTCAGCTAGTGGGGCATCAGAGCTATTTGTGGGAAACTAACGGTTTCATGTTTATGTTTTAACTTTTACTGATTTACATGTGATTTGAAAATATTCCAAAGTAGATCTTAATAGTTCTTTTTTTTTTTTTTTTTGCAATGGGAAAATCGGCACGTGCATTAACATGAATGGCCGCACAAAGGGGTTTTTAATTAAGAGTGCATTTATTGTTATTAATGACTTGTGTGGTGCTGAGGAGTGAACCTAGATCTTGCATAAACCAGGCAAGGGCTCTGCCACTTAAGACTGGAGATTGGATGATGGGAGATGGGCATGGTGACAGGGATGATATTTGGGAACAACTCTTTTAAATTTCTTCCATATAAAGTGGTTTCTTCCCTGTGTGAGGAGCAGCTGCCTTCCTTGTTTTCCTGTCAGGCTTCGGAGACCCTAGAGTTGTCAAGCAGCAGCGTGTCTGACGCTGCCTCCCCGTCACTGCGACCCACTGCTGACATGTGTGTTGGAACTGTCGTGGTCAACCCGATGCTGCTGGGACAAACATGCAGACATAGTTTATGGGAGGAAGGGAATGATTTCAGCTTACAAATCCAAAGGAAGTGCCATCACTGACAGAAGAAGCTAGCTCCCTTTCACAGATCCAAACAGAGAGAGAGAGAGAGAGACACCACCAGAGCTCTAACTGCTCTCCCCACACCTCTGGCTGAAATCAGGATCCACCCCCAAACACATCTTAGGGCCGGCTCCCAGAATCCACCCCTAGTGACACCTCTTCCAGCCTGGTAGCTAGAAACCCAAGCTACAAGCTTAATTTTAATAAAACCCCTGAGTCTATGGGGCCACATATTTATACTGTCACATTCAAACTACCACAGAGCAACACTCGAGGAGTCCAGGCACTGCGATAGGCCATGTTCAAGATTGAATACCTAGAACTTAGTGACAGGCACACTGTCATAATCAGTACTGGCTGGCTGGATAGCCTGGCTGTCTGTTTGTTTTGTTTTGTTTTTCAAGGTAGGGTCTCACTGTAGCCCAGGCTGACCTGGAATTCACTATGTAGTCTCAGGGTGGCCTCGAACTCACGGTGATCCTCCTACCTCTGCCTCCCGAGTGCTGGGATTAAAGGCTGTGCGCAACCATGTCTGGCCTCTGTCTGTCTATTTGTCAGCATTGATTGGAGGAAGTCATAGTAGACTCAGAGTCACAGGAGTCTAGTTTAGATCCTGGCTCTTCCATTCACTATCTGTGTAACCTTAGATGAGTCTCTAACCTGCAGTTTCCATCTGCAGTGTAGGGCTGGCTTGGGAAATGGTCATAAGAATGAAAAAGGGTGTGGGCCAAGGGATGGCTTAGCAGTTAAGGCATTTGCCTGCAAAGCAAAAGGACCCAGACCAAGACCCATATAAGCCAGATACACAAGGTGGTGCATGTGTCTGGAGTTCATTTAAGTGCTGAAGTCCCTGGCGCACCCATTCTCTCTCTCTCTCTCTCTCTCTCTCTCTCTCTCTCTCTCTATATATATATATATATATATATATATATATATATATATATACATGTATCTATATATATGTATATATATGTGTGTGTGTGTGAATGTATATATCTGCCTCTCTCTCTCAAATAAAAAACATTTTAAGAAAGAATAAAAAGAGCTGGGTGTGGTGGCACATGCCTTTAATCCCAGTACTCGGGAGGCAGAGGTAGAGGATCGCCATGAGTTCAAGGCCACCCTGAGACTCCATAGTGAATTCCAGGTCAGCCTGAGCTACAGCGAGACCCTACCTTGAAAGGCAAAAAAAAAAAAAAAAAAAAAAAAAAAAAAAAAAAAAAAAAGCCAAAATAAAATAAAAAGAGTGAAAGTACTTTTATGATATGTTTATGATTTTTAATTATTACCATTGTTTTTTGAGGAGCATGCGTTTTTAATTGGAGCTTATCTTCCTACCCTTGAGCAATTTGCCAGGGATGGGTTATAGATGGGCAGTGGCTATGGTGTGACCAGAAGGTCATCATGGGTCCTGATGTCCATCTCTTTCCTAGCTGTGATGGCCTTCCTCTTTGACCTGAAGGACCTGGTGGACCTCATGTCCATTGGCAC
This sequence comes from Dipus sagitta, assembly GCA_036346955.1. Lineage (NCBI taxonomy): Eukaryota > Metazoa > Chordata > Mammalia > Rodentia > Dipodidae > Dipus > Dipus sagitta. The sequence goes on along the minus strand of CM070775.1, from coordinate 11,503,963 downwards.
TCTCCTGGCTTACTCTTTGGTGGCTGCCTGTGTGCTGGTCTTACGGTATGTATGACTTTTCCACAACAAATACAGGTGCCTCGTTGTGGTTGTTCAACAGTCCTAATGAATGCTCTGTATGTAACTTGTAGGTTGTGTCAGCTCCAGTGGAGACTGTTGAGGAGAGGGCGCGATGGGGTGGAGAGCCTATTGGATCCTTGGGAAGAGTCCACCTGTCGTGTCCATTGGTTTTCTGGCTAGATGTTTAGAGGGTAAAGACGGGTTCTCAGCACCAGTTTTGGATCTGGTTCTGGGATCTGAATTTTTGAAGTCTGAGGATAATGCTTTCAGCTGGCCCACGTTGTTGGAATAAAGGACCACTGGGGGCTGTCCCTAGGGGTCACTGAGAGAATCTAAGGCCTGTGACACTAGGTGAATACAATGCTCCCATAGTTTACTTGCAGCATGGCTATGGAGCGACCATCATGGCATGGTGTGACGTAGCCTAGGCATCCCTGGGCTCCAGTTTTGCTTGGCTATGGAGAGATGAGGCTGTGATGTAGGGTTGGCCTGAGATGGCATTCCTCACAAGATTGTGTGTGTGCGCATGGCCACTCTAATGTTTGTCCCACAGCAAATGCCTCCTTTCTTCATTCCAGGTGTTTATACTTTAGAAGGCCAGTGGCCCAGAAACTATTTTACATATAATCTGGGCTGAGCCCCAGTAATGGCTTTGTAGAATTGGCTCCAAGTAGTTTGTGGACCCCTGTTCCTTCCCAGGGACTCAACACTAGAATGTTCTCTGAGATCCTCCTGTTTTTGTAATTGTCCAAGTCATGTTGCACAAATGAATCAGTGCATAAATGGTTAACCACCTTCATACTCCCTCTTCTCACGCTGAGAGCGGATTATATGCAAAACAATTTTTAAAGCACTGCTTTTCAAAGCTGAAGTGAAAATATGCACTGTGTTTGTTTTGAGTGAGAGATCAGGGGTTTCTCTCGCAGGTAGCTTGTGTCCTGGAAACATGCCACAGGCTCAGCTCTTTAGCCAGCTCAGTAGTTACTTACTCTAAAGCGCTTGGAGATTCAGAACACATTCATCCTATTAGGTCATGCAAACAGAATTTCTGGAGTCCGTCAGCCCACAGATGCTATTCCCTGGCTCTCTGCGGCAGATGGAATCCTTGTGTTAGTGCTTTCTGTCCTGACCACGAGTTCCCTACCGACCATGGCTCCATATGGTTCCGTGGGTAGTGGCCCAACAGCTTCACATCCAAGGGCTGTTGCTACTTCGCTGAGCAAGAGAACCCCTCTTGGACATCTCACAGGAGTGCTTCCCAGCGGAGAATCCTGGTGTTCCTGCAGGGACGCCAAGCTTGGGGATCGGTTTGAAGTAGGAAGACGGACGTGGGTCTGCCCTCCTCTGTCACTGCGTTCTGACCACCTACTGCCCATTTTATGCCCCGTGTCGCCACGCAACTTACCTTTGAAAGCTTGTGGAGAACTTGAACGAGTCGCGCTCTTTGTTTCACATAACGAGAGCACTGTAGAGTGGTCATGTGTCCGGTGTGTCTTTCCAGGTACCAGCCAGAACAGCCCAACCTGGTATACCAGATGGCCAGAACCACGGATGAGCTAGATCAAGTGGACCACAACGAGCTGGTGAGCACCAGTGACTCCCAGACTGGCTTTTTACCAGAAGCAGAGAAGTTTTCTCTGAAAACCATACTCTCGCCCAAAAACATGGAGCCGTCCAAGTTCTCTGGGCTCATCGTGAACGTTTCAGTCAGCCTCCTAGGTAAGAGGGTGCCTTGTCCTGGTGAGGAGTTTGGGGTACTGCTTGTTGGCATCGTGCGCCTCCTTTTCCTGTCCATGGGGACGGGAGTGGGTGGGAAAAGTAAGATGAGTGTCTTCTTTGGGTGGCCTGCCGTGGCATCAGCTTGTCTGTGCTCACTGAAGTTGATGCCACGGGTCCAGAGCCACCCTCTGGTCGGGTTTTGGGATGATGGATATGGGAACCTTGCGCCCTCCTTTCTGTCACTCCTCAGCCTTTCTTATCATCACCATATGCATCGCGGCTGTGCTTGGAAGAGAGGCTCTGGCCAAAGGGGAGTTGTGGGCAGTGCTTGTGGTCGCTGGCTCGTCCCTCCTGTGCATGTTGATCACAGGCCTCATCTGGAGGCAGCCCGAGAGCAAGACCAAGCTGTCCTTTAAGGTGAGTCCTCAGCCTACAGGACTGTGGGGTGGGGGTGGGGGGGGCTCCTGCTGGGAGCTGGCACTGTGGGGGAGCAGCTAGCCAACAGGCCTCCGAAGGCGGGCCCCTGTGGGGTCACAGACATGGTTCTCCTCTTGGGAGCTGGCCCATGGGACTCCATCGTGAGTGGCCGGGACCCTCAGAACACAGAGGGTCCTGCTGAGTCAAGGCCTGGCCCTGGAAGCAGGATGCGCCCCCCCCCACCCCCCAGTCGTTCTGGCCCTCCGGTGGTGGCGTGCATGGCACCGTGCACACGTATGCCTGTGTGCCTTGCATGCCACGTTCAGGCTTTTGAGGTTATCAAGATGTCTGATTTTTTTTTTTTTTTGAAGAATAAACAAAGAAAATTCATCCTCAGAGATAAAACGGACATCCCTCTTGTAGTCCTTTCTCCAGGGAGAGAATAGCAAGTAATGTCTTGGAGCCAAACTCCCACCTATTAGGATTTTCTCGTGGGTGTGTATGTGTGCGGGGGGGTTGGGTTCCCCCCTTTTCCATCAGGTCTGATGCCACCTCATGCCTTTGCAGGTGCCTTTCCTGCCCATGCTGCCTGTCCTGAGCATCTTTGTGAACGTCTATCTCATGATGCAGCTGGATCAGGGCACGTGGATCCGGTTTGCCGTGTGGATGCTCATAGGTACATGAGGGCGTGGGCTTTGGGCTTTGCTGTGGCGAACGCATTCCGTATCCCAGCTTCCCCTGGGACTTCGTGGGCACGGCTGCTCATTGGTCCCCCTTGTCCTTGTCTGGGTAGTGAATGACCCCGTGTAAGAACCTCCTCGTTCCATGTCACGTAATACAAGGAGAAGCAAGCAACCAGTAGCTTTCTTTAAAACAATTCTGGATTCCCAGTAAATTGGGGAGGGGAGGAGCCCTCCTTTCTCTTTATAAGTTTTTCACTGGATAGTGTATCACCCAAATTATACAGCCCACCATGTGGGAGCTTGACTTCGTAAGTATAAGGTAGGGATGTTATTAATAAAATACCAGTGCTAGGTGGGAAGTCTAGGCTGTGCCAAGCTTGGCCAGTGACTGGACTGTGGGGCCCAGAGATCTCCTGAGCTCATCTGCTAGTGGGAGAAAGGCTGGAAGGATAGCACTTGGGGGTGGTATCACCAGGGCAGGGGGCTCTTGATGGGACAGGTGCCACATGTAGGTTGAGCCTAGTCCAAGGCTGTCTGCTCAGGTGCTGGCCAGCCCTGTCTAAGGCTGACTGTTAGCCAATCTCTCTCTAGGCCTCTGAGCTGTGCTATGGAATCTTGAGCCTGTTCCTCTCAGTGTCTGGGTAATCCTGTTAATACTGGCTTTGAGCTTCACTGTCCTTAATGAATCTTTCAGCCCTGGGTCTCCCAAAGCTCTCTAAGTCCCAGAGATAGGTCCTCATTTTTTTTTTCTTCAAAGGCTAGAGAGCTGCTCACAACTCACTGTGACCATTTCCTGGTGGGTGTGGGGACGGCTCTCCTACCAACCCTGTAGAATGCCCTGGGCTCCGGAGCGTGAGGTCATTTCCTGGGCTCTGTGTGGCTGAGTCCTTCTTGCAGGACCATGCTCCTCTGTAGATCATGCAAGGTGGCCCTGGCCGTGTGCTGGTGGGTTCTAAGCACAGGTTCCAGGCTTCACCGTGGACCAGGGGAGTCCTGTGTGCTAGGCCAACGCTGCGTGTTCTGCGTTACGCATGTTCCCAAGTATGGAGCGACTCCTGCACTATTTTTACTTATTCAGAGGAGGACAGGACAGAGTGGAAGGCCCGTCTAGGCACAGTGCCTGCTGGAAATCCCACCTGGGTTAGGAGCAGTATCACTCTGATAGTCTCAGGCTGCCCAGGGATGAATAACAGCCCGTGTCCTCTGTGGCCCTCCACCTAGCTGCTGAAAGGGACCACAGGGCAAGACTGCCCAGGACGCGGATAGCTTTGCATAGGTAGAAAGCAGCACTGTGACCTTGGCTGACCTCATTTGAAAAGCTGTTGCCTCTCCAGTTCTAGAAGTCTCCCCCAAGCAGCCTGCGCTGGCCCTGTTTATACCTCCGTACTCTCCTCTGTTCTCAGGTTTCTTAATCTACTTTGGCTACGGGCTGTGGCACAGTGAGGAGGCCCAGGCAAGGACTCCTGACAGCAACTTGGACCAGTGCAAATGACGTGCAGCCCCACACACCGGAGGTGACAGCAGCTGAGGGATGGCCACAGAGGCCCTGTGGTTCCCCTTCACTCTCCACCCACGCGGCGGGAACCACCTACATCCCCCAAGTGCTGCCAAAGGTGCAGTGAGTTGAACTACAACTTCAACCACAGCCGACTGATGTGGCCTGGCCCAACTCAGCCCTACAGCCAGCTTACAGGTCCTGGTCACCTCTGGACAACTCCCTAGCCTGGGCCGTTTGGTCGTGGCTAGCCGCGTGTCTCCTCACTTCCCAGTTGAACAAAGAAAGCGGCTTCTCTCCCGGCCAGCTGGGCTCCTTGCAGCAGCTGCTGCCCCCCACCCCGGCACAAGGGAGGCCTCTTTCTCTCCTTACTTGCAAAGCAGGCCTTCCACCCTGGGGCCACTCTAGTATTGCATAAGTACGCACCCCAGGCCATTAGTAGCCACCTCCCTACCAGCCCAAGACGGGTGACCCACCAGTGCAACAAGCACCGCAAAATATCATGACCCCAACAATGTTACCCAAGAGCCAAGCAATCACAGGTTGCCTAAAGTGTAAGAACTGGTGGTCCTTGGCCTCCCAACTCCTGCCCTCAAGCGCTGCTTCCCGACTGGGCTGTTAGGACTGGGCCTCGGTCAGTTGGCACGCTTCGCCCAGCCTCTGGCGCTGATGGACAGCCCCCAGCACAGTGGAGCGTACAGAGGGTGACAAAGGTCCGCTAGTTCACACGAAGATATCCAGGTGAGGGTGGCTGCTCACAGGTGGGCATAGGGGCCCATCCCCTCCAGCCCCGGATCAGTTCCTGCTGCTGCTGGCATCTGTCCTTGCTGGCCTGGTGTCCTGAGTAACTGGAACATGAGACTGTATTAGTAGGACTGACCTTACAGTGTCAGTGTTTCGAAGTCTCTTTGCTGTGGGTCTTTGCCATTCACTAAGTGTTACCCTGGGCTGTGTGTGCCTCAGAATCTTGGGTCTCCTAAGGTTCTCAAGACAGCTGGCAAGGTCAGTGTGGTCACAACGCTTCTGGTCTCCCCCCCCCCCCCCCCGATGTGGCCTCTTATATGTAACCAGTGCTGTGGAGTCCTCCCATGAGCTGCTGTGAATCACTCCACCAAATGAAGTTGGGGCGTAACATTCCCTTGGGAAATAGCCAAGGAACTGCCACCCGCCAGCAGCCGCTCATTGGGGCGTGTTCTCGACGCCGCCACCTCATGTCCCTCCAAGACAGAGAGCTGCCCGTAGGTGCAGCCGAGGCTCCCATTGACCCTCTGTGGCTCCTTGTGTCTCCCCCCCCCCCCCCCGAGCTTCCTCCCTTCCCAGCTCCCTCTCAGCTCGGGGTGGGGCCTGGGGCCGGCAAGCCATGGTATTGGGGTTTGGGGGAGGTCAACAGTTAGATGAGATGTAAACTCTGCTTTTGAAGCTAGTTTCCCAGTTCTTCCCTTGTCTGGCTCTTGACACGAATGTACTAGAAACAGGCCTCATAAATTAATGGCTTTTTTTTTTCTTCCCTGCTCTAGAATGTTCTAGAGGAGTTAGTGAAATTTGCTTAGGACACACAGAGCCCTGGGTTACAGCTCCCTCCCACCCCACCCCCAGCACCACGAAAAAAAATAAGAGAATTTAGAGAAACAGCCTGTAGGCTGAACCAGCCAGTGGACGTCAGCGGGGTGGCCAAGGGGCAGGCCTTTGTGCCAGGCCGGACACCTTACTGGACACATTCCAAAGATCATCTGAGAGTATTCCAGAGAGAGCATTTTAAGATCCCAAAGGTTGGGTTTCCAAAGAAAGGTATTTAAATATGTAGATTGGTGCTGTAAAAATATTTTGATAATTACTAACTTATTTTGTTGGTGTTTTGGTTGTCCTGGTGTCTTCTTAGGACCTGTTAAGTGTTTGTTCGTTATTTTTCTCCCTGTTGTTTTTGATATAGGCAAAGATAACTTGAGGGAGAGAGAGAGACTCCCATGAGGGGGAGAGGGGTGTTTTTTATTTGTTGTTGTTTGTTTGTTTAGTTTCTGTGTTGTTTTTTTTTTTTTTTCTTTTTCTTTTCTCTGAGACATAGTCTCACTCTGCAGCTCCGGCTGGCCTGGAACAATTATTGTAACCCTGGCTGGCCTCAAATTCGTGGCAGTATACTCCTGCCTCATCCTCCTGAGTGCTAAGATTACAGGCATGAGCCACCATGCCTGGCTGGACTTTAATTTCTTTCTAGCTGAAGTCTTTTTGTGTAAGACAGTACCCAACAGTGTGTTTACAGTTGACATTTCAGCTAGCAGCCCATGTTCCACGCAGTGGGAAGGTGTGTTTGCGGTTCGATCTCCGTCCCGAGGACCTGCTGATAGTTGTGTTTCTGCCCTCCTGTCTTCATTTAGGCACAGCGATGAGGTGGGGAGTAGCGCCCAGCACCCTCCCTTGTTGGGAGAAATTAAAGGACACCCAAGGTGACTTGCATGGTCAGTTCACTGGTCACTGTGGACTTTTACTGAGAGTGGAATAGTGTGTAGAATTGTCAGGGGTCTTTCCTTATATGTACGGGAATAATAACATGTACTGGTGCTTTGGGTGAGCCTCCCACCAGCCACAAAAAAAAAAAACAAAAAAACCACAAAACTCCAATACACTCACACCTGAAGCCTATTGCCCAACGAAGAATATCTTTCTCAGTTTTAAGACTTGGCCAATATTGTCTGTGAACACAGATTCTAAAAACATACTCCTCACAGTAACGCCGTGCCTTGTTTAGTTTGTCTCCAGCTCCATGCATACATGCCCTTCCTGTCTCCGGGCCTAAATTCATGAAGCCCACACAATGGGCAGGAGCTGCGCTCAGGAGTGGGGTGCAAGATGTCTTCACCTCCCAGTAGGTGGTCCTGCTGAGTTGGGGGGGGGGTGTGTGGAGAGAGACACGGGGCCCCTGTGTGCACACCCAACGCACACACCACCCCTACCTCCATCCCGCCGCCAGGCTTCGTGGGTCGCGTTCATTTTGCAAACCAGGCAGCTTCTGAGAGATTGCTGCGCCTCTCCCGTGTCAGGCTGCTCCCATCTTCCCCCACTGTGGGCGACAGTCTCTCCGCCCTTTTCCCCACGGGGCCTTTGGGTTCCATGTGCTGATGTGGTTTGAATACTCCCTGCTGCCACCCTGCAGGGTCATGGAACACCAGGCACCTCCACCCACCCCTAGTGGCCAGGGACCTGGCCCCACACCTCCCTGATGCAAGGCAGGCGATCTGAATCGGCCAGTATTCAAAACGCCCACCTCATGTGGGTGATGGAGCTGGGAGACAGCCGTGGTGAGGACTGGGTTCCTTAGGTGAGTGTGGACACGTCTACCTAGGCCCACCCCAGACTTATAGGGCAAGTCATAGGCACCGCCAGCCTGCACGGCTTGGTGTGTTAAAATCATGCCTAGCTTCTACCAGGGCCCATCGTTACCGTCTTGAATGTCCCGTGTCCCCTCAGACACCTCATTTTAACAAAAGTCACTGTTCCTGTTAATATCCAAGAGCTGGGACCAGGAAGACAGAATGAGGCGCCAGCGTGCCTATCCGCAGGGGCGATGGTGGCGAGGGCTGTCCACGCCCACACTCCCGTGGGTCCCTGGAAGGAGAGAGTTGCTGCACACAGTATGCGTGACACTTGCACATGGAACTGTTACAGAGTTCAAGTTCGGACAGACTCAATATGTTATGAACAGTTCATTTTGTGTAGTTTCAAGTCTGCCTTATCGTAATAAGAGGATTCTATGCCAGGCTCCTAAGGAGTGAGACATAGACATTTTTTCAGGCTTGTTTTTTTTTGGGGGGGGGGTCATGACATTCTTTTGACACAGTGGTGCAAGATGCTACACTCCCTACGCCTTTGTGGTTACGATACCAGATGGGTTTTCAAGGCTTTTATCTTCATTATTCTAATGCAATCTTTCTGTGCTCAGTGCTCCATTGAGCTGTAAGGCTCCTGGGGAAGAGCTCTGGGCATGGTGACCAAGGAGCCCCCCTCCGTCACCCTATTCATGTGTTGTGCTGCTGGCTACAAGTCTCCGTGAGCTGAAAGACCTTGTCCAACCAGGTGTTCTCAGGACATTGGTATTTCCAGAAGGGCCAGGAAGCAGGGCGAGCCTAGGAAGACGCGTTCAGACTGTTAATTTATTAACAAGGGATATGGTTTTGTGTTCCTTGATGAACCTTTCTTTTTGAGTTTGGGATTTATTTTCCCATTTGAGAAGTTATAATATATATTTAAGATGTTTCCTGCTTCATTTGTGCCTTTCAACTGCAATGGGTTTAAGGATCACCAAGGGTCATGATGCCGATGAGGGTTGGTTTATTGTCAAACCTGATAGCTGTGGTTTCTCCAGGACAATTCTTCTTCTACTGAACACGGAGCCATTCTTAATTAAAAGAGTCGTGTTTTTTTTAATTATGTAAATTGTATGATATTTTTCGCTTGTTTGATGTTCTATTTTTCTAATAGTTTTCTGATCGTTTCTTAAAATGGTGATATATTAGATTAAGACTGACGCTAATTGCAAATCAGGTGGGTCTCTCCTGGACTCCTGTTTTGTTTGGTTTATCCTATTTTCCTTTGATTATTTAATGACAAGTGTAGGTGTTGTCTGTCACTTTTAAAAGAACATGTCAAACTGCTGTTTCCCCTTGTTGCTGACCACACTGTATGCTGACAACATCCTGCCAAATGCCGTGTTGTAAAATCAAACTATTTTGTGGTACATTATCTCATGCTTCTGCGAATTCTAATAAACCCTGCCTCTGGCTTCCATGTGCACCCTGTGATCTCATGAATTCTTGCAGCTTCTGGGCCAGGACCCAAATGTTCCCCCAATATAGAAGGTTCAAGGTCATACTTGGCCCCTCCGACATCTTCCCGCTGTTTGTCACGGCCATGGCCTCGTTTTCTCCACGGCCATTTGGGGAAAACCCGCTTGCTCAGGTCCACATTTCCGACCCTGGCTGCTGCTCCTTCCCACCTCTCACCCCTGTCTGGATTTTCCTGGGTTTAGGACTGCAGAATTCACTAGCCACTGGACATATGCTAGAGGACACGTCTCAGCAAACCCCCCCCCAGTCCACTGACACTTTTGGCTTGTACTGGCCGCCACACACAGTCTTGGGAGCAGGGTTCATGCTGACAGAGAGACTGGTGGAGGAAGCAGTTTTTCTGAGTGATTGACACCTCATTCCTCAGCTCCATGGAAGGGGAGCATTTTCTATAGCACAAGGGGTAAATTCAGCCCAATGGGCCTTCCAGACTCCGGTACTAGGAATAAGGCTGCGAGATAAGCTTTTGCTCAGCTGATGGATGCATATAGTGGTCTACCAGATATTCCCCAGGTTACCCAGAGAAGAGTGGGGACCGCCCTCTTCCTGACTCCTGGCCTGTTCCCCTGAGCTTGGGCGATATGAAAACCAGGCTGTGCAGTGATGGGGAACACAGTGCCCTTTCAGCCCCTGGTGCAATTGCTACTGGACGCAACTTAGAAAGGAGCAAGAAACCATCGAACCCTAATCTCACAAAATAGGTTAGCTTCTCAAAGCCACCCAGTGCGAGTCCCGGAACTGGAAAACCGGGGTACCTCTTGTACTGCATAGGAAGGCATCTTCTGGGCTCTGAAAGGGAATTGGGTCAAGTGTTTCCACAGCGCCACACCGCCATCTAGTGGCTACCATGGGGTGCTGTTCTGGCCTACTGAAGGTGACTGACAGTGTTTTCAGGGATTCCCGAAAATCCATTCCATTCCAGAGGCCCATGGGCAAACGTCCCCTCACCCAGTTTGGTTATGAAACACTTCTGGTGAATCATATCTTGCCTCTGATGGCTCAGAATGGCATTACTGAGGAACAGTATGGTACCCGGGGCATCTTACGATACCATAGCCCAGTGTGTTGGTCTGGTCTGGTCTTTCAAACCCATCACAGACCTGAGCAGAATATGGTATTGTAGGGGGAAAGATTGGAACCAACTGTAGGTAAGCTGTTAGCCCCTGTTCAAAGGGAACTATTTTTAGGTTTACTGAATGAACCCTGTGAACACTCCACGGTAAGACAAGGAGGGCCTTTGTTAATGAAAGGAACTGTCACCTCTGAGGCCAGCCCCAAATCCCAGTGGGCTGAGGGACTGAGTGGGGGAGCAGACAAGAGCTTTAAGATTCTACGGGGTGGAGAAGCAAAACAAGCACCCTCCCTTGTTTGCGTGGGCGCAGCTGGGTGGGGAGCTGCTGGGCGGCAGCGACTACGGCTGTGCAGCAGGGCTTCGGGCATCCATGGTGGGGGTGTGTGAGAGGAGGGAGATGGGGGCACTTGCCGGTGTTCGGAACTGCAGGACAAGGCCATTGTGCTTGGAGCTGGAAGTGCTCCCAGGGCAGGGAGCCAAGCCGAGCTAGCATCTCCGTGCTGAGGCGGAATGGAGAGTTCGCTCGGTGTTCAGAAACCCCGGGTGGCCTTTATTGGCTTGTTTTTTAAGAGGTCTGGGGCTCTAGGAGGTTTGAGAGAGGCTCGCTGGCTTTAGAAAATGAAACATCATTTAAGTGAACAAATTCTCCTGTGTTCATGGAAGAATGGTTTGCCAGTCTTTAGTGGTGGAGGGTGTGTGTGTGTGTGTGTGCGTGTGTGTGTCATTTTACGCAGACGCTGCAGTGGACAGCCCTCCTCGCGTGCTCATCGCTGTGGATGCAAGCACAGGGCGCGACCTGGAGTCGTGTTCATAATGCCTTGCACTGAGGCAGCACCAGCTTTGAGAAGGACCTTCAACTCTACCGTCTGTTGCCTAGATCCCTACCAGAGAGGATCAAGCGTCCCACACAGATGAATCAGGCTCTCCAAGCCATTGAGTTTCCAGGTTTCTCTTGCTTGCTGTGGGTCAGCTGTGTGTGTGTGTGAGAGAGAGAGAGAGAGAGAGAGAGAGAGAGAGAGAGAGAGAGAATGAATGGGCATGCCAGGAACATCACCATCCAACTTCTTTTTAAGTCACTGCTGCTCCTTACCACACAAAGGCAGGGAAAGTGCTTACTATAAAGCATTCAAGACCCCCCAGAAGGAACTTACAGGTTGGGAAATGTTGATAAAAACGTGCGTTAATCAGCGAGCGCCCATCAATAATCTGGGGAGCACGGATGATCTATAGAAATGCCTGAACCTTCTTTGTGAAGGGACTCGACACACGCGTGCCCTCTCCACGGTGCTGTCATTCAGCTATTGTTCATGAGGACAGACAGACAGGTCCATCCCCACACCTTCCACAAAATGACCTCACCACAGGGAATGGAACTGGAAAACTTAGACGTGTCCCTTGTGACTCTAAGCAATGCCAGCTCCCCTGTGGGACACGCTGGGCCCTGGCTGGGTTGGCTAGACTAGCGTCCACCCCAAGTGAAGGTTGGAAGGGTGGGGAGTGGGCGCTTTCATGTTGAAAGGAGAGTGTACCCTGGGGTACTGCAGAGGATATCTCAGATTGACTGACTGCGGGCATCCTGTGTGCCCGCCCCTCCCCCACCTCTGCCCCCGTCAGTGTAGACGCCACTCTAGGAGGGCCCACGAGAGAAGAAACGAACACACATGCACAGAACTCAGCAACATGCACGTCTCTGCATCTGAATTTGAAATATTACTGTGAGGGTTTGGATCCTATCCTCTCTCCTCCAACCCCTGCAGCCCATCCCAGTGGGGCAGAGTAGAGCCACAGAACCCCGCCCCCTCCCCCGAGTCCAGGGCACGTTGAAGACCCCAGGCTGAAAGGACAGATGCAAAGATCTGGGGACCCGATGCGATTGAGTGGAGGGACAGAGCCAGACTCCTCGGCTGCTCTCCGCTGACTCCGGCACACATGAGGAGTCCTGTCTGCAAAACTCCTCATCCCCGCCTGGCATCCCAGCGCCAAAGGGCTAGGTCTTACATGGATATCACAGAACATCCCTCAAGTTCATTTTAATAGGCTTCAGAGTTCAACACAAGTATGTAATACAGAGACTGGAGGAGCCAGAAAAGACCCCTTGCAATCACTCCCCGAGAGCACCAGACCTCGCCCCCTCTTCCACCCAGTCCAGACATCTGCCAGGAACCTCCTTCCAGCCTTCCGGCAAGCAGGGCCAGGAGCAGGCCAGAGGACTCCGCGGACAGCTGATGGTGTTGGCCGGTCTCCTGGCAGCAGCGGGGAGGACGCAGCACCCCAGCCTGGGAGGTGGAAGGAGGCAGGTTTCCACGCTGAGGTCCGTATCTTAATGGTGTGGGGACGGCAGGAGGATGGGGGAGACACGGCAGCTATTAGCCACCTGTGCGTCAGAAGCTGTGGCAGCTCAGGTGAGGAGCCTTGCTTGATGGGTGTCCGTGAAAGGAAAATGAAGCCAGGACCTTGGGGAGATTTTGTTCAAGTGTCCCAAGGTCTGGCTGGTTAGGACAAGGCTCTAGTCTACCTAATGAGGGTTCACAGATCTATCATCGCTACAACTTGGACCGCAACAGCCTAACACACGTTCTAACATCACACACCGAAGACTGTATTGCTGTGCGCCGGCTGGCCTTCAGCAGGCGGGACCTAATTCAGAGCTAAGCTGCCACCAAACTCGTGTGTGCAAGTTGTGCCTGCTAAATGAATAAATAAAATGCGTGTTGAGTTGACCCGGCAATGATCTACTCTAACGGAATGCCCAACTCAATATCACAGTCTCATGCAGAGCCACAAAAGGAAAGAAAAAGACCTGTTTATTCAATGTGTATCTACTGTGTCAGTGCCAAGGATAGACAAGACCCCCCCGATGCCTGGCTGCAATAAGATATACTTGAAGCCCGGAAAAGCCTGACTTTCAGCCATGAGAGGGACGTGTGCCCCCCCTGTGGGCCACATAATGTGTGCCCTTTGGAAGCTGGCCCCCTGTCCACAGGCTGCTTCTTTCTGGTTCCATGGGTCTGCTCGTCTTGGACGTGCCCAGGCTTTGGACGATTTTGAGGGGCCTCGGAGAGAAAAGTGCAGGGTCTTTGTCACAGGAAACAAAGGCATCACGCCGTCACCACCGTATCGACTGTTAAAACTACTTCTCTTTTGTTTTAGCATGCTCCTAATCTTCCACAGCACGACACGAATATCTTTCACGGTCTAATTCTACCATTTCCGAGACAAGGGCCAGCCCAGCAGCTGGTGGCTGCTGGATGGCTATTTCGTGGGTCACCTCCTCTGTTTGGGAGAACCTTCTAGGCCTGTCAGGTACAACACCGGGTGGTCCTCCAGCAGCAATACAGCAACTGGGTTTCTGGGAGGTCGTGTCATGATCTGGTTTTTCTAGACTGGTCTCCCCCCAGATGGAGAGGTTGGTTTTCTGAAAGCCCCACCAGAACCCCCAAACCATCTCAATTATATGCAGTTAATGGGGTTTAAGTTATAGAACCAAAGTGGGGTAGCCTGTGAAATGCAGTGAGGGGAGGGTACGTTCTTACTCTACGCTGGTCAAACGTGGCCCGTATCGGCCATTTTCCTTCCTGAGGACAGGGCAGGAATGGTTTTGGCCATCTTTAAGGTCATCCTCATTCTTACTGTTTAAAAAAAAAGGTCACACTTCCTCCACGTTTTCCTGAGGATGCAATCAATAATAGCTTAAGGATTGGATTCCAAGATGCTGTTTAGGAAAAAAAAAAAAAAAAAAAAAAGCAAAACTGTGTTTACAACACGATAGATGAGTCACTATGGTGAGAAACATTGGCAAAACGGCTCAACCTCTCAGGGTTTCTCCCTGCTCCCCCTCAACCACTCAGGACAGGAGAATTCACCATTAAAACTTGTAAATGCAGACAGTAACCACTGGTCATGTCGTCTAAGACGCTAACAGCTCCACGGGCAAGTTACCGTTTACAGATCGCTGGTGTTTGTGTTAAGCATAGTACCACTCGGTGGCATTGAAAGGCGCTTCTATCTTTTTGTTTTTTGTTTTTTTTTTTTTCTTTTTCTGTTTTGGGTAGAAATATTCCTTGGGAAACTAGATAGAAATGCGTTTTCATTTCCCAATAATTCTTAGGCACAAGTTAGAAAAACCGCTGACCTTCACTAAAATATGTCAGCACATCGGGTTATAAAAAATGCAATTCGAATCCGCCACATGTGTCTAGACACCTTCTCTGAATATACACACATCCAGGTGCAGCACGAGGGGATTATTCCACGGATATTCAAAACTGAGCTACTTGGTAACTAACCTGTAATTCCGCAGTGTGAGTTCACCGCTCGGGAACAACTGGAGTTGTCTTTCTTTTGGCTCTGTGGTAAAACGTTTTTGCACATCAGACGCTACTGTTAACACCTTCCTAAGCGCCAAGACCGGGACAGTCTTACACGGGGCGGGGGCGGGGGGGTCAGAAGAGAACGCTGCCTAGGGTGCACTATGCAGTTACTGAGCATGCGCAGGGTGGCCACTGGCACCTGACCAGCATTCCCTCAGGAGGACAGGTGGTAAGGTGACGTCATCTGGGAGTGGTGCTGACTCTGGCTGGAGAGGAGGGTCCGGAGGAGGAGCCTCTGTAAACCGGGGACGTGGGGGAGAGTTTAATCGGGCTGGTTGGGTCCCCAGTTTGGAGCTTCCAGAGCAACTCTTCGTTGGTTCGACTCAACCTCTTCTTTTCCTGGGTCTCTTTCTCCACATATTCCTGGAGATTAGCATTCTCCTCTGACAGTTGCCTGCACGGGAGAGAATCGCCAGCAGTCAGTCAGGTGGCAGGCTCGCCCATGACACGGAACCTGAGAGCAGGCTGATGGCTACCAGGGGAGGGTGACACGACACGGAATCAGCTCACAGGCCTCTGCTGGGTCCGGGGAGGGGCCGGTTGTCCTTTACACCCAGCAAAGGCCAGAGGCCGGAGTGGAAAGGTAGGAAGTAGTCGGTGGATGTGCTGCTAGAGGCTCACAGGACCACTGAGCATTGCCATGGTGCGGGGCGGTGATGGCCACAGCTTTCCCACCGCCACGTGCTCCAGGAGCATGCCTGTGTGACCTAAGTCATCAGCTCTGCTGTAAAAGCTGGTCTGTGCCTCTAATCTACCCGCTGGACCACAAGCCCTGCGGGATAGGGCCACGCAACGTGGCACTCGGCACACAGTAGATATTTGGTTAATGTTTACTGATAAAGGCTGAATAAACAATCTGATAGCGCATGGTGGCGCACTGCCTTTAATCCCAGCATTCCAGAGGCAGAGGTAGGAGGATCGCCGTGAGTTCGAGGCCAGCCTGAGAGTACATAGTGAATTCCAGGTCAGCCTGGTCTAGAGTGAGACCCTACCTGGAAAAGCCAAAACCAAAACAAAACAACAGCAACAACAACAACAACAAAAATCCAACAATATCTACTTTTTGCGCTTTCTGTCTTAAAGGTTAAGTTGCTGGCTTTGTTGCATATTTTTAAAATATGCTTTATTTACTTATTTGAATATTTTTTGTTCATTTTTATTTATTTGAGAGTGAGAGAGAGAGAGAAAGAGGCTGATAGAGAGAGAGATAGAATGGGCGCACCAGGGCTTCCAGCCAGTGCAAAGGAACTCCAGACGCATGCGCCCCCTTGTGCATCTGGCTAACATGGGTCCTGGGGAATCAAGCCTCGAACCGGGGTCCTTAGGCTTCACAGGCAAGCGCTTGAACGCTAAACCGTCTCTCCAGCCCATTTTGTTGCATATTTTGAGAAAATGAAAGCATCTTTGAGGAATTAACACGAATTAATATGAACGCATTTTATAGCCGCATAGGCTGAGGTCCAGAAAAAGGCCAAAGCTTGTGTTTGCTCTCTCACGAGGGCCCCTTGCGGGTTCCTGGGGTTTAGTGACCCTCAAGCACATTCTCCACTCTCAGGTTTCATCTACAGAGAAGCATTAACAGCCCACCCAGCTCCCAGGCCCGGGGGCCCATGGGGCCAGGATGGTGTCGCCCCAGAACAACTCTCCTGGGCGCCTCTGGGGTGGGACCCAGTGGCAGAGGCAATGACTTTGTGTCGTGCATGCGTGCATGCAGGAGTACAAGAAACTGGGCCGGTGTGAGTGGTGGCGAGAGTGAGCAAATGCAGTCTGAGCGAGTGTACCGGCTTGCACGTTTAAGTACACGCGAGGATGAGTGCGAGCAAGTCGGTGCGTGCCTGTGGACCTGTGTGCACGCGCACAGGTGACAGACACAACACGGCTGCATTGAGGAGTCGGGTCCAGTAGAGTGGGCAGAAGCTCAGGCCTGGGTCTGACCACCTGAGAAAGCCAAACACCTTGCCGTCACCCCCTCTGTGCCGCAGCGGGGAAGGGGCCTCCACACCCCGCCTTGGAAGCAGAACTCCCAGTAGTAGGTTCTGCGGGGACAGGCTGGACCGAGATGAGAAAAGTAGGTTTCTGGAAGCCTGGGGGTGTCACCTAGCAGTGACTCTCGTTTGTCTGGGACACCCCACTGCTGATCCTCTCCAGGAAGAAATTTCTGCACCTGCAGCGGAGGCCCTACTGCAGCGATTACAGACCGCACTTACCTGTCCCGGGCTGTGGGGCCCGGATGCATGGCCAGCGTGTGCACTAAATGCTTGCAACAGTGTGTTTCTAGTCATGGAGAAGAAACCATGGCAGGAAGCCTCACAGTTCGGGTGTGTGTGTGTGACGGGGGGGGGGGGAGGCAGAATGAACACCGGGGTACACAGAAGCGCGAGCACAAAGCCATCCTGAGGGTGACACATAATTAGAATCCTGGCCTACCTACCTGGTGACAACCGTGTTCTGGTCAATCCTTGCTTTGAGGTCTTCATTCTGCTGCTGCAGAACCTGAATCTTTTCTTCCAGGATAATGTTCTTTTCCGCCTGTGAAGGGGATGGGAAAGAAGAGATTCTCAGCAAGGCCACACACAGGGCAGGCAGTGCCCTCATCTGCCCTTTGAAGGATGATCAAGAACAGCATTTTACAATCTGGGTGCGGTGGCGCACGCCTTTAATCCCAGCACTCGGGAGGCAGAGGTAGGAGGGTCGCCGTGAGTTTGAGGCCACCCTGAGACTACATAGTGAATTCCAGGTCAGCCTGGGCTACAGCGAGACCCTGTCTTGTAAAACAAAGAAACAACAACAACGAAAAAAGAACAGCATTTTGCGAAACTGTGGTTCCCAATGCACCTGTGCATTGTAAAAACAGGTTAGCGGGGCATGGTCAGCATTTGTTTTTAGATAAAATAAAACAGGAAAGAAAGTGCTAGTGTGTCTCATACGTAGTAAAAAAAAAATTACTCTGACATGCATTTTAGGAATACTTGTATTTTGTATATGTCGTATGTATATGTGCTGGAGTTTGTGTAATTTTTTTTTGTTTAAGAGCAGGTGTTCGACACCACTGCTTCTGCAAGAGACAATTTGTAGACATCACCAGGACCTGGTTTCACCAAAGGGTCAACTGCAGAGCATCGGTACTCCTGGCCAGGCATGCACACGCCCTCTTATTCACACTCTTCTGAACTGACAGAGGGGTGGAGAGGCAAATAGTATTAGACACACCTTTTCCTTTTGAACCAGAAGCAAAACAGAGAAGCCTAGACATTTGGTACTCATGTCTGGTTTGCAAAATAGAGCAGCAAAGGTTTAGCTTAAAAAGACTAATGCCGCTGGGCGTGGTGGCGCACGCCTTTAATCCCAGCACTTGGGAGGCAGAGGTACGAGGGCTGTCGTGAGTTCAAGACCACCCAGAGACTACATAGTGAATGCCAAGTCAGCCTGGGCTAGAGTAAGACCCTACCTCAAAATAAATAAATAATAATAATAACAATAAATTCAAGATCAACCTGGGCTAGTGACCCTGCCTCAAAAAGAAAAAAAAAAATAACAAAAAAAAAGACTTATTCTCTGAAAGTAGGTTATAGAACACTTGAACAGTGGCAAAACATGATGTGTGTTTGTGCAAGAGACACACACATTAAGAAGCAGTTCTAAGGCTGGGTGTGGTGGTGCACACCTTTAATCCCAACACTCGGGAGGCTGGGGTAGAAGGATTGCCATGAGTTCAAAGTCATTCTGAGTTACTTACTTGAGTTCGAGGTCAGCCTTGAAGACAGTGAGATCCTACCTCATGTGCACACCCCCGCTACACACACACACACACAACACCACACATCCACCACACATCCACCCACACATCCACCACACAGACATACACACCCCACATCCACACATACACACACCCACATCCATCCACACACCCATACACTCATACCCACACACCCCACACACACATACACATACCCATATTCCTCCACCTGCCACACACACCTATACACACCCACAATAGCTCTGGGAAGTGTTAGGCAGTGGGAATATGGTACTTTTGTTTTCTTATTATCTTATAATTTCCTATAACACACATGTATGAAAATAATAGCAAAGTGAAAACATAAAATGTATGTTTGTGTGTGTATATACACACACACATACATACATACATACATACATGCATCTGATATAGGAGGTTTCCTCCTGAAGATTGGCTCTTGCAGAAGCAAGTGTCCAGTCCTCTCTGTGGCCACCCTTCCAGGGACACAAGCCTTTAGCTGGGCCTTGACCCTCTCAGAAGGGGTGAGGTGCTGAGCTCTGTCTCCCTAGGGCTAGTTCCCAGGAACCCAGCTGGAGAGCTGAGCTACAGTGTAAGAACAAGGTCTTTGTTATGAACTGAATGTCCTTGTCTCTCCAAAACAGGTTATGTTGAAATCTAACCCCCAAGGGCAGTGCCAGAAAATGGGGTCTTTGGGAGACAAGTAGGTCATGACAGTGGAATCCCTATGACTGGGATTAGTGACCTCATAAAAGGGATCCCAGAGATACCCTGGTTCCTTCTGCTGTGTGGATGATTTGAGCATTCAGGCGGGGTCCCCACATGACTCAGTGGTGGGCTCCCAGGGCTCAGCCACGCATTGGCTGAGCGGAACGTTGTACTTTCCTCAGGCCTGTATCTTGCCGTGGCCACGAGCCATGTGGCACAGCCATGTGCCCTGTGAGTGTGGGAGTTAAAGGACAAGGGCTTTGCTCAGAGCCTGGCCCTCAAAGTGACAAAATAAAAGAGGCCACCAAGATCCCTTCTCACGCACTGGAGAGATAGTGTAGCGGTTAAGGCGTTTGCAAAGGACCCAGCCAGCTTCAATTCCCCAGGGCCCACGTAAGCCCGATGCACAAGGTGACGCATGTGTCTGGAGTTTAGTTTGTCTGCAGTGGCTGGAGGCCCCGTTGCACCCATATTCTCTCTCTCTTTCCCAACCTCTTTTTTTTTTAAGATTCCTTAAGAGAAGTTATCATTTCTGTACACCTGGGAGCGTCAGGAAGGGCGGGAGGGGTGTGCCTCACGGAACACTGACAGGACAGTCACAGCGGTCACTCCCTCGAGCAAGTGACCAACTCACTAGCTTTTCGAGCTCGATGATCCTCTTTTCCTGCTGGTGGATTTGCTGGTTCTTCATCTCCAACACCTGCTGCAGACTCTTCATGTCTTCTTCCAGGTGCTGGTACGGGGCCAGCGCAATCTACAAGGGCAGAGAGCAACGCGGCGTTTGCCAGGGAGAACCCAGTGGGCTCCTATGCCAGTAACCCAGGTCAGCTTGACTCTGCCACAGCTCCCCAGAGACAGACCAGACTGCAAGGACCCTCCTTCAACCTCCATCTCTGGTTGTGGGAGAGGGAGCAGTAAAACAAAACAGAAATAACAGCACCTCCCGGGTCGGAAGAGCCAACCTAACACTGTCTCTGAATGTCCTGGATCCCTGGGGAGACCCCATACACGTCCCCCCCCCCCCCACCGTATATAGGAAAAGAACAACATTGCTTAAAAAACTGAAAAGTGAAGCCGGGTGTGGTGGTGAACACCTTTAATCCCAGCACTCAGGAGGCAGAGGTAGGAAGATTGCCAAGAGTTCGGGGCCACTCTGAGAATACAGAGTGAATTCCAGGTCAGCCTGAGCTAGAGTGAGACCCTACCTTGAAAGACAAAAAAAAAAAAAAAAAAAAAAAAGCCAAAAAATCATTTAAGAAAAAGAAATGTTAGAGTGGGGCTGGTGGATGTAACCATCAAAAAGGCAGAACATCAGTTACATTTGAATTTTAAATAAGCTTCAGCAAAAAAGTAAATACATAAATTTTTAGTGAGGCGTGGCAGCACCGGCCTGTAATTCTAGCTACACAGGATGCCAAGGCAGGAGGACTGAAAGTTCAAGGCCAGCCTGAGCAAGTTATCAGAATGACGTCTCAAAATATCTTAAAGTGGGACAGGAGAAGATGGCTTAGTGGTTAAGGCGTTTGCCTGCAAAGCCACAGGAGCCCAGTTCAATTCCTCAGGTCCCACCTAAGTCAGATGCACTAGGGGGTGCATGCATCTGGAGTTCGTTTGTAGTGGCTGGAGGCCCTGGCGTGCCCATTCTCTCTCTCTCTCTCTCTCTCTCTCTCTCTCAAATAAATGAATACAAAATTTTTAAATATGAAAATATCTTAAAGTAGAAAGAGGGACACTTCCTGGGCCAGCTTCTAGCCTAGACCAACTAGCTGTCTCCCTGGCTCACCTAAGCCAGAAGATGAAACCCACCCCAAGGTTACAAATTCGTGCATGCGAGGGGACAAGCTCTCGGGGCTGCCTGACCACTCACGAACCGCAGCCAGGGCTAAGACGAGGGCAGAACCCCCTGGACCCTACTCCCACATGGGCTCCACCCCTTTCTGCTCTCCACACAGAAGGAGCTCTTTGTATTTTCTTTTCCTTTCTCTTTAACTCTTTTTCAAAACTGTTTTTCTAAGCCCATCACGTGTGCTCTAAGGCCACGTGGGTATAATCATTTTTCTTCCCTTTGTTCCGTACTTCCCTCAATCGAATATAATAATTTAACAATTATCCTGCTCAGTTTGGTTTGCTCAATTCTTTGGTTAATTGCAAACATGAACCCAGGGTTTGGAGGTTCAAGGACTTTCCTGAATCCCTAACACCCCGTTTCAGCCCTATATCAGCCTCAAGCACAGCTAGGGACATGGGGTACAGCAGTGGAAATGGAGTGTGCGGAATGTGTATCATGGGCACCCAGAACCCTGTCTGGGGAGTTCTAAGGGATTCGGCAAGAATAGCTGCTCTGTCTCAGGGGAGAGGTTCTGACAGGCATTGCTTTAGCGTCCGGGTGGGGGGGGGGGTTGACCAGCTGTCCCTTCACAACAGGTCAGCGGGAGGCCGCCAAGACTGCCGAGGAAGCCAGGCCCGTGTGTGTGGCCCGGCACTAGGGACCTGGACAACGGTGACTACCTCCAGCTGCTCCTCTGTGTTTTTCCTCAGCGCCTCCTCGAAGCGCCGGGCTCGGTCCCGCAGAGACTGGCTCTGGAAGGTCAGTGTGTCCACTTGATCCTGCAAGTGATGACAGCAGATGTTCAGCATGGGCCACTATAGACGGACGCTGTGGTATAAGCAGCTGGGGTTGAGAGTGCTGGCTATCCAAGGGGGCTCAGGGGAGCCCCCCCCCATTTGCATGATGGAGGGAGATCCCATCGAACACCCCTGGCTGCCCTTTCTCAGTGTCTTGTCCAGAAGAGGCATAAAAACCATGGGCACAGATGGGTTCTTACTCTGGCACACTGAGCCACTTGATGTCTAACATTGATGCAGAAAACAGACAGAGGGTCTGGCTCAGGGGCATGTAGTCCTGCTTTTATTTATTTGTTTGTTTGTTTGTTTTGAGGTAAGGTT
This sequence comes from Dipus sagitta, assembly GCA_036346955.1. NCBI lineage: Eukaryota > Metazoa > Chordata > Mammalia > Rodentia > Dipodidae > Dipus > Dipus sagitta. Next base: position 11,481,898 of record CM070775.1, on the reverse strand, counting down.
TCGCTTTAGCCCAGGCTGACCTGGAATTCACTATGTAGTCTCAGGGTGGCCTCGAACTCACGGTGATCCTCCCACCTCTGCCTCCTGAGTGCTGTGACTAAAGGCGTGTGCCACCACGCCCGGCTAGCCTTGCTTTTAGAAGTGTCACACTCCATCTACCACTAAGAAGCATTATTGCCACTTGCAAATCCTCAGTTCCTCTTAGAACCCTTCTAGCATGTCCGCCAAAAACTCACCTGATCCAGCCACTGCCTGGCCTGCCAAACCTGCCTTCTTCATGTCCCTGGCATCTGTGGGCCACTCATCCCTGTATCCCCTGATCAGATCAGGCCCACCCACGGGCTCTGTCCTGGCCCAGCACCCCACGTGCTCTTTTGGCTGAGGGTCGCACTCAAGCTCCTCTTTCTAACACGCAAACCTGCACCCATTACCTCACCAGCCAACCCCTACCGCCTTCAGAGTGAAGTGGGCGCTCATTAATACGGCACCAAAGCTGGTCTGTGTTCTGCTATCTCACAGTCCAGTTCCCTTGTTGGTATAACCTTTCTCTACCAGACCCTTCTGACCGCAGGCCTGGGTGCCACAACCCTGCCACATGCTGCCACAAGACAGAAGCCACCTAGTCTTGCCCTCCATTTAGACTCTCTCCCCACTAGAGCAACAGCCCAGTACCAGTCGTGAGTTGGGCAGCTCTATGAGTATGTGGAGGGAACGAAGGTATGCCTGAGGCACAGATGCCCGTCCTCAGCTCCCAGGACAAATGCAGCTTCAGAGACGGTCCCCCTCCTACGTCCACCACGGCTCTCATCATCCCATCGGGGAGGCTGGCTTTGAACTCTCAATGCTGAGGGAGGACAGCCCCATTCCTTTCGTGGCTCATTCACACCTAGGATTCTACAGTCTTGTGCCAAAGGTTCCATTTCTGTCGTATTCCAGTAAGCACTTCTCTTAATATTCATACCCTTATATTAATGCTACTCTCACTTTGGGCAGAGGATCTTCTCTTTTCAGATGGCAGTGACCTTGGGACGACTCAGAAGGTATCATAGTGCTGGAAAGAAGTGACTGGAGTACTGAGTAACATCTCGATCACACTTTCCAAGGCTCAGGGTCTAATGCGGAAGAGGTGGCAGAAAGAATGTAAGAGCCAAAGGAAGGGTAGGACTCCTTACAACGTGCTCCCTCCAGACACAAAATGGCCTGGATATCCATGACCTCACAGTGCCTGACACTACCTACACAAGACCATCATAAGAGGAGGAAAAGATCATGACACCAAAATAAAAGAGAGACTGATTGAGAGGGGGAGGGGATATGATGGAGAATGGAAGTTCAAAGGGGAAAGTGGGGGGAGGGAGGGTATTACCATGGGATATTTTTTTATAATCATGGAAAACGTTAATAAAAATTGAGGAAAAAAAAAGAAAAAAAAACAAAGCAAAACATAGGGACTAGGGGCTCCCACAAACTTTTCCAGCCAGAGTCATAGCCTCAACCCAGTGATCACTGGGAGCAGGCTCCTTCTAAGTCCTGGAACTGCGCACTGTTGCCGTCATGGTACGGGGCTGGCCGCGCTCAAACCTCCTTGCGAAGCTCCTTTATTTTCTTTTCCTTCCAGTTACTTCCATTTCATTTTTAAGAAATAAAAGTCCCTGTGTGGTGCCATCAAGTGCAAATTCCGGCCCGCGCTAGGGCAATATAATCATCAGTGGGAGTCTGTGCGCCCGCGAACTGATGCGTGAAAACCGCCGGGCCCAGCACAGGCCGAGTGCACCTTCTAGAACGGACTATCAAAGTGTCTGGCTCTACAAGACTCCCACACCGAGCCTCGCGGGAGCCGTACAATTACGCGTTTCTTTAAAGCTTCTTCTCCACCATTAAAAAGCAAAACAACAACGAAATGTTAGGCAGTTATCACGCAGGGTAGAACTAATGAGCAGAACCATGATTTCTCTGCCTGCTCACCATGACTCTACACAGATTCGCAGGGGCACAATGGTCCTGCCGCAGTCAGACCAGATGGAGTGATTTTCATCATGGTCGGCTACTTTATGTCAGGCTAAGGGGACAAAGACCCAGCTGGTGGCCTGACCCAGCGTGAACCACTCGGAAGTGGACAAATGACATGTGAATCATAAACGTAGCAAGGCCTGTGGCTAGCGTACTAGAAACAGTTAAGCACTTAGCCCGCAGCAAAAGCCGGTGCTAGGTGGCTGTCATACATTACTTCCCTTAATCTCACACCTTGAGAAAGGGACTGTGATCACCCTGTTTCCCCGAGATTGTGTCACTGTCCAAGATCTCAAAGCCAGAGGACTGGGGAGAGCAGAGATTTAGACGCCAAGCTCAACCAACCTCTAACCACTAAGCTAGCTGTTTCTCCAGCTGCCAGTAGCCTAAGGAAATTGGCCTGAGCAACTTCACCCTCCTCACAAGTAATCTCCAGCTCAAACAGATGACTTTTTAAAATTATTTTTATTTATTTATTTATTGGAGAGAGTGAGAAAGAGATTGGCAGAGAGAGAGAGAGAGAGTGACAGAGAGACAGAGTCAGAGAGAATGGTCATGCCAGGGCCTCCAGCCACTGCAAACAAAACTCCAGACGCGTGTGCTACCTTTTGCATCAGGCTTACATGGATCCTAGGGACTCAAAACTGGGTCCTTTGGCTTTGCAGGCAAGCGCCTTAGCCACTAAGTCATCTCTCCAGGCCAGATTCTTTGTTTTTAATATTTTATTTTCAAGGAGAGAGAGAGAGAGAATGGGTGTGCCAGGGCTTCTTGCTATTGCAAATGAATTCCAGATGTATGCATCACTTTGTGCATCGAGCTTTATATATGGGCACTGGGGAATTGAACCAGGGCTGTCAAGCTTTGCCAGCAAGTGACTTTGCCCACTGAGCCATCTCTCCAGATTCTTCTGGGTGGAGAGTCAAAGCTCAAATAGGCAGAATGGCGTGACTATTGTGTGTTAGTGGTAGAGTGAAGACTCAGTGAGGGAACAAAACTCCAAGCTGCACCCCAGGCTGTAATATATTATCTGAACAATACATTCCTCACTATGACTCTGAATTCTTTCCAGGTGGGGAAGGTATTGTATGATGCATATTGACAGAGGAAATTATCAAAGAGGCAAGATTCCAGGATTCTATTTTTTTAATTATTTATTTGAGAGAGAGAGAGAATGGGAGCACCAGGACCTCTAGCCACTGCAAACAAACTCCAGACACATGCGCCACTTTGTGCATCTGGCTTATGTGGGTCCTGGGGAATCGAACCTGGGTCCTTTGGCTCTGCAGGCAAGTACCTTAACCACTAAGCCCTTTTGTTGTTTCTTTTCTTTTTTTTTTAAATTTTATTTATTTATTTGAGAGCTACAGACAGAGAGAGAAAGAGAGACAAAGAGAATGGGCATGCCAGGGCTTCCAGCCACTGCAAACGAACTCCAGACTTGTGTGCCCCCCTTGTGCATCTGGCTAACGTGGGTCCTGGGGAATGGAGCCTGGAACCGGGGTCCTTAGGCTTCACAGGCAAGCGCTTAACTGCTAAGCCATCTCTCCAGCCCCTGTTGTTTCTTTATATGGGTTTCTTAGTTTTCAATGGATGAGTATGGCAGTTGTTCACTTGACTTATGACTAAGTATTTTGTGAGATTGTAAATGGGTTTCTCATTTCATTTTTGGATGTTTTCACTAATCACACATGGAAATACAATTGACCAACTGATTGATTTTTCAGCATTGAGGATCCACACACAGTAGGTATGGGATAAACGTTTGGGAGTAGGAGTAATGCTGAAGAAAAGGAAGGAAAACTAACCTGTAATGACAGCCGCAGTTTCTCAAAATTTTCTTCCAATTCTTTCTTTTCAAGTTCATGGGTAGATATCAGTTCTGAAGAGAAGATATCAAATTGTTAAGTCAGTCTTTTAAAAAGGATAAAATAAGACTTTTATTTTTTTCTTTTGGTTTTTCGACGGTACAGTCTTGCTCTAGCCCAAGCTGACCTGGAATTCACCATGTAGTCTCAGGGTGGCCTCGAACTCACGGCGATCCTCCTACCTCTGCCTCCCGAGTGCTGGGATTAAAGGCGTGCGCCACCACGCCCGGCAGAACAAGACTTTTATCAGATGAGGAGTGAATAAATAAATGGCTGCTGGCAACAGCAGATTCAAGGTTAAAAAAGGTTTTCTTCCTCTGGTTTGAAATTGAATGTGATGGTCAGACGGTCGTTTGTGAAGAGAGAAGGAAGAAAGAAAAGAGGAGGAGAAGCAAACAGTGCATGTGCGCATGCACGTGCGCGCGCGCGCGCGCACACACACACACACACACGCACACACTTCCTCACCCTGGCTAACCTGACCAAGTAAGATCCTTTGTGCGTAGTACCAAAGGATCCTCCCACCTTTCCTAATGGTAGAACAGCCTGGGATTAATGTCCCCCCTTTCCTTCCATCCCAGAACTTTGCTGCCACCCTCGGCGATCTATCCAAGGACAGAGCAGACATAGCAATCTGGAGGGGACACCGGCGTGCGGGAGGAGACCAGCACATCTCCGTGGTCCCGGGGCCACGCCATCAAGACACAGATTCCTAGGATTTGCTTGCACGAAGAGCCGATGTGAAGCCACTCAGACAGAAGGCAGGACTAATTGCACTGGCCCTTCTCTGAGGGTTTGGAATGATTCTGTTCTGAGGGGGGAAAAAAAATCACTATCCAAGCAGTAATTTTGCAAGTTGGGCGGAGAAGCAAATGCTACGTACTCAGCAAGTGGGATCCGTTTCCCTGCAGATGGGAAATTATTAATTAGCCAGGTGAGGCCCATCTCACTCTGGCTGCTCCAGCAACTCATTTTCACGTTGTAGCTCGAGGGAGGGAAGGTCTCGTTAATCAACCCACATCCCAGGCTCGGAACAGGAGAGTCAGGAGACCAACACTTAGACCCGTGTGGCGGACATGAGCTGAAAATAGATAAACTTTGTCGTTTCCATTGACCCAAATTTTAAAACTAATGGTGGTAAGGGTGGCTAAGAAATTTAGTTGTCATAACTGAAATTTACATTTGAGTTAAAAAAAAAAAGTAAGAGTTTGGATGATTTCATTGATTTAAAAAAAGACAAGTGGCCTTCTGGTCTACCTGCCTCTCTGTAAATGATTCTGTTTGCTGCTCACTGAGACAGGGCATTATACTGACCATGATAATGAATGTTAATCCACCATGGGATATTCCCACTGTGACCTGAAATTATATATAGTTCAAAGGCCTGTAATGTGCTGTCTAAATAAGACTTCATTTGTCAGGGAAAAAAAAAAAAATCTACCAGGCTTATTTATGTGAAAGTCCAGAAACAAAAGCAACACTAGAGCTTACCCTGCTATGCACATGGCCAGTCTCTTTCCTGGACCTGGTCCTTGTGGTGCAGTGACAGACATAGCCAGGTGACCCCAGAGCCCCCCAGGGAAAAGAAAAGCCAGTATCTTTTCGGAAGATGCCATAAATCACTGCTTTTTAAATTAAAAAAATTAACTTATTTATGTATTTGAGAGAAAGCAACAGAGAGAGAGAGAGAGAATGAATGAGTATATGAGTATGCCAGGGCCTTCAGCCACTGCAAACAAACTCCAGATACATGTGCCACCTCGGGCATCTGGTTTACGTGGTGGGTCCTAGGGAATTAAACCTGGGTTCTTTGGCTTAAGGCAAGTGTCTTAACCGCCAAGCCATCTCTCCAGCCCTAAAGTTTGTTTTTTTTATTTATTTGAGAAAGAGAGAGAGAGAGAGAAAGAGAGAGAGAATGGGCATGCCAGGGCCTCTGGCCACTGCATATGAATTCCCGATGCGTGTACCACTTTGTGCATCTAGCTTATGTGGATACCGGGAAATCAAACGTGGGTCCTTACGCTTTACAGGCAAGCACCTTAACTGCTAAGCCATCTCTCTGGCCCCAACTTGGACTTTTTTTGTTCGTTTGTTTTGTTTTTTGAGGTAGGGTCTCACTCTAGCCCAGGCTGACCTAGAATTCACTATGTAGTTTTAGGGTGGCCTCGAACTCATGGCGTTCCTCCTACCTCTGCCTCCTGAGTGCTGGGATTAAAGGCGTGCGCCACCACGCCTGGCCCAACTTGGACTTTTTGATACTTTTTTTTTGGTTTTTCGAGGTAGGGTCTCACTGTAGCCCAGGCTGACCTGGAATTCACTATGGAGTCTCAGCAGTGGCCTCGAACTCACGGCGATCCTCCTACCTCTGCCTCCCAAGTGCTGGGATTAAAGGCGTGCGCCACCAAGCCCGGCTCATCCAACTTGGACTTTTTAACTCACTAATAATTCCTGGAGGTGGTAGGGTTGGTGCCCCAGGAAGGTAACAACATGAGTATAAAATATTGTGTAGTAAATTATATTGTTTAAGAGGATTATTTTTAAAATGATAAAAAACTGATCATAATTGTCAGATCTTAAAAATGTATCAGTCCATTGTTAAATTTGTTGCTTTTAATATATAATTTAACAGCCAGCTAACTGGAGGGGAAAAAAAGTAAAATGATGGCAAAGTTTATTTTATTTAAAAATATTTATTTATTTTGCAAGCAGAGAGAGGCCGACAGAGAAAATGGGCCTCCAGCCACTGCAAATGGACTCCAGATGCATGTGCCACTTTGTGCATCAGGCTTTTAATGGGTACTGGGGAATCGAACCAGGGGCGGCAGGCTTTGCAAGCAAAGCACCCTTAACCACTGAGCCACCTGCGCATCCATGGGTCTTTTTTTCACAAAAGAAGCCACACAAATGTTGCACCAGGAAGAAAAAGAAGAAGAGGGGAAGGGAGAGCTCCTTGCTGTGAAGCTGAAGGGTTTTGCTTTGCACAGCCCACCCCTGCCTATTGCACCCAGGCTGGCAGCTACCTTGGACTTTGTGGTCATGGTCATCCTGCAGGATGGTGATGGTAACTGTGTGGTTATTTTCCATCTCCAGGAGAGCGGCCTCGTGGCTGGCGGTGATATCTTCCACCTGAAGGAGAGGCACCGTTACTGGTTATCCAGAGAACTGAGAGTGACTGCCAGCGATACCTTGCTGGGGACTGAACCCAGGGCCTTGCACACACTACGTAAGTTCTCTGTCAGTGAGCTACTTTCCCCCAGCCCTGTTTTCTGATGTTATCACTCAGCCACTCTCCTACCTGCAGTATTTTTGTTGTTTTTAAATTATTATTTAAAAAAATTTTTATTTATTTATTTGAGAGTGACAGGCAGAGAGAGAAAGAGGCAGATAGAGAGAGGGAGAGAGAATAGGTGCGCCAGGGCCTCCAGCCACTGCAAACGAACTCCAGACGCGTGCGCCCCCTTGTGCATCTGGCTAACGTGGGTCCTGGAGAATCGAGCCTCGAACCGGGGTTCCTTAGGCTTCACAGGCAAGCACTTAACTGCTAAGCCATCTCTCCAGCCCCTGTTTTTAAATTATTTTTGTTTATTTTTATTTATTTGAGAGTGACAGACAGAGTTATTGTGGCTAGAGTTTTGTTTAATTGCAAACGTACGACTTACTGGAGTTAATTACCCAGGATAACCTTTCCGCATGATAGCAAACCTCTCCTGAACATGGTATATGATGCAATGTTTATCTAAATTCTTTGTTAGTAACCCCTTGTCAAACATCCATTACACATTGTAACACAGATACATATGTACACACACGCGCATATACACCTCCATAATCGGTTTAACAAAACAATGCCCGTATACTTGAACTGCTTTTACTTGAATTTATTTTGAGATAGAAACAGAGAGAGAAAGAGGCTGGGGGGTGGGGAGATGATGGGCATGCCAGGGCCTTCAGCCACTGCAAACGCCAGATAAGTGCGCCTCCTTGTGTGCATGTGCGACATTGCATGCTTTTGCATCACTACATCTGGCTAGGTGGCACCTGGAGATTTGAACATGAGCTCTTAGGCTTCACAGACAAGTGCCTTAACTGCTAAGCCATCTCTCCAGCCTGTGAACTTTTTTTTTGTTTGTTTGTTTCTCGGGGTAGGGCCTTGCTCTAGCCCAGGCTGACCTGGAATTCACTACGTAGTCTCAGGCTGGCCTCGAACTCACAGTGATCCTCCTACCTTGGCCTCCCTAGTGCTGGGATTAAAGGTGTGCGACCACCACGGCCGGCTGAACTTTTTATCCTATTTTGTCTTGTCTTAAAGAATGCTGCTTTCAAGTCATTCAGTTTGTTTTGTGACCTACAACTGTGTCAAAATCTGGCACTGAAAAAGCACAGAAATAGACAATATGGCCAGGCCCTGAAGTTCTACGATGGCCTGGTTAGGGAAATATTGCTTCCTGCTGCTAACATTCAGCCACTACTGGAAAGCCTCATTTCTCTGGGAACAATCCACATATTTTTTTCCCTGTGATCTAGAAGAAGGAAGGGCTCTCTATAAAGAATGAAACCTGCTGATCAACACATGGGGATAATTTTATTTATTTATTGAGAGAGAGAGAGAGAGGGAAGGATGGAGAGAGGAGATAGAGAATGGGTATGCCAGGGCCTCTTGCCACTGCAAACATACTCCAGATGCATGTGCCACTTTGTACATCTGGCTTTATGTGGGTACTGGGGATTTGAACCCAGGCCACTGGGCTTCCCAAACAAGCGCTTTAACCACTGAACCATCTCCCAGCCCTGGGAATATTTTTATTTAAAAATTTGGTCAGTCATCACATGATTAAATACCTAACAAAGGGCTGGAGAGATGGCTTAGCAGTTAAGGTGCTTGTCTGCAAAGCTTAAGAACTCATGTTTGCGCCTCCAGGGCCCAGGTAAGCCAGACACACAGTGGCGCACACGCACAATGTTGCACATGTGCACAAGGGGGCGCACTGCGTCTAGAGTTCGTTTGCAGTGGCTGAAGGCCCTGACATGCTCATTCTCTCTCCCTCTCTCTCTCAAAATAAATAAATAATTAAATGAATAATATCTAACAGAAACACCCTGAGAGAGGAGAGGTTGATGGTGTCAGTAGGTTCATTTGGCCCACAGTTGCTTGGCCTCACGTGCTTGGGCACAATGCCGTCGTGGTGGGAGCTTGTGGTGGGGGCAGCACCTCACCTCATAGTGGACAGGAAGCAGAAAAAAGGGAAGGGAACCTCAAAGCCACACTTTGTGATCTAGCTACACGCCCCACCTCCTAGTGTGACCTAGCTGTACGCTACCTCTTCGTTTCTACCCCTTCTCAAAATAGCTCCATCATGCGGGATCAAGTATTCAACACACGAAGTAGCAGGGGACATTTCACATTCCAGCCAGAACTGTGGTCCTTAGGCCTCACAGGCAAACGCCTTAACTGCTAAGCCATTTCCCCAGCCAGAGTTTAATTCATTTAACCATTTGTGAAGTGCAAATTATCTAGGGCTTTGGCCATCCACTCACAGAAGACATATTTTGAATGAAAAAACACGCGTTCTACATTGTGTCTCCTTTTCTCATTGAGCCCAAAGCAGAGTAGACTCCCATTTGCCCCCATCCCGGACCTGCGACCTCATTAGACCAGCCAGAGGGGGCAGGCTTCCCAGCACCCGCCCCTCCCCGATGTCTTTCCTTTTGTGACACCCAGGAGACCCTCCTTCACTCCATCCGTGCCAGTTTCCTGGACCCCAGAGCAGGCGGTGGGTTTCTAGTGTGAGCGTTCCTCAACTCTGTAGGCTGCCACGTGGGCAGATGGCCCCAGAGGGCCCATGTTCTCTGCACTCTGTCCTCTGATGTGGGGAGTTCTTGGGCTGGAAAGTGAGCACCCCCCCCCCGCCCCATCAGACCCCGGGATCTTTTTCTATTGGACTGGAGTCAGTGTGGTTTTGACCGGAGCTGGGAGCTGGCTGGGCAGGCAGGCTGGGAGATGACTGTGAGGTGATGGACAGAGTGGCCCCTGGGTGCGCACTCTCACTGGGGGATGCAGTTCCTGCCATGCAGAAAGGAGGATTTTTCTTTAAGGAGGGCTCCGAGGCTATTCTGGGCATGAGAGAAAGCAAATGCAAACTCAAAGAATCTCTGCTGACTTCATGCAGGAGACCCCACAGCTCCAGGGACAAGAGTCCCTGAGGCTGGTGACATGCTGGAGTCAGACAAATTACCAGAGGGTCTTCCAAGTGTGGTCACAGCCTGGTCCTTGAACACCAGGCTTTTGGGAACTGCCAAAGGCAGCTGAAAAAAAAAAAAAAAAAAAAAAAAAAAAAGGAAGGCTGGAAGCTGGACCAAGACAAAAACATATTTAGGAAAAAACTGAGTTTATAGTGAAAAGCCATTTCGCATATGCTTTGAGAAAGGGAATCTGTGGCAATGTGGCTTCTGCTAATGCATAGGCTGCTCCAGCGTGAGAGATGAATTTGACGGGACACATTTGTCGTCATGCTATTTGTTTATTTAGGTGCTGGGGATAGAACTCTGGGCCTTAGCAATATGCTAGGCAAGGACGCTGCCCAAGTCCTATCACCATGACTTTAAAAATGAGAGTTCCTAGCTGGGCGTGGTGGCGCACGCCTTTAATCCCAGCACTCGGGAGGCAGAGGTAGGGGGATCGCCGTGAGTTCGAGGCTACCCTGAGACTACATAGTGAGTTCCAGGTCAGCCTGGGCTAGACTGAGACCCTACCTCGAAAAAACCAAAAGAAAAGAAAAACAGAGAGAGAGAGAGAGAGAGTTCCTGGGGCTGGAGGAATGGCTTAGTGGTTAAGGTATTTGCCTGCAAAGCCAAAGAACCCTGGTTCGATTCCCCAGGACTCACATTAGCCAGATGCACAAGGGGGTGCACATGTCTGGAGTTCGTTTGCAGTGGTTGAAGGCCCTGGTGCACCCATATTCTCTTTCTCTTTCTCTCTCCCTCTCTCTCTCTCTCTCCCTTTCTCCCTCTCTCCCTCTCTGTCAAATAGATAAATGAGAGTCCCCTCATTTCTTCAAGCTCAGTTTAAAAGGCCAAGTTGCAAAGCTGCTCTTCCTGCTTTTGCCCAGGGGAATAAGTAACCTAAGTGGCTCTAATGTCCCTAAAGGGCCAAGAAAGACAGGCTTCAGGAGACTGAACACTTTTTGAAATACGCATAGGTAGCCAATGTCATCATTTTCAAGCGCAGAAGTCAAGGGTTTCTTGTCCGTCTCTCCCAGAGCTGGCTGTGTCTCAGCTGCAGACTCCACATAGCTCGTGGTGAGGTGCGCTGCTGGACATGGACAGCCACGTTGCATGACTAGGGGAGATTTGACCCAGGAGGCTCCCCTGCAGGGTGCCACTCCTGCCCACCTCCCCCACTTCTGGTATCCTCTCTGTGGACCTAGATCTTCTGACAGAAGTCTTCAGTAGATATGGTTACAGATCTGTGCTGTGTAACACTGGAAATGAGTGGCCCAGGATTCAGAGGTAGAGACAAGTTGATGTTTGGCTCAGGGCTGAAAGCCCCAGTCAAAGCTACGGACCATGAGAATGGTAAGATTAGATATTATAAGAGAAGCTACTGTCTACTTCCAGGACTCACATTCCTGAAGTGGAAAGGGCAATATCAGGACTTCATTTCCTATTCTTATACTTTATTTACTTATTTGGGGGGGGGCAGGCAGAGAGAGAACAGGCACATCAGGGTCTCCAGCCACTGCAAACGAACTCCAGAAGCATGCGCCACCTTGTGCATCTGGCTTACGTGGGTCCTGGGGAATCGAACCTGGGTCCTTTAACTGCTAAGCCAATGCTCCAACCCTTCACTTCCTACTCTTAATACCAGGTTCCTGTACCTGTGAACTTCTCTGTGTCCCAGCCGCTACATCAAAGCCACCTCTCTGACCAGTTGTACAGAAGAAAAGGTTCTGTGCAAGTGGGGCAGGTCAGGAGATAGAAGGGAAGGTAACAGGAGGGAGGTTATGATCAAAATAAATTATATAATTATATACACGTATGAAAATTGACAATGAAAAGTTTCTTTTTCCTTAAGCCACCTCAAATTTAAACAAGCCACCTCAAGCAGAGGGAGATGCATCTGGGTTTCTTTGGCATCTAGACAAAGAGAATAACAAAATCTTCTTTTGAAAAAATATTTAAGGGGCTGGAGAGATGGCTTAGCGGTTAAGCGCTTGCCTGTGAAGCCTAAGGACCCCGGTTTGAGGCTCGATTCCCCAGGACCCACGTTAGCCAGATGCACAAGGGGGCACATGCGTCTGGAGTTCGTTTGCAGTGGCTGGAGGCCCTGGCACGCCCATTCTCTCTCTCTCTCTCTCTCTCTCTCTCTCTCTCTCTGTCTCTTTCTCTGTCGTTCTCAAATAAATAAATAAAAATTTAAAAATTAAAAAAAATCTTTATTATCAGAGAGAGGGAGAGAGAGAGAAAGAGAGAGTGAGCACTACCTCCTGAGTGTCAGCTGAGACTCACACAGGGCGCTTCTTGAAAATGTCAATTTTCCTCAGGGCACACCACAACAGGACATAAAACAGCACGGCCACCGGAAGGTGGGGGTTGCAGTTCCCTTCTTGTTGCTGTGATAAAGCACCCAGCCAAAAGTGGGAGGAAAGTTATCATTTTGGCTTACCATCTCGAGGGGAATGCATGGCATGAGCAGAGGCCGGGCATGGCTCCTTGTCACAGCAAGTGGAAAATGGTAGTAAGAACCGCCACCAACAACACACCTCCCCCAGCAAGGCTCCTCCACTTCCCAAATTGCGACCGATCCTGGGACCAAGCCCTCAAAACACTTGAACTTATGGGGGGAGGGGACATCTGATTCAAACCAACCACACTGGTTCTCCAGCTGTCTGAGCGAGGGGAACTTAGAAAGAAGAGACAGTCAAGGAGCAGGATGCTGACTGGTGTCTTCTGTCTCCCATAGGTAGCCATGGTAACGGGTGTCGCAGCTATGGTGGGGTAAGCACAATCATCTATAGATGAATGTCCCTCCCTTGTAGAGTGGTTGAGCTAACCTTAACTACCGCTATGATGGTTTCAATGGATGTCCCCCAATGGATTCAGGATTTTTCAAAAAAATATTTTATTTTTAGTTATTGATTTGACAGAGAAAGAGGGGGGGGGTAAGAGAGAGAGAGAGAGAATGGGCGCACCAGGACCTCCAGCCACTGCAAACGAATACCAGATGCATGCACCCCCTTGTGCATCTGGCTAACGTAGGTCCTGGGGAATCGAACCTGGGTCCTTTGGCTCTGCAGACAAATGCCTTAACCTCTAAGCCATCCCTCATTCAGGAATTTTATTCGAGCTTGTAACTTGGCTGGAGGAGCCTTTTCTGGAGGGGGAGGAGGAGGGGAGGAGCTGAATTCCAATCTCAGATCCACAAAGTGTCTGAGTTTTGCCTGGGTTCTTTGTGCTTTGACTGCTGGTTTTTTTTTTTTTTTTTCCTCTTGCTTTTGGTGGTGGGTTTTCACTTTACCTCCCCTGGATCTGTAAGCTTCAAATAAATCCCCTTCTTCCCATAACTGTGTCTGGTCTGGATGTTCATCCCAGTGACCTGAGGATGTCTCCTACAACTGCCATTCATTATTTCTCTCACCAAACACGTGTCTTGGGCCTACAGGGACAGAGTCCCAGCAGGAACTGCTGGAAGATTCTGAGTGAGTGCTTGGCCCCAGGGGGAGTCTACCCTGCCTTCTTCAAGGCTGTGGGGATTCTAGTGTTCTCACTTGTAAACTGGGGCTAAGAGTGGACTAACCTGACAGGGTGATTATGAGGAGCCAGTGAGTCTGTGTATGTCAAGCATGCAGAACCAGGGCTACATACACGTTTGCCTGCTAGCATCACTGCCCACACGGACATGCAGGTGACAGGTGATCAAGAGGGGACAAGTATAAATACGAATATGACAGTGGTAAGTGCTCAGAAGCCACTGAAGCGGGGAGCTGGACAGAGCAAGTGTGCATGCCAGGAGGGGCAAACTGGAATTTCAGGTCAGGAAAGACCTCAATGATAACATGATGTCGGGAGGGAAGGGTGCTGAGGAATGTCTGGAGGGAGAACCGGCTACACCAAGTGCAAAAACCATGAGGAGGGGCTGGAGAGATGGCTCAGCCAGTAAGGCGCTTGCCTGCAAAGCCAGAGGACCCAGGTTCAATTCCCCGGGACCCATGTAGACCAGATGCACAAGGTGGCACAATGTGTCTGGAGTTTGTTTGCAGTGGCTGGAGGCGTGGCAAGCCCATTTTTTTTTCTCTCTCTCTCTCAAATAATTAAATGGAAACAAAATATTTAAAAATATTTTAAGGCGTGGGGAGGGGGATCTGGAGGGTTTGTTTAGCAGGTAAGACGTTTGTCTGCAATTTCCCAGGACCCACGTAAGCCAGATGCACAAGGTGGTGCATGCGTCTGGAGTTCGTTTGCAGTGACTAGAGGCCCTGGCATGCCCATTCTCTCTCTCTCTCTCCTCTCTCTCTATCAGATAAGTTAAAAAAAAATCTTGAGGAGTAGTGAAAGGTCTGCACAGCTGGAAGGGAAGCGGACAAGGTCAGGAGGAGGAAGCGTGAACTTGACCACAAGCTCTTTTGCTTGCGAGGTGCTGGGCTCCCCCTCCCCTGGGCACCTGCGTTGCGCAGCGCCGCAGACTGACCTGCTCCTGGTGCTGACAACGCATGCGCAGCAGCTGCCCGTGATGCTCCTCCTGCAGGCGCGCGCTCTCCGCCTGGAACTGCCGCTGCAGCCGCTCCTGCAGCTCCTGCAGCTCGGCCTGCTGCTGCCAGCCGAGCCGCCTCAGCTCCTCCTCGAACCGCAGCTCCAACGCCTCCTTCTCCTTCTGCAGTTTCTCACATTTGGCCGTGTTGAAGGCTGTAGACCGCACAGAGATTCTTAGCGCATGGACCCGCCCTTTTAACTTCCACGCTGAGCCTACCTGAGGTTTCCAAAAATGTACCGACTTTGAAAATTGAAATAGGGGCTGGAAAGATGGATGGCTCAGCCGTTAAGGGCGCTTGCTTGCAAAGCCGGATAGCCCTGGGTTTGATTCCTCAGTACCCACGAAGAGCCAGATAAGCTAAGTGGCACATACTTCTGGAGTTCATTTGTGGTGGCACGAGGCCCTGGTGTGCCCATGCTCTCTCTGTGTCTGCCCCTTTCTCTTTGCCCCCCCCCCAAATAAATAAAAAAAATTAAAAGTAAAATAGAAGACACAGGACTGTGGGTATAACTCAGTGGTAGCATGCTTGCTTTTTTTTTTTTTTTTTTTTTTTTTTTTTTTTTTTTTTGAGGTAGGGTGTTGCTCTAGCCCGGCTGACCTGGAATTCACTATGTAGTCTCAGGGTGGCCTTGAACTCATGGCGATCCTCCTACCTCTGCCTCCCGAGTGCTGGGATTAAAGGCGTGCGCCACCACGCCGGTAGCATGCTTTCTTCTTATTATTCTATCCCAACATCACCCCCATCCATTCCATCCCCAACACCACAATAAACTAACTAACTAACAAGCCACTAGCACATACAAATTTTAGAGGGCTGAAAGGATAGGTCTATGATTAAGGCACCTGCCAGCAAAAGCCTAATGACCCGGGTTCAATTCCCTAGTACCCACGTACACCCACATGCACAAGGTGGCACATGTGTCTGGAGTTCATTTACAGTGGCTGGAGGTCCTGGTGTGCCCATTCTGTCTGTCTCTCTCACTCTTTTCTCTATCTCTCTCTACTTGCCTATATATATATATATATGTTTTGTTTATTTGTATATTGTTTTTGTTTTTTGAGGTAGGGTTTCACTGTAGCCCAGGCTGACCTAGAATTCACTATAGAATTCTATAGGGTGGCCTCGAACTCACAGTGATCTTCGTGTATCTAGTCTATACTCTACCACAGGGACGTTCTTCACCTCACCCACAAGACGCTCACACTAGAAGATGAACGTTGGTACAACAGCACCATCCAATGCTCACAGCTCTTCTGTTTATCTCCTTCCTAGAGTCAGGATCCAGGCCTGAGCCGCCAGCCTCTGACCGTCCTTTCTCCTTGGAACCTTTCAGCCTGGGAAAGTTCCTCAGTCTTTCCTGGGCTCGCAGGACTTTGATACTTTTAAAGATGACAGGCGTGGTGTGTGTGTAGAATGTCCTTCAATGTGGGACTCTGATGTTTCCTTCGGGTCAAGCATGCTTGGCAGAAATAGCTAAAAAGTGGCTCTGTGTTATTTTTTGAGTGAATAATAGCAGTCTTTAAAATGTAAGTTTCTTCTATTCTAATTGTTTGCATAGTGAGTCATAAAAATAATGTACTTCACTGATTATTACATGGTGGTATGGAAAATGGTTTTTTAGTACAGAGGATAGAATGTTAAGAATTAATCCAGTCTGGGTGTCAAATTTGTTAGGTATGGTCTTGAACATACATAGATACTAGGGTCTACCGGCTTGAATGAAGTGAGGTGTACCTAGGGAATAAAAGACTGGGGAGGCACTGAGCTCATGTCCACTGGTAGTAAGATGGCATTTTGTCACTTGGTAACGCATACTGGTGCAAAAAGAAGATATAGGGTTGGAGAGATGGCTCAGCGGTTAAAGATGCTTGCTTGCAGAGCCTGATGGCCCCAGTTTGATTCTCCATCCCCACACGAAGCGAGATGCGCAAAGTGACACATGCATCTGGAGTGCATTTGCAGTGGCAAGAGGCTCTGGTATGCCCTTCTCCCTTTCTCTCTCTCTCTCTCTCTCTCTCTGTCCTTGCAAATAAACAAGTAAGTAAATATTTAATTTAATAAAGGCAAACTTTATATGGAGGGAGGTCTGGAGTCTCCCTCTACCTCTGATCATGGGAGTCTGTGGTCCCTTCAAAAGGAGCTTAATGGGGTAGGTAATTCAGCTCAGTGATAGAGCACTTGTGTAGTGTTAGGGATGAGAATCTAGGTTCAGTACACACACACACACACACGCACACGTGCGCGCGTGTGCATAACTTAGTTAACAGGGATTGATGGGTAAATTGGTCCAGGTCTAGTGACAACACAGAGTCTGCCCAGCTGTCAGGATCCACATGTGGGTAGAAGAGCCCCGAGAGAGAGAGAGAGCTTTATTCTAGGATGACTGCGTTTTAACAGCCTAGAATAAAGATCTTGGGATGCCAGGTAAAAACAGAAATTGGTGGATCAGACAAGGTGTATATGAGCCAAGTAGATAAGCATAGCCGTTTTATCTACACTGAAAGGAGCGTCATACAAAGACAAGGCAAGGGCCCCGGAAAGATTTATGAATGCTAGGGCGCCCGCTAGAGGGCGCGCTTTGTTTACTGTAACTCCGGATGAACTCAACTTCACAGTGGCCTTCTCCCAACGGACAGGACAAAATAAAGCAATGACATTCTTAGGTTTGTATGTACTTGAAGACGTCTCCAGAGGAAAAAAGACAAGGGGCCAAGAAACATGTGAGTACATGCAAAGGGAAGTGAGAAGTGATCTGTCATCCTTAAGGCTGACCAAGATGAAGCACAATACTGATGTTCTGATATACAGAGAGGGCACAGCGAAACTGACCCTGCAGGGTTATCGATGGAAACACAATGGTTACAGCTGCTTTGGGAGGAGAGGGGATAAAGACATATTTTTCACAACTTAGACCACAGGGCTGAAAGGATGGGGAGGTGACAGCTAAAGGGTATGAACTTCCCTTTGGGTTGGTGAAAATGTTCTAAAATAAACTGTCGTGACAGACACACAACTGTGAACACGGAAAATGATTGTGCCCAGGACTGGGTGAATTGTATGATATGACAATTATATCTCAGTCATTTTTTTTTACCCATAAAAGGAAAGAACATTGAAAAACGATATGACAGAGAAGCTATCTCGGAGGATTAAATGTAGATATTTCTGTGGGAGGGAAATTCATATCCTGATTTATGACTATGTAATAGTGGTGGAGAGATATGGTGGCACACAGCCATGTGCATTTGCAGATATGTAGAACGTAAGAATGATTCTGGCTATTTCTAATTCAAATTTACAAAGCCTTGCTGCTCACCGGCATTTCTATGATCATTTTCAAGAAACTGAAGTTTCATAATTGTTCATTTTTGAGACATGGTTTTAATGACTAGCCATGCTGCTTGTGAATTCATTTTAGCTGATGCTATCCTGATATCATGTCCCCATACACATAATCCTCAAGATTTCTTGAATTAGAGGCATTTGTCACCAAAAATTCATCAATTTGTGAACATTTTGGGGAAAGCTTTCAAATTTTTAAGCATCTGAAATTTGTGCGAGAACATGTTGATTATGTAACTTTGGTTGTTAATAATCAAATGATGTTGTGAAATGTGGCATTGGTATTTAAAATAATTAACTACATTCCAATAAAATATATCTCTAAATATTTATAAAAAAGAAAATAGTTTTTAAAGCATTTTTATTTACTTATTTATTTTCAAGCAGAGAGAGAGGAGAGAGAGAAGTGAGGCAGAGAGAATGGGCACACCACGGCCTTAGGCCACTGCAAATGAACTCCAGACGCATGTGCCCCTTTGTGTATCTGGCTTTATGTGGGTACTGGGGAATCAAACTTGCATCCTTGAGGTTTTCAGGGAAGCACCTTAACTGCTGAGCCATCTCTCCAGAACCAAGAAAACAGCTTTTTTAAAATGCTGCTCACTTACGTTGTTTCTGGAAAGTACTATTTTATATAAGCAAAATTCTCTTCATATGCTGGTCCTAGTATCTTATTCCTGAACATCAAGACAATCAGTTGGCGATCTACGCTGTTTATGTAGATGTAATAAAACAGATGGCAAGGTAAAGATATTTATAAAAGCAAATCAGTTATATTGACAAAAAAATTAATGACACATACATTTTAACATGACAACTTCACAAATACCAAAGTGTGACTGAGGATGACCACTGCCACACAAGTTGGTCTTAGGAGAAAGTAGGGGGTTAGGTGAGGGAACGATGGCAAATCCAGTGGGACAGTGGTAACCAGGAAAAAGCAAGGAAAACTGTGTGGCATCGTGCAATGATATCCATTCCATCCATTGATTATAGCTAGCATTCCATGGTGTTTTTTTTTTTTTTTGAGGTAGGGTCTCATTCTAGCTCAGGCTGACCTGAAATTCACTATGTAGTCTCAGGGTGGCCTCAAACTCACAGGGATCCTCCTACCTCTGCCTCCTGAGTGCTGGGATTAAAGATGTGCACCACCATGCCCGGCTAGATTTTTCTTTTTTTGGTTTATGATTTTTATTTTTAACGCTCCAAAAGGCAAAATACAAAGCCAGCATGGTTGTGATTGTGTAACTGCATTTGTCATGAAATTGTATGTATAACTCCTTCCCCCCTGAGGATCTGAGTAGACCCACAATATATACTGCCAGTTGACTACCGATAGCACACCTTTGAGAAAATCCCTACTACCTGTTTGCACACTTCATGAGTAAAAGGACTTAAAAACTACCTGTAAGGATGGAGAAATGGGTTAGTGGGTAAAGTGCATGCTGTGCAAACACGAGGACCTTAGTTGGGGTCCCCAGCACCCATGTAAATGTCAGGCATGGTGGCGCATGTCTGTAATCTCAGCGCTGGGAAGCAGAGACAAGCGTATATCCCCCGTGGCTTCTTGGCTAGCCAGTCTAACCTAAGCGATGAGCTCGGGGTTCAGTCAGAGACCCCATCTCAAAAAAAAAATGGGGGACTGGTGAGATCACTTACAGGTTACAGCACTTGACTGAGAAGCCCAAAAACCCAGGCTCTATTCCCCAGTAGCTGCGTTAGCCAGTTGCACAAGGTGGTGCATGTGTCTGGAGTTTGTTTGCAATGGCTACAGGCCCCAGGGGGCAGCCATTCTCTCTCCGTGTGCCTCTCTCCCTCTCAAATAAATTAAACGTAAAATGGAGAGCAATAGAGGAAGACACACGACATTTACCTCTGCCTCTACTGGCACACACACGCATGCACACAAGCCCACACACATTCAAGCATGCATATACATGCAAAAATCAATAAAAGTAACTACCACGAGTAAGAAGGATAGGAGGTTCGGGAGGAGGTCGTGGTAGTGCGTATTTGGACCTTTCTGTTGTTCATGCAGGTTTATTTATGTTGATGGCTCATGGAACTGACCCTCCATCTAGGAACACCACTGTGGGGGGTCTGATTCAGGTGTCTCCCATAAACTCAGGTGTTCTGACTGCTAGGTTCCCAGCTGATGGAGATTTGGGAATTAGCGCCTCCTGGAGGCGGTGTATTGTTGCGGGCGGGCTTATGGGTGTTATAGCCAGTTTCCCCTTGCCAGTGTTTGGCACACTCTCCTATTGCTATGGTCCACCTTATGTTAGCCAGGGGCTGATGTCACCCTCTTCCGATGCCATCCTTTTCCCTGCCATCGTGGAGCTTCCCCCTTGAGCCTGTAAGCCAAAATAAACCTCTTTTTCCCACAAGCTGCTCTTGGTTGGGTGATTTCTACCGGCAATGCGAACATCTTAGGGCTGTCCTGGAATAGCACGGTTGCCTTACATGAATCACGAGCTGTGTAGGCCTCGGTTTTGCTTCTGTAAAGTGGCAAGGTACACATCGTGCATGTACACAGCCAGTCCCCCCAATTCCCACTTGCTATTCTATATGAAAAGAGCGAGCGGTGACATCAGATTCTCCCAATGACCTGTCCTAAAGCCCCAGGCCAGAAGAAGATATTGGATAATAAGAACAGCTGGGGCACCGAAGGAAAGGGTGCCAATAACAGAGTCCCTAAATAAATAAATATCCTCTTGCCTCTGGTAAATCATCAAAAATTTATCTACGGGGGCATTTTACAGAAAGAGAGAGATTCATGTAAGCTAATTTAGCAGCATTAGATAACATCTGGAGCCTTGCTTTCATTACATTTCTATTTCCACGCCCGTGAAAGCACCTGGTCTATCATAGCAAGCCGCTAACAACACCGTGACGAATCCCTGGAACCCGGAAGCTGAAAACATCCAAGAGGAGTATAATTGACCAAAATGTACTTTAAATAATAGGATTGTCACTGGTTTTGGGATTATAGTCTGGTAATAAGATTAACGTTGCTTCTGATTTCATAAGCATAGGTTTGAAAAGCCACGAGAAAAATTAGAATCTAGCGTTCCTCTTTACAATAATCTATATTCAGTGAGAAGAGGCAATGATCACCCACATGTGTATAAGTGTAAAGAAGACTTGAGAACACTTAAAATGTTGGTGAGGCTGTGTCTTGAAGTTCCCCCGACATGGGTAACATAAAGAGAACGCTCTTCCCCCTCGTGAATGCTAAGCCTTCAGCTGCACTGTGATCCCCGAGGCACCGAGGAAAATTGCTACCGGAACCATTTATTAGACGAGCTTCGTTTCACCCACAGTTCATAAATCAGGAGTTCGGCCAATCGGCTTCAAACAAGCGTCTCAAGTGTCTCAGGCAGAACTATTACTTTGCAACGTGTTTGGAACGAGATAAGTAGAAAGGTGGGAACGAATGAGGGCAAAGTTGACGGCAACTGTCTGGCACTATCGCTTACCACAGAGGCAGAAGGCATGACGTCATCTCACCTTTTATGTCACGATGAGTGCCTGAGAGAGAACTGGTATAAAGTAAAGTATTAAAATATGATGAAGGGAGCCGGGAGTGGTGGCGCACGCCTTTAACCCCAGCACTCAGGAGGCAGAGGTAGGAGGATCGCCGTGAGTTCGAGGCCACCCTGAGACTACAGAGTGAATTCCAGGTCAGCCTGGGCTAGAGTGAGACCCTACCTCAAAAATAAATAAATAAATAAATAAATAAATAAATAAGTGTTCTTTAAGATGCACATTTCAACAAATGGATCGTGCCTGGCCCTGTGTGGGAATGTAACTGCAATGTTTGTCAGTTACTTTCTTGGTCAAGAGGAGAAAAATCAGAAGACTTTATGGGGCGAAGAAGGGAAAAGGAAATTGATTTAGGAAGGTGGTTTTATAAACTTCTGAAGAGAAACAAACGTCATTTGCAATAGAAGTAACAACTCCACTGCCCATACACAGGAGCCGGTGTCATTGGGGCTGTGCGTGGAGCCCAGTACCTCCTCCGCCCAGTGAATCTGTGTGTGCAGAGGTCTTAAGGCATCTCTGTGGCATGGACTCCTCTAGCTCAGTACCTGGGGTCATCTAATAATGGCCAATAAAGGGCCAGTAATGGCTCCATGTGACTCCAGTGCTGAATATTAACTAAATATTTTTTAAAGTGTTTATTTGTTTGTTTGTTTGTTACTGTGTAAAGCAACATCAAACTAGGGAAATGGTTCAATGGTTAGAAGTGCTTGCTTGCAAAGCTGCTGGCCCGGGTTTGGCCTAGCTTCAAATCCCCAGTACCCACGTAATGCCAGAGATCCAGAGGTTGGGGCATGCATCTGGAGTGTACTTGCAAAGGGAAGAGGCCCTGCCTAGTATGCAGTCTCACTCACTTTCCTTGCAAATAAATAACTAAAGTATTTTTTAAAAAAAGAAAAGATAAATCTTTGAATTTTACCTCAGATAAATATCTGTCACATAAATTACCAAGGCGCCATTACCTCCCTATTGAACATTCGTTTTAGAAAGGGCTGAAAGGAAAAAGAGCCTGGGTGGTATGTATGTTCACATGTGTGTGGGCACCCGTGTGTGGATGTAAATGCATGCGCACATATGTGCGCATGTCTGGGAGGCCAGACAGCAACCTTGGTTGTCATCTTTGGGGTAACCTCTTTTTTAAAAAATATTTTTTGTTCATTTTTATTTATTTATTTGAGAGTGACAGAGAGAGAGGGAGAGAAAGAGGCAGATAGAGAGAGAGAGAGAATGGGTGCGCCAGGGCTTCCAGCCACTGAAAATGAACTCCAGATGCGTGCGCCCCCTTGTGCATCTGGCTAACATGGGTCCTGGGGAATCGAGCCTCAAACAGGGGTCCTTAGGCTTCACAGGCAAGCGCTTAACCACTAAGCCATCTCTCCAGCCTGGGGTAACCTCTTTTTGAGACAAAGTCTCTCACGGGCAGGCCAGAGGGCTTCAAGGATCTTGCCTCCCAGTGCTAGGATAACAGGCACTCATGGCCATGCCCAGCATTTATATGGGCACTGGAGATGAAACTCAGGTCTCCATGCTTGCTGAGGCAAGCATTTTACTTACTGAATGATCTTTCCAGTTCTAGAAAGAGTATTATTTTTTTTGAAACAGATCTCACTCTAGCGTAGGCTGACCTGGAATTCATTCTGAAGCCCAGACTGGCCTGGAACTCACAGCAATCCACTGAGTTCAATGCCAGCCCAGGCTAGAGTGAGACCCTGCCTCAAGAAACAAATCAAAACTCACATAAGGGCTGGAGAGATGGCTTAGTGGTTAAGGCATTTGCCTGCAAAGCCAAAGGATCCAGGTTCAATTCCCCAGGACCCACGTAAGCCAGATGCACAAGGGGCACATGTGTCTAGAGTTCATTTGCAGTGGCTAGAGGCCCTGACGTGCCCTTTCTCTGTCTGTCTCTCTTCTCTCTATAGCTTTCTGCAAATAAATAAATAATAATAATAAAAACTCACATAAAGCAAAACAACATGTTTAAACAAAGGCAAAGGTTTTACTTCTGGATTTCCCTTCACTTCAAAAATTTACCCTACTGAGTTCTAGAAAATGACCCCCCCTCAAAGAAAAAGGGGGGACTGGAGAAACAGTTAAAGTATTTGCAGGCAAAGCCAAAGGACCCAGGTTCAATTCCCCAGGACCCACATAAATCTGGATGCACAAGGTGGCGCATGCATCTAGAGTTCATTTGCAGTGGCTGGAGGCCCTGGCGTGCTCATTCATTCTCTGTCTCTCTCATAAATGAACGAAATATTTTTTTAAAAAAATGAGCTCCCATTATACAATCATTTCATAAGCCTCACAGTTTGCAGAGGCCCCATTCTACACTGCGGTGCTACTTCAAACTTCCACCCCCCGCCGCTGGGGTAGCCCTGCTCCTTAGCCTGACTGGAGGCCTGACAGCTATGCAATGGAAAGGTGAGTAACAAATAGTGACGGTGACGGTTCCGGGCATTTTCTTTCCTTCTTTCAGGCTGTCCAATGCGATGCCATGCACGTTACAGGGTTTGGGACATACCTCTCTGACATTTGCCCGGACCTGGGATTGCATTTATTTATTTATGTGTTATTTGCTTATGTGTTCAGTGAGCTAACTGCTTTTGGCTTTGCACGGCATGAAGGATTGATGTTTTAAATCTTCAGAATGTAATCTGGCTGGAAAGGCGTGAATTTCCCCCGTCAGCTCAGCCCTGTCTCTTCCCATTACTTCCAAACACATCACAAGGATTCTGAGGAATGAAGCACATCACCCAAAACTGCTCCTACCGACTAGTTTTCGGGCATGCACGTGGAAGAAGGAAGGTGTTTATGGTACCAACTGTCTGGCTGATACTAACTTCAATAAAGTTAGCAGAGGTGTCCACTCACTGCCCTAGTTAGACTTCTGCTGGTCCTCCCTCACGTTTGGACTCCCACCACTTACCACGGTGCCAGGTACTCACAATCCTGTGAGTATGCACTGACTTCACATAAAGCCAGGACGTCACTTCCCACAGAGTCACAAGTGCTGGATTAGTTGTCCGGGGAAATAGGAGTCCCCTCCTCCCTGGCAGTGGACCTGTCTGAGGCAGTGGCTTGTCCTTCAGGATACATAGAGCCCTTCACACGGCAGGGTTTCTTGGCCAATGGGCTCATGTTCCTGCTCTAAGGCCCACAGAATAGACTAGAACAGCCCTCCACTGATTTAGGGGACCAGTACATCTTTAGGGTGGGAGCCCTAGCTTCCTGATAACACATGAACTACTCTAGCTTACAGTCACCAGGACTAAGTGGACACTTAAGAGAACCATTAACCAGAAAACGAGGGTTACATCTCTCCTCAGAGCGAGGAAGGCAGAGTTAAATGGACTCGTGTTCCCAAAGCATCCAGGATGGTGTCTCGTTGCCTCAATGGTAAAGCACAGGTGTGGTTGAACATCTTTAGAATGCTAGGCTAGGGCTGGAGAGATGGCTTAGTGGTTAAGTGCTTGCCTATGAAGCCTAAGGGCCCCGGTTCGAGGCTTGATTCCCCAGGACCCACGTTAGCCAGATGCACAAGGGGGCGCATGCGTCTGGAGTTCGTTTGCAGTGGCTGGAAGCCCTTGCGCGCCCATTCTCTCTCTATCTATCTGCCTCTTTCTCTCTCTGTCTGTCGCTCTCAAATAAATAAATAAATAAATAAATAAAATAAAAAAATAGAATGCTAGGCTATGAAGAATGGCAGGTTAGGTGAAAACAAGTTTAGAGCTCGCTGACCCTTTCCAGGGCTGGACACAGGTTGGACACGCACCCCTATCTAGGTCCAGAACAGTAGCATGCAAAAGTGACCAGTCTAAGGGTAGTTTTCATGATCACCGGGCGGCACCGTCAGCTGCATTGCTCTGCACGGGGCACTGAGCAAGACACAGGTGTGTAAGACTATGGGCTTCAGTGTGTAACACACTTGGTCTGCTCACTGCTGTCACATGGCTTTCTGGTGTAGAGGATGAATCCCCTGCCCTAAGCTTTGGTTTCCTCACCTTGAAGACTGCAGCCTGCGCTGGACTACCTTCCTGGGCTAGTGGGAGGTTTCAATGGGAAGCTCAGTCAGTTCCTAGCGCCGTGCTGGGCGCCGGGGTTCTTTCCATGAGTGGCAGCTGGGACATACTGGTGACATACTGACATACTGGTGGTGGTGATGTCATGGACACCGAGTCCTGAACGCTCACTGCGTGCTGGGTACTTTATACAATCTTCTATGTGGAAAGGGTCATTGAACTCCACAACTCTGAAGTCAGCATGGTTCCCACTTCATTTTCCCATTTTCTAGAAGAGGACTCTGAGCAAGTTGTTGTGATGGTCTGAACATGAGTACTCAGGCTCGGGCAGTAAACGCTTGGTAGCCAGCTGATGGGCTTTCTTTCGGGAAGTGACTGGATCTAAGGGCTCTGATCTCATCAGTGGGCAGATTTATCCATTGTTGGAGTCATGCTATGATGGTGTTTATTGGCAGATGCTGGGAACTTGGGAGGTGGGGCCACTTGGGAGGCCCATCCTCTCTCTAGCTCTCTCTGCTTCCTGGTTGCCTTGTGACGAGACACCTGGCTCTGCATAGCCCTCCTGCCACCACAAGGTGTTGTCACCCCGCAGGCCATAGCAATTGAGTAAGCCAGTCATGGACTGGAGTCTCTGAAATGATGAGTCAAAAAGAAATCTTTCCTCCTGTAAGTCAGTTTCTCGGGTATGGTGTCACAGTGGTGAAAGGGTCTCTTTATATGTCTCTATATATGAATCTACAGTTCCTGTTATTGCCTTGTTGTTCCGTCTTCAGCCAGTGGTTCTCAAACTTGAGCGTGAGTCAGAATCACAAGAAAGTGGGGCTCATTAGACACACTGGTGGGTCCCAGATACAGTTTCTGATTCCAGAGGCTTGTGGCGAGGTCCGAGAACCTGCATTTCTAACTCGTTCCCACGAGCTGCTACTGCTGCTGCTGCTGGTGACCCAGAGACCATACTTTGGGAATCACTGCTGAAGGCATAGCCAGCACTTCATAAACTGAACTGCCACTGCTCAGAGCGTCTTGTGAGGTACACACCTCAATTCAGGTTGTGAATGAGTTATGGTGGACAGAGATTCTGCATGTAAGACAAATCCAGGTGGTGCTGATCCCGCTACGGGGTAGTCGTGAGTAGTGAGTCCCAGGGCTAAAGACCAGCATGCAGACCCGCAGAGCCCTAACCTCCTCTGGTGCATTAGGAGATGATCTGCTTTTACCACAGATACCAGGGAGGCTGCTTAAACACACAGTTAGAGCTAATGGGATCTGCTGTGGTTTGAGTGTGAATCCTCCAAATGTATGTGTGTTGGAAGCTTGTGCCTTAGAATAGCAATGTGGAGGCAATATAACCTTTAAGAGATGGGGACTGGGGCTGGAGAGATTGCTCAGTGGTTAAGGCACTTACTTGTAAAACCTGACAGCCTGGGTTCGATTCCCTAGTACTCACATAAAGCCAGATGCAAGAAGTGGCACATGCATGTGGAATTTGTTTGCAGCAACAGGAGGCCCTGGTGTACCTATTCTCTGTCTGTCTGTCTGTCACTCTCTCTCTCTCTCTGTGTGAGTGTGTGTATGTGTGTGTGTCTTTCTCTCTGTGCTTGCAAATAAATAAATATTAAAACAAATGAAAAACAACAAGAAGAAATGGAGAATTTGTGGCAGGTGACTAGGTCATTATCTCCAATGACATTGGTTTCGAGTTAACATTTCAGTTAACATTGGTTTCGAGGCTATGTTGTCGGGAAGGGGTTGCTATAAAACAGATTTGACTGTATGAGCATTCTTGTGGCCACTTGGCTCCTTCTCCCTACGTCCCCACCATTGTGATGTCACTCATCCTCCTTGGCTTGTGGTTCTTTGTTCCACCTTCAAATCCTTTCCTGACATCTCTTTCTACGGACACATCTTTTATCTCCAATTCCCCAGAGAACAATCTCCCACCGCAAGATCGTCAGTTACCTCCAGGCTTGGTACATACGGTATATAGGAACATGAATGAATTTCGTGTTTAGACTTCTCATCCCAAAGACACCCCAGTACGCGAATGGATATATTCCAAAATAAAAATGTCTGAAATCCAAAATACTTCGGGCCCCAAGTGTTTCGAAATACTGTCTATTCAACCTGTATTCAATTCTTGCTGGGGGAACAAAAATAACTGGTATGCTTTCTGACTAGGCTTTGGTTCATAGTGCCTTGGTGAAGTTGGGGGCATATACACAGCTCCTCGCAAACCTGGCCAAATGCCCACTGGTCCCACTCCTACCAATAAGAACAGTATGTTCTTGGTGGTGCACGCCTTTAATTCCAGCACTCGGGAGGCAGAGGTAGGAGGATCACCTTGAGTTCGAGACCACCCTGAGACTACACAGTGAATTCCAGGTCAGCCTGAGCTAGAGTGATGCCCAACCTTGAAATACAAAAAAAAAAAAAAAAAAAAAAAAAAAAAAAAAAAAAGCCAGAAGCTCAGTACGTGGAATGGAAGGAGTTTCCTTAACCCAACAGCTCTCTGTGGAATATCTTTGATGTGCCATTCCTCTAAGTGTAATGTGTTGGTACATATTTATATACCCACTGTGGCATTCTTCCCGAGGTGTGCTGTGCTGACTTGACTTGTTTTCTAAACACAAAGCCCTTTAAAATTCCCTCTCACCCCCAAGAAACTGCCTTGGTTTAGAAACTCATTAAAGAAAATAGAAAATGTTTTTTTTCTTTTTTTTTTTTTGCCATTCTTTTTTTAGATTGTTGACTTTCTTTTAGGCAGTGGAATTAACTAATTAATTATATGAGTGTATCTGTAAATGTTTTTTCTATTAAGAATCAAATCACAGGCTGGGCCAGTGAGTGGCTCAGTTGGTAAAGTGTTCGCTGCATAAATATGAGAACCTGAGTTTGGGTCTCTGGTATCCACGTGAGAGGTGGGTGTGGTACGTGCCTGGGGTCCCAGTGCAGGCGAGCGGAGACCTCAGGAGGGTCCGGGGCTTGCTGAGTTAGTCTAGTTGAATCAGTGAGTTCCAGGGTCAGCGAGAGCCCTGTCCCCACCTTCCCCCCAAAAAGAGAGAGCTGGGCATGCTGACACACACCTTTGATCCAGCACTTGGGAGGCTGAGGCAGGAGGACTATTGTGAGTTTGAGGCCACTTTGGGCTACAGAGTGAGTTCCAGGGTAGCCTGGACTACAGTGAGACCTTGCCTTAAAAAGAAAAAGGAAGGAAGGAATAAAGGAAGAGAAGAAGGAAGGACAGAAGAAAGGAAGAAAGAAAATGAAGTGTAAAGTCATTGAGGAAGACACACAGCATTGACCTCTGACCTCCACATGCACGTACATGTTCCCAAACTCCCACAAACAGGCAGGCCCACTCAAAAATGGAAACAAAGCATTCTGTGCTCTCATCTCACCAGAGAAATGTTGACTAAGGGCCGAGTAGAACGACTATGCTTCGGCCCTTCCTGGGTACCTCTGCCTCCCTCTGGTCACCATCTTATCATGTCCTTCATGACACTCACCATCTGAGATGGAGCACACACTTCTCAATGGGACACATGGTCCCTTCCGTGAACTCATCCTGCTGGGAACAATCTAGGAAGAAGGGAACGAGGTCCGGGAAAGACGAGAGAGAGAGAGAGATGAAAGAAAGAGAGGCCAGCAGAGGGTAGCAGGACCTTAGCAGAGCTGTCCTTCCCCTCCTCTTTCTTTCCTTTCTGCTGTTTCTCTCTCTAATCTTTTTGCAAGGTTTCCACCCCGTCATTCTAAATATTTCTTTAGATTTACAGAATCTAGAACATCTAATGACCTTTTAAATGTCTCTCTTTAGTCTTTTTTTTTGTTGTTGTTATTGTTTTACGAGGTAAGATTTCACTCTAGCTCAGGCCGACCTGGAATTCACTATGTAGTCTCAGGGTGGCCTCGAACTCCCAGTGATCCTCCTACCTCTGCCTCCCGAGTGCTGGGATTAAAGGCGTGCGCCACCACGCCTGCTCCTCTTTGTCTTTAATGCAAGGAAATTGCTCTGAGGGTTTAACTTGCAGAAAGAAAAAAAAAAAAATACCATGTCTGTCTAAAAAGATCACTGCAGGAAATGGAGGTGCGCTGCTGCCTTGTTCTGGGCGGGGGGGGGGGGGTGGTTCGACTCAGGTGTCCCTCATACACTTAGGTGCTCTGAATGCTTGATCTCCAGCTGATGGCAACTTGGAAATCGGAACTTTGTTGGAGGCGTGTTGCTGGGGACGGACTTCCCCTTGCCAGTGTTTAGCACACACCCTCCTGCTGCAGCTCTTTGTCACCTGCGGTGGCAGAGGTGATGTCCAGCCTCTGCTCACGCCATCGTTTTCTCCTGCCATCATGGAACTTTCCCTCGAGTCCGTAAGCCAAACTAAACTCTTTCCTCCCACAAGCCGCTTGTAGTCGAGTGCTCTGCACCAGCAACGTGAAGGTAACCACAACAGGAGGAAGAGACAGGTGCCCTGGGTGACAAGGACCCTCTCAGGACATGGCTGTCCTGCCTTGCTCCTCTTTTCGCTCCCTGTAAAAGTCCTTTGTGCCCCCTGAGACCTCCAAAATGGAGCATTGAGAAGATAACTCCTCTATCTTCCTGAGGGCTCATTTTGAATATACCTGATTCCTTCCTACCAATGCATCTCCTTAGCATTAACCTTTCTAAGGGTGAGCAGTCTGGACTTATTCCATCAACAAGAGCAGCAGGAATGAGGTCTTTGCATTGAATCTGTTTGTTTTTTTCTTTTGCTTTTTGAGGTAGGGTCTCACTCTAGCCTAGGCTAACCTAGAATTCACTCTGTAGTCTCAGGGTGGCCTCGAACTCACAGTGATCCTCCTACCTCTGCCTCCCGAGTGCCGGGATTAAAGGCGTGCGCCACCACACCTGATTGCATTGAATCTTTGAAGGAAGAGGAACCTAAGGAAGCTTGGATCAGACACCCAGGCTGGCAGGAGAGACTCAAGATCAAGAGGTCCCGCAGACTCCTGTACTTTCCAGGGCTATTTCTGGAGAGGAGGGAGCAGTCGTGACACTGGGAACCATGACCATGTGAGTAGAGAGCCCGATGCTAAAACTAGACAAACAGAAAAAAGGAAAAAAAAATCTCTGTACGAAAAACCAAAACAACAAAAATCTCAGCGTGATATGCGAGGGTGGGTGGAGCCTGATAGCCCTCAGCCCCGACAAGTTCTAGCCTTGGGCAAATCCATCGCTTCTCTGAGCAGCCTCCATAGTCTTCTCTTCTAAATTTTAAAAAAAATATTAATATAAGCTGGGCGTGGTGGCGCACGCCTTTAATCCCAGCACTCGGGAGGCAGAGGTAGGAGGATAGCTGTGAGTTCGAGGCCACCCTGAGACTACATAGCGAATTCCAGGTCAGCCTGGACTAGAGTGAGACCCTACCTCGAAAAACCAAAAAAAAAAAAAAAAAAAAAAAAAATTTAATCTATTTATTTTCAAGCAGGGTTGGGGAGCAGAGAGAATAAATGGGCATGCCAGGGCCTCTTAGCCACTGCAAATGAACTCCAGACATATGCACCACCTCCTGCATCTGGCTTTCCATGGGTCCTGGGGAATTGAACGTGGGTTGTCAGGCTTTGCAGGCAAGTGCCTTAACCGCTGAGCCATCTCTCTTTTCATCTTTAGATGGGGTGCTGTGGCTTAGTTCATAGGGTTACCAGGGGACTAGAGATCATGTCTTGATATTTCCTATGAAATAAATGGCAACTTTTCAGAAAGAATTCTCTCCAAAATATGAACAACTTTGGAGCTAGTGACAAAATGCAAGGGACTGCTCTGCCTCCTGCTCTCGCTGCCTGAAGCAGACAGCCATTTGCAGGATGAGCGGTCCTCTCTCTACAGAGTGGATGTAGGTTCTCCTTCCAGGAGCGGGAGCCATGACAAACTTTGCCCATTAGTTCATATGGCCTAGATTTTCCTTCATCCACTTTGCCTGCCTTTGGACTGCTTTTATGTATTATTATTATTATTATTTTTTTGAGGTAGGGTCTCGCTCTAGCCCAGGCTGACCTGGAATTCACTATGTAGTCTCAGGCTGGCGTCAGACTCACTGTGATCCTCCTACCTCTGCCTTCTGAGGATTGGGACTAAAGGCGTGTGCCACCACACCCGGCAACTGCTGTGGGCATGTCTTTGGGGTCTGTATCTTGCCCTAGTCCCTTTTTGTCTTTGTACTTACACACCCTTCTGCCACAGTGTTCTGCCCTCTCACAGCCCAGAACCGAGAGAGCCAGGTGACTGTGGTCTGAAACCTCTGACACCATGATCCCAAATCGCTTTTCCTTCCTTGTTTTTTTTTGGGGGGTATCTGTCATATCAATGAGAACGTAACGGTTACAAGAAACATGTGGTGACAGAAATAAGAAAGTGGTTATTTTAGAGGTAGGGAGAATTAATTGGAAAGGAGGAGGAGGTGGGAGTTTTTCTGGAACATTCTAAATGTACTATACTGCATTTTGGGTGGTTATTACATGTAGATATGCATACAGAGTTCACTAAGCCAGACATTTAAAAATAGCAGAAAACGTTAAGCAATAAAGCAGAAGTCTTTCATCTTGATAATCTTATTTCTTTCTTGTACATTCAGGTTCCCATGACTGTGAAAATATCTAGAGGTATTTTCTCTAGAAGTCTATTGACAGATCTCTTTATTTCTTCCTTTCGGTGCTTTATAAGATTGTCATTCCGCTGCCTTCTGGGTCCTGTTTGTTCCTGATAAGGTTACCTGCCATTCACGCCCTTGTCCCCTTGTGCGAGTCTCAGCTAGTGGCTTTTAACATCTTCCCTTCAACTTGGGCTTTCGGCAGCTTGGCTGGGGTGCACTTCGCTGTGGCTCTTTGTATTCATCCTGTTTGGGGTTCACTGAGCTTCGTGGGTCATCAGATTGCTCCTTAAAATCAAATACGAGGGCTGGGAATGTTGGGGAATACAGCTCAGTGGCAGAGCAACTGTGCATCATTTAGTTTTTCCTTTTAATGTCTTTTTAATTTTATTTATTTTTTTGGTTTCTCAAGGTAGGGTCTCACTGTAGTCCAGGCTGACCCAGAATTCACTATGTAGTCTCAGGGTGGCCTTGAACTCATGGCAATCCTCCTACCTCTGCCTCCCGAGTGCTGGAACTAAAGGCGTGTGCTACCACGCCCGGCTCTTTTAATGTCTTTTAAAATGTTTCGTTGTGTGTATTCATTGCACATGGTACTATGTTACATAAAGACATTTTCATCCAAGTGTACAATGTACACTGACTTTAGTCCTCCTCTTAGTCCTGCCCTCCTCTTTCTCATTTCTCCCCCGTCTCCTCCTCCTATTTGTTCCTTCTGTTTCCCTAGACATTCCTATGTTCATGTTGTATATACACACACGATTCGTGTATCTACATAAAATCTGAGAAGCCCAAATGAGAGGAAAACATACAATATTTGTCTGAGGCTGGCTTCCCTTACTATGTGATTATTTCTTCTTACATTCACTTTCCCGTAAATGATATTTTCATTTTCTTGATAGTAAAACAAAAAAATTCCCTCATGGATATACGCCACATTTTCTCGATCCACTCCTCTGTCATTGGACACCTAGGTTGGGTTCATGACTCAGTTATTGCGAATAGTGCTGCAGTAAACACCGATGTGCAAGAAACAGACATGTTGACTTGGGGCCCTTTGAGGAAATACCTGAGAGCGGCGTCCTCGGGTCACGGGCTAGTCTGGTTTTAGTTCTCAAGGCCCACCTATGCTGGTCTCCACAGCGGCTGAATATGTTTATGACGGCTCTGAAAAAATATTATCTATAATTCCAATATGAGGGTCATTTCTATTATTTCTATTGACTGAATCCTGCTTCTTGGCCCATCTGATTTTTTAAAATACTTTATTTAGCCAGGCGTGGTGGCGCACACCTTTATCCCAGCACTCGGGAGGCAGAGGTAGGAGGATCGCCATGAGTTCAAGGCCACCCTGAGACTCCATAGTGAATTCCAGGTCAGCCTGGACTAGAGTGAGACCCTACCTCAAAAACCAAAAAAAAAAAAAAAAAAAAAAAAAAAAAAAAAAAAATTAATTTATTTGAGTGACAGACTCCAGCCACTGCAAAAGCACTCCAGACACATGCACCACCTTGTATATCTGGCTCATGTGGGTCCACGGGGAAATCAAGCCTGAGTCCTCAGGCTTTTCAGGCAAGCTCTGTAACTACTAAGCCATCTCTCCAGCACCTCTGCCTTTTTGTTTATATGCTTTTCTGAGGTAGGGTCTTGCTCTAGCCTAGCTGAGCTGGAATTCACCAGTCTCAGGCAGGCCTTGAGCTTACAGTGATCCTCCTACCTCTGCCTCCTGAGTGCTGGGATTAAAGGCGTGCGCCACCACACCTGGCTCTATTTTTTTATTATTATGTGTGTAACATATGGTGCATTGTAGAGTTTGTGTTACACTGTATTTTTGGTTTTTGTTTTTCAAGGTAGGGTGTTACTCTAGCCCAGGCTGACCTGGAATTCACTATGGAGTCTCAGGGTGGCCTTGAACTCACGGTGATCCCCCTACCTCTGCCTCCCGAGTGCTGGGATTAAAGGCGTGCGCCACCATGCCCGGCTACACTGTCTTTAGCAGATAGTTTTTGGTGTTGTTCTGTCCAGCAGTTAAGTTCCTGAGCTGTGTGATCCTGTGAGGCTTGCTTTCATTCTTTAAATAGTAGGTATGTTTCACTTTGTCATTAGCCAAGACTTTCTCTAGGTTTTTGTCCTTTCTGTACCCCTCCCCACCCCCCCATCCCCCGCCATCCTCAGGTCTGCAGGGATTGCTCAGGCAGTTCGGTGACAGGTGCCCTCTCAGAGTTCCCAATGGGTCAGGGCACCTATGGAAGCCCCATGCTGCTCAGTGTGGTCACAGCGCCCTCTGTAGGCCTCTTTTTTTTTCCAGGTGGAATCTCACTCTAGCTCAGGGTGACCTGGAATCAGTCTCAGGGTGGCCTCGAACTCATAGCAATCCTTTTACCTCTACCTTCCAGGTGCTGGCCTTAAAGGCACGTGCCACCACGCCTGGCGGTAGGCCCCTCTGCCTATCCGCAGCCTCTGCTTCTATGAACTCACAGGGAAGACCCGGGGTCTTCCGCTCAACTTGCTTCTCTTCAGTGCTCGCCATATACGCTTTCTTACAGTTTTTAGTTATATATTGATTTTTTTTAAAAAAATATATTTGCAAGGAGAGATGGAAAATGAGTAAGAATGAGTACATTGGGGCTTCTAGCTGCTACAAACTCACTCCAGAAGCATGTGCCACGTTATGCATCCTGCTTTACATGGGTACTGGGGAATCAAACCCGGGACGTCAGGCTTCGCAGGCAAGCGCTTTAATCGCTGAGCCATCTTTCCAGCCCCTATTTATTGGTATCTTAAATAAAAAGGTTGTATTATTAGACCCCTTTGCCCCCACCCCAATTCATAACACCAAACTCTGGTATATCTGCTTCTTCAGTGCACCGAGATGTGCCCAGTGCCCGGTCTGGAGAGTGGCCCCAGGCGGAAGGATGGGACTCACTGTGTTTCTTTTATTCCCCTCCAATGATCACAGGTCTTTGGCATTTACTGTCCAATTCTTGGAATCAATTTCCTCTTCTATCTTGTCTATCTCATGACTTCGTACCATGAAGGGCTGTGCCCAGCAGCAGTTACTGTATCATGGACAGAAGCGGAAGGCAGAGCACGAACAGTCAGGGAAAGCTTCCAGATCATCCTAACAGGTGTCCACCTCCTCCTACTGGGTCTCTGACTAAGCAGGGCCCAGAAAGCAAGGGTCGTGTAGGTGACTGCTGGGGACACGTCAGTAAGGTGCTGTTCATCTTTACAGTGAACATTTGAGCTTGGTCTACTGAGTCATCAATGATGATAGCTTTGTGGAGATCTGCCCATGGGGAGATGTATTCCTCACAATAGACCGGTGGTTTCATTTTCTATATCAGGCTCCAGATAACTTAAAGGTGTTTCCCCGACAGCCGGGGCCATTCCTGGCGTACTAACGAGGTAGAATTGGAAGTCTGGGCCACAGTGAATCTACTAAGGTAAGTGTTCTCCCTTAGCTGTCAGCCTCGTCTCTCAGCGTGATGCCTCACTTGAACCATCATCCTAATCCGGTACACTCTGACCACCTTCACCAGTCGAACAGAGAACAGCTTTGTGAAGGAGCCTTGAGGACTTTTATTTTGGTACACTGGGGATGACCCCAGGGGTCTATATCACACAAGTGCTTTCGAAACCACTGAGCCACATCCCCAACCCTAGGAGTCCTGAGACCTTCAATTATTGTAGAAACTAGGAAGTCTTGTGAGTTACTTGCAGAGTTGGCCTAGTTACCATTATCTTCAACAGAAATAATCTCTCCAAAAGCAAACATTTGGCTGAAAGAACATTTTTTTAATCCCAAAGAGTGACCTGGTTATTATATATACATGCACTGCAATTTATGTTTTGTTTAAACTGTCAAAGTCAGCAAGTAAATGAACTGTGCCAAGAACACATGAATGTGGCCCTGGTGGGGAAATGAGAAAAAATTGTAATGGAATTAGCTATGACAAGAAAAACGCAGTGTCAAAAATTCTTCTCAGAGGGGAAAAAAAAAAAACACCATTTTTGAGTGTTTTATCCCAAACAGTGGATTTGCCTTTTATGCAAGTAATTTAAAGATTTCTTATGGGCACGTATGCATTTCCCCCATTCCTCTTGCTTAGGGACTCTCACAGAGAACACACAACTGTCTTCGTTATTCTTCCCAGTTCCCAACACAGTGGTGAAGTCAATGACGACCTCATTCACGCCACCTTTGTAAGAGATCACTGTGTGGAAGATTCATTTGTCAGGGACTCCTACCCTTCCTTAGGCTCAGCTCTCTCTGGAATCCTGACTGGGCTATAAATCCTTGAACTCCCAGTTCCTACCACCTCACTTCACTGGATCTTGGTTGCACTTGTCCTTCGATGTTAATGGGGTCCCAGTCTCCATGCGGAGAGGTCTAGCCTACGAGGACGGACATCAGTGCATTTGAGAGTATACTGACACACTCCAATTTCTGACAGCAAACTTGACCTTCTGTCTCAAATACCCAAATCCAAAGATGCCCAAGTCCCTTACATAACATGATGTAATATTTGCAAAGAACTTCTATACAACTCTCTATGTGCTTCAAATAATCTTTAGATTACTTAACATGTATAATGCAATGTAGATACCATGTAAATCATTGTTATACTATAGTGTTTATAAGGAACCAGGTCAAAAAATGTTCAGTACAAGCAGGGCATGGTGGTGCACACCTTTAATCCTGGCACTTGGGGGGCAGAGGTAGGAGGATTGCTGTGAGTTGGAGGCCACCCTGAGAATACATAGTGAATTCCAGGTCAGCCTGGGCTAGAGTGAGACCCTAGCTGCTTATGTCTTTCTGTCCTGGGTGTTCCTGAGGGTCAGAACCTGTCACACTCCTCTTGGCAGAGTAAAGTGTTTGTTCCCTACATTCAGGTAAGTTTGCAACCTTGAATAAAGCAGTGAGTACTTCCCATTCATGCGCTAAGCCCTGGGCTCCAGGCTCACGATTGACGGGACATCTGTGTGCACGAGAAACTCACCACCGAGAGCGACGACGATATTTTCAGCGTTTTCTCTAGAACTGCATTTTACAACATGTATCTTCAACATCTTTCAGGTTACATCTATAAATATGTCACTTCCTTGCTTTTTATTATCTCCCCCAGGCACAATTTAGTTCTTTCAACATGAAGGCAATCCAATGTGGAAAAAAGAGGCCAGCTCTGCCATTCTCTATAGTTATGTGATTTGGGGTTTATGTCAACTGTCTGTAGTCACAATTTATTTGCTATTAAA
Source organism: Dipus sagitta (assembly GCA_036346955.1). NCBI lineage: Eukaryota > Metazoa > Chordata > Mammalia > Rodentia > Dipodidae > Dipus > Dipus sagitta. The sequence continues at coordinate 11,444,498 of CM070775.1, read as the reverse complement.
ATGGTGGTGGTATTAACTACCTTGCCTATCTCCTGAAGTTGTCAGGAGCAAATGAAATAAAACATATAAATAAATAAATAAATATATATATATATACACACACACATGAAAGAGGTTTATAAATCACACACTATTGTTTGTGTTAGATTTATGGGATCCCAAATCCTTGGTGGCACTTGGCTTCACAACTTGAGAACATGCACGTCCCAAGGGTGGTTTAGGGGCAGCCCCTGGTACCTGAGCTACACTGTTCAGTCAATTCCAGTTCATTGGGAATTCATCCTGAGGTCGTGTGGTCGTGTGCATGTGTGTGTGGTACTGAGGATCAAACCCAGGTACTTTCATGTGCTAAGCGCATGCTTTTCCACTGAGCTATGTCTCAGCTCTAAACCTGCAGACTTCAAAATACGATTATTAACATATACGAGAAAGGAAGGTTATCTTTATTCATAAAAGACTAAATATTTCAGAGGATTCCCCAAACAAGCATCTCCACGAGGCATGACAAGAATGCGCCGTGCATGTAGATGTAACAGGCTTTTAGAAATATCAAAAACGTGGTGCTGCCGCATGGAATAGATCATTGCCTCAAAAAAAAAAAAGTGTAGCTTTTTTTTTTTCATGGAATTGTAGCTGATAATGTATTTTCCATGGCAACCAAAGCTAGCCTCTGCTACATTTAGAGAGAGTTGGCAGCTTTGATATTACTGTGCATGGGTAAGTACCTGCTTGGGAGAGAAACCAAAATGACTTTGGAAAAGGACATTTACTAGAAGAAAATGTAATCACAGTGGTTGAGATCATTGGTTTGCATTTTCCCCAGCTGAGAATTGTTATCATTTTCCTATAAGAGGGGCAGGACTCCCAGCTCTTGTCATGCGGAGAGCTCTAGGCCGCAAGAAAGAACGTCAGCACATTTGGGAGTACACTGACACACTCCTATTCCTGACAGACTAGACGTTCTCTATCAAGGAGCCCTCGCTACTTCATCTGACTATGATAGCATTTGAGATATTTTGGGTGTCCTCCCAAATTATGTTAGGAAAATTAAGAATATTCCATTATATGGACCAGAGAATTCTGCATCTCAATATATTGTATTTTCATTTAAAACTATGTGTTATGGGCTGGAGAGATGGCTTAGCTGTTAAGGCATTTGCCTGAAAAGCCAAAGGACCTTGGCTCGATTCACCAGGACCCACATAAGCCAGATGCACAAAGTGGCACATGCACCTGGAGTTTGTTTGCAGTGGCTGGAAGCCCTGATGCGCCCATTTTCTCTCTCTCTCTCCCTCTCTTAGATTAATTAAAAAACTATGTTATATATGAAAGTGAGTACACACACACACATACATCATACATACACACACACACATACATCATACATACACACACTCTTTTTTGGTAATTGATTTTGTGTACTGTTAAGACATTTAAATTCTCCCTGCTTAAATCCAAAGCATGCTCTCTTACTTATCTTTACTTAATAAATCCAATGCTGCTTCATGCTATCTTGAAATTTTTTTTTTTTGTTTGATTTTTCGTGGTAGGGTCTCACTCTAGCTCAGGCTGACCTGGAATTTGCTATGTAGTCTCAGGGTGGCCTTGAACTCATGGCAATCCTTCAAACCTCTGCCTCCCGAGTGCTGGGATTAAAGGCGGGTGCCAACACATCTGGCATATATATATATATATATATATATATATATAATTTGCGAGACAGAGAACACAAGTGTGCACCAGGGCCTCTAGCCACTGCATATAAACTCCAGATGTGTGCGCCACCTTGTACATCTGGCTTTATGTGGGTACTGGGGAATCGAACCTGGGTCCTTTGGCCAGCAAGTACCTTAACTACTAAGCCATCTCTCCCTTTTCAATGTACTCATCGTTTCTCAAATTTCACTGTCTTTACTTCCTAAAAGAATAAAAAAAAATGCCTAGGGCTTTCTCCCCATTGTTTCTGACTCTGCTGCTCCGAACACACTCCAGGCGGTTGTGACAGGGACGGGGCCGAGAACCACCGAGAATGCAGATGTTGACTAGAGCTTTTGGTTGCATTTATTCACCCCAAGAGTGTGGACAACTGGTGGGCCGAATTTAGGGCAGGAGTTTAATGAGATTTTTACAACGTTAAGCAGCAAGTCTTAGATTTGGGGGATAGGGCAGCCCCGTTCCAGAATCACAACAGATATGCCTGGATGATTTTGGCAGTTGCTTCCTTCCTTCCCTGTGGGAATTCACAGCCTTGAAAAATTCCATCTCCCCAGCCCCAGGCTGTTCCTGGGGTCCCCTCCACCTCCCATGAAACTGATAAGGGTTATACATACTGTCAGGGCTGCTGAGATAGCAAGGCGGAACACATCACCCTCCTCTTCCTCTCTCTGTCTCTCTCTCCCCCTTTAGACGTTAGGTGTGTATGCCCAGCCCTCTGCGCCAAGGGGATACAGTGCTCCAGAATTCACAGCCTCTACAGCTGACAGCGGATCCCCACGTTCCCCTCTGCCTTTCTTTTCTCACAAATGCAGTCTTGACCTTGCATTGGCCACTTGCCTCTTCAGCGCCCTCAGGGCCAACTACTGGGCTCCATGGGCCAGCGTGGTGCCGCCAGGGCCTTCTGCCCTGTCTCTCAGAGCTCTTTCCATTTGGCAGATGAATTCTGGTTCTATTCTTAGCACCAAGGCAGAAACCAAGTGACTTAAACCCAAAACTCAACTCAAGAACTTGCTGCATTTAGAAATTTCTGGAAATTGCTGAGGGCAGTGCCGCTGGACTTGGCACACCCAATCCTGCTGCATCAGATGCCCACCAATGCCAGACCTCAAGCCTGCCTATGGGAGTGCGGACATCTCTCTGGGAAGAAAGCCCAGAGGAAGACTCTGGCCTCAGTTTTCATTTATTAGAGACAGAGAGAGAAGGGGGGAGGGGGAGAGGGAGAGAGAATGAATGAGAGAATGGGTACACCAGGGACTCTAGCCACTGCAAATAAACTCCAGACACATGTGCCACCTTGTGCATCTGTCTTACATGGGACCTGGAGAGTTGAACCTGGGTCCTTAGGCTTCTGCAGGCATGTGCCTTAACCGCTAAGCCATCTCTCCAGCCCTGGCCTCTGTTTTTAGATTAGGTGCTACACCTAAAGGTCCTGGGTCACCTTTGCCGAGTGCTTCATTGGCAGTCCCTTCTACCGTGGGCTTTTCATTTTACAAAAGGGAAGACAAGGGTTAGAGAAGCCCACCAACTCACCCTATGAGTTTCCCAAGCCTTGGAGCCACCTGCAAATCTATCCATCCCCAGAGAAACACATTCAGTAACTGGCTCACAGAATTTCAGGGCTTTGGACTTGATAGTTCTCATGTGAAAGCTCTGGAGGAAATATTCAATGTTTCCCACCACTCCCTAAGTTAAGAACAAGATGCCTTGCTTATGCTGTGTGGCCTAGTAACTTAGTGGCCTTTTGAAAAAGCTATTTAAATAGAAAGAAAAGATAGTATTTGTGGTTGCTTGATTCAGGTGTCCCCCATAAACTTAGGTGTTCTGAATGCTAGGTTCCCAGCTGATGGAGATTTGGGATTAATGCCTCCTGGAGGGAGTGTATTGTTGGGGGCAGGGCTTATGGGTGTTATAGTCAGTTTCCCCATGCCAGTGTTTGGCACACTCTCCTGTTGCTATTGCCCACCTTATGTTGGCCAGGGGGTGATGTCCACCCGTCTGCTCATGCCATCATTTTCCCCTGTCATCGTGGAGCTTCCCCCTCGAGCCTGCAAGCCAAAATAAATCTCTTTTTCCCAGAAGCTGCTCTTGGGTGGGTGATGTCTACCAGCAATGTGAACCGACTGCAACAGTATTTTTTACTTCACTTGAACTAAGAGGTGTGGCTCACACTGCTCAGGCCTGGACACTGTCCAGCTGAACCAGTGTTTAATGAAATGACGTCAGTACCTGAGTCTCCAAAGACCCCACTCCCCACCTTCATTCTCAAGTATCTTGGCCAGTGAGGGAAGTGTCCCTAATCCCGTGGTTGTCAGATAGCATGTCACTGTAGCCTACTCACAGGAGCCCTGAAGGATAGCTTAAAATTCCGACGTCACACTTTGCGAATTCCCAGTTCCCAGTTTAACAGTTGCCGTACATGAACCACACTTCATTCCTATCCATGACGCCACATCTCTGTAAAGCTGACCTCTGGTTGTGGTTATGGTAAAGAATAGAGTTGGGCTGGAGAGATGGCTTAGCGGTTGAGTGCTTGCCCGTGAAGCCTAAGGACCCCGGTTCGAGGCTCAATTCCCCACAACCCACATAAGCCAGATGCACAAGGGGGCACACGCATCTGGAGTTCGTTTGCAGTGGCTGGAGGCCTTGGTGCGCCCATTTTCTCTCTCTCTCTCTCTCTCTCTCTCTCTGCCTCTTTCTCTCTCTGTCACTCTCAAATAAATAAAAATAAAAAATAAATTAAAAAAAGGATTAGAGTGGCAGTCTGTGTAAAGCATGACCTTAGAGTGGCAAGATGCAGCTGCTTTCCAAGGTTTGAGAAGTTGGGCAAGGCCCAGCTGCCCAGCCATACCACCAGAGAGCACCTGCTTACATGAAAGGAAAACAGCCTTTTTCAATTTAAGCTATTTTTCCAATTGGTTGTTAGGGCATACAAACTTAAGTTTCAGCCATGCCTGTTTAGTAAGTAGAACCGTGAGGTATCTATTTGTCCTTGAGACTGGGGAAAAACAAAAATGACTAAGCTGTTAGTCATCTCGAATCAGGGATGTTTGGAACCTCTACCCTATGGCTCTGAGCTGCTTCCCCAGTGTCACCAGAGGTCGTCTTGGGGGATGGGGCTATGATTCCAGCAGGTGCAAGACCGGGTGGCGGGGGTCATAGTTATTTCTAGCCCTGGAATAAAACTGACTTGCAAGACAGAGCACAGGAGAGACTTCTTTTACAACTACACTGGGAAGGCTGGGAGGTGGGGGTGGGGCGGAGGGAATCTTTGCAGTTCATGATTTCCAGGAGAACCTCCTTTCTGAAGAGGCAGACCTTATCTGTTCCACGAGGAATATTCTTTTAGAGAGACCATAGGGAGGCACCCACAGGGTGCGCTAATGTACCCCCTGTGCATAGCCAACCAAAATCATATGGGGGAACCAGGGGCTCCATCAGCAAATGGACGCTATGACCTCCCCTGGAGGTCAAGGGTGCCACGGGCTGCTCTTCATGACAAAGCGTGGGCCGCTCAGAGTCTTCGCGGATCTAGGCGGGATCTGGTTCGCGAGGGGACCACACTGGAGAAGGAATGCGAGTGAGGTGACAGGCATGGGAGCTGAACCTATGACATCACGCGTGGGGTGCGGGGACGCGAGAACCCCTGTGGGGATGAATAGCAGGTTGGAAGGGATGGTGGTGAAACCATAACAGCAAAATGACAGGAAGTTAGACTCTCCCAGCAGGAGTGGAGCAGGGAACTATCATTCCTCCCTCCCCACCCAGTGGTTGCTCTACCATCTGAGTAGATCGATCAGCACGGATCTCATGATCTTCAGGGTGCTTCCCTCACAGGCTCCTTTTTTTTTTTTCTTTTCTTCTTCTTCTTTTTTTTTGGTTTTTTTTTTTTTTTTTTTGGTTTTTGGTTTTTTAAGGGGGGGTCTCGCTCTAGCTCAGGCTGACCTGGAATTCACTCTGTAGTCTCAGGGTGGCCTCGAACTCACAGCGATCCTCCTACCTCTGCCTCCCGAGTGCTGTGATTAAAGGATTGCGCAGTTGCCTTTCTTGGCTAACCTATGTCTATATTAGTCCCCCAAATCCTTCTCAGGGGTGTCCTAGAGTAGCCTTGGGTCACGCCCAGGTGAGGCAGGTATGAAATACTGTTATTTGTCTTCTCATAGGCCCTGTGGCAAGAGAGGACAAATGACTATTGGTGACCTATTTCAATGACAAAATAATCCACAAAGTTCCCAGGGGAGAAAATGAGTTAAAAAGGGGGAGGGGGAGCGATACAAGCTCATTTTGAGACTCACTATCCTGTCTGCCCACTGCTTGCCTGAGAACCTGTGGCCCCTGGGGAAGCCTGGCCCTCTGCCCATTTGCTTGGCTAACCACTTGCCAAAGAAGGTGGGTCTGGATGGTTTAAAGTTGCTTCACTCGCAGAGGAGGCCACACCCGCCTGGGTGGGACCATCCTAGGCAGAAAGGAAAATGCTCACTTGTAAAGAGAAGACTCCTAGGCCAAGGGGAAAGGCCATGTTCACTTCCCTTTGCTGACTGAGGGTCCAGAAGAGCAGCTGGTGAAGAGAGGAACTAAGACGGAGAAAGGAGCACGTAGCGGGGCAAGAAGGCACAGTTCTAGAATTCTAGCTCCCAGAGAGGCCAAGGCAGGAGGCTCGCAAGTTCAAGGCCAGTCTGGGCTATAGAGTGAGTTCAAGGTCAGCCTAGGTAACTTAGTAAAACCCTGTCTCAAAATTAAAAAAAAAAAAGATTAAAAGGTGGTAAGGATATAGTTTAGTGGTCTAATGAGTACTTAGCATGAACAAGACCCTGAGCTCAGTCTCTAGTACTAGGGAAAAGAGGAGGAGGAAGAAGAGCAAGGAAGAGAAGGAGAAGGGAGGAGAAGGTAAAGGCGGGAAGAGGAGGGAAGAGGAGGAAGAAGGAAGAAGATGGTGGGAACCTGGCAAACACTTTGGCTAGTCCCTGACATAATGGGGAAGCCATTATCATATGTCCCCAGGGCCCGGGAATCATCAGTAAGGGCTCTTAGTTAACCTGGATGATTCCATTAGCCAAAGATTAGGCATATATACAATGTTTCTGTTTGTTTTGTTTGTTTGTTTTTAGAGGTAGGGTCTCACTCTGGCTCAGGCAAGATCTGGAACTCACTCTGTAGTCCCAGGCTGGCCTTGAACTAACAGCGATCCTCCTACCTCTGCCTCCCTAGTGTTGGGATTAAAGGCGTGCACCACCATGCCCGGCTAACTCATAGTTTTGATCCAACCGGACACGCGCTTTTGATTTTATTTTAGATTACAGAGTAGCCCGTGGCACGGCATACACAGTGGTAGGAAACCAGGCAACATCTGCGTCTTTTATAATGCATGCTGTCAGAGGTGGAGGGTGTGCCTGTCACAGCTGCCAATCTAAGCTGATGGTGCATGCGCTCCCATGTGCGAATAGCCGTCAGGGCCTGATAGCTACTTGTTGCGAAGCTGTCTTTATAACCACAGACATACAAAGATGACGGTTCCCTGAGAAGCTAGAGCAGCCCACTGCTGTGCTGGGCAAGACCCTTCATCCATCTGGGCAGGTTTGCTGTGGCTAATCACAGGAGACATAATGGCTTTTGTTAACCAGGCACAGGAATCAGGAAAAGACATTCTTCATGATCCTCACTTTTAATGCCCTACTTACCAACTTCATCCCTGATGTTTGCAAGTTCGATTGACAGCTCTTTTTCTTTCACAAGGGCACTTTCATTCTGAAAGAAACAAAAAAAACGGATACCGAGAATCCCCCAGTTTCATGCTAGATAAGTAACTTTCACATGTTTAATCAATGAAGCGTATTAAGCAAACATTTATAAGTCAAGCCCTTTGGAGACAATACTTCTCATTATATCAGCATATAAAAAGTTACAACGCCAGGCTAGATTCATTCATTTGTAGTCATTCAAATGTCAAAGCTTGCAACACAATAGGCAGTAATAGGCACAGCCATGCTTTTCTCTATATTATACTCTCTTTTATTTTTATTTACTTATTTATTATGTTTTGGTTTTTCTGAGGTATGATTTCTCTCTGGTTCAGGCTGACCTGGAATTCGCCATGTCGTCTCAGGGTGGCCTCGAACTCATGAAGATCCTTCTACCTCTGCCTCCCAAGTGCTGGGATTAAAGGCGTGCGCCACCACACCCAGCCTTATACTCTTTTAAAAAATATTTTATTATTTATTTATTTATTTGAGAGAGAGAGAGAGAGAGAGAGATTGAGAATGAGCGCGCCAGGACCTCTAGCCACTGCAAGAACTCCAGACGCATGCGCCACCTTGTGCATCTGGCTTACCTGGTCTTGGGGAATCGAACCAGGGTCCTTAGGCTTCACAGGCAAACGCCTTAACCACTAAGCTATTTCCTCAGCCCTATATTACACTCTTGTGTGTCATCCTGGGAGGATGCTGTGTCTTATACATTGATACGCCAGCACATATTACTGTTGACTGACAAAGCTTCTTAGATTTTTTGTAACACTGACTTTTGACCATGGAAAGGCCCACATATATAGTCCTGAGGGGAAAAGATCTGTTTTACCAATTATTTCCTTAATCTTACCCCCTCTTCCCATAGCTGGTAAGTTACCTACTGAGTAAGGAAGATCAGAGCAGAAGCTTTGATATGAGACATCCCTTGTTGTAATAAGCAACCGTAAGGTTTCCAAATGTTTCACCTGCTATGGCCGTCACTAAAAGGGACAGGAGGAACTGTACCCTCGAAGTATTATTTAGGGCCAATCATGGCATTTGCAGCCAAGTGATCACTAAGTTGTTTACAAGTCAAATATATTCTGTGCCTTAAAACATGGAAGTCTTAGCCGGACGTGGTGGCTCACACCTTTAATCCCAGCACTCAGGAGGCAGAGGTAGGAGGATCACTGTGAGTTCAAGGCCAGCCTGAGACTACAGAGTGAATTCCAGGTCAGCCTGAGCTAGAGTGGGACCCTACCTTGAGAAACCACCACCACCACCACCAACAACAACAACAACAAAAAACATGGAAGTCTTGAAGACACGTTGAGGATGTAGTGTAGATTTCTGGGTCATTATAGGTAGTTTATGATCATCTTATTGCTAAACACTACTATCAGTAAGTAGGAAATCAGGACTGGAGAAATGGCTTGGTGATTAAGGCACTTGCCTGTAATGTCTAACAACCTGTGTCCGATTCTCTAGTACCCATGTAAAGCCAGATGCACAAAGTGGCACATGCATCTGGAGTTCATCTGCAGTGGCTAGAGGCCCTGGCATGCCCATATTCATTCTCTCAGTCTCTCTCTCTCACCTTGCAAATAAATAAATGAAATACTTTTTTTTTTTTTAAAGTAGGAAATCATACTAAGCTAGAGATACCAGCATGCAAAGAAAGTCGATACGTCACTCAACAGAATAGACTCCCAAAGCAAACTGATTTTCAGAGGGAAAGTTTTGGCCAGAAATGTAGACCAAAAACATAGCACGGACCTCAGCAGGACCTTGCTCTTATTTTCTACAATTTACATAGTCCATGCCCCCCCCACTACCACAAAGGCCCATGTGTTAAAGGTCGGGTCCCCAGGGTGGCACTGCTGGGAGATCCTGTGGAATCTTTAAGAGGAGAGGCCCTAGTGGAAGGTCACTTAAATCACTGGGAACATGTCCTTCCAGGAGAACGTGGCACCCTGGCCTTCTCTTCCTCTTGCCTCCTGGCTATGAGGTAAGTGGTTCACTCTGCCACATACCATTGCTGTCTGTATGCTCTCCTGGGGGCCAAAGCAAAGGTCCCCCTGACCTTGGACTTGAACCTCAGAAAGTATAAGCCCAAGAGACCTCTTTCTCCTTATAAGCTAATTACATCAGGTGTTTCATTATAGTGCTGGAAGGCTGAGGATTACAATGTCCTTTCTTTTTAAAAACTCTTTATTTATTTATTTGAGAGAGAGAGAGAGAGAGAATATGAATGGGCGCACCAGGGCCTCCAGCCACTGCAAATGAACTCCAGATGCATGCGCCCCCTTGTGCATCTGGCTCACGTGGGTCCTGGGGAATCGAGCCTCGAACTGGGATCCTTAGGCTTCACAGGCAAGCACTTAACCAGTAAGGCATCTCTCCAGCCACTGCCCCCCCCCCCAGCATCCTTTCTTTAGCACTGACTTTGCCTTTGTTTTCGGTGCCTGTGATGAACCCATGTTCAATGGGACCTGAGGCAATTCTTACAACCTTGCTTCTGGGTTTGCTGCATTTAGTCTCAGGTAACAGGGTCTGTGTTGGGTTCCCAGGAGAGCCACAAGATTATCCATTGCTAAGCGATGCCATAATATTCCTAATGCCAAAATAAAACTTGTTATGATAAACTGAGAACTGCTATAATCACAAGTAGCAACACTTAACTGGATAACGATTCTCTTAAGATAGTATAGCAGTAGTTGCCTCTGCTCTGGGCTGCACACCAATACCAGACCATAGGACCCTACTGCTGAAGATGCTGTGTGCGTCAGCTGCAGAATAAAAAGAAGTCAAGCTGAAGCTGAGCTGTCAGCTTCCTCCCTGCTGGCTAGCTTTCACAGCGCCGGAAGGTGGAGGGCACTATGTAGACCGCTGGGGTGAAAAGTCATGGCCAGTCTTACTTAGTGGCAGACGCTGTATGCTACACCACTAACCAGCCAGGCAAAAGTGGCATGACTGCTATGAAGATAATCAACTGTTTTCTGATTGAATTTGAGGGCCACTCCAAGGGAGGGAGTTCATGCTTGGTACTGACAGAAAAAGGGAATTTAAAAAGAAAAACAATTGTGGCAATCGATCTGCTTTTTGGGGAGTGTTAGACCCTGCTGTAGTCTGAATGTCTGTGTCTCACCCAAATACATATGCTGAAACCCTAACTCCCAAGTTGATACTATCAACAAGTGGAGCCTGTTCACAGTTCAAAGGATAGGCAGGATGTTCTAATCGGATTACTTACAGGGCTTGCTGACCTGGAATTCACTATGTAGTTTCGGGCTGGTCTTGAATCCACAGTGATCCTCCCATCCCTGCCTCCTAGTGCTGAGATTAAAGGTGTGCGCCACCACTCCCTACAAAAGTTTAGTATCTCCAGAGAGGTAATTTCAGTATTTACCCTTAAAAAAAATCATCATAAACTAGTACAAATGGGCTGGGGGGATGGCTTAGCAGTTAAGATGCTTGACTGCAAAGTCCAAGGACCCCGGTTCAATTCCCCAGGATCCACATAAGCCAGATGCACAAGGTGGCACATGCGTGTGGAGTTTGTTTGCAGAGGCTGGAGGCCCTGGTATACCCATTTTCTTTCTCTCTCTCTCAAATAAATAACAATAAAGTATTAAAAAAAAAACTCCTACTAATACCATACTTACTTCTACTCTCAAGGATAACTTGGGAAACTCATCACTTCCACTTCTCCAATACAGCCACAGAGAATTGCAATCCCATGCTTATCAATCCAGAACTAGCATCGGAAAGGTTTCTATTCAAACTTAACAACAACAAAACCAACAGGTTCCCTCTAATTTCAAACCCAAAGCCAGGCGATTCCCTCAGCTCCCTGTAGTGACCTGCCCCTGACAGGTGTCCTGCCATAGGATCTTCCACATCTCAGCACACCACCTGTATCTTCCAGGTATAAACAAACCAGGCAGGACCAGCTGGAAGGCACCATGCGGGGACAGGCACTAGAGCGATGATGGAGCTGGGAGCAGAAGAAGCCCACAGACCTGAGCCACTCTGATGACAAAAACCTAATGCTGATCCCGGCAACCAGGTCTTTAGGAGAAACCCAAGCTTGAGAGAAAGATGGAGAGAGAATAAGAGAAGGGAAAGGAGAGGGGTGGGAGAGAGAAGAAAGGGAGGTGGGAAGGAGGCCACGAGGCCCTGGGTTTGGGCCCCTGCACTGCAAGAAAGGAAATGGCTAAACTCTGGTAAATTCCGGCCATAGATGACTTACTAATTAGTCAAGTTTACTCATGCTAACTTCTATCAAACACTTCTATAGGGGAGTCTTGTGCCTCATTTACTTCTTTTTCTAAAATTTTAAAAATATTTAAATTTATTTATTAAAGAAGAGGGAAGGAGGGAGAGAGGGAGAGGGGGAGAGAGAGAATGGGTGTGCCAGGGCCTCCAGCCACTGCAAAAAAACTCCAGATACATGTGCCATGATGTGCATCTGGCTTACGTGGGACCTAGAGAATCGAACCTGAGTCCTTAGGCTTCGTAGGTGATCAATGCCCCAAGTTAAGTGTATTTTAAGAAGTAAATGAGGGCTGAAGAGATGGCTTAGTGGTTAAGGCGTTTGCTTGTGAAGCCTAAGGACCCAGGTTCAATTCCCCAGTATCCATGTAAGGTAGATGCATCAAGTGGCACATGCATCTGGAGTTCACTTGCAGTGGCTGGAGGCCTTGGCATGCCCACTCTCTATCTGCCTTTCTCTCTCCCCCAAATAAATATTTAAAAAAATACACCTAATTTGTGGGATCTACAGGGACTGATTACATGAATCTCCCCAACTCAGTACCAAAACCCATGTCTGATCAAATCCCCTACTCAAAATAGTGTCATATTTACATAGAACCCACTACATCCTCTTGGAGATGTGAAATCACATTGCATGTAACATGGAGTATTAGGTAAACTGTGTGTCAACAGGTATCACACTGTACTGGCTAGACAATGGGTAATAAGAAAAATACCCATGGCAATTGTAACTTTTCCCTCCTGAATATTTTCCATCTATGGTTGGTTGAATCTGTGGGTACAGATCCTGTGAATAAGGAGGGCGAACTGTCCTGTCCTGGGAGTTCTGGGTTTTATTCCCCTTTATGGGGGAGAAAACTGGGGGGCTCTATAGTGAAGCCTGCTGGGAAGTTTCAAAAGCGAGAGTTTTAATCCAGAGCCCACAGGGTCCATTTAATACTACACACACCAACCTCCCCCCTGCCCCCCATCTCCTTGCTTCTATACAGGCAGCCTCAAGATCCAGTCTGGATTCAGTACTTCTGACCATGCAGCCGTTCACATCAACCTGGACAATAGACAGATTCAACCTGATCTGGCGCTGTGGCAAATTCTCCAGCTGCAATGTTCCAACCCCACAAACTGCACTACATACGTTTGCCCTTGGCTTCTGGGTTGCACAATGGTACATTCTAAGTGTCTGACCCCTCTTCAGCACAGCTTGTCTGGGCTGTAACTCCACATAGGGTAGCTACTCAGCCCCCCACCCCCCCAGCCCCCAACAGCTCTGGAAGGGCCTTTCTGATAGCTGCTGGACACATTCCTGCCAAAGATGTTGGCAAGGCTCAACCCCGGGCTTGCCAAGGCCAGCCAGCCAGCCTGTGCGCTCTGACGACAGCCATTCTTCCTTAAGTGCTTGTGTTTGAAATGCTACCAACCCTCCCAGTTTATGAATTCTCTGCAGCAAGTGGCCTTGTGTTTCCTGCAAGCCAAACTAGAGTGACGGCGTGTCACCTACAATGGGGTGAGTCAGGAGCGGTGACCAGAGGACCAGCGCTTCTTAGGTGGGAGGTAAACATCACGAGCCCCTTCCACCCGTCACCCCCACTGTGCTTCCAAAGGACTAGCAGAAGTTTTGGTCTTGAGGTCCTTAGACTCCGGGGAACACGCAGGGCTCTTTCTGCAAGGGTCTTGGGCCTGCAGCTGTACACAGGCCTGGGTGATGATAAGGTTGTGGGGAGCGGAAGAGGAGCAAGACGGCCTCACGTGGCTGGGGTTAGATCAGCACTTCCCTACATGGGGAATACGTGGAAAATTCCTGACTGGTTCCAAACACGTGAACTCCTGTATTCACTCAAGAGGGCTAAATATAGAGCCCAGCAGTAAGTATCCAGACTGTCCTAGTGACATAGTTCAGACATCCCAAAGCCAAAGGAGGCCATTCCTCTCAAGTGACTGTTTAGTCTAAGTCAGGCTTCGCTGGGAAAGGACGCTTGCTGAGCACGCATTTGCTCCTCAAGCTACATCTTCTTAGCCCACCCTTTCACTGAGTCATGTACCTGTCTCCCAGTCCTCCATTAAGTCCCGGGATAAACAGGTTCCACAAAACCCCCAATTCCAGCCCCCTGCCTCCGGCCTCCAGTTTATGCAGGTCTGCCTCCCTGGAGCCTGCCCTTCTTTGCAGACCTGGTCCCCGATGCCAAGGTCTCCCGCAAACCCCTGAGGAATGCCGCCCTTCACCTTTCCTAACTAGAGACACCTGGCAAAGCAGATCAGCGCCTCATTATTCCATTACCGTCAAGCAACCGGATGTGTGGCCAAGCCCCAAGCCAGCCCGTCGCACTCTATTACTTTAACCTGCTTAGACCACGGGAGTCATCTGCTCGGACGGCGGCGGACATGACTCTGTGAACACGGTGGTAATAGGAAGTGAAAACGCCTCTCCTTGTTAGCGTCACCTGTGTGATTCCACACTTGGGCGCCCACTACCCAAGCCTCTCCTTGGGTGAGAAAACCACCACGGGGGATAGGATGTTTTCTTGACTCCTGGGTGTCTCCGAGGTGTTTTTACCTGCAGGGAAGCCCAGGAATGGGACGCTTATGCAACAGCATGCCTCCTTATTGAACGCCTACTATGTGCCAGACAGGGGTGAGTCTCTCAGACTCGGCTGATGCAAATGCAATTACGGAACAGCGTATGTTATGAACCAGCAGGGCAGGGCTATCTTGGAGATTTAGACTGAGGGCAGGGGAGGAATAGGCAGAGGCTGTGATGAGAACCTCCCAGGAAAAGGTTAGGAGAACTAAATGATACCTAGAGATTTCTGGGAACTTTCGTCACTCCAACAGATGGGCTCACCTTTTTTTTTTTTTTTTCAACTTTCTGGCCCTAGTTTCACTGGAAGAATTCTTTTTTAAAAAATATTTTAGTTTTACTTATTTGAGAGAGGGAAAGATGCAGAGCAAGAGCAAGAGAGCGCATGGGCACACCAGGGCTTCCAGCCACTACCAATGAACTCCAGACGCATGTGCCACCTTGTGCATCTGGCTTACGTGGGTCCTGGGGAATCAAACCAAGGTCCTTTAGCTTTGCAGGCAAGTGCCTTAACTGCTAAGCCATCTCTCCAGCCCTGGAAGAATTCTTGATTGGCTGCAAGGGTGACTGAGGACAAGCTCGTGAATTTCACTGTAGCTCTGGGCATTATTGTAAGCCCTGTCTTGCCCACCTGGCATGTATCCATACATACAGAAGATGCTTATATGTTTAAAATATACATATATATGGATATATGCATGTCCAGTAATTCTTAATAATCTTTCCTATATATTTAAAAATATTTTGTTTCTTTGTAAGGAGAAAGAGAGAAGAGAGACAGAGAGATAATGGGCACTCCAGGGCCTCTAGCCATTCCAAACAAACTCCAGAAAGCATGTGCCACTTTGTGCATCTGGCTTTACATGGGTACTAGGGAGTTGAACCCAGGTCGTTAGGCTTTGCAGGTACGCACTTTAACCACCGAACAACCTCTACATCCCATCTTTCCTTTTTTAAAAAAATATTTTTATTCATTTATTTGAGAGAGAAAAGAGGAGAGAAAGAAAAAGAAAGAGAGAGAGAGAGAGAGAATGGGTGCATCAGGGCCTCTAGCTACTGCAAACTCCAGATGCATGCACCACCTCATGCATCTGGCTTTACGTAGGTACTGGGGAATTGAACCTGGGTCCTTTGGCTTTGCTGGCAAGCACCTTAAACCACTAAGCCATCTATCCAGCCCCTTTCTTCTCTCTCTCTCTCTCTCTCTCTCTCTCTATATATATATATATATATATATATACATATATATATGTTTTTCAAGGTAGGGTCTCACTGTAGCCCAGGTTGATGTGGAATTCACTCTGTATTCTCAGGGTGGCCTCATACTCACAGCAATCCTTCTACCTCTGCCTCCCGAGGGCTGGGATTAAAGGCGTGCCCCACCACCCCTGGCCCTTTCCTATATTTTCAACCTGCTGTGACATCAGTGTAAATCAGGAAGACCCACCCATGGGAGTTGGGGCATCTTTTCCCCCAATCTAAATAAAAAGCGCAGAAGGGATTAAATGATAAACCTATGGAACCAGGACGCACACTTGTAATCCCAGCACTTGGGAGGCAGAGGCAGGATCCAGGCCAGTCTGATTTATACAGCAAGACCATGTCTCACCAAAATAAATAAATAAATAAATAATAAAGAACAAAGGGGTGGGGAAGAAATCTTGGAATTTTGGGATTTAAAGAAATAGCTGGGGGGGGGGGTTGGTTATTGTAAATTTAAAAAAATTCACATGTGACACACTTCCAAAGTAAATGGCAAATCAGTTAGGAGTTTTTCAGTCTTCCCAGAAACAGTATTGCTTTTTACCCATGAACGTAGGTTAGGGTTTAATTGAGTATGATAAAAATCTGTCATGCTAGGAAAATATTTTCTTTTGTCTTTCCAAATTTGCCAGCCATGAGGTGACATTAGCAGAACACACACTTCCTCAGAGTTGCCTTGGTGACACCTTTTGTGAACATAACGTTCATTTTCAATATTAATATTATGAACATTGGCTAGATTCATAAAACAGCTCTGTGGGGGGAAAAAAAGCCCTTGGGAGGTCGAGTGACCTTTTGATTTTCATTTCTGCTATGGCTCTAAGGTAGCACCGATGCTCCATCTGAGGTAATCGATAAGTATTATTTCTTCCACATGTAATTAACACTAAGGCCACTGTGTGCTTGGATAATGATCTGCTTTTCTATGCTGAAATAAAATTTAGTATAAGCCCAGCAAATGCAAAGTACTGTTCATATTTAATATTCATCTGTGCACTTCCATGTCTAATTGTTGAGCACAGTCAAACCCTGTATGAAAAGAAATCAGAATGGCTAAACTTGAAAGTGCTTCATTCCAGCCTTTGCCCTCGTGCAGGCCAGCCAGAATGACTGGTTAAAAGGAAACATCTAGTTTACCCGAGAGACTGTGGCTAACGAGGGACTACCTTCACAGATGAGGGAAACTCACCACCTGGTTGCTAATGAGAAGCTGGAAAGGACATGGACTAAAGGCCAAGCAGCAGTGCAGGAGAGACTCGATCCCAGGAAGGAAAAGGAGCCAGGATGGCCTCTGAATTGATTTATGTTGCGCGTGAACTTCTCGATCTTTCTGGAATTTTCCTTCCCTCACCTTCTCAGAGGGACTGCTGTCAAGCACCTCCACATGCCTAGCAGGAACAGAGAGGGGCTTCTTCCCAACCGCACCTCTACCCAGAACTGACAGGAAAGTAACTGAGGTCAAAGTTAGGGTGGAGATATGCAAGTCTGGGCCCCGAGGGGGCAGATCCTAACCCAGCAAGGCTTGCCAACACATTCAACCCATTAACACGGCATAAGCAAGAACAAGTCCACTGTTCCCCAACCAGATCAGCAACTAGAGCCGAGAAAAGGCAGCCACAAGGGCCCATCACAGTCACATAGCCTCCTAAGCACATGCCGGTGGAGACGGGTGATGGGATATGGACCCACCAGGGCTAGTGACCACTAGATTCTCCACCTCCCCCCCTTCCTAGTGTTGCTAGTGATCAAACCCAGGGACTTACACATATTAGATAATTAAATAACATGACTCACTGGTCTATGACCTAATCATATCCAAGCTTTTCAAAGCTAGACTTCTGACTCTAAAACGAAATAACATGTTTACAGACCTCTGATCATTTGTTTGCTAGTAAGCTATATTTCTGATTGTCAACGAAAGAAAGGTCTGCATTCTACTTTATACACATAGTCTCTTTCTTTTAATAATGTAGCCTTGGGCTGGAGAGATGGTTTACTGGTTAAGGCATTTTCCTGTGAAGCCAAGGGACCTAGGTTTGATTCCCCAGGACCCATGTAGGCTAGATGCACAAGGTGGCACACACGTCTGGAGTTTGTTTGCAGTGGCTGGAGGCCCTGGCGTGCCCATTCTCTCTCCTTATACTGATCAGTTATGTGTGGTTAAGGATAAGATAATGGTAGGCTACAGAGCTATGGGTTTCATTTTTGGACCATAGGAAATCCACAGGTAAATGGATCCCTTGGGATCCAATTGGATCCATCAGATGTCCACATGGGTTTCCTGCATCTTGCCTTTACTAACAAAATTCCTACAGATGGACTAGAGAGATTGCTTAGTGGTTAAGGTGCTTGCCTGCAAAGCCAAAGGACCCAGGTTCGATTCTCCAGTCCCCATGTAAAGCTGGATGCATGAGGTGGCACATGCGTCTGGAGTTTGTTTGCAGTGGCTGGAGGCCCTGGTATGCCCATTCTCTGTATCTACCTCTTTCTCTCAAGTAAATAAATGAATAATTTTTTTTTAAAATCCTACAGATGAGTACTTCTAGTCAGACTGCATCTTTACTGAAAAAAAAAAAATAGATCCTATCTTCTTCATTAATATAAGTTAAGAGCCATAAGTCTGGCATATGGGCAAATGCAGTTATGCTCACATAGTCTTCCCTTGAAATTTCATCCTTGTTCCTTGTCCATAAAAAAAAAATTCTATCCCATTTTTGGAAGTGTATTTCAAGTTCCACTTTCCCCAAGAAACCTTGCCTAAAGTTCTCTAACTTGGTTTACTAAATTTCAGAGACAAGCGTGGTCAGGACCACAGAATGCTGTTTAATGATCCTCTAGTTTCTAACATGTGTTTAATTGTTCTATATGTGTTGAGTGCCTATCCAGCTTGTAATTTCCCTGGAAATGGTGGAAGTACAGCTAAACCAGTAACTGATAAGGGCTGGCTGTGCTAAGAATTTTGGGGTAGTCCATGCAGTTACTAGGTAGGCCATACAGTAGTAAATATTGTTAATTGGACAGCTTGTTATAAGTTCCAAGTACATAAGCACAAACAGCTTTAAAAAAGAACATTTTTTTCCACTTAACATTTTTATTTCCATTTTATACTCTAGCTGTGATTGTATAGGCTCTCCTAATGTGCTGATGCTAAGGAAACATTTCCATATGCTTATTTTTAAGCCCATCTCAGACAAACTACTTGAATACCTTTTGTACACTCTGGTCAAACCAAAACAAAATTCTCAAGATCAGTTCCTCTTGTGTTCATACTATGTGCTGAGGAAAGGTCAATTTTAGAGATAATAAGTTGGCTTAAAGAAATAAAGAAAAACTTTATCATGACTTTTATCACAGCATTAAAAAAAAAAAAACACTTTCCAGTGATGTTGATGCTGGGTTGTGAGAGCAAATTTGGAGACGGCAGGGTCTTACTGTGGGATTCTCAGGTGCTCTGACACCTCAGGTGGGGCAGAATCGGATGCCCGGCCCACAAGTAACTGTGGAATAATTCGTGAGAGATTCGAGAGGCTTGCTGCCTGCGCAGTTATCATGAAAAGCAGGCAAGTAGTAAAACGCTTCCTGTCTTTATTTTCAAAAAGAAAGTCCCCACCTCCCTCAAAGAACACCTATAAATAACCTACCTATCAGACATGAAATGGGAATACTTTTCTGAGATATAGCAAAGCAAATCAAGAACACTAAGACCTAAGCACAATGAACATGTTCATTAATGCAGTTGAAGTTGTAAATTGTTATCAATAAGGAATAATGTACACTGTTTGGAGTTGCAAACCTAAAACACATGAAAGCTGCCTCATTGCTGCACCTCTAGAGAAAACGATAACATATTTCCCCAAATCTCTAAGTGCCAGGGTGATCCAGGGACAATTAGTTTCAGCACCTTGATATGAAAGCAAACAGGAACAGACGGACTTCAGGATTCTCCAACAAAAAGGCGTACATATTACAGCCTCCATTCAATATATATGTTTTGAGACAGGGTCTGATTATGTTGCTGTTGCTGACCATCCTTCCGCCTCACCCTCTCTAGGAGCTGGGACGTCAGGTACCATCACTGTGTTGGGCTTTACTTCCAGAACTTTCGTATCAGAGCTTAGGAACATGAACCTTCTAACACTGCCGTGCTTGTGGGATACCTTTCGCATTTACCAAGCAATTATTATAAAACTCCCTTTGATTCCTTTATGGAATCGTTCTCTTAACAAAGGGATTTGAGGGCTGGAGAGATGGCTTAGCAGTTAAGGCACTTGTCTGCAAAGCCAAAGGACCCAGGTCCAATTCCCCAGGACCCACATAAGCCAGATGTACAAGGTGGTACACATGTCTGGAGTTTGTCTGCAGTGGCTGGAGGCCCTGGCGCACCCATATTCTCTCTCTTTCTCTCCCCCTATCTCAAATAAATAAATAAAAATTAAAAATATTTTTTAAAGTGATTGAGTTCAAGTGTCTTCATTTTCTATTAGTTAAATGCACACAAATGTGTGCGTACAATTTTTTTTTGTTGTTGTTCAGACCCAACCTAGTGAGAGCCAAACTCACTGAAACATTTGTTTTGAAACAAAGGTACTGAGTTTTTAAGGTGATCAGTTTAATTTTGCGGAGGCGATTGCTGGGTGAGCCCATACTGGGTCAGGGTTCATCAACAAAACGGATAGATGTTCCCCAGTGTCTGCCTTGTAATGAGTCTTAAATGGAGCCATATATTTTCCTTCACCTGGTCACGTACTATACCTCGAGCTATCTATCTAGTAAGCTGGTGCCCACACGAGCAGAAAAGAAGCAATTTCAGCCCCCAGTGAGATCCTATTTCATGCGTCTTTGAGAAATTGGAATGTGCATGATAATAAAATATATCACAGAGATAAGAGTGCTTGCCAATGGTTACTGAGTGATGAAATTAAAAGCGCACCCTGGTCCCCCCATAAACTCACACTGCAGACATGGGTCAAACGCAAAGAAAGGCTCCAACATTCCAATTGCCGTGCCAATTCTCACTCTTACTCTATCTTCAATTCCGGGCTGTGAATTTTCCTTCTAGAGTACTTGGACACATCCCCAGGGTCCCTGGCTCAGTAAGTTTTCACCTCTGTTACCCCTCTGTGAGGGACGAAGTATAGAGAGGAGAACTAGCCACCCCCCCCCAGCCCCGTAAGCTTTCTTTGACATGGGAAATATACATTACAAGACTGGATGATGAGCTTTTTAAAAACAGTGGTAAACTTTCAAAGTTGGAGCTTGGAGATGGAGATCAAAAAAAAAAAAAAAAAAAAGTGCTTGGCTGATCGATACCCCCCCTACCGGAATGTCTTGGGGTTTGCAGGTACAATAAAATGCATTAAAAATATTCCTAGGATCTCTTGGCAGTTTGGCCTTCAAGATGTTGCCACTATTTCAGAAAATAATAATAATAATAATAATAAAAATGCAACAGCTCCATCGGAGACTGCAGGGATCCAGCGTTATGTAAGGCACTGCGGAGTACCGTGAGAGCAAAGGCTTCCCGAGCACCAGTCACAGCTGGGCACACCGGGGACGAGTGAGCGAGCGCAGGAGCCGCGGGCACACCAACAAAGCGCACACGCCGGCGAGGGAGGCGGGCGTGGGGACAGAGGCGGGTGGCTCGACCCTGGCAGAGGAGGAGGGGGGGGGGGTTGGAAGAGGAGGATGAGGAGGAAGGGCACAAGTACCGTGTGGTCCAGGCACTGAAGACAGTTATAAGGCTTGCAGCAGCAATGGCCCATTCCGGCAGGCAGGCTGGCACGGGGCACCTCTTTGCATTCAGCGGCAGTCCCTGAGCCGAGGCGCTGGCATCCAGAGGGGCGCGCCGCTGGGAGCTGTCACAACTTCCATGTGGTCTCGAGCTCCTGGGCTACCTCATTTCTCCTAATAACTTCCAGAAACCCCCGGGAGCCGAGCAATGGGAGGAGGAGGAGGAGGAGGAGGAGGAGGGCGGGGCGGCAGCTTTCAGATTCTGCTGCGGGGAGGGGGGAGGGGGCGGGAGGCAGGGAGGCAGGGGAGGGGTCACTTTGCCCCTGGAAATCCTCAGGATGTGGCGAATGGATGGTCGCCTAACAACAACAGAGCAGTTTAGCAGCGGATCTCCGAGAGAAGACAGCCTGGCCGGCTCCGGGTTCCCCCCACCCCCTGCCCGCAGCATCCGTCCCCGCCCTGCCCGCACCTCGCAGTCAGCGCTCGCCCCGGGGAGCGCGCAGGACAAAAGCGGAGCCCTGCTCGCGGGGACCCGCCCGGGGAACCACCTATGGCTGAGGCCCGCTGACTTCAGCTCCGATCTCTGCGTTGGGTTTCTCTGTAAACATATTTATGGATACGGCCTCTCCCTCATGGCCTACTAGCCGAGCATAGCCAATAAGGACCACTCATTTGCAAATGGGCATGGTATAGATAATTTTTTTGGGGGGGGGGGCGTTGGCTTATTTGATGAAATCGTTATGTTTGAAATATAATTGTGAAATCGCTTGCCTAGGCTGACATATACACACACCGTTCAGGTGGGTTGAATGAATACTTAATATTGGGAATTTTAGCAAATGTGCCTACAGTCTGAGAGAACTTGATCTTCCTTGGCAATTTGTAATTCCTCAAAATTAAGAAGAGAAAGGGGGAGGCGGGAGAAGCAAAAGTTTTCTTCAAAAGAGAAAAAAAAAAAAAAAACCAAAGATTTGGTATTTGATAATATATTTATGAAGTCTGAAAGTAAAAGGTTTACAAGCTTAACTTTTAGAGAAAAGAAATCTTAAAACATCATCAGCAAAAGTACAAAATTACATATTTTACCCACTAAATTTGCCCAAGGCTATATGCAGACAATATCTGCTGAAGCTAAGTGAATTTATTAACAAATGAAAATTTCCAGTTTTTTTTTTTTTGTTTATTTCTTTGAGAGCAACAGAGAAAGAGGCAGAGAGAGAGAGAGAGAGAGAATGGGTGCACCAGGGCCTCCAGCCACTGCAAACAAACTCCAGATGCGTGCGCCCCTTTGTGCATCTGGCTAACGTGGGTCCTGGGGAACAGAGCCTTGAACCGGGGTCCTTAGGCTTCATAGGCAAGCGCTTAACCGCTCAGCCATCTCTCCAGCCCTCCAGCAGATTTTAATTAGTTATTATAGGCTGTATACATTTACATGCAGAGAGGATAAATAAGAACAAACTGGAATGTTTGCCCTAAGCTTCGAAGAATAAGCACATTTTTCTTTAAAGCTAGCAAAGTGTGTGTGTTGGGGGGGGGGGTGCTAGTAATCCTTTAGGGAGACAATTTGGCTATACCTGTTGTACCAGTTACCGTCTCATTGCTGGGACAAACTACCTGACCCAAAAAAAAAAAAACAATCAGCTCGAAGGCGGATGGGTTTATTTCAGCTCACAGTTCTGGGTTCCAGTCCATGATGCTGGCGAAGGCATGGAGTGGCAGGCGCTTGAGGCAGCAGGTTACAGCCGGCAGGGAGAGTGAGGAAGAGGAACACCAGTGCTTTCCTTTTCATGCAGTCTGGGGCTCTGCCCATGAGACGGTGCCACCCGCCGTTAACGAGGGGCTCCCCATCTCAGTTAACCTCCTCCAGATAATTCCTCACAGGTGTGTCCAGAGGCTACCCTAATCTGGATAACCCCTGTCACGTGACTCTAGATCCTGTCAAGTTGGCTATCAATATAAACCATCGCAGGGATCAAGTTGGTAAACAGACACATGCCTGACTCTCCTATCCCACAGCAGCACTCAGACCAATAAGCAGGGATATGACGTGCAGGGATGCTCAGCATCATTTGTAAGCATAAAAGCAGGAAACTCCCCAGCTTCCCAAATCCTACCGTTGATGAAAATGTAAGCTACCAGAACATGGCGAATGTTTTCCGGGAGTGACGGCGTATACTGGCCAGTTCTGCTCTGGGGTGGCTGAGGCAGGGGCATCAAGCATGAGTTGTTGGCTAGCCTGGGCTACATAGTGAGCCCCCTATCTAAGAAAAATATGTATGTGCACACATTTGTATGTGTTTGAAATGAAGCTTTAGACACACACGCTGTAACTACAGCCAATGGAAACCCTCGAAGGATGGGAAACAGGAAGGATGAGCGCATCTCCACTTCTTAAAGTATCTTTCCCGTATATTTTATAATTGTAATAGTTATTGTTTGGTTTGCTTTAAAGTGAAATGTACAGGGAGGAAAGTGGGGACAATGCGCTGTCCAGGATGAGTGGTGTGGGAACAGAGCTGGCTCTTGTCCTGTGAAGACGGGAGACTGACCTCTCAGAGACAAGGATTATACACACCACCTTCAGAGTGAACCTGGGCCCTAGACTTTTGAAATCTTAGGAGGCAATCTTTATGCCGAGTGAAGTGCTGGCTTGTAACACCATGTTCAGAGCAGCTTTATTTACAACCATCAAAAACTGAAAGCAGGTCTGGAGGAATGGCTTAGCAGTCAAGGCGTTTGCCTGCAGAGCTAAAGGACCCAGGTTCGATTCCCCAGGACCCACATTAGCCAGATGCACAAGGGGGTGCACGTGTCTGGAGTTCGTTTGCAGTGGCTGGAGGCCCTGGTGTGCCCATTCTCTCACTCTCTCTCCCTCTTTCTCTGTCAAATAAATAAATAAATATAAACCAAATATTAAAAAAATAAACTGGAAGCAGAGCCAGGTGTGGTGGTGCACACCTTTATTCCCAGCACTCAGGAGGCAGAGGTGGACCACCGTGAGTTCGAGGCCACCCTGAGACTACATAGTGAATTCCAAGTCAGCCTGAGTTAGAGTGAGACCCTACCTCAAAAACAACAACAGCAGCACCAAAACCCTGGAAGCAGAGGCTGGGGAGATGGCTTAGTGGGTAAAGTGCTTGCTGAGTCATCGTAATGACTCAAGTTGGGAATCACCGGATCCCACATAAAGCCAGATGTGCAGTACAAGCATCTGTAGTCTTAGCTGCCTAAGGGAGGTGGAGACAGGAGAGTCCCAGAGCCTGTGAGCCAAGCAGACTGGTGACATGACCAAGGTGGAGGAGGATCCACACTCAGGGTTGTTCTCTGACCACACACATGCACAAACATTTGTGCGTGCACACACACACACACACACACACACACACACACACACGGAATGAATGCTCAAAGAAAAGATGAAATAAGTATGCATTGCAAAATTATTTAGTCCGGCGTATGCATCTGGATAGAGTTCATTTGCAGTGGTAAGAGGCACTAGTGTGCTCATTCTCTCTCTCTCTCTCTCTCTCTCTGCTTGCAAATAAATAAATAAAAATATTTTAAGAAAAGAAGGAAAAAAATTTTTTTTTAATTTCAAGGCCTCTTGCATGGTAGGCAAGCAGTCTACCATTGAACCCTAAAGGGAGGAAATTTGGCACATGGTACAACACAGGCGAAATCCTGAAGACATTATTATATGTAAAACAAACCAGATACTGTGAACTGGCACTGAGATAGTTTAGGGGTACAAGCCCCCTGCAAAAAAATAAAAGCAAAGAATGCCCTTGAGCTTGTAAGGGTGAATCTGTTTTTTCATTTAAATATTTTATTTATTTACTTGAGAGAAACAGAAAGAAAGAGGGAGAGAGAGAGAAAAAAAAATGGGTGTGTCAGGGCCTCCTGTCACCATAAAATATTCCAGACAAATGTACCACTTTGTGCATTGGGGAACTGAACACGGGTCATCAAGCTTTACAAGCAAGTGCTTTTAACCACTGAATTCTCTCTCCAGCCTTGAATCTTTTTATTTATTTATTTATTTGAGGTATAGTCTCGCTCTATGTAATCTCAGGTTACCCTTGAACTCATGGTGATCCTCCTATGTCAGCCTCCCGAGTGTTGGGATTAAAGGCATGTGCCATCATGCCCAGCTCTGAATCTGCTTTTAATTCTCTCTTTTCTTCTCAAAGGAGAATATGAATAGTGTCTCAACACATGGCATGGGGCCTGGTCTTATCTATGGAATGCAAAGAGATTACTCCCTTTCCTGAAAATCTGGTGGCACCTAGACACTTGGTGTTGGGGCTGGATTAACCAGTTCAGCCCCCATCCAGTCAATCCCATAAATGACCTCAATCTGGGTCTCTTGGGGGGTGCCTTCCCATTTCTTGGAAACCCCTCCTGCATAAGAGCTGTGTAGTCTTTCCTTCTCTTAAGGTCTACAAGCTCTATCTCTATAGATTCTGTAACAAAATCTTTCTCAACATAACCCTGTCTAGTCTATAAATGTCATTCAGCAATTTCATAAGACAAGAACGTCGAGTTCATTGACTCCGGAAGTTGTGTGGGGCCATGAGCTTCCACCACCTTCACTCCAGAGTTACTGCCCAACCAAGAGCCCAGAAAGGCTCTGATGCTCTCAGAGACACTCTAAATCCTCATATCAGCATGATCAGAAGACAGAAACACAGCTTCCCCCATGTTCAAGACGTTAAGAAAAACCAAACAAACCCAGGTTTAATTCCCCAGTACCCACATAAAGGCAGATGCACAAAGTGGCACAGGCATCTGGAGTTTCTTTGCAGTAGGTGGAAGCCTTGGTGCACCCATTTTTTTTTCTCTCTCTCTCTTCTTTCATTTAAATAAAATGAAGTGAAATAATAAGAGATTCGACAAGGCTGACTGATTAGAACTCGGTGGTTGTGCAGAGTTGGTATGCTGCAGACCTAAGAGCCAAATTCCCTTGGTCTATTTTTAGCCCCCTTCATAGCCACTCATTGCTCATCTCTGTCTTTGACCTAACATCCTTATGACTATCATAGGAGACCTTCTGGAATGTACTAACTTAACACACCACTGGATCCCACCATCCGAAAAGTTCAAATGTCAACCCACAGCAGGGATGTCTCCATTTTATTGTAAACCACCTAGCTGATGTTTCCAGTAACACACTCATGACCCGCTTTTGTTCGGTGACTATAAAAGCTTCATGAAACCATTTCCATGTAGAAAATGATATTCGGGTCAACGTAAGTCCGTATTTATCAGGCTATGGTGAGACAGGAGAAGCAGGTGAAGAGTAAGGTCCAAAAGTGCCTAGTACGTAGGCTGAAAAATTAGTGTATGAAATCAGTGGGAGGGAGAGTCCCCAGCGGAGGCTGACTGCGTCTGGCCACTGGTGTGAGTGGAGAGGTTCAGCAGGTGACCTGGAGCTTACTAAACCACTAAGATGCACACCCCTAGGTGGACGTTTAGGAGCTAATTTCAGCGGGGCAGAAAGAGGGAAAGTTAAGGAACATGAAAAAAACGAGTCCTTTACTTTTGAGTCTAGTTGAAGCCTTTTCCAGCTAAGAAGCAAAAATTGCAGCACTATTGCCTAAGGCCTTTCTCCCTTCCCAGCTGTAAACCTAAACTTTCCTGGGATTTTTTTCCCCCCAAAACCACCTTTAGAATCAAAGGACATATTCTAAACCCTTTGGGTAACCCTAGCAAATCATGGTTTTATTTTGTTTATAAGCCCATCCAATGTACCTCTGAAGCCACTCTATAATTTCACTTATCAAAAAGGGAAAGAAAGAGGAAAGAAAAGGTTTCCTAGCAACCTTGTGAGATGTCACTTGAGAGCCACCAAAATGGTATATATGGCTAATTCTAAGACAGTTAATTGCAATTCCCCCTTGAGAAGCCCATACACACATTTGAGTATGTCTTTGTTTGTTTGTTTTTTTTTGAAGTAGGATCTTGCTCTAGCTCAGGCTGACCTGGAATTCACTATGTAGTTTCAGGCTGACCTTGAATTCACAGGGATCCTCCTACCTCTGCCTCTTGAGTGCTAGGATTAAGGTGTGCGCCATCACGCCTGGCTTGTCTTATTCTTTTTCCTCCATGAAACTCTCTCTTAGAAAAGCCCACACCCAAACTCTGCATACTCTTAGGGCGCGTCTCACTTTCTAAAGTGTCTTTCTTCTCCTAACCCTCATGCTTCAAGTCCATATGAAAATCTCCTTATTAAACCCCTAGCTGTGCTTCACACTGACTAGCGCTGAAATGCTTTTCTGCAGTGAAGCCAGAAATCCCGGGTTTGCCTGAGCTGAGGTCTCTAAAATCAGTGGAAGTCCTCAGGCTTTTAGGGCGTGGGCATGTGGAGCTGTGCCTCTGTCCCTGAACCGCTGACACTAATGAGACACGTGATGCATGGAGCTGTGTATGGAGCTATGTGTGACCGAGTATGTGTGAGAAAGCCCACGCTATGCAGCCAACTCAGAAAGCTCCCTCTAAGTGACATAAAGGGCCCCGGTCTTTTGTGCAGTGGGGCCCATTTGAGCTGTTAAGTCTCGTGTATGCTCTGGGCTCTCTTCCTCCATGGGAAATACTTCATTCTAATATGCCAGAACTGCTGCTGCTGCTGTTCCTTCCCCACCATGATGGATTGATTGTATGCCCTCAAAACTGCAAGCTGGGAAACACACACACACACACACCCCTGAGTAAGAATTTTCTAGGGACTTGGGGGGAGCAGAGCTCAGCACAGGTGAGGACCTAGGTTTAATTTCCAGCACCAAATCAAACAAGCAAAAACAACAAAGAAGCAAGTCCCAGGGATTCCCTTAAATGCCGTCGTACCTGAATAAAGATTCAGCATTGTTTATCAAAGGCCAACAGGGATGTGAGGGCGATCTGGCTGTGCCGTCGGCCACCCCATTGATGGCTCGGGTTGATTCAGCTGATCTGGCTGGCTAGGCGCTTGTCCCCTTGCTCCCTCACCACTTCATGCGCGTCCCTCCTGAAGCTGTGCTTGGTCAAAGAGGAGGACCAGCGTTCGGTCAAGGGTATATACGATTAGCTGCGCTCCTGGGCTAGAACCTCCAAACAAGTGCTCAAAGGCAAGCAGAAGAGGCATGGGATAAAGGAAACCGTGACCTCATAGACTCCTGACATCAAGAACATGTTGGCTCCTACGTCCGGTGCTTTCTCATTGTTGGGACGAAAGACTCAACCACAAGCAGCTTATGAAAGGAAAGGAGTTAATTCGGCTTGGAGTTCCAGAGGGTGGAGCGCGTCGTGTCGGGGGAAAGCGTGGCAGGAGCAGGAAGCCAGTGTCACATTGTCACGTCGACACGGAGGGAGCAAGGACAGCGCGCAGGGCTGGACTCAGGAACCTCGAGGCCCAGCCTGTGTTGTCACGGCATTCTGTGCGCTCTTGTGCATGACACCCTGCCTCATGGAGAGCGGTGGCTCCTGTTTGTTTTCTGTTAAATATCACACCCTCCCTCGAGGTCTGCGTCCTGTTCAGCAACTCCACACTCTTGAGCTTCCCCTGAGAACAGGCCGTTCAAGGGACACTTGCTGAAACCATTCAGGGTAGAATCCCAGGAGACTTCTGGCAATGGGGTGTCCCTTTCCATTTGTGAGCCTTGCTGTCATTTGGAGGAAGTCACTGATACACATCACCTATGCCTGTCTATATCCCAGGTAGAGGTGTCAGGGAGGGGAGAACTGACTGGGAAGGAAAAATACATTAAACATATCTGTAACATGGAAACATATCTGCAATGATAGACGCTTGTGATAAAATAATTGGAATTTAGAAAACTAAGACAATGGCATGTGTGCTTTTATTTTTATTATTTTTTAGACTTATTTATTAGAGACAGAGAGAAACGTAGAGAGAGAGAGAGAGAGAGAGAGAGAGAGAGAGAGAGGGAGGATGAGAATGGGCAAGCCAGGGCCTCTAGCCACTGCAAACAAACTCCAGACAACATGCCACCATGTGCATCTGGCTTAGGTGGGACATGGAGAATTGAACCTGGGACCTTAGGCTTCAGAGGCATGTGCCTTAACCGCTAAGCCATCTTCCCAGCCCCTTATTTTTAGATATGTTCTCATAGACACATCAAAATAAAACTTTCAAAATTCACTTATATCTAACAATCATGTAGTAAAGTTATAAATGCAAGATCTCTCCCCACTTCCCCTGTTAGCCTTTGACAATTCCTTCCTTCCTTCTTTCCCTCCTTCCTTTTCTTCCCTCCCCCCTCTCTTTCTTTAGTTCTCTTTTGGATATTTTTGAGAGAAAATGTACTTTCATGTACCCCTGGCTGGCCTGAAACTTCCTACATATATATCTGAGGCTGGCCTTTAACTCCCAATCCTCCTGCCTCCACCTTCCAAGTGCACAGGCGTGCGCACTGCACCTTTATGCTAGTGAGTTACACAATTTCTGGAGAAGTATCCCCCACAAGTCTCTGCATTCTGTGCAAAAAAGCTGGCTACTGTCATGAGAAATGAAGTTCAAATTCATATTTATTCACGGCACAAGTGGCAGAACAAGATTGGACAAGTGATAGGTAGAACCAGATGCGGAGAGGGGACGACACTGGCAAAGCCGCAAAGCACGTTTGTCTGTTTGACGTTCTGGGTGAGAAGGATACTCCCAGAGAGCCACGAGCTGCACATCAATCAGACCCATGACTTCTCTCACAAGGAGGAGAAGACGGGACAGGAGCCATCGCTGCCGCACAGCCACCGGGCAGATTTCCGTCTGACTCGTGGCAGGCTGACTTTTTTGGGCTGCTCACTCACTCTCTCTCGGCCTCACGTTTTGCTTTTATAAGATGGAGGTAAGGTTATCTACCATGTAAGGTTTCTAGAATTGACTCTCCAATTTAATTAGTTTTAAAGAAGCAAAGGATTCTATTCCTAGTAATGAATGCAGCTCTGATATCCATTGCTGGCTGTTTAGAGAGAAGCGAAAGATATCTTCACAGAATTGTCCTAATCAACCACTTACAAGAACCCAGGGGCTATGTAACAATAAGTGATATTTTCCAACGTTTTTTTTTTTTTTTTGAAAACCATGAATGGAATGATATTGGCTGCTTGCTCCTGATGTCACTAGATAAAGTAATCCAAAAAGAAGATAAAGTCAGGAACTCAAATTTCTAGTTCAAGTGTCAGATAAATGCCCTGATAGCCTCTAAGTGTGCCTTCAAGTAGATCCTTATCCCAGGCAGCTGCAAGGGCGAAATGACTGAAAATCAAAATGCAAAAGCTCATGCGGCACAGGCTGAAGGACGGCAGCACAAGCTGAGCTCGGGCCTTGTGGGGTGTCTACCGCTCAGGTGAGAACACTGCTCGGGAAGCAATGGAATCCTCTGTGTGGGACAGGGACACCCAACAGGACTCTGATGGAGCTGGAGACACAACCCCTGAATTCCGACAAGCCTTCACCAACGAAGTAAGAAGTCTCCCCACCTCCAACAGGAAGGGGCTTCCCTGACCTCAGAGGAAGTGGCCTCTGGTGGTCTAGCCTTCCCACTTCGCCAGTGTTGGGTGACACAGTCCTCTGAGACAAACAGCTCTTGCCATCTTTATCAAAAGCAACTGTGACGTGCAGGAGAGACTCCTGAGGTTGGGTCTGCTCGCATTTTTTCATAGAAGGAGTGGGGTGGGAAGGGTCATCAGACCCTCTCATGGGACCTCGGGCAGCCCCTGTGCCAGCTGTCTACAATGATGCATGAGGTGTCATGGCCTCAGAGACAGACAGGGTGTAAACAGGGTGGAAGATCAACGGGTAGAAAGCTCCGTCAGGGCAGCTATGGGGGAAGCTGGAATGAGACCTTTCAATGCTACAGTTGCTTTGGGGTCTCCGTGCTCAAGACAAAGGGGTTATTTACAGAGTACTCCCCATGCTCTGTAAGGAATCCCAATAAACTCATTGGTTCATCTGGAATCAGCCTTCAGTCTGTCATTGAGCAGACACTGGTAGGCCTCTCCCCAGAAAAGAGTAGGGGCAACACCTTGCATTACTTGAAGAAACTGTCTCTGCCTCCCTGAGGCTGCTTCATGTCAGATAACATTGACTGTCCTCAGGACCCTCCTCATTTTGCTTCTTGACCTAAACAGACACAACAGCCCCCCAGCTACTCAGCTACAAAGAATGATGTCTGACAAGGCGAGTATACTCTGGAAGAGCCAGTCGCTCTTCTGATTCGTGCAGATGGGAATCTGAGGACACAGGTGGGGATGGGTAATAAGAGCGTGAGCTAGTGGCAGAAGTAGGACATTTGACCAGATTGAATTTATTAATACGGATTCCCAAGCAGAGACTTTTGCGTTCAATGTTGTAGCTTGTGGAGTCGGGAAGGGCTCTGTTGACTGGTTGGCTGGCTAATAGATGTGGAAAAGGATATCCCACAGGAGAAAACGAAGTGGGGGAGTGTTATGCCTTAGTCTAATGTAGAGATGGGAGTCTAAGGCTGGGAAATTAAAAGGCCACAGTTGATTTATCACTTAAAGCCAATTCACTCCCACCAGGAGTGTCTAGGAGACATATTTTCCACTAGTATGGTACAAAATACATTTGTGAAATAGCCCTGGCTGCCTTGATCCCTCGTCTCTATGGACCAGACCTCATGGTGGGAATTACCACCACTGACTTGAGAATTACCACCACTGACTTGAGAATTACCATCACTGACTTGAGAATTACCATCACTGGACAAAGAAATGCAGTGAAAGTAACAAGATCCTAGGGGGCCAAGAAGGGTACTCAAATACCGAAGAGGGCTTAACTAGATCAGGTTAACTGAGGTGGGGAGACCCACCTTCACTGTGGGTGGCACCATTCCGTGGGCTGGGGTCCTGGACTGAATAAAATGGAGAAAATGAGCTATGCACCAGCACTCACCGCCCGGTGTCTTGGTTGTGAATACAAAGTGACCAGCTCCTGCTGCTCTGACTGTCCTACCACGAATGACTGGACCCTTGCACTGGGGGCCAAATAAGCTCTTCTTTCCTTAGATAACTTTTGCTAGGTGTACTTTTTTTTTTCCCCCAGCAACAAAATAACTGCTACCATAGTTAATCTTGACTGTTAACTACATTGAATTGAGAAAAGCCTAGGAGATTACCAAAGGACACCTCTAGTTGGCGAAATACTAAAACCAGCCTAAGTAACTAGGAAAAGGGCCCTGTTATATTATGCTTCATTCATTAGAAAAGCATGACAGCTATCAGAAAGGGGAATGAAGGGGCTGGAGAGATGGTTCAGTGGTTAAAGCATTTACCTGCAATGCCTTATGACTTGGGCTCAGTTCCCCAGTGCCCATAGAAAGCCAGATGCACAAAGTGGCACATGCATCTGGAGTTCATTTGCAATGGCTAGAGGCTCTGGCACACTCATTCTCTCTCTCTCTCTCTCTCTCAATCTCCTTCCTGTCCTTGTAAAAAAAATAAAATATTTTAAAAAGGGGAATGAAGTTTATCTGTATGAATTTATTGGGAAAAATTTCTAGAATATATGGTTAAGTAACAAAAGCAAGGAATGAAAATAAAAGAGTATCTCCACTGGAAGAAAAACCCTAAGAAAGTAAATGCATGTGGTCATTTTTATAACAAGGAGAGACCAGCTAATCCTGCCGCTGCGAAGTGATTGGTGGGAATGAAGCTGAAAGAACAGGGCGTGGGAATGGCAAAGAAGAGAAGGGAGGAAGCATGTCTCTATTCTATGAGTAACGTGTGTGTGTGCGCGTGCGTGCGTGTGTGTTGTCCTGTGTCTTAGTATATGTCAATCTGTCACACACTCATAAGAGGGTAGAAAATCAACATGGAAGGACTGCAATTAATTTATAACCTTTAGTTAGTTTAGCTTTGTTTTCTGAGATATGAGCTCACTAAGTAACCCAGGCTGGCCTGGAACTCACAATCTTCCTGCCTCAGCTTCCCAAGTGCTAGCGTTGCAGGCATGTTCCACTACTAAGTTTTAAAAATATTTTATTTATTTATTTATTTATTTATTTATTTATTTATGAGACAGATAGAGGAGAGAGAGAGAGAGAGGGAGGGAGGGAGAATAGACACGCCAGGGCCTCCTGCCACTGCAAAAGAACTCCAGACACATGTGTCAACTTGTGCATCTGGCTTTATGTGAGTATTTGGGCATCAAACCTGCGTCCTTAGGTTTTTCAGGCAAGCGCCTTAACCGCTAAGCTATCTCTTTAGCCCTCTACCACTAATAAATTTTTAATGATGTTTAGTATTCCAAATGCCTTTTAATAAAATATCAGACACAAGGAGCAAAAATGGATGAAATCCTCATGTATCAATATGAAACACACTTAAAGTCCAAGTTTGATGGCCTGGAGGTATAGTTCACTGATAGAGTGCATGAGGCTCTGGGCTCCATGCCAAGCCAAGCCACCCCCTTCAGACCCCTTTAAGTTTGGATTTCAGATGATCTATACAGTATGATATTTGTATAGCTAAAAATACAATGCTATGTATATCACATGATAAATATTTATATAAAACAAATAATATATATGTTACATGATGCCTATTTGTGTGGTTAAAGGTATAAACACGTTGTCAGGAAGTACAGTGGTACATTTTCAGGTAAGCTCACCCCCATTCTCACTGTTGTAGGGCGGGGGGCGGGGGGCAAGTTACTGTAGAAAAAAGACCGATGCGGCAAGAGACTGGAGTCTCCAGCCGCCAGCGAGTGAGCATCGGAGGCCTGGCAGCCCGTGGGTGAGCAGGGCAGGTCTGTCTGGGCAGCCAGCCTTCACAGGACCGACTGCAGCCTCGGGCATTCAGCCTTCCTGCCACCCCGTGAGGGAGCCTGCGTCAGAACAGCCGGCTTCTGCCAGGGAAGTCTCTCCCGGGGTGTCCGGCACTCAGTGATGCCCTGAGCTGTGATGCTGAGGGAGTTCATTACTCAATGTTAGGTAAGTAACACCAGCCGGATCTGGAGCGGCTCTCAAAGGTGCCACGCACCTCTGGGGATGTGGTGGAGTTGGTAAGGAGGCAGGGCACGGCGGGAGGATTCAGGTCGACGGTGGTGCGCCCTTGAAGGGGGTTGTGGAAACCTCCTTCTTTCTTCTCTTTCCTTTCCTGGCATGAGGGCACCACATACCTCCACCATCATGTACTGCATTCACATAGGTCCGAAGCAACAGGGCCAATAAGGGTCTGGAGATGCCAAAGCTACGAGCCAGACACAGCCTCTCTCTCTAAGTTGATTACCTCAGCTATTTATCATAATGATGGAATGGCATTATAGCAGGCCTCTGCTTGGGAAGGATAGTTGTATGGTCATAGGAAGGGACACAGAGAGGTTTAACTTTTATGTGAAACAGTCCACTGTTAAAAAAAAAAAACACAAAAGCATCTGTGGGCTGGAGAGATGGCTTAGCAGGTAAGGCGCTTGCCTGCAAAGCCAGAGACCCAGGTTCAATTTCCCAGGACCCACGTAAGCCAGATGCACAAGGTGGTGCATGCGTCGAGTTAGTTTGCAGAGGCTGAAGGCCCTGGTGTGCCCATTCTCTCTATCGGTTTCTCTTTCTCTCTCTCTCTCTTGAATAAAAATAAATAAGAAATTTAAACAAGCATCTAGGGCTGGAGAGATAACTCAGCAGTTAAGTGCAAAACCTAATGACCTGAGTTTGATTCCCCAGTACCCACCTAAAGCCAGATGAACAAAACGACGCATGCATCTGGAGTTTGTTTGCAGTGGCTGCAGGCCCTGGCGTGCCCATTTTCTCTGCATGTATTTCTCATATCTCTCTCTTCTTGCAAATAAATAAATTAAAAAATATTTAAAAATAGATTATCTAAAGCAAAGATGGCAAGATGTTCAAGTTTTATTAAGTTTAGAAAATCAGCACGTGGTCGTTATCATATTGCTCTTTGTGCTTTTCTGCATGCTTGAAAGAGTTCACATGCAGGACACCAAGGCTTTGCAGGTGTGCCTCAATGGAACCAAGATGGACCCCCCCTCCAAGGCAAATCCTCAGGGGGGCATTATGTACCCTACTACTTATTCCTGATCATTCCGAAAATGTTCTGAAAAGGTCATTTCTGCTCAGAAGGAGTAAACTGGAGAACTTCAGAAGCTCTCTCTTGTTTGTGTGTGTTACTGAATGAGCCTGTGCAATCTGGACTTTTTATTACAACAAGCGAGAAACGAATGTGATGCTTATCAACTTCCTAAACACTCTCAGATTTGTGTAACAGCACCACCAGGAAAGTTTATCAATATGATTTATCATTGAAAAATTGGATGTGGGCTCTGGGAAAATTACTTAATTAAGGAGCAAATGCTTAGATCAGTCATTTAACATGATTCATTTACTTATAATGATGTGTGTATGTGTGAGTGGGTTTGTATGTGTGTGGGTATGTGTGTATGTGAATATGTATGCATGTATGTGTGCATACATACATGTGGGGGCTAGAGGTTGACATCGGGTGTTTTCCTTGATCACTTCTACTTTTTTTTTTTTTTTTTTTTGAGGAAAGGTCCCATTAGGTGAGACCAGCTAGCCAACAAGCCCCAGGAAGTGTCCTGTCTCCACCTTCCCAGATCTGGGGTGATAGGTGTGGGCTGCTACACCCAGCTTCTCTGTGAGTGCTCGGGACCTGAACTTAAGTTCTCATGCTTAACGCAGCAAGCATTTAACCAACACAGCCATCTGCCCAGCCCCATAATGTGCTCTGTAAATCCTGATTATTCAAATGAAATGAATTAGTCATAAATTCCTCAAGAACACCATTACTCCTCTGTGGTAGAGACAGATGGTTTTACTTTTTTTTAAAAAAATGTTTTTATAATATTTTATTTTTATTTATTTATCTATTTGACAGAGAAAGAGGGAGAGAGAGAGAGAGAGAATGGGTGTGCTAGGGCCTCCAGCCATTGCAAACGAACTCTAAACACATGTGCCCTCTTGTGCATCTGGCTAACGTGGGTCCTGGGCAATTGAACCTGGGTCCTTCGGCTTTGCAGGCAAACACCTTAACTGCTAAGCCATCCTTCCAGCCCCAGATGGTTTTACTTTTATTTAAAATATAATTTGCACTATGTTTTTTCTCCTCCTAGACATAGTAAAACAACTGAAGTTTGACTTGCAAGTGTTTAGGGAAGGATTAGAAACATTTTGGTTCCACAATTAATAGGGAAAGGGTGAATAGGAAGAATGGTTTTATGAGGCATAATAACTAACGTTTTTGCAAAAGAAAAGAACTGTTCATTACTGCAGTCTCCAGTGGCCTTGCATTTGGAGTGATGGAGTCCAGGGAGGGTAGGGGAAAAGGAAGCTTTTCTGATCCTGTGATGGTTGGCTTACAACATCAGTCCGAACCTGTCTTTATCTTGCTATTTGGAGAGTACATCTGTGTATTTCTTTTGTCTTGCCATGAGGCCACACTCTCAAGAGAAAAGGGCGAAGCCAATTGTTCCTTCATTATTCTCAAATGATCTAAGATGAAAAAGCTTCTGGGCTAGGTCAGGAGGGCTGATGGGGCAGGTGGCTGGCTCAGTTGTTGGAGTAAATATGGGTTTGCCATGTAGGCGGACACAATTTGGGAAAAATGAGCTACAAAAGCCACCTGTGTCCCTAAGTTGAAAAGGCACCTCTGTGGAGGAGGCAGCCAAGGAATAAATACTGGTCTCGAGTGTCAAATCAAGGGGCATGGCCTTCACTGTGGTGGTGCTGTGACCCTGGAGGACTTCTGGCTGATTCCCTCCTTCCTTCTTTCCTTCCCCCCTCCCTTCCTCCCTCCCACCCTTCCTTCCTCCCTTCCTTCCTTCTTCCCTCCCTCCCTTCCTTTCTTGCCTCCTTTCCTCCTCCCTCTCTCCCTTCCTTCTTTCCTTCTTTCCTTCCTTCCTTCCTTCCTTCCTTCCTTCCTTCCTTCCTTCCTTCCTTCCTTTCTTCCTTCCTTTCTTCCCCTTCCCTCCCTCCTTCCTTCCTTTCTCCCTTCCTTCCTTCCTTTTTCATTAAAATGTAGAAACTTTGTATGGACACATCATGTGTTTGTTCCACCATTTTCTTCCTCCCTGGCCCCATTCCACGCCACTGGGGGCCCTCTTCAGTGGGGTTGCTGGTATTCCCCGTGGGTTTGTGGGTTATGAGATGTGAGAGCAGCAGTCAGTTATTGTGGAGAGGGGATGTCTCTGGTTACGCCCCTCCCAACCTGTGGCTCTTACAATCTTTCGGGTCCCTCTTCTGTAAAATTCCCTGAGCCGTGGTGGGTGGTGGGTGCATTTTAGTTCTAACTTAGTGTTGAGCTCTCATCAGCATCTGAATTTCTGCTTGGGTAAGTTTTGAGTATCCTCGGTGTCTGTCTCCATCACTCTGATGCAGGTTGTCAGGCTCGCCGTGGGACTAGCCAGCACTTTTGCTCATCTCGCCAATTCCTCTGTGGTTTCACCTGAGCCCTAGCTGATGTTGTACAAGGGGTGGTTTATTTCCTGCCAGGGAGTCAGCTATCTTTGCTTGTCTTGTTGATAGATTTTTAAAAATTTATTGATTTTTTTTAAATAAAAAGGTAATAATCCTTCCCTCCCGCCCCAATTCTGCTGAGGTTCTTTGGTGGGGTTATTGATATTCACTGTGGGGTCCACACCATGTTTCCCCCGTCCCCACAGAGACTGACTGAGGCTGGGTGAGTTCTAATAGGGAAAGGACACAATCAAGTAGTGTTCTAGCAGCACCCTGGGGAGTAATCAAGACTCAAAATGGCTGTGGAAGACAAAGCATGGGGGCGTGGCTCGGGAGGAGAAACATATGTCTGTGTGTGTGAAGATGAGAAAATAATTAGAGAATAGAACAAAGAGGCTGCATCAAAGTTCTCCAGAAAAATACTGTTTGGCTGTTTTCTCTGGAAAACTCAAATATATATATATTATAGTATATATTATATACTATATATATATATATAGTATATAATATATGAAAATAAAATATTTGGTATGTAATATGCAATGTATATATGTGCATTACAGTATAATATGTGCATTATATAATATATAATGAATTGTAGGCCACATATTATGCATATATAATTGAAGAATATATATTCAGATACCCACACATATATTATATAGAGTATATAAGAATATATATATGTATATATATATATATAGTGAAGAATAAGAGTATATATGTGTATATATATATATATGTATATATATATATATATATATATATGTATGTATACTGAAGAATAAGAGTATATAAGAATATACTTTTCCACATACTTAAAATCAACATCAAGATCTACAGTTGGTAAGCTGCCGACCCAGGAGAGCACATGGTATGGTACCAGTCTTAAGACTCAGGAGAAACTGATGGTTCAATCCTCAGAGTCTAAAGATAGTAATAAAAAGCTGTCCTAGCTTACAGGCAGGCAGGCGGAAGGACCCTCCTCTGGGCCTTTTTTGCTCATTCTACACAGGTGTTTCGTTGTTTGAGGGCCGCTCATCTTGGGCAGGGCAATCTGCCTTCTTCATCTACCAGCTCAAGTTTCCCATCGATAAAATGGTGGATGAGGACATGCATCAGACCCTTCTCCCTCTCTTCTTCCCTTCCTCTCAAATTACAGTTTACAATTTAAAATATTTTGTTTATTTATTTGCAAGCAGAGAGAGAGAGAGAGAGAAAGAGAGAGCGAGAGAGAGAGAGAGTGTGTGTGTGTGTGAATGGGAGCACTAAGGTGTCTAGCCACTGCAAATGAAACCACTTTGTGCATCTGGCTTTATGTGGGTGCTGGGGAAATCGAACCCAAGTCCTAAGGCTTTGCAGACAAGCGCCTTAACCACTGAGCAATCTCTCCAGCCCCAGTTTACAATTTACAAATGTTTATTGGAAGGAAATACGAAGAAACAAGAAAGAAAAAAAAATGATTATCATGGGCCAGATCTTGGTGACAAGAGTACCTCACAGGAGACAAAACAGTTCTGAGGCTCAGAAGTACGAAGGGCTCCTAAGGGCCTCCGCTGTTCTCACGACAGGTAGCTCCACGCTTGCGGCTCCGCGAGAGGTTACGACTCAGCTCATACCTACAGCTCCCATTTGCTGTGGTTGTGACCCTCTGTCGTCTCTGCGCTCCCGTCTGCTTCCTATTGTATGCTTACTCATGGAAGTTTTAAGGTCTGACCGGATCCTTTCTCTTTTTCAGATTTTGAATCACTTATAACCTTTGATCCCCAACACAAAGTCCCTGAGAGAGAGGTTCTGATGGGTGCAGAGCAGGTACCCTCAAAGTCACAGGGGGCCGGGATGGTGGCATCTGGCACCCAGCACAGGGATATAACCAAAATGATGAGTCTCATGAACAGAGAGCTGCGCAAAATTGAGAGAAGTCAAGTATCCTTGCCCAGACTTCATATTCAGAAGTGAGCAGAGCCCAAAGAAGCAGGACAAACGCGCACGCGCAAACGCTCAGTGCTCTGGATCCACGAGTTCGGCATCTGTGGATTCAACCAACTGCAGGTCAGAAACGCACGGGACAAAGACTGCGTCCGTGTTGAATGTGCACAGAAACGTCCTTTTGTCCCTAGACAATGGCGCATACCAGTGATCCACACAGCACCTGACACTGTCCGTGTACTGGTGCTGCAGCCAGTCGCTGGGATGAACATCCAAACCAGGCACAGTTGAGGGGAGGAAGAGCTAATTTCAAGCTTACAGACGAGGGGAAGTTCTCTCAATGGCGGAAGAAGAAGCTTCCACACATCCGAGCACAGAGGAACCATCACCAGCCAGCAAACACCAAAAGCAACAAGCAAAAATCCCAGCAGTGAATGCAGGGACCCGGCCACAGCTCAGAATGCTCTGAAATACCTTTATGCTGGCAATCGGACCTGCCCCCAAACACACCTTAGGGCTGCACCCCAGGATTCGCCTCCAGTGACACCTTCCCCAGCCAGGCGGCTAGAGATCTAAGTTTCAAGCTTAATAAAACACGTGACTCTTTGGGGGGCACATCCAAGTTACCGCAACTGGGCATGCTAAGTAATCCAGTATAGGAGGATGTGTGCAGGTCACATACAAATACTACGAGATTTTGTAGGTGACCTGCAGGCTGATACCCTACAGAAACTGAGAGACTATGGCGCATACTATGAGTGTGACTATATATAAAACACTATCTCTATTAATACGATATATAACTTAAGTCCTGAGTAAATGAGATAATTTCATTTTTTGTTCCTAATTAAATGACTCTATATTTTAAAGAGGTTAATTCCCTCAAAAAAAAAATCTACAAATCCGGTGCAATTAAAATGCAAGTCCCAAATGAGCTTTTCTTCCAAATTTGACAGGTTGTTTTAACAATTCCACCAGCAAAGGAATTCCATGAGAATACCCTTGGAAAAATTCCCCAAATCATGATAAGAACATATATGGCACATATGATTTTCTTATGAAACGGTGGTAGTTATATCAAGTGTGGACCTGGCCCAGAAAGATAAATAGGTCCATGAAACACACAGAGGGGGAGGGGGAGCCGTTCAGCGTTCATGTTGTTGAGCAGGGCTGCGATGAGGCAGCACACAGGGTACAACTCGGGGCAGGCAGCTCTGCTGGGCCTGAGGAACCCTCACTTCAGAAGGTCCAAGAACTCCAGCTGCCAGCTGCTGCTCATATATTACCAACCTAGTGAAATCTACACATATCTCAAGAGCATTTGGGGGAGAGAAGACAGGAAGCCTGCTTCTAAATGTCTCTCTCTCTCTTTCTTTTCTTTTCTTTTCTCTTCTCTTCTCTTCTCTTCTTTTCCTTCCTTTCTTTCTTTCTTTCTTTCTTTCTTTCTTTCTTTCTTTCTTTCTTTCTTTCTTTCTTTCTTTAACTTTCAAGGTAGCATCTCACTCTAGTCCAGACTGACCTGGAATTCACTATGTAGTCTCAGGATGGCCTCAAACTCAGCAATCTTCCTACCTCTGCCTCCTGAGTGCTGAGATTAAAGGCATGCACCACCACACCTGGCTCTGTTTCTGAATTTCTTTTTTTTAATATTTTATTTTTATTTATTTATTTATGTGGCATTTGTACTGTTCTTTTCTTTTCCATTTTATTTCTACTCTGATCTTTATTATTTCTTTTTTATCATTATTTATTTATTTATTAGATACAGAGGGAGACAGAGAGAGAGAGAGAGAGAGAGAGAGAGAGAGAGAGAGGGAGAGAGAATGGGCATGCCAGGGCTTCTAGCCACTGCAAACGAACTCCAGATGCATGTGCCACTATGTGCATCTGGCTAACGTGGGACCTGGAGAATCGAACCTGGGTCCTTAGGTTTCGCAGGCAAGCGCTTTAACTGCTAAGCCATCTCTCCAGCCCGAACTTAACTTTTAGAATCAATCAACACAAATGGAATGTGGAAAACTTAGCAGTATGGGTGCCTTTACATCCTGGGTTCTTAGGCTTCACAGGCAAGCGCCTTAACCGCTAAGCCATCTCTCCAGCCCTATTATTTCTATCTATTGATATGGGAGTTGGCTTGTTCTTGTTTTTTTTTTTTTTCAAATATTTTATTTATTTATTTATTTGAGAAAGAGACAAAGAAGCAGACAGAGAGTGAGTGAGTGGAAAGGCTTCCCACCACTGCAAATGAACTCCAGATGCACACATCACTTAGTGCATCTGGCTTGACATGGGTACTGAAGAACTGAACGCAGACCATCAGGCTTTGTAAGCAAGTACTTTTAACCACTAAGCCATCTCTCCAGCCTTATTCTTGTTTTTCTTCTTCTTTTTTTTTTTTTTTTTTTTAGCTCCTTTGGGTAGATTAAGCTACTTATTTGAGCACGTATGTTTACAAACGTGCCTCTTTGAACCTCGTTCATTGCATCTCACAGGTTCTGATATGTGTGCTTTTGTTTTCCTTCAATGCTAGGAATTTAATAGATTTCCTGCCCACTCATTAAT
This sequence comes from Dipus sagitta, assembly GCA_036346955.1. Classification (NCBI taxonomy): domain Eukaryota; kingdom Metazoa; phylum Chordata; class Mammalia; order Rodentia; family Dipodidae; genus Dipus; species Dipus sagitta. The sequence continues at coordinate 11,402,283 of CM070775.1, read as the reverse complement.
CGGTAGTGTGCTGTTTAATCTCCATGAGTTTTTGTATGGTCTCTTGCAGTAGAATTATAGTTTTATTCCTTTGTAGCCAGAGAGAACACAAGGCCCTCTTTAGGTTTTCCTGTATTTGTTAACACTTGAATTGTATCCAAAAATGTGGTCTATTTTAGAGAAGGTTCCATGGACTGCTGAGAGGAATATGTATTCTGAAGTGTTTGAATAAAATATTCTGTAAATTTCTGCAAAGTCCATATGACTCATAAGGTCAGTTAACTCTGATGTTTCTTTTTTTAAATTAAATTTTATTTCATTTTGTGTGTGTGTGTGTGTGTGTTTGCTTGAGTGTGTGAGTACAGATGTGTCATGCCACAACATTTATGTGGAGGTCAGAGGACAATGACTTCTGGATTGGCCGTCATCTGTCCTCATGTGAAGTAGGATTTCTCACCCTGGATTCTTGCTCTGAAGTTCTTTGCCAGACTTGTCATGAGCTTCTGGGGAATTCTCTTTTATCTTCATCTCCCATCTCCACCAGCATCAGCATGCTGAGATCGCAGAAGACTGCGATGACTTCAGACTTAATTTTTTTTTAATATATTTTATTTATTTGAGAGAGAGAAAGAGGCAGAGAGGGGATATAATGGGCGTGCCAGAGCCTCCAGCCACTGCAAACACACTCCAGATGCATGTGTCCCCTTGTGCATCTGGCTTATGTGGGTCCTGGGGAATCAAACCAGGCTCCTTTGGCTTTGCAGGAAGACACCTTAACCACTAAGCCATATCTCCAGCAACCCCCCAGACTTTTATGTGGGGGTGGAGATTGAGCTTGGTACTCCAGTTTGAGCAGCAAGTGCTTTAACCACTGAGCCATCTCACACTCTGACGTTTCCTTGTTGAAACTGTTTTCATGTGTGTGCGTGGCAGGGTGGTAGTTTGAGTGTGATAGCATAAGTGTATGGCCCCGTAGACTGAGGCGTTTCATTAAAATTGAGCTTGTAACTTGGGTCTCCAGCCACCTGGTTGGAGTGTCACTGGGGTGGGGGGCAGATCCTGGGGTTCCAGCCCTAAGGTGTGTTTGGGGGCAGATCTTGAGTCCAGCCCAGAAATGAGGAGAGAGCAGTTTGAGCTCCAGCTGGGCTTGCTTGCTGCCTTTGGCGTTTGCTGGCTCTTTGGTGGTTTCTCTCTGCTTGGATCTATGAAAGGGAGCCAGCTTCTGGTGCCATCAATGGAACCCCTCCTGATCTGTAAGCTTAACATAAATCGCTTCCTCCCATACACTGTGTCTCATTGTGTGCTTGTTCTAACGACATGGAGCTGACCACAACTGTGGGGAGGGTCTAGATGACCTGTCTGTTGGTGAGAGTAAGATCTTGGCATCAGCCACTATTATTGTTTTGAGGTCGATCTGTGTCTCTACATCCAGTAGTGTTTGTTTTATGAAACCGAGTATAACAAGGTTTGGTGTCTATATGTTTAGCATTGTAAAATTCTTTTTTTATGGATTTTCCCTTTGTCAGTATGTGGTGACCTTCTTTATTTCTTCTAATTTTGATTTGAAACCTATTTTGTCAGATATTAAGATTGTAACACTTGCTTGCTTTCTAGTTTAATTGCTTGAAATATATTTCTCTATTCTTTTCACTCTAAGGCTGTGTTTGTCTTTGTCATTGAGGTATTTTTCTTTTTTTTATAAAAAATTATTTGAGAGGGACAGAAAGGGAATGAATGGTCATGCCAGGGCCTCCTGCCACTGCAAACTCCATATGCATACACTACTTTGTGCGTTTGGCTGGGTACTGAGAAATCAGATCTGGGCTGGAAGGCTTTGCAAGCATGTGCCTTTAACCTCTGTGCTATCTCCACAGCCCAGATTAATTTATTGCTATGTATATGCAGGTGTACCAGGGTCTCTCACTGCTTTAAACAAACACCGGATGTGTGCACCACTTGCTATGTCTGACTTACATGGAAGGCTGGGGAATTGAGCCCAGGCTGACAGGCTTTGCAAGCAAGTGCCTTTCCGGACAAAGTCATCCTCCAGCCTGAGGAATGTTCCTTACATGCAACAAACAAATGGGTCCCTTTCGAGTCCAATCTGCTATTCTGTGTCTTTTGACTGGATAATTGAGACTATTATCATTTGGAGTTAGTACTGAAAGGTGTGTGTTTGTTCCTGTCATTTTGTTGTGTTTGTAATGTCTGTTACTTTCCTAGTCCTCATTTGCATATTTACTCAGGACAGCTGATTCTTTTCTACTGTGGTTTTAGTAAGTATATTTTCTATGGCTCTAGCTTCAACTTCTCCCCCTTCTATGCCCATGATTCACAGATTTGATTTTTTAAAAGTTGTCTCATATTCCTCTTTAATATCCCATACTGAATTATACAAACAGCTTATTTCATTCAGCTATTTATAATCTTTTTTTTAACTCATTCAGGAGCTTACTCATGACCTGTTTGATTTTACTGAACATTCTGCTCGTCACTTTTTTTTTTCAAGGTAGGGTCTCACTCTAGTTCAAGCTGACCTGGAATTCACTATGTAGTCTCAGGGTGGCCTTGAACGCTCAGCGATCCTCCTACATCTGCCTCCCGAGTGCTGGGATTAAAGATGTGCACCACCACACCCGGCTCTGCTAGTCATTCTTTTGAATTCTTTGTTTAGGATTTCATCACTCCTGTTGGAGTCCTTTACTGTGGAGTTGGTGATTTTTGGAGGTGTCATGTTGCCTTGATAGTTCATGTTTCTTAATGCTTCTGCCTTGAGATGGGTATCTAGGATTAGGCAGCTGAGTGGATTTTATTTTCAGATGTTTTTTAAAAAAGATTTTATTTATTTATTTACTAGAGACATAGAGAGTTAGTGAGAGAGAGAGAAAGAGAGAGAGAGAGTGAGAATGGGCGCACCAGGGCCTCCAGCCACTGCAAACGAACTCCAGAGGCATGTGCCACCTTGTGCATCTGGCTTACGTGGGACTTGGAGAATCGAAGCAGGGTCCTTAGGTTTTGCAGACATGCACCTTAACTGCTAAGCCATCTCTCTTGCCTTTTTTTTTTTTTTTTACGGTGGCCTCTTTTTCACCGAAGGGGCTCTGGGCAGGAACCTTTGTATTGGCAGTACTCCCTCCAACTGGGATTCCCAACCTTTATCTTCTTTATCTACCAAATGGGTCTCTAAGCTCTCAGCTCAATAGTTGCTTCCTTGGGGAAGCAAGTGCCCTCTCCTTCTCTGCCTTCCTCATGCAGTCACTGTATAGGGTGCCCCTCCACTTGACTGCTAAGTTACACGGGTCTCTATAGCTCTGACTGCACAGGCGTTTTGGTTCACTTTGTGCTACAGAATATCTGAGACTGGAAAATAGAAACGTATTATTAGCCTTAGGGCTGGGGAGATGGCTCACCAGTGAACGGTGCTTGCTCATAGGGTTACAAAGCTTGCCAAGCTGGGCTTGATTCAACTGTACCTACGTAAAGCCAGGTGCACAAAGTGGCACATGCGTCTGGAGTTTGTTTGCAGCAGCAAGAGGCCCTGCTGCGCCCATATTCTCTCTCTCTCTCTAAGTAATAAAAATATTTTATTTGTTTATTTAACAGAGAAAGAGGAGAGAGAGAGAGAGAGAATGGGCGCGCCAGGGCCTCCAGCTACTGCAAAGGAATTCCAGAGGCTAATGTGGGTCCTGGGGAATCGAACCTGGATCCTTTGGCTTTGCAGGCAAGTGCCTTAACCACTAAGCCATCCCTCCAGCCCCCATTTTTTTAAAAGAGAAATGTATTAGTTAATACATGGTTCTGAGTAGAAGTTCAAGATTGAGGGATCAGTATCTGTTGAGGGCCCATGACAGGCAGACAGACAGCTTGAGAGAGAGGCAAGAGCTAGGACTTATATCCTCCAGCTCTTTGGGGATAGAAATGCATTCATTTATGCGAGTGCCTTATGACTTAAATACCTCCCTTTAGGGGCCCCACCTCCCAACACTGTTCCATCGAGGATTAAATGTCCAGCAAAGACTTTGGGAGCGATGCATCCAAACACGAGCAACAGGCATCTGCAGACTTCTTTTTTTAAAAAAATATTTTTGTTTATTTACTTGAGAGAGACAGGCAGAGAGAGAAAGAAGGAAGGAGAGGGAGAGAGAGAGAGAGAGAGAGAGAGAATGGGCACACCTAGGCCTCCAGCCACTGCGAACGAACTCCAGATGCATGCGCCCCCTTGTGCATCTGGCTAACGTGGGTCCTGGGGAATCAAGCCTTGAACCAGGGCCCTTAGGCTTCACAGGCAAGCGCTTAACTGCTAAGCAATCACTCCAGCCGCTTTTTAAATTTTTTAAAATATTTTTATTTATTTATTTGAGAGTGACAGGCAGAGAGAGAAAGAGGCAGAGAGAGAGAGAGAGAGAGAGGCATCTGCAGACTTCGATGCAGCTCATGGAAAGTGTTTAACAAGCTCCCCAGCTCCATCCCAGTGCCTAGCACACTGCAAAGGGACACCCTCAAGAGCTAGGTCCTCCCATCTTTAAACCCCAGAGTGAAAAACCTACCAAGACACAAGTGGAGACTCGTCAAAGGCGTCATCCTTAATCCCTTGGTGCTATTTCTAGAATCTGCTGTCGGCACTGGGGAGGTGACTCAGAGGTTAAAGGCACTTCTCTGGCCAAGCTTGACAGCCTGGTTGGAGTTCCCAGTACCCGTGTAAAGCCAGATACAAAAAGTGGAGCATGAGTCTGGAGTTCATTTGCACCCAGGGATGCCCATATGAAGAAATAAAGCTATTAAATAAAACCTCTGCCGTGTAGAGCAGGCCTGTGGGTGCTGCTGCTTTCTCTTAGTCATCCCTGGACTCAGCTGCCACATCCTCATGTACATATATATATATACATGTATATATATATGCATGAGTGTGTGTGTATATATATATATATTCATATATATATATATATGTATATATATATATATGGATAAATGCAAAAAGGTACAGAGCTATTGATACCTGGTGACAAACATTACTCTCTTCTTGATCAAACCCTCAGCTCCTGTGAGCCCTCTTTTTGACTAGGCCTTGTCTTCAGCTGGGAGTTTACGGAAGGACCCTGTCACATCAGCTCACTCTGACATGCTGTCTGCAAGTCTTGTTAAGTCAGTTTCTCTGAAACATGTTGTAACAGAAATACAGAGGCTACAGCGTACTTAACATGGAAAACAATCTGCTAACACACCCAAGGCTCTGGGATGGTTTGGGAAGATTTTAAGAGCCACGGGGTGGGTAGAAGTACCCTGAGACACAGCACCCCCCCAAAAACTAACAGAGGCCCTAATTTCCCAACAATGAGCACCAAAGATCCTACTGAGGAGAACCTTCAGGCCAGAGGTGAGGGGATACAAGACTATAGCACATGTAAATAAAAATTTATATTTGTAAATAAAAAGAGGGGGAAAAAAAAAGAATCTCCTTACCACAGATCTCTTTTCCTAGGGATTTTTCTACCCACGGAACCCCTCTCTCTGCTCATTGACCATTAATCTCCAGATGTCTTTGCTGTAAGTGGAATTGAGCTAATCTCTCTCCCCTATTGTGAAAATCTCCATGCTTATCATATCTTATCACAATAAGAGCCTTCCTTACCATCTAACCAGTGACAGAATAATTGTTTCTTTAACAAAAGGGCAGATTTCACCTGGCGCAAACCTTATACCTTGACGGGCGCCCCCATTCTTTCTTTTGTTCATTCCATCCATGCTCAATTCAACATGACTTTGAAATCTGTTCATTTGATTCGTTTATCCAGAGCATTCTGAGTGGGGCATTCCTTTATCCTCCCCACCTTTTTCCAGGGCGCCTGTGCTATATTAACCTTTCTTCATGACATCTGTTATACACTGACATCGGTTTTCTGTTCAAGGCAGAGAGGGACAGAGGTGGCCTTGCTTAGGGCATAGTGCTAGGAAAGTTCGATCAGAAAGTTCAGATGATGTCTTTCTCCCAGCGGGGCTGAGCATCTTTCTAAGCTGGCAAATGAGACGTCTAGAGAGGACAAGATTCTGAGCGTTGGTGGTCCCATCACAGGCTGATTTGACACTTAGTAGCTTGGCACTGTAGCCCATTTGCTCTTGAGCCTGGGGAGGAGGACAAGCAGCCACCAGCGAGGGGAGGGCTTCAGCCACAGTGGTGACAGGCCGCCGGTGACACACGCTTGGGTGCTGGGGAGGACGGGTGGGGCTACTGCTGACTGGCATGGAGTATGGGGGGGGGGGGCTACAGGAATTCTCTCCCTACTCACCCCTTTGTCTGAAAAGCAGAGAAAGAGAAGTAAAAACATAAGGCCAAGGAAGGAAGCAAGAGGAACTTTCCTAGCTATTCCCGCCATGTCTGCTTTCTGGCCATACCTCTGCTTGCGCATTTGTGCCACACGGACATCTCAGGGGTCAATGAGTTGTAGGGCATGTAGTGCCCAGGCCTACCCTGAGCATGGCTTCTCTAACAGCCAGAGCCAGCCAAAAGAGGTACTCTAGTGGGCCTCAGGGAGCGTGAAAGCAGGAAGGATCTCCATGCAGGCCATCAGAGAACATGTACTGAACTCAAGCTTTCGTAGTACGGCCTTGTTTCTCACCCATGTCGGCGTATTTTCAACCTGCCTTATGATGCACCTGAGATTTTATCTCACACTGACAAGCCGAAATTGTATTTTAAAACTACAGCTAGGGATGGAGAGATGGCTTAGCGGTTAAGGCGCTTGCCTGCAAAGCCTAAGGACCCAGGTTCGATTCCCCAGAACCCGCATCAACCACACTCACAAGGCGATGCCTATGCACAAAGTAACACATGCACACAAGGCGGCGCACACATCTGGAGTTCCACTGCAGAGGCTGGAGGGTTTGGTGCACCAATTCTCTCTCTCTCTCTCTCACACACACACACATAAAAAGAAAAAAATAAATAAATAAAACTACCGCTAGATGTTTTTAGGTCACCAGTATCACTAGAGCAAGAGGAGTGGCCTGTTTTCAGCTAGGTTAGTGGGTTAAACGAAGACAGCTAGGAGCGCAGTTGGCCTGAGGCTGTTGACAAGGCTGTCTCGTGCAGGCCCTGGCTGTCTGCAGTACGTCCCTGGAGACATGTCAGTAGCTCTGTGGAGTTCTCCTGTACTCATGCGGCCGTCAGGACAGCAGATAAGGAGGAACCAACCACACTGAACGTAACCCTTGGCAGGTGGAAGGAGCAGAGCCTTCATTTTAATCCTTTAACTCTTGAGGGTCGCAGACTAGGCTAACTGGTGGGTATGCTACACATGGGGTCCACTGAACTCTTACCATGTCTGGTCTCCACTCTCTGTTGCTCAAATGGCATCCAGAGAGGAGTGCACATTCGGAGTTCTGTAGCTGAAGGCATTTTCTGGACAGAGTGTAACATGTCAAACTCTGGGCCACAGAAAGGCGGAGTATTATTTTTTATTGAGTAGGAGGCATAAATCATGATGATTACATCAGTTCAGATAACATTTGGATTCCAATGGATGCAGACTTTACCTGTAAGTTACCAGAATACATCATTACCTTTTCTTTTCTTTATTATTATTATTTTCTTTGATTTTTCAAGGTAGGGTCTCACTCTAGTCCAGGCTGACCTAGAATCATCACTTTGTTTTGTTATGAAAATATCTCATCCACTGGAAGAGATTATTTTTCTGACTGTACATTTTCTCTCACAAAAGTATATTCATGCCAAGTGGGTACTTTTTAAATATACTCAGTATTTTTTTTTCATTTACTTTGGGGGATTTTTCTGGGATACAATGAAAAGACATTCATTAGCTTAAAAGCATTTTTTTTTTCAAAATCCAACTCCATTCCAGGTTTAATTTTATGCAATATAGGTCACCTTATTTTAAAATGGGCCTCAAAATAGCTGCCCCTGAACTACTTTATATGTTTCATGAGCAAGTTTCCCTTTTTCAGGGAAAAGATGGACCATAAGAACTTAGAGGCAAGGGCTGGAGAGATGGTTCAGTGATTATGGTGCTTGATTGCAATGCCTAATGACCAGAGATCGATTCCCCAGTGTCCACATAAAGCCAGATGCACAAAATGATGCATGCATCTAGAGTTCATTTGCAGTAGCACACCCAGTCTTTCTTTCTCTCTCTGTCTCTCTCTCTCTCTCTCTCTGTGTCTGTCTGTCTCTCTTTCTCTTGCAAATAAATATATATATATATATTTTTTGGCATTTTGAGGTAGGGTCTTGCTCTAGCCCAGGCTGACCTGGAACTCACTATGTGGTCTCAGGGTGGTCTTGAACTCACGGTGATCCTCCTACCTCTGCCTCCCGAGTGCTGGGACTAAAGGCCTGCACCACCACGCCTGGCTTAATACATAAGATATTTTTTTAAAAAAGAACTCAGAGAGAAACGTCTCCTCTGTGCCATTGCCTGTGGGTGATTATGCAGGGAGATAAGACTGAGCTGGAAGCTGCTGAGCCTGCAAGCACTGTCTTTCTCTCTTCCTACAGTGTGGAAAGGGACAGCCCACGTGTGTGTGTTGGTGGGGTGGGGGGAGGCGCCTATGTAAGCACCGTCTTATGCGACCCTCAGACACTGGGCTGTTTCTGTTATCTGGAAAGGGGAGCATAGATTGCAGGCCCGATTGGCAGAAATGCAAAGCTGGAATCCCCAAGATGAGACATCTTCCCTTTCCAGAACACTCTGGCTTGGGTAAGTGCTCCCCAAAGGCTGATGTGTCAAAGCTTTAGCTCCAGCCTTTTCCAGGGGTGCCAGTATCAAGGTGGGTGTTAGTGAGTGGTCTTCCAGGCACTGGGGGTGTGCCTCCGTGCCTCCCAAGGTCATACTGGGACCCCCCCCCCCAGTCTCCTTCCTTCTCTCTTCCTGCCCGGCCTCCGTGAGACAAGGGGTTTATTTCGTCACATGCTCCCTGCTAGGATGTGAGCCTTCACCACAGGCCCCAAAGCAACAAGGCCAAATGGACTGAAACTTATGAAAGTGTCAACCAAAATATGCCTTTCCTATGTGTACTTGATCATCTGAAGCATTTTGGTACAGTAATGGAAAGCCAACATGAAGTCACGGTTTGAAAATTTAAGTTGGCAGACACTTTTCCACATGAACCAAAATTTGAGAAGATTCATTAATCCAGTCTTCCCTTTCACAGGACATCTCTGTCTCGTCTAAGTGAATCTGTCTGTTCTCTCCCGCTGCAAGGCCTCTCGATGGGGTCACTCTGGCTGATCTAATGCTTCAAATTACAAAGGAGTCGGCTATAGCTTAGATATGTCCCCCATCCCTCCTCCCAGTTCAAATGTCGCCCACTCAATCCACAGCAAAATAACAATGGGAAGTGGGGCCCAGCGGGAGGCGACGTTTAGGTGGTAGCGGATTAATGTCTTCCTTGGCCCTTCTGCCTTATGCCAAGCGATGACACAGGAAGGCCTTTGCCAGGGACCAGCACCTTGGCCTTGCCTTCCCAGGACTGAGAACTGTGAGAAATATCCCTCTTCATTATCCATGACCCAGGCTCTTCCTGTTACAGCAGCAATTAGACTGAAAACAGACTGAATCAATTAGACATCATGGTTTCCCTTTTTACTCTAGATGTATTTCTTTCTCTTTCTCTCTTTTTAACATTTTATTTTTATTTCTTTGAGAGAGGGAAGGAGAGAGAGAGAATGGGTGTGCCAGGGCTTCCAGCCACTGCAAACAAACTCCAGATGCATGTGTTACCTTATGCATCTGGTTTACGTGGGTACTGGGGAATTGAACTGAGGTACTTTGGCTTTGCAGGCAAGTGCCTTAACTGCTAAGCCATGTCTCCAGCCCTAGGTGTATTAAATTATTTTTTTTAATTCATTTGCTTGCAAGGAGAGAGAGAGAGAGAAAGAAAGAGTCAGAGGGAGAATATATATGCCAAGACCTCTTGCTACTGCAAATGAACTCCAGATACATGTGCCACTTTGTGCATCTGGCTTTACGTGGGTATGGAATCGAACCTGGGCCAACAGGCTTTGCAAGCAAGTACCTTTAAGCAGTGAGCCATCTCGCCAGCCTTTTAGGTCTATTTAAATATATTCCTTTTAAGGTTTATGGCTTTGTTCTCCAAGGCTCAGGGTACATTGTAGAGGAGGGAGTATAAAAAAAATGTAAGAGGCACAGGGTGGGAAGATGCATGGTCCCCCCACCCAGAGACTGGTACATTCATGACCCCACAGTGAGCACTGATAACCCCACTGAGGAGGACCCTCATGGGGACAGGGAGAGGGAACATGAGTATAATCCAATATGGCCCAAATGCATACAATAAAGTTTTTAATTAAAACAACTAAAAAACATCGAGGTTCCTTTTACGTAGATGGCTCCTAGGCACAACACCTCGAAATCCCTTCGTGAGGTGGGGAGTAGACAGATGCACTCAACTGTCATATATCTTGGAACGTCTGATTGCCATTTGCTGTCCTCGGTCTGTCCTTTGACAAGATCAAAACAAGCCAATGATCCAGGAGGCTAACAAATGCTCGAACGCCCGTCTGTGTGCACTCTGTGACCCTGGGCCATCACAGACACGCTGCGGGGAATGGTGACCCGGCGCCGTAGGTGTCTCCCGGAGCAGAGGAGCGACGGCCACCGCCTTCCCTTCCAACTGCCCCCGGCCCTGCCAGCTTTCTCTTATTTGGGCCTTGCTTTTTTTTTTTTTTTTTTTTTTTTTTTTTTTTGCCAGGAGGCCTCTTCACTCATTTCCAGCGCACATTGATTTGGTAAATTCATTTTATGCGGACACATTTTTTTTTCTCTCCCCATCATACCATATATTCATTTAATCTCACAAATGAGGCCAACTCGAACGGGAAGTGTGGTCACTGAGCTGGGGAAGGGACTCTCTTTGGACCCAGCCTGGGTAGGCTCACAGGGGCTCATTTCCTTCCATGAGCCCGTGTCAGGTGAGATGCTGGCTGACAGCCGGAAGAACACCGGCACGATGTGGCCTGCTTAAGCTGTGTTCAAAGGCACCCCCAACCTCAAGCCTAACTCATGAAGCCTCAGGGTCCCTGTCTTCCACTCTTTCTACCTCACTCAATGGAGCCCCCTCTCAGCGAGATCCCCAGCCAGAGACCTGGATCTCTTCTACCTCACCCCCACTTAGCCTGTCCCACTCAAATTCGAACACCTCTCCAACCACCCATGAATCCTCTCCATCTCCATTCTCCTGCCGGGGTACAGCCCCCATTGTTTTCTCTCGTGCAGTTTACTGCTGTGGTCCCTGCTGACCTCTGGTCTCCCGACACAGGTCTGCTCGCTCGGTCTTCCACTCAGAGGATTCCCTTCTGTTCTTAGACAATGGGGGGGGGGTCGTCTCCACCACTTGTTGGGGTCTACGAAGTCTGCCAACCACCTCCCCAGCCCAAGACACTCAACCCTCATCTCCTTGGTCTAAAAATTCCATGGCCTGCCACGTCCTTCCTTTCCCTGGTGTTTTTTTTTTTTTTTTCCACATGCAGACATCTACTTCAACCTTCTGGAAGTCTAGTACTGAAACCATTTTCTTCCATCTCAGAACATACATCACTTCTTAGACCAGGCCACACTCCTCAGGATTGCTTTCCATATTGACGTTTGTGGCGAGTCAATCAAATCCGCCTCCCCTCCCCCACATACCAGATTCCAGTCCGTGGGAAGGTCACAGACTGTGGCCCGTTTGCTCGGCACAGCTATCCCCAGGGCTGAGGCCTCTTTGGCCAGAGCGGGAGCTTGATGATGGTGTTTGAAACACAGGCATCTATACAGGCCATTTTCCTGTATCGTCTGTCCTCATAAATAGACTCCTTCTTTCAACGAGGACATTGAAACTGAGGAATGTGTGTGCCGGCGACCAGAGCGGAGAGATGGGTTTCCGATCCACTACACTGCGTTTTCTCACTTTACCCAGTTTCGCTCTCAGTGTCGATTCCTTGGGGGCAGCAGAATGTCACGGCGGACACAAGCTCCAGTGTCAGATCCTCTTCGCTTCCCATCCCAGCCCTGCTCTGGTTTACTTTAGCCAAAGTAGCCCATCTGTCTAAGATAAGGACAGGGTTAACAAGAGACAGTGTGTGGTTAGCAGATACCCCGATGCTTGGCGCACAATAAGCAAGGATAAATAAATGTCAGCCGTCCGGAACGCACGACAAACAGTAACGACTTCCTCGGAGTGCCCGCGCCTATAAGCACCTCTACGTGGGCAGGTCATTGTCGACATGGGAACCAGTTACGTGCTACGAGCACTGTGGTTGCTGATGGCATAGTATCAGACACTTCCGCATCGTTGCATTGGGATTTGTTTGTTTTTTTTTCTTTTAACTGTTGCTTCCTCTGCTCGCCACGCTTGCCAACTTTGGCCTCACGCTGCCCAGTCGGCTTTGTCTGCCCAGACATTTTGCTTGGCCCCGAGCTTGCTCTCTCCTCCCTGGCACCAGTCCCTGCACCTGGGCAGAAGCCCAGATGACTGTCCCTTTAGGACTCCAGCTATAGATAAACATTCTCAGAGTGGATTCTGTCCAGCTGCAGAGTCTAATTTGGATCATTTCACCTCCTCCCTCACTATAACATAATCCACCTAAACTCAATGTAGATTGTTCTAGAATCACAGCTCTTTCCCAGCATGGGAAGCCATGTGTGTTTCTTCCTCATTGTTAAAGGCCGCACAGCCATGAACCGGTCTCCTCATATGCATTCCTTCATCTACCAGAACGAAGTGGATCTATTAGGAACAGAAGTTAGTGAGGAGACCAACATATTGTTACCTACAGGCTATGTCAGGTCAAACCCCTGGGAAGGAGTGCAGGTAGAGGAATTTCCTTCCTCCTGGGGAGTCCCCACTTTCAACGGGTGTCTGTAAAGACAAAGCATGTTGACCACAAACGATTCTCCTTCAGTGTCAGCTGACTCACAACGGTCCAATGTCAGGCCATGTTGGCCATTCTGATGCCGGCGTGCCTTAAGTGGAAGACTCTAAGGTGTTCTACCTCCTCTGACATGGGCCAGAGGGTGTCCTGAGAACCTAGAGGTTGGACTCCTGTTGCTAATTCAGCTTATGAGAGGCAGTGGGACAAGAAAAAAAAAAAAGCCCAGGGGAGATGTAGTCACCTTCCCGTCCCAGGGCTGATGCTTCCCAGCTGTGGAGCCGAGCCACGTTGGCCTCCCTGAGCTCCAGCTGTCCATCTGGAAGGTGGAAGTCCATCTCGTGCACCTGGTTGCTGTGAGAGCGTTGGGCCCCACCTGGAGGTTAGACCACACTCAACCTTCTGTACCTATGGGGTCTGTGTCTGTGGGTTCTGCGCCCACAGATTCAGCCAACCCCAGAATTAGAATTGTTTAAAGAGTGTTGTTGCAGCCAAACTAAATGTGCAGACTTCACTTTCTCAACATCGTTCCCTAAACAATACCGTAGAACGATTGACACAGCATCCAGGCTGTTTTGGGCATGACTGGTTACTACTGCTTAATGTCTACAGAGGGACTTTGTAGGAGTTACGCCAACTCTGTCCTATTTTATCCAAGGGACTTGAGCATCAGTAGTGGGTCCTTAAACCAACTCCTCAAGAACACTGAGGGTCAAACGTATTATCATGTCAAAACACTCATGTGGGCTAGAGACATGGCTTAGCGGCCTGCGAAGCATAAGGACCCAGATTGAATTCCCCAGGACCTACGTAAGCCAGATGGTCAGGGTGGCACATGCATCTGGAGTTCATTTGCAGTGGCTGGAGGTCCTGGTGTGCACATTCTCCCTCTATCCACTTCTCTCTCAAAAAAATAAATAAAAATAAAATCTTTAAAAAAAAAAAAAAACAGAAAAGGGACCACATGGAAAAAGAAGAGGGTTCACTAGAATTGGGTGGGGTGGAGGGAATAATGGGAATGGATTATGATAAATTACAGTATGTTCATGAATTAAAATTCTCAATAAAAGGTAGGAGGATTTCTGTGAGCTCGAAGCCAGTGGGGAACTACAAGATGAGTTCAAGGTCAGCCACCAGTCCTTTCTGTTTTCAAAAGATACGTTACAAATATGGATTTTACAAATTTGCAAGTAATTTTCTGTCTCTGAGTGCCTTTTGTTTCTACCCTTAAGCTTCTGTTTCTGCCTACATTTTGAGAAATGTAATCTAGTTGTATTTAGATAAGCATTAAATCTCATAATTTCTCTTTTTAGGTCCGTCCAGATCAGCACTTTTCAGCTGGAGAGCCGTACTGAGTTTTTCTTTTCTCCTGCGCTGCTGTAGGCTGGTTGTTTGCTGTGGGGAGTTAGTTTAATGGTGAGATGGGAGCTGGCTTCTGGCTGTCAGCCTTTGATCTCATCTGGAGGGATCCAGGGCAGGCATCGTTCACTCTGGACTTGTCTCAAGGCATGACCACGGCCCCATGGGCCCTGTCGGGTAGCTTCTCTGACTTCATTCTTCTTCATAAGCTGCAGAAAACAGACCTACCTACTCTCCCTTCACTCCTGACTCATTTCTGTCCTAACTGAAGGAGGACGGGGAGGCTGGAGGGTAGCCCTGCTCAGCCTCACTGACTTTTCTCCAATCTGCTTGTGACTTTCATTCTCTTCACTCTCAAGCTGAGCTCCATGGCCAGCCCAGGGTGAAAGGTGCCTGTGTGCCTATCATCCAGAGAACCAGGGAACGCCGTGAACATCGTGCACCACAAACCGACACCTCCCACCGGCCTGCCTCACACGCAATCTGCTCCCATGAAGACGCCAGGGACCCGGTTCATCATCAACTCTAACTTACTGTCTTCTTGGGAGACTTTAAATGCAAAGTACCCAATGGATCATAACAGAAGGATGTTAAGTGCAATGGCAGTGATTCCTTCGTGGTGTCTACGGGAGCACTCTCATTCCTCATGCTGCTGATTTTGACTCTGGCTCACAGGGGGTTCATCAATTTCATAGGTCATTTCAAAAAAAGAAAACAGTCTTTAGTTTCATTAACTTTCTCTGTATTTTTCTGTTTTTCATTTTGTAGGAATGAACTGTGAGGATGAAATACTAGAGTGAACTATGGAAAGTAACTGTGGGACTACTTGTTACTTGTTATTGTTACTACTTGTTCGCACACACCTTTCCTGAGACTACTTCTGTGGAAAGCTTTTTCTGCTGTCTTCCTGTCTTGTAACTTGCCCTCGGGCTGATCTTACAACCACGAATCAGCTGCTTAGAACACTGTAACCAGATTCACTATGCCTCTGATCGCCTTTACCCGGAACAGCACAGAGGACCAATATCAACAATGAATGTTAAGAGATGCTGATTGAGGGCTGGAGAGATGGCTTAGCGGTTAGGGCGCTTGTCTGCAAAGCCTAAGGACCCAGGTGTAAATCCTTAGTGCCCAAGTAAGCCAGACGTACAAGGTGGTGCATATGTCTGGAGATCGTTTGCAGTGGCTGGAGGCCCTGGTGTGCCCATTCTCTCTCAGCCTCTTTATTTGTTTCTCTCTCAAGTAAATAAATAAATAAAGAGATGCTGATTGAACGTAAGCCATGCTCTTTGTTCTACCTAGAACAATGTGTGTGTGTGTGTGTGTGTGTGTGTGTGTGTGTGTGATATGTGAACTACCATTGAAAGCAACAGATGTTAAGAATAACAAATTACCCACAGAAATGTTGAAAGCAACAGGTGGGCTTAGAATGAATGGTGTGTGTGTGTGTGTGTGTGTGTGTGTGTGTGTGTGCACATGCACATGCATGTGTGTGTTCTGGGTCAGCAAAGTTCACTGGTCATGCCCCTAAGTCCCTTCCTTTGAGCAAATGTTTAAAGACCTTTTCAGAGGTAAAGTTCCTTGTCCCTCACCCATGTGTTTCCTGTCCTTTGCTCACATAGTGTTGATGCCTCACGTACTGCTGTTTTTTTGATGTTTAATTTAAAAAAAGCCACTGAGTGTCTGTGAGCAGGAGCAGCAGCCCAGCAACATCACCAGCATCGGTAGCAGCAGAAGCAGAGGGCTCACGCTTGGTTAAACACATCCAAGAGTTAGTCGTCTTTCTCTCAGGCTCTGCTCTGACTCACGTGTTCTCGGCACTTCCCCCAGCTCTGTGTCTGTGCACGAACCCCTGCCTGCTGCAAAGAGCAGCTGTTGTTACTGTGGTGGAGAGCAGCACTAATACATAGGCATAGACATACACACTTGGAAAGCAATTTGGAAACCTGTTCCAGTTATCGTAACAATAGCAGTAGGTTTCTCCCTGGGACCCATGACCTCCCTACCACGGGATTTTCACTAGGCTTACAGTGCCAAACATGAATTCCCGTCCTATGGAGCCAGCCTAAAATTCAATTAGAAAGAGGAGCCGGGCGTGGTGGCGCACACCTTTAATCCCAGCACTCGGGAGGCAGAGATAGGAGGATTGCCATGAGTTCGAGGCCACCCTGAGAATACAGAGTGAATTCCAGGTCAGCCTGGGCTAGAGTGAGACCCTACCTCAGAAAACCAAAAAAAACCAAAACAAAACAATTAGAAAGTGGTTGGTCACTTCCCCGACAGTCATGCCACCATCGCACCCATGGGCATATCTTGGCCTGGCAGGTCCATTGTAGATAAAATCTGGTTTACTGATGACTTTTCCCACAGCACCTTCGGGCACTATGAAAGCTAGCTAATAGAAGGAAGGAAGCTTGAGGTTCCAGCTTGATCTCTCCACATCCTGCCACTGAGGCGTGTGGTGTTTTTAACATTAGAAATGGATCGTCTAACTTGGTGGGCAGCCAAGATGTGCAAACCTAACTTTTAAATATTTTATTGTTATTTATTTATTTATTTTAGAGGGAGGGAGAGAGAGAGAGAGAGACAGAGAGAGAGAGACAGAGAGAGAGAGAATGGGTGCACCATGGCCTCCAGCCACTGCAAATGAACTCCAGACACATGCGCCGCCTTGTGCATCTGGCTTACGTGGGACCTGGAGAATCAAACCTGGGTCCTTAGGCTTTGCAGGCAAGTGCCTTAACTCCAGCCCCAAACTTAACTTTTAGAATCAATATCTGATCAGCACAAATGGAATGTGGAAAACTTAGCATTATGGGTGCCTTTATATCCTACCCTACTTATTTTTTGTGTGTGACAGATTTAAATGTTTTCTATCTTTAGTCTTTATCACTTTGGTTGTGTTATGCATTGGCTTAGATTTCTTTGAGCTTATCCTATTAGAGGGTCATAGAAATTGAATCTGTAGGTGCATGTCTTTTACTGAATTTGAGTTTTCAATCATTATCTCTTAAAATAGATTTCGTTTTTGGCACCACACTCCTCAATATTTTTGGACATCTTTAAAAGAAATATTAGGCCTTTTATGTTCCTGCAAATACCCAAGGCTCTGTTCTTTTTAACAATAGTGCTCTTGGTTGTTCAGATTAAATAATGGTTGTGATAGCTCTTCATCTCCATTCTGTGAGTTTACTTCAGTTTGGTATTTTTCAGTCTAAAATTCTTATTTGATTCATCCTTTTTTTATCTTATTTCCCCTGAGACTTTCCATTCTTTCTAAGTGTGCTTCCCGTTAAGTCCTGGAGCATTTAAGAAGACAAACAAACAACTTTTTTCAAATCAATCCTGCATCTACCACCATGATTTCATTGTTTGATGATTTGCCTTTACCATATGAGTTGAGATGGTCCTGGATGTCTGTATGGTGAGTAGTTTCAGATTATGTGTTGGTCATTTTGCACATTATGTTATGAGTCTCTGGGTCTTGTTTAAACCCCACTGGGAATCAAAGTCAGGCAGCCGGTCAGAGTCAGGTTACTTGTTTGTGGGTTGCATGCTCAGTGTCAGTTCCATTTTCAAAGCCCCAGAAATATTATTAGGATCTGACCCTCTGGTGAACCACACACAGTGGTCAACTGGGCACTGGGTGGCGGTCGAGCCTACAGTTCAGATCTCATCATCTACCTTATGAGTGACTTTCATACATTGGTAGTTCAGTGGTGAGCCCGGGAGTTCATAAGCAATTTTAAGGGGTCACTTTGCTGAGTTCCTCCTTTGTCAAACTCTCTTCAGTCCTTTTAACTTCCCCGGGGCTGTCTCTGTTAGTCTCCAGTCAGAAAGCTAGGACATAAGTTAGTCTGCTATGCCGTGGGCCTCATACGGCTGTGCAGGCATCTATGGCGAAGTGGAGTAAGGACAGAGAGATGATGAAGGTCCTCTTGGGACCACAGCTTATACAAGTGCAGAGGAGAGCTCTCCCTCGGAGACTAGCTGACAGGCTCCTGCTGCTGTGACCAAAGGCTATTCACAGGTTAGGCTATGAGAAAATGGAAGCGGATGAGGAGAAAGAGGAGAAAAAGAAAATGAGGAGGAAGAATAAGACAAAGGAGGAGAAAGAGAAGGAAGGAGAAGAATAAGAATTTCCTTAGCCATATCTGGTAGCTCCCTTTCTCTTCTCCAGCCAGGATCGTAGGGAATCTGTGTCCTAGAGCTTGCTCTGTCCACGTGGTATAGAAGCCTGCTCCCAGATTTTAAGCTCCATGGATTTGATGCTAGAGAACACTGGGAGAAAAACTTGTAAGTTCATCATCATCCGTTTTGTTTCTTCAAATTGTGCTCTTTCTAATCTGCCTGCTACTTAGTGCTTTTCAGAAATCTCCAATAGCTGCTCCGAGCATTCTGCATACACTTTCAAGATGCTTTCAGTAGAAGAGAATGGGTGGTGTGCGCCTCCTTCATCTAATCCGGCCCTGCAACTCAATGGGGACATCTCGAGCACTACTTATTCTGTGTGTTGGGTCTTTACATAAGAAATGTCCACTTCTCAGGAGTTGCTCATTGCCAATAACACATGCAAACACCCAAAGAAGGAAAAAAGTTTCTGAGCATACTAGGAATAAAATCATGCTGAGTATCTTAGGTATGAAAAATTGCTCAGATTCTAACTTTTAAAAATATTTTATTTATTTATTTATTTATTTATTTATTTATTTATAGGAAGAGGGGGAGAGAGAGAGAGAGAAAGAGAATGGGTACACCAGTGTCTCCAGCCACTGCAAACGAACTCCAGATGCGTGTACCCCCTTGTGCATCTGGCTTACGTGGGTCCTGGAGAATCAAACCAGGATCCTTTGGCTTTGCAGACAAATGTCTTAACCACTGAGCCATCTCTCCAGGCCCCAGATTGTAACTTTCGAGGGGAACATAGCACCTTGTGACTTTTAGCCACTTGTGGTAACTGAGTTTGTTTCATGATCTGCGTTGAGCGTGGTGGACCGTGTTCCGGGAGTGTTGTCCCCAGGTGTATGGCAGAGTGCCGGCCAACACCATGGTCATTCTCAACGTGGCCACCATAATGACCCAGGATTTGGCAACTTAGGGCTTCTGGAAGCCAACGGAACGCCAGTGCTCCTTAACACATGGCGCTCATTGTTGGAGGGAGTTGGGCTCACCGCACTGAATATTTATGGTGGATACCGAGGTACCTCAGCATGAGAAAGAGATGCAACTTTGCATTGAAATTCTGCTGCGTTGTTGCTGGACTGATACAGAGATCAGGAAGAAAACAACCAAAGCTCAAACGTCACTTCCTAAGCAAAGGTCACGTGTTAATACACGGCTGACATTCTAGGGACTGTCACTTTCCACGCAGCCCTGGTCAGAGACAGGGATTCGCAATACCTGACCCACATGGCGCCATCCAGCTCCACTAACCCTAGTGGATTCCACATAGTAAATCAACGTCATAGTGTTTTTTCGATACTATAGGTGAGCACTACGTTTGGAGTTAGGAGACATGCGTAAAATAGTCCCCCCACTTTATTATTTAGCGAGAAGTAAAAGCTGTATATACTTAAAGTACGCATACTTATGCATACGTAAACTGTGAAATGATTATCATCGCCAAGCCTAATTAAGATGTTCATCACCTCACATAGATACCTTTTATCTGTGTGTATTTAGTGAGAACACTTTAGATCTCTCTTAGAAAAGTCCAAGCATGAACCATAGAATTACTGACTATAGCCACTGCTGTCTACATTAGGTCTCCAGAATTTACCTGCAAAGTCTCAAGGCTACTGCTTAGTGACTGTGGCACCTCAGGCAAGTAACAACTTCTCTCCTATTTATTCATCTGGAAAATGGGAATCTCAGTGGCTCTCCCGTCCTTTTAGCCATGCCGGGAGGATCAAATGAAGTGCTTTTCAATCTTTAAATGGGTATTTAGCTGGAAATTTCTTGAAAGAGGCCCTGTGCAGTTTCCATTCTATTATCCTAAGACCTAGCAGGTATTTGAAAAATATACGATGAATGAAATAATAAACAAAGTTATTTGCATTGTCTATAAACAGGGATCCAAAAACCTGTATCATAACTCCACAGTGAACACCGCTAACCCCACTGAGGAGGGTCCTCAGTGGATTGGGGGTGGAGGGGGACTACATATATATATATATATATATATATATATATATATATATATATATATATTATAACATGATGGAAATGTATATATATATATATATATATATATATATTATATAGAGAGAGTAGAACATGATGAAAATGTGACCAACATCCAATAGATTCATACAACAAAATTTATATTCAATAAAAGAGGATGCTTAATTAAGGTTCTTGCCTGTGAAGCCTAAGGACCCAGGTTCAATTCCCCAGTACCCATGTAAGCCAGATGCACAAGGTGGTGCACACATGTAGAGTTTGTATGCAGTGGTTAGAGGCCCTGGTGTACCCATTCTCTCAATCTCTCTCTCTCAAATAAATAAATAAAATATGAAAAATAATTTTAAAAAGATAGTGTGAAGATTAAAAGAGATTTAAAAAAAAAACTACAAAGGGCCCAGCAGTGCCCAGACTCATCAGGTATTTGTGGTCATCTTTCTTTTAAACCTTGGAAGCTTTTATAGCACATTTTGAGTTTGCTGACTCAACATGACTGAACAGCACCCTCCTACGTAAGTTACGGTGCTACGGCAGAACCGGCACCTCCGTGTGTGCGCTTCTCACGTCTTCTTGGACAACTGATACCTTCATTCCTGGGCAGGGCTTGTTTTCATCCGGGATGATCTTGTTCTATTCTGAAATCAGTTTTGTCTGAAATTAGTACAGCAATTCTGGCTCTTTTTTTTTTGTTTGTTTGTTTCTTTTTGAGGTAGGGTCTCACTCCAGCCCAGGCTGACCTAGAACTCACTATGTAGTCTCAGGGTGGCCTTGAACTCATGGCAATCCTCTTACCTCTGCTTCCGGAGTGCTGGGATTAAAAGTGTGCACCACCACGCCCAACACACACACACACACACACAGTGAGAGAGAGAGAGAGAGAGAAAGAGAGAGAGAGGATGGGTATCCTCTAGACACTGCATACAAACTTCAGACACATGCATCACTTTGTGTATCTGGCTTTAATATGGGCACTGGGGAATTGAACCCCAGTTGTTAGGCTTTATAGGCAAGTGCCTTAATTGGTGAGCCATCTTTCCAGTTCCAATTCTAGCTCTTTTAAAAAAAGATTTTATTTTTATTTATTTATTACAGTCAGAGAGAGAGAGGGAGAGAGAGAGTGAGGGAGAATGGTTGCACCAGAGCTTCTAGCCACTGCAAACGAACTCCAGATGCATGTGCCACCAGGTGCATCTGGCTTACGTGGGACCTGAAGAATCGAACCTGGGTCCTTAGGCTTTGCAGGCATGTGCCTTAACTGACAAGTCGTCTCTCCAGCCCTGACTTCTGGCTCTTTTTGATTAGTATCACAGTCTATCTTTCTCCACCCTTTAAGTTTACATGTTATTTTAATATTTAAATTAAGTTTCTTATAGACAACCTATAATTGGGCTCATAAAAATCATTTCCAACTTCTGTCTTTTATTGGTGCTTAAACCGTTCACATTTACACTCAGCGTTATTATAGTTGGATTAACATGTAATACTCCCCCTTTCTCCACCCTGCTTCATGCTTTTAAAGCAAGTATGGACTCCTAGCTCTGGATGTCTTTCAAACGGAAACAAAAATGAGGAAAAGACCATTGAAGAAAGGTTTGAGAAATAACATCACCTTGAATTCATTTTATTAGCACATCATCATGTAATAGAATTTCACTGCTTTAGGTTTTTTGTTTGTTTTGAAGTAGGGGAGCTCTCTGTGGCCCAGGCTGGCCTCTAACTCAGAGCAATCCTGATACCTCAGCCTCCTAAGTGGTAGGATTAAAGGCATGTGCCACTGTAGCCTGGCTTTACTTCAGGATTTGAAAATATATTTTATTGATTGATTGATTGATGAGAGAAAGAGGGTGGGAGAGAGAGAGAGAGAGAGAGAGGAGAATGGGCGCACCAGGGCCTCCAGCCACTGCAAGCAAACTCCAGATGCATGTGCCCCCTTCTGCATCTGGCTTACGTGGGTGCTGGAGAATTGAACTGGGATCATTTAGCTTTGCAGGCAAGTGCCTTAACCACTAAGCCATCTCTCCAGCCCTACTTTAGGATTTTAAATGTTTTTCTTTTTCTTTTTATTCGCAGTAGGGAAAAGTGATGGGCTTTTATTCTCTTCAGCAAATAAATTACAGGGACAAATCGTTTTGACTGTGGGCTTGTGTCATATACAGTTGCTTTTATGAATTATATCATGGGCAACCTACTTACAGTGTGTCTCATAAATCTTATTCTTGCTGTCTTTGTAATTTGATTGTTAGGAATCAAATGAAAAATGACAGGAGCTGTGTATCTTTAATTTCAAACCTAGTTGCAATTAAGTTTGTGACATGAGCTGGTCTATGGTTGCATATTACTGAACAAGGAGGTGGAGACCCGTACTTGCTTTTTGTACAAATCCTCAGAATTGAAGGTAATGTTTGGGGTGACTTTTTCTTTTCTTTCTTTTTCTGAGTAGAGCATTTCATTTCCAGACTGTGCCCTCTAGGTGGCGCCACAGCCGCTTCTCACAAAGGAAGGCGGCAAATCCTGGCTCTTCCTTTTTTCTTTTAGAGATACTTCTCTCAAACAGCCAAGTGCCACCAGCTAGGTACCTCCTGAGTCTTTTAATCTCCCCTTTTCATAAACCCCACCCTCATTTGGCTGCCCAGAAGTGGAGCGTATCTGCATCTGTGGCTTTTCCTACATCTGTTGTCTCCTCTGGGGAGCTGCCCCTGCCCTGGCTCTGTAGGAGAAGCACAGACATTTCCCAAGACACTGTCCGGTGTCTTCCTGGCTCATCTGTGTACACTTTCCTGTCAACCTCGTACCTTCTTATATCACTTCTACGTAAACAACTCAGCTTAGCTTCTCTGGAATTTGTTTTTCTTTCCTGACATTTCTGTTTGACTTAAAAAAAATATTTTATTTATTTGAGAGAGAGAAAGAGGCAGATAGAGAGAGAGAATGGGTGCACCAGGGTCTCTAGCCACTGGAAATGAACGCCAGATGCATGTGCTACCTTTGTGCATGTGGCTTTACCCGGGTACTGGGGAATCAAACCACGGTCATCAGGTTTTGCGGACAAGTGCCTTAACCGCTGAGCCATCTCTCCATCCCCTGTTTGACTTCTTTATGGACACTGCAAGGTCATAAAGAGTCACGGAAATCAACATGGGACTCAGGCCAGTCCTGGCGGGACACTAGCTAAACACAGCACGTGCAGCTTAGTAGAAACCATAAACGAAGTGCTTTCAGAGATGCACCGAGATCTCTGGAGGGGCTGAGAGAAACCAGAATCACTCCCCGCCCTGCCCCCTGAACGAGGGATGACTTTCCAGCCTGAATTGGAAAAGACTACCTAAGACGGAAGTCTATGTTTGGAGAAATGCGCATGTCTCCAAGTGTGGCTTTACGTTCCTCTAGACGTCACGTTCTCAGTGAGTGCACAAAATCCAGATGTTTCCTGAGGGGGACCCATGACCCCTTTCAACATGTCTGACCTCTGCAGACACAACCCCCAAGGTTTTATAA
The DNA here is from genome assembly GCA_036346955.1 of Dipus sagitta. Classification (NCBI taxonomy): domain Eukaryota; kingdom Metazoa; phylum Chordata; class Mammalia; order Rodentia; family Dipodidae; genus Dipus; species Dipus sagitta. The sequence goes on along the minus strand of CM070775.1, from coordinate 11,378,384 downwards.
ATAACATTCTAGCTCTGTGGTTTTTTTTTAAATTATAAATTAATTAATTTATTGGGGGAGGAGAATGGGCATACCAGGGTCTCTAGCCACTGCAGATGAACTCCAGATGCAGGGGCCACCTTGTGCACCTGACTTTATGTGGGTACTGGGGTATCAAACCCGGGTCCTTTGGCTTTGCAGGCAAGTGCCTTAAACCGCTAAGTCATCTCTCCAGCGCCCTAGTTCTGTGTTTCTCACGTAGGTGTTGCTGAAGCTAAGGACTGGGATCGTGGGTCATCTTTTTATTTATTTTATTTATATCTTTTGGTTTTTTCGAGGTAGGGTCTCACTCTAGCCCAGGCTGACCTGGAATTCACTAGGTAGTCTCAGGATGGCCTCGGACTCATGGCGATCCTCCTACCTCTGCCTCCCAAGTACTGGGATTTACTTGAGACAGAGTCTCATAGTTCCCAGGCTGGCCTTGAACTTAAACTCCTGACCTTTCTGCCTCCAGCTGTTGGGATTACAGGCATGCACCAAGTGGTGATTTGGATATAAAATGTCCCTCCTAGCCTCCTGTGTTTGCTTGATCACCAGCTAGAGGCATTGTTGAGGAAGATTTTAGAGCCACTGGGAGGTGGAGCCTTGTTAGCAGAAGTGTGTCACTGGGGGCTGGCCTTGGGTTTTTTTTTCCAATTATTTTTAATTTAATTTAATTTTAAAGAGAGAGGGCAGGGGAGAGAGAATTGGCATGTGAGGGCCTCAGCCACTGACATTGAACTCCAGACACTTGCACCACCTAGTGGCCATGTGTGACCTTGTGCTTGCCTCACCTTCGTGCGTCTGGCTTACGTGGGATCTGGAGAGTCAGACATGGGTCCTTAGGCTTTGCAGGCAAGCAAGCGCCTTAACCACTAAGCCATCTCTCCAGCCCATGACCTTGGAGTTTTGTAGCACAGCCCAGCTTGTCTCACTCAGCTTGCTCTTGCTACTCTCTCTTGGCAAAGTTCTCTGCACCATGAAGAAATTTCCTTTTGAAACCGTAAGCCAGAAGTAAACCCTTTCCTTCTATAAAGCTGCTTCGGGTTGGGAGTTTTGTCTTAGCAGTGAGGAGGTATCTTCCATCACAGTAACCCTTCCTAGGATGCAGTTTATAACACTTCAGAGTTCTGTCCAAATCTCTCAGTGCCAGTTGCCTCAGCTAGAGCTCTCCCCACCACGCTCCTCGGGGCCGTACACTTCTTAGCCGCATTCGTGTCCTGTGATGTGAGCACACTGGATCCACTATCCTTGGGCAGTACTGACCTGGCCTTTCTCTGAGCTGAGCCCTCTCTGCTCCCGTCCTTTCTGCTTCCTGGGGTGTGGATTCCCCTGCCCATGCCCGCTAAGACCTTATTACTCCATCTCTAAGCTTCCCTGCACTGAGGAGCACTCATGTGACACTGGCGGGAGGCATCTCTCCTCGCAGCATCACAGTCATCCCGTTCATTTTGTGCTGCAGTCACTTGAATATGTATCATATCCTAGGGACTGGAAGTCAGATACTGGGGGTCTCACAGCCTCCATTGAACAAGGGGGAGTGGGGTTCAATATGGAATTTAATGGAATGACTCGGTGTACAGTGCTCTGCTTTGGAGTCAGAGACGTGTGTGTGTGTGTGTGTGTGTGTGTAAAGGGACAGAGGCTTACATCATAGCTCACTACACTCAGGTGTTAGTTTTTGTCTCAAGTGGCAAGCTATAGCAAACGTCCCAACAAAGATTGCCGAGCCTCGTTAAGGCGTCTCCCGACAGCTGTCTGTCACTTGTGCTGTCGCTGTCCCGAGCTGCAAGCGGTTTTGACATCCTTAGGAACTTACTCATGCTGGAGACCCTCCACAGAAGCTTGCTACTGAAGCAGTTAGCTGTGGCTGTCACCTTGCACGTGTGGGTTAGCGTGGGCTGCACGACCAGGTTCTTTTGGTGTGAATATGGTGTGAACGTGGTGTGAATGTGGTGTGAACGTGGTGTGAATGTGGTGTGCATGATGTGTGTGTGTGTTCACGTATGGGAGTACAGGCACGTGCATGCTACGACACACGTGTGGAAGTCAGAGGACAACTTCGGGTACCCGTCTTTGCCTTCCACTTGGTTTGATGTAGGGTCTCCTGTGAGCGGGAACCTTCTGCTTCTGGGGCACGCTCCCGTCTCCGTGGCCCCGTTTGCTACCGGTGCACTGGGGATTGCAGACGCCCGCACTCCAGCGTCCAGCTTTACGTGGGGTCTGGTTATTCGGACTCGGGTATTCACAGCCATGCAGCAGATGCTCTGCCCACTGTGCCATCTCGCCAGGCCCCGCCCCTTCTGAAGACACGGCCTTACTCTGCAGTCCAGACTGGTGTCAAACTTGTGGCAATTCCCCTGTCTCAGCCTCCCAAGTACTGTCACAATCCTGTCCATTTGTGGTACTTTTTTTTTTTTTGTTTTGTTTTTTCATTTTTTCGAGGCAGGGTCTCACTCTAGCCCAGGTTGACCAGGAATTCACTACGGAGTCTCAGGGTGGCCTCGAACTCACGGCGATCCTCCTACCTCTGCCTCCCGAGTGCTGGGATTAAAGGCGTGCGCCACCACGCCCGGCTCCATTTGTGGTATTTACAAATAACATAAGTCCTCTTGGAGTTTGAGGCACTGGACTGAATCACAGACCTCTTGATCTGACAGCCTTCATTCTAGTCACCCCTGCAGCTGGGCCGTTAGTAACTCCATTTTGTAAAAAAATAAATAAAATAAAATAAATAAAATAAAATAAAACTGCAGTTGGACTTTTAATAAATCTGTTTTCCTGACAATCTGAGTTCCAGGAACGTTAATGAACCCATTTCTCATAGGGAGAATGTTAGGGAGCAGAGGCATTCATATAGGTAATTTCCTTAGGTGGTAATTAGTTGCTGAAACTACAGTTACATTTGGAAGGGAGTTATTTTCAGCATTTAGCTGACTTAAAACAAATCTTTGGTGCCACTTAAACATTGACTGGCACAGTGGAGGCTATGGGTCTACCACGGTCAGGTGGTGAGACCCAACCCGATGGTACGCCATGCGCACCCCATGCTGGCCTGGAGGGCTCTACTGGACTCTGTATCCCAGCTGATTTAAAGGCTGACGCTTCACTATGACAAGTTACCAACTGCCACCCTGGTCTGGGGAAGCCTGAAGGCCAAATTTCCAAAGCAGTTGGGAAAATTCATTTTCTCCGCACACAGCATCTGTCTTTGGTTCACTGAAACAATAAACTATGAGCTGAATGGGGGGAAAAAAATAAGCTTTCACCTCAGCCCAGTACTGCTTCTCACCTTCTTGCTATAAATCTTACATTATTAATAAAGCTGAGCCTTGGAGTCGAGGATAGTCTACAAACAGGGAGACCTGGCTCTTGCGAGTTTTATTTTGCACCCATTGTTGCCGGGTAATTTTATCCCTTGATCTGGACAATTATTTTAACATCTTGGGGTTATGTTATGAAATTCCTTTCTCTAGAGTGCTAATAGGAAAGGCAGCCGCTCCACAGCAGGGCCGATGATCACCTCCGAGGCACGCTGTGCTCTTGCACAACGGCGGTGGCGGGCATCATCCGTTTCCCTCACACTTACATATCGCTAGCATCTCCCAGCACCTTCTCTGCTGATTGACTGTGAGGCCCACCGACGAAGTGCCTCACGTTTTCTTTAAGCCTTCAGTCATTTGAGATAAATCAAGTCAAGAGAAGTGGGACTGGCAGGCACTACATGTAAGGGGGAGGGGCACAGCGCACTGAAGTCACGTGGAAATGGTCAGCACTCGGGGCGCTACCAGGAGCAAATGCCTCCAGGTACGGTCAGCTGTCTTCACGGCTCCAAGCACCCCACTCAAGGGGAGCACTGGCAGCAGGAAGTCTTTGGCTAGTGGACGTGATGGCTTCTCTCCTGCTTTCGGAGCTGAGGACAGATGAATCCTTGAACTTAAAATCTGCTAAAGCAAGCAAGCATTTACTTCTTCAAAAGTTTCCACCTTTCTCCTCTCCTCTCCTTGATCAGGCTCCTCCCTGACTGAAGAATGAAGAAGAAATGCAGAGCATCAGAGATGCCCACAAGTGGGCTGGAGAGATGGCTTAGTGGTTAAGGCGTTTGCCTGCGAAGCCAAAGGACCCAGGTTCGATTCCCCAGGACCCACGTAAACCAGATGCACAAGGGGGGCATGTGTCTGGAGTTCATTTGCAGTGGCTCAGGCTGACCTGAAATTCACTGTGTACTCTCAGGGTGGCCTCAAACTAATGGTAATCCTCCTACCTCAGCCTCCAGAGTACTGGGTGGGATTTTTGCCTGCAAAGCCTAAGGACCTAGGTTTGATTCTCCAGGTCCCAGGTAAGCTAGATGCACATGGTGGCACATGTGTCTGGAGTTCGTTTGCAGGGGCTAGAGTCCCTGGAACACCCATTCTCACACACTCTATCCCTAATAAATAAATAAATAAAATAAAAATAAATCTTAAAAAAGAAAACAACTAAAGGTGTGTGCCACCAGAATTAAACTTGCAACTTGAGTCTCCAGCAGGTGGAGACCTGCTGGGGAAGAGAGGCATTACTGGAGGCAGATCTTGTAGTCCAGCCCTATGGTGTTTTCAGAGCCATATAGGAGCTCTGGCTGTTGATGTTTGCTTCTCTCTCTCTCTCTCTCTCTCTCTCTTTCTCTCTCTGGCTCTCTCTGCTGTGAAGTGAACCAGATTCTTCTGCCATGATGGAACTTCCCCTGGATTCTGTCAGCCTGAAATAAACCCTTTCCTCCCATAAGCTGCTTCTGGTTGGATGTTTGTCCAGGAACTGAAACGGCATTCTTCTACCATGAGAAGCTTGCCATCTTTACAAAGGAATCTTTTTAAAAACACTTTGATGCTTTACCTTTTAAAAGTAATACCCCAGGCCTAAATCTGTACCCAGAAACTTCCCAAAACTTTAGAGCTAGGGGGACAACAGGCTTTGGCATCCTCTTCCCACACATGCTCCTCCTTCCCTGCTCACTGGAAGATTCCACCCCTCTGCCCATCCTGGCTCTTTCAAGTCTCCTCCCTGTCTACCCATCAGGGCTTTTCAGAGCATGTTTTTCTTGTTTGTTTGAGTGTTGGTTTTCTGTTTTAATTGGGCGACACGTCAACAAGATCACCTTGGGTCATTTTCTACTGGCATGTGGCCCAAGTATTTAACTTATAATAATGGTTTCATTATTGTGCGATGTCTTTTCTCAACCACACCAGAAGCATCTTGATCTTGGGAAGGTGGCACTATCGTGCGGTGGAAACATGGGTGCTGTCGTCATCACTTCCTAATTACGTTGTCTTCAAAGGGCCCCATGGTCTCCTTCAGCTTCCACAAACATACAAGATTAGTATCTAACCCGTCAGAGGAGTTTGTGAGGCCACCACGCGTGCGCAGAGCTTAGGGCCCAGTGTGTCTGGTCAGCGAATACAAGCGCTATTGTCATCTCATGACTCCAGTGTTTGAAATCCTAGACAGACCTTTCCATATGGCGCAGGGGGTGGGGCAGTACCTATAAAAGCCCTCTACTGACATAGGCAAGTGAGGCTGAAAGGCTGAAGCTGAAATATATTAAAATCTCAATAAAACCCTGATAAAGAATGTCAATAACCTTTAGGTACAGATGATGGGATTTGGGTGTTATTCCCATTCTTCTGTACTTACTTTTTTTTTTCCTTGCATTAAAACACAGTAAAAGTAAGATTCTTAAACAGTTTGGAAAGAAGGGGTGGCGGTGTTAAGCATTAAGTTTTTACTAGCTTAGAAAGCACATGGCATAATTGGGACCTGGAGTATATTGCAAAAGCCCATGTGTTAAAGATCCCATCCCAGCGAGAGATACCACTGGAAGGTGGTGGAAGCTTCAAGAAGGGAGACCTAGTAGGGGGTCTTTAGGCAACTGAGGACATGTCTCTGAAAGGGAGTGTGGAACCATCTCGTTTTTCTCTTGACTCTCTGGCTTGTGACATCAGTGGCTTTGTTCCACCATGCACGCCATGATTGCCTCAGGCATTTTGTTATCGTAATGGAAAAAGCTGAGGTAGAGCGTAGAGGCGCTTCACTTTAATGTCCATGTCTTTCCTGCCTATACTATTTAATAATACCTAAAAAACCCCTAAAAATAATAACAGATATTTTATTTATATATTTATAATAACATATATTATAAAGTTGATAAAAAACAAAAGTCTGTATATAATATTGGATAAGCGTGTTAGACATTATTAAAATAAAATGAAAGCAAAACAATACATTCTTACATGTAACAAGCACAGAGCTCGAGGCTGCCAAATGGTCAGATTGTTTCATCACTGACCGGCAGGGGGCGCCATAGGCTAGCACCTCGGAACCACATAGCAAAGGAAAGATTCCAATGATTCAGCTTGACACTGCGAAGTGCGAGGCCCAGAGAGTCACACTCATTACCACAAGGCTGAAGGCCTGAAACCACAGATTTCAGCAGGATTTTCTAGGCCTGTCCGGGAACACGCTTGGCGTGGACAGGTGTAAAAGCTGTATTGTCACCTCAATGTGGCATCCTAGAATCCCTGGCTGAGTTAAAGTTGACAACATTCACAGCTACTCTACCAGGAGCTTCAAGCAGGGGCGGAGACTGAGGAGTCACACCTGAGATTCTCTGCTTTTCTCCAGGGGCCAGACTAATTTCCAGCAAGCACACCGAGGAAAAATCTACTGGGTGGGGGGCACTAAAATGTTAGAATTGAAAATTTGTTCTACTCTTTTTAAAAAAAATATTGTATTTATTTATTTTATTTATTTCAGGGAGAGAGACAGGCAAAGAGAGAGAGAGAGAGAGAACGGGCGCACCAGGGCCTTCAACCACTGCAAATGAGCTCCAAACATGTGAGCCACTTTGTGCATCTGGCTTATGTGGGTCCTCGAACCGGGGTCCTTTGGCTTCGCAGGCAAATGCCTTAACCACTAAGCCATCTCCCCAGCCCTCCTCTATTCTTAAAAAGTACACTCTACGCAACCCCTTTATGTACATATATGGGTTGAACAGCCCTTTTCTGACATGCCTGGGAGCAGACATGTTTCAAACTTTGGAATGCTTGTACATGATGAGTTATCTTGAGTCTGGGACCCAGGTCAATACAGGAAGTTCATTTGTGGTTCACGCATCCTCTGTACACAGCTGAAGATGGTTTAATACAGTAACTTTAAAGCGTGCGTGCCTGCCTTCGATTGCAACCTGTCACAGAAGCTCAGGTGTGAAATTTTCTCTCGTGGTGCCCTGTCTATTCCCCAAAGGTTCCAGGTCATGAGCCATTTTTGATTTCAGACTAGGGATACTCGAGATGTAGATCGAAGTATGTGTGGCTGACCCAAGAGCTTGTTTTATGCATCTCACCTGTGTCTCACCCCACTTGAGAGCAGAACCCTAAAGTAGGTCTTGTCAGATTTTCTCACATTCACAAAAGAACATTCGATGGAGAATCTCCTCAAAGTGCCTTTGCCCATCGACTTACTAAATCCTCATAGTAGCCTCACAAAGAAGTGTTACTGATCCTATTTGAAGTGGAGGAGGCTGAGACTGGATGTGTGGACAGACAGCACTCGGCCAAGAGAGTCCAAGCAAAGCCAAGGCTGCTATTCCTGTCAGGGATGGTTGGAAGCTCACAGAGGGGCAGGAACTTGCTTAAGACCCCAGAGGCAGAAGTGGCACTTATTGCCGGCTAGCGCTGTGGCTGTCTCCACTTGACACCAACATGACCAGCTCAGGAAGATATAAAATCCAAAGTGGTCATTTATTGCCGGTGTAAAAGACTGAGCTGGGGACCAGGCAGACACTATTAGGAAAACTGAAATTTTGGTGCTATCAGTTCACTTCATCATGCTGAAATTTGGCTATGGGTGTAGTGGTGTTGGGAGGCAGGGCCTTTAATCCCAGCACTCGGGAGGCAGAGGTAGGAGGATCACCATGAGTTCAAGGCCACCCTGAGGCTACATAGTGAATTCCAGGTCAGGCTGAGCTAGAGTGAGACCCTACCTTGAAAAAACAAAACAAACAAATGAAAAAAAGGAAACAAAAAAAAGGAGGGGTGTTCCTCTCAAGTAGCCTTTATAGGCTACTATATATAGACTAATATAGACTATACCCCGGGGCTAGAAAGGTGCACATGCATTCTCTGCAGGATGCAATTCTAGTTCCGGCAGGAGTTTAAACTGGATGTGTGAAGAAATGATTGCATTGTGAGGTGGTTCCGGGGGTTATGCGTTCTCATAGCTGGCCTGGCCAGCTAGGACCACTTTTCCCACGTGGGGACAGTGTGCCCACTTCCCGCAGGAGTGACCTGGTCACTTCAGGCCCCTTATCCCTTGAGTCTTCAGAGGACCCTGTCATTGCAGGATTTCGGGTACCTGTCTCTATATTTCCCCGGGTGCTCTTCCCCGGGCCTGGCTCTGACCTCCTGTGGTCTAAATGGCAAAGGGCACGCAGCAGCGGATGCCGGTGCTCGGGTAAAAACTTGTCTTGTTCAGAAAGCCGAAGGCCACGTGTTCCCGCTCATGTGCAGGCCTTAGCTTCAAACCTTCATGGTTTGTATGTGAGCTGGTGTAAGAGTCAGTAGTAGAGGCCACAAAACTAGACAGGGGTCATAGAGGGGAAGGGGAGGGGATAACAGACAGACGAAAGCAGAGAGATGGGTGGGAGGAAAAAGAGAGAAAACTTTTCTTGCTTGCTATGTCCCTGTTTCTTTATTTCCCCTTGGGGTTTATCTAGGGGAAGAGTAGAGAGCAGACAGACAAAGGGCCACAGGGTGTGGGCGGCAAAATGCCACTATGAGTTTGGAGGAGTGTCTGGAGTTGCTGATTGGGGCTTACTGAAAAGCCAGTGAAAGTCACGTCTACCATCTGCCTTGCTGACATCACGCCAAGTGCAGCTCAGGTGGTAGGGGGTCACGTGGGGATGCTTACAGATCCCCTTGTAGCTCTTGTTGGACCTCTGATTTTAGAGAACTTGTGCGGGCTATAGATAAATACAATTTAAGACCCCTGGGCCCACAGTGAGTTTTTCTGGGACTAGACATGCAGAACTATGAGTACCGGACCCTTGATCTTGGCATAGTAGTTCTCTTAACCATCACTATGCCACAAGTGGTAACAGGCTGATGGTCGAGCCCTAGACGTTCCCTTACAGGAAACCAACACCGCATTTCAAAGAAACCAAGGGTGTAGGGGAGCCCGTCACCCTAACTCAGCACCACCCCATGCTGCAGGGCCCTGACCCTGACTGATGAGGACCCCTCAGGCTTGCACAGTGCACTTCCCATCCGCGGTCATGGGGAGCAGCGCCGGGGTCCTACCTGCCTGTGATCGCAAATGAGCAGAAACCTCAGGACTTGCCCACCCGCCTTCAGAAAGGCAAACAACCCCACACGCCAAGTGTTCTTCGGAGACCTCATCTTCAAAAACATTTAGGGGGCTGGAAAGGTGGCTCAGTGGTTAAGGCACTTGCCCACAAAGCCTAGGGACCCAGGTTTGATCCCCAGGACCCACGTAAGCCAGACATACAAGGAGGTGCATGCATCTGGAGTTTTGTTTGCAGTGGCTCGAGGCCCTGGTGTACCCATTCTCTCCTTCTCTCTCTCTCAAAATAAGATAATTAAAAAAAAAACAAAACATTTACAGGCAGACTTTTCTTTCTTTATCACGTAAGTTTCACATTCTTTTCAGGTTGGTTTCTTTGATACGTAAGGATAAACCCAGCTCCTTAAGCATCAGAGAATGCTACCAAGTATACCTCATGAGCTTCTGACCACTAAGACGCACCTTGAACCCCAAACCCCAGAGCTTGCAGTAGCCGCTCCCATCACCCACCACGTGAGAAGTCACTCAACAGTCACCAAAGGCGGCCTCACCTTACTGAAGAAATGCTGGGTGGACACGGCCAGGGCCTCGAAGATGCAGATGGTCCTCTTCAGCTCCCCGCGCGTGATGCCCAGCTGCCGGGCCTGCCGCTCACACCTGTCCTTCAGCCTCTGCACCAGCTGCCGCTCAGCCTCCCGGGCCTGCGGGTCGGGCTTGGCTGCAGATCCGTTGCGGGGAGGCGTGGTCCTCTGCTTTGGGTATCCTGTGAAGAAAGACATGCGGTCACTTCTCAGCTGAGCAGCAGGAACGCAGCAGGCTCTCACAGGAGTTCCTCGGGTCCAAGCGGCAGACAAGGGACTGCCCTGTGCTTTGGCTTATTTTAAGTATGGGAAAGACAGGCAGAGACTTTCATTCTTCACTCTGTTACATGGATTTAAGTGCGAAGTTTTATGCTTGGAAAAATAATTGCAACGGATCGCTAAATTCCTCCCAGTTTCCAACATTTTTTTTTTTTCTAGGCCTGCTTGGAGAGACTGAAGAAGGTAGGTTTTCTCTTTTCTCCACCCCTTCCCTCCTCTCCCCTTACTTCCTTTCTCTTCCCCTCTCTTCTCCTCCCCTCCCCTCTCTCTCTCCTCTCCTCCTCTCCCTTCTCTTCTCCTCTCCTTTCTCCTCTCCTCCTCCCCTCTCCTCTCCTCTCTTCTTCTTTCCTCTCCTTTTCTTCTTTAAGGGGAATTACTCTTTAAAAATGTCTGGTGGGAAATCCATCCATCCATCCATCCATCCGCGGAGGCATAAGAGAGAGTTATGATAATGCAATGTGACCTTCTCACTGGGCACCAGGAAGAATGCTTGCTCCATGCCTCTCCCATGGCCGCTCTCCTGACTCTGTTATTCAATGTCAGGGTCAAGTTACAACCTCTGCTTCAGAGGCTCCCTTCCTACAGGACCCATGTTCTGAGACATTCCCTGCGACGTATTCAAGGTGACTTTCCACCATTCCTACAGCTAGAGGTCTGGCCCAAGCCACACTCACCGCTTCCCCACTGTTTCTCATCTTTCATTACCTGGCCACTGGAATGACCTTGGTAGAGACATTAGGCAGTTATTACCTACATGAAGCTCTTCCTCCGTCCGTTCTGCTCTGCAGTAAGGACGCCGCTGCTCCTCAGCCCTGCCCACAGTGATCCTGTGAGGCAAAGCAAGCCTTCTTTTGTCCTCCCTCCTCTGCCTGCTTCTGCTGAACTCCTTCAACTTTCCTACCATTCCCTCTCTTATTTTGATGCCTCTCGCCTTCTCCATCACCCAGGTGGACATGCTGATGGCTCAGCTGAGAGATGGAAAAAGGAGCCAAGAGTTCACTTGGGGTTGAGGGCAGGGCCGGAGAGGCTAAGGGGTAGAGGACCTTGCGTCTGAAGTTTGTGAAGAAAAGGCAAGAGTCCAGGAGACAGCTCAGAGAAAAGCAGGCCATCGTGGCTAAGGACCCATGGGTACGCAAGTGACTCCTGGGACACCATCACTCCCGTGAGGCGCACAGACAGCCGTAGGCAAACAGAGCCCGTGGTCAGCCATGACTTGACATCTCGGAGGCATGGTCTTCCCTGTGCTCCAGAAGGTCTCCCTTCCATCGGGCGTGGCAGGGACACTGACCATCACGATCATGTGTCACCTTCGGTCATTCAAGGGCTACTTTTTTTTTCTTTTGACTTTTGTCCCTTTCCCAAATATCAGGGAGCAAAATACAAATCAGAAACTTAGTGCTGGTCACCCTGAGATATAGAACAGGGTGAGCCTGTGATATACAAGTGGCTACATCTGATTAGCAGTAATGTTAATTTTTTAAAAACAAATATACTTATTTGCTTATTTGCAAGGAGAGAGAGAGAGACAGAGAGAGAGGAGAGATAAATAATGGGCACACCAGGGCCTCCAGCCACTGCAAATGACCTCCAGACACGTGTGCCACTTTATGCATCTGGCTTTATGTGAGTACTCAAAAATCAAACCTGGGTCATTAGGCTTTACAGGCAAACACACCTTAACTTCTGAGCCATCTCTCCAGCCCAGCCATGCTAATTTTAATCCAGTCTTCTTTCTCTTCACAAGTCATCAGAGATTGGGATGTGACCTCACGTGTAACATATCCTAATGTCTAGGATAGTAACATAGCAGGAAGCAAAATTTTTGCTTTTCAGAAATTGTTATTATGAGATCAAAATCATAATACTCTAGAAAATGCACCTGAATGTTCTATGAACCTCTGTAAGAGATTCCTGAGTAGCGATGCAGACCGCCTACGTGACAACAGGCACTAGGCAGGGAAGCAGGCACTGAACACAGTGTGTTATGTTGGAACAGCGGCTTTTAATCTGCTGGTGTCTGGACGTCAGAGATTACCTTGTAGGAAAATACATGGGATGTTTACTGACTGCAGTGACCAGGGCTAAAAACGTGCTGCCGCTACAGGATTTATTAGCTGGTTAACGTGTACCTCTTCTGGCCTCAGAGACCTTAGACCCTTCGTCTTCTGACCCCTGTTCTTTGTCTATCCCCAGTTAAAAAAAAAAAAAAAAAACTCATGTAGACTTCAGCACAGGGACCACAGTCATATTTCTAGTGTTCCCCAATAGACTGTGGCCCCTGAATCTCCTGGTCATTTGCAGAGTATTTTAAGTAATGCTCCCACCTCTTGGGTCGCATGGACTGAGAGTGAGACATGACTCAGTCTTGATTTGTGTGCGATCTTAACATTTCCAGCACTGAAAGCAAAACAGAAATAGCTACCCACAACGTACCAGCGACAAGCAGGGAGATTTTACTGCCTGCACTGAACTCTAAGATCCAGTCTCAGACCTCAAGCAGATCTCATTTTTTATCTCCACAATTCCTGTTCGAGCTCTCATTGTTGTGGCTGTGAATTTATAAAGCACTCCCGTGCTTTAGTTAATGTGCCGAGGCTCTAGGTGTCTGACGCCTTTACAAGAGAAGGCACCTCCTACAGAAATCTTAAGGAAATAACAAAACATACTTCAAGCTCACTGAACTAAAAGCTAATTGCTGTTGTCTATGGTGTACATGCAGGGTCACCTCTGAACTTGTGGACCTTAGTGTACTCTTATGTTTCTGGAGGGACGGTTCAACGTCCAATTTCCCTTCCCTTTGGACTAATACTCATTTTACTATTCATAGAACATTTTTCAAATATTTTATCTCATTTATTTGCAGAAGAAAGAGGCAGATATCTATCTCTCTCTATCTACATGTATATATATTGATAGATATATAGATATTTGAGGTGGGGAGAGAATGGGCACACCAGGGCCTCTATCCACTGCAAATGAACTCTAGACGCATGCACCATCTTGTGCATCTGGCTTTACATGGGTACTGGGGAATTGAACCTGGGTCATTAGGCTTTGCAGGCCAGTGCCTTAACCTCTGAGCAATCTCTCCAGCCCCTCATAGAACATTTTTTTTAAAAAAAAAAAAAACATTTTATTTTTATTTATTTCTTTGAGAAAGAGAGGGGATAGAGAGAGAAGCAGAGAGAGAGAATTGGCACACCAGGGGCCTCCAGCTGCTGCAAATGAACTCCAGACACATGTACCTCCTTGTGCAACTGGCTTATGTGAGTCCTGGGGACTTGAACCTGGATTCTTTGGCTTTTCAGGCAAGCACCTTAACCACTGAGCAATCTCTCCAGCCCCCTCATAGAACATTTTTAATATTCACTAATTTTTTTCTTTTGTGTTATCAATTTTTGTTAACTACTCCAGCGGTTAACACCCTGAGGTATTATTATTTACTTTTCTGTCACCCCATGCTGCAGACCACTCACAGGGTGATCCATAAAGACAAGCTCCCATGCCACCCTGGGGAAAGGGAGTTTATATGCTGAAGGTTAGTGGCACACCGGAGCAGGAGCATCATGTGATTTTTGTTTTGTTTTCTTGTGCTTTGGGGGATGCAGTCCAGGGCCTCACCCATGCTAGACAAATACTCCACAGCCCCCATGTGATGTTGATGCATGCATACGCAGTGTGATGCCTAAATCAAGACCAAACGCTGCCTTCTGAACTGCAGAGAGGGCTTAGCGGTTAAGGCGCTTGCCTGCGAAGCCAAAGGACCCAGGTTCAATTCCCCAGAACCCACATAAGCCAGCTGCACATGGGTCTGTGATATGTATATAAAATACTGGTTCCTAAAACATTTATCATTTCTTCACAGTAAAAGCACTCAAAATGCATTCTTCTAGCTTCTTTGAAGCATATTGTATAACATCATCTATAGCCATCCTGCTGCATACAGCACACAGCTTCTCACTTCTGTCTAACCGTAGCCCAGGCTCACTGACCAGCCTCTCTTCCCTCTCCTCTCCCCAGCCTCTCATCACCACCATTCTACTCTCAACTGCTACGAGATCAGACTTTAGGTTCCACACAAGAATGAGATCATGTGATATTCGTCTTTCAGCGCCTGGCTTATTTTATTCAACGCTAACACATCTGGTCTCATCCCGTTCTAGCAAATGGTGGGCACCTCATTGCTTTCATGGCTGGGTACCAGTCCATCAGCTGATGGATGTGCCCATCATGTCTGCACCTTGGCTCTCATGAGAGCGCTGAGGTCAACACGGACATGCGGACGCTGCTTCCACACGCGGCCAGCGACGGGATTGCTGGAACAGATGGTGTTTCTGCCATTAATACTTTAAGGAACTTCTCCACCGGTTCCCATCACGTACAAGTTTACCATCCCAACCGGCAGTGGCAGGGGTTCCCAATGGCTGGTAAACCACACCTCTAATGTACCAACTCTTGCCATAACCTTTAAGACAAGATGAGTCCATATTATGTTTCATGCCAGGCACTAAAATATTTGGCAACTTTTACTGAGGGCTTCCTCTGTGACTGGTGTCATGAAGTTCCCCAGAAGGCCACCGTCCCACGGGGACCAAGCCAATGGAGCGCCTCAGGTCTTCTGGTTGCTCTCCACTGGGCATGCTCCCCACTTTATGCAGCCGGGCTACTCTGTCTCCAGCACATCTGTCAGGGTTGGGGATATGTCTTAGTCCAGAACACTCTCCCACAGTCCAAATGCTCATCACAGTCACCACTTCTTTCTAGCTATCCTACTGGCTGTATAAATATGGTTAGAGCAGGTGGAATCTCTGCTGACCCCAGTGACAACTGACAGCTCAGAGAGCTCTGGGGAGAAACCGGTGACCCGACATCATCACAGAGGTGAATGCCAACAGATCGCGTGCAAAGGCTGAGCTAGAAGCAGTTTGCGTGCAAAGGGTTGAGCGCCTGGGGAGGACACAGTGTTTGAAAATGGAAACAGAATATTAAAAATTCATCGGCAGCCATCCGGCCACTGTCCAGAGGAGAGCCATGCGTGGAAAAGCCAGGTTTAGTTTTAAAGCTAGAAAGCTTAACGGACATAGCTGTAGGCAGGGTCTCACAGGAGTCTGCATACTTACAACACCAAAGATGCCCGTGACTGTGACCTTCACACATACAAACGAGAAGGGAAGTAAGTACAGGTCGCAGATTTGATCACTTTCTAGGTGAAGGGGAAACATTTTGTGAGTTTGGTCAATATCAACATCCTTACAGACAGTGGGACGTCCCAGCAGCGCAAGCGCTGAGTCCATTATGGACACAGGTAAGGCGTTCTTATTAAAGCAACCTGAAGATGTTCCAGAAGGTGTTTCCCAGCAGTCCTCTATTTTTCAACTTAGTATTGGCAGTGGTTTGCCTGGAACCCCAGGCTGGTGATGGGGAAAGACAATGAGCAGCTGGCATGAGAGTAGAAATGACCTTTTGGCCAGTCTGAACCTGGGGCCTGGGTAGGGATTGTGCACTTGGGCAGCTCCCGGGCAAACGTGAGTGACCCGTTACATCCCACAGGAAGCAGAGGTTACACGAGTGATCCATTGCACCCCACTGGAAGCAGAGGTGGATATTTTCCATAAGGAGGGAGCATAGTCTTTTCTACTTCGCTGTCAGCCAACAGAGAAAATGTAAACCATATCAAGAGTGAAAACTTTATTAATGAAGTCCGCTCTTTAGACATAAAAAGGTATAAAATCATCTCATTTTCAGAAAAAAAATTATTGAGGCTGGAGGCATGGCTTAGCTGGTTAAGGCATTTGCCTGCAAAGCCAAAGGACCCAGGCTCAATTCCCCAGGACCCACGTTAGCCAGATACACAAGAGGGCGCACGCAGTCTGGAGTTAGTTTGCGGTGGCTGGAGGCCCTGGTGTGCCCATTCTCTCTTTCTCTCTCTTCCCCCTCTTTCTCAGTCAAATAAATAAATAAAAGAAAAACAATATCGTTTATATGAAGCCCAAGTTCTGTTTATCGAGATAATCCTGAACTTTCCCTTTCTCCAAGGATGAAAATAGTATGTTAAGACCAATCAATGCCAGATCTTCACAATCAAAGATGTAGCTCTACCAGCAGACATAGAGCAGTAAGCAGGATCAGCTTTACTGTCTCCTCGGAACATGCCAGAACGCCATGGCCAACACAGGAAACCCAGTGTGTCTGAGGACATGGACCACTTGGGCACTGGAGCGAGTGAGTGCTGAGCTGAGCTGCCCTTCCCTCTGCTGTGGCTGAATGCGACTTTCCAGTCAGTCATGAAGGAGACTAGGGGGAGCTAGGAGGTCTCCCCGAGGGAAGAGAACCAAACTGGCACTCAGGAAGGCCAGGAGCGCACAGTTCACAAATCAAGATCCAGAGCGGCTAGAACTCCACAGAGCAAGAGTTCCGCAGAACACAAGAGGGTCCCTCAGACCTCAGCCAAGTGTTGCTCAGCGAGGAAGCAAATGGGCTGGGACAGACCCTGAAAAGGTTCTTAGGCAGCCAGATAAATCCCCCCTACTCCTTTTTTTGAGGTAAGCCCAACAGACTGGCCTTTTTTTAAAATTTTTTTTCTTCAGTTTTTATTTATTTTATTTGACAGCAACAGACACAGAGAAAGAGGCAGATAGAGAGAGAGGGAATGGGCGCACCAGGGCTTCCAGCCACTGCAAACAGAACTCCAGATGTGTGTGCCCCCTTGTGCATCTGGCTAACGTGGGTCCTGGGAATGGAGCCTCGAACCGGGGTCCTTAGGCTTCACAGGCAAGCACTTAACCGCTAAGCCATCTCTCCAGCCCCTGGCCTTTGTTTTTATGTGAGAGAGTGAGAGCAAGAGTGAGAGAGAATTGGTGCACCAGGGCCTCCAGCCACTGCAATCGAACTCCAGATGTGTGTGCCACCTTGTGGAACTCCAGATGTCTGCGCCTCCTTGTGCACGTGTGCGAACCTGTGCGCTTGCATCACTTTGTGCATCTGGCTTAAGTGGGGAGTCAAACATGGGTCCTTAGATTTCACAGGCAAGCCCCTTAACCACTAAGCCATCTCTCCAGCCCCAGATCTCATTTTTACATCCAGAGAGGAACACCTCTTCATTCATGGTGAGAGCCTTCCGAGAGGTGTGGTAGTTTGAATGAATGTCCCACCTTAGACTCAGGTGTTTTATTTAAGCTTGTAACTTGGGTTTTCAGCTGCTTGGCTGGAGGAGGTGTCACTGGGGCAGATCTGAATTCCAGCTCAAAAGGTAAAAGAGAACCTCTCTCTCTCTCACACTCTTTCTTTCTTTCCCCCTTCCCTTCTTCCTTCCTTCCTTCCCTCTCTTCTCTTTTTCTTTCTTTCTTCCTTTCTTTCCCCCTTCCTTCTCTCTCTCTCTGCCTCCTACTCTCTCTCAATCAAATAAAAAAATAAACAATAAAAAGGAGTGAAGGAAGCTTGAATTGGAGATTGGGAAGAGGTGACTTAGTCCTCCCAGATCTCTGTACTAGTTACATAGTAGGCCCAGGTTGCTGTCCTCCAGAGCTAGTTTGGAATCCACCTGGGACAGGTGAAAACCTAGGCTGAGCCTCCAACGTTTTTGTTCTTGCATGTATATATATGTTGCTATGGATTACATAGTCATGTTGGGCTGGAGAGATTACTCAGTGGTTAGGGCGCTTGCCTGCAAAGCCTAATGACCAGGGTTCAATTGCCCAGTACCAACATAAAGCCAGATGCACAGGTGACACATGTGTTGGGAGTTCTTTTGCAGTGTCTAGAGACCCTGGCACACCCATTCTGTCTCTCTCTCTCTGCTAGTCTCTCTTCTGTCTCCCTCTCCTTGAAAATAATAAAATAAATAAGTAAGAAGGTAAATAAATAATAAACTATAAAAATCTTACATTAAAAATAATTCATGTCTTCTCAAAGCTTACATACTGAGGCCCTAATCCCCAATGTGAAGATGTTTAAAAGTGTGGCCTTTAAGAGGTTATTGGGACATGAGGGTGGGACCCTCATGAATTAATACCCTTATAAGAAGAGATATATCAATAATCAATAATAACAATGTAATATTATATATTATACTATGCATATAATACTCTATATCATATAGAATATACCATATGTTACAGTCAATAGTACTTTATATAGCATGTGTATAATACATGCACATTATATATACACACAAAAATTTTAATGCTTGGCAACGGTATCCCAAGGGTCAGGAGGAAGAAGATGGAAGTATACTGCTATAAGATTCTTACACAGATGAGAATGTTACACTGTTATTTGAAGCTAGAATGTTAAAAGTTAAAGATGTATAACTATTAATTCTAAAGCAGTCATGAAAATAACACAAAGCAAAGCATATACATATACCCATATCATAAATAGACAACATGGCAAGATGGAAGATTTCATTCCAATCAAATTCATAACAACATTAGAATGCACATTAAATGCAGATTTCACAGTCAAATACATGATGTGTCGAGGAAACTACTCAGGCATACAGAGACCAACAGATGAACAGGTAAAGCATGGGAAGATATTATACCATGCTGAAACCAACAGAAAGGTGGAGTGACTCAATTAATAAAGCAGATTTCAGGCAAAAAAAAAAAAAAAAAGGATAAAGGAGGTTATTTCTGAATGCAAGGGGGGCAACTCATCAAATAGTAAACATGCATGCTCCTAATAGCAGGGCCTCAAAATGCATGCAGCACATGCTGTCAGATGTGAGGGAGAAACCACCAAGTCCATAGTCACAGAAAAGGAAAAGGAAAATCCTCAAATAATCATCAACAGGTAAATGGACCAACTGTGTTAAAATGCAGTTCTATTTGCAAAACTAGCAATGTACTGTTACCCCATGGATGGATAGCAAATAATTATGTGAATGAAAGAAGCTGGTAAAAATAACAACATATTATATGAGTATGTATGCACATATATATGTATATATATATGTATATATATATATACACACACATTATATGTCTTCAGAAAATAGCAACTACAGTGACAAAACAGACCTGTGGCGGTTGGGGTGGGGGGTTGAGTTGGAGGTGTGGAGGGCCAGGCTGGAAGGGTTGACAAGACACACCATGACATTTTGGGAGATGATGGACTCATGTTTTATTCATGGTGGTGTTGGTTTCATAAGTGAGTATGCTTCAAAACTTACCAAGTTGTACACTTTACACCCATAACGTGTGTTATTTTATCTAACAATAAAGATGCTGCAAGCAAACTTTATTTTGCTTAGCATTTTCTTAATATAAGTATTTCTGCATTTCAACTCTTAAATTGTAGACAAGTACTAGGAACAGTCTGAAGCTAGATTTTATAACATACAATATACGTTTAGATACTTCTATAAATTCTATATGTTCTATAAATGAAGACATGTAATTTAATTTTTTTAATTTTTATTTATTTATTTGACAGAGAAAGAAGGAGAAAGAAAAGAGAGAATGGGTATGCCAGGGCCTCCAGCCACTACAAATGAACTCCAGATGCGTGTGCCCCCTTGTGCATCTGGCTAACGTGGGTCCTGGAGAATCGAACCTGGGTCCTTTGGCTTTGCAGGCAAATGCCTTAACTGCTAAGCCATCCCTCTATCCCGGAAACATTTAATCTATATCCTTGATTTAGATTTAAACTAAATTTCATTTAATCAAAATTTATTTAGAATAAATTTCTTCTACTTCCTTGATTTAGGCTACAGTTTAATTCATGAGCATCCACTACGACATATTTGAGCTCATTCTTAATGTATTAATCTTTTAGAGTTGCTCATCTCTCTCTCTCTCTTTTCTTTTTTTTTCCTGTTTTTATTAAGAACATATTTTGTATGGATATTTCATATATTGGTATATGTGGTTGCATTATGAGGAATAAAATATAAAATAACCATAGAAACACACACTATCATAACATATTTGCAAAAAGATGCATCTTAAGTAGTAGTGAAATGTCTGTCATGCATACTTTACAGAGTGAAATTTACTAACATTTACAGCATGTGCCAGATTTACCAGCATGTCTGAGAAGTCACTTGGAACGTTCCTATAATAGTCTGCAAGAGAGCTGGAGAGATGGCTTAGTGGCTAAGCGCTTGCCTGTGAAGCCTAAGGACCCCTGTTTGAGGCTTGATCCCCCAGGACCCACATTAGCCAGATGCACAAGTGGGGCGCACGCGTCTGGAGTTCGTTTGCAGAGGCTGGAGGCCCTGGCGTGCCCATTCTCTCTCTCTCTCTCTCTCTATATATATATCTGCCTTTCTCTCTCTGTCTGTCGCTTTCAAATAGATAAATAAAAAATGAACAAAAAAATTAAAAAATAATAGTCTGCAAGAGCGTCACAAACCTAAACGCTAGACGCACCTTTGACGAGGGTGAAGATGGCACCTCGAATATCACAGTAGTTTCAGAAGTAAAGAATTACTGTGCTTGTAAGACTTCTCTATAGACAAAGAGCTTGGATGCTTGGAATTCATTTAATCAAATCAGATTTAGAAAATGGACGGTAGCTGAGTGTGGTGGTACACACCTCTAAATCTTAGCATTCAGATCCCTCAGGCTAAAGGATTGCAAGTTCCAGGTCAGCCTGGGAGCCTCTGTGAGACTCTGTCTCAAAAACAAAAAAAAAAGAGGGGGGGCTGGATGGGTTGGAGAGATGGCTTAGTGATTAAGCGCTTGCCTGTGAAGCCTAAGGACCACAGTTCGAGGCTCCATTCCCTAGTACCCATGTTAAGCCAGATGCGCACAGGTGGCACATGCATCTGGAGTTCGTTTGCAAGTGGCTGGAGGTCCTGATGTGCCCATTCTCTCTCTCTCTCTGTCTCTCTCTCTCTGCCTCTTTCTCTATCTGTCGCTCTCAAATAAATAAGTAAAAATAAACAAAAAAATTTAAAAATAAAAAAAACTTTTTAAAAGGGCTGGAGAGATGGCTTAGCGGTTAAGGTACATGTCTGGAAATCCTAAGGACCCATATTTGACTCTCCAGATCCCACATAAACCAGACGCGCAAAGGTGAGGCAAGCACAAGGTCGCACACTGCCCACTAGGTGGTGCAGGAGTCTGGAGTTCCATCGCAATGGCTTGAGGCCCTGACAATTTTCTCTCTCTCTCTCTCTAAAATAAAAAGCAAATAAATAAAAATAAAAACTCCAACAATAAAAAGGTGTGCGTGCAGGGTTGGGGGGGGCATGTGTAAGGACTGTGACAGTCTTCTGACCTACTTAAGCTACTGCCATTCTGGATAAATTAATGTTTTCAGTAAAACAAACAAAACGAACCCTCATACTTCTCAACACTTCCACCCACAACGTTGAGTTATCTGGATATTTGCATGACAACACTGAACGTACAATATATTGAGCGCTGTGAAAATGGCTTTAACGCTGGGAAGAAAAGTCACCCCCATCAGAGAAGAGAAGAAAGTCTGAAGAAATTAAGAATCCTCTGCCTCTTTCTCTCAAATAATAAATAAGTAAAGTAAAATAAGATTACATCGCAAAGGGTTAATGCTTCATGTATAATATGAAATTCATCACAATTTTCAAACTCCAGCTAAGCTCATATTGCTCATTCATAACTGAACATAAAAGTAGTTTCTTCAGGGCTGGAGAGATGGCTTAGCAGTTAAGGCACATTGCCTTCAATGCCTAAGGACCCAGGTTTGATTCTCCAGTTCCCATGTAAGCCAGATGCACATGGTGGCGCACGCGTCTGGATTCGTTTGCAAGTGGCTACAGGCCCTGGCGTACCCATTCTCACTACTTCTCTCTCTCTCCCTCACGCTCTCTTTCTCTGTCTTTGTCTCTAATAAATAAATAAATAAAAATAGATCTTTTAAAAAATGGTTTCTTCATTTACAAAGTAACTCATTTGGGAGTCCTTGTTTCTGTTTTGACTAACTTTCTCCTTTTCTTTTGAGGTTAGCTCTTCAAAGTGTGATGTTCAACTGTGAATATTCTCACATGCTGTTACAATAGCAGATACTCACATAGAGAAAAACAAAAACCAAAGAAAGACCTCTCCCCCCATACATATCTCATAACATCTTGCTTTTAAAGGTAAAGCCGATGCTGAGAGTTGGCTCATTCTGTGTAGAGTAAGGAAACGTCAACCTGCGTATGGGTCTGGGGACGATCACTGACACCACACGGGCTGGGGCTAAGGCATCAATGGTGTTGGGAGTACAATCAGCTCCAGTGTCAAGCCTGTGCGAACAGCACAGCTCCCACTTCCCAAATACCTGGTGAAGGAAGCCTGGTGGTGGAAGGGGGGGTTCTCTTGGGAGAGGAAGCCGCTGGCTTGCTGGCATCGCGGTCCTTCGGTGCCTCTTTCTTGGTTCCTGTACCGAGTGTGAAAACAGAAACAGAAAGAAAAAAAAAAAAAACAGTAGTTATGATCCAAACCATGACATAAATTATTTGTGAAAAAGACAGCTTAATAAAAGGCAAATGGGACCACAACAGAATATTTGGATGACTCGTTGCTGTGGTTACCAGTCCTGTTTACAGCACCTGTTGAAAGACAAGGGGATTTGGTTTTGAGTGGTGAACGGAAGGAGCATTTTGCTGTCATGGGTTTGATGCAAAGCAGCCCCTCAACTTCTCTTAGGGTCACTGTGCCAGTGGTCTGCACAAGCTATCTGGGAATTAAACTACCATTCTCAGCTACCAACCTGGTCTGCTGGCCTATCTCTGTGCAATGATTTTTTTTTTTTTTTCCCAGAAGACAAGGAAAGAAGCTTTAGTTAACCTTTAGCTAAACATAACTGCCAATAATGTCGGTGTCATCCCTAACTAAGCCACAGGGGACCTGGTCTGGCTCTGATCAATTTCCACGCCCTGACACACAGAGGTGACCCGAGGTCCTGTTAGCACCCTTGGCTATAGCTGGGAGCTGGCTGTCAGAGCTTGGCCGGCACAAGGTGTAAACTCAGCGAGGGCAGATCTGGGCGCTGCATGTGGCGCCCTCAGATCATGGCCAGGGCCAGAGGGGCTTTCCTCATGTGTGATGGACACGTCCCTCACCTCCATATCACCTTCCTCAGGAAGGCAAAAAGGCAATGGATGCAAGGAATCTCACAGACCTGGACTTTCAGAGCTGCCGTGGCTGCAGCACCCCTTTAGATCATTCCAGAACAAAGCCTGGGATGGATGGGGATTTGGAGGCACAGCAGGAATGTGCCCAAACCCTGTTACCAAACTTCTCTCCAGAGTAACTGCTGCTAGCAATTTACTGCTTATTCTCCCAGGGTTGTTCTCATACATTTATAAATATACACCTACACAAGTACAGCTAGTGGCTAAATAAGTGAAATAAATGCTATAATTTCTTTTAAATAGCCCACCTTTTGAGGGGATCTATTTTTTTTTACAGGTATTAACAAAAAACTGCATTATATAAATGGGCAAAACTGCACCATAAGTCATTTTACCATCTTCCCATGGAAGAACATTTAGTGTTTGTAAGTTTCAGGGACCAAGAGGTACATGCACTGTAATAAATGTTCTACCACTTCAACCTTTATGCACCTGTAACACCATTTTACAGAAAAGAAAGCATTTTTAAAGATATTTTATTTATTTGATAGAGAGACAGAGATGAGAGAGAGAGAGACAGAAAGAGAGAATGAGTGTGTCAGGGCCTCTAGCCACTGCAAACAAAATTCACATGCATGTGTCACTTTGTGCACCTGGCTTTGAATTTCCTCTCCAAACAAATTAGGGAGAGAGAGAGGGAGAGGTACAGAGAGAGAATGGGCGCACCAGGGCCTCCAGCCACTGCAAACGAACTCCAGATGCGTGCGCCCCCTTGTGCATCTGGCTAACGTGGGTCCTGTGGAGTCGAACCTGGGTCCTTTGGCTTTGTGGGCAAACACGTTAACCACTAAGCCATCCCTCCAGCCCAACGTGGCTTTCTTAATGGTGGAGTGAGCAGCTCCTCTGACCAGACACTATGTGTATCGTTGCCATCCCATTTTTTTTTTTTTTCTAAACCTGTGACCTCAGGTAAAGGAAGAGGTCTCACGTTTACTGCCTTCAATTTTCTCTGACCAAAATTCTTTTTAAAGACTTCTTCTCTGCTGTACTCCAACCTGCTCTATCCCCCAAACAACTGTTGGTTCCCCCACCGGAAGTATCACAGTGACAAATTAGTCGAAGCACTGATTACAATCCAAACGCCAGCCTCAGGGGGAAGAGTCCACACCGAAGCAATCACACCACCTGCACCCAAGGGCCCGGCGCCTTACGGGCTCTGTCTCTGCCCTCCTCCCTTCCTACTCCTGGCATGGGGCGGAACATTCCTGAGTCAACAGGGACCACCGCATGGTGAGGCAGCATGATTTTAAAAGAAATCTTGTTGTTTATTTTTATTTATTTATTTGAAAGTGACAGACAGAGAAAGAGGCAGATATATATATATAGAGAGAGAATGGGCTTGCCAGGGCCTCCAGCCACCGCAAACAAACTCCAGATGCGTGCGCCCCCAAGTGCATCTGGTTAACGTGGGTCCTGGGGAATCGAGCCTCGAACCGGGATCCTTAGGCTTCACAAGCAAGCGCTTAACCGCTAAGCCGTCTCTCCAGCCCCAGCATGATTTTTTTCACTCTCAGAAAATAATCTGCTCTTGGAGCTATGTACATCAGGGGAACAGATAGATACCACATGTGAGAGCAATAGCATCCCCTCGAGCATCTACTAGCAACCTTCCAGCAGCAGTCAGTGGCTGTCTGCTTCCCCTGCGTTCTTCTAAAGCCATGTTTCCCCCTCTTTTCTTTTTTACTCAAAGCACTTTGTAAATGTCTTCATTTTATATGTTCTTACCAAAGAGAGGCCACGTGTGAGCAATGCGGAAAAGGGCCGGGAGAGCTTGTGGCCACACCTCTGCCTGGCACGTGTGTACTTAAACGTTCAAAAGCACGCTTTGAAGATGTTCACAAGCCACTTGCATTTTGAAAATTGTAGTAAGCCCAGCAATGCCTACATGTGTAGAGTCTTAGCAACATGCTTCTAGAGAAGTAAAAGTAATTTCATGATACAATAATAGCGTTTCTATAGTCATGATTCTCAGGAAACAATTTCACCAAGAGGGAAGGAATCCAAATGAGAAGACACCAGCTGTCCTCTACCTATA
Source organism: Dipus sagitta (assembly GCA_036346955.1). NCBI lineage: Eukaryota > Metazoa > Chordata > Mammalia > Rodentia > Dipodidae > Dipus > Dipus sagitta. Next base: position 11,353,030 of record CM070775.1, on the reverse strand, counting down.
TAATCACAGGAAGTCTCTTCACAGCTTAGTATGGAAAGAGTCGTGTGTTACATGCTACGTCATGCCCACAGAATCAGAGGGCATATCGACCAAGAAATGATCTGTGCTCAGGTCACTATTTCACCTGAAAAGATGTTCTCATTTGCCGTAAGAGTGCAAAGCAGTGAGCAGCGTCAATGGGGATATCCCAGATGTTCCTGTAAAATTATGCGCATCAGGGCCCCTGGGGAGATTTTCTACTGGATATGTAAACAACATGAAAGCTTTTCATGAGAATTTTGAAAACAAAAGGAACCACCAAAAGACCCAGGCAAAATTTCTGAACTGTTTTGGAACTTTCTACTTATGTAGTCACAGGTGGCATGGGCGGTGTGATTACATACACGAGTACACGTGGGTGTGTCCGTGTGTCTCTTCACACCGCACCTCGAACACTTCCTATTGGCGTCGGTGAGGCAATGATTAGTAACTTATATGAAGACAGCATTATACACACCTGCAAAAGTGTATGGTAGAGTCCGTACATAGAATACAGCTTGTATGTGAAAACCCTGGGTGGGGGAGGGGCACAGACCACTCAAAGTTACCGCAGGGGACATAGGAAGATACATGCGACAGAACTAGCAAGAAGAAAAATCTCCGACATATTTGTTAACCCTGGTTATGTCAGTAAAACATAAGCACCCGTCCTTCAACTGAGTGTGAATATCCACAGAGGTGAAGTTTACAGGCTTTAAAGTCAGGCAGAACTAGGCTGATTTCCAGTCTGATACAAAGAAGCAGTGTCGCTATAGAGTTATTTATTTCTATAAACCCCAGTTGCCTCTAGGAGTAAATGAAACAGAATGCATCGACCCCTTTTTACAAGGGGAGCCTTCTGTCTCCTCTTCATCTTCAGGGTGCTCTGCCACCTATAAGAGCCGTTATGTGCGCCTTTCATCTCCAGAAAGCTCTGCCCACCCGAGAACCCTGGGCCTGCTCTTCATCTCTGTGAGCACTTTGCACACGACAGCTTCTCATCTGCGAGCTCCGCACACGCAAGCTCTTTCTGTCTGCCCTTCCTCTTCAAGTAGCTCTGCACAGCCAAGGGCATTAGGCCCGCCCTTCCTCCCTGGGGTGCTTGCCGGGTGCACCTGAGAGCTTTCGGTGTGCCTTGCAACTCTGAGGAGTTGGGTGCACCTGACACCCTTCACCTTGCCTTTACCTTTGGGAAGCTGTGCGTACCCAGGAACCTTTCGCCTGCCCATTGTCTTTGGAGAGCTGAGCACCCCAAAGGGCCTTTGGCTTCCTTGTGGAACATGAAAAGTAAGCTCAGAGAGTACTGGTGTTTGAGTGTGGTGCCCCGAACACTGATTTTAGCAGAGGGAAAAAAACGCAGTCGCCTCATGTCAATTTAGTCCCTCTAGATTGGTGAAAGCCTTTACTCTGAGTGAATAAGGGTAGATTAAGTCAAATAAGTAAATAGATAAAATTTAAAGAAATAAATTTATCCAACCACCCAGCTCCAGATGAGTAAGTCACAACACAAGTGTGTGAAAAGCCAAGGCAATGTAACCCCTCCAAAAAGAAATCCTTCGGGCTGGAGAGATGACCTAGCGGTTAAGGTGCTTGCCTATGAAGCTAAGGACCCGGGTTTGATTCCCCAGGACCCACATAAGCCAGATGTACAAGGTAGTTTATGTGTCTGGGGTTGGTTTGTAGTGGCTAGAGGCCCTGGTTGTGCCCATTCTCTCTCTCTCTCTCAAATAAATAAATAAAAATAAAAAAAATACTTAAAAAATTAATCCTTCAGTGAGGGCCTTCGCTGAAGTTGAATAAATATCAGAAACAGAATTCAGAATGATTATAAATCTGCATTGTGTAAGAAATTCCTCCAACTTGCAATATTCTCTCCTGAAGAGAGAAGGGAGGCTCTGATTCAGGAAGTCTGGAAGGCCTGAAACTTAAAGGTCACACAACCACTCCTAAGATTATGTTAGAAACTGAAGCATTCCTTCAACAAAATAGTTGGAAACAGAATATAAGGATATATATTTTTTAAAAATCCCTGATCCCATTTCAGTTGGCTTAATTCCCGAGAGTCAGGGATGGTTCAACCCTCATAAGACAATAAATGTAGAACATTGCGTAAGTAGATTTAAGGACAGAAATCACATGGTTATCTAGATTGTTATAGAAAAGCATCTGACAAAATCTAACATACCATTATAATAAAGTCCTGAAGAAACGAAACTGGGAATAAAAGGAATATATCACATCATAATAAAAGCTATGTTTGAGGGCTGGAGGGATGGTTTAGCAGTTAAAACATTTGCCTGCAAAGTCAAAGGATCCAGGTTCTATTCCCCAGGACCCACGTTAGTCAGATGCACAAGGTGGCGCACGCGTCTGGAGTTTATTTGCAGTGGCTGGAAGCCCTGGTGCACCCATTCCCTCTCTCTCTCCCTCTTTCTGTAAAATAAATAAAAATAAAAAATATTTTTTAAAAAGCTATATTTGAGAAAGCTATAGCCAACATTATACTAAATGGGGAAAAATGCAAAGCATTTCCACTAAAATCAGGAATAAGACAAGGGTGTGCACTCTACATTTTTGCTTAACATGTTGCTGGAAGTCTGAGCTAAGGCAACAAAAACAGAGAAGCAAACAAAATTGATACAAATAGGAAACAAATGGCCAATGGATCCTTCCTTACAGATGACATGTTTTTATTCATACAAGATCCTAACAACTCCACCAGAAAACTCTTAGAACGTATAAACATGGGCTGGAGAGATTGCTTAGTGGTTAAGGTGCTTGCCTGTAAAGCCAAAGGATCCATGTTCGATTCCCCAGGACCCACGTTAGCCAGATACATAAGGGGCGCATGCGTCTGGAGTTCGTTTGCAGTGGCTAGAGGCCCTGGTGTGCCCATTTTTTTTCTCTCTCTCCCTCTGCCTCTTTTCCTCTCTTAAATAAATAAAAATAAAATATTTTTTATAAAGAACTTATAAACACTTTCAGCAAAGTGGTGGGCTACATAAATTAACACACAAGGGAGAAGGGGAGGGAAGATTGCAGATATTATGTGGTATAAAAGTTGAAAGGAGAGTTCTGGGGATGGGAGGGTGGAAGAAGGGTGGGGAGACAGGGAGATGAAGGGGAAGCAAATAAAGTAACAAGATAATTTGATTTATATGCCTGGTACCTCGTTATGGATGCAGATGCTTCTGATCATCAACACGGAATATCATTAAGCATCTACTTGTTTGCACCATAAATTGAACTGAGAACAATTCTCTCTTTAGGGGGATGGTTGAATTCACATATTGAACATTAAGTTTTATGAGTTCTCTAATCTCTTTCTTAGAAGTCAAACGCCATGAGAGGCATACTGTGAAATCTTACTCCTCTGGCTTCCGAAAGAAATATATCTAAGCTATTATTATGTAACACTGTATTAAAAATTTAATAGATTTAGGGCTATAAGGAATACCCCTATCTCATTTATCTGTCTCTACTTCCTACTCCTGATGCCATGACAGACTGCATCCCTGCAAACTGCATCCTGCAAATACTGCAAGCTGACCACAGAGCCCATCTTTGGAACTAATAGTTTTGTTTCCTTCTTCTGTTGTCACTCAAGCCCTTCCTCTGGAAGGAACACTACACCTGAAGGATACTGAAGAGCAAATGAACACGTAGATGCTGGCCTGGCCTCATCTCTTCAGAGTTCTAAGTTCAGGCTGTCCACTGTGGTGGTTTGAGCATCAGTGGCCCCATACACAGCCTCAGGGAGCCCTGCTTCAGGAGGTGTGTACCACTGGGGGGTGGATCTTGAGCCCAGCCCTATGTATGTTCAGAACCAGCTAGAGCTCTGGCTGTTTCTTCTCCGCTGTGGATGTATGATGAAGTAATCCAGCTTCTTCTGCCATTGATGGTGCTGCCCCTGTGTTCTGTAAACCTGAAATAAACCCTTTTCTCCCACAAACTGCTTCTGGTCAGATGTTTGCCCCAGTAATGAGAAGGTAACAGGCAACATTCACCAAACTCATCTGGGGTATTACTATTCAAAAAACACTTAGGAAATCCTTTTATTAACACCTGTATTTCTATTATCTAAAGTCTTGAGAATTATCAACTGTCTTCACAGATCACAAAAGCTCTTGGTTCCCAGGCAGAACCCTTGATGTACGGAATGTAATGATGCACTGTGACCTCCCGGGCAAAACGGTAACCACGATGAGGCCGTCACCTGGTTCATCTCTGGAAACAATCACCTCTTCCACCAGCTCATCTAGAGGTCCCATGCAGGTAATCTAGCTGATGGCCCCAGGAATGATCAACTAGGATACAGTTAGACACATGTTCCTTCTCACAACCTCTGTCCACAGCCCTCAGGTGGAGTAGAGGACAGAAAAAGATATGTCTGCTGAGCTCTGCCCAAAAGATAGTTGCATGAGCAAAACAGTGCCATTGCTTTAACCTACGAAAAGCCATAAAGCAGTTCCGCGAGTGGTTGGTCAGAGAGATCACAGAGGAGACCCTGTCTACACAGTATAGTCTATTGACATTGTTCTTGGTTTCCCACCAGAACTAGATGGTAAGTTCTGACGACAGTAAACACTAAGTGCTTCAGTAGTAGTATATAGAGAAATCAAGCTGTAAATGAGCTGGAAGCCCCCCTGCCCCCCCGCCCATGAGCTAGCTTTCATAGTGCCCAGAGGTACTATGTGGGCTGCTGGGGAGGGGGACTGAGGTCATCAGTGGCCTTACCTAGCTGTGGATCATTTGTGTCCACTGGCGTCAGGATCTTCTATTCTGTCCCATTGATCTACCTGTCGATTCTTGTGCCAGTACCATACTGTCTTTGTTACTATGGCTCTGAAATAGAGCTTGAGATCAGATATAAGGATACCTCCCACTGTATTATTTCTGTCCCTTCAGTTGTTTCTTTCTTTTTTTGGGGGGGTATCTGAGATCTTTTGTGCTCCGAGTTAATTTTAAGATTGCCTTTTCTATTTCTTTGAAAAATGACATTGCCGTTTTTATGGGGATGACATTGGTTCTGTAGATTGCTTTGGGTAAGATAGCCATTTTCACTATTATTAATTCTTCCAATCCATGAGCATGGGAGAGCTTTCCATTTTATAATGTCTCTGGTTTCTCCCCTGAGTTTTATAGGTTCCATTATAAAAGTCATTTACCGCCTTGGTTAGGTTTATTCCTAGATATTTTTTTGAGTCAACTGTAAATGGAGTTACTTCCCTGATTTCTTCCTTAGCTTGGTTTATAGGAGGGAAACAAAATCTGTTTTGTGTGTGTGTGTGTGTGTGTGTGTGTGTGTGTGTGTTAATTTTTGTAAATCTGCCACTATGCTAAAAAGTGTTTATAAACTCCAAGATTTTTTTTTTTTTTGGTGGAGTGATTAGGATCTCTTATGTATAAAATCATTCCATTTGCAAGCAAGGATCCACTGACTTCTTCCCTCTTATTTGTATCTGTTTTATTCACTTCTCTGGTTTTGTTGCCTTAGCTCAGACTTCCAGCAAGATATTAAACAAAAATGTAGGAAGTGGACACCCTGGTCTTATTCCTGATTTCAGTGTAAATGCTTTGAGTTTCCCCCTATTTAGGCATTTAAAACTACTTCTAGGTTTCATGTCCTACTTAGAAATGCTCTTCCTATTCCAACATCTTAAACTATTCTCTAATTATTTTATCTGAAAAATATGACATAACGATGTACTTGAAGTTATTATTAACTATGTTATTCACTGCAATTAAAATTTATTTTTATTTTTATTTATTTATTTGAGAGAGAGATACAGAAATAGGCAGGTAGAGAGGCAGAATGGGTACGCCAGGGCCTCCAGCCACTTCAAATGAACTCCAGATGCATGTGCCCCCTTGTGCAACTGGCTTACGTGAGTCCTGTGGAGTTGAATATAGGTCCTTTGGCTTTGCAGGCAAGCACCTTAACTGCTGAGCCATCTCTCCAGCCCTCGCTGTAATTTTTTAATTCACAAAATTAAAAAGCCAGGAAGCACCAAGCCTGGTCTTGCCACATGGTTTTGTCCCCAAGAATTTAGTCCAATGCCTAGTGCTTTGTTCCCCCTGCCTATATACTATACTGGGTCTTTTCTGGAATTAAAAACTTAGCAAATAATAAACACCTAGGAGGTTATTTAACAAATAATGCACAGAAAAGGATTCAATAAATCACTAATAAAGCCTAATTAAAGTGAATGTAAATGTTTTCAGGACATTCTTTTTCTCACCCATCTCGCTATGATTGTTTCGTTTGCTGGAATTAACTAGAACCAGGCAGAAAGACTACACAGCTCTTGCTTTCAATCTAATGATTAGGTTACAAATCCATTTACTTTCCTGTGAGTCCCTCAAGGGAAAGACTGTTCCAGTCACCCTCACATCCAAGTCACCTGCCCCTGACAGCAAGCAGATATTTGGTGAGTGAGTGAAGCAGAAAAACGAAAAAAAAAAAAAAAATCCCTCACAAAAAACCTCCCACTAGAAATCTAGTCTAAAGGGACAGCGAACTCCCATGCCTGCTCTGTTGCTGCACAGGTTCAATATTTAACAGTGTGTCAGTCATTAACCAGGTGACACTGAGACATGACAGCTTAACCACCCCCCCCCCTTGGCATCACCAAGGAAAGGGGGTTAAGAAAATCACAGTGTAGAAATGTTTCTTGGGCTATGGTGTGGCTCAGTGTTAGAGGGCTTGCCTACTATGAACAAGGCCCTGAGTTTGATTGCCTGCATTGCAAGAGAGAGAGAGAGAGAGAGAGAGAGAGAGAGAATCCATGCAAGGAACAATAGTAAGGATGTGTGTTATCTAAATACTTAACCACAACACCCAGAGCCCAGGCAATCGATCCAGTCATTTGGGACGTGACAGCAGTCTGCATGCCTGCCCTCTGCTGTTCAGGTAGTGTAATGGCAGAACAAGGATTTCATTTCTATTAGAAATTCAAACCCAAGAAATACATGTCAAACCAAGAGTCTGTAATAATACAATTTATCTTTTGTCAACAATGATTTTGAAAGGCATAGAGATCTGGGATCTCTTGCTGCCTCATTATATAACCCCTCACAGCAAGTCACAAGTAATTTCTGAATTTTCATTGTCATACATGCCCCAAACTCAACAGGGGAGATAATCGTCAGAGGAGTTATGACTTTCATTCTTTCGATAGGTATTTGCTAACAGCCTGCGGTGTTCTGGGAACCCTGCTGGTGGCTAAGGATTTGGAGACAAGAAGCATGACTGCATGATAAGTCAGAGAAGCATCAGGCAGATAGTCTTAGGCAATGACACTTAGGAGAAGAGCTACGAAGGCGAGGGTTCCCAAAGAGGCAGCACCAGGATGAGATCTGAAGGAGAGAAGATGTTCACCAAATGAAGAAGGAATGGGTTCTGCAGGCAGAGGCCAGGGCCAGACTTAGCCCATTCCAGGCTGCAATAACAAAATGCCTTTGGATGGGTAATTTAAAAAAATATTTTATTTATTTATTTATTTGAGAGAGAGAGAGAAGAGAGAGAGAGAGAGAGAGAGAGAGAGAGAGAGAGAGAGAGAGAGAGAGAATGGGTGTGCCAGGGCTCCTAGTCATTGCAAATGAACTCCAGATGTATGTGCTACCTTGTGCATCCGACTCATGTGGGACCTGGAGAACTGAACCTGGATCCTTTGGCTTCACAGGCAAGTGCCTTAACAGCTAAGCCATCTCTCCAGCGCTGGCTGGGTAATTTTTGAGTGGCAAAATTTACTTCTCATGATTTTGGAAAGCAGGGAAGCCCCAAAACAAGATACCAGCAAGTTCCATGTGTGGTGAGGGCCTATTTCTAAGGAATAATACCTTCCATAGGTGATCATATGGTGTAAGAGGGAGAACGCCACTCCTTAGACCTTTTTTTTTTTTTTTTTTTAGTACCTATGGTACTAACATCATTTAAAAGAACAGAATCATCGTGACCCAATCGTGTCACAAAGACCCCGCCTTTTTAGTACCATACTGTGGAGGTTACGCTTCAGCATGTGGATTCCGAGAGCCACATTCATTCATTCCACGACAAGGGTAGATATATGCGGTTAGGGATGTATCTCGGGGAAGGACCTATAAGAAAATGTAACTGTTATCAGTGCCCCCATAAGTTCACGTGTTCAAACTCATGGTCCTCATCAAAGCGGCACTATTTGGGAAGATTGTGGAACCTTGAGGAGGTGACTCTTAGCTGGAGGAACTATGTCCCTGGGGCGGGGGAGGGGTGAGACCTGGGCTGTTATTGTCCAGTCACACTTGCTACTATTCTCTCAGTGTGTGCTTCCTGTGATACAGTGCGCCCCGTCTCTGTGCTCCTGCCAGGCCTTCCCCCCACCCCGGCCCCATGATGGGCTCTACCCTCTGGGACTGTAAGTCAACACACACTCTCGCCTGACATAAGCTGCTTCTCATCTGTTCTCTTGTCCCAGCAACATGAAAGTAACTGGTACAATGGTGCTTGCTACACGTTCTCAGGGAACTACCAACTTGAAGAGGAACATGGCACAGGAAACTTACTGTCTTTTGAGCAAAGTACTCATAGACAAAGCCAGCAAAAATAAAATAAAACAAAACAAACATTCTGAGCGCTGGAGAGATGGCTTAGTGGTTAAGGTACTTGCCTGCAAAGCCTAGGGACCCAGGTTCGATTCCTCAATACCCACGTAAGCCAGATGCACAAGGTGGCGCATGTGTCTGGGGTTCATCTGCAGTGGCTAGAGGCCCTGGAGTGCCCATTCTCTCTCTCCACCTGTCTCTGTCTCTCTCAAATAAATAAATAATTGTTTTAAAGGACACTTTCTGGGACTTTTCACCCATATTTTATTTTTATTTATTTGAAAGAGAGAGAGAGAGGAAGAGGAAGAAAGAGAGAGGGAGAGTGGCACACCAGACCCTCCAGCCACTGCAAACAAACTCCAGATGCTTGCGGCCCCTTGTGCATCTGGCTTACGTGGGTACTGGGGAATAGAGCCTGGGTACTTTGGCTTTGCAGGCAAGTGCCACAACTGCTAAGCTATCTCTCCAGCCCTGACTCTTGGTTTTAATGTTTGCCTTGCTAGGTTGACTTTCCATAAATTAAATAAATTCTTTCTTTGCCAATATTTATTATTATTATATAAATATATTTATCACATAAGTGTGTTTATACAATAAATTTATTTATTACATAAATATACGTTTATATATATATGAAATGTTTTTCATATTTCTGTGTAGTAAATTGAAATAGCTATTTTTCCTACGATACAATTGTGTAGGATTTTGGTACCAGAGCTGTGACGCTTACTGGAGTTCCAGGTCAAATCAATAATTGAAGGATGAGAAATTTACAGATAGTAGACTAAACATCCTTTTCTAGTATGGGTCAAGTGTGGACTATGGACAGGTAGGGAAACGAGCCCTCTTACCCATGACAAGGCTGGATGGGCACCAAGCCTAGCTCCACCCATCCCATCAGTGACCTGGGCAAATCCACATTGGCAAATCTTTTCATAGTTCTCCATCACTTACAAATACATGGCATGATGTTGACAATCAATATAAGTAACAGGACATAAAACCTGGTGGATATTTAATAAATGCCCTTTGACTCTTAGTATTTGAGAAGATTGATCTGAAAGTGAAGAAATGCTTTCTTTCCAGTCTCGTCTAGCTAGAACAAGGCCCTTAATGAAACTTGCTCTATTCTCTGAAATTGGCCTCATTTGTTCCTCCCGTTAAGTCATCTACACACCATACCCCCTGCTCTGGCCCTTCTCCCCTAAACTAACTTGCTTCCTCAAGACCATTCGTTCAGCAGTGCAGAGGAAGAACCAGGTTCCAACAGAGAAACTCTGCGTGATGCTCACTCCGCGCCATAGGGTTTCAAAGCTCAAAGCCTGGAGGGGAAGGGGACAGCCCAGCCACTGAGTTAGTCAAGGCGTGACAAGTACACAGCATGCCTTGATTTGGAAGAAAAGGGAGTAACTGTCATGTCAAAAGGTTTCCTGAGAAGAGCAAGGCCAGTAATTCTACCGGATGCTTTGGATAGCTTGGAAGGAAGTTTATCTGTTTCTAAGAAAGAGAGTGAGAGCTTTTTCTAAGAGGGAAAATCAAGTACAGACAAGAACATTTGCCTCTGGAAGAATAACAGACGTGTGTTTAGGGAGGGAGGTCTGGTGAATGTGTGTACACATGCATACGCACACGCACACGCACACACACACACACACACGACGGCTTTAGTCTTTAGGGAAAAGCTCATACTTCTCTCCCCACATGGCATTATTTGGAATTTTATGAAAAAACCCTCACATCACGTGGGGAAGGGGTAGGCTCACCAAGAGTGGGGAGTAAGCAGTGACCAAGTAGACACTGAGGCAAACTCTCAACCAGAGGACCTCAACTTGAGCAAGAAGCACTGGGCACCATCCTATCCACCCCCTAGCTTACACAGGAAATTAATTGGCAATGGACATTCTGTAGTCCACAGACAGAGTCCTAAGAATCTCCTTCTGGATATTAATAATAGTATGTGAGAAGACTGGAAACATATATAGCGTACATTTATTTATGGCTGCTATCATGTGACCAGCGAACATCTCATCTGACTTTTCTGAGGCCTAGTTTCCCCATTTGCAAAATAACCATTCCTCTTTGGGTCTTTATGAGAACCAAATTAGATTCAGCTTGCTAAAGTGTTTTGAGCAGTAATGAAGAATGGGAAAGAACTATTATTAAGATTACACGGCTCTTGAAAATATCCGAAGTAGCAGAGAAACATGTGGAAGGGTGCCGCTGGCCCTCCCCATTCTCTTTACCCTGGAAATAGCTTATTTCCTTTTAATTCTGCCTGCACTAAAATAACCAGTCTGTTTCACATTTTGCCACGTTATTATGCAACAGCTTAAACATAGACTAAAGAACAGTCTAGTCAAGTATTCCATTGCCCAGTTCAACAACAAGCTATGGAGAACACTGTTTGGCTCACCACCATCCTGAACTATTTTTAAGGAAATCTCAGATAGCATTTGCAACAGTTCAGATCTTAAATGTCACCCATAGGAGCTGGGCAGATGGCTCGGTGGTTAAAGGCACTTGCTTGCAAAGCCGGCCATCTGGGTTCAATACCCTGCCACCCACATAAAAGCCAGAGACAAAGTAGGGCATGCATCTGGAGTTTGTTTACAATGGCAGGAGACTGGTGCACCCATACACATATCCATATGTACACACACACACAAATAAATAAATCAATGGACAAGTACATATAATTTTCTTAATGTCACCCAAAGATGGAGGTGTTCAAAATTTGTCACGAGCCTAGCCCTGGGGGTGGGTGGGGTGGACACTTGAAGAGTGAGGCCTCCCAGAAGGTCTCTTAGTCCTTAGGGATATATATGACCACATGGGAGAGCAGGACCCTAGCCCTTTCCTCTCTTCTCTTTTTCCACAGCCAGAGCTGACAGCTTTGTTTGCCATGTGGCCCCCTGCCCCATGTCAGGATGTGTTTCCTTGTCACAAGTTCAAAAGCAACAGGACCAACTGATCATGGACTAAAACCTTCACCGCTGTGAACCAAAATCAAAATAAGGTAGCTACTGGGGGCATTTGTTACAGTAGCAGAACACTGACTAACGCAGCACAGCATTTTATGTATGTGAGTTTCTAAAACACGTCTCTTGAAAGCATAGTCACGGTGCTTTCATTATACTTAAACTACTTAATGTTATCAAATAGCCCATTGCTCACATTTACCCCATGATCTTAAATTTAAAAATATGTTTGTTTCCATCAGGATCCACAGTGATATTCATGCTCGGGTATACATATATATATTAGCAATTTGATATATTAGTTTTTGGTAATCTATAGCTTCCTACTTCATCTCTTTTATTTATTTTTAAAAAAATTTCTGATGTTCTTCTTCTTGAGTAAATGAGCTTGTTTGTCCCATTACACTCCACAGTTTGATTATGTCCCCATGGTGTTATTTAACATGCATCTCTCTTCTTCTTCTTCTTCTTCTTCTTCTTCTTCTTCTCCTTCTCCTTCTTTTTTAGGGTCTTGCTCTAGCCCAGGCTGACATGCAATTCACTATATAGTCTCAGGGTGGCCTCAAACTCACAGCTACCCTCCTAGCTCTGCCTCCTAAGTTTTGGGATTAAAGGTGTGCTCCACCATGCCCATGCCTGGCACCATCTCTAGCCTTTTATATTTCTGGTTCATTATCAGTTGAATCTAGAAGCTGGAGCCGATTCATCTTGCCCCAGACTAATTCACAGGGAACTTCAATACACCCCCAGCTGCATAGCTCCTACGCTTGGCTGTCTCTCTTGATTGATAGTCATGTACTGACTCATTAGAAGCTGCACAAAGGTCGTTTTTAGAGTCAATTCTGTGTTATTAGCTAGAATTCTTTTATAGAAAGAACTTCTCCTCATTGCCTCTTTGGTTGTTGCGAGGTAAGACTGAATGGGAAAACAGTTCAAATGTTTCATTTTTAGTTTCCTTGCCAGATTTCAAAATAGTGACATCCTTCCATGTGACTAGTTTTGTTTTTGTTGGATTTGCTTTGCATCATATGCACGAATGGATATATCTATAATTTCATGAAGATGAATCCATGTAGTTACTGATAGACTAATGTTCTGACTCACTGACTTTTTAAGCTCTTTTCTTTCCCAGCAGATTCAAGCCCTTTGCTACACCCCCCCCCCCCTGTTGGCTCTCTGCTGTGGCAAGATGTTCTGGGGTCTACATTTCCTGTCCTAGGTGGAACAAGTTGTTTCTTCAGGGATCCCCTATGTGTCTTTAATGGGAAATGCATTTTGGAAATCATTGGTATTGCTTTAGTTGTTTACAATTTTCCAGTAGACAGAGCTGGGATTTCTTTTTAAATGTGTGATGGGTTTATTTTATCCTGTAATGCCCCATCAGGTTTGTCCCGCAACACACAAATTCGGAATATCAGCAGATATTCACAACACAGCATTACCACCCACAGTAAAAACTGCTGGATGTAGGTTGAGATGTTTCTGTTGCAATCTTTCTGAATCTAGGGAATATCCACAGGGGATGAACACTACATTACTGAGCCATAAAGTCCTCTGGAATAGTGCTATGCTGTGGTTCGGCCACCAGCAGGCTCTAACGTTACTCTCACCTGCTTAATAACACTTTGGATAGTTCAGACCTTATCTTTTCAATTTAATATTAACGTATAATTGTGTAAGCTATTTAGGTGACTTTTAAGTCAAATGTCAAAAGCAAGGAGTACTCAAGTCCTATCATTATTCTCGATTCCTGTTCTCTCCTCCCAAACCTTTTCCCCTGTTGGTAATCTTTTTCTTATTTTTAAAATTCATTGCTTAGCTTTCTATCATTTTCCCTCATCTAAGTACATGGACAGCATAAAATGCCCGTATTTCAGCAAAGGAAGCCTACTGTGCACCCTTCTCTCCAATGTTGCTTTTACTACGTTGTGGTAGCTCCGGGAAATCATTTTCTGGCAGCCAACAGATAACTCCTCACTGCCTAACAGCCACACCCAGTAAATTCTGGGGCTGCATCAGGGTGTATTCTGCTGCTCTGCTGTTAATGGGCAGTAGGGGTGAATTAATCACTTCCTGCGATGGATTTTTACCAATCTACCTTTGGGGAAGGTTCCCAGGGGTGAGACCACAATATCAAAGAATAAATGTGAACTATACCCACCGGTTCATGTGGGAGGGAAAAACCATCAGTGGGGAGCTCAGGTACAACTCTGCCCACCTGAATCTGCTTGGTTGAAACCAACCAACATGGAAGCGGTACAGGTAAACCCTACCCAGTGCTCATGGGGAGATCAGCCAGTGTGCAGAGGGTGCCGGTACCTTCCGCCCTCCCGGTCCAGGACGGACCAGCCAGCATGGTGCGGGCGCAAGGACAAGTCAGCCCACCTAGTCCTTGGGACAGTCCCCAGCCTGCGTGAAGAGGTAACTGCTCCTGAATCTGCCCACCCAGTTCACACGGCAGACACACCAGCAAGCACCCGAGACTGCTTCGAGCTCTCGGACAGGAAGGTGCTTTGAGTTTAGCACCCTCCTTGGAACCCAGGGTTGCGTACAAGCCAGCATTAAGTCTCTACCAGTAAGCCTCACCCAGGATCACATATTTGGCACAAAAGGGTCTTCTGTAGAGAGACGCATCCATAGTTGATGATAAATAAGTGGGAATGCTGCTCAGCCTGCATAGCTGCAAGGAACACAGTCAGTGGTGAAGAGGGCCATAGGAGCTGTGTCAGAAAATTAAAGGAGCCACCAACAAATACTGGGAAAAGGGAGGAAGTTAATCCTGGAACAGATGTGAGAACACACAACAAAGGCACATGAAGAATACGAGAGAATAACCCACCTAGAACTGTTCCCAGCCTCCCAACTGCCCTATAATGGAAAGCCCAAACCACTGAGAAAGGGGAAACGTCAGAGAAAGACTTCAGATCCAACATGCAGATGAATGAACTAAGGAAATCTTGACAAGACAGTCTCTAAAGTGAATGCTACTGTTGGTGAACTGGAGGAGAAAGTAAACAAACAAACAAACAAAACATGGAGGACTAATTTAGTAATGAAGCCAAACACTGAAAAAGAACCAAAAAGAAATGCTGGAAATGAAGAAAATAATCACTCAAATCACAACAGAGAGCATCACCAACAGATGAGGTAGTATGTACTTTGAGTCTCAGAGATGGAAGACAGAGTTGAGACAACAATATGCACAGACACACAAAAATTTTACTATAGAGCAATAATGACAAAGGCAGCCTGGTACCTACACAAAGATTAATATATATACACACATGCACACACATATATATATTTTTCAATGATATAACATAAGAATTCACAGAAGCAAACCCACACAGCTATAGTCACTTAATTTTAAATAAAGGTGTCAAAAACATACATTTGAAAAGACAGTCCAGTCAACAGATAGTGCTGGCAAAACTGGATATCCACCTGCCGAAAAATGAATTAGATCCACATCTATTACCTTACAAAAAAAGAAAAAGAAAAAAAGAAGATCAAGTCACAGTGAATCTAGGACTGTAATATAAAGCCAGAAATGCAGAAAACACAATAACTGGGCTAATGAAGTATACAGACAGTTCACAAAAGTAGAAACCAATAGCCAATTAAAAACAAATGTTCAACATCCATCCTTAGCCATTAAGGAGATACAAATTAAAACAACTTTGAGATCTCATATCACCACAGTCAAAATAGCTATCATGAAGAAAACTAATAACAGGGCTGGAAAGATGGCTTAGCAGTTAAGGCACTTGCCTGAAAAGCCTAAGGACCCAGGTTGGATCCCCCAGGTTTGATTCCCCAGTACCCACATAAGCCAGATGCACAAGGTGGCGCATGCGTCTGAGTTTGTTTGCAGTGGTCGGAGGCCCTGGTGCACCCATTCTGTCTCTCTCTGTATATATCTTCTCCTCTCTCTCAAACAAATAAATTAATTTAATTTAATTAATTAAAAAACTAATAACAACAAATGTTGGTGCAGTTGTAAGGAAGGGAAAACTCTTATTCACTGTTGATGGAATGTAAACAAATGCAGCCGCTATGGAAATCAGTATGGAGATTTCTCAAGAATCAAACAATTAATCCACTATATGACCCAGCTATATCATTCCTAGACATATACCCAAAGGACTCACTATGCTACCAGAGAGACTTGCATATTCACTGCTGTTGTATTTCACAGTAAGCAACTAGGAAATGGAATCAATCAATATGCCCCTCATCTAATAAATAGATAATGAAAATGTGGTGCACATCAACAATGGAGTTTTATTCAGCTATAAATAAAATGAATTTATAAAATGTTCAGGGAAAAGGATGGTATTGGAAAAGATTCTAAGTGAGATAACCCAGGCCCAGAAAGACAAAAAAAAAAAAAAAATCACATGTTCTCTCTCACATGTGGATTCTAATTTTGGATGTTTGCAGATTAATAAATAAAGGGTGGTGGTAGTAAGAGTGGGTGTAGACTATGAATCATGATAGGAGACCATGAGAGGAACAAGAGGTAATGAGAAAGGGGTGGAGAGTGTGAAACAAAAGGAAATATAATATGATAGTAGAAAGGAGGCTAAGGTCGGAGAGAGCATGGTGAGAGACTGGGAGAGAGGAAGAGGGAGAGAAACAAAAAAAAATTGTTTGAAATGCAACATAACTAAACCTAATTCTTTGTGAATTTTTAGATAAAAATTAAAAAGAATAATTGTATTCGTGATTTGTTTAGACTACTGCCCAGTACCTCTTCATTGTTGTGGTATATTTTATATTCCTGCCAGAAATGTAGTGAAAATGCCTCTTAGTACATGGTATGTCTCAAACTTCTGGCTTTTTGCATCAAATAGGTATCGTATTTCAGGCATTGTAGGTTTGCTTCCTGATTTTCTTACTGTGACCAGGGTGACCACCTTAGCATGACCTAGATCCATTTGCATTTGTTTTTCTAAGATCCGCCTCTTCACATACTTAGTGCTTTCTTCTATCATGGTGTTTGACAAAGGGTGAGTTCAAGACCACCACCACTACCGGCAGCATCTGGGCATGTTGCTAGAGATGTGAAATCACAGGTTTCAGTCCAAAACTACTGAGTCAGAATATCTGGGGGCAGGACCCAGAAACTTGCGTTTTCACAAGGCCCACATTTGAAATATTGAGAAACATACTCTATAGCCCCACGTGCTGGCCTTGAACTCATGGTCATCCTCCTATCTCAGCCTCCTGGATGCTGGGATTAAAGACAAGTGCTGGGCTGGAGAGATGGCTTAGCGGTTAAGCGCTTGCCTGTGAAGCCTAAAGACCCTGGTTCGAGGCTCAATGCCCCACGACCCACACTAGCCAGATGCACAAGGGGGCGCACGCATCTGGAGTTCGTTTGCAGTGGCTGGAGGCCCTGGCGTGCCCATACTCTCTCTCTCTCTCTCTCTCTCCATCTGCCTCTTTATCTCTCTGTCTGTCACTCTCAAATAAATAAATAAATAATATTTTAAAAAAAGTAAAGACAAGTGCCACCACAGCCATAGATATAATTTTATATAACCTTCTTTCTTTCTTTTTTTTTTTTTTTTAGAGGAGAGAGGGAGAATTGGCACACCAGGGCCTCAGCCACTACAATTGAATGCCAGATGCTTGAGCCACCTAGTGGGCATGTGTGACCTTGTGCTTGCCTCAGCTTTGTGCGTCTGGCTGACACGGGATCTGGAGAGAGATCGAACATGGGCTGTTAGGCTTCACAGGCAAGTGCCTTAAATGCTAAGCCATCTCTCCAGCCCTATATACAACCTTTGTAGTGTGCCTTTACTTTGGTGGTAACTTGTCATGTGAGGACATCTGCACAGTTTCCCATCTGTTGCTAGTTGTTAATGACTAAAAGTTTTCAGGTTCTTGAATAATTTGAATTTTGATTATTTGACTAGGGATGCTCAACCTCTAATGCAAACTCACTTTTGTGAACTTATAAAATCTACATGCACGCATGTGTGTGTGCACATGCACGTACACACACACACGCTAAATATATGATTATATTCATAGAAGAAAGCAGAGGAAACCAATGTCATGACTCATCTATGGTGGACCAGGGCTCAACACCCATTCTATCTTCCTGAAAGTGTGCCTTCCACAGTAAGATAAACACACACACACACACACACACACACACAGAGAGAGAGAGAGAGAGAGAGAGAGCTAAGAACAACATCTGCAGACATTGCTGTGATGAGCAGATGCACTTAACATGACATGGAAGAGGATATCGTGGCAGGAACCAGCCTTGGGCTACCTGGGTAGTGCCTTGGTCAGGTACCTTTTCTCCACTCATCTCTGCACAGCTGAGCCCCTCACATCCAGCCACGGGGCTTCGTGGGATGAAGTGGCGGGGCGTCACCAGCAGCCACCAGTCCCTGGATCCCGCTCAGCTTTGCAGTTGCAAGCGTGCAGCCAGCAGGGGGCAGCAGTTCCCCGTGGGGTTCTGAGGCACAATCTGGGCTAGCTGCACATTCCCCATTCCCTCAGATGATTTCATGAGCACTGGCTTCCCCAAGCCAAATGCCAGTCTGCTTAAAATAGCTTGGCTTTCACTTTCCGAAGTCCAAACGGTGTGATGCCAAGGGCTTCCAGACAGGTGGAGCAGTGAGAGGCATTTGTAAGAATTTAAGCACACATGGAAGTACCTTGAACACAGTTGAATTATTATTAACTTTAAATGGCATTTAAAACTCCTCAGCCAGACCCTCTGAATAGTTGATGTACATAGAGATCTTCAAAGGACTTTTTATTAGTACAGAAAGGGCACTCCACTATGGAGCCTCTACACGGCAGAAGGTCTTACCAGCAGGTGCAGAAGTGGGTTTTGGCGCTGGAAGTAAACTCCTGCGGGGCGTTGTTACACCGGAGGAAGGAGTAGGGGTTGCCCTCCCGGCCCCCTTGGGTGGGTCCTTAGATGGCAGAGCTGCCTTCAGAACTGGCTGCTCTTCATTCGCAAAGGTTGAACCTGTGGGAGACAGACAGCACGTTAATTATAACTTCATGAAAAATGGATGGGCCCTCTTGTCATTGACAATCACCAGCCAATCCTAAGGCTGCCGTCTGCTTTAGAACGCAGTCTCTTAGTGACTGACCTTGGAAAGGACTCCTCTGGAACCAGATGTGGAAAAGACCTCCCTTTAGCCTCCATTTAGGGCCTAAATGTCTGTCATTCAAACCCCCTGCACTGAAGGGAACTCCACAAAAGCCACAATCAGCCAGTGTCCTCTGAAATTTTTCACACGTACACGTACACATACACATACCGTACTTACATGTATGTGTGAGTGTATATTGTCATAAGCATCACCCTGGTAATTCACAGAGTTTTCTCGTGCGTACAGACAGCTTCACATTGCTGGGATGAACTTCCAAACCAGGCACAAGTAATAGGAGGGAGGGATTTATTGAGGCTTACAGATCCAGGGGAAGTTCCAAAATGGTGGAGGAAACTGGCTCCCTTTCACAGGTCCAAGCATAAACAAATACCACCAGCATCACCGTAAACAAACACACTCCAGCAACCTCAGGCAGAACTCAAGGACTCTGCATATCTTTAGGCTGAAATTCCAGACCCACCCTTAAACGCATCTTAGGGCTGGACCCTAGGATCTTCCCACAGTGACACCTCCTCCATCTAGGCAGCTGGCGATCTTAAAGCTTTAATAAACTCCTGAGTCTACTGGGGGGGGGGACATACATTCAACTATCACAGAATATGAGTGACCCAGAGAAATGAGAATAAAAATACAGTCATCGGCATAGAGAGATGGCTTAGCAGTTGAGGCGCTTGCCTGTGAAGCCTAAGGACCCAGGTTCAGCTCCCCCAGAACCCATGTAAGACAGATGCACATGATGGCACATTCGTCTGGAGTTTGCTTGCAGTGGCTAGAGGCCCTGGTGCACCCATTCTCACTCTAATTAATTAATTAAAAATATAGTCATCATTCATGTAGGTGGGGAGTGGCTCCAGGATCCTTGTAATCAACATCTGCTGATGTTCAAGCCCCATTAAAATGCCATGATATTTGCATAGATCCTACATACTTCCTCCCTCAAATACTTTAAATCCTATCCAGATGACTTATAATACCAAATGCTCATTGCTGTACTGTATTATTCTCTGATCATAATGCGTCAAATTGTAAGAAAAATCTCTGAATATAATGTCACTGGACCTATAGCTTCCTGTTTTTCAGTTAGACTGGCTCAACAAGCAGCCCAGTGGCCCTCCTATTTCTGCCCCACCCAGTACTAGGCTTACAGGTACCCATGACCACACTTGCTCAGTTTTTGGCATAGGTTCTGGGGCTCAAACTCAGATCCTCATGTTTTTACCTACTGAGACATCTTTTCAGGCCCTTGATGAGATTTTTTTTTTCTAAGTATTTTAAAAATATTTTATTTACTTATTTGAGAGAGAGAGAAAGAGAGAATGGACATGCCAGGGCTTCTAGCCACTGCAAACGAACTCCAGAAACATGCACCCCCTTGTGCATCTGGCTAACGTGGGTCCTGAGGAATTGAGCCTCGAACTGAGGTCCTTAGGCTTCACAGGCAAATGCCTTAAGTGCTAAGCCATTTCCCCAGCCTCAAAGTATTTTTTATATACAGTTGACTGAATCCACAGATGTGGAACCTATAGAAACTAGAGGCTGACTATTATGTATGTGTCCCACTGGTCCAGAATATAGATATATCCCAGAAATCCAGGTCATTTTATTTCCAGAATAGAATGCTTTGGGTGCAGGTGGAATGTGGGGAGCATAAGATAGGAGACTCATGAAAGCATTTTGTCTAAAAAGCCGAGGCCTCCTCAGGCTGGGAGAACCTTGCACTGTAGTTTTATTTATTTTAAAACCAGGAGACATGTACAGATAATTGCCACTTGCTAGTCAATATAGAAACGGTCACTGACTATAGGAAATCTTGTTACAATCAGCTGCTCTGACAGTCTGAAGATATGGTCTACCAGGATGTGTGCTTCTGTCAGATTTAAATATGAAGTGTAGCCCAAACTTTTCTTTTAAATATGAAACCTTTTTCTATGATTTATATGCTTGCAATCTCTTAAAGACAATGACACCACCATATGGGCCCTTGAAAAGATAAGACTTTGAAATGCCTCTCTGATTGCAGCTGTGAGGCCGAGTCTGCTAATTCAGAGTCTGAATGTACAGAGATTAGTGTTTGCTTGAAACAAAACCATCTCGTCAGAGGATCAGGACTATCTACCATGAGAAATAAGCAACGGCAGCTGGAAGAAGCATAGGGCACTGGAGTGGAAGATTACGTTTTTTTTTTTGTTTGTTTTGTTTTCATCATTTTAAAAGGATAGTCATGCCATTCTATTTAGATGGAGCCTGCATAAAAATGATAACATTATTAAAATGGCTTTAGTGGTCATACCATCCAGGAGGGCTCATTCAATCATCTAGAGTAACAGATGATGGCTTTTCGAATCCTTATGAAGATCTGGAAATCTATTTGAAATTGGCCAGAGTTGTGTCATTTCTAAAGGAAAGCACACATAGGAATGAAAATAAAGGATATGCCATTTCTTGAAACAGCTATGGCCCTGCAGTTCTTTTGAGGTACCATGCAATGGTTTGTGCACGTCTGATTCAAACCTAGTCAGGAAAAACAGCACCGTGAACTTGCAAGACTGAAAGCCCCGGTGGCTCACCCGTGCAGTGCCCCAAATCAGGGCATCCCGGGGTCTGTGGGCCGTTTCAGAGGGAAGCGGGGAGATATTTCACATGGAATCATCTAATGCGGCCCCTACTTCTGACATCCACCAGGACAATCTGCTCACCAGCATGTGCAGCTAAATTGAGCCCGGGTGTGCACAGTCTTCCATTTCCAAAGAAGATACATCTCTTGTATCATTTGTGGAGCTACATGCCCTTCTATCAAATCTGCTTGCATTTGACATCATAGGATGACATCATGCTATGACATCATGTGATGACATCATAGGATGACATCATGCTATGACATGAAACTTATTATTCAGTGAACACCCCAATTTAGAGGTTTGGCTACCTCCTAGGCTGGAAAGAAATGTGTCTGGCATCAGGAAAACTATCTACTTCTGTCTGAGCGAGGACTTGCCCTACAAAAAACAATAGAATAAAACTACATATAAAGTTTATGTTGGTTGTTATTGGTGGCATACTTCTGGGAACAAGCAGTGAAGTCCTACTCTTCGAAAACTGGCTTTGCCTGGCCAGTGATTCTTTAGCCATTATGGGTTATGTAGTAAATGAAAAGCACTCTGAACATGAAAATGGCTTGTGAATTCTACGCATGCTCCAAGAGCTTCAGACCAGTGATGACAACATTAAGCCGCTGCTTGAGAAGAGCAAGAAAACATCTGGAAATAAAGAAGCTGCTTGCCTGGGTCAGAACAAATGTGCTAGAGAATGTATAGGAGAAGTGGCTCGCGTGGCTAGTTGTCATTGTATTTCCTGACCAATCTCTATCTACTCCAGCCTGAATGCTGCAGGCAGCGGATATCCATCGTCCCACTTGTCCGGAGAGCCACCGATGCCTCAGGAAGGTGCAGACGCAGACAGGAAGATGGCCGTGGTATGACCGTCACCTCCCCACCTTCCGTCCCCATCACCTGCCGGTTGGTGCAGGTGTTAGTCCAAGAAAACACAGGACTGCCGGGCGCGCTGTCTGCTCTGATGTATGAGTCATTAACTTGCATGCTGATTTTAATTTTTGCACTGAGTTGTTTGAATAAATCAGTTTTCCACAGGAACTTAGGAAGTCCTCCAGGATTGGTGTCAGGTGGACTGCTCCAAGTGAGAAGAAGAAAGGGAACAGAGGACCGAGGGGAATCCAATCATGCACGTAGGATGGAGGGCTAAAGATAGAATCTAGAATATATTTGCCTTGCAAAATTTACGGTGAACCATTTGGGACCCAGGCAGGTGGGAACAGTCATGTAAGGGAACACCAACCTTAAGCAGAATAAAGCATGGCCGTCACATCACTGGATAGCAGAAAATGTGCTCAGCTGTACTGGGTACCCATGACTGTTTTCCGAATTGCTTTTTGAGCTGTCACACTGACTACAGGTAGTGACCAAAGCACCACTGACCTTTAGTTTTGGCAATCGGCGGGGCATGGCACTAACTGGCATTCCATCTCCGACAAGATGTGGGGTTGAGATTAATTTTTCACGTAGTTGATTGGCTATTCAAGTTTTTCCACCCTTAGAGACCCGTGGATAACCTCTGCCTGTACCTCTGATGTGAAAACCTGGGGCATCTTTGCGAGCACCAGAGCCTCATCCGGAGCTGTGGTTCTAGAAACTCAATGTTCTCATAAAGATTTCTTTGAATTAGTGACCTCTAGACTCTTGACTTATGAATTTCACCCAGTGAATGAAATCCGGAGAGCAGAAGATAAGCTTTAGAAAGATTTTATATAGGGAGAGCTTATAAGATGTAGTGCTTAGAGAGAACTTAGAGCTCTTGCTCAAAGAGATGTAAGACTGGGTTCCCAGAAATTCGAAGGTCCACCTTGAGACCCAGGTTGGCTTTTTTTTTTTTTTTTTTTTTTGGCTTTTTGTTTTAAGGTTGGGTCTCACTCTAGCCCAGGCTGAGCTGGAATTCACTATGTATGTCAGGGTGGCCTCGAACTCACGGCAATCCTCCTACCTCTGCCTCCTGAGTGCTAGGATTAAAGACGTGTGCCACCATGCCTGGTTTTAGGTTGCCATTTTTAAAGTGAGGCTACTGGAGGGGGACTGAACTGGTCAGTTCAGTCTTGATGCCAGGAACCTCAATATTCCAGGAAGGATGGCCTCAGAAGTGGGTGATCATCTCTCCTAGGAAAGGGGAACTCCGCCAGGGAAGACCAGATGGAGGAAAAATGGAAGGCCAGACCCTTCTGACATTTCAGACCTTTGTCGAGTGGAGGAACTCACACTCTCCCTCTACAGACTCCTAAGCATTCATCACTCTTACTTTCGGTGGAGAAGGACTATTCACCCCAATTCTTAAGCATGCAGGATGCTAATTCCATATTGGATGCATATTTCAAACATTATCCTAGTCTCTGACAACTCTTTCACTTAGGGGGCCTTTCTTTGTAATTTTTTCATTGCCTTGCAATTGATGTGTGTGTGTGTGTGTGTGTGTGTGTTTTCAACTTTCATTACCTGTCCTGATATCATAAAAGACGCTTTCTTATGTATTCTTTTTAAAAGTTTATAATTTGTTTCTCTACTTTTTCTAAGGCGGAGGCAAAGAATCTATTGGGCTTACTTACAGAGCGTGGGTGAGGGGTTACTGAGAAGAGCATGGGTAACCCCCAAACAGCTGTATCATCAAAGTCTTACAGATGGAGTTCCCCCACCCCCTCTGGCTAGTCTACCACACATACAGCTGTCAGGGAGGCACAGGGGGCTTGACTCAGACCTCTGAGGGTCCAATGGCCCTCCTAATTCTCTCTTTCTACGAGGCAATGCCAAGAAGATCCACTCTTGAAGGTCTCCTGCTAGCAGTCCCTGCTGCTTCTGATGAAGACGGCAATGGCTATTGTGCTCAGAGGACAGCCCTAGTTGGAGGTCATATTTGCTCATCACGGGGAAGGCATGGCATCAGGAGCTCGAGGCAACTAGTCCCATTGCCACCACACCATTTCGGTCATTAATCCTACTGGGCTGGGGTGTGGGGCCACAATCAAATTGATAGCTGTCACTTTCAGGATAGACGGACAATTGTCCCAGCTCTGCGGCTCACACAGCCCATGTCCTCTGGTGTCGGCTATGACGTTTCCCTTCAGACATGCTGTGTCAAAGGAAGCCAACAAACGGCCCAGCCTGGACGTCCCAGAAACTGGGCGAAAGTGAGTTGTATTGATCATGAATCACTGAACCCAGGGCCGTGGGGTCGGCTCTCCCAGGGGGTTGGCCTCAGAACGTGGGGACCCCCAGCTGCTTCTGGTTTGTTCCCTCGGGGGCTCAAAAGAGTTGCTTGGTTCAGAGTTTCAGGAACAATCAGTCCCCCATGGGAGCATTTTATGGGTCACGGCTAGGAGTAGGGTGCATCACTTATGTCTTCGGACAGTTTACTAGAATTCTCACTTGTGGGGACCAGCAAGGACTTTAGTTTATAACCAAGAGAAAACAGGAAATGGTTTGATGGACTCATGTCCACTCTGTTGCATGAGATATCATTTCTGAGCTATTTTTTTTTCTTGATTAATTTGTCTGTCACTGTGCCAATATCCATCTGCGTTTATTTACAAGACAATTTTCTCCACCATGAATCCTTTAAAAACTATCTTAGTTATCTTTATTCTTTTTTTATTACCTTGGCTAAGGAAATCCTGCACACAGAGTCTAGAATCTGCTTGTCAAGTTCTACAAAAAAAGATAATCAAATTTCAGCGAACAATTAAATTGTACTTTTTAGTTGTAATCTAATGGACGAATGTATAAGCATAGATTTAATTACAATCAGCAAACACACTGAGCGTCAATTATATGACAGTCACCATGTAATTATGCAACAGAGCTACAAGGAAGACTGAGAAACACAAAAGGAAACAAAGTTCAAAAGGGGGCAACACTCCTCCCTGGGTGATGGAAAATGAACAGAACTCCTCCCTAGGTGACCAAAATACATTAAGAATATTTGGGGTTTGAGTGGAGCTGCCAGGATACCTGTTCAGAAGACGTGTAGACATGGATGAGACAGCAAGGAACAAAGATTTTTTTTAAAAAAATATTTTACTTATTTATGACAGAGAAAGAGGTATAAAGAGATAGAGAGGAAGACAGAGAGAACTGTTGTGCCCAGAGCCTCTAACACTGTGGACAAACTCCAAATGCATGCACCACTTTGTGCATCTGGCTTTACTTGGGACCTGGGGAACTGAACTCAGGTCCTTAGGCTTTGCAGGCAAATACCTTAACTCCTGAGTCATCTCTCCAGCCCGGGAACAAAGGTTTTAAGAAATGCTGGTGGAGGTCCAGGAGATAGGAAGAAAGGGAGTCCTTTTCAGCAAATAAGACTTTTCCTATTCTATTCTTGTCCATCAAGCTGGCTTGTTGTCAGCTTGTGCTCCTTCATTCCTTTCCTTTGTCCCATCATCACTCACGGGAAGGTTAAGGACTCTGTTCATGGGAAGTAAAGGCCTATTATATCCTCGCTGGCAGTGGCTGTTTAAAGATGACTGGATCATCTTGGTATTAACTGAACATTTAGAAGGTAAGGCCCCCTTTGCTGTGTGAAAATTTGCAAGGTCTATATAGTCTGCATGATTATAGAGTCCAAATCAGCCCAGTTCAAAACATAAACCTAATATCACTATGTCCTGTTATTTCAGCAGAAAAATGTGTGTGTGTGTGTGGCAGGGGGTGGCAGGGGGACTACATGCTTATTTTTCCTCCAGGAAAGCTCTTAGAATTCATTCTTCACAACGCTTGATCTCTGTGAGTTGAACAATACGGCTTAACAAAGTCTCGTGGGAGTTACACCTCCTTCTCATGTTATATGCCAAAGCTAATTTAAGGCACACAAAAGACCTACATGTAGTAACTAAAATATAAAAGTTTTGCGAAAAAGAAATATAGATGTAAATCTTAATTATCTTGGATTAGGCAATGGTTTCTTAGGTATGTTCCTTAAAGTACAAACAACTGAAGAAAAATTAGATTTCATGAAGGTAAAATGAAATCCTTACGCTCCAGAATGCACTATTAATACAGGGAAAAGATAACCTGCAGAATTGGAGTGGATGTCTGCAAATCATATGACAGATAAAGGCCTAGTATCCAGAAGGTATGAAGAATTTTTATAAACTCAGCAATAAAAGAGATATTCAAACCACCTTAAAAATGAGCATTGGCTATAAATAGGCATTTCTCCAAGGAAGATATGTAAATATCAATGATCACAGGAAAAGGACTCAACAGTCATTGAAGAAGGCAAATCAAAATGACAGTGAAACCTCACTGGAGTCGTTATAACGAAAACTACAGATGGGGGCTGGGGAGACAGCTCACTTGGTAAAGCATTCACCTAAAGCCTGGAGATCTATCTGAGTTTGATCCCTAGTGCCCTGTCAAAAGAAAAGTCATTTATCAGGACTTCCCGTACCTGAATATTTAAAGGAAAAAAAAAATCCTAGGCGTGTCAGAGCCTCTGGGCACTGTTAATGAACCTCAGACACATATTGCACTTTATGCATCTGGCTTTAACATGGGTACTGGGGAATCGAACCCGGGTTGTCAGGCTTTACAATCAAGTGTTTTTAACCACCGAGCCATCTCTCCAGTTGGAACCTGAATTTTTTTGTTTTGTTTTGTTTTTCAGGGTCTCACTCTAGCCCAGGCTGACCTGAAATTCACTATGTAGTCTCAGAGTGGCCTCAAACTCATGTATGGCAATCCTCTTGCCTCTGCCTAGCGTTGGGATTAAAGGCATGTGCCACCATGCCTGGCTGGAAAGTGAATTTTTTTTAAGAGGAGATAACAGCAAAATTAGTTAGTTTTAAAAAATATTTTTATTTATTTATTTATTTGTGCGTGCGTGTGTATGAGTCCATGCCAGGTTCTCTTTCCATTGCAAGTTTTGTGTCTGGCATTACATGGGCACTGGGGAATCGAGCCCAGGCTGTTAGTGTTGCAAGTAAGCACGTTTAACTACTGAGCCATCTCTCTAGGCCCAAAATGAAGTTCTTAAGGACAGGGCAAGTTGTAGAAAAAGAAAAAAAAGCAGAAAATGATTAATAGTATGATGACATTAAAACCAAACTCTATGAAATATGTTTTACTGATTTTGAATATTTATCTATATGATAATGATTAAACTACTCTCTTCACTGATTTTTTTAAAAAAAGTATAATCCAAGGCAATCAAGTTGCATAATGTTCTGGCTGTATGATTACCTAATTGATGCATATTTCACTGATTTAGCAGCATTTATCACTTGGTGACAACATTTAGTTTAATTATTAAAGTACCAACTGAATGTTTTATTTCCTAGCTCCTGCATATTTTAACCCGTATGTTATGGTTTGCATATGACTTGCAAATCTCCTTTATGGTCTCATTATTAAAGCCTAAGTCCCCAGGTCTATTTGGAGACTCTGAAAACCTTGGGAGCAGGGCCCTAGCTGGAGGAAGTAGGTCACTGAGGCTGGGTCCTTGGCATACTACTCCTTGCCCTTCTGGTCCACTGCCAGATGCCTGTCCAACATAACTCAAGGAACTTGCTCTGCCCTACACTCCCACCGTCATAATGTTATACCCACACCCACAGGGCCAGTCATGGACCAACACGATCTTACTCCAGCATCCAAAACAAATCAGTCCTTCTTCTTTTAAAATATTTTATTAATTATTTATTTATTTATACATACACATACACAGAGAGAGAGAGAGAAAGGGAGGAAAGAGAAGGGAGACAGAGACACAGAACAGACATGCCAAGACCTCCAGCCACTGCAAACAAACTCCAGATGCATGCACCACTTGTGCATCTGGCTCTATATGGGTACTGGGGAGTCAAACCTGGGTCCTTAGGCTTTGCAGGCAAGCACCTTAATCTCTGAGCAATCTTTGTAGGCAAAATCCTTCCTTCTTGAAGTTGTCTATTACTTTCTCATACTAAAGAACTAATGTAAACTCCATCATCTTGTCATTTCAGCAAAGCCATTTCTTTTTTCAAAATAAAATATCTGACCAATGAAGGTTGAGATTCCATACGGAAAAGAAGATGTGGGAAGTTTTGGATTGCTTACAGAGAAAAACTGTCAAAAATTAAGCATGAGAGGCAGTTTTGAAAGATGGCTTAAGCACAATAGACTCATAGTAAATTTTGATACCTTTGTAAATCTTTATCCACTGAAATACTAGTTACCAGTAACGTCCTGCCAGACGTCTCCAATGAGGAGACAATGGTCAATGTCTCTAGTCTTGACAACTTCATATTTAATGTGACTGGATCAAGGTGTAGATCTGAGGAGACACAGTAAGCAACTGCCAAGCGGTGGCAGAACTGTTATTCTTCTTTCTTCCTTTTTCTTTTCTTCCTTTCTCTCTCTCTCTCTTTCAAAAGAGGCAGATAGAGAGGAAGAAAACAGGCACACCATGGCCTCTAGCCACTGCAAACAAACTCAGATGTATGAGTCACCTTGAGCATGTGGCTTTATGTGGGTTCTGGGGAATTGAACCTGGGTCCTTTGGCTTTGCTGGCAAGTGCCCTCACCACTGAGGCCATCCCGCCAGCCCTGTTGTTATTCTTATGACTCATCTGTACAAGTTACTTTTCCCACTGTCGTGACAGAACCTGACTGAAGCAACATAAGGGAGAAGTTGATTTTCACTGTGGGGAAGGCAACGGTGGCTCAAATGACAGGAGCTTGTGCGTGACTTATTCACGCCTTGGGGTTTAGGACACAAAGAGCCCACAGACCGGAACCGGAAGTGGAAGTGTGTGTCCTCTTGTGTGCCTGTGTGACCTTAGGCGCTTGTGTCACTGTGCATCTGGCTTACATGGGATCTGGAAAGTCGAACATGAGTCCTTAGGCTTTGCAGGCAAGTGCCTGAACTGCTAAGCCATCTCTCCAGCCCTAGTTTCGCTTTTTTATACCCAGGAGCTTTTGATGGTTGGAATGCTGTCCCCAGGACACCTTTCCTGCTGTCTCAGGACAAAGTGCTAAGTTTCCCTTTAAAGGTACCAGTCTCTTTAACACCTGAAGCTGTTCTGTTTACAGACACCTGTCTGAAACTTTAAAAGCACTCATCTTCACTAAAATGCCTATTTTCACCCCTTTCTGCCTCCCTTTTTTGCTTTGAATTGTCACTACAACAGCATCTAGCAGCAACCATATGACAGCCTGAACGTTAGAATGCTATGCCGTGTTGATACTTTATTTACCAAATTTGTCCA
The DNA here is from genome assembly GCA_036346955.1 of Dipus sagitta. Lineage (NCBI taxonomy): Eukaryota > Metazoa > Chordata > Mammalia > Rodentia > Dipodidae > Dipus > Dipus sagitta. Next base: position 11,323,499 of record CM070775.1, on the reverse strand, counting down.
TTACTTTTAAATTCAGTCTCTCTGAAATTTTCAGGACACAGGCAGAATATAGCTCAATTCCTTGGCGAATGTCACATGGGTGACCCCTAGCTTAATTCTCGATGGAATCCTTGTTCCCTCTTGAAACCTCGTGAGCACCGTCTTTATGAGCCACTTCCGGGCAGTCTATACCATGCAGATGCCTGTCAGCATTCTGCTCTTCCCAGCTCCCTTCCGAGCTGCCTGTGTCGTAGTCAGCTTCACACTGCGGGCAGAAACCGCCCAACTGAAGCAGCTTGTGGCAAGAAAATATTTATTTTGGCTTACAGACTTGAGAGGAAGCTTCATGATGGCACAGGAAAGCGATCGCATGAGCAGAGGCTGTACGTCACCTCCCGGCCAACATCAGGTGAATGAAAGCAACAGGAGAGTGTGCCCAACCCTGGCAAGGGGAAGCTGGCTAGAACACCCATAAGTCTGTCCCCCAAAAACATATCACCTCCAGGAGGATCCAGTTTCCAAATGGCTACCAGTTGGGAACCTAGCACTCAGAAGTCTTGAGTTGATGAGGGTCACGTGAATCAAACCACCACAGCTTGTTAGGCTCAGTTTAGGCTTACAGCACCATTGTGTTTCTCAAACTATGGTTCCACACTCCTCTCAGAAAGCAGCTCCGAAGGTCTTTGAGCCACAAGGCTCACGACAGAAACTTCCCCACCACTGGTACCAGTTTTCTATATTAGCAACTTTTCTCTTCGCTCTGATGGAGTGTGTGACAGAGGAAACTTAAGGAAACAGAGCATTATTCCGGCTCACAGGTTCAAGGCACAGGGCCGAGGCGGCTCAGTTTTGTGGCAGCAGGAGCCTGTGGAGCAGCCTGTTCACATCATAGTGGACAGGACGCAGACGGATTAATCCAAAAACCAGAAATGAACACCGCCTTAAAGACCTGTTCCCAGCAAACCCAGATTCTCCTCCCTGTGCCTCAATCTCCCAAGGTTTCATCATTACCCCCCAAAAGAACCACCTGGTGGGAACCAAGTGTTCAAATGTCCCCGTGGGGGGGGGGAACACTTCACATTCAAATGCTAACACTATCCAATGGAGAATAAATTACATGGTTATAATAATGAACATGGTTCTCTTTGGTCAGGTAAAGGTAAGATAACCAGGGCAGAAAATAAACTGCTATGACTAAAAAGACAATGGCAAACACCTTAATAAGTGTCATTGAAATACAACCAATGTTCAGTCCATAATTCAGGGGAAGGTGAGTTCAAGATAGGTTTTGAAAAGTGGCAGGGATTTGGATATGCAAAGGCAGGGGAACTATGAGGTAGAAGGCTGAGTTAGGAAGGACCCAGAGTGAGAGGAGCAGCTATTTGATAAGGAATCTGTTTTGGAAAATAGTAAGATTGAGAAGGGGGAGAGGGAATGGAAAATTAAACCAGGCGAACTCACCTGTAATTCCAGGACTCAGAAGGTGGAGACAGGAGGATTGCAAGTTTGAGGCCAGCCTGAGCTCCATACAGAAACCCTATTTAAAAAAAAAAAAATAGAACCAGGGGCTAGAGAGATGACTCTGTGGTTAAAGGTGCTTGTTTTCAATGCTTGGTGGCCTGGGTTTGATCCCCCAGTACCCATGTAAAGCCAGATGCACAAAGTGACACATGCATCTGAAGTTTGTTTGTAGTGACAGGTGGCTCTGGAGTGCCCATTTCCTCTTTCTCTCTCTCATTCTCTCTCTCCTTGCAAATAAAGAAATAAAAAAAATATTTAAAGACTAGACCCAAAGCCAGCCCCTCATCCTGGAAAAAAAAAAGTCAGGAACAAAGATGACACAAAATAGAAAGCCTTGTATGACATGCTAAGGAGTTCATAATGGATCAGGAAGTCGTAAGAGAACAATGAGACCTGGCGAGGGGCAGAGTGGCACGTCCTCCCTGCGCCCTGTGGATCCCAGGCTGTGGATCCCTCTCTTCTCTCATCAGCCTGTTGCCCACACACTTCCACTCAGAAGCCACTCCAGGAACAGAGAGCAAAAGCTAGACAGACCATAATTAGAAGAAGCCACCAGTGGGGATCCCAAAGGAGGCTGAGGCGTGATCAGAAAGCCAAAAGGCATTGAAAGGCACAATTCCAGCCTTACTTTTAAAGGCGCAGACTAACAGGATGCTTGGGGTTACAGCGCCCAGGAGATATCTTGAAATGAGCAAGAGGATACAGTATTTGATTTTGACTTTCTAACTTAACTATTCGTTGCTCTGCGCATTGTTTCTATTTGATTTTTATTTTCATACATTACTATTATTATTATTAACAACATATTTCAGAATATGTCTGAAGCCCTTTAACTCACAGAGGGGGCTTAATAAAGTCAAAAACAGAAGAGACAGACAACATGCTCTCTGGTGACGACATGTGACAAGAGAGATGACCACACTAACCTGGCATCGTTCTTGTGGCTGGGACAAATCACGTGACCCAAAGCAGCCTATAGAAGGACAGGGTTCATTTTGCCTAACAGTCTTGAGGAGAAGTTTCATCGAGGCAGGGGAAAACATGGCAGCGCAGAATCTGGGCATCATACCCTGTCACAGAAGCTCGGAGGGAACAGTAAGTGAATGCCCAGTCAGGCTGGGCTAATAAATGTCAAGATCAGCCCCCAGGGCCACACCTCTGCCATCAAGCTGTCACCCCCAAACTGCCACTGGCTGGGGACCGTGTGTTCAAAGCACACAAACATATGGGGATGCTTTATTCAAACTGCCGCAGTTGGGGAGCATGCCTAACTCCCTGATATAGTCCACATGCCCAGCTATCCTGCTTTGAAAGGCCCGCCAGACGGCCACGCCAGCCCCAGCAGCAGTCAGGGGCCAACCAGACAGGAGGAGCAGTCTCTGCCTCCCTTGTTGCGGATTACAAAAACCTGCCATCGTTTTCAACTTTTATGTGGGGCCTGGGGATCCAAGCTCAAGTACTTAAGAGTTGTGTGGTAAGCATTTTATCTACAGAACCATCTTCCCATATGCCCATAAAAGTGTTTTGCAAGCAAAAAATGTCTGTCACTGATTTGTGGTCTCAGGTCCTTGAACATAAATCAGCCTCCTCTTAAGAAGGTGAAATATTAGGCTTAATGTATAACTCAGTCTCCTTTCATCTGGTCTCCAACTGGGAAAGCCACTTCTATTCACGAAATGGAGTAGAGCCGGGCGTGGTGGTGCACACCTTTAGTACCAGCACTTGGGAGGCAGAGGTAGGAGGATCACCATGTGTTCGAGGCCAGTCTGAGAGTGCATAGTGAATTTCAGGTCAGCCTGGGCTAGTGCAAGACCTTACCTTGAAAAACCAAAAAAAAAAAAAAAAAAAAGAAAGAAAGAAAGAAAGAAAAGAAATGGAATAAGAGCACTCGGCCAGCATGTGTAAGGCCCTGGGTTCAAGGGTTCAATCATCAATCCTGCCAAAGGCCCAAGAGATTATAGATAGAGAGAAAGAAAGAAATGAAGAGAGGAATTTACACAACTGAAATATGGGCACTGGAGAATAGCAGTTGGGCATGAAGCTAATATCCAGTGCAATTTAATTTCTATTTGACTGCGCTTATTTATTATGTCATTACTTAGCAGTAGTTCCTGAGACACTGCTCTGCCACTGTCCTAGCCTTCTGGAGCTGATGTTACAGTGGGGGCGGGGCCTAGACAAGCAGCAAGAACGTGTTAAGTAGGGAATGACATAGGACTCTAGGCACTGCGAACGACCACAAAAGAGGTCAGGACTTGGGTAGGAGTTGTGATTAGGAAAGACTCCTCCAATAAGGGAACACTGAATGAAGACTTGGGAAGGTCTAGAAGACAGGAGGGGAGCGCAGGCCGAGAAAAGGGGAGCGTGTGGACACACAGGGTGGGGAGGGCAGGGGGAGGTCTGGATGGCCCTGGGGGAAGAAGGGCAGAGATTGCAAAGCTTTGTGAAGACCTGGCTTTCATACAGGGCATGATGGGAGACCTGGTTTGACCTCAGTCTCTGTTCCTTTATTCCTTCCTAAAAATGACCCTTGATATCTTTACATATACATTCATTTATTTTTATTTTTGTGGTTTAATTTATTTTTACTTATTTATTGGAGAGTGACAGATAGAGAGAAGAGGGGCAGATAAAAAGAGAATGGGCGCGCCAGGGCCTCCAGCTACTGCAAACGAACCCCAGCTGTGTGCACCACCTTGTGCAACTGGCTAATGTGGGTCCTGAGGAATCGAGCCTCGAACCGGGGTCCTTAGGCTTCACGGGCAAGTGCTTAACCGCTAAGCCATCTCTCCAGCCCTTATTTTTTTTTTTTTTGAGATGGCATTTTGCCATGTTGCCCAAGCTGGCTCAAACCTCTTGGCTTCAGGTAATTCCCCTGCCTCAAACCCACACACAGCTGAACCATGCCACTATGCCTGAATTATACAAGTTGCAAAGGGCTTTTCCTCAAATGTACCAGTCATCTAAAAAAAAAAAAAAATTCTCTTCTTCACAATGCTAAAACATTTCAAAGAATCTTGCTACTCACTCAGATTCCTTAAAATCTGATGTCTAGTAAAATTACTTTCCTATGGAGTATAAATGACACTTTTTTTGTTTATTTTAATTTATTTATTTGAGAGTGACAGAGAGAGAGAGAGAAAGAGACAGATATATATAGAGAGAGACAGAAAGAGACAGAGAGAATGGGCGCGCCAGGGTCTCCAGCCACTGCAAACGAACTCCAGGCGCATGCGCCCCCTTGTGCATCTGGCTAACGTGGGTCCTGGGGAATGGAGCCTAGAACTGGGGTCCTTAGGCTTCACAGGCAAGCGTTTAACCACTAAGCCATCTCTCCAGCCCTAAATGACACTTTTGAAAAATGCAATAGTTTATCCCAGCACTTGAAGCTTCAGCACGCCTTGCCTTCTAAACAAGGCTTCCTCCCTTGTGAGGCTCTTTCCATGCTTTTCCACACTCTTCTGCTTCCGCAGCCCTCAGAAGCGGGCCTCCCTGCAGCCCTTTGTCCTCTGTGTTTACACTTTCTCCTGTGGAGACCTCACACCCGAATTCTCTTGGATCAACCATCAACTTCGGTGACTGCAAGCTGTCGTGTTGTATCAGCCCATCTCCAAGGAGTCAGTCTTGAGCTTTCATGTGACTGTAATAATCTTCTGGTGAAATTGTCAGATTCCACATAATTTACTTATTAAATCTATTCACCGAGTCATGACATGATCCCTGATCTCACACCGTGTCAGGCTAGCACTTGAAGGGGACGACAGACCAGAAATGAGCACACAGACAAACTCATCCCAGACTGTATTTAACCAGAAAAGAAACACCTAGTGCATGGGCTGGAAAGATTGCTCAGTGGTTAAGGCATTTGCCTGCAAAGCCTAACAACCCAAGTTCGACTCTCCAGGCAGAACTCATGTAAAGTCACAGGCACAAAGTGGCACGTGCATGTTTGCGGTGGCTAGATGCCCCGGGGTGCCCATTTTCTCTCTCTTCTCTCTGTCTCTGTTTTCAAATAAACAAGTAAATAAAAAAAAAAAAAAAGAAAGAAAGAAACCACCATGTGCAAAGGAGGAAACAGTTCCAGGGTAGAAGAGTAGAAACCCACTTCAGGTAGCGTGGTTGGGACAGAATGTGTGGGGTGGGGCACACATGTCTGTAAGTAGAACACTGGTCTCATTTTCCTTTATTCCTTATTACTGACATCATTATTGATCTAGAAATGCTTCGATAAGGCAGGAGTATCATCCTTTAGTTTCAATTTCCTTGTATCGTCCCACGCAAATCAAGGTGCTTTGGGGTTCATTGAGGACTTCCGATCTAAATCCCTTCTCCGGTCCAGTGCCTGGTACCTATGTTGGCCCTATGCTCCTACTGTTGAGACAAAAGCCAGGGTCTCCCCGTTCTCCCAGTATCCTCATTCAGCTTGCCCTCTTTGCTGGGCTGCAACATTCTTCAAGTGACTCAATGTCACGGATTACATAAAGCCTAAGCTCTTCCTCCTAGGATTCCATCAGTTCCATTGTCCGATCCCGCATTTATTTGCTACCCTGTCCCCTACAATTCACCAGCCACAGCATAAACTGCAGGCAATAGGATTCTGCCCTGTGGCTTCCTGTCCTTCCGTATACAAGTATGCACTTGAGAAACAGCCGCTGCCCATACGAATAAAATCCTGGAGGCAGATCTGTCCCGCAGGACTGCTGTTTCCTGTCACAGCCTTGTCCCTTTCCCAATTCTTGAATTCACAGACTCCCTAAAAGCTTCACACTTTTCACAGTAGCTCCTGCTTGTGAACTCATGAAAGCATGAATAAGGGGGGGCGGGGGGCATTTGCATATAGCATTGTGTACTGATTTTGAAATATTTAAAACCAATACACAGAAAGAAAAGGCAGAGCTTATTAAAATTCAGTGGGCTTTTGCCTGCATTCGGGTGTTTTCTGCATAGGCATGAAAATGTCATTTACCTAAGTGTCTTTTGCATACCATCTTTCAGTTTTTAGGCTCATCTTTACGTGTGTGTGTGTGTGTGTGTGAGCACATGTGTGCATATATGTTTGCATGTGTGCCGGTATGTGTGTATGTGGGGGTCAGAAGACAACCACGGGTATCTTTTTTTAAGTGACATCTATCTATTTTGAGATAGGGTCTCTCATGGGCCTGGAGTTTATTGAGAAGGCTGGACTGGCTGACCAGCAGGCCCAAGGGATCCAGTTGTCTCCACATCCTCAGCTCTGGGATTACAAACATGTGCTACTATACCTGACTTTTTTCTTTTTTAATGTGAAGATCGAAGTCAGGTGTTCATGTGTATACAGCAAGTACTTTACTGACTGAGCTATCTCCCCAGCCCCTTTAGGTTTGCCTTATATATTAGTCTCTAGGATTGATTAGCTTTTCAAAGATAAGAGTTAAGACGACCTCCGTTCAATTCCTGATTCTCTTACATATTAAATTCAAGTGCATCATAAAAAGATCATGTATAGTGCCTAAATTGGACTCACTGCAGGGAGGCAGAGTTAGATCAACGTATACAAATTAGTAGGTGTACTACAGTATGCAAGTAGACTCATGGACAAAAATGCTATAACTACCACAATAGATGTAGAAACGGCCTTCAACGAAGTTCAACATTCCTTCACAATAAAAGCGCAGAAGAAACTAAGAAGAGAAGAACTATACAACATCATATATATGACAAACCTATAGCTAACATTACACTAAATAGGGCAAGAAATAAATAAATAAAACTCAAAGCATTTCACCTAAAACCTGAGAGAAGACAAGGATGTCCACTCTCTTTACTCTTATTCGATATAGTGCTTGAAGTCTTAGATAGAAAAATAAGATGAGAAAGGAATAAAAAAAAGGACAAACAGGAGAAAAAGACGCCAAATTATTCCCATTTGCAGATAACAGGATCCAATACTTAAATGATTCAAGATTCCACCAGAAGACCTTAGAACTGATGAATGGTGGTAGCAAAGTAACCATATAGAAACCCAACCAATCCAGTATCAGTCAGTTTTCCACACATAATAAGAAACATTTCTGAGAAAGAAATCAGGGGGAATATCTCACTCACATAATTTCAAGAAAATAAAATACAGAGTAATAAATCCATCCGAGGAGACTAAAGACCTCTTCAACGAAACTTTAAGGCATCAAAGAAAGTAGATGAAGAAGACATTAGAATATCAAAAGAGCTCCTATGATCATGGATTGGCAGAATTAATAACATGAACATGGCTATACTACCAAAAACAATGTATAGATTCATCAAAATCCCAATGAAATTTTTTCACAAAACTATAAAAAAGTGTTAAAATTCATATTGAAGTGCAAAAACTCTCAAATAGCTAATGCATTACTAAACAGAAAGAGCAATGCTGGAGGTATTAAATAGCTGATGTTACCTATGCTGCAGAGATATAGTAACAAAACAGCATGGTACTGGCACATAAACACACACAAAGACACACACACCACTAGAATATATTCCAGGACCAACATATAAACCCATACAGTTGCAGCCACTTACTTTTTGACAGGAGTGTAAAAACAATACATTGAAGAAAAGATAGCCTTTTCAACAAATGGTGCTGGGAAAACTGGATTTCCACATATAAAAGAATAAAACTAGATCTGTATCTCTTACCCTTCCCCCCCAAAAAAAATCATCTCAAGGAATTGGGGATCACTCAGTGTGTAAAGTGCTTGTTGTACAAGAAAGAGGAGCTGAGGTCAGATCGCCAGTGCCCATGTAAATGTCAGGTGTGACAGCGAGCGCCGGTAATCCCAGCACTGGGGAAATGAAAGTGGGATGGTCCCTGGGACCAGACTAGCTGAATCGGTAAGTTGGGTTCATGAGATCCTGTCTCCAAATGTTAAGTGAGAAGTAGGAGAGGGAGATGCCTGGCATTGACCTCTGGCCTCCCCCCCCACACACACACACCACATACATATCCATGTGGGGGAAAAAAAATCAACTCAATACCCGAAAGAACTTAAAAGTGCGACCTGAAACTCCTAGAGGAAAACATAGGTTAAACACTTGAAGATGTATGCACACAGGCAGGGAGTTTCCGTAAAGGATTCCAAAAGCACAGGAAATAATCCCAAGAACTGACAGATGGTAATGGCACAGAATTAAAAACTTTTGCCCGGTAATGGAAAAATGAGCGGAGTGGAGAAACAGCCCGTGGGATGGAAGAGAAAGTTACCAACGCCTCAGCTGATGGGGGATGTAATGGCTTACGGTGTCCCGGTCCTTGCTTATGATCATGCGCCACGTGTCCAAGTGTTCCCCCACACTATCTTTCCCCATGATGCCTTTCTAGTTTCCTGTCATCTTATCTCTGGGGATGTCTGTGAGGGGTTTTGTACATTGAGTTAAATTGAGATAGGAAGACTTTTTTTTTTTTTTTTAAACACGCATGGCATTATTTCATGGTCTAGGGGGTCCTCAGTGATACAAAAAGGAGAAAGTGAGATCAGCATCAACATGTATCTTGCTTGCTGACTGCAGATACAATGTGACTGGCTGCCTCATTCAGCCGCCCCGTGCCTTGTCCACAGTGATGGACTCTACTCTCGAACTACAGGCCACAACAAACCTTCCTTCCTTAAGTTGTTTAACAGCCAGCAATGTTGTCACAGCAATAAGAAACGTAATTAATAAAGGGGATTAGCATATATAATCCATAAAGAACCCCCCAAAATTCAACACAAAATGGATGGATTATCCAATCAATAAATAAGCAAATGAATTCAACAAACAGTTAACAGAAAAGGAAAAGAAATTCAGACTGGCCAATAAATACATAAAAACGTTCAATATCTTTAGACATCAAGAAAATGCAAAATAAAACTGCATTGATATTCCATCAAGGAAAAAAAAAATAACCAAAATGCTGATGAGGATTTCGGGAAAATGGAACCCTTATATACCGCTGGTGGGACTGTGAACTTCTACAGATACAGTGGAAATTCTTTAACAACTTAAAATTCCCTGCACACTCTGGGCACAGTTGAGAAAGCAGAGATAAATCTTAAGATGGCAATGAGAAAATGAAATAAGGAAAGACCCTGTAGTAACCCGCCCCATAAATAGCCAAGCTTTCCAGCACAGGAGGAAGAAGGGGTTAGAATGCCGGAGAAAGGAGTGATTCAGACACTCAGGAGTATTTGCTTGAAGGAAGGTGAGGGCTGGAGAGAGGGCTTTTTTCACTGTTAGTGAGAATGAAAGCTGGTGTGGCCATTATGGAGATCAGTGTGGAGGCTTCTTAAAAGGTTAAAAACAGATCGTATGGCCCAGCTATCTCACTCCTACCTATACCTAAGGACACTACACTCTACCTCAGATGTATCGTCTCAGCCATGATTATTGCTGCTTTACTCACAGTAGCTAGGAAATGGAATCAGCCTAGATTCCCATCAACTGAGGAATGAAAAAGGGAAATATGGTACATACACACTATGGAGTATCATTCAGCTATTAAAAATGAAATGATGAAAATTTCAGGGAACATTCATGCTGAGTGAAATCCAGAATTAGACGCACAAATATTACACGTTCCCTCTCATGTGAGGATCTTAGCTTCGAATTTCTGGATTAGTGGCTATAAGTCAGGATAAGTTTCTACAGACGTCAGGAAACTAGAAAGGGACCATGGGGAAAGATATTGTGGGGGAAGAGTAGAGTCCACGGCACATGAAAATATAGGGGTATAGTAACAGAAGAGAAAGGTATAAGCAGGGATGGGGCAGGGGGATGAAAGAGAGAACGGGTTTGCAGGAGATGCATTCAAACTAAAAACATGTGAACCAGCCGTATGGAAACCTACTATTTGGCAAGCCAATTATAAGAAATTTTCTTTTAAAAAGTGTTTGAATGAATAATCCCGTACGTGGGTAGGTAAGGCTGCTCCCAGAGCCATAGTTTATTAATCACAAATTCCAGTGCCAAGCATGAGATACCTCTCAGGGAATTATTCAGAAAGGGAATTATTCAGAGGCCTCAAATATAATTAAGGCTATTGCCTTTGATCTTGGTTGCCATCCAAAATTAGATGGTACATCCCTATTGTTGAAGACACTACACATTTTGGTTGCAAGATGTAGAAAACTAAGCTGCAACTGAGCCAGAAGCTTTCTCCTGGCTTTTTTCATACCAGGAGCTGTTGGGGGAGAAAAGCCATCAATAGTCCTGCCCAGCTGGGCGTGGTGGCACACACCTTTAATCCCAGCACTCGTGAGGCAGAGGTAGGAGGATCCCTGTGAGTTTGAGGCCACCCTGAGAGTACATAGTGAATTCCAGGTCAGCCCGGGCTACAGTGAGACCCTACCTCAAAACAACAACAACAACAACAACAAAAATTAGTCCTACTCAACTGTTGGTCCTATGTATTCCACCAACTGACTGGTCAGGCAAGATATGGCCATGGGTGAAATAGTAGCATGAACATGGAGACAACCTTGGTCTTTCTCAACATGCACCTCCAGTTGTCTGGGAAATAATTGTACCTCCAGACCAGAGGCCATTACCTCGTTACAACAAGATGAAGACACGCCCGCACTGAAAAAGGACTAGGTGGATGAAGACTGCTCTAGGTCCACAGGAATGTGCTGACTTCCTGCTACAAAGTCCAGATTCCTCAGCTCCCTTGGATGCATGTTGTCAACAAGGTCTTGAGCAGTAGGGACATGATGAGTGCAAACACCTCAAGCTCTACCTCAAACCCAAGTCTGAAATTAGCAGCACTATTCTTTTAAGAAAGCTAATTAGGGGCTGGAGAGATGGCTTAGCAATAGGGGGGCTTGTTGAAAGCCTGAGGTCCTGGGTTCAGTTCCCCAGTACCCATATAAAGCCAGATGCACAAAGTGGCATGTGCATTAAGAGTTTGTTTGCAGGGGCAAGCGGCTTGACATACCGATATTCTCTCTCTCTCTTTCTTCTGGCAAATTAATAAATTTTTTTTTAAAAAAAATAGAGATGGAGAGGACTTCCGGTCAAGATGGCGGCATAGGAACCACGCCTAAGCAGCCTAGGGGAGAAAAAGCCAAAGAAAACCCAGCAAAATACACAAGGGAGGTGTATAAGAGATTAAAACAGCAGCGGAGAAGTAGGAGATATCCAGAGCCCACACGGGCAGGCCGAAGCAGCTCCGGCAGTGGCAGCTCGGGACCCGGTAGCGGCGACTTGGGCTCCGGCAGCGGCACCTCGGGACCCGGTAGCGGCGATTCAGACTCTGGCAGCGGCAGCGGCAGCACGGGCACCGGCAGCTGCATCACGGGCTCCGGCAGTGGCGACTCGGGATCCAACAGCGGCGGCTCAGACCCCGGCAGCGGAAGCGGCGGTGGAAGCCGGAAGCGGCGGTGGAAGCCGTGACTCCAGCCCCAAAAACACCATCAGCTGCTCCGGTACCGGCCACAGCGGCTTCAGGGCAGCGAATCCAGCAGCGGAGGCTCCAGCGGCTTCAGCGGCAGAGGCGGATCCCGCAGCGGCAGCACCAGCGGATCAGAGGCGGAGGACCCAGCAGCGGCAGCTCCAGCGGATCAGCGGGGGCAGACCCAGCAGCGGCATCTCCAGTGGCGGATCCAGCAGCAGTGGTCCCAGCAGCGGCAGCGCCAGCGGCAGCAGCGGGGATCCAGCATCAGGGGCGCCAATCTGCAGGGCCACAGTTGCCAGGCTTGGTTTGCCCCACAGGAAAAGCCAGTACCCAGTTCCAGAAAGCAGAACAGCGGCCCAACATCCCAGCCAGCAACTTGACTGAGACCAAAAGCATCCAAAGAGGTAACTGGGATTGAACCAGGGAAGGGTCTCACCTGGTCACAAGCTGACTTGGATCCCTCAACAGACCAGAAATCTTAACTTCTCTGTTGATAGAGGATCTGGTTTTTATAATACCTAATCTTGCATAAATGCTCGGTGCTGTTCTTGACTGAATGTGTATAGGGTTTAGTTAAATTTTAGAATATACCTGTATTTTATTCCACTCAACCTATTTGAATACCCCCATAGCAGGCAAACTTAACCCCTAGGACCACGTGTCTAGATACTCTGAGAGTGGTAAGAGCCACACCTAACATCTTAATCTCCTACATAGAAGATATACAATATCAGATCAATAGATACAGCAAAGGATACCCAGCTAACTGGAAAATCTAAGCAGTAACTTAATCCAAGATGCAAAAATATATACATTATAACACAAGAAACACCAAAAACCAAGGCAATATAAATCCACCAAAAAGCATCAATGCTTCAGAAATGACCTCTAGTGAAAACGAGTTAGAGAAAATGCCTGAGAAAGATTTCAAAAGAATGATTGTAAATATGTTCAATGAACTCAAAGAAGAAATCAAAGGAATCAGAGAAGATACAGGACACCAATTTAACGAAATAAAGAAATCAATACAAGACATAAATAAGGAAATAGAAATAATGAAGAAAAACCAGTCAGAATTACTAGCAATGAAGAACACAGTTAATGAAATAAAAAACTCTGTAGAAAATCTCACCAGTAGAATGGATGAAGGAGAGGACAGAATATCTAAGCTAGAAGACCAGGTGGCAGATCTAATACAATCCAACAAAGAGAAAGACAAACTAATAGAAAAGTATGAATGGGAATTTCAAGATATTCGGGACACTATGAAAAGATCAAATATAAGAATTCAGGGTATAGTAGAAGGAGAAGAATTTCAATCCAAAGGTATAGTAGGCATCTTCAACAAAATCATAGAAGAAAACTTCCCCCAAATTGGGAAAGAGGTGCCAATGCAGATACAGGAAGCATTTAGAACACCAGCCAGACAAAACCTGGAAAGAACCTCTCCTCGCCATATTATAATCAAACTACCAAACACACAATCCAAAGAAAAAATATTGAAAGCAGTTAGAGAGAAAAATCAAGTTACCTACAAAGGCAAGCCCATCAGGATCACAGCAGATTACTCAACACAAACTTTCAAAGCCAGAAGGGCTTGGAGTGAAGTATTCCAAACTCTGAAAGATAACAACTGTCAACCAAGACTACTTTATCCTGCAAAACTATCCATTCAAATAGATGGAGAAATAAGGACATTCCATGACAAAAGCAGGCTAAAGGAGTATTTGAAGACAAAACCAGCTCTACACAAAATACTTGAAAGAATCCTCCATGCCGAAGAGAAAGAAAAACACACATATAAGGAACCTGGAAAACAGCAAACAACACTCAAATACTAGTTAATATAAGAGAGCAAAGGTAGAACCAGAACCACAAAAAAAAAAAAAAAAAATGGCAAGCATAAATACACATCTTTCAATAATATCTCTTAATATCAATGGCCTCAATGCTCCAACCAAAAGACATAGATTTGCAGACTGGGTTAAAAAGCAGGACCCTACAATTTGTTGTCTCCAAGAAACTCACCTTTCTACAAAGGATGGACATTATCTTAGGGTGAAAGGTTGGAAAACGGTGTTTCAAGCAAATGGACCCAGAAAGCAAGCAGGGGTTGCTATTCTAATAGCTGACAAGGCAGACTTCACTCCAACATTAGTCAAGAAAGATAAGGAAGGTCACTTTATATTGATTAAGGGCACACTCCAACAGGAGGACATTACAATCCTAAACATATATGCACCTAACATGGGGGCTCCCAAATTCATCAAACAAACACTGTTAGAACTAAGGTCACAGATAACACCAAACACAGTGGTAGTTGGTGACTTTAACACCCCACTCTCATCAATTGACAGGTCATCCCAGGAAAAAATAAACAGAGAGGCATCTGGACTAAACGAGGTCATAGAAGGAATGGACCTAACAGACATATACAGGACATTTCATCCAAATGCTGCAGAATATACATTCTTTTCAGCAGCACATGGATCATTCTCTAAAATAGACCATATATTAGGACACAAAGCAAATCTTAACAAATTCAGGAAAATTGAAATAATTCCTTGCATTCTATCTGACCACAATGGAATCAAACTACAAATCAATAGCAAGAAAGGATATAGAGCATACACAAAATCATGGAAACTAAACAATACATTACTAAATGATGAATGGGTCAATGAAGAAATCAAGAAGGAAATCAAAAAATTTATAGAGTCAAACAATAATGAGAACACAACATACCAAAATCTCTGGGACACAATGAAGGCAGTTCTAAGAGGTAAATTTATAGCTTTAAGTGCCTATATTAAGAAATTAGAAAGGTCGCAAATAAATGACCTAATGCTTCACCTTAAAGCCTTGAAAAAAGAAGAACAAGGCAAACCAAAAATCAGTAGACGGGAAGAAATAATAAAGATTAGGGCAGAAATTAATGAAATAGAAACCAAAAAAACAATACAAAGAATTAATGAAACAAAGAGCTGGTTCTTTGAAAGGATAAACAAGATTGATAAACCCTTAGCAAATCTGACCAAAAGAAAGAGAGAAGAGACACAAATTAATAAAATTAGAGATGAAAAAGGTAACATCACGACAGATGCCAGAGAAATTCAAAAAATCATAGGGACATATTATAAAAACATATACTCCACAAAGTATGAAAATCTGAAAGAAATGGATGATTTCCTTGATTTATATGACCTACCTAAATTAAATCAAGATGAGATTAATCACTTAAATAGACCTATAACAAGCATGGAGATCCTAACAGTTATCAAAAATCTCCCAACTAAAAAAAGCCCAGGCCCAGATGGATTCACTGCTGAATTTTACCAGACCTTCAGGGAAGAGCTAACACCATTGCTTCTTAAGCTTTTCCATGAAATAGAAAAAGAAGGAATTCTACCAAACTCCTTCTATGAAGCCAGCATCACTCTGATACCAAAACCAGGCAAAGATAGAACAAAAAAGGAAAATTACAGACCAATCTCCCTCATGAACATAGATGCAAAAATTCTCAACAAAATATTGGCAAACAGAATACAAGAATACATTAGAAAGATCATTCACCCTGACCAAGTAGGCTTTATCCCAGAGATGCAGGGATGGTTCAACATACGCAAATCTATAAATGTTATACATTATATAAAGGGGTTGAAGGACAAAAATCACATGATCATCTCATTAGATGCAGAGAAAGCATTCGACAAAATCCAACATCCCTTCATGATAAAAGTCCTACAGAGACTGGGAATAGAAGGAACATATCTCAATATAATAAAGGCTATTTATGATAAGCCTACAGCCAACATATTACTAAATGGGGAAAAACTGGATGCTTTTCCACTAAAATCAGGAACAAGACAAGGGTGTCCACTGTCCCCACTTTTATTTAATATAGTTCTGGAAGTCTTAGCCATAGCAATAAGGCAAGAGACATGCATAAAAGGGATACAAATCGGAAAGGAAGAGGTCAAGTTATCATTATTTGCAGATGACATGATTCTATATATAAAGGACCCTAAAGACTCTACTAGCAAACTGTTAGAGCTGATAAAAACCTACAGTCATGTAGCAGGATACAAAATAAATACACAGAAATCAGTAGCCTTCATATATGCTAACAACAAACACACAGAGGATGAGATCAGAGAATCACTCCCATTCACAATTGCATCAAAAAAAATAAAGTACCTTGGAATAAACCTTACTAAGGAAGTAAAGAATCTATACAATGAGAACTTTAAAACACTCAAGCGAGAAATTGCAGAAGACACTAGGAAGTGGAAAAACATCCCTTGTTCCTGGATTGGAAGAATCAATATTGTGAAAATGGCAATCTTACCAAAAGCAATCTACACATTTAACGCAATCCCCATCAAAATTCCAAAGGCATTCTTCACGGAAATAGAAAAAACAATCCAAAAATTCATTTGGAATCACAAAAAACCTCGAATATCTAAAATAATACTGAGCAACAAAAATAAGGCTGGTAGTATCACCATACCTGATTTTAACCTATACTACAGAGCCATAGTAACAAAAACAGCATGGTACTGGCACAAAAGCAGACTCGTAGATCAATGGAACAGAATAGAGGACCCAAATGTAACCCCATGTAGTTATAGCCACCTGATATTTGATAAAAATGCCAAAAATACTCATTGGAGAAAAGACAGCCTCTTCAGCAAATGGTGTTGGGAAAACTGGATATATATCTGTAGAAGGATGAAAATAGATTCTTCTCTTTCTCCGTGCACAAGAATTAAGTCCAAATGGATTAAGGACCTTAACATCAGACCTGAAACTCTGAAACTGCTAGAGAAAAAAGTAGGGGAAACCCTTCAACATATTGGTCTTGGCAAAGACTTTCTGAATACAACCCCAATTGCTCAGGCAATAAAACCACAGATTAACCACTGGGACCTCATGAAAATACAAAGATTCTGCACTGCAAAGGACACGGTGAAGAAAGCAAAGAGGCAACCTACAGAATGGGAAAAAATCTTCACCAGCTATACATCTGATAGAGGATTAATATCTAAGATATACAAAGAACTCAAGAAGTTAAATAATAAGGAATCAAACAAACCAATCAAAAAATGGGAAATGGAGCTAAATAGAGAATTCTCAAAGGAAGAAATACGAATGGCATATACGCATCTAAAAAAATGTTCTACATCCCTAGTCATCAGGGAAATGCAGATTAAGACTACATTGAGATTCCATCTCACTCCTGTCAGATTGGCTACCATCATGAAAACAAATGATCATAAATGTTGGCGGGGATGTGGAAAAAGAGGAACCCTTCTACATTGTTGGTGGGAATGCAATCTGGTCCAGCCATTGTGGAAATCAGTGTGGAGGTTCCTAAAACAGCTAAAGATTGATCTACCATATGACCCAGCTATAGCTCTCCTAGGCATATATCCTAAGGACTCATCTCATTACCTTAGAGATACTTGCTCAACCATGTTTATTGCTGCTCAATTTATAATAGCTGGGAAATGGAACCAGCCTAGATGTCCCTCAACTGATGAGTGGATAATGAAGATGTGGCACATTTATACAATGGAGTTTTACTCAGCAGTAAAGAGAAATGAAGTTATGAAATTTGCAGAAAAGTGGATGGATCTGGAAAGAATTATACTAAGTGAGGTAACCCAGGCCCAGAAAGCCAAGCGCCACATGTTCTCCCTCATATGTGGATCTTAGCTAGAGATGATTGGGCTTCTGTGTGAGAAGGAAAAAACTCAGTAGCAGAGGCCAGTAAGTTAAAAAAGGAGATAGAAAGGGAAGAGAAAGAAAGGGAGGAGGGCTTTTATTAGGTTGGTATTGTATATATGTAAGTAGAAAGATTGAGATGGGGAGGGGATATGATGGAGAATGGAACTTCAAAGGGGAAAGGGGGGAGGGTAATACCATGGGATTTTTTTTGTTATCATGGAAAATATTAATAAAAATGGAGAAAAAAAAATAAAAAAATAAAAAAATAGAGATGGAGAGATGGCTTAATGATTATGGAGTTTTCCTGCAAAGCCTAAGGACTCATGTTTGGCTCTTCAGGTCCCACATAAGCCAGATGCATAGTGACACAAACATGCAAGGTCACACATGCACACAAGGCATACACATCTGTAGTTTGATTGCAAAGGCTGCAGGCCCTGGCACACCAATCCTCTCTCTCTCTCTCTCATACACACACATACTTGCATAAAAGAAGGGCAGTCTGTTGGGCTTGCCTCAAAAAAAAAATAAAGCTAGTTAATTGAACTTCTTTCATTACATGTATTTTTAATGCTCTATCATCCAGTTAATCAGAGAACGCATAAGAAAATGTATATAGAATACTTTGCAAAGTACCTGGAACTCAATAAATACTACCTGTCATCAATTGATATTGGCCACTGTCAGCAGTACTGTCACCTGCACATTTCCCTTTCATCATGTTATATGCCACTTAACCCCAAACAGGACCATCGTGCCCCATGCAGTTCCTATGAATGTACCATCAGAACACTCTTAACTCCAGATCAATCACTCAAGCTGATGGCTCCTGCAAGCAGCAGGTTTTGCCAACCTTCTTTGCCCTCATAGTTCTATAACTATTCCAATATGTGGTTTTTCCTGTGCATAACCAATTGATGGTGTTGGAATCTTAGTGTTCCAGCACTAACTGGATAATTCCCTCAAATTGGTTTTCTTTGTGCAGGCGCATGCGTGTTTGTGTGGTGTTCATGCGTGTGGGAGCACGCACGTGTGTGTGACTATGGTGACCAGAGGATGACATTCGGTGTCTTCCTCAACTTCTGACCTCTTTATTTACTGAGGCAGGGGTCTCTCATTTGAAGCTAGAGTGCACTGACTCAGCTAGTCTAGCTTTCCAGCTTGCTCCAGGAATCTCTTTGTTGTAGTCAGCTTCACATTGGGTTGAACCTCCAAACCACACACAGTTTATAGGAGGAATGGATTTCATTTATGGCTACAGACCCAGGGGAAGTTCCATAATGGAAGAAGAAGCTGGCCCTCTTTACACAGATCCATGCAGAGAGAAACACCACGCCAGCACCACAAGCAAGCACACTCCAGGAACCTCAGGCAGAGCTCAGACACTCTGCATTCCTTAGGCTGGCATTCTAGATCTGCCCCCAAACAGACCTCAGGGCTGGACAGCTAGCATATGTCCATAGTGACACCTCCTCCAGCCAAGTTACAAGCTTAAATAAAATTCCTGAATCTATTGGGGGACATCCACTCAAACTACCACATTCCACTCCTAACCCCCACTAGATGCACAACCATCTCACATTATAAATTGTATGCTGTTTTCAGTCTACATTTAAAGGTCCCATAGTTGCTATCAACTTAAATAGTTCTAAAGTCCCATATCTCATCTGAGATTTAAGATTATCTCTTAACTGTGAGTCCTGCAAAATCAAAACAAGTTACATACTTTCAATATATAAAGACACAGTGTAAACAGTCAACTTCTGTATCGACATAGCAAGGAGAGACAGGAACAATGCAAACTAAATCTTTAGCCA
This sequence comes from Dipus sagitta, assembly GCA_036346955.1. Classification (NCBI taxonomy): domain Eukaryota; kingdom Metazoa; phylum Chordata; class Mammalia; order Rodentia; family Dipodidae; genus Dipus; species Dipus sagitta. The sequence continues at coordinate 11,304,062 of CM070775.1, read as the reverse complement.
AGCACATCAGTCCATTACAAGTTTAATCTATTTTTTTTTCCCTGAGGTAGGGCCTCACTTTAGCTCAGGCTGACCTGAAATTCATTATGTAGTCTCAGGATGGCCTGGAACTCACAGCAATGCTCCTACCTCTGCCTTCTGAGTGCTAGGATTAAAGGTGTATGCTACCACAGCTGGCCTATAAGTTTAATCTTGATCAAACTCTCTGGGTATGGGCAGCAGAATGCAGCTAGCCTTTATGTCAGTAGCCTAGTTCCAGCAAAGTTTTCTGCAGTCTTTCCTTTCCCTTCGAAATTTCATAAGCAAAGCCTCTAAACACAATTATCTCTGCACTTAGCATTTTCAAACTCTCACCACAATAGTCCATAAAACCTGGTTTAGTGCTATGGATGGCATTGTCAGTTATAAGTACCAAGTCCATTCCTCCAAAAAGTTCCAAAAGAGCAAAACCCACATGATCAGATTCATCACAAAGCAACACCCCACTCCTGGTACTAATTCTCTTGTAGTCAGCTTCAAATGGCTGGGATGAAACTCCAAACCAGACATAGTTTATAGGAGGATGGAATTTATTTCAGGCTTACAGATCCAAGGGAAGTTCCATAATGCTGGAAGAAGCTGGTCTCCCTGTGCACAGATCCATGCAAAGAAAAACTACCACCAGCACCACAAACAAGCACACTCCAGGAACCCCAGAGAGAGCTCAAGCACTCTGTGTATCTCAGGCTGGCATTTTAGATCTGCCCCCTCCAAACACACCTTAGGGCTGCTCTCTAAGATATGCCCTCAGTGACATATCCCCCAGCCAAGCTACAAGCTTGAATAAAACCCTTGAATCTACTGGGGAACATCTATTCAAACTACCACACCCCTGTCTCAGCTTTCCAAGTGCTAAGATGACCAGCAGGTTACCACACCCACCTGGCATTTACACAGATGCTGGAGATCTGAATTCTAGTCATCATGCTTGGGTGGCAACTGCTTTATCCACTGTGCCATTGCCCAGGCCCTCCTTCAAATTTAGCTCTGACACTAATCACAACAAGATTGCTAGAAATAGAGAAAAGGTTTCTTTCTTACTCCCTCTCTCTCCTGTGTATACAGGAGACTCTCATGGTTCCTTTGTGAGTATCAGAACTGCACAGAGAAGGTCGGCTGCTAACAAAGGAAGCATAGGCCAGGGTGCTTAGCTGGCTTTCTCAGTTATAGAAGTAATCACGAATGATCAATACCAGCGTCACCCAGCCCAGGACTTTTGAACTCCTGACATGTAAATCACTTAAAGCTTCCCTTTGATTTTGGAAATTCTCTTTAATATGTGCCAGGTCACATTCACAAAAGCCAGAATCTAGTCAAATATTGATGGAGGCTAGTTAGTTAAAAAGACTTTAAAGGCTGATATGATATATTGAGAGACCTTTGAGTAATTAAAAGCATCTTTGTATCATTCCCCTTTTATATCAATTAAACCCATTGCAATAAATCCTTTTTCCCTATATGACATACTTAAAAGCTTAAGCCAACCGTGAACATGCTAGGTCTGGCTCTTCCATGCAGGAATCTGTGAGTAGTTGGTACCTTGGGGAAAATGTTCAAACTTGAGCATTTTAATTATATGCTTAATATGGGGCTTGTTAAAAGATAAGAGCCTCTGATTTGAGCTTAATTTAAATTCTGCTGAAGTTATTAGTATAGTATAGGAAATTATAGAGGTGATCAAGGGCTTTTAGATATCCGTTTTCATTAAAGGAGTAATAAGAAAGTTGTGTGCTCTATTTCCAGTCTAGTTTCTACACCTCAAATCTGTTTAGTCATTTTGAATCATCGAGGGACTCATGAGTTTATTACGTGCTAGGCACTGCTTTAGTAAACCCTAATTTGGCAGAAAACTGCTTGAGTCTTGAGAAGCCAGTCCCAAGCCCTTCCTCACATAAGTATCAACAGTTCTCTTCCATCAGGTTGGGGTTTCTTGTGCTTGTCCAAAGAGCTCTATACTCAGCAGCCTCTAGGAAAGATGAAACTGTCAGGGGGCAGAAGTTGAACAGCTTTTTAGGAAAGGAGCAACACAGAGGCTTTAAGAAGGTGTGCTAACTTGTAAATCAGAATAAAGTTCCTCCCTGACCTCCAGGGACTACGCTTCCCAGGTACCAGAAAACTCCATGTCTTCCTTCAGGTTCCATGAGAATGGTCACCTTCATTTTTGCCCTCCTGCAACATAGTGATTATATTTTCCAAGATGAACGTAGGACTCTGTCCCTTCAGCCCAGTTTCTCAGCAGAGGCACGAGCCACGTCGTGGACCAAAACAGAGGCGGGCTGCTCTGTGCTCTGCAAGGTGCACCTCTGGCCTCCCCCCACTTGATGCCAGCAGCACTCAACTTCCTTTTCACCCCCAGCTGAGAACTGTAGAAAATGAAGGATAGAAAGATCCAGTCAAAATATAATTCTGACCTATTTGCGTATGAAATGAGCCAGGGAATGCCAAAAAAAAAAAAAAAAAAAAAAAAAAAAAAAAAAAAAAAAAAAACCCTGCAGGGTTAGCTCTCTAGATGAAAGCACTCATTTACTTTGTACGGTAATTCTTCCGATGAGCTTGAGTTGTTTAATAAATACTTTTTTTCCCCCTAATATGTATTCAACAATGTTTTAAAAGCTGTTCAGAAATGGAGCCCCTCCCCCTGCTCCCCTTATTTACAACTTCTCCTATTCCTAATCAGAAACCGAGAAACAGAACTGAAATCCCCTGACAGCCTCAGTCCAAAACTTGAATCCCCAGGAGCTGAGCTACCGTTCTAGTCACAAAAGATCTCGGTAAACAGCAGCTGATGTCAAGTGCGACTGCACGGGGAAAATCCAACCACAGGCACGTGGTGGTGGTCTTCAAGCAGTCAAGTCAGAGTGAGTCATAATCCTAAGGCTATGCAGAGAAGTAATCAGGTTTTGTTGTTGCTGTTCTTGGCTTTTCCGGACAGGGTCTCATGCAGCCCAGCCCGGCCTAGAACTCCTTGTATAGCGGAGGATGATGTTGAACTCCTGATTCTCCAGCGTCTACCTCCCAAGTGCTGGGACATACAGGTATGTTCTGTGAAAGTATTAAAGCATAAATCAAAACCAAGATGAGTTCTGCCTTTCTCTGCACTGGCTGTATTTCCCTGGACGTGGGCCCTGGTGAGAGAGACGTATGGTCACTGAGCCCTGCGGTCACGCAGCCTTGTGGTAGGTATGCCACAACAGTGAGTCCGTGGCAACTCCAGGGCTGTCGTTAACTTTTCTTCACCTGGACTCTCTTTGATAAGCTCAGAAGAGCCACCAATACTGGGACTTGAAAGCAAAGTCACCTTTGGTTCCAGAATCTGCAGAGCCTCGTGCAACAGACAGACCGTCTTCCAAATGAGGACAATTATTTGTGACGCCACGGCTGTACCCTGAACTGGGAGTAATCACCTTATGGGAACAAGACTGCGACTTTCAAGTGATGGCAGGGATAACAATTTCTTGGTACCACCTTGCAGAGCTAGGACGGAGAAAATGACCAATCAGACACTTTTGGACCCAGACTGCTTGTGCTCCCTGCCCCAATTCATCCTCTATTTAAGCCTAATGCTCATGTTTGCACCTGGGGAGCAGATTTGGGAGTCACTGTACCCCTTTCTTTGTTCCTCTTCCCACTTGAATAAGTGACATTGATCTTATCTCCTTTCCATATTTTTCACCAAAAGCAGAACACAACCAAACCCATATACATATTTTCTGATAAGCAGCAAGCAAGAAATGGCAGTTCTTTCTCCTGCAAACCATTACACTCATTCTTTGGCTTGCGGACACAATGATCCTTGTGAAAGCCGTTTCCAGTTCAAAACTCCAAAAACTGAAAGCCCTGCTTCCACTTATGCTAATCATTGAAGCTAAGACCAGTTTCCGATGTTGCACTAGCCATGCAAAATAAAATAGTAAATTAAAAAAAAAATCTATCATAAACGCACTCAAGCAAGCAGTATTTAAACTGTTTTGCCAATTACCATAAAGCCCATGAATGAACTTTATAACCCTTTTAAGGCCTTTAAATTTTTATGCGAAATAAGCAAAGGCTCAGAGTTATTACTTTCCCTAGAGAAATTCCCGGAGAAGCAGCCAGCGGGCTTGGCATGAGCCTAAATCAGCGACTATCGCCGGGCTTTTCGGTTCATGGCTTTGGCATTGAGCTGGGACCCTGGGGCTCTTCACCTCGTTATCACACTTTTTCTTCAGCTGCTCTCTTCTCGGGGGTCCTCTGCCAGGAGCAAGGGGCTATGCTGGCTAGTCAAGAAGGTAGTGGCCAGATATAAGTGGACACGGGACAGCACATCTGAGTGTCCACCCATGTCCGTGTCATCGCTCTACTCTCAAGCTCCCCATCCCAAGCATCAGGCAATTAATGGTTTCTTTTTCAACTTTTTAAAGTTATTGGTGGTGCACGCCTTTAATCCCAGCACTCGGGAGGCAGAGGTAGGAGGATCACTGTGAGTTCGAGGCCACCCTGAGACTACAGGGTGAATTCCAGGTCAGTCTGAGCTAGAGGGTAACTCTACCTCAAAAAATCCAAAACAACAACAACAAAATCAAACAATTAGGCTGAATGTGGTGGCACACACCTTTAATTCCAGCACTGAGGAGGATCACCATGAGTTCAAGGCTACCCCAAGACTACATAGTGAATTCCAGGTCAGCCTGGGTTAGAGTGAGACCCTACCTTGAAAAACAAAATCAAAAGCCGGGCGTGGTGGTGCACGCCTTTAATCCCAGCACTTGGGAGGCAGAGGTAGGAGGATCGCCATGAGTTCAAGGCCACCCTGAGATGACAGAGTTAATTCCAGGTCAGCCTGGACTAGAGTGAGACCCTACCTTGAAACCCCCCCCCCCAAAAAAAAGAAAAAAAATCAAACAAACGAACAAAAAAATTCAAACAATTGAAGAATATTTGTGAATGGAAAATAAATGTGAATAGTTATTACTCTTAGAACTTAATACTCACAAATGAAGGTGTGTCCAACTAAAGCACTTTAATCAGCTGTCATTAGTCTGAATGCTCAATTGGAGGACACAAGAAGGCTTGTCTTGACTAAGTGGCAGTAGCTGGAGGCCAGGTGAGGAGAAAGGGCAGTCAGTGAAACCTTTTGTTTGCCAGCCTAAAGAGACAGACATAGAGGTGGACAGTATGGGACTGGCCAGTACACAGCCTGCGGGGCTTAAGCAAAAGTGGAATAAATTGTTTTCTAAAATATTTATGAAATGCAACATGCGCTGAGGTTGGCTTCCCTAAGGAGACTTCTATCAAAGTGTTAGGCAACAGCTAGGAATAAAAACCTGGGCTGCTCCGAGGAGAGAAATGTTTATTTGAAACAATGGCAAACATGTGATTCCCCACACTGGCACCTCTTGATGGACACACCGTAGACGGACAAGAGCAAGACAGCTTTGTAAATAGGTAGTCCTCCAGGGACTGAGGCCCAAGGAGATGCCACCTTGCCTGCCCTGCCAGGACTTACAACCCATGTCTGACCCGGTCTCTTCTACGATGCTTCTTTCAGCTTAGCATGTCTGGGGGCTGGCCCTTCTTGAGTCTGCCTCCTGAGCCCACCGACCTATCAGGTCCCTCCCTCACGCACCTGAGTTTGACGGCAAGGCTCATCCTAATTGGATGTTTAGTCCATAAACGAGCCTGGCACACATTCTCCTGGTGCCTGACTTTCCTGGTCCTTGCTTTGGGGCTGGGAAGGGGGAGGATTTCTTTACTGCTGGGGCATTTTTTTTCTACTTGCTTTTCACATGTGTGTCTTGTTCTAGGTGGTTCCTCTTCTTGGTCCCCTCCATCCTCTGGTTCCATCTGACCACAAGGGTGTAAGTCTGTCTTTCTTCTCAGGCTGGCTTTCCTTTTGCCTAGGCATTTTCCTGTTTACTTTCTGATTTATTTATTTATTTATTAGAGACAGTGAGAATGACAGAGAAAAAGAGAGAGTGAAAATGGGCACGCCAGGACCTCTAGCCACGACAAACGAACTCAAGATGCATGTGCTACCATGAGCATCTGGTTTATGTGGGTCCTGGGGAATAGAACCTGGGTCCTCAGGTTTCATAGGCATGCGTCTTAACCGCTAAGCCATCTCTCCAGCTGTGGTAGTTTGAACAGCTGCCTCCCAATAGATTCAGTATTTTATTAGTCTGTAGTTTGGATCTGCAGCCACCTGGCTGCAGGCAGTTTAGGGTCCAGGCCTGAGGTGTGGTGGTGGGGTTGAGATTTCAGTCTAAAGATATGCAAAGTGTGCCTAGCTGGAGTTCCTGAAGTGTGCTGTGCTGTGTGGTTTTTGGCTCATGCTTCTCTCTCTCTCTCTACTTGGACATGTGAAATCAGGGCCAGCTTCTTCTGCCATTATGGAACTTCCCCTGGATCTGTAAGCTTCAATAAGTCCCTTCCTCTATCACTGTGCCTGGTCTGGACATTCATCTCAGCAGACCTGACACTGTCTGCTACACCAGCCCTCCTGCTTACCTTCCACATGAGTTTTCTTTCTGGATGTTTTCTTGTATGTGTGATCTCTATTTAAGCCCTAAGTCCTTTTACTTTCAGTCTTTCCTGATCCCCTGTGTGAACATGAAGGTGTAGGGGGTCTTTTGGTGTAGGCTTTCATGTTTGCCGTATGTGTCTGTGTCTGTGTTTGTGTGTGTGTGTGTGTCTGTGTCTGTGTGTGTCTGTGTGTGTGTGTGTGTGTGTGTGTGTGTGTGTGTGTGATCACCAGAGGCTTTTTCTACTCCCTGGGAGATTTTTCTATGAAGGAGGTTCTCCCCATCTCCCCTCTCCCTTTCCAGCCAGGAAAGAGGGAGAATTCCCTTCTGGCTTGAGTCTTTCAGCTAGCCTTCCCCCTGGATCCTAATTCTCCTTAAAATAGAGGTCGCAATTAAAAATTTACCCTTCTCGGAGTCCATGTTTCCAATTCTTTGTTAATTCAGATCAGAATCCAAACACTGGGGTCCACAGACCTGGGATCACATGCATCTTTATGGAATTTAATCCCTTCCTGGACCCATGATTCTGCATCACTCTCTCTCCCTTCTGTTTACTCTCTCTTTCCTGATTTCAGAGTGTGCCTTCTATGCTCCACACCCTCCCTCCCTAAGCCATGAGCCAGCTCTCCTGCTGATGCTAATCCCCCCACTTTCCCCTTTGCCCCAGTCAGGTGTTCTCTTCCCCTTCTAAATTGCTCTTCTCTGAACCATTGAAAATAAATCCTTGCTCTCGATCATTTCTCTAAACTTAGCTATGTATATGCATGTGTGTGTGTGTGTGTGTGTGTGTGTATGCATAGGTATATGGGTGCACATACACTGTATACGTGTGCATGTAGAGGCCAGAGATCCACGTCAGGTATCTTCCCAAATTGCTCTAGAGCTTTTAATTTTGATTCACTTATTCTTTAATTTTTTTGAGGTACAATCTCACTGTAGTTCAGGCTGACCTGGCACTCCTTCTGTAGTTCCAGGCTGGCCTCGAGCTAAGCGTGATCTGCCTCACAAGTTCTGGGATTACAGGTATATGCCATCATGCCTGGCTCCACCTTATTTTTTGAAATAGGATTGCACACTGAACCTGGAGCTCAATGATTTGGTTCAACTGTCTAATCAGGAAACCTGGTGGGTCCTTCTGTCTCTGACCTCCTAGTGCTGGGATTACAGATGTGTGCTGTTGTACCAGATTTTACGTGGGTGCTGGGATGCAAGTGATACAGGAACTTGGGGTTCTTTGTATGCCAATGCACCAATAATTTGAGGATACTTCCAGATTCTTGCCCTATGAATTAAAGAATGAAATCCACAGACCAGAGGATAAGGTTCAGAAAGATTTTATTACAGCTTAAAACTTTAGGAAGACAAAGCCTAGAATATAAGAGAAAGAAGCAAGATGGAGCTCTTGCCCAGGAAGGCAAGAGGGGGATTGAGAAGCCCACCTCGAGACTCAGATCTGTTTTTTTTTTTTTTTAATTAGTTATGTATATAGTGTATACAGCCATGATGGTACCATGGTGAGCCTTCTCCCTGTCCTCTCCCGACGGGGATTGTGGGTCTTGCATTGTGGGGGTGGTCTTCAGTTACGGGGGAGGCAGTGTGTCTGGGGAGTGGCTACGTGAGGAAGAGTAGGTCGGCAGGTTGCTATGGACAAAGACCAGATTTCACAGCTTTGCCAGTCATCTTAGGAAAGGATCAGTGTGTCTGTCCTCTGGGAAGGGTGCAGGCTTAATCTAGAGATCTTTCCTGGAGGGTGTGACATCCAGGTTTATGGAAGCTTAGTGATATTTCCTCCTTTTAATTTAAAAAATATTTATATATTTATTTATTTGAGAGTAAGAAAGAGGCAGATAGAAAGGATGGGTGTGCCGGGGCCTCTAGTCACTGCAAACGAACTCTAGATGCATGCACCACGTTGTGCATCTGGCTTTATGTGGGTCCTAGGGAACTGAACCTGGGTCCTTTGGCTTTATAGGCAAGCACCTTAAATGCTAAACCATCTCTCCAGCTCAGCATTTCCTGCTTTTAGTCAAGGAATAATAAACCATTCACTTTTGGGGTTGTATTATCCTGACTGCCTAGCCAATTCCTGTCACAAGCTCAGGACTTCATACTTGTAGGGCAAGCGCTTTACCCACTAAGCTATCTTCCCAGCTTTTAATCTAGTAGATTTCTTAGTGTTATTTGGTCTTTGATTTTATTTCCCAGGAGATGCAAAATTAGGATGAACAGTGACACTGATGAGCCAAAGGAAATTTAGAACTAATATTTAAATTATTTTTATTTATTTATTTATTTATTTGACAGAGAAAGAGGGAGCAAGGGGGAAAGAGAGAGAGAGAGAGAGAGAGACTGAGAGAGAATGAATGGGTACACCAGGGCCTCTAGCCACTGCAAAGGAACTCTAGACATGTGTGTCCCCTTGTACATCTGGCTAAGGTGGGTCCTGGGGAATCGAACCTGGGTACTTTGGCTTTGCAGACAACTGACTTAACAACTAAGCCGTCCCTTCAGCCCTAGAACTAATATTTAATAGAGGATGGTGCTTTAGGGTTTAATGTAAGTAGTCAACATTTCAATCCTGTGGAGACAGTGAGACAGATGGAGCAGAGGGCAACTTCAGTTGATCCTAATGGAAACTCACTGAATGAGAGGGAAATCCTCACTTAATCTTTTCCAAAATGTTTTCGAAAAGCCCCAGGATTAATCTCCACAACAAAGGCCAAGGGTCATCAAGTCTCCCCTTCCCTTTCCCCCATTGCTGTCCACCTGGTTCTGACACAGGCCTCTTGGCTGGTCCCACTTACATCTGCCTGGAGACTTGTGGGCTGCAGTTACAGAGGTTGAATTAGGAAAATCCCCCACTTGGGGACGGGTCACTGCTAATTCAAGTGTTCACTGTGTGGTGGGGATGGGGGTGTGGTGGGATTATATTGCTGGTACACTAAGGGATACACAGAACTTGGCATCTTTCCAAAAATGAAATTCCCAGGGCACCTGTCATTCAAGTAAGCAATTCGGGGAAATAATTCTTTAGAAAGCAATGGCGTGGGAGTCACACCTTTAAAACTATGGGCTAGGTTGGGAGACAATGAGAGAAAAAGGAAGGAATCCAGCAGTCCATGGCCGGGGGAGTTGTATTACTAGCTTACTGTTTCTTATGCATTTCTGGATCGAGAGCACAAAAGTTCTAAACCTGTGGGATGAGATGGGACGGAGGTAATCTGAGCTGGCAACGTTTCCCTGTTTCTGTGAAGCACTCCTCTATTTTCTCGTCACAGGAAGGAACCACTGGTGCCAACAGAGAGCGAAGTAGAATGGAGGCTTGTGAGACAAGACAGGCTCCCACTTCCAAACTGAGGTAGGACTTGAGTGCACTGGTGGGATGTTGTTCAGAGAGGAAATCCCACTGCCTGTGTTAGTGAAACAGAGAAAGGCAGCACTTTCCTCTTCCCTAGAGCAGCGGCAGTCAGAGGCTATGTGGCACTATTCTCGTTATTTTCTATGTGCCATGATAAAATATTTGACAAGAGCAACTTAAACAGTGTGGGAGCTTGAGTGTGGAGTGTCCCCTATAGTCTCAAGTGGTTTGTGATGAAGCTTCATACTTGGGCCCCAGCTGGTGGTAATCTGGGATGGTTAGGGAGCCTTTGGGAGGGGAGCCTTGCTATAGGAGGTGTGACCCTGGAGATGGGGCTTTGGAGTGATATGACCCAGCACCAAGCTCAGTAGTTAGACAACTTCCTTCTAACTGATGTGTCTAGATATAATTCAGGCTTTCTTCACCAGCCTGTCACGTTTATCTTGTCATTGTGGAAATTTCCCTCGCAACTGTATGCTGAAATAAACCCTTCCCTCCCATGAACTGCTCCCAGTCAAGTGTTCTGTCCCAGCATTTGAAAAGGTAACTGCAACAGAAAATTGGTACTGAGTAGTAGAGCTATTGCTATAGTAAACCCGACCGTGTGGTTTTCAGTCTTCTGGAACTGATTTTGGGGAGAAATATGCAAGAATTTGGAACTTTGGACTAGGGCAGTCTTGGCAGTACTATAAACAGAGCTTGATGGAACATGCTGGCGAGGGTCTGAAAGGCTTAAATGCAGAAATAACTGCAGGCTGTGAAGACAGCTTGTGAGGTTTCAGAGGGGAAAGAGATCTTTGTTTAAAACTGGGCTAAAAGCTTCATTCTGCGGAAACTGCAGTCAGTTCAGATGCAGTTGTTTGAGAAACTACCACCATTTCAGCCAGCTGCTCTGCATTGGGACAATAGGAGGTGCAATGATTCTTTTAAGAGTGGGGGCCTGAAGGAAAAACTGTATGCTGCTGTGGTGGAAGTTTCTATTTCAAACCCCAGTTCTCCACTTAGGTGAGTGAACCTCTTAATATCACTCAGCCTCAGCATTTCCATCCATGAACTTTGGATGGTCACAATGATGGCAGGCATCTGGGATGGTTGGGAAGTCACAGAACTTTCGTTTTCAAATGTTATCTGCCTATAATCAGGAAATATAATGACCAAAAAAAAAAAAAAATTCCACCTCAGTCTGGAGAAGCAGTAGAGGTTCTTGCCATTGTCTTCTGCCTGGGAGGTAGAGTCAGAAAAAAACACTGTGGCTCCCTTAGTCTTAGACCAGTTGGGTGTTGAGAACCAGGAAATCCATTCTGGGAATGATGTGAAAAACAGATTCAAAACTAGGAAGGTCCCAGAGAGACACAGAATCATCTACAAAGATGGAATGCAACCTAGAAGTCCATGTGTTAAAGGTTTAGCTCTAGCTTGGCTCTGTTTAAGGGGTGGGGCTTAGTGTGAGATCTTCCAGTCATTGGCTGATGTGCCCTCAAAGGGGACTCTGGGACCACAGGCCTCCCTTCCTCTTTTCACATCTTTTCCATAAGGTAAACAGTTTTAATATGCCATGAGCTCTGTTCTCTGCCATCCTCAAGGCTAAAAGGCAAGGGGTCTGTTGCCACTGGACACTAAAATCTTCCCACTTGTGACCCTAAATAAACCTTTTCTAAGTTGGGGTATTTGTCACACTAATGGAAAGCCAGCACAGTTCTGCTTCCAAGGTACACGGGGCTGTCCTGGAAAGCCAGCAGAGAAAACATGAGGCCATAGCCAATGGACACCAAAATGTGGAAGTTCTTTTAAGTCACCTCCAAAAAGCATAGTACTATGGAAGTAGACATAAGTGCCTATAGTAAAAATAAGTCGGATCTATTAGAAATTTTAAAAATAGTTTTAATTTTATTTTTTAAAATTTATTTATTTATTTAAGAGAGAAAATGATGATGAGGAGAGAGAGAGGGAGAAAATGGGCATGCCAGGGCCTCTAGCCATTGTAAACAAATTCCAGATGCATGTGCCCCCTTGTGCATCAGGCTTACATGGATTCTGGAGAGTTGAACCAGGATCCTTTGGCTTAGCAGGCAAACACCTTAACTGTTAAGCCATCTCTCCAGCCCTTAAAATAGTATTTTAAAGAACTTTTGAATTGAGGAAGGCATTCAAGCTACAACTGTAGGGGCTGGGGAGGTAAGTCAGTGATTAAAGCCCTTGCCCTACTGACCAGAGTTCCAATCCCCAGCACCCACTTACAGCCTGACACTGTGGCACAATATGCATAATTCCAACATGCATATGGTAGTGGGAGTCAGCAGATGCCCAAAGCCTGTGGGCCAGCTAGCCTGGCCTTCTGAGCAACAAACACCAAGGCAGACCATGTCTCAAACAAGGCAGAAGGCAAGGATCAACATGTCTAGGCTTTTCTCTGACCTCGACAACTCTGCTGTGGCTTGCATGCACCCCAACCCCTACACATGCATACGTGTGTATTAAGGAACTATAGGAAATGTAAAAATTAAGAAGTACAGATGAAAAAGGCCAGCTTCTAGGAATTAACTCATTTTTTTGTTTTCCTGGCTCATGTCTCTACCTTTCTCTGTTCTTAGAAACAGAGAACAAGGTTTGTTACATTTGGTGACATTCCAGGACTCTGAATGGGTGTCATTGCCAATGACCAAAGTCACAAATCCACCCATAGGTCTGTCTCTGTCTTTGCCTCCCTCTGTAAACATGAGTTTAGGACAACAGCACCTACTGCTGCCTGGAAAAGGACGGGAGTGACCGGTTCCCCTCTCCTCGCGTCTTCACTGGACATCAGACACTGTGGTCGAGACCACACTGACAGCAGGCAGGCTGAGCTGCCCATGTTTCCTGGCTACCCAACACTTTTTTCTGCCTTTGTTTCTCAGTGCGCATTGGCATTCATTCATGTTGGGTATAGGCTTGCCTATGGAAGGAATAAAACAGAAGCATCTTCACTATTGCATTTAACTGGAAGAGACTGATGTTCAGCCTGGGTAGGGAAAAACAGTGTTCTATCTGTGCAGGCTTGCCCAGGTTTCTAAGTTTTTGTCTACATTGCAATGGGATTGGATTCTCAGGAAGCTTATGAGAACAGTGATGCACTGATTGAAGTCAGCGTTTGGTGCCCTTGCATTGCTAGAAATATTTGAATCAAAGGACATTAATCTGATTCTTATTATTCAATAAAACCTACAGATATAGTCAAAATATACTCAGCATAAAAATGACCTTCTGTGCTGAGTGACAATAAAAGAAATGAAGTAAGCCCTTAATGTAAAAAACTATGAAAATGCATAAAAATATATCCATGGCAAGCCTGAGTAAAAGATTAATATATGATAGTAAATTAAAAAAAACTAAAATGAGGCAGGTTAATAAATTAGAAACTTAACTGAGAAAACAATACCAATATATCATACAAGCCTCTAGCTAACCAAGAAAATATTCAAATATACAATATTTATTTTATTTTTTTAAATTTTTTGTTTATTTTTATTTATTTGAGAGTGACAGAGAGAAAGAATGGGCATGCCAGGGCCTCCAGCCACTGCAAACGAACCCCAAACGTGTGTCCTCCCTTGTGCATCCAGCTCACATGGGTCCTGGGGAATCGAGCCTTGAACCGGGGTCCTCAGGCTTCACAGGCGAGCGCTTAACCACTCAGCCACCTGTCCAGCCCATGAATATACAATATTGAATATAAGGGAAGATAAGGGAGATGGCTCAGTGGGTAACGTGCTTGTTGTACATGCCTAAAGACCTGAGCCTGGGTCCCCACAACCCCATGCATGGTGGGTGTGTGAGTATAATCCCAGAATGGAGATAAGAGAGTCCTTAAGGATTGTTGGCTAGCCTAGCCAAGTCAAAGAGCTTTGGTTTCAGTGAGAGTTCCTATCTCAAGAAATAAGGTGGAAAGTGACTGAGGAAGATACCCAATGTTAACCTCTGACCTCCACATGCATTCACACACATGTGCATCCACACTTGCACATACATATGTACATACATAAATGCACACACACATATATACCACACACACACACAAGAAAAAACAAATAAAATGAGGGAATACAGATACAGAGAGAACTTACAGAAGCATTTGCTACAATACTAGAAACTGGTGAAATGTGATGTTTTGTAGGAAAATGTTATAGGAATAAAGTGGAACACCTAAGTAAGCTAAGAAAAGAAAAAAAGAAACTACTGAGAAAGTTTCTAGCTTAATTTCTAACAAGCTCCAGGTCAAGTCAGTTTATAAGTAAATTAGGAAGAATATACAAATTAACTAGCTCAATTACAGACAGAGAAACAACTGTATACTAGAAAATCCACTGAAATGGTTCACAATATGAACCAGTCAAGAAAATAATCATGGAAGTCTCTCAATCATTTTTTTTATACAAACACTTGAATAAACTCAGTATTTATTTATCAGTGAAAAAAGGGGACTGAATGAAAATTAGAAAAGAGAAAAACACTTAAAACAAAATAAAAATGCATGTATTTCAAGAGTAGCCACCTTGAATGGACAAATTTTAAAAGCATTTTCAGCAAGATCCAAAATGAGACAGAGTATTCATTAATACCACTGCTACTTATTTAAGAAGTTTAACTGAGACTAAGTGAAAAGGTGTAAGTGTTAGAAATGATATAAAGTTATTGTTTGCAGATAATATATTAACACACATAGGAAACCAAAGGTCATTCACTGAAAATATAATAAATACAGGCATTCAATGAAGTACTCAGTAAAAATATAAATAACAATCAAAATGCTTGATTAGTTTAAAAACATAAATTAGTTAAAACATAAATGATCTTGTTCAACTGACAAAACAAAATTTGACCTGCATGTGACCATAAAATGCATGAAATTGATTTTTAACAGTACTAACTCCTATTTTGTGGGGAGGTGACCTTGGAAAACTTTCTAAAGACTCTTGGAGAGCAAGTCTAGAAAAAGCGGTGGTGGGGGACGCAGAAGCAGAGGAGGAATTGGGAGGGATGTACCACCAGAGAGTAAATGCTATACTATTACGGTGTGTGAAACAGACAAGTAAATCCACAAAGTGGAGGGCCCGGAAGGAGGCCCCAGCAGGCGGCAGAGGCAGCGTTAGGAAGCAGTGAAAGACGCTGTTTCCTCAGCGTTTGCACAACTGGCTACAAATCAAGCTTGACCCTGCTTTTGTCTCTAGCTTCTGCCAAAATAAATTTCAGGTCAACCAGAGATTTATAACTTAATGGTTAGACGAAAATATGGGTGTCCAAATCCAAGGCCAGAATAAAAACAAACTAAATATTCTAAGAATGAGGGAAAACTATTGCCAGCCAACATATAAAGTACTAAACAGAAGCTAAAAGAAGTACGTAACATTTTACTTCAAAAGGCAAAAAACTTACTGACAAAAATCCCACTGTAACTAAAGGTAAAAACAGATAAAACCTACAAGAAAAATGTTGACACACCATAAGCTATAAAACAAACTTTCTTATAAGTGAATAGAAAAAATGCCAAACATTCAAATAGAGATACTGATGAAACGCATGTCATTAATAGAAGAAGAAATTCAAAGGGCCAAATAACATAAACTTTTAAATATTTTTAAATATTTATATTTATTTATTTATGAGAGGGGAAGAGGGAGAGAATAGGCCCACCAGGGCCTCTAGCCAATGCGAACGAACTCCACATGCATGCACCACCATGCGCACCTGGCTTATATAGGTTTTGAGGAGTCGAACCTGGGTCCTTAGACTTTGCAGGCAAGTGCCTTAACCATTAAGTCATCTCTCTAGCCCCAAATTTAAACTTTCAAATGCAGACTTGCTAAGAGAGTCAGACTATGGTTAATCAAAGAAGTGCAAAGTTAAGCCACGAGTTGCTCCTTTATTCAACTGGCACCGACACGAAAGCCTAACAAGGGTACTGGCAAGGACACGGAGAAGAGCAGGTGAACCCACTGAAGCTGCTTCTAGTGTTGGGAACTTACCAGGAAGAACGTGAACCAAGTAGCTCAGTCAGCATTTTGTATCACTACAAGAAACCTCAGGGAATCTGCCTGGAACTTTGGAACTCCTAGAAAACAATAACACTTGAAGATCTAAGCATAGGCCATAACTTTCTGAGTTAAGACTCCACTAACTCAAGAAATAAGTGTAAGAATTGGTAAATGAAACCCTATTGTATTAAAATTCAACTATACAGCAAAAGAAACAAGCAGCGATGGAGAAACAGCCTACAGAACAGGAAAATAAAAAAGATCTTTGGAAATAATAGGGGAAAAAAAATCTCACAGGGGATTAATACAGAGATCATACAAGGAACTCCAGAAACTAAACAACAATAAAAACAGCAAACAAACCATGCAATAAATGGGCAATGGAAATGAACAGAGACTTTTCAAATGATGAAATACAGATGGCTAGCAAGCATGAAAAAATGTTCAATATCCTTAACCATCAGAGAAATACAAACCAAAACTACATTTGAGATTTCATCTCACCCAGGGCAGAATGGCTATCATTAGTAAAAACAAGCAACATTTTCTGGTATGGATGTAGGGATAGGGTGGGGATGTGAGGAAGGAACCCTTATTCACTAACGATGGAAATGTAAATTAGTCCAGCCACTATGGAAATCTATACGGAGATTATTCAAAAAAATCGAAAAAGAACTTCAGTACAATCCAGCCATATCACTTTTGGGTACTTAGTGAAAAGAATCAAAATCAACTTACAAAATCAACTTACAAAGACACATCTATTACCATGTTTATTGTAGCACCATTGACAGTTGTCAATGTATGGAATTAGCCTAGATTCCCTTCAACTGCTGAACAGAAAAATAAAATGTGATATATGATAGATAAATGAGAGAGCAGGTTTCTTCAATGAGGGGTACTGGGATGAAATGCCCCTTTAATATTTTATCTTTATTTATTTATTAGAGAGAGAGAGAGAGAGAGAGAGAGAATGGGCGTGCAAGGGCCTCCAGCCACTGCAAATGAACTCCAGATGCATGCGCCCCCTTGTGCATCTGGCTCATGTGGGTCCTGGGGAGTTTGTGTCCTTTGGCTTTGCAGGCAAATGACTTAACCGCTAAGCCATCCCTCCAGCCCAAAATTTCCCTTTAGAATTCAAGCCTTATTAGGAGAGTTACAGCACCATGGGGAAACAGAGAGAATAAAATAGAGAATGAGCAGAAACGCAAGGAACAACAACAACAACAAAAAAGGTGTCCCTTTTAAGGAGTTTCTTGGGAAAAGCAGTGTGTGTAGACATAGATTATGACATGGAGGCAATGGAGGAGAAAGCAGGAGATTAAAAAGTCTCTTGTCCTTCAAGGTTTCTAAGGGGGAGGAATTATTCTGTGCTGTCCTGCTCATATCTATAACTCAAGAGACTCTGGGTTTCCCTAGTAACAGGAGGCTGGTGTTATTTTCCCACCTGCCCTGATCTCAAGCAGCAGAGCCTCTTTAAGTAGCCACATCTATGTTCTAGCAAGATATAAGTATCTATTTATACAGTGGAGTCTGACTCAGCCATATAGAAAAGGTTATCATATTAAGTACAATAAGCCAGGTTCTTAAAGAAAAAGATCATACATTTTCTGTCATATGTGCAACAAGGAAAAAAGAGAAAAGGAAGGAAGTGGGAGATGTGGCTCAAAGGAGAAATATGACAGATGAGGAAAGGGAATAGGAGGGGATGATGAAGAGTAATACGGTGAATTTCATCAAAGTACCTTATATGCATAAATGAAAATATCATAGTGAAACCCTTTACATTGTACAATTAATATATGCTAGTAAAATTGTTTTAAAAATCTACAGGAGGTGATAGATCATATATGCGAGGTCCTTGGCATTGATAATCACCACACACATAGCATCGAAAGCCCAACATTACACAGAAACTTCATTTTCCAGCCCAGCATATAAGGAAGCTGGAAGCTATTACTTCCACTTACACAAGAAAAGGTCTGAACACATGTAAAACGACCAGCTCTTCTTACATGCCTCAGAGAACTTGGGTCACAAGATCATTACTCTAAAAATTGAGACCGACAGTCAAACTCAGAGATGTTCAGCTTACCCGAGCAGAAACCTCCAGAGAAAGCAGTGGAGGGGCAGGAAACTAAAGGGTAACAAATAAGATGCTGGGAGCTCAGTGGGGACAAATTGTCATGAACTGGAAGGTCTCAGTTTGGGGGACCCCTATTCTTTTTTGATAAGTTTTGTTTTGAACCTTCTAGAGCTCTACCAAGGTTTCACAGTAGAGGTCAAATAAAGATCCTGTTCTAGTCTTATTGTGTGTTTCAGGTGTGTGTTGCTGTGTGCATGTGCATGTGGTATGTGTGTGTGTGTGTGTGTCTGTTTTGAAATGTGACCATTCCATTTTTAATAAGGCCTGACAACAGGAGAGCCTCTTTTAGCAAGTCTTTCCCAACAGTTGATAGAAATATGAATATTAAAAGTGTATTAGTTAATTTTGAGTCACTGTGATCAAAATATCTGATGAGTCCCTGTAGACTCGTGAGTTTAAAATATTTAATCTCCAGTTGTTAGCACTGTTTTGGAGGTTTGTACAACCTCTAAAACATACGTCACTAAGGTCAGGCCTTGGGGATGTTATAGTGCAGCCCTGCTTGGTGCTTTTGATTTTATTCCTGCTGAGGTGATGATGGGAGCCAGCTCTGTATTCTTGTCATGATTTTTCCACTATGATGAAGCTTCCTCTCAAAACTGTGAGCTGAAATAAACCCTTTCTTTCCATAAGCTGCTTCTGTTTGCGGTGTTTTGTCCCAGCAACAAGAAAGTAACTGCTACAGAAAATTGGCATCAAGATGGGGGCCATTTCTATGATAAACCTGAGTATGTGGTTTCCAGTCTTTTGGAACTGGTTTGCAGAAGGGATGTGGAAGGATTTGGAAGTCTGGACTTACAGAACCCACACAATGGTATAAGTGGAATTTAATGGGCTATTCAGGTGAGAGTTTGGCAGACTAGAATACACACAGAAACAGAGTCAATGAAAGTTTGGCTTAGAAGTTCCAGTGGGGAAAAGGCCCCTTTATCAAGAACTGGGATAGGACCAGTTCATATATTTTGGCAAAGAATCTGGCTGTGTGCTGCTTGTTTCCTGAGAATTTGACCAAAATTGAACTTTAATAGACGAATGTGCTTGGTGGAGGAAATTTCAAGACAGAAAAGGATATATAGTGTGTGATTTGGTTAACTTTTGATGGTCTTATTTAGATCTGCAATGAAAGAGAGCAAAATACAGACCACAAGAATACGAAAAAAAGTATGAAGTTTGGCACAAAAGGAAATGTGAACACATATCATGTCTCAGGCCCACAGACTATAGCTGTTTCAGTTAAAACTGTCAAAGGGTTTACCACCATTATGGATGGGCTGGCTGCTCTACATTGAGGCAGTTTCAAACTTTTGCATGGGGATGTTTATTCTCTGCTGTTATACGTTGGTATATATCTTGGTTATATGATGGTATATACACTGTGTTTTGATTTTTGATTTTGACTTACAGTTAGCCATGAGTCTCAGATAGACTTTGGATATTGGAATTTTCAACAGTCTTGTGACTGATGAAGAGTGTGGGGAGTTTCAAGATGTTTTGCATCATGAGGTGGCCTTAAGGCTATGGGGGGGGGGGTAGAGCGCGCTGGTCTGAGCATAACATGTCCCCCATAGAATCCTGTGTTTCGATTCGTAACCTCCAGTTGATGTGCTGTCTGGGAAGTTTGCAGAGTCTTTAGGAGGCTCAGCCTTGCTGCAGAATGTGTCCCCCGGGGGCTGCCCTTGAGGTGTTAATACTCCAAACCTCCTTGGTGCTTTTGTAGTCTCTGCTTTCTCCCTGCGGATGTGATGATGTGAGACAGATTTTCTTCCCTGCCATACTTTCCCCACCACGATGAAACTTCCCCTCAGAAACCAAAAGCCAAATTAAACCTTTGTCCCCCCACAAGCTGCTTCCGGTCTGGCATTTTTGTCCCAATAATGAGAAAGTAACTGCTACAATACGTAACACAAAAGCTTTAAAGGGAAAAATGATTCCTTGTGCTCATGGTTTCAGAGTGTTTTGTTCATGGTGGATGGCCGCCGGGGGTTTAGACAGAGCACCCTGGAGGTGGGAGGACATAGCACAACAAGTTCTTCGCTTCCTGGGAGATAGGAGGCAGATAAAAAGAGGGACAGACAATCCAGGAAGCAGCCAGGGAAGCACACAGCAGCCAAGACTCACCCCTCCACCGCCTTACTTCTTGCTTCAGGAAGCCTCATCTTTCACTTTTTCAGCACCTTCCAATAATGCCTGAAGATTATGAATTCATTCATTAGGTCACAGCTCTCCTGATCTAATCATTTCTGGAAATGCTGTCAGGAACACACCAGAGGCATGCTTTACTAATCCCTCAGGCATTTCTTAATCCAATCAAGTTGATCAAAATTAGCCATCACAGCAGGTGTCCTGGTAGGTCTCAAAGAAAGTGAGGAACTTGTGACTTGAAACTGGAAAAAAGGACACCCTGGCTCCAAAGTAGCAAAGAAGTGTTTCCTGTTGTCTTAAGGAAAGTAACTGACACACTCTTACATTTAGTAGAAGAGTTGTCGAGGCGGGGTTGAAGGTGAGGCCTGGTTTTAGGTTTATAGTACAATGTCAGAGGACAGAAAGGGACAGAGGTAGCTATTGAGCAAAAACAGAAACAGAACTGAAGACTGAGAGAATCCTCAGCCTCTTCCTATTGTGATAAATGAGAAAGCCAGCATGCTCTGCAGATCACTAAAGGTTAGGCTGGTAACAAACTGTTGGGGAGATTACATGGGCTGCTTGTAGATTCCCCTCTGCCGAAACACTGCAACCTGGACTGAGGAGATGGAGAAGAGAGAAGCTTAGGTAGGATATAAGGACCCGGGGATCCTACGTGCAAGAAAACCTGCAGATAGAACTGTTTAGCTACAAACGTATGCTATCCTTCAAGAAAGAAGATGCCAAAAAAAAAAAAAAAAGGCAGATAGGGGTCAACTTTGCTTTGATTTTTCAGAGAGCAGGACTATTGCCAGGTCTGGGGATAGGACCACCTCCCAGGTGGACGTGGAGGTGGGGCTGCCACCCTTGAGGGCTCAGAAGACAGAGTGTCAAGCCAAACAAGGTTATCCTCAAGCCTTAAAACCTAGCGCGCTTAACCCTGCTAGGTGTCAGCCTTGTTCGGGACCTGTGGTCCTTTTATTCCTTTCAGACAAGATCAGACATATGCGGGGCGGTATGGCCATAGACTTTTCTCTCCTTTCAACATCCCACATTTGGAATAATAATGTTCAATTAAAGCTATCGTATTCTATCAGCTTCATAGTCTCACAAGTACAGCATGTTGACCTTGCTTGAATCATTCGTAAAAGTCCCATTCATACCGATGTAGGTACTATTGAAAATGCAGTTTGGTCTTAAAGTTGCTGATAGAATGAGTAAAACTTTAGAGGATGTTAAGATAGGTGAAAGTACTTTGTATAGGAATAGGAAATTAATCAGGAGGGACCCAAGGGCACAATGAAGGACTTTATTTCCCCCAAATTTATATGTTGAAAGCCCCAATACCTCAATGTGTAGCCTTACTTGGAAATAGGGTCACTGCAGATGTAATCAATCAACAAGTTCATACCAGAGTAGAGTGAATGTCTCCGGTGGCCTTTAAAAAAAACAGAATTAGGCCCACAGAGAGAATGCCCAGTGTACATAAAGGCAGATAGTGGTGAGGTGTTTGCAAAACAGCAACAGCAAAAAAAGTACCAAAGATTGCAAGTAAGTCATGGAAGATGAGACAGGAGGTTGTGAAGTGACCCCTTAGAGCCCTCAGAATAGCTCAGCGTTGGTACCTCTAGATCTTGTGTGTCGACCTTCCAGGACAATGACTGAACAGATTTCTGTTGTTTAAGCATTTCAGTTGGTAGTACTTTTTATTACAGTGGCACCAGAAAACCTAAAAAAATAAAACTTAAGTAGTTTTATTCAAGGTATGCAAGGCTGGCTCAACATTCAAAAATCAACCTATTGCATCAACCATAAAAAAAAGAAGAAAAATTATGTGGTCGCATTTACACTGGAGAAGCACTTGACAAAATCCAGCTGTCAGTCAAGGCAAATTCTCAGCAAACTAAAAGTAGACGGGGCTGGGCGTGGTGGCGCACGCCTTTAATCCCAGCACTTGGGAGGCAGAGGTAGTAGGATCGCTGTGAGTTCGAAGCCACCCTGAGACTACATAGTAAATTCCAGGTCAGGCTGGGCTAGAGTGAGACCCTATCTTGAAAAACCAATAAATAAAGTAGAAGGGGACTTCCTCAACTTGACACAGAACATCTACAACAGATGACATCATAATGAAGGAAGAAAAGTTAGGTGCTTTCCTAGTAGGATCAGGAACAAAGTGAGTATGTCTTCTCTCGCTATTTCTACTAATGTTGTCCTGGGAGGCACAGTTAATGTGGTAAAATAGAAATAGAAAAACAAAGCAAGAGATGTAGCCCAGAGGTGGCAGAGAGCTTACCCAGCATGCACAAAGCCCCCGTATCACAGTCAGCTCAGCATGCTGGCATGAACCTGTAAACCAGACAGAGTTTAGGGCAGGAACAGGATTTATTTCTGGCTTACAGATCCAGGGGAATTTCCATGATGGTGGAAGAGAGAAAAACCACTATCAGCATCACCAAAAGCAAGAGTAAAACCTGGCAGCCAAGCAGCAGGGAGCCCCAGGCAGAGCTCAGGCTGCATACCTTAGGCTGGAATTCAGATCCACCTCTAGCAATGCCTCGGGGCTGGACCTCAGGATCCGCCCACAGTGACCCCTCTTCCAGCCAGGCGGCTGTAAACCCAAGTTACAAGCTTTAATAAGACATTTGAGTCAATTGGGGGGGGGACATAAATTCAAACTACCACACCCAGATTCAATCTCCAGCACTGAAAAAAAAAGTATCATTTAGGAAGGAAGGAAGGATTCAAATTGTCTTTGTTCTCAGATGGCATAAGGAATATCCCAAAGAAATACAGAGTGAAAGTGAGAATGAGCAACTACGGCGAAGTTGTAGGACATAATGTTGTTAAACAAAAGTCAGCTGCTTTATTACATGCCACAATGAACAGCTTGAATTTTCAACTAAAAACACAATGCCATTAATACATTAGCACTCTCCAAATTAAACATGTAGCCTTACATCTAACAAGATTCATATAAAGAAAAACACAAACTCATCGAAGCTGTTAAAGAAAATGTAAATAAATGGAGAATCTTTCATAATGTGAGTAGAGAGACACTTCTTGAAACAAAATTGTCTGCTTTTCTCAACTTGCAACATAGATTCAATGAAATCCCAATTAAAACCCCAGGAACTTGTGTATACTGAGACCCGATCTGATAACTTACATGGAAAAGCAAAAGAGTCAGAACAACGAACACAAATTCAAGGAGAGGTCAGAAGACTTCTATGATTTGATTTCAAATTTGTTCAAAAGTTCCAGTGATCAAGACTGTGTGGAAATAGTGAGAGAGAAGACTAATAGACGTCTGGAATAGACCAGAGGGCCCAGAAAAAAACTCACTGAGATACAGTCAACTGATCTCTGACGAAAGACTAAGACATTTCATTAGAGAAAGGACAGTGTTTTCTTTTTTAAATGGCATTTATGCTAAGAGTGGGATGGCCCAAAAGTCAACATAGTGCTGAGAAGGGACAGAGGAGTGTCCAGCACTGAAACATCTCACACTCTCCAAGGCTCAGGGTCCGTTGCGGAAGAGGTAGCAGAAAGAATGTAAGAGCCAAAGGAAGGGTAGCACTCCTTACATGCAAGTGTCCAGACAGAAATTAGCCTCAATATTCATGACCTCACAGTGCCTAGCAATACCTACACAAGACCCTCATAATAGGATAAAAATATGATGACTAATGGACAGAGGGAGGGGATATGACAGAGAGAAGAGTTATGAAGGAGAAAGTGGGGGAGGGGAGGGAAATACTATGGTTTGTTGTCTGTAAGTATAGAAGTTGTCAATAAAAAATATATATAATAAAAAATGGCATTTGAAAAAATGGATGTTCACATGCAAACAATGGATCTAGACAGGAATGACAGAGATCTCACATCCTACACCAAACAATAACTCAAAATGAATCATGGGGCTACATGTAAATGAAGCATAAAACCATAAACTCCTAGGAGACAGCATAAGAGATATATAACATCTAGGTAATCTCGAGTGTGACAATGACATTTTAGATAAAATACCAAAGCAACATCTACAAGTAATAGAAAAGCACTTGAGTAAGTTGATCTTTGCTATACTTTGAATCTTAAGTATCTCCAGGCTCATATGTTAAAACTTTCTTCCCGGGCTGGCAGGATTGGGAGACAGTAGAACCATGAAGAGGTGCCCCCCCCCACCCCACGAAGGATTACAGGTCACTGTGCTTGTGACCTGGAAGGGAATGTGGGAACCTGTTCCCTTTTGGGGGGTTCTACTTTGCTTCCTGGCCTGAAGCGATCAGTTTTGCTGTGCCACACGCTCTTCACCTGGAAGACGCCTCCTGACATGCTTCAAAGAAACAGGGACAATGGCATGGACTAGAATCTCCAAAACTGTGAGCTAAAACAAGAACTCCTCTACTAGATGATTACTTCAGGCACTGGCTGTGGTGAGGGAACTCTGCCCATCACAGTCTTCAATGAGACTAAGCACTCATGCCCTGTGAAAGACAATGTTCATAGAATGAAACAAGCCATTGGCTGGGAGAAGATATTTCTAAAATACACCTGTAATGAAAATATCCAAAGAGACATTAAAGCTAGCTAAACAGTAAGAAAACAAATCCCTGGATGAAAAGCAGGCAATAGATCTGGGTAGACACCTACAAACATGAAATACAGATGGCAAATAAACATATGAAAAGATGTCCCATATCCTATATCATAAGGGAAAGGCAAACTAAAGCCACAGTGAGATATTACTGCACACATCTAGGATAGTGGTGAAAGTTCAAAATTTTGATGACACCAACTGCTGACAGGAATGTAGGACCAACAGATGCTCTTGTTCACTGCTGGAATAGAAAGTGGCATAGCCACACTGGAAGAGAGACTGGCAAATTCTTACAAAGCTAACCATACAGTTCAACAATTTCACTCCTTGTTACCTGTTCCAGTTAGTTGAAACTTACATTCATACAAAATTTGTACATGAACATTTATGGCAGCTTCATTCATAATCACCCAAGTTTGGAAGTACTGAAGATGTCTTTTAAAATATATTTTATTCATTTATTTGAGAGAAAGGGGAGAGAGAGAGAGAGAGAGAGAGAAGAAAGAATGGGCATGCCAGGGCATCCAGCCACTGCAAATGAACTCCAGATGCATGCATCACCTTGTGCATCTGGCTTACGTGGGTCCTGGGGAAACGAACCTGGGCCCTTCAGCTTTGCAGGCATATGCCTTAACTACTAAGCCATCTGTCTAGCCCCTGAAGATGTCTTTTAATAGGTGAATGAATAAACTACAGTCATACATACAATGAAATGTTCAACAATAAAAATAAAAGAGCTATAAAGTTACAAAAAAAAAACCCAAACCAAAACAAAACAAAACCCTGGAGTAACCTTAAATACTGTTATGTTAGAGAAGCCAACCTGAAAAGGTCACATGTTGTAGATTCCAAGTATGTATCACACTGAAAAAGGTAAAACTATGGAAATAGAAAATAAAGGTCAGTGTTTACAGGGATTTGGGTGTGGAGAAGAAAGGCAGAGCACAGCGATCCTTTCAGAAAGAGAAAAAAAACTGTCCAGTATTGTTCTATCATAGGGATATCTGTTATTATGACCCATACAACAGAAAGCATGAAACTTTATGTAATATCAAGTTTAGTTAATAATAGTCTGTCAGTATTGATTCATTGACTGTAACGAATGTAGCATAATAATCAAGCTGCTTTACCCTATTTTGAAGAAAGTAAACTGGGGTAGCCTGAAGGAGTACATAGGAAATTTCTGCTTTCTTTCATTTTATTTCTTGAGGCAAACCCCAACACACTTGCCTTTTTTTTTTTTCTATGAGAGAGAGCAAGAACAAAAGAGATAGAATTGGTGCACCAGGGCCTCCGGCCACTGTAATCAAACTCCAGACGTGCGAGGCACCTTCTGTGCATGTACGACCTTACATATGCATCACCTTGTGTGCCTGGCTTACGTGGGATCTGGGGAGTCAAACATGGGTCCTTAGGCTTCACAGGCAAGTACCTTAACCACTAAGCCATCTCTCTAGCCCTCCTTCATTTTATTTTATGTGGACCTAAATCTGTCTCAAACAAATAAAGGTTATCTATTTGTAAAATAATAAAAACAAACCTAAAACAATTGCAGAAATGGAATAAGTGGTTTCCAAAAAGAAGCTATTTAACTTACACAATGGTAGAATCATACAACAGAAGTCTATGTAGTCATTAAACACTATAACCCATTAGTCATTAAACAATATCATTCATCAGCAAGGATCACCTGTTGGACAGATCATATGTACCACACAACTGCTCCAATAACACAGGAAAAGTCGAAGAGCAAGTATCAAGAGAGTAGACCTCATTTTATAACTAGATATAACTAAATAATATATATATAACCATATATATTATATGTAACTCGATATAACTAAATAATAGAGTAGTGGCTGAAAGAACCTTCCAGAGAGTCAGGGACCAGACAGTGATGAAAAGGGGCCAGGATGATACCTGTCTGAATCCCACCACCAGGTCTGCACACAGTAGGTGCTCACTAAATGTTGATGTGAAACAAATTCTTTAGTCCAGTTTTCTATACTGTTTGATTTTTTTCAGGAACATGAAACCATATTATCATTCCAACCCAAGGGATACCAGAAGCTATTTTCATTCTAGAAAAGTCAATTTACATACTTCAGGGGGCAAATATCACCTCTGACTCTTGACACTGTTTGAAATTCGCTCAGTTCCCCCATTTTATCTTAGAAATGTTCACCCAGGCCTGTATAGATTTTCTTTAGAGAAGCAACTACAAAAAATAATTGCCTATTACTTCCATTCACCATGTGAGGTACTGGGGTGGCAGTATCCCATTTTGACCTTTCAAATGTCTTTTTCAGATGAGAATAACCTCCTGAAATGGGAATGACTAAAATGGCTCATTTTTCCCCCCTTTCCAAAAACACCTGAAAGAGTTGTTTTCTTCCTTTCCCTGTCACCCTCCAGGCAGTGGGGAAACATGACTCTCTCTGCAGAGTCATGGCAGACACGCTTCCCTGGAAACAGCAACTTCTAAGGCAGAATTAAAACGCTGAGGTTGAATCACCACAAATACAAAAATGTCTGTGTGTGAGTGAAAATACAAAGCCCTGTTCCTCCTAGCACGGGACTCAGAATTATAGCCTGTCCGTGGCATTTCCAACAGATTGCTGCGAACTCTTAGCGGGCACACAGCGATCCAGCTTGGTATCAAACTTATATAAAAAGAAATCAAAAGTGACATCAATGTCGACTATAATTCTTACCTATTTTATTTCTGGGTGGATTTTGCAATGTGTAGTAATTCAACAACTCAATCCTAAGAAGCTGGGGGTGGGTCACATTCCTGGCTCTACTGGAGGCATTATATGTCTGTCATCTTCACAGGTTTCTGGAACATAGTCAACTTTTTAGTCACCTACCTGTCCCTCGCCACACTGGGCTCCAAGTGCTTAGCCACCAGCAAAGGAAAACATTTTAAAATAATGCAAAAGCCAAAACGGTGCTGGGCAATAGCTGAACTGAATATCACTGAATAAATCAAGAAGAAAGAAATGCTAAATCTTGTTAACCCAATTCTCAAAATGAACACAGTAAGGCCACACATGAGACTGAACATGTACTGCACATGGCATTTACTGTTTCTGCTCTGAAAATGCTTCAGAAAGTCTTGGTGCTCTCAGCCCAAAATCGTCACATTCCCCCGGATAGGCAACTGAACTTTTAGGAACATTTCTTAGCATGTATCCCTTCTAATTATTGTCTGGGATGCTTTTATCCCACAATATTTTTTTGAGGCAAGTTCAACAGACTGGCCATTTTTTAAGGCAAGAGGGTGAAAGACAGAGAGAGAGAGAATGAGAATTGGCATACCTGGGCCTCCAGCCACTGCAATCAAACTCTAGACACGTGAGGCACCTTGTGCACATGGTAAGCTTAAGCACCTGTTTCACCTTGTGTATCTGGCTTACATGGGGCCTGGAGAGTCAAACATGGGTCCTTAGACTT
Source organism: Dipus sagitta (assembly GCA_036346955.1). Taxonomy (NCBI): domain Eukaryota; kingdom Metazoa; phylum Chordata; class Mammalia; order Rodentia; family Dipodidae; genus Dipus; species Dipus sagitta. Next base: position 11,275,837 of record CM070775.1, on the reverse strand, counting down.
CTCAAGCAAGAGCCTTAAGCGCTAAGCCATCTCACCAGCCTCTATCCCACAATATTTAGTATAAATAATCTCATAGACTAGTGAGTGGGTGTTGTTGTGTAAACAGAGTCACCTGCTCCCACCACGCGGGGCTCAAAGTTCTTATCTATCAGTAAAAACATTGTATGGATGTATGTATGTGTGATGTATGCACATGTTCGACTCTCCAGATCCCATGAAAGCCAGACACACAAAGGTGAGACAAGCGCATGGTCACACATGCCCACTAGGCAGGTGCAACCTTCTGGGATTTGCTTTGCAGTGGCCGAAGTCCTGGCACACCAATTCTCTTCCTCTTGCTGGCTAAAATAGAAACAAAATGAGCAAAAAGTAACCAGAACTGCTCAATTGTTTCAAGTCAAAGAATAGATAAGAGCCGTTGCTCAAACCCTTTCTGCTCAGGTCTCTGGTTATAGCAGAGCTTGGCATTAACTGACCTAGCAGGGTATAAACTTGTGATGTCCTGAGCTGGGAGCCTGGTGTCTGGCTTCCAGTCTTTGCTCTTCTCCTTAGTATCTGGTTCCTTTTTGCAAACTCCGAAGTCCCTCCCAACTCTGCATTCTTGTAGCTTATGATCAGCAACCCCATCACACTGGTGTTCCAAGATGACACCTGTTGGGGCCAAGAGCTTTTCAGAAATTATGAAACTAATAAACAAAGGTTCCAACTTGAGGAATTTCCAACCAGTAAGTAGGTCAATGAATCAGGCATGTAGTTCTTAAATGAAGAAATACAAATGGCCAATACTGTATGAAAAACACATTCAACATCCTTAGCCATCACAGAAATGCAAATTAAAACTGCCTTAAGTTCCCATTTCACTACAGTCAGAATGGCTATCATCAAGAAAACAAATGACAACAAATTCAGGTAGGGATTTGGGGGGAAAATGGACCACAATGCACTACTAGTGAGTATGCAAACTTATGCTGCTACTATGAACTGTCCTGAAATAAAGTACAATGATGTCAATGTATGAAAACTTCATAGGAAAACCCATTATTTCGTATGCTAAATAAAAAATTGACAAAATTTAGGGCTGGGGAGATTTCTCAGCAGTTAAAGCGCTTGCCTGTAAAACCCAAAGACTTGGGTTTGATTCCCCAGTTCCCAAATAAAGCCAGAAGCACAGTGGTGCATGCATCTGGAGTTCATTTGCAGTGGCTGGAGCTCTGGTGTGCCCATTCTCTCTCTCTCCTCTCTCTGCATGTAAATAAATAAAAATATTTTTAAAAAGTTAGCACAATTTAATATGAAGTTGAGGAATTTGATACAAATGTTAAGCTTTTATGTTAAAACACCAAGGGATCAGAAATGCAGTATGACACCTGGCTGGAGCTACGTACTGGCTATGACCTTTAGACAAGATGAGTCATCTCAATTCGGTCACAGTCTCCACTGCTCTTATGTCCACGCAGATCTGGTCTCCTATTGGTCACCATTGTGTTTGTGTCTCCTGTACTTGAATGAAAACATAGTGGAAACTTCTTATCTCCATACTGAAATCAGGAATGCAGGAATATGAAAGACAGATCCAAAGACAGAAATGTGTGACAAAAATAGAAAAATAATATTCCTCAACTTCCATATAAAATATGCTAGATGTTTAACATGCAAATAAGTATATCTGCCACGAAGAATGCAACACAAGATGCAATTTGAAATAAACCTCGATAAATCCTGGCCTGAGGAAAGATTTGTGATGAAAACTTAATAGCATGAGAATAAAGAACTACACCCCCTGTGAGATTTATTTTTCAGTGAGAATGGATTAGCTGCTGCCGCTCTGACATAATGAGCTAAGTGAAAAATCTACCGAGCATTAAATCTCGCGAGGATGGCAAGCTTATAAAAATGTTTATTGAATGTGGCTGTAATTATGTACCCTGTCCACACGGAAATAGTTCTTTGTAAATGTAAATGTAACCTGTAACATTGTTCTTCAGTATTGAAGAATGAGGGGGAAAACCGCATGGGAAGATAAATCACTTGGGACATTTTTCTCTGTGGCTGACGAGAGCAATGTAGGATGTTTTGACCCGTCTTGAGTAAAGAGAACTGTGGTGGAATTGAAAAACTGTTGGATATGATGCCCATGAAGTAAGACTATAGCATGAAATCCCTTTTGTGTGCTAAGAAAAGTTTCTAAAAGTTTGTATTTTTTTTTTAAGAAGCTTAGTATAGAGTAAGAATGCCCAAAAGAGTCCTCTGGATGGCAATTTCATGCTGTCAACTAGGGTGTGTTTATATTACATAACATTCAACATCATTCAAGAGGTCAGCTAAATCAGTTCATGAAGTTATCTACCAGGGAGGGCTTAGTACCAGGAAGTAAAAATAAGTATGATAAAATGGTCAATTAGATATACACCAGTCACTTGAACCAGAGCTGTATTTGACTGGATAAACTGGATATACAAGATGGCAGAGGTAGGAAGATCTCCATGAGTTCAAGCCTACCCTGAGACTGCATAGTGAATTCCAGGTCAGAATGGGCTAGAGTGAGACCCTACCTCGAAAAATTAAAAAAAAATTTAACTGTAAAATTTTTATTTATTTGAGGGAGAGATTTCAAATACTTTTAAATAAGAGGATTAACATCTAGAATCTATGAAGATCTCACAAAACAAAACATCAAGGAAACAACCCAATCAAAGAAAGTGGGCTATGGAATTGAATAGAGTGTTCTCAAAGGAAGAAATACAGCCAACAAATATTTTTAAAAAGTGTTCAACATCTTTAGCTACAAGGGAAATGTAGATGAAGCGTTCTTTGAGATTTTGTCTCACTCCAGTCAGAATGGCAATCGCCAAGATAACAAATGACAAGTTCTCACAAGGATCTGAGGAAAGGGGAAGAGCTATTCACTTCCGGTGAGAGTGTGACCTAGTGCAGCCTCTGTGGGGATCCATAGGGGCTCCTCAGAAAGTGTGCTGGAGAGATGGCTTAGCAGTTAAGCACTTGCCTGTGAAGCCTAAGGACCCTGGTTCAAGGCTCCATTCCCCAGGGCCCATGTTAGCCAGATGCACAAGGTGGCACACGTGTCTGGAGTTCCTTCTCAGTGGCTGGAAGCCCTGGCATGCCCATTCTCTCTCTCTGTATATAGCTTCCTCTTTTTCTGTCTGTCACTCTCAAATAAATAAATAAAAATAAACAAAAAATTTTTTTTAAAGATTTCCTTCCAAAATGGTTACCCTGTGAGGATCTTTTTGTTTTTGTTTTTTCAAGGTAGGGTCTCACTCTAGCCCAGGCTGACCTGAAATTCACTCTGTATTCTCAGGGTGGCCTTGAACTCACGGCAATCCTACTACCTCTGCCTCCTGAGTGCTGGGATTAAAGGCGTGCACCACCACGTCTGGCTCTGTGAGGATTTTTTTTAACGCAAACAAAACTGAAATGGAGTCCAACCCAAACATCCAAATTCAACTATAAAAGACACTTCTAGAGCAACATGAACCAGACAAGTGCATGTGGATCTTTGACGTTACCATGGACATCAGTGCTTTGGAAGGTTCCACAAAAGTCAGCAGGATAGAACCATGCATTTAAAACTGTGTTTGTGCGCACATGGGCGCATTCGCACATACATGCATATACATTTATCTTTTATTGGGGCGTGTTGCTAGGGATCAAGTCAGGGCCCCTTGAAATTTAAACAGTGTCCTTGATTGTGAACTATGCTGAAGTGGATGATGATGATGATGGATTATTTCCCATAAATCCAAGAAAATGCAAGATCTACACTACGACCCAAGGAGGGGTCATCTGAAGAAAATACAAAGCCAAATGTCAAAGCGAAGCTACAAAAAAAGACTCTGGGGCTGAAGAGATGGCTTAGCGGGTAAGGCATTTGCCTGCAAAACCAAAGGACCCAGGTTCAATTCTCCAGGACCCATGTGAGCCAGATGCATAAGGGAGTGCCTGCATCTGGAGTTCGTTTACAGTGGCTGGAGGCCCTGGTGTGCCCGTTCTCTCCCTCCCTCCCCCCCCCTCATAAATACATAAAAATAAATTTTTTTTGAAAAAAGACTCTGGGATTATTACCACAAGCTGAACCGAAATCAGGGAATACATACAAGACAGGGAAGTTGGTAGGATAAAAAGTCTAGGGAACCTTAACATTTAACCACAGCCTGCCGGCTGAGAGCTCCCATATGTTCCTGCTCTGGCGGGACCATCAGAACTCCCCGGATGCAGGATGCAGGTGGGTCCTGCTGGAGGCAGAGTGGTGGCTTGTGCCTGGAAGAGCTCTGCTCTGAGGATGTTTTCTGTGTTTCTCAAGACAAATGGCTATGCTGTTTCAGGACAGAAAGAATGCCAAGTCCCGTAGAATGAGCCTGGGCATCTTCCAATTTAGGAATTTAGGCAATAAGTTAACTTAAAATTTGGAATGCACATGTCATATATACATGAATATGTCTGCACAACTGCATGAATGTGATGCTTCCTTCCTTCCTATTCATCCTTCCATTACTACTTCACTTTTTTTTCCTCCTTGTCCTCTCTTCTTGCATGCCTTCTAAGTCAGGTAAGCTGGCGAACTGCTCAGTTTCTTATACTAATATTACTTACAAACCAGATATACACATTTAGAAATATCAATGAGTATATATATCTATCTTACATTTTGATTTCATCACAGGGATCCTTCCAAGAGATCAGGTGATATTTCAATTCATTCTCTTTCTATTCCATGTCAGCTCCACAGTTTTAAGCTGTTCGGACTCTCTCACTGAATGCCATTTGTTTGGTTCTCATTTTACTGTGGCGTGTGGACATAAACATCATTATGCACAGATCTGTATGTACTAATGCTTTTATTTTTAAGAGGTTCCCAGGAGTAATTTAGATGCAAAAGTACATATATAATCAATATTTAGAAATGGCTTTCCAAAAAGGCTTTAATGGTTAACAAATATAAGTTAAAACAGAATACTTCCATGAATACAAACCCAGATGTGTTTTGGAATAAAATATAAAATATACATGATCATTTGGAAAACACTGAAGAGCTCAGTGTAACAGGGAACTTTTGGTCTTCCATACCCTAATACTGTCCAGGTTGTTCTCTTTGCCAACTTTGAAAAGCCCTGTTGGCAAGCATATGAACCTTGTTGGCCCAGTCAGTGTACAACAGCTAAGCCGTGGTCCTTTCAAGGAAATAAGAACTTCCTCCCTAGAGGTCGGGGAGATAACCATCCCACCTATATCTGCGTCCTTCTCTGGTTTTCACAGAAGAAAACAAGACTAACTTAGACTTTACTGAGGACTCCTCAGACTTTCCCCAGCATGATGGAAGGGAAGCTATCTTCGGGGGGCATTTCCCACTCTCATATCAAATTCTTATCTTTGCCCCTGTCTGGAAGAGAAGCCAAAGGTCTATACACCTGCACAGAGCAAGGACCTGGGGACACCTCCCCAGATCTTTAGGCATGTAACATGGCTAGCAGATAGTTAACCTATGCCAATAACTACAATCAGGGAAGGTCCCTGTCAGTTTGTAGTGTCTTTGAGAGCTTTTCTGTTTGGATGGAACCACCTCTATCTAGGTTAAGACTCAGTATGCATGTGAGGACGATTCTAGAATCCTTATGTCATATTAATCAGGCTTGTACAGATTTTAAGATTGAACATCATTTCACAGCAACAGCTGAACACTTAAGGAAAAGCTGTAAGAATAAGAAAACTCCTCTGAACGGTCATTGGTCATTTCCACTTATTCAAATTACTTTCACTAGCTATTGATAGGTGCAGGGGGGGGGGGATTTCTTATTCCCCAGCAAAGATTTTAATAGTTAAGAAGCTTCAAATATAAATAAAAGTAATTCAAGTTTTGAAAAATTTACTTCAGCATTCTGTGAATTCCAATGAACCTTCCACAGACTTCAAAGCTTTTGGAGGACAGAAATAATGTTTATCTCGTGTTTAAAAATTTTAAGGCATCAAAGGAAAGAATCTAGGTTCTGTATTGGGAATTTGAGCGGGGGTTTCCTTGAAGTATCAAGTGACAGAGGTCTCTGTTGGAGGGACAGTGTGAGCTCTGAATCCTTCATCTGAGAAGCTTTGATATTTTAATATTGAAAAGGAAGTGCGGCATCCTCTTTTCTTAGTCATATAAATGAGAACATGAGAGGCTGTTTGGAAGTTTAGCATTTACATTTTACCATACATGTCAAATATTATTTGGTGGAAGCCCAGTGAACTACCTGAATACTATATACTATTTTTCATCTTAAAAAATTTTTTTTTGTCTGTGTGGGGATTGAAGCTAGGGCCCTGAGCATGCTAGGTAAGCAATCTACCACTGAGCTACACTCCCAGCCCAACACATGTATCCTTGAACTTAAGCTAAAAATAAATGTAAATATAGAAGATCATTGAAGAATATACTGCTGCATCATACATTTTGAGATCAGATGGGATGATGTTGATGAGATACAAACTAATTCTAACTCAGCAGAACACTGGAAAAATATAGCCAGCACTAATCCCAATTTCATAAGACACCTTTGGAGGCAGAAGCCTAACTCTAAAAATCATATCAATTTCAGGTTGATTGCCATTGTTATACTGTCAAAGGACTAATTAATGAATACAGAGAATTTACAAAAGAGAAAATATCGTTTCTTATTTACTTAGACTGTTGAAGTGTGTTGAAAAGAACTGCAAGAGTTCAGCACATCTCTCACACAAATTAACACCACAATATCACTCTTGTTCCGAAGGCAAGGTAGGATTTTCTTAAGGGAAAGTATTCTTTCAGTCATCACATGAGCACCGCAATAATTTATGAGCAGAAAAGCAGTTAAGACTTTCTGACACCGCCTTACCTAGACTGGCAAAAAAAAAAAAAAAAAAAAAAAAAAACACCACAAAAACCTGATGTTAATTTGGTAAGACAAGAAAACCAAAGAGAATTCACTTCAGCTATTTAAATCCTGTCACTGAGGTCCATGCCTTATGGCTCAGATAAACTATTCAGATGTCGCTTTCTAATCATCTTTCTCGAATTAATCTTTCAGCTGGTAGAGCATGATTTGACTGATTGAAAGGATGCCATCCTCAATTCTGTGACTGCAAAGACAGATGAATGCAGGGCCAAAAGGACTCAGAGCTGCAGTACTGGATAAAGCCGATGTTAGTGCAACACCGCATCCTCCTGAAATCTATTACTATTCAGGTTTGGGGACTAATTGTGATGGGAAAATACGACCAGACTTGGTACATAGGCTCTGCTCTGAATATACATATACGCCAATATGACAGACGAAAAAATACAAATACAGGTAACAATGGCCCTCTTCTAAATGAAGACAGAATTGAGACCCAGAGCTGGAACAGAACATAAAGATGAGGCAGAACTTGAGTCTTGAGCCCCCAGCATTCCTAATCGGGAGGGTAGCCTCGACAGGGGACGAGACTCACTGGGTTCTACAGTCCTAGGCAGGCAGTCAGAGGAACCCAAGCCATGGCTCCCTCTAGCTGGGGTAACCAGCTTCTGGGATGCTGTAGATACAGGAAGTAGCCTGTTGCCTCTCCCTGCATCCCAGTGCAATGACTGGAAGAGTGATCATATCATTTCACAGGATGGGAGCTCAAACCTCCCGTGAATTCCTAGTTCTAGACAGGAAAAGACAGACAAGAGACTAAAGCAGTCATGGAGACCAAGCAGTCTCAACAGAGGAGTAAACTACTTCTGGTTCAGACTGTTTCTAAGTGAACACAGGGTGTGGGAGGCACGACACATAAGTTTAGGCCACCAATTAAGAGGTAGATGAGCTGGCAGAATAGATACAAAGGCAGGACCCTCAACTTGGAGCTGATCCTGAACTGCTTATGCCTGTAGAGAACATCTATCCGGCACTCTAACATCTTGCTTCTTGTAGCTTATTGGATTCTTCTGACAACTGACACTTTTGCTTTTCGGCTGAACAATTTTTTAAAATATTTTTTGTTTATTTTTATTTATTTATTTCAGAGCGACGGGCATAGAGAGAAAGAGGCAGCAGAGAGAGAGAGAAAGAGAGAGAGAGGGAGAATGGGCGCGCCAGGGCCTCCAGCCACTGCAAACGAACTCCAGACATGTGTGCCCCTTGTGCATCTGGTTAACGTGGGTCCTGGGGAATCGAGCCTCGAACCTGGGTCCTTAGGCTTCACAGGTAAACGCTTAACCGCTAAGCCATCTCTCTAGCCCATCAGCTGAACAAGTTTGATTCTAGAAGTCACACATAAGAACAAAGGTTCAAGAACGGACAAGATGATAATGAAGGTGAAAGAGTGGGAGATGTTTCTCTTTGAGAGCTTAAAACATATGCTAGAAGTACAAGAATGAACAGGCTACAACAGTATAGAAAGCTGTGAGCTGAAATAATCTCTTTCCTTTCATCAGCTGCTTCTAGTTGGGGATTTTGTCCCAGTGATAAGAAAGTATACTGACACAACACCTATGTTCAAACTAGCACAATTTTACAGTGGCTACACCATGAAATCAGTGGAAACACTCCCTGATGGGTGAGTGTTTAAACAAAACGTAGTCTAGCCACACAATAAAATACTGCTCACCTCTTAAAGGGAAGAAAATTCGAACACATTCCGCAGCTCAGATTCACCTTGAGGACATTATATAAAGTGAAATAAGCCAATCACCAAAAGACAAATCCTGTGTGATTCCACTTACACGAGACTCCTAAGGCAACCAAACTCATAACGACAGAAAATGGCGGTTACCAAGGGCAATGGGAGAGAAACGTCATTTTTCAATGGATATGGAGTCTCCGCTTTGCAAGATGAAAACAGTTCTGGAGACGGATGGTGTGCTATCTGCACAGCAACGTGCAAGAATTCGACACTGAGCTGCACACTTAGAAATGTAAATTTACAATGTAAATTTGTGGCTGTGGATATTTTACCACAGCAGAAAAACTGAAAAATAAAACTCATACTCATCAAAACTAAAGACATTTATAAAAAGGCAGATCCCTAGATTTTGGGGGGACCTATACAATTTGAAGTAGGTTAGACCTGTGTCATTTTGCCTTGATTTTTTTTTTTTTTTTGACAGTGTGTCTGGGATTCTGAGCGTGAACGTCATTCATCCTTCCTTCCCTGCTACTGAAGTGATCTCTTTAGAACGTGAATCTGATGAATCCACCACCTTCCAGAGTCCCTGGTTTCAGGCTCCACAGCAAGCTGTTAGCTTCCTTTGAGCTGCCTGGAAATCCACTTCTGCCTCATCTCCCAGCTTCACCCATAATTTGATGCCCCTAAAATACCAGCTCCTTTCAGTCCGTTTATACACATCACGCTGTTTTTCACTTGAGGCTGTTTTTCCCTCGTGAAATGCTCTTTTCTGACAGCAACTCTCTCTCTCAGTCACTATAATTTGATTCTTAAGGACAGAGAGCATTAGTTTACAGTTACCTTGAATTTTACTGTGAGCTTTGCCTCAATCCAAGCACCCTTCCATTTTCAATTTGCTTCTCCTCACTTTGTGCTTCTTATGCATTTTTTTTTACACTCAAATGGATGGACCCAGGCTGGGCTGGAGGCCTGTCCCACGGCTCCACATGGTCCACACTTTCCTTCTCTTCAGCACCGGCCACTATCTTTCTCTAAGACACAGAGGACTTACTGTGGCGGGTGAGCTGCCATACCTCTCAGGACAACAGGATGTCTGGCCCTGAAGTGTTTCACGGAACTGAATCGTGTGTTTTATTCACTGTTTTCTATGCTCTCCCTGATTCAAGATTCTACCACTCTAAGAAAGTAAGAAATACACCCAGAGAATAGGAGTTCCCCTCTAATTAGTGCCTGCATAGTGCAGTACCCACAGACAGATCTTCAAAGTAAATGCTGGTAGACTGCTACGTTTAGAGGTCAGCAGGATGCCTTTTCATCTTTGCTCCTTGGCCTATAGTATTAATGTATGCTATTGATTCAGTCTTCATAAAGATTTAATCCTTGCTTAAAAAAATGAAATGCAGGCTGGAGAGATGGTTTGGTGGTTAAGGCGCTTGCCTGCAAAGCCCAAGAACCCAGGTTCGATTCCCCAGTATCTATGCAAGTCAGATGCACAAGGTGGCACATGTGTCTGGAGTTTGTTTACAGTGGCTGGAGTCCCTGGCGAACCCATTCTCCCTCCCCCTCTCTCTCTCTCTCAAGTAAATAAATACATAAAATATTTTTTGAAATGAAATGCATTGTTTAGAGTCTCCCCCATCCCTTCCCTTCCCATCTGGAGAGTCCAAGTGTCATTTTCTTAAATTTCAACTTACTATACTCATTTGTGGTCCTAATTTAATATAGCCAGACTGTTGGTGCTATTTCCAAGTACTCTGTAGATTGTCTGACCATGACCTCAGAGATAATGTAGCATTTAGGCTTAAAAAAAAAAAAACTGGAGTTTTGTGGGAATTGCATGTGGAAAGGTGACACGGTTAGTACTTTAGCAATTAGCCGTGACATACCTATTATAATGTATTCTTGACTGACGCAGACCTTTGCCAGAGCACTCACTGAGTTCCAAGCAAAAAGTCTCATAAAATTTGATCAAGACACTTAAGGTCTAGATGAAGTTTATGAGAATACCCAAACACACTAAAATTACTTAATTTGAGGGATTTACTACCCAATAACTTTTTCCTAAGTGTCATCAAAGATGCAATAAAATATTTCGACACAGAGAAAATTTCGAGATTTATGACATCCCTATGGACGTCTATGCTGTTAGCAGCTCTCCTGTGCTTTACCACTTGGGAAACACTGGCTGCCTTACATTCACCACATGACTGGCATTTTTTTTTTTTCAGATACTGTACAAATCCTGTTCTCCACATGACAGGAGACCTCACTAGAGAAAGTATAAAACTGATGATTCTATAACTACCTAGTTATTACCAGGTACTATGCAGTCATACCTACCCCAAACTGAGAGACACCCAGGAACTTCTTTCTCTGCCTGGGTATAAAAACAAAGGTTGTCATGAGCCAAGCAATGATGGGTAGAGAGTTTGCTCCTACCCTTCGCCAGGATATCCAGGGATCAGAAGCCAGTGAGAGGTCTAGGGGTTCAGACCTGGCTTAATCTAGCTCCAGATAGTCTCTGGGGCACAGCAGCTCAGCCTTCTCATTTTTCCCAGACTGACATGTGCCCTACAAGTGGCCCTCCTTTACGAACCGTGTGAAGGGGCCTTGGAGAACAGAGGAACTCATTCTAGCTCCAGATGTGAACATCTTCATTATTCAAGGTTTGGGGTTCTGCTTTAATTATTACATGTCTGTCCGACAACTACTTCCCATCAGTTTTTTTTTAAGTTTTTAAACTTTATTTTTATTTATTTAACAGAGAGAAAGAGAGAGAGAGAGAATGGGTGTGTCAGGGCCTCCAGCCACTGTAAATGAACTCCAGAGACATGCGCCCTCTTGTGCATCTGGCCTATGTGGGTCTTGGGGAATCGAACCGAGGTCCTATGGTTTTGCAGGCAAACGCCTTCACCAGCTAAGCCATCTCTCCAGCCCCTTCCCACCCGTTTTACACCTGTCATCTTCCTTCTAAATCAGCTTCCCAGTGAACCCCTTGTTTATAAAGACCCTGAACTTCAGCACCAATGATGGAATACTAAAGCCACCTTTCTGACATTTTTATAGGCTTTTATTTTTTTAATTTTTAATTTTAGAGAGTGAGAGAGAGAGAGAGAATTGGCACACCAGGTCTCAGCCACTGCAATCAAACTCCAGACGCTTGCACCACCTAGTGGGCATGTGTGACCTTGTGCTTGCTTCACCTTTGTGCATCTGGCTTATGTGGGATCTGAAGAGCCGAACATGGGTCCTTAGGCTTCACAGGCAAGCGCCTTAACCGCTAAGCCATCTCTCCAGCCCCTTTTCTGACATTTTTTTTGGTCCACTTTGTACTGCTTGTTGTCATGTTAAAAGACACCCTCACACTCACCTGGGTTCCTGAGCTTACGAGAACAATATGGCTGAAGATGAACAGAACTTGGGCAAGCTGAGCGACAGGGCGTGCTGAACAATGGACCTGGAAGGCAGAGCTCAGAACACCATGACCCAAATCTCCTGGGTGTGCCCAGGAGGACAGCCATGTGACGACTGTCAGGTAACGTGCTGCTTTCCTGCATAGAATTCCCCAAGGAACCCCCTCTACCGAGGAGCTAAGACCGTACCACCTTCCAGGGTCAGTCATTTGAATCGGATTGCTCAGGCTACCATAGAGAAGAATGTTCCCACCAAAGCTCACTGTAGTGATGTGGCAGGTTGCAGCAAATGCCCAGGGCCAAATGGGAGAGATGGGTCTGGCCCTGGTCAGCCTTCCAAAAATATCTAGAAAGCAGCCCTTGGCTGACAGTACTTGGAACACGCACACTTGGACAGCCTCCTCCAAAGTACAGAGAGGCCAACACAGTGACACTGTGGAGAGCTTTTAGCTTGGGAATGAAAGCATGGCCATTAGAACAAGCTGCCAGGCGCGTCTTCTTCCTGCCCGGTTTAGCCAGTGCGCCCTCTCCACTGTGGGCTCCGGAGCTCTCCCAGAGCCACGTGCAAACCATGCCTGTTCTGAGGTAGGCAAGGCTCCTGGGTGGCTCCAGGGCACAGGGCTCAGAGGAGGCAGCAGAGCACGCGACCCTCGGGTTCTGGAGCTGAGTGAATGGGGTTGAGCCCTGCTCTACCATGTGCTCGTTTATCAATGAAAGCAGGCTACTTAAGGTTTTTAAAACAATTGATTATGAATTTTCGTGTATGAACAAATCACATATTAGTCATGTTCCCATGCGGTACTCTTGTATCTCTTTTACTCTTATATCAGATACTCTTGTCCACTGAGGGCCTTCTTCAGTGGGGTTACTGGTATTCACCGTGGGGTTATGAATACATTGGTCAGTCTCTAAGAGGAAGGACTATGCCTCAGGATACTCCTTCCCACTCTGTGGCTCTTAAAATCTCTCTGACCCCTCTGCCGCAATGTTCCCTGAGCCATGACTGCTGTAAGTCTACTTTAGTGTTAAGCTCTCTTCGACCTCCGATTTTCTGCACTGATGCATTTTGAGTGTCTTCAGTGTCTGTCACCACCTGCCTGGAGCTGGTTGTCTGACTAGCAGTGAGAGCAGCACTCACGTTTGAATCATCACTTCCTCTGTTATGTCTCCTGGGCCCTGGCAGATGTGATAGAGGTGTTGTCTCGAGCTAGGCACTGCTTAACCTGATGTTCCCTCAGTTTTACCAACTGAGTAGTACATGACAATAGAACTGAACTCATGAGGTGGTTGTGAGGACTGAGTTACTACACAAAACATTCCACTGACATACATGAAGTTAGGTATTAGCTATGTGATTTTCACTGTTAGGGTACATCAGCTCTAGCTATTGTAACCCAATACCACAGACCTGTGGCTTCTGCAGTTGATACTCCTTTCACACAGCCTCAGAGGCTGAGCGGTCAGGACCAGAGTGCCGGGAGATTTGGCTCCTGCTGAGATCTGTTTTGCTGGTGCGCAGATGGCCACTCCTCACCATATCCTTCCATGGCAGAAGCAGCGAGAGCTCTTGTATAAAGACACCAATTCTTCCTGTAAGGACACCTATGCCATCATGGGAATTCCACTTTCATGACTTCATTGAACCTAATTACCTTCCAAGGGCCTCGCTTCCAAACACCGTCACATCAAGGGGAGGACGTAAGGCTTCAGCACACAATTTGTAAGGGGGAGGACACACATAGTCAGTTCATCACAATAGAACAACAACAACAACAAAAACAACCTTCTAAGGGTAGAAGAAACTTTTTAGTCCAAAAGAGTGGGTACTTCAGGCCCGTTCAACTGTGCAATGGAGAATCTTAGTTCAGCCGAATGGCAAATAAATTACATGTATAAATAAATTATACATGCATAGATTATCTGCATATACATACATATAAAGTAGGTATACACATATGTTAAAAGTGTGCAGTACACACATTTACATATACGCTGTCTGTAATTCTGGAGGTAAAATCCAGGGGCATCTGCATGCCTAGGAGAGTACCACTGAGCCACAGCTCCCAAACACAATAAGTTACATTTTAAATTAAATTAAGTCAAACAAAGAAAAAGTAGTATGATGGAGACACAAAACGCAAACAGCTTAGCCAAGACAACTGGCCGATTAGTTACATACTACAGGTGAAGGTCTCTCTCCCCCTCACCACCTACCGACCCAGGAATTTCCTTTCTTGGTCTCTTTTTGCCTCTGCTAGAGAAAACCAGTTCCTACTAGGCAGATTTTTTTTTTTAACTAGTTGTAACTGCTTAACTCAAGCAAAGAGAGCTTCATGGCCCTCATATTGCAATGACAACATGAAGAACCCATACTGGAACTGAACCCATGGGGACATGTCCGTGCACGTGCGAGATGGTTAGTAAACACCATGGTCAGCCCCTCTTCGGGAATGAACAAAGATTTCCACAACATAAGACTTGCTGTTTGCTTTGGTGTTTATATATATATATATATATATATATATATATATATATATATGTATTTATACCTGCATGTGTGTGCCACGGTCTCTTGTGGCTGCAAATGAATGCCTGATGCTTGTACCAATTTCTGCACTCAGCTTACATGGATGGCCTGGGGACTGAGCCCCAGCGACGGCTTGCAAATAAGCATCTTTAACCTCTGAGCCACCTCCCCAGCCCTTGCATTTGTTTTTCTAGTCTCTGAAGTCATATATATTTTTAAACAATTTATTTGTTTGAGAGAGAAAGAGGCAGACACAGAGACAAAGAATTGAGTGTGCCAGGGCCTCCTGCCTCTGCAAACAAACTCCAGACGCATGTGCCACCATGCATATCTGGCTGATGTGGGTCCTGGGGAGTCAAACCTACGTCCTTAGGCTTCATAGGCAAGTGCCTTAACCACTAAGCAATCTTCCCAGCCCTTTGAAGACTTTTTATAAAGCATTTGTTTTTATTTATTTATTAGAGAGGGAGAGAGAGAAAGAGACAGGGAGAGAATGGGCCCTTCAGGGCCTCTAGCCACTGCAAACAAACTCGAGATGCATGTGCCCCCTTGTGCATCTGGCTTATGTGGGTCCTGGAGAATCGAACCAGGGTCCTTAGGCTTCACAGGCAAATGCCTTAACCGCTAAGCCATCTCTCCAGTCCCCTTTGAAG
This sequence comes from Dipus sagitta, assembly GCA_036346955.1. Classification (NCBI taxonomy): domain Eukaryota; kingdom Metazoa; phylum Chordata; class Mammalia; order Rodentia; family Dipodidae; genus Dipus; species Dipus sagitta. Next base: position 11,260,625 of record CM070775.1, on the reverse strand, counting down.
ACTTTTTAAAAGAAGTTCTCACACATAATTGGTAATTGAGTGTTGAACTCAAGACTCGTGTTCAAATGTTACAATGCAATGCTGGAGAGATAGCTTATCTGTTAAGGTGTTTGCCTGTAAAGTCAAAGGACCCAGGTTCAATTCCCCAGGACCCACGTAAGCCAGATGCACAAGGGGGCTCACACATCTGGAGTTCGTTTGCAGTGGCTGGAGGCCCTGGCACAGCCATTCTCTCTCTCTCTCTCTCTCTCTCTCCTCCCTCTTTCTCTTTCTCTCCTTCTTTGTCAAATAAATAAATAAATATTTTAAATATATATACGATACAATGCAGGTTTAAACAAAGGCATTTTAATACATCTGTAGGCAGGAAGCCCTCAAAATCCTTTCTTCATATGGCCTCAAGCTGCCCCTGCCTTCCCTCCAGTGACATAAGACATCACCACAGATACCTAAACACAACTCACATATGAAACTCTGAACACTCCATAGTACGTAGTCAGGGCATCAACAATAACTTACTTTAACAATAAATCAAGGAAATAATATTTTACACTAGTACAATGCACTAGAGTTTATGAACTGTTTTTTAAACTTAAAAAAAAAAATTGGAGATTTTCTGTAGCTCCAAAGCACTAAGCTCCACCTGCCTGCTCACAACTTTCAACTGTGTATTTCCAGCCTCAGCATTACCTTCAAGTTTCTGGCCTGATCTTTCTCCATTTGGAAGCCTGGTAGATAGATAGAATTTTACCAGCTAAAACCTGACCGCCATGGGTTGGGGTGATGGCTGAGCAGTTAAGGCACTTGCCTGAGAAGCCTAAGGACCCAGGTTTTGATTCCCCAGGACCCACGTGAAGCCAGATGCACAAGGTGGCGCATGCGTATGGAGTTTGTTTGCAGTGGCTGGAGGCCCTGTCATGCCCAATCTCTCTCTCCTGTCTCCCTCCCCCCCCCCATCTGCCTCTCTCTCTCTTTCTCAAATAAATACATAAGTAAATATTTTTTGAAAAGACCTCCTTATCTCCCACAACACGCATCCCCTAAACTGTTCACGTGACAGTTTTCCTTGTCACAACTGATGATGACCCCAACCTTCCAGCTGCTCAGGGCAGAACCCCGGTAATTAGCCTCCACTCTCACACCCTAACATCCACACCATCTGGAGACCCCATTGGCATCCACTTCAAAATGTTGCCAGAATGTGGCTTCTTCCTACCGACCCACCCTAGTCCAATTCATCATCGTGATGCCTTATCTGGACTCTTACAATGACCCTACAGAGTCTACATGAATACAGTGACCAGACAGAGCCATCTACACGTAATTAACATGTAATTTCTTTTCTATCAGAACTGCTCAAAACTTTCTACTGGCTTCCTCTCTCACTCCAAGTAATGTCAAAGTGCTTTCCATGGCTCCCAAATCCTAGGCTGTCCTGCCCTCCAGCTTATCTCCTGCTATCCTCACCAAGGGCCATGCCCTAACATACTCACTGGCCTCAGTAAAACTGGAAGAATCCACTGAGCTTACTCCTACCTTAGACTCTTCCCAGTGTTTGTTGTTCAGAAATGTGCTCACCAACTTGACCTTTTCAAAGCTTTGGGACATCTCAACCTTCTGGCCAATTTAAATTTCTAGCTTAATTCTTGTAGTCCTGATTTTATTTTTTTGGCATGTGTGTAGTTATGTGTGGCGTGGTATGTGTGTGGTGTTTCCATGGGTCACGGGTATGTCGTACGTGTGGCGTGGGATGTGTTTGTGCGGAATGTGCACCCCGTGTGTGCGCTGCGTGTGCACGGCTTCCCCGGCTCTTCCCTTTGCTTCCTCAAGATGGAGTCTCTCATTGAACATGGAGATGCCATTTCTGGTCAGACTGGCTGGCCAGTGAGCATAAGCAATTCTCCTGTCTCCTCGCCCCAGTAGCTTGGGCTGCGTATTGAAGTTAAAGTGGCAGGATGTTCTCAGGGAGGAAGGGAAGGGGGAAGGGAGAGAGGGAGGGAAGGAGCAGTTGACAGAGGACCAAAGCTCTGTTACTTAGCAGGACTTCACCTCAGGTTAAGTCCACTACAGGTCACAGGCTTCTTTTTCAGAGACATGAGGATTATGGAAGCATCGCCCCACCATAGCCCCCAGGAAGGGGAGCCCAAAGGGAAACGAGGCAGACACGTCAATTAGCCAACACGTGCCGAGACGGTGCTGGTGGCGGGGGGGGAGGGGAGTCGGCTCAATCATTGTGCTAAAAGTACATATAAAGTGACAGCGTTTTCTTAGAAATATTGAACCACACATCAAGAATGCTACAATTGCGTTCTATAATTAGCCTAAGAAAATTTCCCTGAAAGTTTCTTGATCAAAAAACGAATAGACAGACACAGTAATGGAACAAGTTAAAAATATAATGACTTTTGAAAAGTTCTACACAGAACGGAAATTTCCAAATACCTCTTAAAGCATTTTATTGGAAAACTTATTTAAAACCCGTTCAGTTATATGGATTTTATGGTTACAGTGCCAACCTTGACAACTGGAGGATATTGTTTGGATATATTAATCATAGGCATTAGGCTTCGAAACCACTAAATCCTGCCCGCACAGGCTCACAAACAGGATCATTCCCCAGAGTCCATTTTCTGAGATTCGCCTGAATGGGCATCATGGTGCCCACTCAGCTTCAGAGCACCGGCCTCAGAAATCAGCCTTGGGCAGGTTCAGGCTGTCCCACCATGTGGGAGTAGACAGCTCGGGGCCCCGGCTCGCGTCAGTCCACAGTCAGCAGCAGATAGCCTCCCTGCCGCTTACTCCATTTGGCCATGTGTCTAGTTTAGTGGGTTCCTATAGATGAGTTTGGCACAGGTGTAAATGACAGTCACATCACTAGATACCTGTTGCCATTAGTGGAAGACTGGGATGCACACTTAGTACTAGGGAAACAAGTTCCAAGCAGGGCTGTGGTAGTCCCCGGTGATATTAAGAATATTGTTATAACATCACTTGTCCCCAGCATGGTTACACGTTCTCTCTCTCTCTCTCTCTCTCTCTCTCTCTCTCTCTCTAACATTTGGTCATTTGGGTGTTTTGTTTTTGTTTTTGTTTTGAGGTAGGGTCTCACTCTAGCTCAGGCTGTCCTGGAATTCACTATGTAGTCTCAGGGTGACCTCGAATTCTCAGAGATCCTCCTACCTCTGCCTCCCAGGTGCTGAGATTAAAGGTGTGCGTCACCATGCCTGGCTATGTCTTTTAGGTTTTTAAAATGGTGAAAGGGACAGAACTGTCTTATTTTCTTTTCAAGAAAGACTTCTGTCTCTAACCCTATGGAAAAAGGGGAAGAGAGTTTAATCATAGGAGAGGTAAGGTTTTTTTTGTGTGTGTTGGGTTTTTTTTTTGTTGTTGTTTTTAGGAAGAGACACTGGAATATGTAGACATAAAATCAAGGGGTGTATTACAGTCTCCTTTCAATTAGGTCCTGGGGTTCTGCAGTGGGTGTCTGTACGTTGGAGAGACCATAACCTTTGGGACACGAGAGTTTCATCAGAAGTCCAGGCATGCATGTACTGAGGGAGTCCTGGAGCTAGGCTGAGACGTTCCCCTCTCTGGGTGCGGTTCCAAACTCAGCAGCGAGCTCCCCTACAATGCTCTGATTCCCTGTTCATAACTGACCAAGAGCATGGGCCACCAGACTCAAGGAAGTCAGCCAGCCCCCAGCCTTTGACAAGGAACAGAATGACGCTTCAATATAGTGCTCAGTCTGAAAGAAGCAGAGGACAGGCAACCACCCAGGTGTCAAGTGCTGCAGATGAATCTGAAGGCCTAGACAGATGTCCACAGATGCCCATGAACACCTCTGAGTTCTCCCAGGAAAAAAAGTCATGTGTTTGTGTTCCAAACTGAGTGACTGAAATGCCTTAAGATTTGCTAATGTGGGGAGCGACTTGTTTATTTACTTATTTCATATTTTTATTTTGAGAGAGAGAGAGGAAGAGAGAGAATGGGTGCACCAGGACCTTTAGCCCACTGCAAACGAACTCCACCTGCATGTGCATCCTTGTGTGTGTGTGTGTGTGTGTGTGTGTGAGAGAGAGAGAGAGAGAGAGAGAGAGAGACATCATGCACTTGCTTCACCATGCATCTGGCTACATGGGAACTGGAGATTTGAACATGAGTTCTTAGCCTTTGCAGGTTCTAAGTCATCTCTCCAGCCTGTCAGTGACTTTTTATTTTGCTGTTAACAGAACACATCTTCTATCTTTGCCCTACATGCCATTTTCATCCATTATGTTAGGGATGTTTGTTTCTTTATGATACTTACATTGGACAATTCACACGAGTTTAGCGCATCTATCTGTGCTCACGGGTCCTGTGTATGCACACTGAGATTCTGGGGCTAACTGATGTGCTGGACTGAATGTTTCATGGAAGCCTCCCAACCCATGTACCGTGACAAAGTTTTTATGAACACCTGGCCTTCAAGGAACAAATGCCCTCTCCAAAATTAAAGAGTCACCTTTCTTTTTGTTTTGTTTATGTTAAATATTTTATTTATTTGCAAGGAGGAGAGAGAGGAAGAGAGAGAGAGAGAGAATGGGTGCTCCAAGGCCTCTAGCCACTGCAAACGAACTCTAGATGCATGCACCACTTTGTGCATATGGCTTTACATCAGTACTGGGGAATCAAACCTAGGTCATTAGGCATTACAGGCAAGTACCTTAACCACTGAGCCATTTTTCCAGTCCCTTCTCTTTTTTAAATTTTTTTTGTTGTTTTTTTTAAATTTATTTATTTGAGAGCGACAGACAGAGAGAGAAAGAGGCAGATAGAAAGAAAGAGAGAGAATGGGCGCTCCAAGGCCTCCAGCCACTGCAAACGAACTCCAGATGCGTGCACCCCTTTGTGCATCTGGCTAACGTGGGTCCTGGGGAGTTGAGCCTCGAACCGGGGTCCTTAGGCTTCACAGGCAAGCGCTTAACCGCTAAGCCATCTCTCCAGCCCAAGCCATCTCTCCAGACCTTCTTTTTGTATTTTAAAGAGCATCTTCTTTTAGAATAAACCAAAGATAAAGTAAGTAAGTAATCAACCAAACTTAGGACTGAAAATGCTTCTTTTAAAATATTTTATGTTTATTTACTTTTAGAGAAAGAGAGAAAATGGGCATGCCAGGACCTTTAGCCACTGCAGACAAACTCCAGACACATGTGCCACCATGTGCTTCTGGCTTACGTGGGTTCCTGGAGAATCAAACCTGGGTTCTCAGGTTTCACAGGTAAGTACGTTGACCACTAAGCAATCTATCCAGCCCCCCAAAAAGCTTTTCAAAAACACATTTTAGGTTCTGAATTTCAGATAGATCTCTTGAACTTCAATTGCCTACACAGTATTGGTGCCTTGAGAACACGGCACTTTTTACTAGCTTTTACAGTTTATTTATGACCCATCTGGCAATCTTTTCAACTACAGGAAAAACAATCTACATATATTTTAAAATGAAAGGATCAGGTTTTCAAATAAACAAGGTGAAATGAACCCTGAAAATTAAAAACCTATGTAGTTGGTCAAAAATATGAGTGATACTCTAAGTCAAATGTATATTTGGATTTTCCCAAATAAAAACAACATCATTACATTTTCAAACCACTCTTGGTGTGTATGTTTGTGTGTGTGTGTGTGTGTGTGTGTGTGTGTTTATAAATGGTGTGGGTATCAATGCCAAAACCTCACATTTTGATAGGCAAACACTCTACCCCTAGGCTCCATTTCCAGCCCCAAATTATTTTTTCTTGAACATTCTATAATTTGAGGGCACCTAGCTTCATCTGTATTAGATAGGTGTAAGACACACTTCCTCATTTATCCATCCCTTTTTCTCCTTTTAGGATGAACCTCTCTCAGTGGTCATTACCTCTGTTGCCTTTGTATAATTCCAGTTGCACTGCCCTTAGCCACCTCTTCTAACACAATATAAGCCAGCAAGTTTTGTATTCTTAGAATATCTCCTGACGCTTCCAGTGGTCATTCCAAAACCCATTCTCTGTGTGATAGTTAAGATTGTGTCAACTTGATCTTGTCTAGGAATCCACAGACATTCCTCCTAAGTGGGTCTCTGAGGTTGCTTCCAGGAAGAATTAACTAAAAGGAGGACACCTTCCCTCAGGGTGAGCCCTTCCCCAAGAGTGGACAGCCCCTCTCGGAGGAGGCGGGGCTGTAATACGGAAGCTCTGGGAAGGACACTATCCTTCCTCCCACCTGGCTGCCAGTGCTTCTTGCTGCTTCCCAGTGTGGATTGAAGATCATCGTCTCTCCAGGACACCTTCAGACCTTCCAGTGCTGGATTGGGACTGCTGAGGCATCCAGCCTCGTGGACTGAGCAGCTACCGGGTTCCTTGACTCTCAGGCCTGTAACCTGCTAATGTTGGACTGCTGTAAACTAATCCAATAAATTTCCTTCTAATACAATTCACTCTACCAGTTCTGTTCCTCTAGAGAACTCTAACTAATACGCTCTCTGTAATGAATACATAAATAAAAATAAAATAAAAAATATTTAAAATAAAAAATAATTCTAAGGCTGGAGAAACGGCTTCACAGTTAAGGCACTTGCCTGAGAAGCCTAAGAAACCAGGTCTGACTGCCCAGAACCCATGTAAGCCAGATGCTCATGGTGGTGCATGAGTCTGGAGTTCGTTTGCAATGGCGTGCCCATTCTCTCTGTCTCTCTCTGCCTCACCCTGCCTCTCTCTTTAAAATAAATAAATAAAGGAAAATCTTTTAAAAATAATTCCAATATTTTTTTTAAAATTTATTTGTTTATTTATTTGAGAGCGACAGACACACAGAGAGAGGCAGATAGAGAGAGAGAATGGGCGCACCAGGGCTTCCAGTCACTGCAAATGAACTCCAGACACATGCGCCCCCTTGTCCTGGCTTATGTGGGTCCTGGGGAGTTGAACCTTGAACCGAGGTCCATAGGCTTCACAGGCAAGCGCTTAACTGCTAAGCCATCTCTCCAGCCCTAATTCTAATAATTTTAATTAGTGGGGCAATGTGGTCATTTGATGGAGAAGACCACCCAATAAAAACTGGCAAGCAATAAAACTGAGCAAGTTTAGGTTTCATGAATATAAATTGTTTTAGATGAATTAAATACTTTAAGTTTAAACTCTGAAGTATTTATGGTATCCAACATTCAAGGTGATTTCGAAGATGTAAGTGTAGTAATTCATTGGAAATTCTAATGTATAAACCCATAAAAATAAGCCAAGCATGTAGAGGAAGCCACAATAGACATAAAACCCGCTGGATGTGTTTTGCTTATGACCCACCTCTGTGAGTAAGACCCTACCTCAGAAAACTAAAAAAAAAAGTTATTCCAATTTAATTTACCTAACTTGATGGAATATATTCCCAACAGATGATCCTTTGCCACATATTCCTAAGAGATTTCTCTTGGTTATTATGTCAAATAAGATTTGAACAATTGAACCCCCTGGTCCATAATGCTTCCACAACACCAAGAAGACTTAAAATCTACACATGTTAAGTTAGAAGGACTTACACATGTCTTCTACAAAGAAAAAAAAATCCTCTAAAATTCTATGCTTTTGGCCATGTTTCTCAACTGTGAGAAAAATCTCTCTGCGGACCATCTGGTGGTATCTGGAGCTGTTTTGGATGGTCATGTTATGGGTGTGGTGTTACTGTAATCAAAAGAGTACAGACCAGGGAAGCTGTTAAACAGCCTAGAAGTGTACAGATTAGCCCCATGATATAGAACTGCCCAATATGCCCAGAATGTCAGTCAGGACAAGGGAAACTCTGCTTCTGGCATCAATTCCTGCCGTCCTCTCTCCTGCATCATGAAGCATCCCCTTGAGACTGTAAGCCAAAATAAATCCCTTTTGCCCACCAGCTTCTTCTGATCAAGTGTCTTATCCCAGCAATGGAAAGGTAACCACAACAGAAAATTGGTACCAGTAGAGTGGAGTCATTGCTGATAGAAACCTGATTGTGTGGCTTTTAAAACTGATTTGTCAGAGCAATGTGGAAGTATTTGAAACCCTGGTCTAAGAGAAGCCTTGAAGTGCTGAAGGCAGAGGTTGATGGACCATCTCATCAGAGCCGAAAGACCTAAACACAGTAAGAACTCTGGACTGTGAGGCTCGGCTTATGAAGGAAAGAGAATCTTGTCTGGACCGGGCCAGAGGCAGTTTGTGTGAGAGGCTTACTGCATTCTCTGCACAAGTTCTCTAAGAGTTACATTGGATAGTGGTGGACCCGTATGAACAGAAGGATATGGCACAGGAAGAATAAAAGGTCAGGGACAGAGACAGCACCTGTTTGACTGCAACAGAAAGATTACAACCATTGATACTGGGCCAGCTGTTCTGCATTGGGACAGCAGAGAGAATGCTGACTCTTGAAAGTAGAGGTTCAGAATGCTGAAGGAGCATCCTGCTCTTCAAAGTCAGCCGTACTCCACCATGGATTAACAGATTTGTTAGCCTGCCTGGTACTACAGGAACACAATGAATGCAGGAAAGAAAGGGTCATTAGATTTGCAATGCAGTTTGTGTTTTTTGAAATGGCCACTGACCGGACAATGTGCGTCAGAGTTGTTGGAATGTCTGTGCAGAGAACTGATGGAGCCACGATGATAAACTATGGGTTGCAGTGGAGACCCCAGGAGATGTCAGGACTGTGAGACAGCTGCCAAGGAGAGCTGCTGGACTGGGATGAGTAAGTATTGGTGCAGCTTGTGAGAATGCCAGGGCCCTTTTCAGCTCTGGTTGGACTTCACTGACGGATTAGAGTGCCACACAAGGTAGAAGGACATGTTAAGTAAAGCTTAGAAAGTGAATGTTGCAGTCAGGTTCGCATTGCTGGCAGAAAACACCCAAGCAAGAGAAGCTTGTGGGAAAAGAGTTTATTCTGGCTTACAGATTTGAGGGGAGGGGAAGCTCTATGATGGCAGGGGGAAATGATGGGATGAGCAGAGGGTGGACCTCACCTCCTAACCAACATCAGGTAGACAACAGCAACAGGAGGGTGTGCCAAAAACTGGAAGCTGGTTATAACACCCATAAGCCTGCACCCCACCCCCCAAAAAATACCCTTCCTCCAGGAGGCTTTAATTCCCAAATTGCCATCAGCTGGGGATCTAACATTCAGAACACCTAGGTTTATGGAGGATACCTGAATCAAACCACCACAGTGAAGCAGGAAGCTCCCAAGCTGTGAGGGTCCCTGAGCAGGTCACCAAGCTGGTGACTAGGACCAGGGATTCTTATGTCTTCAGGGGTGTAAATTAGGCACTGGATTTGATTAGTTACTTTGAATGTGTATTGGGGTTCCACTCTGGGGATGTAAATTAAGCATCAAATTAGGGTGGACTGGATTGGCTATTTTGACTGTATACCTTGACTCTTGATTAAAAAAAAAAAAAAAAGAAAAAGGAACACAGAGCTGGATGTGGTACTACACACCTTTAATCCCAGCTCTTGGGAGCCACAGGATCACCATGAGTTTGAGACTAGGTAATAGTGAATTCCAGGTCAGCCTGAGCTAGAGCAAAACCCTACCTCAAAAAAATCAAAACTACAAAAAACAAAAAACAAACAAACAAACAAAAAAAGGATCTCAGGCACAAGGGCTAATGGTCAGCTGCTATCTTGGTGAGTCAGAGATTTGTTTTAATTCAGTCTCTGGACTTGTAATTAGTGATATTCTTGTTTGGGCCTGTAACCCTGATTACCTACCTACAAATTCCTAATTCCTATCATTATGACCCACAGGGTAATCACTTAAAATTTTTTATCAGTGTCCCTTAAACTCTTTTTTAAAAATATATATTTTAGAGAGAGAGAGAGAGAGAGAAAGAGAGAGAGGAAGAGACAGAGAAAGTGAGAATTGGCAAGCCAGAGCCTCAGCCACTGTAATCAAATTCCATATAGCTGCGCCACATAGTGGGCATGTGCGACCTTGCACTTGCCTCGCCTTTGTGCGTCTGGCTTACGTGGGTCCTTAGGCTTCACAGGCAAGTGCCTTAACCACTAAGCCATCTCCCCAGCCCTCCCCTAAACTCTTGGCTTTTGTCTTCAGCTGCCTGCTCCACTTGAACGGCTAGCAGACATCCCAAAGGTAAGAAGCCCAGGGGTACTCTTCTGTGTCTGCCCCCAACCATGCTGCCTGCACCAACACTGGAGGCCACAGACAGGGAGAGTGATAGTCGAGCAAGTCCAAACAGAGATGAGGTGAGTTAAGTTAAATGTTCATATTCCACAGGAGGAAATCAGCAAACCTCTGCCCTAAGTTTCAAGAAAGAAAAGGAAAAAGAAGAGCATTATCAAGGTACTGGATAACTTGGTTTTGTGTATCCAGGAGTCAGGAATTGCTCACATGCACAGAAGACCAATGCCTATTTGTTAGTAGCACCAATTGTTTTGCTCAAAGGCAATCACTAACAAGGTTCAATACATCCAACAACCTAACAAACACCAGAGACACTGTAGACCACTAATGCCCCAGTGCTTCCCAAAGCCACTGACAGTCAGCGCAGAGTAACAATGACAGACATCCACACAGGCTGCAGCCTTTGTTAGCATACTTAAGCGGACTTTTAGTTCACCCCACATATTAAGTGGGGGAGCACATATCTAGTGGGTGTTGCAAAGGGGTATTGTTGTTTTCTTCTCTATTTCAGCCTGTGAAGTGACTGCAATTTTGAAAGGAAGGACAATAAATATACCTTCCCCGGGGGCAAATGAAATCAAACCCCTTTTCTTTATGACCAACCATAAATATTTATGTTTCACCGCCCATTAGTTTGTGCATTCCAGAAACAAGCAGCAGATCCTGATAGGTCTTTCATTATGTAGAGAGAATATAGGCTTTATGATAGCAATCTACAAATAAAATACTTTGTCTTGTGTATGTCAACTTTTATTTAAAATTATTTTTTAGCTTGAAATAAAATAGATATTCCCAAACAGAATTAAACAAATAACTTATTAAAAGCCTCAAAAATATAATTCTCAGATGATATATATATATATGTATATACACATATATATGTATATGTATATGTATATGACTAAAAACTCCTACTTAGACTGAAGTTACCTATGTGATATATGAATATGTTATTGGATGAAAATATAACTGAGGCATGGCAAAGCTAAATGGCTATCAGAAAAGGAACTGTGAGACGCTTCAGTTATGGACTGAAGAGAAACTGGCCACACACAGTCATTTTTACATAGACTCCACAGAGTGTTAATCCTTATAAAACATAAGTTTCTGAGAATCTAACTTGCATAAAATACTGGCCATAAATAATTAACATTTGCCTTACTGAGTCAAAATAGACAGCCATTCAATTTATTCCATCCAAATTCCACGATGCTATTCAGGGGAAATCCTTGTCTCGTGTTAGACTGGGTTGGTGTCAGTAGAAAAGTATGACATGCTAAAAGGAAAATTAAGCTCCATAATCAGCAGGGAGCAATATATTTATTAGGAAAATTGGGGGTAATTTTAGCATGCAAAGAAGAGGCTATTTGACTCATCTTCTATGAGTATGTCATTTGTTTTTGCAACCCACACTCAGTGGTGTTTTCATGGTATAAACTAGCTTTCAAATTGCGTAATTTAATATGAGCCACTGTGGCAAGCACTAATAAAAAGAGCATGCAAGCTCCTGTTCTGACGCTGAGGGAATCACTGATTTTTTTTTTTTTATATTGAGGCTTAAATAGTGTGAAGGGTTTCTCAAGGGTAAAAGAGTACACAGAAATGTGCAAATTGCCATGGGACCTCCTCATTTTGTTGCCAGTAAATTGGTTTCTTGATGATCTCAGAGGTAAGCAGAATATATTAAGTGTGTACCCAAAACATCCGATATGTCACATTATGGAAAATAAATGGTAGTGCAGATCACTGTTTTTCTGGTAGTGCAGACACATCTGGGGTAAGCAAAGCATATTTGCCAATAAAGCCAAGGAACTCTAATAGAAGAGAGAGAGAGAAACATCTGCAGCCCTCTAGGCTCTCTTCTTCTTATTAATATGAAATCAGACTGGTTTTGCAGGCCTACTGTTACAGTTCACAGTACACCTTCCACGGAGTGTGTAAGCCTGCATTCCCAGAGCAGAACATGAAAAACTCACCCTGATATCTAAGTCTTCATATGCAGAAGAGATATAAAAGCATGCCAGTTAAAACCTGAGGTTTTAGGTCTGAGGCTATCATCAGGTTATCACATTCCAATGTTTTTGCTATCTTAATTTTAGGACATAGGAAAGGTAAGTTTTTTTTTTTTTGTTTCAAAATGTCATGAAAGAGAGGACAATATAATTTCTTGGAATATAGTACAGCACCATTGCTAATCATCTCAGAAAGGCTCAAATCATTCATCATCATATATCATCTTAAGCTTCTCAGGGAGTGAATCAATATGTTATTTCCATCCTAATCATTCATCCCCAGCTATCCTTTTCCCTAAGGAAATGAAAGATATTTAACACGGTAGTAGCTCCAATTCTCAGATTACTGCACTCTTCCACTCATGTATGAGATTACAGATGGGCAGGCAATCGATCACGTAACTTGAGTTTTATAATAAATAGAAGAGAACGTAAACCAATTTTTCCATACTTAGTGTCACATATACCTCTGAATTTCAGTTTATTTCAGGACTATTGACATTTAGCCCTAAAGAAAAACCCAAGCAAGGCATCAAAAATGAAGGGAGTGACTGGAAACCTAAAAGGCATCCAGCGTTTTTGAATTTGTGACTTCAATGTGCTAAGATTTGGATGTGTTAAACAACCGTGTCTTTTCTCAATCTGCATTTGCAAACACAACCCTTACAGTAGCATGGCTGGTTTCAAACATAAAGACTGAGAACACAGACATGTTGACTGTAGCAATTGTGGAAAGCATCAAAAAGCAAATAATTATGATATAAAATGAGAAAGATGTAATTATTTTCTAAGCAATACAAACAAGTCAAAGATCTAAGATAATTATAAGTCTGGAAGGGTGTCTGGCACACATGAGGCATAATACACACACACGCACACACACACACACACACACACATACATTTCTCACCTCCTCTAACTTTAACCCTTCCCTCTCACTTTAAGTCTCCTCTCACTTCTATATATTACTTTTAATTATGACAGAGAGAGAAAGAGAAAGAAAGGAAGGAAGGAAAGAAGAAAGGAAGGAAAGAAGGAAGGAAGGAAGAAAGAGAAAGAAAATGGGCACACCAGGGCTTCTAGTCCCTGCAAACAAACTCCAGACCCATGCGCCACCTTGTGCATCCTCTTACATGGGTACTGGAGAATCAAACCTGGGTCCTTTGGCTTTGCAGGCAAGTGCCTTATTTGCTAAGCCATATTTCCAGCCCCTTCCCACTTCTAACCCCCATGAACACTGTCTGTGCACACGTGCGTGTGCATGCATGCACACACACACACCCACACACCCAGACAGAGGTGCTCATGCACACAGGCAGAACCCTTACAAAACAACAACTTGTTGACGTCTATAGTGTTGACCTCCTGTCTAAGTTCTTCTCCATTCCCTACACAGGCTTTCGCTACCCTCAAAGTTGTGATTCCAAGTCCTCCATCAGAGTCTTCTTCCTGGGTGGGTTCTGACAGGCCCATGATTTCCACCCCCCTGTCATCTATACAGTGACTATTTCTAAGATCACAGTTATTCTGAACCTGACCCCACAGCTCTCTGCTTGGACATCCACTCACTTGTCCGCTGCATATCTCCATGTAAGTAGTTCGCCCGCATGCCGAGCACAGCCTGCTCAGTTCTCTAGCTCTGCTCCCATCTCTTTTCCCACCCTGTGCTCACCTCAGCCCTGACAACTTCACTTCATGAGTTTCTGTGTTTGTCTGGGACTCATCCTAGCTTGGGAAGGTCTCTTTGTTTCTAACACAGTTATTGGCTCTTGGTAGGTACTCGTTTATTTAATTTAATTAATTAATTTATTTGACAGAGAAAGAGAGCATGGACACACCAGGGCCTCCAGCCACTGCAAACGAACTCCAGATGTTTGTGCCCCCTTGTGTATCTGCCTAAATGTGGGTCCTGGGGAATTAAACCTGGGTCCTTTGGCTTTGCAGGCAAATGCCTTAATCACAAAGCCATCCCACCAGCCCAATACTCATGTTTTTTAAATATTTTTATTTATTTATTAGAGAGAGAGAGAGAGACTGGGCACAGCTAGGGCCTCCAGCCACTGCAAACAAACTCCAGATGCATGTGCCACCTCATGCATCTGGATTATATTGGTCCTGGGCAGTGGAATCTGGGTCCTTTGGCTTTGCAGGCACGTGCCTTAACTGCTAAGCCATCTCTCCAGGCCTGCTACATGTGTTTTAATGGAGGTAAACAATGCTTCAGTTCTGAGCTCTTTGTAATTTTATCTGCTTGATGGATTTCAAGTTTCGAGTGTGCAGTTGAATCTTATTATAATGAATTATAATGCTAATTTCAGCCATAGCCAAGAGTCCCAAATTGAAGAAGACATTGAGCTGGACATTGCCAACATTTAATTCCCCATGAAATATCAGGTCTGACTGATCTGTTAATTCATTACATCAGTCTATTCAGCTTTATAAGTGCTTCAATTTTCTGGGTAAGTTTTCTCTTCATAGGACAAAGTATATTCACATAGACAAAATCCAATTCCTGATGTACTAAGCTCCAGATAGCTAAGATCATGGATCATTTTTGGTCTTGGGTTGAAAACCACTTTCAGGAGGTCAGAAAACACAATATGCACCCATGCTTCAAAAACCAATGGTACTGGGTTGGAGAGATGGCTTAGCAGTTAAGGCATTTGCCTGAAATGCCAGAGGACCCTGGTTTGATTCTCCAGGACCCATGTAAGCCAGATGCACAAAGGGGTGCATACATCTGGAGTTTGTTTGCAGTGGGTGGATGCCCTGGCATGCCCATTCTCTCCCTCTCTCTCTTTCTCTCTGCCTCTTTCTCTCTCTCAAATAAATAAAGAAAGAAAATATATTTTTAAAAATGGTAGTGGGGCCTGGTAAAATGAAGTGATTTGCCTAATGTCACATGAAGAGTCCATGGCAAAATCCCCACAAGAAGGAGATGGAGTCCCACTGATAGGTGGTGTTTGCACGAGACCGCACTCTTTCAGCTCCAAATCTCAGGGCAGATTGTAGGCTATTTCTCCATGTGCACTCTCCTTCTACTTAATAATCCAGCCCCATAACTTTAGTGGGAAACTGGCCATCTGAAAGATAATCTTTCCTAGCACCCTTTGCCACTAGGTGAGACCACATGGCTAAGTTGTGTCTCAGGAGGAATCAACAGAACTATAATGGAGCTATTTATTTCTTTTTGCTTGGCATGGTGGCACAAGGCTTTGTGAGAGAGAGAAAGTCGGAGGGGGGGGGAGAGTTGGCACACTAGGATCTCCAGCCACTGCAATGGAACTCCAGATGCATGCATCCCCTTGCACATATATGTGTGATCTTGCACATGCATCCAGTTTACGTGGGGATCTGGGGACTTGAACATGGGTCCTTAGGCTTTTCAGGCAAGAGCCTTAACCTCTAAGCCTTCTCCCCAGGCCTGGAGCTACTTTTAAAAGACAAAAATTAACTCCTTATTTGGTTCCCCTTTCTTCTTAATGGCTAGAATGGTCACACAAGTTTATTTCAAGCAGTCATTTGTGACCATGAGGTGGATGCATTGAAATAAAGTTGGCAGAGAAGTATGATAGAAGGAGTTTGAGCCCCTAATACTGTGCCAACTATACATGGACTCTATCTCCCCAAACTTCCTTGTCAAGAGAGAAAAAGAAAATCTACTAATTTAAGCCATAAATATCTTAGATTTTTCATCTCATGTGGACACCCTTCCTCCTGACATAACCCACATGTCAACCTTTAGCTTCCGCCACTGGTAAATCTTACTTCCACCACTGCTAATATGAGCTGTACTGTCCCATCCTCAGGACGGAGAACAACTCGCTAGCTTTCCCACCCCTCCCCAAAGTCTCCACACAGCTCGCTCAGAAAACCAAGTTCCAGGGCAGGTCCAACTTCAGTCCAACATCTGTGCTTCCCCAAGAACAAGAAGTCTAGCCTGATTCCTAGTCACCAGTTGCTCTCAATGTCCTAATTTATTAGACAAAGAGGCACAGTGAAATAGGAAAGGGTTTGTTGCTCGACTCTGGACAACAGAGGTCTATGTTACCCACAAAAATGAATTCACCTTAACAGCCTTCCCCTACCACTCACCAGATCCTCCTGTTATCTACAGGCCTCTATTTTCAGCTGGTCCTCATGAGCATCATATATATAGTGTTCATCAGTTCCTGCTTCTGATAAACCTCTGGGGTGAAGGAACCCCTTTGAGTTGATCTTTTTATTTTTTAAAATCAAATGACATGGTGTATATAGAAATCCTACATGCACTGTAAGCCTGCACATAAATGCTTGCAATTTTAAGCCCATTTCCAACAATGCTACCAATTGGGAGAGAGAATACAGGGCAAGACTCAGTAGCTTTCTAAAAGTCAACTATCAACCAGCCAGCATCCGACGACTTCCTAACAAGAAGACGTATAAAGAAACAGTGAGGCATACTCCCTCCCAACCCAAGTCTGGGCTGGCTGTCCCAGCTAAGCAAAATGCTATTACCAGTGGTCGCTAAGTATAGGAAGCTGTTGGAAACAATATAAATAAACAGTAATAAAAGACAAACTCTTAATTGGAAGGAAGTAAAAGATCAACCACCATCCAAGGCTAGAAGGATCTAGGGTCTATAGCATTTTTCTAGCCCCAGGGGTAAGCCTTTCTCAGACATGCTTGTACCAGAGGGCACATGTCCTATTTCACTTGAGACACTTTCAGTGGGGGGTCAGCAAGGGGACTCAGATGATGGGGCTTGGCTGGAAATGGGATTAAGATTGCTAACATGTATGTGAAGTTTTACAATGCATATGGTATTTTTATACACACCATGTCATCCGGTTTAAAAAATTATCTCCAGGGGTTACTTTGCCCCTGGGCCTCTCAGAAGCAGATACTGAAAAAAACATGGCATGGTCACCTGGGGCACAGAATTTACACGAAGCACAGTGACAATGAAGCTCTCACAGGAGGGCACAACTGTGTTCCAGGCCGCCAGCTATGGTGAAGATAGTTAATAGCCATAAAGTAACATCATTAGCAATGGGCATAGAATAATAATACTATGCACTTCCTTGCATGGAAGCCCTCATTAAGAAAAGCTCTCATTTTTTTTTGTTGGATTTTTTTCCTAATCTTTTCTCAGATTCATATGCTTTTTTCCACCTTCCCTCAAATAGTTGATCCTCTCAAATTGCATGACCCCCCCCTCCCAGCTCTGTCTTCCTTTACAATTCTCCTTTCTACAATTCATAAAACAATAAAACCGTTTGCTTCTTACTTCGCCACCTCGGCAGTCACTTCTGTGGCTCTCCTGTGACCCTCTTCTAACATACCCACACACTCCTGCAGCCAAGCGGTCAGGGGTCCGACGACAGGGAAATGCTCGGAGGTGACAGATTTGAGGATGTGGCTGTGGGCAAACCGATACAAAAGGCAGATGCAGAATAGCACAATATCTGTGCCTTATTCCCCCGGCATGTCTACAGCTTCCTCATCATCATTGTTCCTGCAGATGTCACAACAAAGCCCTCGTGACAGAAGAGAACAACCCTCAAGTCTAACACAGGGGAAGTGGCTGGAAATGTCCTTCCCTGCTTATCAAAATTCACCAAGACAATACATCTTGGAGGCTTATGCAACATATCGGTTGACAGGAGGACAGGCATCTCTAAACTGAGAATGAAATATGCAGTTATATTTGAGTATATTACATACATGTCTGTAGTATCTACCTGAAGTTTGTCTTCACAACTGGCGTTGCCTCCAGTATACAATGAAGACGCTTGGCTAATGCCGGCACATAAAGGCTGACCTGTTCTATTAGAATACAGCAGTATAAATCACACATCAAAACCCTTTCATACGCCAGTCACTGTTGCTATTTTACTTTCAAACGCTTAGAAGGTGTGTTACACATGTGTGACACATACATGCTTCCTTCTCCTAAAGTATTTTATTCTTTTCATGTGTATGTGGGGTGTGTGTATGTGTATGTGTGTGTGTTTGCAAGTGTGTGGGCACTCATGTGTGCATACACATGGAGATGAGAGTTGATGTCTGGTGTCTTCCCTGCTCATTCTTCACTTTGTTTACTCAGTCAAGGTATCTCGCTTGAAGCCAGAACTCACCAATTCTGCTAGTTTAGCAAGCCAGCCTGGCCAGCGACCCTTGGTCACCACCTCCCGAGTGTGGGGATAATGGGGGGACCACCATGCCCGCCCAGCATGTGTGTGGGATCTGAACTCCAGTCCTCATGCTTGCTTGCATGGCAAGCGCTTTATCCACTAAGACATTTCCCCAGCCCCTTTTTATTTTTAATAGAAGGAAACTTCATTAGAGGACTAATAAAAGGCCTTATTCTTAGGCTAGGAGTCTACTTTATTATTAAATCCTACTTTTATAAAATGTCAAGCACAGTTACTTTTGTCTGAGCATCTATGCAGGTTGTGAAAATTAGTGAGGCTTAATGTGTATGTCATTTGCTTTTTGCCCCAGCAAGCCAGAAAGTATAGAAACGATCCTATCATAAGCCTGTGGACAGGCCATATTAAAAAGAAAATCACTCCAGCTCCCTGATCCCTGACTTTCAGCAGGGATGGTCTGTGCTTAGTGGTGCTAATGATCTTGCATGCACTGTACTATCTCCCTCCCTCCCTCCCTCCCTCCCTCCCTCTCTCTCTTTCTCTCTCTCTCTCTTTGTCTCTCTCTCTCTCACACAGATACACACAACTGTTAAAGTCAAAGGAGCCAAACACAGCCATTTATAGAAGACAGTAGCATCCTCCCCAGGCCAAGCTGCTTTTGCGGGATTAGGAATGCCCAGCTCGCCTCTCCTCTTGCTTTGAACATCCACAATGTGTCCCCAGAATGATAATATTGAAAACTTGGGGAGGAACAAAGAGGGGCTTGTCTATTCACTGGGAAGGAAATAAAATGCTCTGGCTATTATCAGTGTGACTTAGGAATACCTAGCCCATATTCTGACCTGTTCTGTTCGAATATAGCAGTATAAGCCACGTATCAACACCCTTTCATATGGTTTCCTTTTCTGTTCTAGAAATAAGCAGCTATGTGGGTAAAACGAAGTAGGTGAGGCCATGGATGGAGATCGCTGAACTGCGCACCCTGATCCTTGCTCTACACTGCTGATGTGCTGGGCAGTCATTTCATCTTGTCAGTGATAAGATAAAGCAAATAGTAACTGCCTTCCTCACAAGAGCTGGGAGACAAAGAATGCGCAGGAGGAAGTTTCAGGGCCATGGATCCAGAGCTCTGCAGAGGTGCATAAGTTGCAGCTATGTTTGTTGGTGGGGAGAGTCAGGGGTTTTTCTCAACTTGAAACAGAAATATCATCAAGGTTCATAAAAATCCCAGGCCAGAATCAGCAGCCCAATACATGTTCCAAAAGTCACACTCAACCAAAATGACCCCAAGTCAAGGGTCATATTTTGATTCATACATATATAAAAAAAGAGTTTACACAACAATCCGAACTCATCTTTCTCTATTTCTTTTTAGGATTAAATAAACTGCCTTGACTTGGTTCAAAAATCACTCATTGGGCTGGAGAGATGGCTTAGCAGTTAAGGTGCTTGCCTGCAAAGCCTAAGGATCCATGTTTGACTCTCCAGATCCCACGTTAGCGAGACGCACAAAGGTGAGGCAAGCACAAGGTCACACATGCACACTGGGTGGCACAAGTGTCTGGAGTTTGATTGCAGTGGCTGAGGCCCTGGCGTGCCAATTCATTCTCTCCCCCCGCCCCCCAAAAATCAACAAAAAATACTGATTAATACAAACATTAAGTAAATTTGTTATGATAAGCACACTAGATGTTTAGTCAATATAAAATGACATTAGCTCAACAAGATTACACCCATCACCTTGTCCCTTCTATACTTCAGTAGAAAGTTCATATTCGCTTTGGTTTCTTCTTGCTTTCGTTCATGGACCTCCTTTGAAGGAAAAGGCTTCAGGGTTATACATAGGTGAATTTGAAAGAGCAAATGCAGTATTATACTATGGGGACTTTACCATGATTTACCCTTAAAATATTTCCAGATTTTAAGTTTCATGATTAAATAAGAACGTTTTAAAAATCTATTTAGCAACCATGCCTATTAGTCTTCATTTTAAATACTTGGTAGGGGTTTCCTTGTAATTTAATCTACACAAAGCATATAATATGATTTAGAAAGTTGTTTCTAGAAGAAAAAGAAAAGTAACTAGAATTACTCTATTTTTAAAAAGCTTAATAATAAATGGTTCCACAGAAGCCTGAGAATAAAATCTTTAGAATACAAGAAGACATCTGTGATCCCAAGCGTAAAACATGACTTGATTGATAGATGCTTCTTCCACAACACCACAAATACCACATGGCTAAAAAGCTGAAATAATTAACAGAAGAATGGAAGGCAAAGTTTTTACTTTTTTAAAATCAACATTTGAGTTTTATTTTAAAACCAAACACTCTTTTCAGAGCCATAAATTTTTAACTTTAGGAAAAGTAACTGTTACGTGACTGGTAGGGCTTGGCTAAGTGTCCCTGCAAAGGCCCATGCATAAAGGCTTTGTCCCTACCTCACAGTGCTATGGGGAAGCGGTAGCACCGTTAGGAGGAGGGATCTAGTGAGAGAAAAGTAGGTCTTTGGGGGCTTTCCCTAGGAGGGGATATTGGGATCTCTGCCTTGTCCTCCTTTCCCGTCATTCCTAGGTATTTCTATTCTATGCATTCCCACTATGATGTATTTCCTTGTCATAGCCCAAGAGAACATAGACTGAAGCCTCTGAAACTGTGAGCCAAAACAACCATACCCTGAAAGTTAATTATTTTAGTGTCTTGTTACACTAACAGAAAGTTCACGAGCATAGCTACTAAGATGGGAAGTAATGAAATGTTAAATCCTCTAACAAAGTTCAATTTCAAAAAGATGTCTATATAAAATTTAATCAACTTGGTTAATCTATATGCAGGTACATATGGAACACTACCACTAATTTCCTAAGGCAAGGAACAACCTGTCTATTTAAGGATGTTCTCATCACAGAACAGGTGAATTGTACGCCCTTAAACTTTGAACACTCACTACTGAGAATCACTGGATGATGAAGATGTCAGGAGACAAGAGTCTGGGGCTGCTGCCCATTGGTAATAGCACGAAGCCACCTGGATCATCCTGGGTCTAGAAACCATGGCATAGTTAGTAGGGATGGCATTGTCAAAGAGACTGGTGAGGGGCATCATATGCTAGAAGGTTCGTTTCTTAAATTGTCAGTGCTCCATGTCAGTCTATTTTTCTTCAATTTGTCTATTAATAAAAATGTGTTTTATAGCTCTTGTAACATAAGCAGTATGTACCAGGAACCCTAAGCCACAGAGGGACTCAATGCTATGTGCCTTCCTTCTAATCAGACCAGGTTTTTCTTTGGCTGTTTTCAGGAGGAGCAACACCCTGATATGAGTGTTTTGGTAAAAGACATGCTTCCTCATTCCATCAGTTTTGTGTCATCTGAAATAGTTTCCTACAATGTATATTATTTATACCAGGACTTCCACAGAAGTTTTATTTTTCATGAGAGCACTCTTCAATTTCAATAGTCTGCAAAAAAAAAAAAAAAAGAAAAATCTTACCTTCAGTCATCTTTCCCTTTATGGGTTCTCTCTCTAGCGCAAAAGTGCCATGAATTAAATTCACGCTGCTAACCCCTCAGCAAATGGCTGAGCTATCTCAAGTCCCATCAGAATGAGGTACTGACACCAGAAAGCCTTTTCTCCGAGAACCCTGTCAGAACCCCGGCTCCCAGGGCTCACCTGTGAGTGCCACCCGGGTTTATAAGCACTGAAATCACTAGGCTTTGTGTCAGGCACCTCGCTGTCCTTCCAACACTGCGCGCACTCCCCGCGGCTGCTGTCACAACATGAGCCTCACGTGAGGACAGTGCTAACTAGAGGACACAGGCAGGTAAGCAGAGAGAAAGCGGCGCCAGGAAACAGTGCTAATGAAGCCCGAGACAGGAAAATGGAGAGCGAGCCCTGAACTGCTGTGTTTACTGTTTTTCCCAATCTTCATCCCATTCCTCTTTCCCTACCTCCTTAACTCCCTCCTATCTTCCCTCCTCTTCACCCTCCCTTCTCTCTCTCCTCTATGCTCTCTCTCTGTCTGAATGTCTCTCTCTCTTTCTGCAGTGCTGGCAAAGAAACCCTTCACCTAGTCTGGGACCGTATTACATTATGTCTGCTTGCTGACAAGCCCCGCTTTTCATTTTATTTTCTAATTATCCAGATTACTCCCTCCATCAACAGGCCCAGGAAGGTCTCATGTGGAGGGGAGTCACAGTGCAGGACAACCCTTCTGGGAGAGGATCTTCTGTTTTCTCAGTGACAGGGAAAACTTGCTCCTACACCTCTGAGCCATTTTCACGATAATTTTATTATTTACTTATTTATTTATTTATTTATATGATAATACAGGATGAGTTTATAGCTTAACTGAGCAAGGGTAGACACTGGTCAGCTGAGAAAGTTCCATAGCACTGTTTGAGGCAGTTTAAGGCTAAGAGGGCCTCTGAAAGTGGCAAAAGGCAGTGACTAGAGGCCCTGGCATGCCCATACTCACTCTCTGTCTCTCTCTATCTCTAAACATAAATACATAAATAAATCAAAGATGTGCATTACCAAACCTGGCTTCAAAAAAAAAAAAAAGTCCAGATCAGAAACACCAAGAGGATTGTCCACTTGGGACTTTTCCTGTTTGACAGGAGCTCTGCCCCATAAACTTACATGCTCTGAATGCTAGGTCCCCAGTTGGTGGCAATTTGGGAATTGGAGCCTCCTCCATACACTGTATTGTTGGGGGTGGGCTTATGGGTGTGATAACCAGCTTCCCCTTGCCAGTGTTTGGCACTCTCTTCTGCTGCTGTTGTCCACCTGATTTGGCCAGGAGGTGATGTCCACCCTCTGCTCATGCCATCATCTCCCCCTGCCATCATGGAGCTTCCCCGTGAGTCTGTAACACAAAATAAACCCTTTCCTCCCATAAGCTGCTCTTGGTCATGTGTTTTCCGCGAGCAACACAAAGCTGATACAACAGACCATAAACCAGTATCAAATCAGCTCCTGATACATGTTAGCAGGGCATCATAAGACAATAGCCTGCTGTCACTTAAAAATTTTTTGGGGGGGGGGAATTATAAATTTTAATCTGTTAAGGTATACTTTAAAAAGTTGATTTTTCTTTTTTTAATTTTTTTTGGTTTATTTTTATTTATTTGCGAGCAAAAGATGGGGGTGGGGAGAGAGAGAGAGAGAGAGAGAGAGAGAGAGAGAGAATGGGCGCATCAGAGCCTCCAGCCACTACAAACGAACTCCAGATGCATGCGCCCCCTTACGCATCTGGCTTACATGGGTCCTGGGGAATCAAACCAGGGTCCTTAAGCTTCACAGGCAAGCGCCTTAACCGCTAAGCTAATTCCCCAGCCCAAAAGTTGATTTTTCTTGATTACAACTTTGAGAAACCTGAGGCGAAGGCTAATTCACTCTGATCTCCACCCTGTGCTACTCACCCCCCACACACTGTATCAGACAGCTTCAGGTTCGCTGAGATGAACTTCCAGACCAGGCACAGTTATGGAGGAAGGGATATTTATTGAAGCTTACAGATCCAGGCGAAGTTCCATAATGGCAGAAGAAGCTGACCTGCCTTCACAGGCCCAAGAAGAGAGAGAGAAGCACAAGCCAAAAGCCGCACAGCACAGCACACTTCAGGAACTCCAGCTAGGCGCACTTTGCATATCTTTAGATTGAAACCTGAAACCCACCACCACACCTTAAGATCCACCCAGTGACACTGCCTCCAGCCAGGTGGCTGCAGATCCAAACTACAAGCTAATAAAACACTGAATATATTGGGGGTGAAAGGCCAAATATAACCATTTTAAGTAAAAAGGCCCAGGCCTGACTTAGATAGAGAACTAGCCAGGCTAATGTGCTGACCTCTGCTTCTGTAAACTCTGCTTGCTTGCTCAATTGCTGCCTTTCTCCCTAAAGTTTCTGAGGAATCTCTATTTCAAGGACATTGCAGAAACACTCCACTGCGGAGGCCTCTGGCCTCTGACCACCTGCATAGATAAGAAACTGAGGAATCTCCACTTCAAGGAAGTCATAAAAAACCACTGTTTACTTAGCCCATCACAATGGAGATTACCTCATCTGCCTGGAGTGCCCCTAGCTCCTGCCCCCAACTTTGCCCGCTGAAACCCCAAGCCAATGAAAACTGTTTAAATCAACCAATCATGTATCTATCCCCTACTTCTTTGTTTGAATTCCTATATGAACCCCTCCCCCCAAAAGGAAGGGGCTCTTTCCCTTACTACCGCTGTGTTGGACTGGGATGGAGCCCAGGCCTAGGCTTGCAATAAAGAAACCTGTTGCTTTTACATTCGAGTGTCTCGGCTTCTGTAGCGGTTCTCTGGGTGACTCCTGGGTGACCGGGGGTCTTGGCTCCTGGTCAGGGGACTTGGCACAGCAGGGATCATCTATTCAAACTACCACACACACCAATGCCACTCCACATAACACACATATACTCATACCACATATTCACACACACATGAACAGTAGCTTATTCCTGAATATGTATTTCAAAGATAGATTCACTAGACTGTGCTGCTGGGGTTTGAGAGAAATAGACGGACAGCAGAACACTGAAGACAAGATTTATTTTAGCTTGAGCAACCAGAACACTGAAAATGGTATCAACTGAGAAAGGAAGGTTTCAGGGGAAGAAATGAGTGTGGAAACCAGAGGTTTGATTTCAGCTATGCTAAATTTTGAAAAGCCTAGTAAACACCCAAGTGGAGATGTCTAGTGTGTAGCTGGCTCTAGGTAGGCATTGTCAACATTTCCCATTTCTACTATGCATAAGATGTTTTTCAGACCATTGCCTGGAAGGAAAAGTCTGGCTTCGAAGGACCCCCATGCTGGGGACAACTAAAATCCTCAGAGGAACGGAACCTGTGATGTCAGCAACGCGAACTGTATGGATGACATGAAGAGAGAGAGAGGCATGCTGGCCGTGACATCATAGCACAGAACTAAAACAGCAGAAACTTTGAAACACATAACTACATTCAATCAGGACCTAAGACATCATCAGACCCACTGGATGAAAGGAGGTGGACACTGAGAACTGGCCCTTGGGGTAATTGGTAAAATTAGGTGAACTCCTAAGAAAAGTTAAAAGAGAACAAAAGAAGAGGAATTAGGCAAGGTATGAGTTAGGATTCTCTACAGGAACTGAGCCATCAGCATGAATACGTATTATAAAAGGGAACTGTAAGGTTCAGGAGCGACCAAGACCACGGAGACCACTCTGAGGCAAAGATGGAAGCTTTTATTCGGGAAAAACACGAGCTGCCAGGACTGACTCTCAAGAGCAGAGCAGTCAACTTGGGGGTTACAGACAATGGGTTATATCAGTTGGGGGAAGATGAGGAAGGGGGAAGTAAAAAACAGTTTGTTTAGGGGAGATCTAAGATAGACAGAGTGTGACACCAGACCAGTAACCAGGTCACCTGGGAGACAAGAGGGGAGGAAACCTAGACCTGGGGGCATTGCTAGACAAGGAAGGGATAATGGCTGGGTGGTTCCTTGAAGAATGTGGATGATCCATTCCTTGGTATGTCTTTGGTGACTCCATTGTGGGGAAGCCCATCGTGACCTACCAGGAACCATTATAAGAGGGAATTTAGCGGCTTAGCTTGTAGGTTAGGAGTTAGGAAGTACAATGCTAGCCCTCTGCAGATATGAGCACGCAGGATGTCGGTAGCTGCTTAGTCCACGAGGCGGGATGCTTCAGCAGTCCCGACCAGCCACTGAAGGCCTAGCAGATTCCTGGAGAGATGCTGCTGGTCAGCCCACAATGCAAGGCAAATGAAGCTTCCTGCCCATTCCATGAGGGTCAGCAGAAACACAGTAGATAAACACATGTATAACAAGACAGCCAGGTGGGAAAACAAAGGCTATATTGTCTTGGAGTTTCTTCACACATAGTTCACCCCTGGAAGTGGGGCCCACACTGGATGAAGGCTTTCCTTCCTCAAATAATCCTTCCTGGAAACGGCTCCACAGACTACCCAAGAGGTACGACTCTTACTTGATTCCTGATCTGATCTAGTTGACAAGAGGATTAAGCCATCACAGGTATAATGAATGCAGACAATCCTTTCATGGGATTTTGATGAAAGGAGGAGGAATTGAGTTCCTTTTTATGCCACAAAACATTCAAATATTTCAAATGAGCCAATTTCTATTTTTTTAAAAGAAAATTCATTTATTTATTTGCCAGAAGCAGGGAGGGGCTGGGTGTGCCAGGACCTCCAGCTATTGCAAACAAACTCCAGATGCATGTGTCACTTTGTGCATCTGGCTTTTTACGTGGGTACTGGGGAACTGAACCCCAGTTGTTAGGCTTTGCAGGCAAGTTCCTTAACCGTTGAGCCATTTCTCCAGCCCTAGTTTCTATCAATTAATTAATTTCTTACAAGAGCCAAGCTATAAAATAGACCATGGTACTAGATAATGTTTATGTATGTTATAGAATTATATAAACTTTGTTAGATTAATTATACAAATATGAAATTATATGAGTTTTAAACTGTTTTATTTTTCTTTCTTTCTTTATTTTTTTTTTTTTTTTGGTTTTTCGAGGTAGGGTCTCACTCTAGCCCAGGCTGACCTGGAATTCACTATGGAGTCTCAGGGTGGCCTCGAACTCATGGCAATCCTCCTACCTCTGCCTCCTGAGTGCTGGGATTAAAGGCGTGCGCCACCACGCCCGGCTCATAAACTGTTTTATTTTTCTATAATTGTAGACTCACAATGCAATCATAAGAAACAGTACACTGAGCACTTGTATATCTTACCTTCAGCTCCCCCAGAATGAGGACATGTGGAAGCATTACATACTATCACAGTCAACCTATGGACCCCTCTGTGGTTCAGTGATCTTGCTTAATTTCCCTAGTTTAACATGTCCTTATTGAAATCCAAGTGTGCATGCAAGTGTCAGTTTAATGAGTCTTGTGTACTTCCAGGTATGCACCTCCACTGTTAAGACACAGAGTAATTCCATTACCATAATGCCTTTTTTTCCTGCCACAGCCGCCTTCCTCCTGCCGTCCTGCCCTAACCCAACCTGTCAGCTTTGAACGATGTACCACAGAACTTTGAATCTTGTGAAAATCAAAAGCCCCCTAGGGCTGCGTATAGTTTCAGTATGCTGCAAATACAGGGGCCGTGAACACTGGTGTGTGAGTTTGTCATGTGAACCTAAGTCTTGGGTGTGCCAGGATCGATGCTCAGAAATACATTGGCTGGGTGGCATGGTTAGTGAATGACACGAACGCCAAGTGTTTTCCAGAGTGGCTGTACCAGGCTACCTTCCCTCCAGCAATGCACGAGTTATCCCATGCTCCCCCATTCTCACCAGCATTTGAGGTAATATCATTTTTTATTTTAGTCATGCTGATAGGTGTGGGAAGTGATACACATTGTTGTTTTAATCTGCATTTCCCAAATGACTAATGATGTTGAACATCTGTGCATCCCATGCCCCATCTGTGCATGTTCTTCAGCGAGGTGCTGTTTATGCCTTTACCTATGTGCTAATTGGGTTGTTTAGGGTTTTTTTGATGATCCAGTTTTAAGAGCCCATTATGCATATTAGTCTTGTGTCAGATGTGAGGTTTGCAAGTATTTGCTATCAGTCTGTAGTTTGACTTTTTATCCCTTAAAAAAAATATTTTACAAAATAAAAGTTTTAAATTTTGATGAGGTCCAGCTTGTTTATTTTGACTTCTATGCTTTTGATGTCCAGCCTGAGACAAATACTGTGCTTACCCTAGGTTCTCAAGATTTCCTTTTATTTTTTTTGGGGGGGGGATGAGTTTTTATGAGAGAGAGAGCAAGAGACAGAGAAAGAGGTGCGCCAGGGCCTCTAGCCACTGCAATCGAACTCCAGACACACGTGTCACCTTGTGTGCATGTGCAGCCTTGAGTGCTTGCGTCACCTTGTGCGTCTGCTGACGGAGATCTTGAAAACCAAACATGAATCCTCAGGCTTCGCAGGCAAGTGCCTTAGCTGGTAAGACATCTCTCCGGACCTTAAAATGCTTTTTCTTGTGTAATTTTTTTTGTTTTTTATTTTTATTTATTTATTTGAGAGCGACAGACAGAGACAGAGAGAGAAAGAGGGAGAGAGAGAGAAAGAGAGAGAGAGAGAGAGAGAGAGAAAATGGGTGCGCCAGGGCTTCCAGCCACTGCAAACGAACTCCAGATGCGTGCACCCCCTTGTGCATCTGGCTAACATGGGTCCTGGGGAATCGAACCTCGAACCAGGGTCCTCAGGCTTCACAGGCAAGCGCTTAACTGCTAAGCCATCTCTCCAGCCCCTGTAATTTATTTTTTAAGATTTCCTTTTTTACAAGTTTATGCTTCATATTTAAGTCTTGACTATGAATGTGTCTGTGGTGTACATATATGTGTATGTACAAATATAAGATTAAAATGATTCTAAAATTATGGTAACATCGCCTGGCAGTTTTTGCTGTACATCTTTCCAGTTCTGTGCTTGTATTATAAAGCATGCCAGGACCTCTCCTGAGCATCCGGCTGCTGGTGGGTTTCCCCTGGGCTCAGTCCAGGCCAAACAGGGCCAAGCAGAGGGGGGCGCCCCCAGCCCTTACTCTCCACATGGGCTCTCCCTCCCCCCTAGCACCCCACATGGCAGGAGCTCTTTGAACTTTGTTTCCTATCCATGGCTTTCCCAGGCCCTCCACATGGGATCTCTAGCCACATGGGTGTCCTTCCTTGGTTCTGTACTTCCCTAAATAAATATGAATAATTTTAAAAAATGTTTGCCATTTGTAGGAGTGTGTTTTAGAAGTTTATATGTGCATCAACATATACATATATGAAACATGCAGATATAAACTTTTTTTTTTCTTTTTTTGGTTTCCTGAGGTAGGGTCTCACTCTAGCTCAGGCTGACCTGGAATTCACTGTGTTGTCTCAGGGTGGCCTCAAACTCACGGCGATCCTCCTATCTCTGCCTCCCGAGTGCTGGGATTAAAGGCGTGCACCACCACACCCGGCTTAGATATAAACTTTTGAAACAACAACAACAAAATAGTAAGATATTCTGGCTTAAGCTTTTCGGTCTGAAACGAACATTCTCCATGGCAACTGTCTGGCATCATCGTCAAAGCAGTGCAGTTTGCCAACCCATGCGAGCCACCCTCCCTGGGTTCGTGGATCTCCTGGTAGGGCGCTGCAGGTTGTCCATCAAGCTGGACCCCCTGCAGTTGGAGGGAATCTGCTGATTTTTGACAATGGTGTCTGGCTGGGGTGCCTCCGCTGGAGGAGGTGACTGTGTCTATCACTGTTGTACTTGAACAGTGGCTTCCCTGAGCATGCTGAAAGGGAAAGACTATAACCCCCCCCCCCACCCCGGGGTAAAGAACCCGAGGAAAATGAGACGAGGTTAGCTGGGCCAGCGCACTGGGCAGCCTGTTTTTCTCCCCGCTGCCATCTCCCCTTCTTCTGGCAGCGCTGTGTGTGGGCAGATAGACGTACCAGAGGACGCAGGGTGCGAGTATGTACCCCCCTCTTCCTTTTAGTACCTAAAGGGACAGAGAGCAGTGAGTATGTCTTCCTTTGTGCCTTCCTTTCTGGAAAGAATGGCGACAGCCCCTGCTCCTCGCTTTCAGCGTCCCCTTTGGTCCCCATGCCGCCAGGTCTGCAGAGAAGGCTACAAACTCAGCCCTGTCTGACTGGGGGAGTCCGGGAAAAATGAGGAATAACCAGCCTGGGTTAGATCACTGTGAAGTATTAATAGGAAAATAGGCAAAAATCACATGGCAGTCTTCCAAGATAGCAATCTGTTTTTTAAAAAAATATTTTATTTATTTATTTGAGAGAGAGAAAGAGGGAAAGAGACACACACAGAGAGAGAGAGAGAGAAGAGAAAGAGAGGGAGGGAGAATGGGCACACCGGGGCCTCCTGCCAATGCAAACAAACTCAGACACATGTCCCACTTTGTGCATCTGGCTTTACATGGGTACGAGGGAATTGAACCCAAGCTGTCAGGCTTCGCAAGCAAGTGCCTTTAACTGCTAAGCCATTGCTCCAGCCCTACCAGCAATCTTTTAATCTCTTATTCAGGGCATAGCGTCCCTAGCTCAAAGCACTCAACATCTCTATATAAGAAATATTTGAGGGCTGGAGAGATGGCTCAGTAGTTAGAGCGTTTGTCTACAAAACCCAGTGACCTCAGTTTGATTCCCCAATATCCACATAAACCAGATGCATAAAGTGGTGTATGCATCTGGAGTTCGTTTACAGTGGCTAGAGGCACTGTTGTGCCCATTCTCTCCCTACCTCTCTCTCTCTCAAATAAATGAATAAAATATTTAAAAATTCATTTACAGAAAAGAGATACTTGTGGGTTCCCATGCATGTGCACAAGCATTTGCTTTAGGGAGCAGGGCTAGGGGGCCAACATCCAGCGCAAAGAGGGTCTCATGCCACCAGCCAAGGTTAACTTTCAAGAGGTATTTCACCTCGGTTTTCATGTTTCTTTAGAATTTCTATATGTTTTTATTTTGTCTCTTGGACCCCTTTGCAAACGTTTCTTGTTGACTACTGCTATGCCCAGCGCATTATCTTTTCTACTTCATTTGAAGACTCATGATTTATAAATATGTTAATATGGACACTTTCCCCCGAGAATATGTCTAGAGGGCAGATCCTGGCTGTAGCATTGGCAATTCTGCCTTGGTGCTCAGTGAGCACACGCAGTATTTCGTCTATTTCTCCCGAGGGTTCCGAGAGGTCAGCCTCTCCAAGACAAAAGGTGATGTTGGAAGCCTGCAGCAGCCACAGAGAGGAGAGGCCGAACTGGGGGCTTCTGTCAGCCACAGAACTCAGGTTCCTGGGTATTCTCTATCTATTACTTCATGGTGGATAAAATTTAATTTGGTTTACACTAAATAGGCCAGAGTTGGAACCAAAAGTATCATTGGCATTTGTGAAATCAAATCAAATTCTAATACTTACTTGTGGACCCATGTTTTCACTTCAAGGTATCATTAAAAAAGTCACTCGGAGCCACCAAGTGCTGTTTATCCTGTGGTTTTATACAGTGGGAGCTCTGAGCACCCCAGTGGAGGGAGCACAAGAAGGGGGTCAGCATTTTGGGTACCTCTGGTGGTGGAAGGCAGTAGATTGGGAGGGAAATGAGGGGGGTAAAAATTCAGATTTATTCATTTTAAGAGCTGAGCACATGATCATCTGAGACGTCTCAGAGTAATTTTTTAAAAGATAATACAGAAACGTGGCATATGAAAATAATTCTTCCCGTTCCAAAAATGTGTTGGACTTGATGAGGTTCTCCACCTACCCGGACTCTTCCAAGTCATTCTGCTGTAGCAGGGAAGCGTTCTTATTTGAAAATGTATGAGAAGCTTACAGAGGTCAGTGACTTACGAAGACTGTGTGGCCAGCCAAGTCCAGATTCAGAGCCAGAGGTCAAGTTCAAGACCCCTTTTCCGGACATTTTCACTTGTGGTGAGCATTTCCGTGTTTTCACTTGCGTGGCCTTGAGAATCCCTTGGCAGACAGGGAAGAGTTTCATTTGACAGACTGGAAAACTGGTAGCGACAGAGCTATTTTTCCATAGGTGACATATTTACGACCACGCTTTAAGTAAAGCAGGATTGGGAATGATCCTGACACCCGTGAACTTTTGATTCATTCGCGATTTATTCTTTGGAGCTTCTGCCCACCTCCCGGCTACCATAGCTAAGATTCAGTTCCACAATTACAATTCTATCTGTTTAAACTCCTTAACGTGGGCCGGTTTGTTCACTGCATGATTATTTATTTCCCATATGAAGTGGAAATATCCTACAATGATTAACAGTCGAGCAAGAAACAGGTCTTTGTTGTTAGTGAAGACATCAATTCCTTATTCAAGCAGGCTTTGGAGCAATGGATAAGCAAGGCTTACGGTCAATTCAGTACAACAAAGGGCAAAACGTAGCCAGAGTACACGGGCCTGCGTGTGTGGCCCGTGCCTCCTGGGTCAGGATCTGTCTTGTACTAGATAAATATTTCTAATATTATCCTGTTAGAGCTGTCACAGTAAGCAGGAAAAAAAAAAACAGAAGTCAAATTATATTGCATTACAATTACACTCTAAAGATAGATACATAGGTAGGTATATCTAAGCACATATACATACATATATAGACATATTTCTACGCATATTTATGGTCATATATGTATATTTACACCTATCACTATGATTATAGGGATCTGACTTCAGATTTTATATACAAAAATAAAAGAAAACCATATATGTGCACACATATAATTGAGATAGGAGATATAGACTTACTGGCGCTTTACCCCTTTTTGTCACAAGTTTTCTGGATTTTCTAATGTGGGGACTGAACATTGGAGTATCTTTTCTTATAGTACACGTACCTGGCCTCAGCGCTTCATGATCTCTTCCTGCCCTTAAGAGCTCCACTCTTCCCGCGAGGGCACATTTCCGGGGAGAGGTGGTGCGGTGTGACGCATTGCTGAGAAGGGAAAACTCAACAGCGCTACTTTGTCTTGGGAGATAAGATCAAATGCACTGGACTTATTTTATGTGTCTCTGTTCTGCTAAGGGTACTGCAAATTATACAGTGACATGGAAAGACCAAATGCTATCAACCCCCTCTTGATGAAATTCTGATCCTGCT
Source organism: Dipus sagitta (assembly GCA_036346955.1). Lineage (NCBI taxonomy): Eukaryota > Metazoa > Chordata > Mammalia > Rodentia > Dipodidae > Dipus > Dipus sagitta. The sequence goes on along the minus strand of CM070775.1, from coordinate 11,227,631 downwards.
AAACTAAACTCCCCAGTTCACTCCAGTCTTGTTACCCTATCAGGGCATTATAGAAACCCACACATCACGTCAAGCCTGAAAACGCATGTTTAGAGCTATCAGAGAGAGTCCAATTTCATCAAATGCAGGTAAACCTTTCAAATCTTATAAGCCCTTGTGAGGGTATTATATTTAATCTTTATCAATCTACCCAACCACGAGAATTCAACCTTACAGTTCAGAAGAACGAAACTGGAACATTACAAATGAGGTCCAGATTTCCAGCTACGATCTACAAATGCTCAGGATGTATCCCATTCTGTCAGCAGGAGGCGGCTTCGGTTTCATTTGCCTCCTAGCTCCCCCTTTGCCCTGCTGAAAAGGGCTGTTTCAATATGACTTACATCTCTGTGCTAACAGCTGCTCCTTTTGAAATGATTGGTTTCTTAACAGACTGTAGACTCAAAATCTAATTGAGAGCAAAAGGTTATAAATTGAGGAACAGAATCACCAAAAACAATGGGACATGTCACTATGTAATAGCTAACATGTGAAATCCTACGCAGCTCAGCCATACTGAATAATTTCAAGTTGCAAAGCAATTACATAAACAAAAGATGCCACACATGGCGTGATGACAGGTAATCTGAATTCTTTGCCCACCATGCTTCTCCTGAAGTTCCAAATAATACCCCCAGTACTCTGGTTTTTGTCTGTAGTTCTGATGACAGTTGCATGGAAATCTCATTTTGCGCTAAGCATTGCAAAAGTGTATTGCTTATGAAATCCACCCCTTACCCATTGTGCTGTGAGAAAGGCAATGGATAAATGATATACCCAATGTTAAGACTTGCTATGTTTAATAGTGCATGAAATAATAGCCTTTTAATTTGTTTATATTTTCAGCAAGACATAAATGTGTGTGCTATTATAGAAAAGATATGTGAAATGGTTCATCTATGTATTCATTTGTGTTGCTTTAAAAAGGCACTTTTATTTGTATTTATTTATTTATTAGAGACAGACAGTGAGAGACACAGAGAGAGAATGGGCATGCCAGGGCCTGTAGCTATTGCAAATGAACTCCAGACACATGTGCCCCCATGTTCATCTGGCTTACATGAGACCTGGAGAATCAAACCCGGGTCCTTAGCTTCACAGGTAGTGCCTTAACCACTAAGCCATTTCTGTAGCCCTAAAAGGCATTTTTAAATCAAAGGGGGACCAGACAAATGAATTTAGATTATTTTCCAACGATATAATTCAAGATAGGAATCCACAGTTTAAAAGCAATTTTTCCACATATCTTACATGTTCTCAACTGAGACATCACTTTCTCTTTGTTTTCTCTAATTTTGGTAGTCAGCAATCAGTGAACAATGTGACAAAAAGCCAGAACTGGAACATTATTAAATTGAACTTCAAACATGTGAGCACACCTCTATTTGCCAGATCTGAATGTGGAGAAAGGTTCTTTTTTTTTTTTTTTTTTTCGAGGTAGGGTTTTACTTCAGCTCAGGCTAACCTGGAATTCTCTATGTAGTCTCAGGGTGGCCTCGAACTCATGGTGATCCCCCTACCTCTGCCTCCTGAGTGCTGGCGAGAAAGGTTCTTTCCAAGGCTCAGGGTCCAATGCGGAAGAGGTGGCAGAAAGAACGCAAGAGCCAAAGGAAGGGTAGGACTGCTTCAAATGCAATCATTCAGACACAAATTGGCTTGCTTTGATATTCACGACCTCACAGTGCCTAGCACTACCTTCACAAGACCCTCACAATCGGAGGAAAAGACGATGACATCAAAATAAAAGAGAGACTAACAGAGAGAGAGAGAGGGAGGGACTCTGATGGAGTGTGGATTTGTGAAGCACAAAGTGGGGGAGGGGAGGGAATTTATTGTCTGTAAGTATGGAACCTGTCAATAAAATTTTTTAAAAATATTTTGGGGAATCCTGGAAGAATGTGGGGAAGCAGAGATGGCTGAGGCAAACAATCTAGAAGTATTAGCCAGGTGGAACACTTCAAAGATGTATCTACCCGCTTCTTTCACATAAAAATGGTTTGGGGCGCTGGAGAAGTGGCTCAGTGGTTAAAGGTGCTTGTTTGCCAAGCCTTATGGCCTGGGTTCAATTCCCCAGCACCCATGTAAAGCGAGATGCACAAAGTGGCACATGTGCCTGGAGTTTGCAGTGGCAGGAGGCCCTGGTGCTCCTATACACTCCCTCCCTCCCTCTCTCTCTCTCTCTCTCTTTAAAATAAATAAAAATATTTTAAAATATTTTCTTTTGGGGCTGAAAAGATGGCTTAGCAGTTAAGGTGCTTGCCTGCAACACCTAAGGACCCAGATTTGACTACCCAGAACCCACGTAATCCAGTTGAACAAGGTGGTGCATGCATCTGGAGTTTGTGTGCAGTGGCTAAGGCCCTGGCACACTGATTTTCTCTCTCTCTCTCTCTCTCATAAATAAAAAAAAAAACATAAGAAAAAATGGCTTTTACCTCATGATGTTGACATATTTATATTTGTACAGTTTAAGTTAAAAATAAAATATTTATAATATATAAATTTTGTCCTTTTGTCTGACTTTTCTGATAATTACAATCACAATTATTCTTACACTATCATATAACATCTTTGACAAAGGTTGATGGCATCCAATCATGCAACTAATACACTCTGAGAAAGTACAATGAAGAGGCTGTCCAGAAACCTTAGACCATCCCAAGATGCTGCCCAAAATACCACATGGCAAGGATGTTGTGATGGTTCCTCCCTGGGGTCAAATTGAAAAGGTTTAAAATCAGCAGGCAAACAAATCTCTAGGGAGTCTTTTTTTTTTTAATTTACATTTATTTTTTTTCTTTCTTAGTTCGTTTTCTAGGGAGTCTTTGAGGGATTTTTCCAGACTAGGTTAACTGAGGTGAGAAGACCCACCCTACATGTGGGTGGTGCCATTCCATGGGCCGGGGGTCCTGAACTGTATAACAAGGGACAAGCTAACTGGACACCAGCATTCACTGCCCTCTCCTTCCAGACTGGGGACTCCTGGCACCATGATGGACTATATCTTGGAACAGTAAGCCAGAAAAAAAAAAAAGCCCTTTTTTTCCTTGAGTGGCTTCAGTGATGTATTTGCTCATGGCAACGAGAAAAGCAACTAACACAGATGCTGACCCTCGGAAATTATTTATCTTTACTGAGAAGCTTCTAATATCTGACTGGCAGACAAATTCTAAGCTGTGATCTGCCCCTTTAATATCTGCCTGCTGTTGTCCACAGCTCACGGGATCCCCTCTCCTTGAGTGCTGGTGGTATCTGTGACTTGCTTATAAGCAATGGAACATGGAGACAGTGATGGCGGATCACTCCTCTCCTAGGAGAGGGTGGTAGGCCTGAATATTAGGCAGGAGTGAGGCTTCCCCTTCCTAATCTGCAAAAACCCAAGCAAGTATGGGTGGTCTCTAAGAACTGCAGATGGTCCCCAGAGCTGACAGTACAATTAACAAAGGGCTGTGTTCTGCAGTTACATAGCTGCAAGCAAATCCATTCTCCTAACAACCCCGGGGAGCATGGGACCACCTGAGGTGGAAGCATGCAGCCATGCACGGTCTGAATCCTCTAAGGCCTGGGCAGAGAATCAGGTTAGCCATGCTTGGACTACTGACCAGGCAACTGGGAGATAACGCGCATGGTTCTACACAAACGCGGATGCCATTTGTTACACGGCAATAACAAGCTAATGCACCACCTGTGGTGGGCTGGCCTAGGACAATGTCTTGTTAATACAATTGCTTACTTATTATAGTTTATGATAGTCTCCTTTTCTGTTCTTCCTCCTAGGCTGGGAGCTAGTCTAAAGAGAGGTCCCATATCTTGTCTGACACACAGAGGGTCGATGAGAATGTGCTAAATGAAGAGTCCAGAGAACGGATGAATGATTGAGGCCCCTTATTATTCCAATGACATATTGCTTTTCCCTCTTACATGTCTTGGTTATCAACGTGCTGAGAAAACTGGAACTATTTTTTTTTTCTAAGCAAGTCATTCATCTTCATTAAAATGGAGCTGCTGCCCTATTTCCAGGCCATACTGTTTGATTAGCTCCCTCTGGAATATTTTATAGTATTCTCTGTGGTGTTTTACTAGCCTACATCATTTTGTGACATCAGGCTCTTCAATAAGCCAGCTATTTCTCTCCAACTAATTATTTCATATGCACCACTACCTGGGGCATCCTATTAGCTTCTATGAAGGGGGTTTAAACAAATCTCCTTTCCCTGAAACAATTTAACTCCACATGAGAACTCTATTTCTTATTCTGTTATTAGCCATGATAATCACATTCACACTTCTAGATATTTCAAAGTACATCACACCAATTATCTTGTGTATCTGTGAAATGCTCAGATGCATTCCCCATTTTTGTTTTTTTTTTGGATAAGAACACAGCAGCAGAAAAAAAAAAACGTTTCTTAAGTTATCCCATAAGTTATGTGCTTTCATGTTTATTGTTGAAAATACATGGAGTGCTGTGTTTAGAAAAAAGCAGGGAAGATCTGTCATCTGCCTTAGAAGACTGTGCATTTCCCCTCGTCTTAGCTATGCTTTATCCCTTGCATTATTTCTAGTGGTATGCCTCTCCCCCTGCACAAAAACCGGACCTAAGATTTCATCACCTCACGCCTAGAAAAGCCTCTGCCCTGAGGTTGTGGCTTATCACCACCCGTTAAGGGTTGGCACAGGGCAATGTCTCTCTTGCTATGTTTTCATGTGCTGAGGATCCTACAGTAAGTTTCTTCAGTTTACTAAGATTAAAAGCAACTGGTCTATGTTAAAGACTCCGTAAGACACTTTATTTACCATTCTTCCAAATCTAACATTTCCTATTGATGGGAGACAAAAACTTGCTAGGCAGTTTAGGGTAACAGAACCCCCCAAATTGAACATTTTTTTTTTCTTGGGTAAAAGCAGGAACTATCACTAAGACTGAACATGGATTTTTTTTTTTCCTTATCTCTTTCTTCCACGGAGCGATACACCCTCCAGGAAAGATTTCTAAATAAGCCTACACCCTTCCTAAGTGACAGAGACCCTGATCGGGACCTATTGCTCCATTTCACAGAACCCTGTGAAATGTGGCCTTTGTCAGGTCATATAGAAACTCCTGTTGCTTCCCACAAGCCTCCCTCCCCAGCCTGAGTCTTGGGGTGAGCTTCTCAACCCCCACTTACCTCTCCTGCTTCCTTCTCATGCATTCTGGGCTTAAGCTCCCTTTCTCTTCTCCCTCCTAAAATTCTAAGCTATAATAAAATCTCTCTGAACCTTATCCCCTGGTCTATGGATTTCACCTGTCAAATTCATAAGAAAAGAATCTGGGAACACTGCCAAATTATCAGTGTACTGCTGGATTACCCACCTGAGGCAAAAGGAAAGACCCTATTTGTGAAGACACCATATGCTGCTGACACAGAGCATAGAGAGACCTGGCTGGAATCCGGAAGAAAGCCAGTCCCCTGATAGTTAGCTTGTCTAGTGCTGGAAAGCACCACGTGAGTTATTGGGGGCAAGTGGCCAACAATGGTCTGAGCAACCAGAGGTCTAAGCTACTCAGAAGCAAACACCCTGACAGGATGTACACACCAGTGCAATGGTGGCACACAGCCTTGGTGGGTAACCAATAGCTTTCTCATTGGCTACGAGCTCTGCTCAGTGCAAAGGTACCTATAACTGGAATTGGGAATCAGATCAGAATCCTATGGAGACAAAGATTATGTTCTCCAGTGTCAGTCTCTAGCTAGTCATTGGCTAAAAGAGGAGTTACATACGTCAAGTCTCCCTAAATTAATAATGCCTATCCCATTTCAACTATGCTGACTTCACTCTCAGTTGGAAAATCTGTGGTTTTTTTTTTTCAGAAGGTATACATATATAGACATATACATACAAATAGTTATCTAAATGATATATCACTTAAAATTTAGACAGATCCCCATTGAGACTGCAACCTGCTTCAGACAGCAGGAAGCACATGATAAGCTTTAGTAATACTGCTGTTTTGCTAACACCCATAGCAACTAGAGAAGTATTTTGTACACAGATTATGCACACTAAGTGTTAGGGGAGTGTCACCTACCTTGTGTATGCCATCTTTATTCATTACCATTCAAGTATCTGATTTAAATACTGATGGGTTAGTTGTGCCTACAAAGCTCACTGTAATGGGGTCTGAGGGGTTAGGCTTTGACAACCATCTCACAGGCTCCTAGGTGTTTCACTGAAGCCACTGTGAGCTTTCCACACCTCCCCAGTGGCACCTCTACACAACACCTTCTTTCTGGAAGGCTCTTCAGTGCTCCTTGACTGCTGGGTACCTCCCATGTATCTTTCAGAATCAGTTTTGGACAATTTCTCTGACACTTCACACCGTCATAGTGAGAAATCCTTTCTCGCACTTCTTGGGTTACCTCGATTTAGCTTTCTTCTGGCCCTTACTCTCTGCATTATGGAAGCATTTCCCCCCATCCTTCTGCCTTGCCACGTCATGTGTACTTTAGCTCCAGAGTTCTCCCTGTGGGAGTCCAGTGCTTGTGAACTAATCTGTGCTCAACCCTTGTAGGCTGAAGAAAAACAAGTGGGTAAGGGTTGGTATTAGGTGTAATTAGGTATTTTATGCTTCAGTTTCCTCAACCCAGCTTGAACATGCCAACCACCAATCTAGTTCTGAATAGCATGTTAACTTACTTCTGCTGGTTGAAGGAGTCAGAGGGACCCCTGAGGGGTTCCCGATCTCTAATGTCCTCCAACCTCAATTTTCTTCAGAAAATATATACCAGAACTCCAGAAATATAGTGCCATACTTGTGACAAATACCATGATTTGCACATGAAATGTCCCTCACAGGCTATGTGCTAAAGGTTGGGTTGATAGCTGAGGACATTACTGGGGGATGGTGAAACTCTTAGGAGGTGGATCTTAAGTGGAATAAGCAGGTCCTTGAAGGCATGCCCTTGAAGGTTCTAGCTTGTCCCCACTTCCCTCACTCCCTCTCTGCTTTCTGCGCAGCATGAGGTGAGCTGCTTTGCTTCAGATGGCCCTTCTACCCTAATGCTCTGTCTTGCCACTAGTCGAGAAAAAGAAACCAGCCCATCAGATCATGGACTAAAAATAAACCTCACATAATAAGTATGTCACAGTGACAAAAATCTGACTCAAGTCAATAAGCATAGGCACAGACTTTGCTGTATTTTCAAGTGTAACTGGCAGACCATGTAACGGCTTGCATATAGCAGCCTCCCTCAAAAGCAGCATCCTTGAATGCCAACCACAGGCCCCTTTAAAATGAGGCACGGTGGAGAACATTCTAGACGGCACACTGGCATCTGTCATCCAGCCTTTCTGCTCTGCCCTTCCTAGCCTGAAGTGAGCACTACCGTATGTTCCGTTGATTCCATGACTCGACCATTCTGAGCAGTGCTGCTCCACGGCTCGACGCAGTGACGTTGGTTTACAAAATGTTACAGCTAAAAATAACTGGACGAGAGGAGTCCAGGGGTCCCCAACCGATAGAAACGCTAATGATTCCGATTCGATCTCGACACGCTCTTCGTATATATTGAATCAGCACACTATGTACCCTGTAAGTATGTGAAATTATCTGTTGATTAAAATTACAATAACAATATAATTAAACTACATATGGGGATGGAAAAAATATTGGGCAGCCATAAGGCTCCTGAGAGGAAAAGGTATTTTCTAGTAACTGATACCACCTAGTCATATACGCCAGGACATCAGGGCAGATGGAAAAACAAACCAATAACCAAACACCTTTAGGGGATCACCTTCCGGGTCAGCAAACCTTCATACCATTTCTGAGGACAGGGAACGACTTGTTCAGGACACCACCAAAACACTAGCAACTCGGTTTCCTACACAAGGAGGGTATTCCAAAAATAGCTGCTGCCTGTATGAGTGTCTGCCCTTCTTCACTGGCCCGGCACGCTGTCGGACAGGACGGGGGACTGCAGAGCAGCCAGCCCCGTGGCAAAGTCATGTTTGGACTGGCCATGAGGGTTGATGATCAGTGCCAGGAAATGCTGTGGTCTTCGAGTCGCCCTGAGCTTTCTTAGCTGCCGGCCATCCCTGCGGAAAGACTGACTGCCCAGTCTGGGGGTGTCGGTTTCCTCGTTATTCCTAACAGGAAGCTCCAGATTTAAACATTTTGTCCATTTGCTTCTAAGTGAGGACATCAGAAAGTGCTTGTTTGGATGGAATCGGAAGAAATCTGATGCACATATTTACAAATAAATATCTCGTCCCCCTCTCTCCACTGATGCGGGGGCTGGATTTCAAACCAGTACTCTGACATCAACGTAGCAGCCCCTGGTGCAGTTCCTTCTCCATGAAAGTACAAAGGAAAAAGAATTCTTAATGCCAACAGCCGTGACTGAAAGCAAGCTAATATTTTAACATGATGCTTGGGAAAACCAGCTGCTATGACAGGGCAGTTGGTGCTCTAATAGAAAAATCCCACCTAGGAAACATTGGCCAGTGAAGAGAAGTTCCCAGGAAGGGAGCAGTCGCTGGATTTTTTTTCCCCCAGCTGCCCACTGTCTCACAGACCCAAGACATGGACTAACCAGAAATTTTAATGGTCTAAGAATGAGAAGCTATGGTGCAGAAGGACTAGTGGCAGGTGTTGAAACCAGTCAAAACAAGTATGAATTTAATTACATTGAGTATACTGCAACACTTGGGCCATCTTCCTTCTATGACATGAGAATCTACAAAGAGCACCTAGATCTGAAATCATAAAGCCCGGGGATTACAGAAAACAGGAAAGCGCAACGATAGCAAATTCCTTGTCTCAAATTGGACTGAGTCAATAAAGTACAGAACTCATAAAAAGAGATTAAATTTGATACTAGACTACAAGTTAAGTTAAACTAAAATGTAACAAACACCTCAAAAGTGCAAAATAAGTCCTTTAACATACTATTTTAGGACCATTGGCCAACTGTTTGGTATAAACTTGGGAGCCCTTCTTAATTATATCACCCAATTAATTCAATATAAAGATCTACCTTATTTTTTTTTTATTTGAGTGAGAGAGAGAGAGAGAGAGAGAGAGAGAGAGAAATTGTTGTGCTAGGGCCTCAGCCACTGAAATCAACCTCCAGATGCTTGCACCACCTAGTGGGCATGTGTGACCTTGCACTTGCCTCACCTTTGTGCATCTGGCTTGTGTGGGATCTGGAGAGTCAAACATGGGTCCTTAGGCTTCACAGGCAAGCACCTTTAACCACTAACCCATCTCTCTAGCCCTATATGAAGATTTAATACAAAGAGTATAAAGTGTTAGGAGAAAACAGAAGTATGTGATGCAGATCATCACCCTAAACCACCCAGAATTCAAGAGAGAAAGATATTAATGCATAACCAAGGGCTTGATTTAATAGTTCTGTACTTGAGTTCTCTCAATGCGTAAAATACGAAATAATAATGCATAATAATAAAGCTTCTCTGTAGGGTTGTGGTGAGCATATAAATTAGTGCAGCTTACATGAATTAATGTACACAAAATACTTAGCAAAAGATTGAGAATGTGGCAGGCACTGTTAATCAAACAGGGAGACTTGAAGGAACTGAGCTTAATATTTTTATTAACATGGACACATACTTAACTCCTTATCACTGGAGAAACCACTTTCCAAGTAGTTGGTAATCCTTTCTGTACTATAGTATAATGTTTTTTTTTTCTTTTTTCTTTCTTCTTCTTTTTTTTTTTTTTTTTTTTTTTGGTTGTTGGAGGCAGGGTCTCACTCTAGCCCAGGCTGACCTGGAATTCACTATGTAGTCTCAGGGTGGCTTCGAACTCACAGTGATCCTCCTACCTCTGCCTCCCGAGTGCTGGGATTAAAGGCGTGTGCCACCACGCCCAGCCTACGTTTTTCTTATAATATATATTTTTATATTTTTTATAATTGTTCAATCAACTTACTCCAAAACATTCATATAATGGTCAAACATTCCCTAGTCCAAAGTCGGGAATCCAAAAATCAGAAATTGAAAATGCTCCAAAATCCAAAGTATTTTCAGTGTCATCATAAGGCAACTAGAAAATTCCATACCATGAAACAGTATGGCATCTAAAAAAGTATTTAAAAGATTATATAAAGCTATCTTTGGATTGTGTGTATTAACTGCGTACAAAATAAATATGAATTTCATGCTTGGAGCTGAACTGTAAAATCTCTTATCTATATACACAAGTATCCCCAAATCTGAGAAAATCCAAATGTGGGAGATTTCAGGATCCCAAGTATTTTCAGAAACTTAACCTATAGTTTTGACTCATTTTCGGCACATTTGTGTATGCAGTGGCCTTAGTAAAAAGCTTTGTGTTGACTTAAATAAAATCTCTACTAGTATTTTATATGCCATAATCTTTTTCACTTTAAAATGCAATTCATTGAGTTTTATCATACTTATGGAGTTGTACAACCATCACTCATCACTGTCATTCATTTTCTAAAATTTGTTTTTATTTATTTGCAAGGGAAGAAAGAGAGAGGGAATATGGGTGAACCAGGGCCTCCAGCTACTACAAATGAACTCCAGATGCATGAGCCCCCTTGTGCATCTGGCTAACGTGGGTCCTGGGGAATCGAGCCTCGAACCGGGGTCCTTAGGCTTCACAGGCAAGTGCTTAACTGCTAAGCCATCTCTCCAGCCCCTGTGGATCATTTTAATCAATTCTACCTCTCACTGTAGTAGCAGCTCTCTATCCTTTACCCCCATTCTCATGGCAGATAGCTGTGCTCATGTTCCTGGAGCAACCTACACACAGATTTCAACAGCCAGGGTGGGTAGAAAGCATCTTACCTTCCAAATTTGATGGTCTCTGCTACGCTCTATTGCTGTCTCCGATCACAAGGGCACCAAGAGACACAGTATTATTGTGCCACTTCTCCACATTTTCCTAAGTCCTTTCCCCTCTAGCTGAAGTGATGTCCAAAGAATTTGAAGAAATAGTGCCTTTTGTCCTGTTTTTTCCTTCTTTTTGAAGCCACATATCAAACGTTAGGACACACAATGTCAAAAGCACATACAGGATATATTAGAATTTCACTGTCTAAGCACTGAGGAAGGTAAAAGTTTAGCAAAGACCTGAGAAGACCTTGAGGAGTTTATACTTCTGGCTAATTATTGGCACTGATATTCCTTACCCCATGGGGGGAAAAAAGTCCTAATCAAAGCAAAATCCAGGAAAATGGAGAGAGTATAGAATCAAACTTACATTATTGTCACATTATTACATTGTTAGAGTCAAATGTTGAGTTTTCACCAACAGCAACAAATAGGGCATAAAAAGACACAGGAAAATCTGCCCATTTAAAGAAAAAAAAAACACAATTTAATAAAAAAAAAAAATCCCTGAAAAAGACCTGACAGCATACCTGTTGGACAAAGTCTTCCAAACCTTGATATCAAAGATATTCAAATAATCATAGACAATATGGAAAAGTAAAGGGAAGAATGTATGAAAAAAATGGAAATATCATAGATAGGAAACCTAGAAGGAAATTGATGAAGGAATTCTGGAGTAAAAAAGTTATTAAAAAAGAAATAAAAATTTTACTAGAGGGATATAAGGGAAAATTCAAGCAGGTTAAATTTAAAGAAAGCATGCATGAGGTTGGTAGGACAGTGGAAATATTCCACCCTAAGGTGCAAAAGAAAAGTTAGAAGACAAGTGACAGGGCTGGAGAGATTGTTCCTTGGTTAAGGTGCTTGCCTGCAAAGCCTAACGACCTGGGTTTGATTCTCCAATACCCACATAAAGCCAGATGCACAAATTGGCACATGCATCTGGAGTTTGTTGGCAGCAGCTGGAGGCCTTGGTATGCCCGCTCTCTCTGTACCTCTGCTTGCAAATAAATAAACAAAAAGGGCTGAACAGAGAGCTTAGTGCTTGAGGCACTTGCATGTGAAGGCTAAGTACCCAGGTTCGATTCCCCAGTACCTACAAAAGCCAGAAGCACAGGGTGGCACATGCATCTGGAGTTTGTTTATAGTGGCTGGAGGCCCTGGCATGCCCATTCTCTCTATCTCTATCTGCCTCTTCCTCTCTCTCTCTCTCTCTCTCTCTCTCTCTCTCTCTTACACACACTCTCTCAAACAAATACATAATAAAATATTTTTAAAAATAATTAAAAATGTTTTCAAACTATATTTAAAAAAGAACATGTTACCAGAGCCTATGGGACCTATGAAACATCACCATGTGCACTACAGATACACTGCGGTAGTTTCAGAGGGCAAAGTGACCTTGTGTGACAGACTTTATTTCCCATTCTTTCCTTCATTGTCTCTGTAACCTCTCTCATGTAATCTATGCCCCAGAAACTCCAAAAAAGGACCACCTTGCTTTATTCTTCAGATTTCTGGAGTCAGACAGCCAGTCTCTCTCATTCTTGTTTCCTCTCTCTCTCTCTCTCTCTCTCACGCACATGTGCTTCAAATACTACCATACCATCTCTGGAGTATGGCTCTTCAACTCTCCTAATAAACCTTTAAATCTAAAAGGCAGTTGTCTGAGCTGCCCCTCCTCACACCAGCCTGCTCTCCTACTGGTCTTCCGCTCTTCTTTCTCCTATCACTCAAACGCAAGGGGCCCTAAGTAAGCTTATTATCAGAATTTTCATAAGAAATATTGAAAGGCAGAAGGCAGTGTGTGACTCTAGCTTTTGTGTTCTATGTAACTGAATAAACTAATAATACACTTAAAAAACAGCTAATCTAAAAGGTAGTATTATTGTAACATCAGGTTGTAATGCAGCTTTTTCTACATAACTGAAAAAACACATTTATTAAATCAAAACCACTCTGAGTTTGTATACTTGATATAATGCATGGAGATGCAGTTTCGTTACATCAACAGCAGAAAGTGGTTCTGATGGCACTGTAAAGGGGAAAAGTTTTTATATGTTATTAAACTTAAGCTGTGACAAGTTCATATTAAAGTGTTACAATTTTAGGATATTAAATGCAATCCCCATGGTAACCACAAAAAATAGGTATAAAATATCCATAAAAGGAATTAGGATGGGAGTTAAGACATTTCAATACACAGAAAAATCACACAAACAAAGTGAATACAATAATGGAAGAAATAAAGATAAGAAATGCAAAATGCATATCAGAACAAATAACAACCAAATAAAATGGGAGAAGTCCCTCCTTATCAGTAATTATGTTAAATGTTAATGAAACAAACATTCTGATCAAAAGACAGTTAAAAATAATGGCTAAAAGAAACCATCAGGGTCTGCTGCAAAAAGCCTTACGTTGCTGGGATGAACTTCCAAACCAGGCACAAGTTATGGGAGGAAGAGAATTTATTTGAAGCTTACAGATCCAGAGGAAGTTTGATAATGGCACAAGAAATTGACCCACCTTCACACGTCCACGTGCAAGAGAAAAGCACCCACCACCACCATCCATAAGCACACTCAGGAACACCAGACAGAGCTCTACAGATCTGCCCCCAAACATCTTAGGCTAGACCTAGGAGCCACCCACAGTGACACCCAGTTACAAGCCTGAATAAAGCTCCTGTATCTTTTGGGGGACATCCATTCAAACTACCAAACAGTCCGACTATATTCTGCCTACAAAAGACTCATTCTAGATCCAAAGACCAAAAGAAGTTGAAAGTGAAAAATGGGAAAAATATTGCATGCAAATAGTAATCAAAAGAGAGCTAAAGTGGCTTGAATAATACCAGAAAAAGCAGATATTAAATGAAAAAAATTTCAAGAGACTAACAGATATTATATATTAACAAAAAATTTAATACAGGAAAAAGTATAACAGTCATAAATATTTAAATTCCTAATAACAGATTATCAAAATATATAATAAAAAATTAAAGAAAAAAATCGTTCTATGGACCAAGTTGGATAGTGCAGTGCCCACTCTCAATTGTGGATGGGAAACTAGATGGAAGAAACAGCAGACAAGAACATCACATAATGACTCCTTGTACAAGGTGTGCAAAACACTACCCCAAAGCCAAAGAATTCACCTTTTTCTCAAGTAGAGATAGGAAAATTTCCAAGACAGGACCACATATTGGGCCACAGATTAAACTTCAGTAGATTTATAAAGAGAGATACCACACATCTTCTTTTTTTTTTTTACCACATGCAATTAGCAACAGAAAGAAAACCAGAAAGTCACACATTTGTGAAAATTGAAAAAGCATACTTTAACAATCAAGGGCTCAAAAAAGAAAACACAGAGGAACTAGAAAATAATAAACACAAATGAAAATAATTCTAAACCATATGGAAGAGGCAAAGCCATGGTAAGGAGCACAAATATAGCCCAAAGCAAAATGAAATACAAGGAAGATTTGACCTACCTCACTTTACAACTTAAGTAACTATAAAAATAATAAATTAAATGTACCAGAAGGAAATAAAGATTGAAGCAGACATAAGTGAAACAGTAATTAGAGATAGAAAAATTAACAAATCCAAAGATGTTTCTTCAAGGAAATTAACAAATACACAAACCTGAGCTTAAACCAAAACTTTAAAACATCAAGTTACTAAAACAGGTATTTAAAGTGGGGACACTGCTAATGTTTCTGGAGTTCATTGAATGATTGGATCGATCTATAAGTAGGAAGGAGATTGAATCAGTAATCAAAAAAATTCCCACTTGAAAAATCTATCTATTCAATGAAGTCTTACCAGTGGTATTTGTTGTATAAATAGAAAAACATCCTAAAATTAATATGGCAGCTCAAGAGATCCTCCACTTCTGGGTCATTCTTGAACAAGAACACAGCGGAAGGACTTATAGTTCCTGATTCCAACCCTTCAGCCCATGCTGAAGTGAGCAAAAGTGTGGGACTGGGGAAAAGTCATGAATATAGAACAATAAAATGACCCTGAAATAAACTTTCACAATTATGGCCAAATTATTTTGACACGGCATGGCATGAACATTCAAAGGGAAAAGAAGGTCACATGAAACAAACATTCTTGGAAAATTGTATATCAAAAAAAAAATTCAAACAGAACATACATGTACTGATTCCAAATAGATCAAATATTTTAAATTAAAACCTAGAACTCCAAACTCACAGAACAAAACTTCATGATACTGGATTAGGTGGTAGTATCTTTGATATGACACCAAAAAAACAGCCAACAGATGAAAAAGTAAATGGGGATTCAATCTGAAATATTTTAAGTTGTGCACCAACTAAAGATGTTACCAACACAGAGAGTATAGCAACAGAATGATAAAATATTTGTAAATCTTATATGGTAAGGAATATCGAGAGTATATAGCAGACTCCTAAAATTCAATAAAAACAAAAAATTATAACTCAATTCAAAAGTGAGTAAAATACTTAAAACAGACATTTTTTTTTTCAAAAAAAAAAGATAGATATGAAGATCCTCAGTGTCACTGGGGGAAAGAACTTGAGAGGTTGCAGCCTAGCGCCAGCTGCTCTTCTCCCTCTCTCTCCTTCCCTCTGCTGGAGGGGAAATAGGATCCCTGCTTCCTGTTCCCACCATGCTTCCTCTGCCACGATGGGCTTCCCCTTGCTGGAATCAATTATTTCCTTCCCTAAGCTGCTTCCGGTTGAGGATATCATCCCGCCCAGTGAGAAAGCAACTGACTCCAGGCTGCTTCAGTTGAGAAAGACGTTCTTTTGGACAAGAAACAAAAGAGCCTCACAGCCTGGCTTTTGACTCTGTGGGATGCAGGTATTGATGGGATCAGTTTGAGTGCTGGGAAAGTGGAGAAACAGAGTACTATAATTACCCACCCCTCCTTAGGCAGGTCTATCTGCCGGAGTTCGCTGGCCAGATAGTTTAGCCTAACTGGTTAGGTGCAAGTCAACCACAGGCCTTGTCTAAAAGGGAGGTTCAATGGTGTGCCCGAGGAGTGACGCCCAAGGTTATCTTCTGGCCTCCAAATGCACACACACACTAGTGCGCACCCATCTGCACACACACACACGTGTCCACACACATATGAACATAAATAAACAGATGCATGCACACCACATAGATACGTGAAGATGAAAACAATACTCATCTCCAAGTTCTCGAGTCAACAGACAAGGACCATCCCTCCTAGCACAGAGGCAAATGAAGGATAATCAGTAGACACCGAAACAATATGCATATGTTTATATGTATAATAAATACAACAGGGGTGACATGGGTTATGTGCAACCCTCAGACTGCATATGGCCGAGTATAAATATGAATGAGGCCCAACACAAAAATCATGAATTGGGCTGGGGAGATGGCTTAGTGGTTAAGCTGGAAGCTCTGGCGCGCCCATTCTCTCTCTCTCTCTCTCTGCCTCCTTCTCTCTGTCTCTCTCAAATAAATAAATAAAAAAAAATAAACCAAAAAAAATCATGAATTTACGTAAAGCATCATGAGTATTTTTTTTTGTTTTTGGTAACTCAGTTTTGTGGTTCTCGAGTGTGAACTTAGTTGGTAATGTGCTGCAGGATAAACGGGAAGTGGATTCTGAGCAGGGGCAGAGGGGCAGGCTCCCATCAAGGTGGGCAAGCAGATGAAGCCACGCGGGGCATGTGCATGTGAGCCAAGGCTGGGGTGTAACTGTAGACCTGGGGACTGGCATCTGGGGGGCAGCGAGCGTGTGGGCAGCATGAACAAGAGAACCACTCAGCGGAGTGAGGGAGGAGGAGCCAGAGGAGAGTCAGGAAAGAGTAGGGGCCAAACACCCCTCGGCCACGAGGCCAGGCAGGACAGGGATGGGCACTTGACTCCCAGGGAAGGAAGAAAAGATGTGGAGTGGAGGTGATATGATCTGAGCTCAAAGCTGGACCTTCATTGAAACACAAAACTGAAAGTGCCCTCCCTGGCAGGAGTCTGCCACCCATAACCATTGCGGGCATGAGAGGACTGAAGAAACCAGTGGTTAGCTCACAATCTGCAACGTCTCTGTTCCCTTCGATAAGGGCATTGCGGGAACAGACAAATCCTCCCCTCTTCTTGGACTCACACGATTCTGTCTTCAGACGGGCAAGACAGCCCTAATCTGGCTCTTCCACACAAGGCTAAGCAAAGCTCAGGGTCACAAGGCTCTTTGAAAACACAGCTAAGAGAGCTCCCCCGTGGCAGGGGTTAACATACAACAGATAGGGTTTGGGACGTTCCTGGGGTTTCATTTACGGGTAAAAATAAAACAAGCATTCACCCCTCTGACCTTAATGGACCACACCAGCCTTCTCTTTCCTCCTCACGACCATCACACCATTATTTCTGAGATGAAACAATTTTCTGCTTCAGTAAGTCAGCGAAGAATAGCATTTGACACTGAAGCCAGGGGCCTGGCCCCGCTCCAAGATCCCTATTCTAGGCAGAGGACACTGCTACGATCAGCCAGGCTCCTCGCCCTCACAACCACGCTGCACCCGCTAATAGGAAAGCCGTGTTCCCTGCACAGGCTGGCTGATGCTGCTGTGGGGTAGACTAGGCAGATCCTACTAGGGAGGCCCATGCCCAGGCTCTTTCTTACCCAGGGAAGAGACCACGCATGTGAGATTTACTGTCTTATGGCCCCAACCTGAACGAGAAAACCGATCCAACGACAGAAACCTAACGGTTCTCCCAAATAATACCGCTAAATGCGTCGGTCCTTCCTGAATCTTAATTTCATTTCAGATGAAAAAACATGGTCCCAGGGCAATCCCTGCATTTGTGACTCATCATGGTGCTAAATATTTATAAACCAGGGACAGTGCACACAGTGTCCGTCAAGCTGTGAAATTGTGTTTGCCACAATATTTAGGAAAAAAAAAAACATACTTAAAAATGCCCTGCCACACTACATCCACATTTAGGGCAGTGGCTTGAACAAGGCTTTTGTTTAATCACTTGCAATTTTCTTCCAGATCGTGGTCATCCGCTGACACATCTTGCTCGTATTTCCCATTTAACCGCTAATCATGTTTAGTACTGGGAAGAAGAAGAAATTGAAGAGAGCCAGCCTAGTTTAGTGAATATAGATGAAGGAAACCTAGCTTTTTTTTTTTTGGTTTTTTGAGGCTGGGTCTTGCTGTAGCTCAGACTGACCTGGAATTCACTATAAAGTGGCCTAGAACTAAGGCAATCCACTTACCTCTGCCTCCCCAGTGCTGGGATTAAAGGCGTGCACCACCACGCCCCGCTGAAACCTAGCATTTTTATATACACACTACATACTCATTATGTAGCTGTCATAAAAAATATTCATAGTGGTAAGTCGAGGAAGGAAAAACCTAAAATCATCCCAAATGCTGCGATGCAGATATTTGCACTGCTGATGTGGAGAGTGTGTTACTCGGTCTTCTGTTACTATAACCAAACATGTGAGATAACCTACAAAGAGAAAGGTTGACTTTGGCACACATTTAGGATTCAGAATGTAACTGGCCACTCAGCTTTGGACCTGTGGTATCACTGTGCATCGCGGTGGAAGTACATGGCTGAGAAAACAATTTAACTCACAGCTACATTGAAGAGAGAGAAGGAAGGAGCAGTGAAAGAGACAGACAGAGAGAGAGAAAATAGGAGGGAGTAATGAGAGAGTGGGGAGGGGAGGGAACGGAGGGGACATATCAGGGGCCAAAAGTCCCCTACAAGAGCATGCTTCCAATAACCTCAAACTTCCAACTAAGACCTACCTCTAAAAAATTCCACTAACTGGGCTGGAGAGATGGCTTAGTGGTTAAGCGCTTGCCTGTGAAGCCTAAGGGCTCTGGTTTGAGGCTCGATTCCCCAAGACCCACGTTAGCCAGTTGCACAAGGGGCACACACATCTGGAATTCATTTGCAGTGGCTGGAGGCCCTGGAGCACCCATTCTCTCTCTCTCTCTCTCTCTCTCTCTGCCTCTTTCTCTGTCTGTCGCTCTCAAAGAAATAAATAAAAATGAACAACAAAATTTTTTTTTAAAAAATTCCACTAACTTCCAACAGTGACACACTGATTTGGTGGGACATTCCAAATCTTAACTACAGCAAGGGAAATTATATTTTTCTTCATCTTTGCTCAGATAAATATTGACATTTCTTTGTTCTCCTTTTCTTTGAGATAATAGTTCATATGCCATAAGTGTGTTTGTATTTAGTCTTTTATTTATTATTTGACAGAGAGAGAGAGAGAGAATGAGAGTAAGAGAGGGAGTGAATGGGCATGCCAGGGCCTCTAGCCGCTGCATACAAACTCCAGTCACATGTGCCACCCTGTGCATCTGGCTTTCATTGGTGCTGAGGAATTGAGCCTGAGTCCTGAGGCTTTGCAGGCAAGTGCCTTAACTACTAAGTCATCTCTCCAGCCGCAAGCATTTGTTTTGAAAACTGCCTTATTGAGATTAATGCCTTATAGGCATTGATGCATCTTTATGTCCCAACATTTATTTCCTGGTCCTGCACAATGTATAAAGTGAGATGACCATAAAGCCTTCTGTGCCCTTCCTTTATGCCATCCTGACATTGTCTAGTGCACCAGCATTCACCTGACCCTGGGCTGTTCCCCCTTGTTCTCCATTCCCCGGGCTTCAACCCCCTCTAGCTCTCTTCTCAGTGTCCACAGAACGCTCTTTTGCTCACAAGTCTGATATTTCCTCATTGGGTCTTGGTCCACGGTCCCCTGCTCCATCCATTCCTTTCCCAAGTCTGCCTGGCTTCCACGGCTGCGCATCCCTTGAGTCCATCTTGCTGCTCAGCCTCCCAGGCTTCCACGAACTCACACTGCTGTCATCTCTGCCCATCCCACGTGCGATCTCCACTGTTCCCTGGAGTCTTCTGTCACCTTCTCTGATGTCCCAAGCATATTTAGGAAACCTTCCAACATCCTTGCCTACTTTGGACACACCGCCACTGCAGCCTTGTGTAAGTGTTTAATTCAACACTGATCTCCCCCCAGGCTGCAGCTCTTGACAAGTAAGAGTGGGGGTCTTTTCTATGCAGGTCGGTATGTATAGCATTCCCCAAGCCATGCAGGACATAGGACCCATTCAGTAAACAATACTGAGGGGCTAGAACGATGGCTTAGTGGCTAAAGACACTTGTTTGCTAAGCCTACCAGCTCAGGTTCAATTCCCCAAGGCCCATGTAAAGGCAGATTCACAAAGTGGCACGTGCATCTGGAGTTCATTTGCAGGGGTGAGAAGCCCTGGCACATCCATATTCACTCACTCTCTCTGATCACAAATATATAACAAATAAATATTTTTTTAAAGAAAAGAAAAAAAATATCAGTTCCACCAGTTCAACTGACCTCTCCCAACTCCATGTATAGAACTGGTAGTCTCCAATTTGTAAAACCCAGTAAAGAAGTGCTCCAACAGTCCTGAGGACATCACGTCTCCAGTGCAAAGCAGCAAGAAAGTGAGCGGTGCTCCCACTTCACACGCAGAGGAACTGAAGCACAGGAAGTGAGAAGTCGAGGGTCGGTGCTGGCATCAATGCCCACGCTGTTTATGCCAACCGACTTTCTTTGTCACAGGCCCAAGCTGAGGCCAGGATCGGGGGGAGGGGGTTGCGACAGACACGGACATCCCACTTCCTTCCAGACTTTGTGCGGCATTTCAGAAAGACATTCTACTAAGTACTGAAAACTGAAGAGACAGGAATCAGAGGACCCTTTTGTCAACTTACACAGGACGATTCACGTAGTGAAGTTCACATTTTAGTGGGGAGCATACTGTTAACTAATCTATCCAATAGTATAACTTTAAAATTCGGTGCAACCCCTGCTCCCGAGCCTCTCTTTGCCTCTGTCTCCCCTAGCTACAGCCCACCCTCGGCTTGCTTAATCCAACACTGTGGACAGCCTCTCAACTTCTAATGCCCCCATGAGGCCTAGCCCCCTAAGCCCTTTTTGACTCTGAGTCCTTCTGTCTTAGGGTCAGGGAAGCACATGGACTGAACGGGATCCCTACAGAATGTAGCCATTGACCTCTGCTGTTTGAGTATCCTGCAGCTTTCCTGGGATTGGAACCAGAGCTGCTCTTTGCCAAGAATGAGCACAGAACTTTGAAAAAAAAAAAAAAAAGGAGAACTGTCCTGATGCACTTCTCTCCCTGTGAAAGCTATTTTTAGTTCCCCCAAGTGTCTCTGGATCCAAACAATTCACGGAACTGCCTGAGTTCATAGCTTCAACGTGTTCCAGCTTTGACAAAATGCATCATATCACGAGCAAGGAGATCCAGCCAGTTCTAATTGTCTCAAGGACCCACAGTGTCAGTTCCAGAAATAGGATCTTTATCAGTGCTGCCTGGGGTCCAGAGAGGGTTTCTGAGCACGAGCCGCCCGCTGGCTGTGTCAGGAAGAAAGGCAGAGCTCTAACTTTGGACTCGTGCTGGACGGCTGGAGAAACTAAGAAACGGCAGAGAACAGCGATCAGCGCAGTGCACCTTCCATATGGAAGACCCCAATGCTGCGTGGCACCACGGATGAGGGCCCCAGACTTCAGAGTAAACAAGCATCACTAATCCACACCAGCATCGCAGGGAGCAGATCTGGCCTCTGCTTCGGCTTCAAAACAAACCACTGGCCAGAACTCTCAAAGAATCCTATTATAGAAAAAGGAAAAAAAATCCCAGTGAAGGGTGAAGTACGAGGAAAAACAAGTCCCCAGCTCTGAACAGCTGGTGTACAAAGTCTTCTTATCCAAATGAATCACGCGGCGGGGGGCAGGGGGGGGGACGGAAGAGCTGAGTCCCAAAATGGGCTGCACAAGTCTGAAGAAGATAAACCATGACCTCAGTCACAGGTTGAACATGACTTGTTTGAGGTTGCAGAGTTTTTCCGACTGTGGAATATTCGCCTGTGCACAAGGAGATATTCTGGGGACAGGTTCCAAGTTTAAACACAGTACGCGAATGTTTTCCACATAGCTTGTACACAGAGTGTATAATGTACTCTCTCGAGGCTGTGAGCAAATGCCTGACTAGCAGCAACCTGGGGAAGGACAGAGCTTCTTCTGGCCCACAGTTCCCGAAGGTGCAGCATGTCGTGGTGGAGAAGGCACAGTAGGAGCTGGTAGCCATTGTCACATTGTCCCAGCAGGAGGGGGGGAAGCAGAGGGAGCAAGCAAGTGGGGCCAGGCTGCAAAACCTCGAGGCCCACCCTCACGGACACACGTCCTGCAGCAAGGTCCCCCCCCCCCCTCGAAGGTTCCACAACCTTCCCAAACAGTGCCACCCAGGGAACAAGTGTTCACACGCACGAGCCTCTGGGGGACATTTTACATTCAGATCACAACACCCCATTCCTGTTCCCCACAGGCTCCCCGGCCATCTCGTGATGCGACACGCATTCAGTCTCACTTCAAATAACCTCATAGTCTTAATTTTGTGTTTATTTTTATTTATTTGTTTGAGAGCTACAGACATAGAGAGAAAGAGGGAGAGAGAGAGAGAGAGAGAGAGAGATAATGGGCGTGCCAGGGACTTCAGCCACTGCCAACGAACTCCAGACAGCGTGTGCCTCCTTGTGCATCTGGCTAATGTGGGTCCTGGGGAATCGAGCCTCGAACAGGGGTCCTTAGTCTTCACAGGCAAGCGCTCAACCGCTAAGCCATCTCTCCAGCTCCTCATAGTCTTTAACAATCTCAACACTGTACAAAAGTCTGAAGTCTCATCTGAGGACTCAAGACAATCTCTTCACTTGGACCCTACCCCCCAATAAAGATTAAAATAAAAACAGATAAATGATATACTTTCAACATATAATGGCACAGAGTAAATGGTCCCATTCAAGAAGAGATAAATTGTGGACAGCAAGGTTGGACCAAAGCAACACACACACACACACACACAAAAAAAAAAAACACCCAGCAGGGTAAATACCAAATTCTGTACCTTCATGTCTGGTGTCTGCTACTCCTGATGAAATCATCTGGGCTACAAGAAACTTGGGTAGGACCCACCCTTTCCGGCTCTCCTGGACTCTGAGTCAACAGCCTCTCTTTTTTTTTTTTTTTTTTGGTACTGGTATCTTCGACATCCTAAGGTTTCTATTGCATCTTAGAGCCTGCTCCCTGCATTGGTCTGTCAGGAACTCTTTGCAGGGCCTTACCCTGCCATACAATCCCTAGCCTCAGTGGCTCCCTGAATCCACGGTGCAGCCCTTCATGACACCCTCAACCTAGTATTTTTCCATGCCTGCAAAACCAATAACATTGGAGCCATCACTGCCAAATTCTGCCAGCTCAGAATGAAGTTTGGGCCCCTTGGATCTCAGCCACAGCAGCCTCCATATGGGATGCAGGGGACTCGTTTATCATTCCCCCTTCTGGGCCTTTCAGAAGGGTTTCCCCTTCGTACTTGCTAGAGCCTTCAGTGGGGTGTGGTCTTGCCCTTGGGACATCTTTGCAATCGTACCAGTCCAGAGCAGTAGATTTCTCTTTTATGGTATTTATCTCTTTAATAACTGCAGCCATGTGGGCTTTAGTCTCCTGGCTTAGAACTTTAAACCTCCTCATTTTTTTTTTTCATTTCTAAATTTCACATTTTGCATATCCTTCTCCTCTGATTTTTGCTCTCTTTCACTGTAGATCTGAATAAGAGCACCCAAGCAGCACAGACTTCATGTTACTCTGCCTTAAAATTTCCTTCATCAAACACATTAGTCCGTTACCTTTAAACTTAATTTGACTCAAGTCCTTAGGACCCTACTACCTGGATGAAGGGTCCACAGACTGAGAGGAGGTAAGAGTCATGGGCCCCAATTGAGAAAGTACTTTAACTTTGGACAGCAAAAGGAAAATAAGACTACAGTTAGGCAGAGAGAGGCAGGGAAACGTCAAGCAGGAATTCTAGGTGGAAGTTGGTGGAGAATATGGGAAGTGAGGCAAGAGAAGAGAGTCTGAGAAGAACAACCATAAATTAGCATATAGGATGAAAGACAAGACAGGGGGTGTGGCCACCGGTGTGAACTGTTATGGTGGAACAGGGAACAAGATGACCAGGTGGGTACTAAGCGTGCCTCGGGCTCCTAGGAGAGGGTAGGTGTCAAGGAGAAGAGTGAAGAGGAAATGCTGAACCTACATTTTTTCATTCCTCATCAGTACTGAATAACACCTTATCAAGAACACACTATGCTTATCATCACACGGCATCCCTCAAATATGTGCAATCACTATGTGTCTATTAAAAATTAAATTACGGCTGGAGAGATGGCTTAGTGGTTAAGGCGCTTGCCTGCGAAGCCTAAAGACCCAGGTTCGATCCTCCAGGTCCCATGTAAGGCAGATGCACATGGTGGCGCATGTGTCTGGAGTTTGTTTGCAGTGGCTGAAGGCCCTAGTGTGCTCACTCTCACTCTCTCTCCTTTTCCCTCTCTCTAATAAATAAATATAAACCAGAAAAAAATTAAAAACTTAAAAAATTAAATTAGTAATTCACATGACTATTCCTCACTGATATCGTGAATGGAGATAGATTCCTCACTTTCCAGTGAAGACAGCAGGTATCTTGCTTTATAAAGAATTTACTTTCTTCCACAGGTGTTCTCCCTGAAATTCACCTTGAAATTTGATCTCCATTATGACGTAACAGGTGGGATCAGGTGAGAACTGTAGGAAGTGGCCAAAGGTCAGTTCTCACAAATAGATTTTTCCGCTCACTCCACAGGAAGGTTTGTCCAACTCACCAGCTGAAGGTCACATGTGGCCCCGGATAGCTATAAATGAAGCCCAACACAAAATAACAGGCTTACATAAAACATCACGAGATCAAATTTGTGTAATTTTTTGTACCTCAGTTGTGGTTCTTGAGTGTGAACTTTTTTTATTTAAAAAAATTTTTTTTGATGTTTATTTTTATTTATTTATTTGAGAGCTACAGACAGAGAGAGAAAGAGGCAGAGAGATAGAGAGAGAGAGAGAGAGAGAGAATGGGCGCACCAGGGCCTCCAGCCACTGCAAACAAACTCCAGACGCGTGCACCCCCTTGTGCATCTGGCTAACGTGGGTCCTGGGGAATTGAGCCTCGAACCGGGGTCCTTAGGCTTCACAGGCAAGCACTTAACCGCTAAGCCATCTCTCCAGCCCAAGATTATTTTTTTTTTAATGTTACAACTCATACACACTCTTGTCGAATCTAGTTATGTGGTAACATGTAATGTCAACAAATAAAAGCAATTTACTGATGATGAATATATTAAGTAACTTACAGAAATCAAGACAGATGGGCTGGAGAGATGGCTTAGAGGGGAAGGCACATGTCTGTGAGGCCTAAGGACTACATAGTGAATTCCAGGTCAGCCTGGGCTAGAGTGAGATCCTACCTCGAAGGCCCCTCCCCCCAAAAAAGACACAACTACAATTGCAAAGTTTATATAACGTGGCAAAGACAAAAACCCACAGCATGTTAGAGCATGTTTCTTTGTCTGCTCTCAATAGCTCTGGTATGCTCCTGATGGCAATGGCAGATAAAAGAGAAGGACTTGTGGAATTAATAGAAGATGACACAATTGCCAACCAAAACTTGTGCTTAATGAAGTATCACTGCGTTGCACACCAACAAAATTTACATGAAAGCGTTCAAGTGGATCAAGTCATACAAATCGTCATCAACACTGTGACGTTCATAAGGAAGAAGGGACTAAACTGTCACCAGTTCCAGAGATGTCTCAAAAGTCACAATATTAACCTCATTTACTTCTTGGAAGATGGCTAAATGAGGGTAGATGTTGAAAAGGTTTTATTAGTTGTAACATGCTATCAAGTCATTTATGGTAACAAAAAAAAAAAAAATTGTGCCAGAACTTAATGATGAGAACTGGCTTACATATTTGGCATTTTTAGTGGATTTAACCACTCAAATGAACTGTAATCTGTGTTTTCAAGGTGAAAACTAACTGTGGTAGTTTGATTCAGGTGTCCCCCATAAACTTAGGTGTTCTGAATGCTAGGGTTTCCCCAGCTGATGGCAATTGTAAATTAAAGCCTCCTGGGGGGGTGGGATTGTTGGGGGGGCGGCTTATGGGTGTTATAGCCAGTTTCCCCATGCCAGTGTTGGCACACTCTCCTGTTCCTGTTGTCCACCTTAATGTGGGACAGGGGGTGCATGTTCCCCCTGCCATCATGGAGCTTCCCCCCTTGAGCCTGTAAGTCCAAAAATAAACCTCTTTTTTCCCACAAGCTGCTCTGGGTTGGGTGATTTCTACCAACAATGCGAACCTGATTGCAACACTAACTCAAGATAACAACTTCTCAAACCACATAACAGTGTTCCAAGTGACACTGAAACTACGGGAAATCAAATTCTGCACTCAACATGTTGGCTAAACATAGTCCCATAGACAGTAGAAAGAAAATGCTTTGTGATTTGATACAAGAATTTGAAAATAGACTTTCAAGATTTCCAGGAAAATAATCAATCAATTTGTGACTCCCATTTCAGTCGACACACATATGTTACCTGCCAATTTTTCAAAAGGGAACACATAGAGCTGCGATCTGGCATTCAATTTAAAGAAATAACTTGATCATCTCTTTCCTGGGCAAGTCCTGTCTTCCCACAGATAAATATTCCTTGCTTCACAATTATGCCTCTCTCGTGTCATCACCTATTGGCAGCACCTACACCTGTGAGCTACTCTTTTCAGGAATGAGGGTAAAGTCTGAACCGTGACGTCTATGGAACACTTGGAGAACGCACTGTGAATCATGACTTCTGCAGAGCCACATGCCGACGCGTAGCTTCTCAGACACAGTGATAAATATCCCACCTCTTTCACACTGCGCCCTTGCACTTTTACAATTAAAGATATCCAGAGAGGGTTGAGCTCAGCCAGCCAAGTGCTCACTTTGGCAAGCACAAGGACTGGCTTTGATACCTAGAACCCGTATTTAAACAGCTGGGTGTGGTGGCACACAGTTGTAATTCTGGTGCTGGGCAGACAAGGTGATCCCTGGAGTTCACTGGCTAGCCAGTCTAGCCTACCTGGCAAGTTCTAGGAGACCCTGTCTCAAAACAAACCAACAAAGAAACAAACAATGGTGGATGGTGCCTGAGGAGCCACAAAGTTGGCTTTTGGCTTCCGCTTGCACACACACTTGGACCCCCCCTCCCACACATGCACACACACACACACACACACACACACACACACTGGATCCCCCCCTCCCCCCCCCACACTTGCACAAACACAGACACAAAATACAAAAATAAATCATGGCTGAGGAGGTGACTCCCTCCATGGTATGTGAGAATTGTTTTTCTTATCTGTGGTGACAGATATCACAAAGATTATATCCAGTCTCCATGTGTGTGTATGTGTGGTGTGTGCGCGTGTGCACGTGCGCACGCTGTTTGTGTTTAGCTTTGTGACCCAAGAGAAGTCTTCCTTGTCCAATATGACCCAGAGAAACTGAAATGCTCTACTCCCCTGGGCTAATGGGTTGGCTTGGGAGTAAGACTCCTTAGATAGATACATAGATAGATACATAGATAGATACATAGATAGATACATAGATAGATACATAGATAGATACATAGATAGATACATAGATAGATACATAGATAGATACATAGATAGATACATAGATAGATACATAGATAGATACATAGATAGATACATAGATAGATACATAGATAGATACATAGATAGATACATAGATAGATACATAGATAGATACATAGATAGATACATAGATAGATAGATACATAGATAGATACATAGATAGATACATAGATAGATACATAGATAGATACATAGATAGATACATAGATAGATACATAGATAGATACATAGATAGATACATAGATAGATACATAGATAGATACATAGATAGATAGATACATAGATAGATACATAGATAGATACATAGATAGATACATAGATAGATACATAGATAGATACATAGATAGATACATAGATAGATACATAGATAGATACATAGATAGATACATAGATAGATACATAGATAGATACATAGATAGATACATAGATAGATACATAGATAGATACATAGATAGATACATAGATAGATACATAGATAGATACATAGATAGATACATAGATAGATACATAGATAGATACATAGATAGATACATAGATAGATACATAGATAGATACATAGATAGATAGATAGATAGATAGATAGATAGATAGATAGATAGATAGATAGATAGATACATAGATAGATACATAGATAGATACATAGATAGATACATAGATAGATACATAGATAGATACATAGATAGATACATAGATAGATACATAGATAGATACATAGATAGATACATAGATAGATACATAGATAGATACATAGATAGATACATAGATAGATACATAGATAGATACATAGATAGATACATAGATAGATACATAGATAGATAGATAGATAGATAGATAGATAGATAGATAGATAGATAGATAGATAGATAGATAGATAGATAGATAGATACATAGATAGATACATAGATAGATACATAGATAGATACATAGATAGATACATAGATAGATACATAGATAGATACATAGATAGATACATAGATAGATACATAGATAGATAGATAGATAGATAGATAGATAGATAGATACATAGATAGATACATAGATAGATACATAGATAGATACATAGATAGATACATAGATAGATACATAGATAGATACATAGATAGATACATAGATAGATACATAGATAGATACATAGATAGATACATAGATAGATACATAGATAGATACATAGATAGATACATAGATAGATACATAGATAGATACATAGATAGATAGATACATAGATAGATACATAGATAGATACATAGATAGATAGATAGATAGATAGATAGATAGATAGATAGATAGATAGATAGATAGATACATAGATAGATACATAGATAGATACATAGATAGATACATAGATAGATACATAGATAGATACATAGATAGATACATAGATAGATACATAGATAGATACATAGAAATAACACGGCTTACATAAAACATCCGAGATCAAATTTGGTAATTTTTTGTACCTCAGTTGTGGGTTCTTGAGTGTGAACTTTTTTTATTTAAAAAAATTTTTTTTGATGTTTATTTTTTATTTATTTATTTGAGAGCTACAGACAGAGAGAGAAAGAGGCAGAGAGATAGAGAGAGAGAGAGAGAAGAGAGAGAGAATGGGCGCACCAGGGCCTCAGCCACTGCAAACAAACTCCAGACGCGTGCACCCCCTTGTGCATCTGGCTAACGTGGGTCCTGGGGAATTGAGCCTCGAACCGGGGTCCTTAGGCTTCACAGGCAAGCACTTAACCGCCTAAGCCCATCTCTCCAGCCCAAGATTATTTTTTTTTTAATGTTACAACTCATACACACTCTTGTCGAATCTAGTTATGTGGTAACATGTAATGTCAACAAATAAAAGCAATTTACTGATGATGAATATATTAAGTAACTTACAGAAATCAAGACAGATGGGCTGGAGAGATGGCTTAGAGGGGAAGGCACATGTCTGTGAGGCCTAAGGACTACATAGTGAATTCCAGGTCAGCCTGGGCTAGAGTGAGATCCTACCTCGAAGGCCCCTCCCCCCAAAAAAGACACAACTACAATTGCGTGGCAAAGACAAAAACCCACAGCATGTTAGAGCATGTTTCTTTGTCTGCTCTCAATAGCTCTGGTATGCTCCTGATGGCAATGGCAGATAAAAGAGAAGGACTTGTGGAATTAATAGAAGATGACACAATTGCCAACCAAAACTTGTGCTTAATGAAGTATCACTGCGTTGCACACCAACAAAATTTACATGAAAGCGTTCAAGTGGATCAAGTCATACAAATCGTCATCAACACTGTGACGTTCATAAGGAAGAAGGGACTAAACTGTCACCAGTTCCAGAGATGTCTCAAAAGTCACAATATTAACCTCATTTACTTCTTGGAAGATGGCTAAATGAGGGTAGATGTTGAAAAGATTTTATTAGTTGTAACATGCTATCAAGTCATTTATGGTAACAAAAAAAAAAAATTGTGCCAGAACTTAATGATGAGAACTGGCTTACATATTTGGCATTTTTAGTGGATTTAACCACTCAAATGAACTGTATCTGTGTTTTCAAGGTGAAAACTAACTGTGGTAGTTTGATTCAGGTGTCCCCCATAAACTTAGGTGTTCTGAATGCTAGGTTCCCCAGCTGATGGCAATTGTAAATTAAAGCCTCCTGGGGGGGGGTGGATTGTTGGGGCGGGCTTATGGGTGTTATAGCCAGTTTCCCCATGCCAGTGTTTGGCACACTCTCCTGTTCCTGTTGTCCACCTTAATGTGGGACAGGGGGTGATGTTCACCCTCTGCTCATGCCATCGTTTCCCCCTGCCATCATGGAGCTTCCCCCCTTGAGCCTGTAAGCCAAAATAAACCTCTTTTTCCCACAAGCTGCTCTGGGTTGGGTGATTTCTACCAACAATGCGAACCTGATTGCAACACTAACTCAATGATAACAACTTCTCAAACCACATAACAGTGTTCCAAGTGACACTGAAACTACGGGAAATCAAATTCTGCACTCAACATGTTGGCTAAACATAGTCCCATAGACAGTAGAAAGAAAATGCTTTGTGATTTGATACAAGAATTTGAAAATAGACTTTCAAGATTTCCAGGAAAATAATCAATCAATTTGTGACTCCATTTTCAGTCGACACACATATGTTACCTGCCAATTTTTCAAAGGGAACACATAGAGCTGCGATCTGGCATTCAATTTAAAGAAATAACTTGATCATCTCTTTCCTGGGCAAGTCCTGTCTTCCCACAGATAAATATTCCTTGCTTCACAATTATGCCTCTCTCGTGTCATCACCTATGGCAGCACCTACACCTGTGAGCTACTCTTTTCAGGAATGAGGGTATAAGTCAGAACCGTGACGTCTATGAACACACTGTGAATCATGACTTCTGCAGAGCCACATGCCGACGCGTAGTTTCTCAGACACAGTGATAAATATCCCACCTCTTTCACACTGCGCCCTTGCACTTTTACAATTAAAGATATCAGAGAGGGTTGAGCTCAGCAGCCAAGTGCCTCACTTTGGCAAGCACAAGGACTGGCTTTGATCACCTAGAACCCGTATTTAAACAGCTGGGTGTGGTGGCACACAGTTGTAATTCTGGTGCTGGGCCAGACAAGGTGATCCCTGGGGTTCACTGGCTAGCCAGTCTAGCCTACCTGGCAAGTTCTAGGAGACCCTGTCTCAAACCAAACCAACAAAGAAACAAACAATGGAGGATGGTGCCTGAGGAGCACAGAGTCGGCTTTTGGCTTCCCGCTTTGCACCACACACTTGGACCCCCCCTCCCACACATGCACACACACACACACACACACACACACTTGGACCCCCTTCCCCCCCCCCATAGATAGATACATAGATAGATAGATAGATACATAGATAGATACATAGATAGATACATAGATAGATACATAGATAGATACATAGATAGATACATAGATAGATACATAGATAGATACATAGATAGATACATAGATAGATACATAGATAGATACATAGATAGATACATAGATAGATACATAGATAGATACATAGATAGATACATAGATAGATACATAGATAGATACATAGATAGATACATAGATAGATACATAGATAGATACATAGATAGATACATAGATAGATAGATAGAGAAAGTATGTATGTGAGTATATCTTACTTTTCAAGATAATTTATTCTATGAAAATTCTTAGAAAATATATTTATGTATCGCAAGGGTCTTCTTTATAAATACTGCTGAAGTGTCTTCCTTAAATGTATGAAATTGGCTAGTTTCCTAAACCCAGCAATACTATCCTTTCAGTCTCCATCAGTTTAATAACAGGGAGAAAGCCATGCTTAGTTTGTTTCTTTATGTCAATAGTGGTGGGGAACCAATACATAAATTTATTGGACACTGGTTTC
The DNA here is from genome assembly GCA_036346955.1 of Dipus sagitta. NCBI lineage: Eukaryota > Metazoa > Chordata > Mammalia > Rodentia > Dipodidae > Dipus > Dipus sagitta. Next base: position 11,195,677 of record CM070775.1, on the reverse strand, counting down.
ACTTTTCTATGAATGTGAATTCCTCTTCTCTACCCACTTCTGCTACTAACAATGGTTCATTTATGTGGTTTCTGTTTGATTTCTAAGAGCCCTTTACCTGAGAAAAATGTATAATTAATTTAATCAACTTGACTGGGACACAGAATGCCCAGATATAGGGTACCCATAATTTTACTGGGTATGCCTTGAAGGTATTTCTAACAAAAGGTTAGCATTGACTCTCTTGGTGAGTAAAGATCTATCTTTCCCTTGTGGATGGATATCATTTATCCCAGTGAATCTGGACCAGAAAAGATGGTGGTTGGACGGACTCTCATCTGACCACTTGATCAAGGACCCTATCTTTAGCCGGGCGTGGTGGCGCACACCTTTAATCCCAGCACTCAGGAGGCAGAGGTAGGAGGATCGCCGTGAGTTCGAGGCCACCCTGAGACTACATAGTGAATTCCAGGTCATCCTGAGCTAGAGTGAGACCCTACCTTGAAAAACCAAAAAAAAAAAAAAAAAAAATTATGTATTTATTTATTTGAGAGAGAGAGAGAGAGAGAATGGGCATGGTAGAGCCTCCAGCCACTTCAAATGAACTTCAGATGCGTATATGGCTTTATGTAGGTCCTGAGGAATCAAGCCTGGGTCCTTTGGCTTTGCTGGCAAGTGCCATAACCACTATGCCACCTCTCCAGACTCAATAAGTACTTTTTGAAATGGAAAAAGAGTCAGGCATAGTGGTACATGCCTTTACTCCCAGCATTGGGAGGCAGAAGTAGGAGGATTACTATGACTTTGATGCCAGCCTGGGACTACAGTGTGAGTTCCAGGTCAGCCTGAGCTAGAGTGAGATCCTGACTCAAAAAAAAAGAAGTCCTCTGGATTTTTTTAAACATCATCATTAAGAAGACTTTACATTTAATAGGTTTACTTTACTGAGTCAGTTTGGGATCTCTCCTACAGGACTGGTGGCCCTCACAGTCTCATTCCAGTAACAGGTGTCAGTAGAGCTCTGGTCTCCTGAAAGAATGAATGTGCTTTGGCAAAACATGAGGCTACGTGTGAAACATTGTTCTTGTAAATAGTAGCACAGTGGGTTCTTGACAAAGTGTTTACATTACTCAGTAGAGTATGGAGAAATAAAAATATTTAGAGTCAATATTTCTTCTACATTTAAGGAGATATAAAATTAATGTTACACTTGCTTCAGTTGACAGAGTCATATGTTGCTTGGCAACTCGAAGTGTTTTGGGGGAAGAATTTCAAACTACTCAAGCAGCTAATGATTTTACACCAATGTCGCTCAAGAGGCCGGATGTGATCCTTACCGCATTCCCATTCCACACTCCCGTGGGATGTGTGTTGCTAAGACGCACCTTCCTAGAGAGCAGGTATGGAACTAGGCACAGCAGGACCCAATGGCTGGCAATTAGCTATTTCCCACAGATGTTATTTTTTTCTTTGTTTTTTTTTCCCCTAAAGTCTCTAACTCATTATCTTATTTTACTAATTAACTAACTTACTTGCTACAGTGCTAGAAACACAAATGAAGGCCTCTTGTATGTGAGGCAAGTGCTCTACAATTGAGCTGTATCTCCTCCCTGCTATATTTTTAAATTCCCTTTTCCCATAATATAAATACCTCTGGCAGAGGTCTAAGTAGTTGAAATAAAGAACCTGTTATGAACAGGGATGTGAGTTTGTTTTGATAAATGGCAGCATTAGTTTCTTTTCTCTGTTTTTGTTGGTTTAGGGAGACTTTTATTAGATTAAGAGAAAGAAAGGGGGCTGGAGATATGGGTCAATGGTTAAAGGCACTTGCTAGCAAAGTCTGAGGGCCGGGGTTCACCCATGTAGAGCCAGAGGCACAAAGTGGTTCATGTGTCTGGATTTCATTTGCAGTGGCAGGAGGTACTGGTACGCCCATTCATATTCCCCCCTTTCTCTCAAATAAAAATAAATAAATATATAAATATAAATTTTTAAAATTTTTTGAGGTAGGGTCTCACTCTATAGCCCAGGCTGACCTGGAATTCACTATGTAGTCTCAGGGTGGCCTCAAACTCACGGTGATCCTCCTACCTCTGCCTTCCGAATGCTGGGATCAAAGCCGTGCACCACCACGCCCAGCTACATAAGAGAAGGAAAGAGGGCCAGACAGATGTCTTAGTGGTTAAGTGCTTGCTTGTGAAGCCTAAGGACCCTGGTTCGAGGCTCAATTCCCCAGTACCCGTGTAAGCCAGATGCACAAGGTGGTGCATACATCTGGAGTTCCTTTGCAGTGGCTGGAGGCCCTAGTGTACCCAGTTTTTTTTTTCTCTCTCTCTCTGCCTCTTTCTCTGTCTGTCACTCTCAAATAAATAAATAAAAATGAAACAAGGATTAAAAAGAGAGAGAAGAAAAGGGGAGAAAGTGCAGAGAGCTCCTGCCAGTGAGAAGACAGGAGGGGGTAAAGCCTCTTTTCTCTGTTTCTGACCATTAGGTAGGTGAACATTTTTAGGCCCTGTAACAGGCTCCCAGAGAAAATCAAATAGTTCTGTTTTAGAAACCTGTTTTTTTTTTTTTTTTTTTTGTTTTTTTTCTTAAAGAGAGAGAGAGAGCACACATGGCCGAGAGAGAGAAAGAGAGAAAGAAAATTGGTGTACCAGGGCTCCAGCCACCACAATCACACTCCAGACGCATGTGCCATCTTGCATGCATATGCAACTTTGTGCCCTGGCGTCAGCTTGTGCATCTGGCTAATATGGGATCTGGAGAGTATAACATGGGTTTTTGGGCTTTGCAGGCAAGTGCCTTGACTGCTAAGGCATCTCGCCAGCCTTACAAACCTGTATTAACCCATTTATCCCTCTTCCTTGGTTGGAATACTTGCAGTCAATTTTAAGAATCCTCATCTTGAAAGATGCCATGGGTGGGGGGAGGATTAAGCAGCCTACATCTGACCAGAGTGGCTAAAAATACAGGTAGAGAAAATATGTGTTGTGTTGTAATAGAGTAGATTTTTGTCATCAACAAAAAATGTTCATGTGGCTAGTGAAAATGACGTAGGCCACAGACTGACACAGACTAGTCTCTTTATTAATCACTGTTCTCCAGTGGAAAGTTCCCGTGGTTTCCAACAACCTCTGGGCTCCATCTTCTAAGACTCAAGAACAGTCAGATCCCTCGTAACACAGTGTCGGCTGTAATAGCCAGCTCTCACTTAGCAGGACAAACTCACTCGATCCAGGGGCTGTTTGTGACATCAATGGATAGTATAACTTTCTGCTCAAGACTTTGGTATTTAACAACTATTCCTATTGGTGCTATATTTTACATCTATCCCATAGGGTCTGACTGAGGCATTCATAACCCCACAGTGATTACCATACCCCAATAAGGAGGGCCCCCAGGGTAACGGAAGTTGTCAATATGAGGATAAGCTCTTTACAGCCAAGCCCCTCACTTTCCCTGTATATTTCTGCCTTGTCACTCAAGCACATAGCATAGACAAAAACCAATGGAATCTCAACATTTCTGAAGTTTCTTTCTTGTTCATTATTTATTTATTTATTTATTTGAGAGTGACAGAGACAGAAAGAAGCAGATAGAGAGAGAGAGAGAGAATGGGCGTGCCAGGGCTTTTAGCCACTGCAAATGAACTCCAGACATGTGCGCCCCCTTGTGCATCTGGCTAACGTGGGTCCTGGAGAATCGAGCCTCGAACCGGGTTCCTTAGGCTTCACAGGCGAGCGCTAAACCACTAAGCCATTTCTCCAGCCCTGAAGTTTCTTCTTAAAATATGTGAGTGATCAAAGACATTTTTAGTACTCCGTGTCTGATGGCTTCTATTCAATCTATACTAAGACAGATAATGTTCAAAGATAAACGAGTTATTTCGTATAGATGTTGTATAAAACATCTATATTATTACCTCTTAAAGAAAGTAAGAAGTTATAAGAAATGTTATGAACACTAAAATAACATTCCTTTGAGATTCCTTTGAGGAAGAAGATGGCAAAACTTTGAACAACGTGCCAGGCTATTTGAAGTGTTAAGTGATCCACCTTGTGAATCGGGCTTCAAGCGGAGCAGACTAAGGGACAAAGACTGGTGAGGGTCACAGAGCAGACCCGGAAAGAGGTGACAGACTAATTTCCATACTGGTTTTGACACACATCATGGTTCAGTGGGGGAAGAAGAGGTACAAACTTCCTATGGCACTCATTTTGGAAATGCAATGCCCTTCTTGGTTAATTATTATTTTTTTAATTACAGAAGGACGTCCTCTCTTGCACTGCCATTCTCACCTTTCCATTGGGGGAGAAACCCTGCTGACACCAGCTAATGCGTCCTTGCAGATATAAGCCATGCAGACAGCAGCACATAGGCAGTCCACCTTCCTCCCCGCACTTTCCCGCATAAACAATAGGCAACTAAGATCACGCTTGTGCAGCCTGCTTTGCACGGGAACATTTCACATCCATAGGCAAGGGGCTGCTCCACGGTTTGCCTTCATCACAGTTTAACTAATCCTCTGCTGATCATTTGGACAGTCCCGATTTAGTGCTACTATGAATGGGAAATGCTCATTTTTGTCCAAGTGTTGGTGGTGCACAGGTGTGAGTTATATACACAGAATAAATACCTTGGAGAGAAAAAGACCTCATTAAAAGTTGCATACATTAAGTGTGTGTGTGTGTGTGTGTGTGTGTGTGTGTGTGTGCGTGTGTGTGTGTACGTGTGATGTGCCATGGTTGTGGTGATAGCGTGAGTGCATTGTGTGTGTGCTCTGTGTGGTATATGCATGTATACATGTCCTTGCCCCTCCCCCCGTCCTTGTCTGCAGTGGCCAGAGGGGAACACCAGATGATGTCCTACTTCATTGCTCTCTGCCCCTTTGCCATGAGCCAGAGTCTCTTTTTTTTTTTTAATTTTTTTGTTTTGTTTATTTATTTGAGAGTGACAGAGAGAAGGAGGTAGAGAGAGAGAGAATGGGCGCGCCAGAGCTTCCAGCCTCTGTAAACGAACTCCAGACACGTGCGCCCCCTTGAGCATCTAGCTAACGTGGGTCCTGGGGAATTGAGCCTCGAACAGGGGTCGTGAGGCTTCACAGGCAAGCGCTTAACCACTAAGCCATCTCTCCAGCCCCAGCGTCTCTTACTGATCCCAGAGCTGGCCATTTTGTTCATGAGCCCCAGCGATTCTCCAGTCTCTGCTCCCCACAGGACCGGGGTTACAGACATGCGTGGCTATGTCTAGCTGTTGATGTGGGTGCTGGGGATCAAAGTCAAGGCAGTGTCTTAGGCCTCCTCAGGCCCTCATGTGGCACAGGAAGTGCTCTTAACTGCTAAGCCATCTCTGCAGCCCTCATTTTAAGCTGTGAGGAATCAGGTCAGCTCATCTTCCCGTGGAAATGAATGAGAAATGTATGTTTCCTCAAATATTTACCAACATAGTATGCTATTAAACTTTTCTGAACCTTGTAAGAAAAAAAATTCAAATTCTCTTATATTTTGTTAGGGAAGTTCTCTGGCATTTTGTCCCATGTAGTATCGGTTTCATAACATGACATGACTTATAAGAGTGGCTTTTATCAAAGCCTTTTCTGAATACATGCAAGTATTGCTGTTTCTTGCTCTATCAATTATTTTATGCGGCCTTCTTTCATCTTTTAATTTTTGTCAGAATGTTGTTGGGATTATTTCTGCTTCACTTTGATCTCCACTGCCAGGGTGATTTGAATTCAAGAACAGAGGGAATGCGTGTATCCCAGTCCCAAGGCGATCAGACCATCTGTAAGGACAGAGTCCCCCCCCCCCCCCAACTGCACATAGACTCCTTCTCAGGACCCTGATAATCAGCAGTCAATTTCTCCAAATTTCTCCAAATTTCCCTTTCTCCAAATTTGTCTCTTTTCACAAAGAGGTTATGTGTTTCTGTCTTTATGTTTCTCATCTATGCTTAGAAAAGAGAAGTAAATACACATTTTACAAAGTCTCCTATAACTCCATTAACATTCAAGAAAAAGTAGTTTCATAGTTTTCTTTATAAAAAACAAGCTCATATTATATTCTGCCTTGATGATTTCCTATTTAAATAATCATAGACACTTGTGAGTAAATATCCATCTACAGGCTTACTTGCTTTCAAGGTTTTTGTAATATATATATATATATATATATATATATATATATATATATATATATGATACATATATATATGAGATCGTTCTCTATATATACATATAGATAGATAGATAGATAGATAGATACATAGATAGATACATAGATAGATACATAGATAGAGAGAGAGAGAAAGTATGTATGTGTGTATATCTTACTTTTCAAGATAATTTATTCTATGAAAATTCTTAGAAAATATATTTATGATAGCAAGGGTCTTCTTTATAAATACTGCTGAAGTGTCTTCCTTAAATGTATGAAATTGGCTAGTTTCCTAAACCCCAGCATTACCATCCTCTTCAGTCTCCATCAGTTTAATAACAGGGAGAAAGCCATGCTTAGTTTGTTTCTTTATGTCAATAGTGGTGGGAACAATGTCATAAATTTATTGGACACTGGTTTCACTTTTCTATGAATGTGAATTCCTCTTCTCTACCCACTTCTGCTACTAACAATGGTTCATTTATGTGGTTTCTGTTTGATTTCTAAGAGCCCTTTACCTGAGAAAAATGTATAATTAATTTAATCAACTTGACTGGGACACAGAATGCCCAGATATCTGGGTACACATAATTTCTGGGTATGCCTTGAAGGTATTTCTAAACAAAAGGTTAGCATTGACTCTCTTGGTGAGTAAAGATCTATCTTTCCCTTGTGGATGGATTTCATCTTATCCATTGAGATCCTGACCAGAAAAGATGGTGGTTGGACGGACTCTCATCTGACCACTTGATCAAGGACCCTATCTTTAGCCGGGCGTGGTGGCGCACACCTTTAATCCCAGCACCCGGAGGCAGAGGTAGGAGGATCGCCGTGACTTTGAGGCCACCCTGAGACTACATAGTGAATTCCAGGTCAGCCTGAGCTAGAGTGAGACCCTACCTTGGAAAACCAAAAAAAAAAAAAAAAAAAAAAAAAAAAAGGACCCTATCTTTTCTGCCATCAACGCTCCAGGATCTTGGGTCTTCAGAATTGGACAGGTCCACGTTACTGGCTCTCTGACTGTCAGGTCTTTATATTTTAATTATTTATTAGCAAGCAGAGAGAGACACACACAGAGAGAAAGAGAAATATGAAAGGAGGAGAATGGGTGCCCCAGAGCATCTAACTGCTGCAAAGCTGCAAACGAACTCCAGATACATGGGCCACTTTGTGCATCTGGCTCTATGTGGGTACTGGGCAAGCAAACCCAGGCGGTTAGGCTCTGCAGGCAAATGCCTTCACATCCTGGCTTTTGGATCTTTAAACTGTACCTTTCCAGGTCAGTAGTGTTCAGGCAGCAGGTGGTAGGACTTCTCAGTCCTTAACTGTGTGAGCCAATCTTGTATATACCTTATTCTGTCCATACCCTTTTGTTTATGACTTTCTGCATAGCCTTGACTAACAAAGTAATAATCACTGTCTATAAAGGACATAAAGTTGTCCTATTTTATCATTTGTCTTATAATTTTTATCACCTGTGGCAGTTTCAAATTTTATCTGGGCTAAAAATAAAAATAAAAAAGAACTTTCCATCCTTTTCATGCAGACTGATCTCTTACTCTTTATGGTCCTGTGAATGCTTTTGTGATTGGAAAGGGCTTTCTCTAGGCTAAGATTAAATGCACACCTACATTCTCTTCTCGTGTTTAATAGTTTTATTTATTTTTTGTCTTTAGTTTATACTTATCATTAATCCTGAAGGCATCCTGGTAGAATATGGAGATCTCATTTCATTTTCCTGCTAATTTCCACGTTCTGCAAAAAAGAAAAAAAAAAAAGCATCCGTACCCTTGCTCTTCAGGGCTGCTCACAGGGACTCTCATCTGGTGTCCACACAGTGCTAAGTGATAAGCGTCCACATGTCTGGGGCAGCTGAACTCGGCTCCTTGTAGACATTCCGCAAAAGGAGTATTCTGGGACGCTAGCCTCAACAGGGGAATTCAAGGTATGTGAGTGACAGATATAGTGCAGCTGAGCTACATCCGGCACCTCTCACGCTGGGCTGTGTCGCCAGGGCTATTCCAGCACGGGTCCACCCCTGACTCCCACCTGTCCCGCTTCCACCACCTCCTACTATAGTCACCTGGGTGACATCGACGGCATCGGCAATGGCATGCCAGCTACCTGTGACACCAAACGAGGGCTCCCAGAAGAACCACATGGCTCAGTGCACGTGAAGGGCGTCGAAGACTGTGAAGGGTTCCCAAGAGATCTGTACAGGCCTCTAACAAAGACAAGTCAAGTTCCTTCGCGAAGCGGGCCAGCTCCAGGCCGCAAGCACATCCCTCCTACTTCTCATGCGCTTTCACAGCCACGTCTGAACGCGTAATAACGACATCTGCATCCGCGATGGCCGCTTCCTGACCCGCTGCCTAACTAGCCAGTTTCTGCAGGGAAACCACGGGGACAGGGTCTGTCCTTGCTCATTCGCCTTCATTAGCAAGCAAGCCTTCTGGTGGCAGCAGCAGCCTACCACGTTATCTCTGAATTTAGAGACGCGCCTCGTGGCGGATGGCACCTGGGGTGTGTTGGCATTTTTCGCTTCCTAATAAAGGGGCAGAGCTGATGGGTGTTTGGCAGGTGATGGCTGTAGCTGGCTAGTGTGTCGGCTCCCTGCCATCCAGTGCCAGGAGGGAGAGCTGAGCCTCAGTTTTCTGAGTCAACGGCTCTAGCAGAAGATCCTTGGTGGCCGCCCTCTTATCACAGATATGATCATCCCTCAGGGTCCCCTGAGGACCTTTGCTAGCGCAAGTCTACATACTGGCCCAGCATTTGCATAGGGTGTACAGATAGACCCTCTATCACACTAGCTTAAATCATCTCTAGGTTATTTATCATATTTAATACCGTGTGAGTGCTATAGGAATTGTTGTTATACTGTATTCCTGAGGGAATGATGACAAGGAAAGTCTGTACATGTTCAATGAAAAAAGGTTTTAAAAAAATATTTTGGGGCTGGAGAGGTGGCTTGGCGGTTAAGGCGCTTGCCTGCAAAGCCGAAGGACCCATGTTCAACTCTCCAGATCCCATGTAAACCAGACGCACCAAGGTGAGGCAAGCGCAAGGTCGCACATGTGCACAAGGTGGTGCATACGTCTGGAGTTCAATTACAGTGTTTGGAGGCCCTGGTGCACCAATTCTCTCCCTGTCTCTCTCTCTTTCTCTCTCACATATTAAAAAAAAAAAAAAGCTAGTCTGTTGGGCTTGCCTCAAAAAAAAAAAAAAAAAAACTAGTCTGATGTTGATTGAATCTGTAGATACAAAGACTGGAGAGAGAGGATCAGAGTTTGGGGGTGAGGCGGCCTGATCTCGGCTTCGAACAAGCCTATGGTAAGTATGCATGTGAACAGGCCCATACACAAAGGAATGAGACTGAGGGTCCCTGCATACCTGGTTCAGTAGCCAACCCAACAAACCAAGGGGGGTGGGCACAGAAAGAGCTGACATCTATAGCGTGACCATGAGAGCTAACTAGTAGATGCAGAGGAGAACTGGGTCACACTCTCCCATGACTCAGAGCTGCAGGTGACCCTCCCCCCCCCACCCCATTATTACCCAGAAGGGCAAGGGCCCCATGCCTAGTCAGGTCAACGCAGGGTGTGCTAACACAAAGTGTCCACAAGGGGCAGCAGGAAGGGATACAAAAATCACTGTGACCACAGCATTGTTCTTTCTAGGGAAAAAAAAAAAAAAAAAATCCATGCATCTTAACCATGTGCCATGTGTTAAGAAACTATATGAGAAAACAATTATAAAATATCTCATTCCTTGTCCATAGAACTCCAGCACACAGAAAGCAAGCAAAGTACTCAAACCAGAGAAGGCACCACGGCCAGGTAAAGAAACGCTCTCTGTGGAAAGGAAAAGGGATTGAGGGACTTTCCCAGAACGCTCTCAAAGAAGCAACCCTGCTTAGCAATTGGGTGCAGAAACATTCTTCTTAGAGACAACTGTAAATCAGTACACAGACAGAATCGGACCTCAAAATCCACCACTTATCTCAGTTTGTTGCATGTAGGTAGGGTTAAATTAATACACAGCTAATACAATGAATTCCTTTTTAGCGTTTAGCTCTCCTCTGTCCGTGCTGTCTTCACAGGTCTTGGAATTGCCCCGACCTTACCTTTTAATTACCAGGGACAAACGAGGCAATCATGTAAACTCTGAGTTCTTTTCCTTCCAAAATTTCTTCTCACTTTTCCTTATGGCTTCCTGCTCCCCTTCCCTCTTGGCACCCATTTTCTCCAGAAATGGCTCCATCTACTATCCCCACATGGTTTCATGTTCAATCTATCTCTCCCCACTGGATCCTACTTCAGGACATCAGCATTCATATGCACTAAAAAATCTGTAAGGGTAGCTAGGCGTGGTGGCACACGCCTTTAATCCCAGCACTCGGGAGGCATAGGTACCAGGATCACTGTGAGTTCAAGGCTACCCTGAGACTACATAGTGAGTTCCAGGTCAGCCCGGGCTACAGTGAAACCCTGCCTCGAAAAACCAAAAAAAAAAAAAAAAAAAATCTGTAAGGGGCTGGAGAGATGGCTCAATGGTTAAGCTGCTTGCCTACAGAGCCTAACGATCCAGATTCAATTCCCCAGTATCCCCATAAAGCCAGATGTACAAAGCGGTGCACATAGCTGGAGTTCGTTTGCAGTGGCTGAAGGCACTGGTGCACCCATTCTCCCTCCCTCTCTTTCTCTGTCTGTCTCTCTTCTCTTTGTTTGCAAATAAATAAATACATAAGTAATTTTTTAATAAAACTTTTTGCCAGGTGTGGTGGCGCACGCCTTTAATCCCAGCCCTTGGGAGGCAGAGGTAGGAGGATCACTGTGAGTTCGAGGCTGAACCCTGAGACTACAGAGTGAATTCCAGGTAGAGCGAGACCCTGTCTAGAAAAAGCAAACAAAAATAAACAAAATAAAATAAAATAAAATTTTGTAAAACCAAATGTAAGAGAAAACAGCTTTCCTTGCTATGTCACCAAGTTTCTAAGTTTCCTCTCTTTCCCTCCAGCAAACTTCTTGTCGCTGCTCATATTCACTTCCTCACCCCCTCTTGACTTGAGTTCTGCCTTTATATTTTCTGTTTCGACTTGTTTCAAAGCTATTCCAGAGCTCCTGATCATCATAGGGGCAAAGCAAACACGTTTTCCTTCTCCTTCCCTCTCCTCACACCTCCTTGTCTCCGTTTTCATTCAGAGCCAATGAACCAAGATGACCAGAGTTAGGCAAATGGCAGGGGCAGCTGAGTAATTTGCAAATGTATCACAACCCTGCATTTCATAGAAAAAGTTGAGGCGGTGCAATCTGTAGGCTATTGTCTATGTTAGTGTTCTGGTATTTCCTTCTTGCTACGACAAGGCAAAATAACAAAAGTAATGCATGCTCCGGTGAAGCATCCTTAATTTTGGCAAAACTAAAGATTTCTGATATCCGGTTTCCCCTCTCCAAATTATTTACCATTGTTGTGTTGCTTTTCCTCTAAGAGGGCTCTGAGTATTGCTCACATAAGGTCACAGTAGTTCCGAACGCTCTACAGGAAACAAGTCAGAGAATCCCAGCTCTTGAAAGCCAAACACAGTCAATTCATTTAATCTGATCCTTCCAATGTCACAGCAAGTATCTGCGTCCCTCGGCTTTTCTTCACTCTAGACAGATCCCAAGACAAACAACTAAAGAAGAGGGAAGGAGGAGGGCATGGTGGCCTTCACCTATAATCCGGGCATTCAGGATACAGTGGTGCATGGATAATGAGTTCAAGCCTACCTGAGCTACATAGACTAAGATCCTCCTTCAAAACACCAAGGGGTGGAGATGTAGCTCAATGGCAGAACACCTGTCTAGCATGCCTCAGGCTCTGGGTTTAATCCCCAGCACCACAAGAATGGGCCAGAGTGCTTTACATGGGCTCGTGTTTCGGAGGTTCCGATCTACGGCTGCAGGAGCATGCGGTACCGGAAAGCAATTTACCTAACGACGACCTCCCCACCTACATCGAATCTTCCTAATCTTCTCCCAGCAGCTCTCACCTCCTAAGAGTCACCTGTGTCACCTGTGGCTGGTGACAAAGTCTTTAACACACAGGCTTTGGTAGACACTTATCCAAGCCATAGCAAAATTTGAGACTACTGAGGTTAAATTGACTCTCCTGAAGGTTATTCTATTACCATAACTTGTAACTTATTTGTCGTGTGTGTGTGTGTGTGTGTGTGTGTGTGTGTGTGTGTGTGTGTAAGCCGGAGGCTGACAATGATTCTCTATCTCATGCTCTACCTTACTTATTTAGTTAGGGTCTCTCACTGAACCCAGAGCTCACCAATTCGGTTAGTTTAGCTAGCCAGCTTGCCTTGGGGAATCCTCCTGTGTCTGCCCATCTCCCCAGCACTGGGATTCCAGGCATGCACCCTCATGCCCAGCATTGATACGGGTTCTTGGGAATCGAACTCAGGTCCGCATCATTGCCCAGCAAGCTCTTTGACTGAGCCAGTTCCCCAGTCATACACGCGTAACTCGTAACTGCTGTACATGGGAGTGTGGTCTACTTCTGCTCTTACCTGCCATTCCCATAGCTCGGGCTATCCTTTTTTCAAAAGAATCTGAATAATACGGCATTTATAAACCTGCTTAACCTCTTGAAGGACAATGTGATTCCTAATCGTTTTCCCTACATTATCTGAGTCAAGGTAGATAAAGGTGGATTTGGTGTCACTTATATAATAAATTATTTTCACTTAGAAGCAAAGCTAAGCAGCAGTCAGAAAAACTGTGTTCTCCTTTGAAACTGTCTGTGAAGAAAGGAAAGAGGAAGAAAAAGAACTGAATTTGTAGAAACTGCTAGGAAAATGATCAGCAAGATTCAGTGAAAATGATTCTATTTTTCTCCCCCATAAAGAATACTTTAAATTACTTAATTAAAGATTCCAGAGAACTAGATACTCAACACCATCAGTTATATTTGTGTGACTTCCGCATTTCCAAGGAAAATTAGAAGCTTATTTTGTTTTCTGTTCTCTTTCTTCTCTCTCCCTACCCACCCGAAATGGATTGAGATACTCAACAAAGTGGACTGCAGTACAATGGAAATCAGACTCAGGCCAAGCGCAAAGGTGTATGAAGCTGTTTATGTACTGCAAAATCTAGTGTCACTGTTTTTTTTTGTTGTTTTTTTTTCCCAGGAGATTCTGTGTGCAAAGCCACAGAAATAAAGTCACCTCCAGTTGTCAGTTCTATTTTAAGCAGAGGGTTGAAATGCCATCAGCTTATATTAATGTGCAATGTATTAGTCATTTGCATAAATATGTTTCATTTAAAGAGAACCTAATTGAATGTATTTCCTTATAAGCTAATATGCTAAAGACCTGGCATAGCCCTCTTAAAAATTAGAACATGGGCCAGGCATGCTAGTGCACACCTTTAATCCCAGCACTCGGAAGGCAGAGGCAGGAGGACTGCCATGAGTTCAAGGCCAGCCTGAGACTATATAGTGAATTCCAGGTCACCCTGGGCTGCAGTGAGATCCTATCTTGAACCCCCCCCTAAAATTAAAACATGGGCTAGAGAGATTGCTCAGCAGTTAAAAGACACTTGCTTACAAAGGCTGAAGGCCTGGGTTTCATTCCTTAGTACCCACATAAAGCCAAATGCACAAAATGGCACATGCACCTGGAGTTTGCAGCAGCTAGAGGCCCTGGCATACCTATTCTCAGTCTGTATCTCTCTCTCTTTGTAAATAAATAAAATTATTTTCAAAAAAAATGAAACATGACTCTTCTTTCCTTTATAAGTTACATGTCAAAATAAACAAAACATACCCCCAAAGCAAGAGAAGTGCATGAAAATAGACACAACAGGGTTTTTCAAGTATCATAAATGATACGTTTTATTTTAACATATCAAAGTTATTCATCCTTTCTATGCTGATGACCCTCCTGCCAACATGGTAAACTTCCCTAAAACTGGCCAGAATACAAGAAGCGTGGCAAGCGCCAGCCCTACAAAGCGGCCCAGTCCAAGAAGGGACAGGACTCTGTGACCCGGGGAGGGCGGCTTTATGACAGGAAGCAGCGGCTACAGTGGGCAGACAAAACCTATATTCCAGAAAAAGGTTAAAACCACAGAGAATATTGTGGTGAGGCTTGATTGTGTTGAGTCCAACTGCAGATCTTAGAGAAGGCTGGGCATTAAAAGCTGCAGGCATTTTGAACTGGGAGGAGATTAAGAAGAGACAGGGCCAACTGATCCAGTTCTAGGCCAATTTTGCTAATGAAGACAATAAAATGAGATCATATTCACTTGACTTGACTGCAGTTGGTCTTTTGGAAGAGAATAAAATAGAGACATCAACCTTTAAAAAAAGAGTAATTAGGGCTGGAGAGATGGCTTAGCGGTTAAGCGCTTGCCTGTGAAGCCTAAACACCCCAGTTCGAGGCTTGACTCCCCAGGACCCACGTTAGCCAGATGCACAAGGCAGCGCACGCGTCTGGAGTTCGTTTGCAGTGGCTGGAGGCCCAGGCACGCCCATTCTCTCTCCTTCTCTCTATCTGCCTCTTTCTTTCTCTGTCTGTCGCTCTCAAATAAATAAATAAAAATAACAACAAAAAAATTTAAAAAGAAGAGTGATTAATTGTGTATTCTAGGGACAATTATAATATGATGGAACTAAAATGGATGTTATTTCATGCTATCAGGACCACTTTCCTTATCCCTACTGGACAGTGTTAATCTAACATGGCAGTTTATCCATCTGAGCCTTTGAACTCTTGACACTGAGCTTTATTAAGTGCATGGCCCGAGATAAAAATGTCTTCAGAAAAATTATTGTACAAAGCCATGTTCCAACTAACCCTACTGATGTTTTTAAAATATAGCTTACTCATTATTAATATTCTTTTAGAATAAGAAAACAAAGCTTGGAGAAGTTAAGTGACTTGCCTAAAGTCACAGAGGTAGTCAATGCCACTGATGGAACAACTCAGAAACTTGTCTCTAGAGCTAATGTCTACTGCATCATACCAGCTCATTTAAAAAAATTAGTATGTTATTTTGCATTGAGAGAGAGAGAGAGAGAGAGGAGAGAATGGGCATGCCAGGACCTCTAGCCACTGCAAATGAACTTCAGATACATGCACCACTTTGTGCATCTGGCTTTAAGAGGGTGCTAGGGAATCAAACCTGGGTCCTTTGGCTTTGTAAGCAAGTGCCTTAACCACTAAACCATATCTCCAATCCCAAATTTAAAAACAAAACAAAACATTTTTATGGGCTGGAGAGATGGCTTAGCTGTTGGAGCACATGCCTGCAAAGCTTAAGGACCCATGTTCGACACTCTAGATTCCACATTAGACAGACACACAAAGGTTAGGCATGCACAAGGTCTCACATGCCCACTACGTGGCACAAGCATCTGGAGTTCGATTGCAGTGGCCGAAGCCCTGGCATGCCAATTCTCTCTATACATAAAATCTTAAAAATTTAATGTTAAAAAATAAAAATATATGGTCTGGGGAAATTGCTTAGTGGTTAAAGCATTTGCCTGCAAAACCTAAGGACCCCAGTTTGATTCCCCAGGACCCACATAAGCCAGATGCACAAGGGGGTACATGCGTCTGGAGTTCATTTGCAGTGGCTGGTGCAGCCATTCTGTCTTTCTCTTTGCCTCTTCCTCTCTCTCTCTCAAATAAATAAGTAAAATATTTAAAAAATAAATAAAAATAACAAAAATTTAAAAATATAATTTTATTACTAGAGAGAGTGAGTATGGGCATGTCAGAGCTTCTTGACATTGCAAACAAACTCATGTGCCACTTTATGCATGAGGCCTTATTGTGGGTTCTGGGGAATCAAACCCAAGCCATCAGGTTTTGTATGCAAGTTCCTTTAATAACTGGCTCACTGGGCTATCTTCCCAGGCCCTATATCACCTCTTAAAAATGGAGAGATGTTGATTAGAGGGTACAAAGTTTTCACTTATGCAGGAAAAACATGCACTGGAGCCTTAATGTATAGTAAGGGGTGGATAGTTAATAATTTTTTTGTGTGTAGTTGAAATGTGTTAAGAAAGTACATCTTAAATGGGCTGGAGAGATGGCTTAGCAGTTAAGCGCTTGCCTGAGAAGCCTAAGGACCCCGGTTCGAGGCTCAATTCCCCAGGACCCACGTTAGCCAGATGCACAAGGGGGCGCACGTGTCTGGAGTTTGTTTGCAGTGGCTGGAGGCCCTGGTGCGCCCATTTTTTCTCTCTCTCTCTCTCTCTGCCTCTTTCTCTCTCTGTCTGTAGCTCTCAAATAAATAAATAAACAAACAAAAAAAATTTAAAAAAAAAGAGAGTACATCTTAAATGTTCTTACATACACACAGTAACAATGTGAGGCGATGGAAAGTTAATTAACGTGACTGTAGCAGTCATTTCATAATGTATGCCTATACTAAAACATCACATAATATCATGAAAATAGACCCTTTTTCTAATATATATCTCAATAAAACTGGAAGAAAAAGAACAAAGTGGTCTTAGCTTTACCAAACATTTAATGTAAACATATGAAATAAAATAAATCAAACAAAAATGAAACCCAATTAGTGAGAAGGTAGGATTTTAACCTGTTTTAATGGAAATTTTCAAACACACACAAGAAGTGAAACAAACAGTTCAATAAACAGGAGCAGTTGTATCTTCCATCTTCAAGTTCTAGTAATTTTCAGAAATGGGTCAATCTCTCTCTCTAATAAATAAACATAATATTTAAAAATGTGTCAATCTTTTTAAAATCTACCTACACTCACTTCTGGTTTTTGTTTTGTTTTGTTTTGTTTTGAGAGAGAGAGAGAAAGAGAGAATTGGTACGCCAGGGCCTCAGCCACTGAAATCACACTCCTGACACTACCCGCCACCTTGTGGGCATGCGCGACCTTGCGCTTGCCTCACCTTTGTGCATATGGCTAATGTAGTATCTGGAGAGTTGAACATGGGTCCTCCGTCTTCACAGACAAGTTCCTTAACCGTTAAGCCACCTCTCCAGAGCTCACCTCCAGTTATTTATTTTCCCCCTTGGCCATTTTTTGTTTGTTCTTTGTTGTAGTATTCTAGAGTTAATCCCAAAATGCCATGACTGAAATCTGGGTGGAGAAATTAAATGCACAGAGATGTGTATCACTATAGCCGAGCCAGGCTTGAGAGGGCCCGTGGGATGTCAGGTCTTCCCATGGTCCAGCTCATACAGCAACGCTGGAATCAGATGTCCAGTACTTCCTGTGTCCCCCCCTCCCCGCGAACCTGTGGTCCACAGGCTGGGCGTTCTTCTGTCATAGCCAGGCTAACTTGCCCTGCATGCGTCTATCATCATCCTGTCTCCCCTGTCCCTCCAGGTGAAGATCCAGGAGTCCAGGTCAGAGTTGTCCAAGTGCTAAGCACACGAAATGCTGAAATAGCAAAGGAAGGAAGAAGGAAAAGAGGACAGGCCAGTCTTTGCTGAATGAGACAGCCAAGACAAAGATGGCTGTTCTGATACAGATTATTCGTGCTATAAATAAAATAGACTCCACAGTTTCCACTTCATCCTATAACCATGAATGAGCAGCTTCTGAAAGACGAGTCCACACACTACTCCCATTCCTGTGTGAACCTGATCACTGGCCCCCGTGTTCTCAAAGGGAATGAACAGATGTCAATAAGGCTTAATCTCACATGGGAAATGGCTTCCCTGAAATCTGACCTCGTAAGTCACTTTCAGCTCCTTTTCCCAGGGATAAAAAAAATGACTCCCTCTTTGCCAATGAACATGAGATAGGCTAATGGCTGTTTCTGTAGGGGTTATTAATAATGCTTCCTGTCAACCCTGATCTTATTTAAAATGTGCATCAAACACAGAAAATCAAATGAGCTGTGTATGTAAATGTATTTTATGCTATTCATAAGCATAATGTTGAGTTCACGTTGCAAACAGCTTCCATATGAAATCTCGCTTTCACTGATTAACCTTCCAAAGAGGCTGGCGACTTTCCATTTCAGATTATTTCTAGAACCCAAATCCCGTTCAACAACTAAAAGAAGATCTACTCATTTTAAGAATTAAAACAAGAAATAATACTCAATAACTTATTGAGTATATCTCACCTTTCCAAATCAAGGTGCCTAATATTGAAATCTTTGAAATTCTCTCACGAAAGACTTTAACAGTAGTTTTAAGCTAAACATGCATGTTATTAGGCATTTTTGAGCTATTAGTCAGTATATGATGACCCACCTTTGAATATAAATATACCTTATATGATATATTATATTTTTTCTTCTTTAACTTGTATAAATTATGTATATACACGCCAGAGTTAAAATCATATTATTTTAAAGATTCTATAAAATTGTGAAAATAATAATTATGAATTTCACCAACTATTAAATTATGTGCATAAAGTAAAAACCAGTATTCCCAATACAAACTTCTATGAAAGCCACTCAAATTTCTTTCAAAAGCCTCTTTTTTCCCCCACATTTGCACATAAAAGAAAACATTTCTCCTGGGAGTGGATATTCCTTAAAATTCTACCAAGTGTAAAAAGGACAGTATCTTTTATTATAAGAAATACTAAGGGTTTTAAGTAGCAAAGCCCTTGTGCTCAAAGGATTTATAATCTCCTGGGGAGTGAAATGACAAAAATGAATAACTGCAACAGATGGTATATGATATATGCAAAGGGTCCTAGGATTTCCCAGGAGAAAAAGATGACATTGGGTTGGTTTTTAAAGAAATTTTTTAATGTGTATGGAAGAGAGCTATGGGTGGATGAGGAACATGCATTCCACAGAAGAATGGTTTGAATCAAAACTCAAGGGCTAGAGAGATGGCTTAGCAATTAAGGCACTTGCCTGCAAACACCTAAGGATGCATGCTCGACTCTCCATGTCCCACATAAGCCAGAAACACAGGTGAGGCAAACATGCAAGGACACACACGTGCACAAGGTGGCGCACATATCTGCAGTTCAACTGCAGTGACTGAAGGCCCTGGCATGCCAGTTCTCTCTCACACACACTCTCATTCTTGATCTCTCATTAAAAAAAACAGCCAGCCTATTGGGCTTGCCTCAAAAAATGAACATAAAAACCTCAAAGGCAAGAAAGCAAAAAGTGCATGGACAAAAAATACAACCCACAACCCCCATTGGTTAGTAGAGGGTGTGTGTCAAGGAACAGAGAGGAGGACAAAAACGTCCTAGAATATTCACAAAGGGCACCATGGAGTGATCTAAACAGGCCAAAAGCAACATTATCTTGGAGCATGGGTCCCTGTGACTAGAGAGTCAATATTAATGAGGAATGACTTATTGAGAGCTGCTACAGACTTCAATGAAGATGACCAGGGAAGACTAGGATAGAGAACAACTGCCCAGAGTTTATTATTGAAGAGAAATGAAGGAACAGCAGGCAAGAGGGAATACTCACTCTGGGACTCCCACACTGAGTTGTCTGAAGATTACAGGAATCATGAAGAGTAGATAGAGCAACTTCACAGGGCATGGGTGTTTATAAAAGAAGAAAAGGCAGTAGGAGGAGGAGGGAGGAAGGAAAGAAGAAAGGAAAGGAAAGGAACAATTTGTGGTTCAGGAGAGAGATCAGGGCTGGAGAGATGGATGTGCTCATCATGTCCCTTGTTCTGGGAGCTGACACTGTGAGTGAGGGAAGACTAAAGAACTGGAGCAAACTCATTCAGATTGTAGGCGCTCCAAATGTGGGCCTGGGACACAGCGAACAGCTTCACTTGCAGGACACAAAGATATTTACAACATGCCTATGACTTGTTCAGCTTTAAGAATGAAACCGAGGGCTGGAGAGATGGTTTAGCAGTTAAGGCGTTTGCCTGCGAAGCCTAAGGACCCAGGATCGATTCTCCAGGTACCACATAAGCCAGATGCACACGGAAACACATGCATCTAGAGTTCGTTTACAGTGGCTAGAGGCTCTGACTTGCCCATTCTCTCTCTCTCTCTCTCTCTCTCTCTCTCTCTCTTCATCTCAAATAAATAAAAGTGAACCTTAAAAAAAGAAGAAGAAAGAAACTGAGGGCTAGAGAGATGGCTTAGCAACTAAAGCACTTGCCTGCAAAGCTAAAGAACCCAGGTTGGATTCCCCAGGACCCACGTAAGCCAGAAGCACAAGGTGGCACATGTATCTGGAGTTCGTTTGCAGTGGCTGAAGGCCCTGCTACACTCATTTCCCTCCCCACACTGCCCTGCTTCTTTCTCTCTTTATATTTCTATATAAATATAAATAAATTTCTGTATAAATATATACACACACACATACACACATACACTCACATATGAAACAGAGGAACAAAGGCATGCTGATCTCAGAGTGCTATAAGATGAACTGGATAGGATAAGGCCTTCAAGTTCCAATGACCTATGAATATAATTCCCATCTCCATGTCTGTTCCATTTGCCAAAAACCTGTGAAAGGGCTGGAGAGATGGCTTAGTGGTTAAGCGCTTGCTTGTGAAGCCTAAGGACCCCAGTTGGAGGCTTGATTCCCCAGGACCCACGTTAGCCAGATGCCCAAGGGGGCAAACGTGTCTGGAATTCGTTTGCAGTGGCTAGAGGCCCTGGCATGCCCATTCTGTCTCTGCCTCTTTCTTTTTTTTTTTTTTTTTTTTTTTTTTTTTTTTGGTTTTTCGAGGTAGGGTCTCACTCTAGCCCAGGCTGACCTGGGATTCACTATGTAGTCTCAGGGTGGCCTCGAACTCACGGCAATCCTGCTACCTCTGCCTCCCGAGTGCTGGGATTAAAGGCGTGCGCCACCACGCCCGGCTTCTCTTTCTCCCACTATCTGTCACTCTCAAATAAATAAATAAAAATAAAAATAAAATTAAAAAAAGGAAAAACAAACTTGCGAAAGCTATAAAAAGATTCAGACATGCACTTGGCCTCAAAAGCCTGTGTTCAATGACACTAAACCTAAGCTGAAGCTGAGATTAGAGTTGAAGGAATGTTCACAGGGAGCTGCTGAGATCCGAACCACCTCCCGTTGCCTCAGTTCCAGAGGGAGCAAAAGAGGGGGTGACATAGGAGTCCCCTTTCCATACTCATCATCCCTTGTCCCTCAGGACCCAGGGAGACAGCGCAGGAAGAGTCCTAGCTAAACCTGGGTCGTCTAGGAAACACAGCAAGCTCATCATGAGCCACTTCCGAGCACCTCCCACACAGCAGGCTCCGGCCAGTGGGGAGGTCCATCAGAGGTGCATATGAGCTTGAGTGTCTAAAACCATGAATTACGCAATTGCAAATGGGCCCCTGTCATCACATTTATGATTGTGAGATGTCTACCATGCTAGGAGGTAGTCCATAATTACAGTGGCATTCTTGAAAGGACTCCTACATGACACAGAGTCTACAACAAAAGACCCACTTTCCAAAGGGAGGGGAAAAAAAAAAATCTAAAATCATGTTGGCTGTGTCCAGGAGCTGAACTAGCGGAGCGGCTCCTAGGATACAAATGTGATCCTGCAGCTCTCCCAAGGGTCCATCATTTCTGTAATCTCTGCCATCAGTGTCCTCTCTCCACTGAGATTGGAAACACAATCTCTTGATGTGACATCTAATAGCAAGTAAGAGCAGTAGATGGGGGTGATCTGGCTGCAATTCAAGTCCACGCAAGGTTTCACCGTGGCTTACCGGTGAAATGCGCGTTTATGAAATCAGTCCGCAGACAAGAAGTTTTCTAGACTGAAAGAGAAGCTGTAAGGCCTTTTCTTGGCATAGTGAGTCCCTATAACTGAGAAAAGGATGGCACTAAAATAAACCAATTTTCTTTGGGAGAGGATTAAAACAGTCACCACAATGCTGAAAGATTAAGAAATGAGGTCCAAAATTCTTAACTACTCAAACCAAGAAATGATACACAGGTAACCCAGCATGCTACTCATCCCCGGCATGTGGTCAACCCCTGAAGCATGCCAGTGTCCACTCCACCCAGCCCGTCCTTCCACTTACGCGTGACAGGTCGGCTCTGCTCTGGCTGCACGCTGTCCACGGACTGGGTACTGGACACCGAGGACACACTGGAGCTCCGCACGAAGCCAAAGGCCGCCAGCTTGGCTGCAGGGAGACGCGAGTACCCAGGAGGACGAAGTCCAGATTTGGGGAGACTGGACTTTGTAGCATTTGAACTGGAAGCTTTCTTTAAATCTGCGAAGACAAAACAAAATCGTCAGCTCTCAGCAAGATGGGGACTATCGCAGGTTGTGAATTCCAGTTTTAAGTCTAGCGTAAATGTACTGACCCTGCAGAATTCAAGTCTGTACATTAGCAAATCTGTCTTTACAAGAAAGGTCCCTTTTCTGGATAGGTGCATCATAGAGGTCAGGAAGGGGCTGATTAGTAGAGCAACAGAGGAAAACTGGCCTTTCTATGAAGTCACAGGAAAGGCTAAGATGTTGAATGGAAAGGGTTTATTTGTTGAAAGTTACCATAGATTTGTGAAATCTAGAGACACTTCTTATTTTAACATACAGGACAAAGAACCCTGGCAGCAAATACTCACTAGTGATTTTAACCAGCATGTGATAAAGTCTCACAGAAATCTGTCTGCAAATCAACCTTCCGTGGATTGCAAGGACGTGGTTGGATTAGCCAGATTGTGATCTGAGCTCTCCCAATCATAAGATGTGTCAGCCCAGCGCCCTGCCTGCCTCACACTGAGACCCTCAGCATCCCCTATACAGAATGAGGCTGACACTGGTTTGGTGGGTTTAGTTTGAAGGGTAATCAAACTGATGGTAAGATTTCTCCTTTTGCCATTATTTATTTTTATGTGAGTCCAAACTTCAAATTACTTCCTAGATATGTACAAAGCCAGCTCGTCTCCTTACTCCAGAGCTTCCTTTGAATAAAACCACATCCACTTGGCTCTTTGCATCCACAGACTGTACTGATCAAAATTATGTGACAAAAATGCACCTTTACTGAACATTACAAAGACTTCACTACTGCCATTGACTGAATAACACAGTGTAACTATTTACATAGCATTTACTTGTACTAGGCAGTGTGAGTCATATAGAGGCAAATTATTCAGGAGGATGCATGGAGGTTCTAGGCAAATCCTATACCACTCTATGTAAGAGACTTGAGCATCCAAAGATTTTGCTGTCTGTAGGGGCTTCTAGAGGTAAGTCCTCATGGATAACCCAGAGACGACTATACTGCTGTATGTCTGTGTATGCACGCTTACATCATGTGCATGGGCCCTGCCCCAACTCTGTGTGGACACTTTTATAACTTTAATGCAATCTATACTACACATCAAATTATTATAAAGTCTTTCCCTTTCAAAACTGTATTTACCTAATTGCGTGTGTGCGTGCGTGTGTGTGTGTGTGTGTGTGTACAAGTGCACCAGGGTCTCTTGCTGCTGCAAACAAATGCCAGATGCATGTGCTGCATTTTGCATCTGGCTTTAGATGGTGCTGGGAAACTGAACCCGGGCTGGCAGACTTCCCAGGTGTATGCCTTTAATTTCCCAGCCAGCCATTCCCCAGCCCCTACAGTCTTTCCTTCTTCCACAATCCTCTCATGAGTCATACAAGTCTTTAAGGTTGGGAGGAACAAGTCTTATTGTGTGTTATACCACTGGTATCTATCACAGTGATTCTCACTATTTATTATTCCATAAAGGTTTCACTGCAGTCTACATTAGACAAGCTACATTAACTTAGTCCACAGTGTAAGTCAAGCACCTCCGGTGTTCTCTGCATGAATAACTGGAGAGGAGCTCAAGAATCTACCTTTTAAAAGTGCCTCTATGGGGCTGCAGAGCTGGATCAGGGGTTAAAGGCACTTGCTCGCGAAGCCTGATGGCCTAGGTTCAATTCCCCAGTATCTATATACAGCCAGATGTACAAAGTGCTATATTCATCTGGAGTCCATTTTCAGTGACAAGAGGCCCTGATACACCCACTCTTTCTCTCCCTCTTTTCCTCCTGCCCTCCCTCTCTGTACTTACGAATAAACAAATGAAATAATGCAAATATTTAATAGTGCCTCAGTCATTTTGATTCAAATGATCCCTGGATCCTTGCGGTGTAATGTGAAATATTCCCCATAGCTTCACATGTTTGGATGCTTAAACCTCAGCTGTTGGTGCTGTTTAGGAAGGCCATGAAGCATTTGTGAGGCACAGCCTTGTTGGAAGAAGTATGTCATTGGATGTGAGACTTGGGGTGAAATAGCCCAGCCTCTCTTGCCAGCAGTTAACTTGTTCTCACTCCTTCCTCCCTGCTAAGGGGGCATTGTGGTTCTGGCTTTCTGCCCCTGCTGCAGAGAGCCACTGAGGCTGGACAGTGTGGGGCTCTGCGAGGCCATTGCATGACACTGTGAATACGAAGCGTGGGTTGTGGTTGAGACCCCAGGAATTTGGAGATGCCAGCATGATGGGATGGCCACCAAAGAAGGCTGCTGGCCTGGGGTGGGTCCGTCCTGGGAAAGGGGTTGTAAACAGCATAGCTGGAGGTTTGGAGCTGCCCAAGAGCTTTGGATGCCACATGGTTTCGCCAGATGTCTCAGGTGTTTCACATGGAGCTGAAGGATCTGGTATTTTCCCCATTGAGTTCTGATCTTGCATTGGTTCAGTCTTTTCTTGCTTTGCCCTCAACTCCTCTCTTTTGAAGTGAGGATGGTTACCCTGTGCCATTCTATGTTGAAGGTATGTAACTTGTGTTTGGATTTGAAAGGGCCCTGTCTATTGATACAAAAGTCCTAATCCTCAATGGCATGAAAAAAAAAAAATACCAAGAATATGCTGTAGCATGGTAAAAGGATTAACTCATCCTATTTATCCCCGGTATCCTTAAATTCTATAATTTATCCATTGTGTAGCGAGGCCCCTCTCCCTGAGAACACTGATTGGGAGCTCCATGGAAGAAGGAATTTAAATATTTTATTTTTATTTATATAATTTATTTGACAGAGAAAGAGGGGGAGAGAGAAAGAGAGAGAATGGGCACACCAGGGCCTCCAGCTACTGTAAACGAACTCCAGACACATGTGCCCCCTTGTGCATCTGGCTAACGTGGGTCCCGGAGAACCGAACCTTGGTCCTTTGGCTTTGTAGGCAAACGCCTTGACTGCTAAGCCATCCCTCCAGCCCGCGGAAGGAATTTATATAGAAGAAAGGTCGAGACTCCTCTGCAGCAACAACACAGGAAAGAGAGGCAAGGGTAGAGGGAGAGAGAGACAGGCACCCTCATGTGGGAGAGTGAATGAAAGACTGACGCATAGCTGCGCTGCTGTGAGGCAGGAAAGCACAGGGAATAGTTTAGCCACCTGGGACCCTGCTTCACTTAAGCAGTAAACACACCCTAGTAACATGGTGGGAACCTGGGACCCCCCCCACACACACACACACACCTGCATTGACATGCACATACATCTTGTTCCAAACAATGAACTATGAACTAGTTTTCTCTTCCCCTTACTTACTTGTATTCATGATCATTTCCTGTATAGATATGTTCTTAGATCCAGGGTCAAAATAGCAGAGGGGGGTGCGAGTACCCAGCCTGGACTGTTTCTGGGTGCATGTCCAATAAGGCAAACTGTGTCCTCTAAGTGAACTTTGAAGGAGAAACCCCTATCTACCATCTTATGCCTATGTATAACTGGCTACATGTGGTTAGAATCAGATGCATCATGGGAAGGAACATGTGTAGTAGAAGAAAATGTTATATAACCCAAACTCACCAATCAAACCAGAGGACCACCCAAGTCACCCCCCCCCATCCCATCAACATGTCTGTCCTCTACTAAAAATCCTATAAAGAGAAGCCCTAGATGACTTCCTGGTGCCCTCGAACACTCTTCACTCGAGTAGCCCAGCTGCCCCCTTGGCAGTGGATTCCAACTTTTATTAGCACTTTTTTCTTAATAAAGTTTCATACTGCTTCATTATTTGTGTGTGACTTTCTTCAATTCTTTGAGCAAGTCACCAAGAACTTGGAAACACCCAGAGACCATCAGTACCAGCTGGACCCAGCAGGAAACAAAAAATTTCCTACAAAATTATCTACATTAAATTTATATAACAAAATATAAAGGACATTGATATTTTTCTTTTACTACCACAATATAAATTTTGAATTAACTTTAACAACTGCTTAATGTACCAACTGGCAAATCTCCAAGCTCTAGGATCTCATTAAATATAAAACAAGTTACCTATATAATTATAACTTATAGTACAAATTTAGTCTATTCATCTTTCATTTGCATAGTAAAATGCTATGATCTTAGGGGAGATGTTGAACGCAGACGGCACATAATTGTGCTTCAAATTAGCCACAGGAATGATCATCTTCCAAACTTCCTGGAGACTAAACTACCCCATAAAAAGAAAAAAAAAATATATATATATATGTATACACACACATATATAAACATGGACCTGATGATTAGTAAATTGAAATATAATTAAGTTTTTAAAACATACAAGTTGTTATAGAAAAATGGGAACCCCATAGACCATACCCTCTGGGCCACTAGTTAATATGAGTATAATATAAATGTAATTAAGAGACTTCAAGGTAGGAAATTCTCCACTAATTCTTCACTGAACAACCCAATTTGGCTTGTTTTTAACTTGGAATAAATGACACTTAACAATGAATTATTCAACCTTAACACTATGGTGTTGCTCATTAAGCCCAGGAGTTACAATAGTATTAAATCTGCAGACATTAAACCAACAAGAAAATGGAATATATTTGTCTACTACAGCTGAGAATATGATTGGCTCAACTCCCATTTTCACAGCTTTTAAGTCACCTTGTTCCTTCGCCATCAAAGGGATACACTATACTTTCACCTAGCAGCTACCCACGGGGCACCTCCTTACTCTTGCCACTGCACACGGTCTTTGCAAGGAAGAGCTTAGCTGTGTCCAGGTTTTCCTAGGAGCACAGGGGTGACACTGTATTGATGTAATCCTCCTCTGGGAACATTCATTTGACATACTTATTCAGAGCATACCAAGGAATACAAAGAAATTCACAGAGAGAGAGAGGTGGGTAGGGAGGCCATTACTCTATGCATAGTGCAAGGTTCTGCCCACCTCAGTTAGATTCCTGAGAGGTCTGTGGTAAACCACTGGGCCCTCATCCCTGACACTGTCAAGAAGGAATTAATGATGCTATCAGCACCCAGAATATTGGAGAAATCCAAGATTGTAGACTCTTTTAGGTTTAGGAGGCAAATATTTTCATTTGTTAATTGTACTGAAATTCAAATTTTCTGGGGTTCTCTATACCAAGGGTTTAAATGATGTCCACAGCTCAATCAACATGCTTTTCTTCACCTCCCTCAGAGCGACTTCATGGTGGCTTAAGCAAATTGCTTCTCAGGCTTCCTGGTATCTCTAGGCCACCAGTAATGGCTCTAAGTTGCCTATAAGCTTTTGATATAAGAAACTATATCTTTTGCCAAACAGAACATGAGAATTCAAAATGCTAGCAATATGTTGATCATTCCTGAGAAGCAGAGTTTTTTTTTTTTTTTTCCTTTTAGAGAGGGAGAGAATATTGGTGCCCCAGGGCCTCAACCACTGCAATCAAATGCTAGAAGCTTCTGCAACCTAGTGGACATGTGCGACCTTGCGCTTGCCTCACTTTTGTGCACCTGGCTTACGTGGGATCTGGAGAGAGATTGAACATGGATCTTTAGACTTCGCAGGCAAGCGCCTTAACCACTGTGCTATGTCTCCAGCCCTTTTATTAGAGAAAGAGAGAGAAGAAGAAGAAGCAGCATAGATTTTATATGCCCTGAATCTGTGAGGCTCAGAAAAGCAGTAAACTGAGCATAGCTACCAAGGCATTCTTGTTATAGAATGGAGCCAAACCCGGGTCCTCTGGTACATCCCGCCTACAGGAGTGGATGCCCTTCCCCCTCCACTGTCCATCTCCTGACGTCACAGTGCTAGAGAAGTTCTCTCTCTTAGATCCACTGGGGATCGAATGCTGAAAAGCAGTGGAAGCCCACACACATTCAACACACATTCAAATGGACCCGTCGCCTGGCAGATCATTGACAGCTACTTCTTTTCCTCCCTTAACTGAGGCGTCTCTGACAAGAGACGAGAGGGTTCTGGTGAGCTTGGGCTTCCTTAGCAAACATCCTGTAATACGGATAGTCGAAACTGCAGAAACTTTGGTTTCATGTTCTGATGGCTCCAAGTGCAAGACCAGGGTGCTGACACGGTCAGGTTCTGGCCACGGCTCTCTTTCTGCCTTTCAGACGACTGCCTACTGGCTGTATCCACAGACAACAGAGAGAAGAAACGCTGGTGTCTCTCACTCTGATAGTCATGCCCATCACTCCTCTCCCATGACCTCACCCAAATCTAATTAGCTTACAAAGGCCCAAGACCTGGTACTACCGCATTTCAGGGTAGAGCTTAAGCATTTGAAATTGAGGGAGAAAGAACTACTCGGTGCATAACAGAGCTCAGAGAACAAATTTCAGGCAGTTAGACAACATCATATGCTTTGGCTACAAGTTGGACCCATTTGCACATTTTTAGACTCTTGGCATATTGCCAATGGTTGGTCGCCTGGCCTAGCCAACAGCAGCAAAAATTCCATCTTCAGGATTGCCCTGTTGTGAATTTTTTTAAAAATCCTGGGACTGTTTTGCCTCACAGATATTCAGATGACTGTTCCCATGTCAACTAAAGGCACAGAACAAAGGCCTCACACCACGACGCTCCTTGTCTACATTGAACATCCAGACATTGCTGGGATGAGCAAGATACTCATTTTACGTCTCAGAATATGAAGTTCA
This sequence comes from Dipus sagitta, assembly GCA_036346955.1. Lineage (NCBI taxonomy): Eukaryota > Metazoa > Chordata > Mammalia > Rodentia > Dipodidae > Dipus > Dipus sagitta. Next base: position 11,166,720 of record CM070775.1, on the reverse strand, counting down.
GAACTCTTAGACATTTGAGGGAAATTTCGCCTCCCCTGAGGCTTCATCCATCACCATAATGGCTTACTAAATAAGTTCAAATTCACTTAAGAACATGATGGTACATTTTAGTCATTTGTCAAAGATCAAGGGTGAATTTTATAGCGCCAGACTCTAGTGTTTGAAAAAAGAAAGAAAGAAAGAAAATAAAAGAGTGTAGGAGACAGCTCAGCCGTGCTAGCACTAGGATCTGAGTTCTGTCCTTCAAAAGAGCACCTGTTCTTCCAATGCTGGGGAAGTGGGGACAAGTAGACTGACCAGCCACCCTGCCTACTTGGTGAGTTCTAGACCAGTGAGAAAATTTGTATCAAAAACAGATGGCTTGAGCCAGGAGTGGTGTCGCATGCCTTTAATCCGAACACTTGGGAGGCAGAGGTAGGAGGATTGTCATGAGTTCGAGGCCACTCTGAGACTACATAGTGAATTCCAGGTCAGCCTGAGCCAGAGTGAAACCCTACCTTGAAAAAAAAAGATGGCTGGCACCTGAGAAACAATACTCAAGGTTGCCCTTGAGCCATGCACACATACACATGCACACACGTACACATGCACACACACATGTGCACACACATACATGCACACACATACACATGCACATACATAAACATGCACACACATACACATGCACACACATACACCACAACAACACTGAAAAATAGGAGAAAACATTTACAAATTACCTATTTGGTAAGTTTCTGGTACTCAAAACGAATATAGAACTATTTCACTCACCAATGAAAAGGAAAAGAGCACAATTTTATAACTGGTGAAGGATTTGAGTAGGCATCTCTCCAAAGCAGACATACAGAAAGCAAATAAGCACAGTTTGACAAGACACAAACATCTGTAGGCATCAGAAAAATGCAAATCAACATCACAGTGAGATACTATTTCATTAGGACAGCTATCATCAAAAAGACAGACAATGGGACTGGAGAGATGGCTCAGCATTTAAGGCGTTTGTCTCCACAGCCCAAGGACCCAGGTTCGATTCCCTAGGACCCATTTAAGTCAGATGCACAAAGTGGAGCATGTGTCTGGAGTTCATTTGCAGTGGCTGGAGGCCCTGACACATCCATTCTCCCTTTCTCAAACAAACAAACAAACAATAAATAAATAAATAAAAACAAAATATTTTAGAATATTTTAGAAAACATTTTTCAAAGAGATAACAAGTACTAGCAAACAAAGGAACAGCTTCAGATCCTCATGCATGTAGGGCACAGCAATTCTTAAAAACAGTCTGGTAGTTCCTCAAAAGGTTAAAAGCAGCGGTGTTATGTGATTAAGTAATTCTTTTAGGTGTACCCCCAATGAAGACTTAGTCACACACGATAAGGCATGCTGTTGTGTGGCATTTTTTTCTCTCTGGGAAGAACGCGATGTCATCCTGGGGCAGAGAACGCTTTGGCCCGGCAATTCTGTTAACTTTGGAGCCGAACACTAAAGTGATAGGCAGGTCTCTGGCTATGGTAGTGGGGTTATTGATACTCTAGTGGAAGGCAGAAGGAAGGGCTACAAGACCCTCACCTAGGAGTCCAGAGATTTATTCCCATCAGCTCTCCCCACAGCTGCAAGTGACCTTGGGAGACGCTAGGTTATACAGGGGGCAGAAGGCTAACTAGAAGGGGGACACCATGATGTAGCTTCCATAAGTTCACCACCCAGGATGGGGTGAGACTTTGCTATTATGCAACTGCCCGTGAGCCACCCACGCTTCTGTAAGTGCAACTCCTCACTGTGCTCCGTAAGGAACCCTAATAAGCCCACTGCCTCAGCCAAACTACGTTTCACTGCAACCATTACTTTGGTCTGTCATCGGAGCTGCATCTGGGGTGAAGAGATGTGAGTTCCCATCTCCCCGGTGAAGAAGTTTCATGCACTGATATCACTGTTCACAGTGGCATTGTCGTAACAGATAGAAGGCAGAAACGATACAAGTAAACCTCCACCAATGAATGGGATAGCTTCACACTGAGGTACATTTCAGCCACAGGAAGGAGAGCTCTACTGATGTATGTTATCAGAAGGATGAAACTCGCAAATACGAAGACCAAAACCCAAAGGCCATATTTTATATAATCACTTCCATTTCATGAAATCTCAAGAAAAGGCAGATCTAAAGAAACAGAAAATGGAAGCTTCTCAGGACTACAGTATGGTTTTTATCCCTCCTCTGGGGAAGATAAAAATGTTCCAAAATTGTGTTTATGGCTGAACAATACTGGGAGTATGCTAAAAACGCTAAATTGTGCTTTGAAGTGATTGTGTATAGTATGTGAATTAAATCTCACTAAAGCTATTATATTCCACCAAAAGTCTAGAAGGTAGAATATGGGGGAGAGAATATGATCAAAGTACATGACCTACATGTATAAACATAGAATGAAATTTGTAATTGTGAACCACAAACACATGCAATTTTAAAAGCTAAGGTTTTTATTTTTTTACTCATTTTTGTTTATTTATTTGAGAGTGACAGACAGAGAGAGAGAGAGAGACAGAGAATGGGTGCGCCAGGGCCTCCAGCCAGTGTAAACGAACTCCAGATGCGTGCACCCCTTGTGCATCTGGCTAACGTGGGTCCTGGGTAATCGAGCCTCGAACCGGGGTCCTTAGGCTTCACAGGCAAGCCCTTAACTGCTAAGCCATCTCTCCAGCCCAAAGCGAAGGTTTTTAAATCAAACATAAAATAAATTAGAATGCATAATTTTCATCTCTAGTTGAGCCTCAGAATTGAAATAAACCCATGAGGCAGAAGATCTAGCTCAGTTGGTGGAATGCTTGTCTATCATGCATGGGGCCCCGGGGCTCAATCTTCAGTACTGTATGAGCTGGGTATGGTTACACGCGTCTATAACCTCAGCACTCGGGGTCTGGAAGCAGAAGGATAGGAAGTTCAAGGTCATCCTCAACTACATAGTGAGTCTGAGGCCAGCATGAGTTATATGAGACTCTAACAAAAAAGAAAAAAAGACAGAAGGGAGAAAGGGAAGGGGAATAGTAGGAGGAAGAGAGGAAGGGAACAAGCATGGAGCCATAAGTATTTTCCCAATCTGTATACCTTCTCTTAGTCACATAGAGAATTTGATCTGTCATTGTACGTCCTCTACAAAAACACTTCTACCACAGAGGAGAAATAAATGTTTTGAATACACATCAAAGTCCCTTCCAAATGAATATAACTATAGTGGGAAAACTAATTAAAATAAATTCAAAGTTAATAAACATTTTTGAAAATCCTAGAATCAAATATTCAACCCTCATGCAAGGAAGCTAAAGTTAGCTTATTTATTTATTTTTTTCAAAGCTTTACTTTCTGACAAGGTTTTACCAGAAAAAAAAAGATAAGCATTCCTATTTGAACAACAAAAGCGATTTTGTTACCTACTGAAAGTTGAAAACATGGTTGCTATTTCAAAGTAATATTATTTTTCCATTGAAGGACAAATCCTTTAATCAAAGCAAATCTTCCCATTTCAATAGGACTGGAATTATATTTGTCTTGGCTTTTTCCTTTTTATATTTATCCTTTTTAAAATTATGTCTGGGATGCTAGAATACCTCAACCAACTAAAATCAGATTGTAATGCTTACATATCAATATTATATTGGTAAAGACACATCCATCATCATCCAACATTCTTGGCATCTCAGACAATAAAATGAGGAGGTTAAAAGTGAATGCATTTGAATCCAATTCAATACACATTCAGAGACATGTCCTTCTGGCAAGGCCCTTTCCAACATGCAGTGAGAAATTCAGAAACAAGTAAGTGTGTCCCAAGTGGGGCTGAAAACCTTCCGGAGCAATGGAGTATGTCCAAGACAGAGCAGAGGCAAGGTGAGGGCTATGGAGGAAAGAACAAAATAAAACAAAGAGAGGCTGGAGAGATGGCTTGCCAGTTAAGGTGTTTACCTGTAAAGCCAAAGAACCCAGGTTCGATTCCCCAGGACCTACATTAGCCAGATGCACAAGGAGTTCGTTTGCAGTGGCTGAAGGCCCTAGCACACCCTATCCCTCTATTTGCCTCTTTCTCTCTGTCACTCTCTCAAATAAATAAATAAAAAATTTAAAAATCGCATCATCTCCATCCTTGTTCAACCTCCAAATGATTGTAGAATTAATCAAATCTGACTGTAATCTCATGGGAAGTCCCAAGGCAGAATCGTCCCACCAAACTCCTCCCAACCCCTGACCTACAGTCTGCACATGATAAACGATTGTTGTAGTTCAATCCAGTGAGATTTGGGGTGATCTGCTCCGTAGCAACATGTAATGGATGCAGAGTTTGGTGCTGAGAAGACACATGCTACTCTCACAAGAACTACTATGTAAGAATGATTTTGGAATCAGCCCGTGTTTATTACTTTTCCATCGCTGCTAAACAAACACATTACCAGAAGCAACTTGCAGAAGGACAGGGTTTATTTCAATTTACATTTCAAAGGGGATATAATCCATTATGGTGGGGAAGGCAGGGCAGGCCAGCTTGTCACATTTCAACGAGAGTCAGGAAGAAAAAGGTGAACAGGAAGTGGGACTGGACTACAAAACCTCAAGGCTCACTTCTTAAAGGCGCCGCAACCTTACCGAACAGTACCACCAGCCAGGGATCAAGTATTCCTAAGTGAACCTATGGGAGACATTTTACATTCAAACCACGACATTCTGCCCTCGGACCCCATAGGTCCCATTAACTACCTCATGATGCAAAATGTACTTAGTCCACCTTCAAAAGTCCCCAGAGTTTTTAATAGTCCTAATATTTCAAAATTCCAAAGCCTCCTCTGAAACTCAAGGCACTCTCTTAACTGGAACCCTCTGTATAATCAATCAAAAATCAAATTATATACTTTCCCTTTATATAATGACACAGAACAAACATTCCCATTCCAAGAGGGAGGAATGAGTGTACAACAAGGAAAAGTTGTACCACAGCAAGATATAAAGCTCCCAAGGAAAATAGGAAATTGTGAAGCTCCTTGTCTGGTATCTGGAATGTGTAATGCAATTAGCCGGGTTCCAAAACAGGTTTGGGTAGCTCCACCCATTCAGCTCTGCTGCCTGGATCGAACATAGCCTCTCCCTTGCCTTAGCTTTGCTCTAAGCCTATAGCTTTTCTTAGCAGGCATCCCGTGGTCCTGGCATCTTCAATATCCTGGGGTCCCCACTGCAACTTGGGGTTCATCTTCTCAGTTTCACACTGTAGCCTCATGGGGGTTCCATGCAGAGACCCCAACCCTGTCTTACATGACTTAACCTCTGTGTTTTTCTGCAACCATGGTACAGTACTTCATGACCTACACAATCTTGTACTTTTCATGTCTATAGCATAAATACTACATGGATGACATCGCCAAGTTCTGCTTCCAGCGTGGGAGGAAGCCTCCCTTGGACCACTTATACTAGCCTGTGTAAGCTGAGTGTAGAGAGCAAGGAACTTCTTCAGTGTTTTCTCTTTAGTCTTCTTCAAGAATTCGCATTCTTGGGCTGGAGGGATGGCTAAGCAGTTAAGGTGCTTGCCTGCAAAGTCTAAGGACTCATGTTTGACTCTCCAGATCCCATGAGATGCACAAAGGTGATACAAGCCATGCAAGATTGCACATGTGCACAAGACTGCACATGTCTGGAGTTCAATTGCAATGGTTGGGGGTCCTGGTGTGCCAATTATCTCTCTCTCATAAAAAAATAAAAATAAAGTGTTATAAAAAAGAATTACGGAGCCAGGGCGTCGAAGGCACACACCTTTAGTCCCAGCACTCGGGAGGTAGAGGTAGGAGGATCACCGTGAGTCCAAGGACACCCTGAGACTACATAGTTAATTCCAGGCTAGAGTGAGACCCTACCTCGAAACAAAACAAGAGAGAGAAAAGAGAGAGAGAGAGAATTAGGGCTGGAGCAATGGCTCAGTGGTTAAGGCACTTGCCTGCAAAATCAAAGGACCCAGGTTCATTTCCCCAGGACCCGTGTGAGCCAGATGCACAAGGTGACACATGCATCTGGAAATCATTTGCACTGGCTGAAAGCCCTGGTACACCCATTCTCTCAATTTGCCTCTTTCTCTCTCTCTCTCTCCTTCTTTCTCTCTCTCTCTCTCTCTCTCTCTCACTCTCCCTCTCTCTCTCTCTCTCTCTCTGTCTCTCATTCTCAAATAAAAATAATAATATTTTTTTTTTAAAGAATTAACATTCTCACAAACTGGAACTTTCAGTGGGTGGGGTCTTGTTCTCAGGGCATCTTTCCTACTGTTCTAGTGCAGAGCAGGATTTAACCGGGCTTATCTCTTTAATAATTACAGGTGCTTTCTCAGCACCAGCATGCTCATTGTGAGAAATTTCAAACTTGTTTCTATCCTCACTTAATGTCACTTTCTTTATGTATTTTTGATCTGCTTGCTGCTCTGTAGCTGTAGACTTGGATAAAAGCAGTGACCAGAAGTCACAACACAGACAGAATGCTGAGATGTTGTGTCATCTTTTTTTTTTTTTTTCTTCAAACAAATTCAACTTTGCTCAAGTTCTTGAAACACAGCAGAATATACCTAGTTTCTTTGGCAGAATATCATATTAGCTGTCTTTAGCTCAGTTCCTGATAGAGTCCTTATGCCCTTCTGAAACCTCATGACCTGGGCGTCTACTGTCCATGTTTCTCTCAGCATTCTGGTCTTCTAAACTCTCCCCAGAATAGCCTCTTAAGCTCTGCTTGTAGCATTCTAAGGCTTCTCTAGCCCAAAGTTCCAAATTGTTCCACATTCTCCCCACAGTCCAGTTTCAAAAGCCTATGAAACAAGTAAGTTTATTGCGGCAACAACCTTATTTCTCTGTACCAGTTTTCTGTATTAGTTACTTTCTTGTTTTTATTAGCAAATACCTGACCAGAAGCAACTTAAGGAAGGTTCTCACCGCTTACACTTTAAGGAGATACAGTCCGTTATGACAGGGAAGGCATGGAAGGCTGGCTCATAATATTTCAGCCAGAGTCAGGAAGCAGAAGAGGATTAAGAAGTAGAGATAAGCTATAAAAGTGAGGCTTTACCTCCAGAAAATTCCACAACCTTCCCAAACAGCCCTACTGGCTTGGGAGCCCAGTGTCCAAACACAGGAGCCTATGGGGGACATTTTATATTCAAACCATAACAGGCAGGAAACTACATTGACCTTCAGGGGAACTCAAAACCTTCAAAGAGACTTTCAGAATACGCCTCCTGGACTTTTGGGCAAGCTGCCAACGATGTTGAGGAAGGGGAGGAAACCTATGGGAAGCGACTTGTTAATAAGTGAGCAACAGTTTTACTGTTGGAATATAGAGCATAGATGTTATAGCGAATAAACTCAGAAGTTACTAAGATTTCTCAGTAGGGAGCTGAAGGGTACCATCTAGATCCCTCTTACACTTCTGGCGCCGTGTAAGAAAGAACAGACGGCTAAGCTAAACACCTCAGTATAAAGAGACTGTGATATATTCAGGATTTAGGGTTTGCTGGGTGTTGCAGTTACCACCTCGTTGCCGGGACAAAACACCTGACTGGAAGCAGCTTATGGAAGGAAAGGGTTTATTTCAGCTCCGACAGTCTCAGGGAGAAGTTTAATCACGGCAAGCAGAGCACAGCACAAGCAGGAAGCTGACTCACATCATCACACCGCAGCATGGAGGAGTCAGCAAGAGTGAGCTAGCCAGCGTGGGCACGGGGAAGGACAGCCCACAATGGCACACCAACTCCAACAAGGGCTCCACCAGCCTGGGGATAAAGTAGTAGACTTAATCACGAACACATAAGGCCACGGAGGACAATACACATTCAAACCACCACGGTGAGTCTGAAAATTCCTAGCCTCTCCATACGGTAAATAAACCAATAATAATAATAATAATAATAATAATAATAATATATAGCTTCTGTCAACAATCCTATCTAGACCACTACCAGAAAAATCATGGTCTAATAACAAAGCCAAATGTGCCTGAGCAGCCTTTTGGCAAGACTACAGTAAGATCTAAAGTAACATTTAAGCTGGACGTGGTGGCGCATGTCTTTAATTCCAGCACTCGGGAGGCAGAGGTAGGAGGATTGCTATGAGTTCGAGGCCACCCTGAGACTACATAGTTCATTCCAGGTCAGCCTGGGCCAGAGTGAGACCCTACCTTGAAAAACTTAAATAAATAAATAAATAAATAAATAAATAAATAAAGTAACATTTAAAATAAGTAACTGTTAAGTAATAAAGTTGTTAGAAAACGTAAGGTTGTTGTCCTCCAGTAGCCTTAACAGAAGCCCAGGATAGAGAAAGGTTTATTTTTAACTAATTTTCAGGTATAGCTTTTGTGTGATGTAGTAAAACCAGTAATATTTAAGGAAACTCACAAGCTTTGTAAAGAAGATGCAGTGGTAGCTTAGACCACGTTAGCTGAAAGGAGATCTTTAGACAACCAAATGTCTACAAGCAGAAATCAGGCCGAGAACACCCCTGTGATTTCAACCTTTTATTGAAAAGGAATGAGGTCCAAGAGGGAAGAGCCAAGAGCCCAGAGAGGGGTGACAAAAGCCACACACACACACACACACACACGAAAAGAGAAGAGAAGAGAAGAGAAGAGAAGAGAAGAGAACAGAAAAGAAAGGAAAGGAAAAGGAAAGGAAAGGAAAGGAAAGGAAAGAAAAGAAAAGAAAAGAAAAGAAAAGGAAAGAAAAGAAAAGAAAAGAAAAGAACACTCAGCTTTTCAGAATCACTGTGGGCCAGTGACTCCTGGGGGCCTTCCATGATGCCTCAACTTTAAATGGAAAGACCCACTGATATTACCCATTGCCTGCGCAACCATTGGCTACTGGTGTGTGTGTGTGGGGGGGGGTGAAATAGTTTCTTTCTTTAACCAGGTTTGTGATTCAAGATGACCTGGCTTCAAGAAGATATACTCAAGTATGTCTAAGTAGCTTTATTCTCTCTCTCGGACCCAACTCAGATGACAGTGTTCTGGAAACCGAGCTGACATTGTAAAGAATGAGACTTTAGGGACCTAATAAAGGAGGTGGGAGGGTATTTTTCACAAATAGGGCCGCAGACCATTGGAAGCCAGGGAGAAGACTGTGGTAACTACCTCCCAAGATTCACCCCCCTACCCACTGCAATGATCTCATTCTCCAGTAGTCACACCCTTGGGTAGCCCCCTCCCAATGAGACACCATTAATACAATCCCGAGGCTGTGGGACTTTGGAGGCAATCATAAAACGCATCTGGCTTCCTCCCGTGCCTCTTGCATTGCTCACTCTGGGGAAGCCAATCACCACGTCACAAGGATACTCAAGAAACCTTGTCTGGATACTAAGAAGGAAGGAAGTGACCATTCCTTGGCAGCAGCCAGTACCAACTTACCAGCCGTATGAATGAAATGGGCCCTTAGCTTCCGGCTTCAAGCTGACCTCCGACTCTCTGGATTCGAGGAACATGCTCTGTGTGATGGGGCCAGTCTCTGAACGTACCAGCATAGTGATACCTCGGCTTGACAAAGAGAATGACCCAGTTTCAGCTGTCACAGCCCCACGTCATGAGAAACCACTCGGCATCAAGTAAACCAGGACAGCTGATTGTCCCAGAGTTACAGCTCTCAGGCTTAACCGACAACCCCAACACTTGCGTATGAACTGTGGATCTGGACTTAGGTGGGGAAATCCAAGTGTATGAAGCCTGATGACAGCAAGATAAACACGCCTAGAGTACTCATGGAATGAGCTGTCAATCAGAGGTTGGGGCCAATACTCTACCAACTAACAATGCCTGCAACGTCTCAGCAAAGCCAGATTATTGACACGTGAAAGTGAAGCTCCGAGCTGTGACATGTGAATAGTCACGTGCAAAGGGATGTCACTGGGCCACACCTCATGCCTCATATAAAACATCTCAGAATTGATATAAGGCCTAAATTTAAGAGATAAAACTATAGCAGTCTTGAAGAAACGACAGGCATAAATTGCCATGAACTTGAGTTAGGCAATGTCTTCTTCAGTAGGACAGCAAGAGTGCAGGCACAAAAGAAAAAGTAGAGATTGTAGTATCAAGGTTAAAATGGTAAAAGAAACCAAAAACAAAACAAAACAAAAAAAGGCTAAAATGGTAGTACACACTTTTTTGTTTGTTTGGTTGGTTTTTCAAAGTAGGGTCTCACTCTAGCCCAGGCTGACCTGGAATTCACTATGGAGTCTCAGGGTGGCCTTGAACTCATGGCGATCCTCCTACCTCTGCCTCCTGAATGCTGAGATTAAAGGCGTGTGCCACCATGCCTGGCAGTAGTAAACACTTTTAGTCCCAGCACTTGGGAGGCAGAGGTAAGAGGATCACTGTGAGCTGTCAGCCTGAGACTCCATAGTGAATTCCAGGTCAGCCAGGGCTACAGTGAGAACCAACCTCAATGCCCCCCACCCCACAAAAAAAGCAATCCAATTTTAAAGTTGGCAAAGGATCTTAAAAAACATTTCTTTAAAGAAGATGCATAGGCCAGGCATGGCGGCACACGCCTTTAATCCCAGCACTCGGGAGGCAGAAGTAGGAGGATCACCATGAGTTCGAAGCCACCCTGAGACTACATAGTGAATTCTAGGTCAGCCTGAGCTAGAGTGAAACCATACCTCGAAAAACCAAAGAAAAAAAAGAAGAAGATGCATGAATGGCTAATAAGCACACAAATACATCCTCATGACCACCAGCCATCATAGAAGCGCAAGTCAAAACCATAAGTGGCTGTCACTAGGAAGCAGAGAATAAGGTTTAGAGAGGAAGGAGAGAAATTGGAAGTTCATGTACCAATGGTGAGAATGTATCATGGTAGGGCAACTCTGGAAAACAGTTATGTTTGAACCAGCAATCCCACTTCTGAGTTTATGCCCAGGAGAAATAAAAAAAAAATATCAGACACAAAAGTCATACAAGTAGGAAACAACCAGTATAATTAGTAATAGCTAAAAATAGAAACAACCCAAATCTCCATCAACTAATGTGCTGTGGACACACAATGGGAAATGATTTGGCAATTAAAGGGAATTGTTGTGGACTGGGTTATGTCACCTCAAAATCCATATGTTGCAGCCTTAATCCCATATTAGTCTTAAAGGTAATAATGAAGGCTTAATGAGGCCGTAAGAGTAGGGTGCTAATTCAATTTGAACAGTGGAAGAGACCTTAATGAAGCAAAGCCCTGTACACACAGAGAAAAGCCACACGAGAGCTCACATACTAAGGAGAGATGGCTCAGCAGAATCCAGCCACGTTCATAGCTGATCTTGGACTTCTAGCTCCCAGCATTGGGAGAAAATAAATGTCTAAGCCACAGAGTCTGAGGTCTTCTCTTGTGGCTGGCTGAGGAGATAAATATAGGAGTGGAATACTGACATGTTATAAATTAGTCAAACACTGAAAGCATTATATCCAATAAAGGAAGCCACACACCAAAGACACATATTATATAACTCTGTCCCATGGGATTCTAGGACGGGCCAATCTAGAGAGACAGAGAGATGAGCGGTTGCCAGAAGCTGGTGATTGAGGAGAAGCTAAAGTGACAGCAAATTGATGCTTCTTTGTAGAGCGGCAAAATATTCTAAAATTGCTGTGGTAACGGGCGCACAATTTCGAGAAGTGTTAAAGCCACTGAATTTTCACTTTAAATGGGTGAAGAATATGGTATTTGAATTACATCTCAACAAAACTATAATTTATGAGGAAGAAAAACAGGCGAGAGAGTGACAGAAGCAGAGACCGAGAAGTCAAGAAAAATAGGCAGACGGCTGACCAAGTCACCCCTCGCCACTCTGAAGACAGCTGAGTGAAACCGAACCGTTTCGCACACGGGCAAGCCCCCCAGCCACCTGTGCGCAGTGACCGAGGGAGAAGCGGCAGCAGAAGGACAAGGGCGGAGAACGGTTCCTCCTCGGCTCCACCAAGCTCACCCCAGTTGCAGGAACACTGCTGAAGCCACGGCAGCTCTTGCAAAATAAAAGCCGAATGCGGCACAGTCCTGTCAACCCCGCCATCAATCACACGTGTGCACTTTTACAACAAAATGTGCCGAGTGTCATGTCAAAGGCACGAACCCAGAGCAGTGGGAGCAGGTCTGGGCTGGCTAAGGAATGGGATCTTTTTTTAAAATTTTTATTTTTATTTATTTAGTTGAGAGAGACAGAGAGAGAAAGAGGCAGAGAGAGACAGAGAGAATGGGCGCGCCAGGGCCTCCAGCCACTGCAAACGAACTCCAGACGCGTGCGCCCCCTTGTGCATCTGGCTAACGTGGGTCCTGGGGAATCGAGCCTCGAACCCGGGGTCCTTAGGCCTCACAGGCAAGCGCTTAGCCACTAAGCCATCTCTCCAGCCCAAGGAATGAGATCTTGAAGCAGGAGGACTTACTGAGTCATCCAGGGTAAGCCAACAAGGCTGGGGGAGGGGGTGAAGAAGGGAAGGCGACACCCGAGACAAGGTGACCTGGAAGCTGGTTGGATACCCCCTCATTGGCGAATTAGGGTTTGTTCTACCATAAACAATGCGGAAGCCATAAAGCATTATAAGGGCCGAGAGAGAGTCAGGTTTGGTTTCCTGGGTAGGGGATGGCTTGCACAGGAGCAGGAAGGAGGCAGGAAAGTTGGATGGGGCGGCAGGTAGAGAAGGGAGTGCTCACACAGGGAGGACGGGGATGGGCTGGAATGATGACGCAGAACGTCAGAGTCAACAGGTCACAGGTGCTGCTGGCTGATTCGTTTTGGGTTTGTGGGCCGAGGACAGGATTTGTTATTGAGCAAAAAAGATCCACACATCTGCCTGCAAGGTCTCTAAGAGAATCACCACAGTCGCATTCCTTCCCACCCCCCACCACTAAGGTCATGCACACCTGCAGACAGAACAGTTTACAGGGACTTCAGGAAACGGGTCAGAAATGCCTTCATGGGGCTGGAGAGATGGCTTAGCAGTTAAGCGCTTGCCTGTGACGCCTAAGGACCCCTGGTTCGAGGCTCGATTCCCCAGGACCCCACAGGTTAGCCAGATGCACAAGGGGGCGCATGTGTCTGGAGTTCGTTGGCAGTGGCTGGAGGCCCTGGCGCGCCCATTCTCTCTCTCTCTATCTGCCTCTTTCTCTCTGTCTGTTGTTCTCAAATAAATAAATAAAAATAAACAAAAAATTAAAAAAAAAAAAGAAATGCCTTGTTGAAGGCTCTCCTACAGAGCAATGGGGCATCCTGCATGGTGACCCCTGTGATCTTCAGAGTGAACCCTAGAAAAGTGTACAGGGAAGATGACTGGGTTGACGCCTGCATAGGCAAGAGTGTGAACAGAATGGTGCTTTCAATTTAAACATTCTATCCGCCAAAGGGTAAGGGCAAAACTGCACACACACACACACACACACACACACACACTTGTTAACCTCATTATACAAGTGTATGCTGCCTGATCAAAAGAAACCCTTGTCAACAGTGATGGCTCACAGGAGTATTTGCTATCCAGGCCAGAATAGGAAACAAGTGAGATCTGTCAATGCATTGTGTTTTGTTTTGATGTTTGCAAGTTGCGACCACAACAGCCTAAGGTTAGAAAACAAAACACTGAACTAAATGAGAAAATCATCTCCAAGACCAAATCAAGCTACTTATGCAGTGTATGTTTAACTGAGACTCTAATCTTGAGTTTACTATCTCACAATGACCTAAATGAAAGGTGTGAACACTTTGGGATTATTGGAATAAGCAGTGTTTAGGTATTTTGCATTTGTTTCAGTCTTCCTATATCACCTAGAGCAATTGAGTTTAATGCAGAGAATCGCAGCCATCCAGCTACATGTTTCCCACAGCACTAGAAGCAAACCCTCACCAGCATATACATGCATCAAAGCTTCTGTGTCAGAGAAGGGGACTGGAAAGGAGGAAGATCAGAACTGGGCAGGAAGGAGCACTGTCAACAGAAGGAAACAGCCCAAGGCACAAGGACGATAAATACTGCAAATTGCAGGCTCTGCTGCGGGACAGAGCTGCTTACAAACAGAAACGATCTCCAAGGGCATGTGGAATCCATGGTGACGCTGAACAAGCCCGCCTTTCAGAACGAGAAGAGCCAGCGGCGAAGCGCGGACACTAGATCTCTCCATGGTACTGAGCTGCCGCTGCTGCATTAGAAATGCCGGCCGATAAGCCTCAGCTCGCCCGTCATTGATTGTCAGGAGAGGCGGCAGCAGCTCACATCTAATCAAAAAGCACAGAACTTTTATGAGCAAATCCAGTTGACTCATCTGTTCTCTGATCAGTGGCCTTAGCATTTCAAAACTTGAATTAAAGCAGGGGCTGTACTTGCTGAGGAAAATACTCAGAAAATTATGCTACGATGGCATGAAACATCTTTCCCACGGAGTAACTTTAAAAGCACAATTCTGTTCTCATTAAGGACTCATTTCCTCCCACACTCAGGGCGGCTGGCCATCAACGCTCACTTCGCCTAAGTGGGAAAGGAGACCCTTGCCAGCTCAAGGTGGGAGACAGGACGCAGGTCTGCGACCTAATCAAAGATGCTTTAAGATGAAAGCAATTCAATTGCAAGTGGCAAAATTAGAAGTCGCAGCCAATGCTTACTGAGTGCCTTCCAGTAAGCACTTTATATATTTAAACCTCAAGTAACAAAAAGGAGAGAGACAGATACTTACGGAGGCAGGTCTCCCTACCATTTCTGGAGCACAGAACACAGAAGGAGGGCCCTGACTGCTGAGCAGAGGAGGAGTGTGGCCGCAGCAGCGAGCCCTGTCGCAGTGTTGTGAGCAGAGCCTGACCTTCAGCCAGGGCGGCAGGGGAGCAGAGTCACAGGCCCAAGGGCAGGGCGAAAGATGAGCACTGAGGAGGAGAAAGCGGTCCTCTCACCTCCTCCTTCAGGAATGGGGTTTGCCAAGTACTCCAGTATTTACTTGCTTCTCCTCCCACCCCAGCTAAGCCCCAGAGTTGAAGAAAAAAGACTCCCAAGAAATCAGAACAAATGAACTCCAAGTTCATCCAGTGAAGCCATCATCACGAGGGATCACAAAGAACTGGAGAAAATCTTAGGGCAGAAAGCCAACAAATGGCAAAGAGAAATACTGCCCCGGAGAATAGGAAGTGAATCCAAGCAATGGCAGACATCTTTAAAAAAAAAAAAAAAGTACATCATTAATATGAGATGATAACTGCGACCATGAAAATAAAGAATAAAATGCTATAAAGAGCAATGAAAAAACCAGGAAGGTATTCTCAGAAATGAAAAGTACCAAAATAAAAATTCAACAGAATGGCTAGAAAATAAGTCAAGTTAAAGCTATCTAAAAGGTAGGACGAAAATATAAGGTAGGAGAAATCATGGAAGTAAAAAGTATTAGCATAGGCCACAATCAAACAACAAAAATTCCAGGAAGACAAGAAAAAACAAAAACAACAACAGAAAGGTAAAAATCAACAGGAAAGATGCCAGGCGTGGTGGCGTATGCCTTTAATCCCAGCACTTGGGAGGCAGAGGTAGGAGGATCACTGTGAGTTCAAGGCTACCCTGAGAGACTACATAGTGAATTCCAGGTCAGCCTGGGCTAGAGTGAGACCCGACCTCGAAAAACAAAAACAAAAACAAAATCAACAGGAAAGAACACAGCAACATTGCTTGCAGCCAAACAGACCTAAGTCATCAGTTTAACATGTACTTAGCAAAGTAACTCTTTCTTCCTCTTTTCTGACAACATGCTAATCAACATGTGCACCCCCATGTGTATACACACACATGCACACACACACACACACACCTGGAAATCTTCAAAACCCTAATGAGAAGAAACAATTCTACGTTTTTTTTTGTTTTTGTTTTTGAGGTGGGGTCTCGCTCTGGCCCAGGCTGCCCTGGAATTCACTATGTAGTCTCAGAGTGGCCTCAAACTCATGGCGATCCTCCTACCTCTGCCTCCCGAGTGCAGGAATTAAAGGCGTGCATCACCACACCTGGCTTAAGAATTCTAAGTTTTATAGAGAAAAAATTTTATTATCTTCATTGCTGGACAAAATAACTGACATAAAAATCAGTTTCAGGGAGACAAGAGTTATTTCAGCTTATAGTTCCAGGTTGCAGTCCATCGTGGTGGGGAAGACGTGGCATCAGGAGCTTGAGGCAGCTGGGCACCTTCAGTCCACGGTGAGGAGACAGAGGGTGATGCATGCTGCTGCTCACCCGGCCCTCGCCTTCTTCTACAGTCCGTGGAATGATACCTTCTACAGTTAAGGTGAGTCTTCCCACTGTGAACAACCTGGTCTAGATAATCCCTCACAGGCAAGCACAGAAGATGACCTAATCTCCACAATTCCTCTAACAGCCATCACAGACTGGTATTGATAGTTCTCTTAAACAACAATGGAAATCCACTATTTTCTTTCTTCTTTTAATCAATTAATTAATTATTTGAGGGAAAGAGAATGAGCACACCAGGGCCTCCAGCTGCTGCAAACAACCTCCAGACACATGGGCCACCTTGTGCATCTGGCTTACGTGGGTCCTGGGGAATCGAACCTCAGTCCTCTGGCTTTGTGGGCAAGCGCCTTAACTGCTAAGCCATCTCTCCACCCTGAAAACTATTTTTAACCTAGAAAATGGCCTTTCGTCTAGTCAATGAAGACTAGAAATGAAAAAAATACCTCTGCAATTGGGCTTTCGTTGGTCTCTCTCTCCCTCTCTCTCTGTCCCCCTCCCCAGAAACTTTCATGGTAGCACTCAAGCAAAGCAAAGAAGGAAACCAAAAATGTGGACTATAGGTATCTATGGCTGGAGAAACAGGAGGGGATGCTCAGAAGAATATCTGGTTGATAACACAGACAGAAACCACAGGATCAAGAGCCCCAGAGCAAGGCCCCGGAGAGAGAAAATCCCAGCACAAAGATGGCGTCTGGCAAACCGTTACCGCATGGCTCCTCCCCTCACTCAGGTTGAGACTTTGCTTGCCCAAACCACACTCACTGCTCTCCAACTTCCAGGCCTCTGTTTGGAAGTCATGATTTAAGGAGGAAGAAGGGGAGGTATGCAGGAAGACAAGGACACTTTCCTGTGTTCATGAGCTTTCCAACATTGAGGAAAAAAATAAATTTATATTGGCTCATGGTTTTAAAGGTTCTAGTCTACGATTAAGTAGACTGATTGTTTTTTTTTTTAAAAAAAAAAACTTGTATTTAGTTTTGTGTGAATGTGTGTGCACTTATGGGTACACTTGGGAGTTGTACGTTCCTCAGTGCACACGCAGACATCCTGGGACAACTTTTGGGTTGGTTCTCAACCTCTACCTCATTTAAGACATGGTCTCTCATTGTTGTTCTCTACTCTGTTCATGAGCTTCTGGAAAATTCTCTGCCTCTGATCTTCCTGCATGCACACTGGGATTTAGAAACCCCTCCACAGCGTCTGGCTCCTCACATGGGATCTTGAGATCTTAACTCAGGTGTGCAGAGATGTGTGGCAGGCTCTCTATCTACTGAGCCATCTCCCAGCCTGACCCAATGCTTTCAGGCCTCGGGTGGGTGTGCAAGACAGCAGTGCTAGGGAGTGTGTCACCCATGGCCAGAAAGCAAAAGAAGAGGAAGAAGAAGGAGAGACCAAGATCTCACATTCCCCTTCAAGGGCACACATACGGTGGCCTAAGAACCTCCCCCTAGGCACCATCTCAAAAGTTCTGCCACCTCCCAACCATGCTACCCTAGGCACAAGCCTTAAGTGGATGGACTTTAGGGGGCAGTTAAGATCCACGCTATTGCAAGTCCCTTTCCATTCCATGAAATACAGAAGACAAGCGTTGGGTAAGGTGTTCATAGAGACTACGCATCAAGAGAGGCATTCTGAAATTGCCCACCAAGTTAAGGTCAAAGACAGGTGGGCAAAAGTACCCAGTCGTGTTATAAAACAAAAGCAACTACAGATGACATGGCTAATTTCAAGTGTAGACCCTCCATCCATGTCCCTTACAACGAGCAATGGCCATAGAGAGGAGCTGGGGTTGCTATTACTCATCCTTGACTCTGCCTCCCTTGTTCCCTTCCAGTCTGCTGCTGGGAACTGGACTCTCAGGGCCAAGAGATATGATGGTTAATTGTTCATAGCAACTTGACTAGGACACAGGATACTGCTATAATTGGTTAAACATTATTTCTGGGTGTGTTCCCAAGAAATGAGCAAACTGAATTTTTGGAATGAATACAGCAGTGTCCGCCGCAAAGTGTGTGGGTCTCAGTCACTATGCTGAGGGTCTGTTGAGGACCAAATGATGGGGGGGGGGGCTGAGTTTTCTCTTTGCCTGACCACTGAACTGGGACACCCATCTTTCCCTGTCCTAACTGTCCTTGCCTCTCAGACCTTCAAATTATACCATCAGCGTTCCTGAGCCTCCAGCTTGCAGGCAGCGGGTTATAGATAGGGTTTCCTGGTCTCTAAGAACATATGTTGAATGCTGTATAACAGATCTCTGATATTCTTGGTTCTGTTTCTCTGAGAAACTCTGACTGATATAAGAGGCAGAGGCTAATCAAATGCACCTTTCCCCCTAAGTCCTACTTTCAGCCTCTACCTCCACCATCACCTTGGGTGGACTACCTTTTTTGGTGTCCTGAAACAATGTCCTCCAGGGTCTCCTTATCTCAATCCTTCTGATCCAACCCCACTCCATTCCTGTCCTTGGAATTTCAATCCAACAGCTACATCTGAGAAAGAAATACGTCCTATCCACCCCTTGCCTCAATTGTTATGCAGTGCTAATTTGCTTTTGGAATGAAGGGCAAACTCCTTAGTCCTTGTGTCTTCTCTGTCCTCACTATTTTCTTCAGTCATTTTTCTCATCCTTCCCCAACACTCGTCATTCTAGCAACACCAATCTTCAGCTGGTACTCTGCTTGGAAGACCCTTTCTTCCACTCCTGGCATGTCCTTGCCCTTCACACTCATACTTCATATCCTTTGTACTTCACACCACATCACACCTAAGGAACATCCCAGACCTCCACTCGGGGCCAGCTTCAACTTCTCTGCCCTGACCTTAAATGCTGTTGTCACAGCATCCAATGCAGTGTACACAATTGCCCGCGGAGCCTCTTATATCTTGTTCATTGTTGTGTCTTCGGTGACTGAGACACTTTGACATGTAGAAGCTTGTGGTGGTTTGAATCTGATGTTCCCCATAAACTCACGTGTTACATATGCTTGGTCCTCAGCTGATGGTGATTTGGGAGGTGGAGGCTTGCTAAAGGAGATGTGTTGTTGAGGGTGGCTGAGTCTATGGGGGATGTGCATTCAAACCACCACACAGGAAGAAAGTACTTTGTCAGGACTGGGCAGTTTGTATGAGAGGCTAGCTGTGTTCCGCCTATGTCCTAAGAACTTGAACAGGGCTGAGTTTAGAAGAAATGAACTGATGTGAGCAGGAGGACAGAACGAAATGAAAGTTCTGGGAAAGAAAAGGAGCCTGTTTCAGCTACAGTTGTTTGAGAGGTTGCCACCATTGAGACTAGGCAAGCTGTTGTGCACTGGGACAACAGGAAGTGTGCTGAATCTTTTGTAAGTATTGGGCCAGAATGCTGAGGTTTTTATGTTCTTCAAAGTCAACTTTATTCTTCCCCCGTATTAACAAAAACGCCTGGTATTATGAACATACGACACATTCAGAAAAGAGTCTTTGGATTTGAAATACAGTTTTGTTTTGTTTTGTTTTGTTTTGTTTTTTCCTAATGAGGCAGGGTTGTTGGAGACCCTCTGTGGAGACCAGTGGGTCCATGACAATGCAGCAGAGACTCCAGGATTTTGAACATGTTAGTACTATGGGACAGCTGCCAAGGAGAGCTGCTGGTTTAGGATGGAGTTTTCTCCAGGCTATGGGTAGCCCAGCTGGAGGAATGGAATTAGAACCCCAAAGACTTCATCACAGGTTAGAGATGTTATAGCTACAGGATTAGATGTTGGCTCTGTCAATTTTAGATCTTGCATTGGTTCAATATTTCCATGCAATGTCACCTTTTGCAGTGTGAATGTTTACTCTGTGCTATCACGTGTCTTTGACTTTACAGGCTCACAGTGAAGAGACCTTGTACTATGGGGATGGCTGAACAGTACTGGTGTTGATGAAAACTATGGGTGTTTTAGAAGATGTACTAAACGCATTGCATTTTACATCATGGATGGTTATTAGTATAAAGGAGTCAGGGGCCAAATGTGGTGGCTTGAATCAGATGTCCCCTATAAACTCATGTGCTCTGAATGCCTGGTACCCAGCTTGTGGTAATTTGGGAGGTGGAGCCTTCCTGGAGGAGGTGTGTTGTTGGGGGCAGACTTAAAGGTGTTGCAGCCAGCTCCTGCTTGCCAGAGTTAGGCTCCCTCTCCTGCTTCTGTTTTCCACCTGAAGTGGCAGAGGTGACATCGAGCCTCCGCTCGTGCCCTGCTTTGCCCTGCCATCATGGATATTCCCCTCCAGACTGCAAGCCAAAATAAAAACTTGCCTCCCATCAGCTGCTTTTGGTTGGGTGCTTTCTGTCAGCAACAAGAAGGTCACCATAACATAAAGTGATCAACCATTATGGATTAACTATGAAAGTGATGCCTCTCTGTGTAATTAGGAGAATACTGTGCCTGGGATATACCCAGAGCCACTACAGCTGGCTTTCTTGGGCTGTTAAAGAAATTTATACTTTTGACATGTTTCTCCAGGACATTATCAGTCACGATCAATTATAATGAATGAAAACACAAAACGGGACAGCTTTGTTTGCTCAATGGACAGTGAAAATGTAGCCATGACCGACATATATTTTTATGTATGGAGAAGTGGGCAGCAACGAGATGAGATATGTTATGGGAAAACCACAAGAAAAATTGAACGGTTCTGTTGCACATTCCAAGCTAAACCATGAGGTTATCTCTTATCATTAAGATGCCAAAGAAAGGGCTGACAAGGTAGCTCAGTGGTAGCAATACGCTTGCCCAGGATGTGAAAAGCCCCGACAAAATAAAAGGCTGCTAAAAGAATTGTAATTAGCCATCTTCTTTTTATCCCCCACTTCAGTGATCTACTCACTTGTCTATTTAGAAGCTTTCTTCATGTGATGTAACACTCATTGGTAGATGTCAGAGTGAAATGGTACTTGCATGATGCCAATAAGTTGTTCTTTTTCTTCACATAGGAATCAACATCTTGCCTGTCCCATTTTTTTTTAAATCATCTCTCTTCCTTTGCCTTAGGAGAATCAATGTTCCACTTGTATCTGAAAATGCATCCTTCTGCGTACAGCCGTGATTGCTTCCCTCGTCTCTCTCGTCTTTCACCATTATCTCAGGAACTTTGTTTGACAGTTGCCACCACCACACTTGGCACCAAGTTCTCTCCCCAGGCTTCTCTGTCTCCCTCTCCCTCTCTCTCTTTCCTGTTTCCGATGACTTCCAATATCTCCTTCCACACTCCAACCACGCAAGCCAGCCCAACTTCCGCCTCCAGCTAGCACCCCTGGCTCTTTTCTGCATCTGTGCATATTTAGAAGCAGCAGGCTATTCTCACTGCTTCCACTTCCTCACTTTTCATTCACGTCCCAACCTACTAATATGTGACTTCCACCCCCATGTTTTTCCTAAAACTGCTCCTTGAAAACTAGGTCACCAACTGCTGCGAAATTTCCAAGCTCAACAGCCTCTTTGCATTTCTACTTGCCCTGTGTCGTGTGAAACAGTTTTGACCACTTCTTCCTACTTTGGAAACTTGCTATATCTTAGGTCCATACACTATATAGTCTCCTGGTGTTTCCTTACCGACCCCCCCCACCCCAGTCCCCACTCCCCCACTGCTCTGTCTTTTGCTGCAGTTACTCCATACATGTCACTGTAAAGCTGCCTTCCTAACCTTTTCCTTATTCTTTTTTCCCCACTTGACCCCCAGTCTGCTTCCCCACTCACATTCACAGGGTGATGACTACTCTCGCTTCAGATTTCTCTATAGCTCCAATTGCTCCCTTACAGAAAATTTCCATTGAAATGTCCCCAAGGAACCTCACACTCTGAATGTGTCAAATGCGCCAATGCTACAAAAGGTCCCCAGTCGTCCCTACCATGTAACTGGTCCCCGTAACAGATCCTAATCATTCCCAGTGGTGGTTTTTCTCTTCCCGCCCTTATGTTTCTGAACCAGGGAAAACACTTGTTTATACTTCAAAATTCAGCACCACTCACCTTGTTTGGACAATTTTCCAGAGCTCCTCTGCCCGAGCTGTGCTGACTAGCCTTCCCCATGTGCATATGAACTCGTCTCTAGCAATTACTCATCTCTTTGGATAGTAATTATTGATCCACCTCTCTATACCCAACCAAGGCATGGACTATGTACTCAATCTGTGTATCCTGAGCGCAGACTAGTACTGGACCCACAGAATAGGCTCTCAGAAAATTTCCAAATGAACGTTAACGTTGAAGGAAGGAACACAGGAATAGATCTGGCCACCTAAGAGGTAGGTGACTCTCTCAAACGGTAGCCATTCAGCAAACTATACAAGCCCCAGAGCAGCTGACTTGAAAACTCTGGCTGCTCTTGCACTACCACTGCGGAGCTGAGTGGCTTCAGCCAGGCTTAGGGAAGCATGCCACATTTGCTGTCTAGCATTTCAGTGGCCCGCCCTGGGTCTAAAACACTTAGGGCCTTATCACTTCTTGACAATGATGGAAAACAACCAATAACTACTACTGCTGAGCTGCTATAATTAACATCGATTCAACAGACATTGAGTTCTCAGGAGCCTCTGTCCTCACAGGCTCTCTGCCGCAGTGGGACGAGAGATAATGAATACATAAAAGCAAAATAAAAATCATGGTAGAACTGGATGAGGGTAATGAAAGAAACACGCCGTGTAATGTGTTGGGAAGCACCTGGCTGAGAGGAAGACGTTGTAGCAAGGGTGGTGAAGGCATTCAGTCTGTCCCTCTGGGACAGAGACATGTATGTTGAATCCTAAAGGAGGAGACAGAGGCCGTTGTGGAGAGGGTTGGAGGAGGTGAGATCTTAAAAGGCATGGTGAGTATAAAGGCTCTCGAGTCAGAAAGGCTGAGGCACGGCTGGAGGCCACAGTGCGCTGTGCATAATGGGGAGTAGGAATAAGGTTCCACTGTCAGAATGCAGGAGGTCATCTAGCCCTGGAGGCCTTGGGGGCCTGGTGAGGTGTTTTGCTTGTAGACTGCCTCCTGAATGCAGGCACTCCACTGAGAACTTCCACTCCATCCTCTCAACAATCAAATGCTGTAGCTTCCATCATTGTTCTCATCTTTAGAGAAAAATACAGATTCAGTACATAGTAAGCAGTGAATGTGTGTGAGACTCAGCATGGGGACTGAGCAGGGGACCACCCCTGGGGCCCCCTGACCTCTACAGTGTGAGCCTTCCACTCAGGTTATGTGTTCACAAAAACAGCATGTGGCATTATAAAAGTATAGCAAGTGCAAATAAATAAATAAATAAATAAAAACAAAAACCAAAAACTGCATGGAAAGGGTGTCATCTCGTGCTTCCTTTTTGACCTGCCAGAGCTGCTTCTGCCGGCCTGTGTGGTCTCTGGATGCTCTGGATCTCTCCTACTTCTCCGCTGCCGTTTCAATTTGCTATACACCTCATGTTTTAGTAAAAGTGTGTATTTTGCTGTGGGTTTTGGTTTTTTTTTTTTTTTTTGGCTTTTCCCCCCTAGGCTGCTTTGGCGTGGTACCTACACCACCATCTTAACCGGAAGTCTCGTGCTTCCCTTTTGAGATTAGATTCCTTGCCGACAACCACCATGATCTACCTCATTACCTTTTCAAAATAGATGATGATTACATTTCTCTATATGAAACCCTACAAGTTTCCAATTCCCTACCACCAAAACAAAACTATTCAAACTTTTCCTGGCCCTTAAACCTCTCCATAGC
This sequence comes from Dipus sagitta, assembly GCA_036346955.1. NCBI lineage: Eukaryota > Metazoa > Chordata > Mammalia > Rodentia > Dipodidae > Dipus > Dipus sagitta. The sequence goes on along the minus strand of CM070775.1, from coordinate 11,142,750 downwards.
CGTGCCTCCATGTATCCATCTGGCTTTGTTTCAGTGACCTCCAACACCACGGCCCCACTTCTACCCACAAAACTGGACCATTTCCCACGAAGCTACAAACGCCAGTGTCTCCGCCCTGCTCTTCCTAGATGGGCTTCCCATTTCACCGTGCCCGCCCTGTGAGCCCATCCTGACCCAGCTCCTTCCTCCAGGAAAAGCCTTCCCACGTGTGCCAATCCAGATGCCCCCTTCACAACCCCCCCCCCTTTAATTGCACTTTCCCCAGGACACACCCGGTGAGCCAGTGCCTGAAGCAGGTTCCTGGAAGAATCCACGCGTTCCCAGGCCTCACGCTCCTGTCCCTGAGCTGGGCTACAATGTAAAAAGGCAAAGAAAGTGCTGTTGTCTGCAGGAAGGCCATCCAAAGGATTTCCTCCTAACAGCCTCACAGCTACTAATCACATTACCTTGAGGCTAGGCTTTTTATGCCAATCTGACGATGCAGCTATCATTTGCTTCAGTCCCCAAAACAGCAAAAGTCACAGAAGCAAAAATAACATTTTCATGTTAGGATTCTTACCCAGAAACACTGAACATATGCTTACACTTTGCTAAACTTCTACCATCATCGTAACCGTGGGTGGAGCTTGCTCAAATTATTCCAATTACACGTACTTGCTCTTCAAAACATGTCAATAATTTCACTGTCTATTTTAAAACTTGGTAGGGTTCATCCTGTTTTTTTTTTTTTAAAAGCCACCAGAGGAAATTTTGTACAGTATGTCAAACTCCAAAATAAAATTTATTTGAATAAGCAGAATTCATCACGAAGTTGTCTATACCATGAGAAAAAGTATTTCAACTTACCTGACTGATAACTGTGTATCCAGTGATAACACTAGTTATTTATAGAATGAAAATTATGATCTATTCTCCAAAATTCTTCTGACACCTCAACAGCTGCTATCAAAAAATATTATATCTTTCTTGCATGGGTTAATACAAAGGCACTATGCTTTCAGAATAAACGCCTTCATTTCAACAGCATTTACCATCTATGCAAATTACATTTTGCCACAGTGCACAGGTTGACTAGTTTTGCATATGTTAGGCCATTACAGATGCTTTTTTCTGAAACAAGAAAATATATTGAGTAGGTGTATGAAAAATAGTATCTTATCAAGCTCTAGAAATGAACACTAATAGCAAATTGTTTCTTTACAATCTTAGACTCCAAACAAATGTGTGCCCACCTAAAGGGGCATATAGTCCTGCTGTGTTCTGAGCACTCAAACGATGCCTTGAGTTTCACATTCAGGCCTAATGACAGTAACACCTTAGAGTTTTTTTTTAATTTTATTTTATATAAAATATAATAGGTTATACTCTTTCATCCCCTCACCCCAGGCCCCGTTACCCTGGGGGTCCTTCTCAATGATGTCAGTCAGTCACTGTGGGGTAGCAGGGCACGGCAGGGGCAGGGGCAGAGGCTGGGTCTCAGGGTACTCCTATCCACTCTGTGGCTCTTACAGTCTTTCAGCCCTCTCTTCCACAGTGTTCCACGAACCATTTCTGCTTTGATAGGTTTTGATTGAGCACTATGTCCGTCACCATCACCCTAGAGCTGGCTAACCCAAGCTGCTCTCGCTCTTGGCTGGAAAATCTGTTTTATCTTACAGATAGCAAAGGAAATGAGAGAACCAAGACTGACCAATAAGACAAGAAGACAGTCGCCTGCTCTCCATGATACTTGCCACCTCTACCACACCTGCCAGGGGCCCAGAAGCAGTTGTAGAGGAAGAGGCAACATGAATACTGCTCTTGCTGCTAGTCCGTTTTAAGCATCACTGTGGAGCCAGAAAAAGTTGGATTAGAAAAATCAGAAATGGTGTAAGAAGTATGGAAGCACTTTGATTCACTTATTTGTCATATAATCATATCAAGATCTAAGACTTATGTGTCTTAGAAGCTCACATTAATTTATAGTACAAAAAATATGATAGAGTCTGCATTATGAGAAGGCATGGATCTGCTATGCGTCCACTATCAGACCACTGAACACACCTAATGATACTTATATAGCTAACAATGAAGTAGAAACACTAGAGTCACAGTTTAGAGGCCTACTACCCAAATGGGATTAAGAATGCAATGCACATATCAAACCAGTTATCAGAGTTCAGAACATGAGAACTCACTTGTGACTGTAACTACACTTAACTGTGTTAAGTCATGGGGTGAAACATCAACGTTGCACCCTTCCAACGTGATGCTGCTCAAAGCCTTGTGTGACCTTGAGAAACAGGGATGAAGAGAACACAGTATGAGCTACAGTGAACCCCAGCCTACTGAGCATGGATGACAGGTAAACAAAATTCACAACTATCTTTAGACACATTTTAAAGACATCTGGTGTGTGTGTATGTGTGTGTCTGTTACGTGTATGTGTACATATTTGTGTGTATAGAGGCCAGAAGTTGATGTTGGTTGACTTCCTCAATTACTCTCCATCTTATTTTCTGAGGCAGGGTCTCTCTCTGAACCTATAGCTCACAGATTTGGCTAGAGTACCTGGAAAGTAAATCCCAGGGATCCTCCTGTCTCCACCTGCAAAGTACTTGGATCACAGGTTCGTGATGCTGCTCCTGGCTCTTTTTATTTTTTATTTTTATTTATTTATTTATTTATTTGACAGAGAAAGATGGGGGGAGAGAGAGAGAATGGGTGCGCCAGGGCCTCCAGCCACTGCAAATGAACTCCAGACATGTGTGACCCCTTGTGCATCTGGCTAACATGGGTCCTGAAGAATCAAACCTGGGTCCTTTGCTAAGCCATCCCTCCAGCCGGGCTCTTTCTTTTTTAGTGGAAAGATCTAAGCTTGGGTTTTAATGCTTATGTGAAGAGCACTATACCAACTGAGCCATCTCTTTGGCCCCCTAAACACTTTATTAAAACAATGACAACAAAAATAAGCATCAGATGAATAATCTGGAACTAAGCAGGTAAAAATGTAAACAGAAACAATGGAAGGGATTTTTAATTAGCTACCAGGAACACCATGTAATGCTAACAGTCTTTCATGATTATGTAAGGGAATGAACTGACATGGATAGTTAGAAAAACCAATCAAAATACATACACCTAATATTTTCGGAAACTACCCAACAGCCCATGAAGGAGTGTGATGGTTCAGAACAAACTAGAGCAGCATTGCAGACCCCATCCTTATTGCACCTCCCCACTGCAGAGTAGAAAGAAGAGATTCAAACATAAGCTGTTCGTCGTGGTAAATGGAAGACACAAAGATCAAAGCTTGGGGAAGCCAAGGCAGCTAGGGTGTGTGAGGCAATGAGGACAAAATGTTCTAGAAGTCTACATTCGGTTCCCCTTGATCCTTTTAGATGAATACAAATCCACGCATGCAGAAAGTAAAATCCTCAAAAGACTGATCAGACACAACCTGTGAGAAAAGATCGGTTACTAGGCAGCTGACAAAAACAAACTAATTGCCAGAATTCACAAAAGCTTGAGATCGTTTCACTTGCACACAACAAAAATGGAAAGAACTTGTTGAACGCACTCACTGTCACTCAACAGGCACTCTAGAAATCAGCCATGGAATGCAGATTCTTCTACAAATACTCTAAAAGCACTTTAAGCAAGTATTAATTAAACAAATGCACAAGGAACTAAAGTGCTTGCCATCAGACAAGGCAAACTTTACAATGTCTGATATGGAAGCAAAACTACGGGAAGTAAGAAGCCAGAAAGTATGGCCCATAAATAAGAGAAAGTCTTAATAGAAACAGAAGAAAAGAGTCAGAGATGATGGGATAATAGAAGAATATCTTTAAAGTGATAACAAATAGTTCCATATGATCAAACCTAAAACAGAACAAGATGAAGGACAAAGAAAAATACACTTAAAAGTCCCAAGTAAAATATAGCAATGAAATACCTAACTTCTAGGAGAAAGAACTGTATGAAATTTCCATAAAAGAAGAGATCTGTGAACTCGAACAAACTGCAATTGCAGCTATTAAAAATGAAGCACTAGTATGAAAAACAACTAGATATAAATCAGCAGACTCCCTAACTTACCATGCTAACATCTCTGCAGAACCTCCATGACTCTCCAAGATGATATCTCTACACAGCCTCCATGACTCTGCAAGATGACATCTCTACACAGCCTCCATGACTCTGCAAGATGACATCTCTGCAGAACCTCCATGACTCTCCAAAATGACATCTCTACACAGCCTCCATGACTCTGCAAGATGACATCTCTACACAGCCTCCATGACTCTGCAAGATGACATCTCTACACAGCCTCCATGACTCTGCAAGATGACATCTCTACACAGCCTCCATGACTCTCCAAGATGACATCTCTACACAGCCTCCATGACTCTGCAAACTGACATCTCTACACAGCCTCCATGACTCTGCAAGATGACATCTCTACACAGCCTCCATGACTCTGCAAGATGACATCTCTACACAGCCTCCATGACTCTGCAAGCTGACATCTCTACACAGCTTCCATGACTCTCCAAGCTGACATCTCTACACAGCCTCCATGACTCTGCAAGATGACATCTCTACACAGCCTCCATGACTCTCCATGCTGACATCTCTACACAGCCTCCATGACTCTGCAAGATGACATCTCTACACAGCCTCCATGACTCTGCAAGATGACACTTATATGCTTATAACAAACACTGAAAAAAAATACAAAGAAATAACAAATGTTTCCACAATTCGTAATTATAAATCCACTTGTCATGGAAACATGATGAACACAAAACAGAATAAAGAAAATAAAGAGAACCAGTCAAGGTATATGATAAAATATTAAAAAACCAATGGTAAAACAAACAGCCGAGTGTGGAGGCACACGCCTTTAATCCCAGCACTCCGGAGCAGAGGTTTGGAGAATCACTGTGAGTTTGAGACCCTGAGACTACATAGTGAATCCAGGTCAGCCTGGGCTAGAGCTAGACTCTCCCTCAAAAATTACACAAACAGACAAAGAAATATAGCAGATATCTTTTCCCAAATCTACGCATGCCAAAGGCAGGGAAATAACATCTTCCAAGTGTTAAAAGCAAAGCCACCCATCTAAATTACTGTTTTTTTATTTTTATTTATTTATTTTATTTGACAGACAGAGAAAGAGGGGGAGAGAGAGAGAGTGAAAGAGAGAGAGAGAGGGAGGGAGAGAATGGATGCTGCTGTAAATGAATTCCAGACATACGTGGCACCTTGTGCATCTGGCTTACATGGGTCCTAGGGAATTGAACCTGGGTCCTTTGGCTTTGCAGGTAAATGCCTTAACCACTAAGCCATCTCTCCACTCCTGCCCATCTATATTTATATTCTTGGAGAAAATACATTTTAAAAATTAAATACTTTTATAAACTTATAAATAATGAAAGCATGTAACACCTCTATAACAAGATATGCCAAAGAAAGCTCTTCCAAGCAGGTAAGAAATGATTCCAGATAGAAATATGCATCAAAGAAAGGATTACAGGGCCAGGCGTGGTGGTACACACCTTTAATCTCAGCACTCAGGAGACAGAGGTAGGAGGATTGCCGTGAATTTGAAGCCACCCTGAGACTACATAGTGAATTCCAGGTCAGCCTGGGCTAGAGTGAGACCCTACCTCAAAAAGTACAAAAAAAAAAAAAAGAAAGAAAGAAAGAAAAAAGAAAGGAATACAGAGTCACAGAAATTAACTATGTGAATGAAAGTAATTAATACTTTGAAGTTCATATTTTTAAAATCCTGATCTTCAGGCTGTTAAAAAAATCTCAATTCTTCTCAAACTAACTGCAGATTCAATGCAATCCCAATGGAAAATCATAGTGTAATAGTTATTTTACTCATTGCCATAACCAAGTACCTGATAAGACGCAGCTTAAGGAAGGAAAGGCTTTATCTCAGCTTATAGCCTAATTTCTTTTATACTGATTTAAATGATTTGCTTAAAACCAGAGAAGTTAGTTTGTGTGTGGCCAAATGTGTCTAAGGAAAGGGCTTTGCCATCTTTAATTAGGGGGAAAAGGGGTCTGTGTGTGTACTGGGGTGAGGGGCTCATGCGTGCACCAGAAGGACTAAACTGGACTTTGAAGAAATTCTGCCTTGATCTCAAATACGCAGATACAAATCAGTCACCTTCACAAGGTCTCCATCGGACCTCCTCCGCCGACTGAAGGCATTTTCATGCAAGAGGAATATTCTTAAAACTTTGACTATGGCAAAGTGCATCCCAGCCAAGTTTATTGTTAGGTAGGTATTTGAATGTTTTCCACACTTTGTGCATCAAATGTGCATAGCAACTACCAGCATGTGTTGTAACATGCTGTTTCACAGGCATCTCATTCACTTTTCTCATCAATGCATAGTTCACTGATGAAAGTGAGTGGTACTAGGCAGGAAAGGTGACCCTGCCAGGTGGTGTACCCTGGCTTATACCCCATCCACCTGCTGGAAATTGGCACTGTTAACCATTCCGGCCAGGGCCAAAGAGCTGGTGCTTTGCCAACTGGGATGACCAGTACCTTCAAATGTCCCAGCATGCAGCATGGCTCCTGCCTGCCCTTCCAAACTACCCACCTTTATTTATGAAAGAGGAAAAGCATGCAACAAGACAGACTTGGCACACCAGGGTCTCCAGCCACTGCAATTGAACTCCAGATGCGTGTGCCACCTTGTGCGCACGCACAAACTTGCACATGCGTCACCTTGTGCGTCTGGCTTATGTAGGACCTGGACAGTCGAACATGGGTCCTTAGGCTCCGCAGGCAAGTGCCTTAACTGCTGAGCCATCTCTCCAGCCCTCTCCATCTTTTTATTTAGCACTGTTAGTGCTCCCCTAGTGCCACTCCTACAACCATACGGTCTGCTTTAATCACTGCTTCTTGTCTTGTGCTGTTCCTGTCCAGTCATGAAGGAACTTTTTTGTTGTTGTTTTACGAGGTAGGGTCTCGCTCTAGCCCAGGCTGAGCTGGAATGTAAGGTGGCCTCGAACTCACAGGGATCCTTTATCCTCTGCCTCCTGAGTGCTGGGATTAAAGGTGCGTGCCACCACACCCAGCTGAGGAACTCCTTGGTAGACATTCCCACTTTGTTTTGCCACAGGGTATTCAGCCCACAGATGTCCCTGAAGCCCCTCATTGCCTCCTGACCATGCCTGTTGCTTCCGCCTTTGCGCCTCACTAGGCTGCTCTCCACACGGGAGTCAGAGAGAGCTTGCTTAAGCAAAGTCAACGGTTGCCATCCCAGCCTAAAGCCCCACAAGGGTTGCTTCATATTTGCATGACAGTGTAATCTCTATAATGGCCCCGTGGAAGCTCCCACTCTCTAAAGTAATTCCTCTCTATTCTCATCCCGTACCACGCTCCTCTCTGCACACATTGCCCTAAGGTCTCATCAGTCTTCCCGCCTTGATGCCTTTACACCAGCTCCTTCCTCTGCCTGGAATGCGATGCCCTAGGCATCTGTGGGGGTCTTTCCCTCACCTCCTTCGCAGATTGGCTTAAAGACCCCCTTCTTGAGAGCGTCTTTCCAATGGCTCTGCTTACCACTGCAGTACCTCTTCTTGTTGTCCCAAACCTCCTATTCCTTTTCCTAGTGTTAATTTTTCTCCAACACGCCTTACTTATCTCAATTTACTAACTTAGGTTTGAAGAAATCTGCCCCTTACTTCAAAATCTACACTCTCGAAGGGCAAGAATTCTTGTATTTTTGCTGTTTTTTCCCCCATGCCTAGAAAAAAAAGATGTCAGTCACGACTGCTGAATGACTCTAACACACTGTTGACTTGCACCTGCTCCACCAACAGAGTGAAGCCCATCAAGACCTACATCTATCATAAGAATCACCCCAAACAGCTCATCCAAAACAATTCATATTAATATCCATTCACATATATTAATGCCACTCTCACTGCTGGTTAGAGAAGCTTCTCGTTTCAGATGGCAGTGACCTTGGGATGACTCAGAAGGCATCATGGTGCTGGAAAGAAGTGACAGGAGTGCTCAGCACTGAAATATCTCTATCACACCTTCCAAGGCTCAGGGTCCATTGAGGAAGAGGTGGCGGGAAGAATGTAAGAGCCAAAGGAAGGGTAGGATTCCTTACAATGTGCTCCCCCCAGACACAAAATGACCTTACAGTGTCTGACACTACCTACACAAGACCCTCATGATAGGAGGAAAAGATGATGACATCAAAATAAAAGAGAGACTGACTGAGAGGAGGAGGGGATATGATGGAGACTGGAGTTTCAAAGGGGAAAGTGGGGGGAGGGAGGGAATTACCATGGGTTATTGTCTACAATCATGGTAGTTGTCAATAAAAATAAATTTTAAAAAATTCTTAAAGACAATTCCCACAAATATATCAGAAAAGAATATTCTCCAGTACTAAAATATAACATCATTAGGTTCATATTCTTATATGTCAATATCCACAATCTTATCATATTTATTTTTTATAACTGTCTATATTCAAAATATTATGTGAATTTCTGAAATGAAATAATATGAACATTATTAACAAGACTGGAGCAGTATGAACAATATAAACAAGAAAATATGCATTAAATGGTAATACAATATATAATAACAGGAAACATAATACAAATATTCTGATTAAGTATAAGCACAATTTGTTTCTTCACCTTTGCCTGTTTTCACAATTTCGTCACACTGGTCTATCTTTATCCTATTTGTCTATATACAAAATGTCTTGCATTGGGTATATATGATGTCTGTAATAAAATACCAAATAAATCCTAGCAGACATGGTGAGAACAGAGGGGCCATGGAAAGAGCACAGCAGTGCAGAGCCAACCCCCACCCCGGTCCCCAGGAAGACCCTGAGTCATTCACTGCAAAGCCGATGTGCGTGAAGATGGGGGGGGGAGAGGAAGAGGATGATGGCCAGTGCTGGGCCCTAGGTAGAGCCCTCTGGGGAACCAGAGCCCCTCCTGTTTGTATGCCCCCAGCAGCACCGCAGGGCGCCTGCTCAGGTCTATATGGCCCGGCAGCTTCCAGAAGGTAAGACAGTTACCACTCAGATGTGATGCTTCATAAACCGTAAGATATTTTACTCTCTAGACCTTGGCAGACAAAGTCTTCTGAACCCTATACTACGGGGTGTTTTAGAGGAGGGAGAAATGACAAGAAGCCGGGAGTTGGTAGCAAGAGTCACTCCATCAAGCGACACGAAGGATGACCACTGCACACAGGTGAGTTTTCAAAATGTCTACGTCTACAGACAGATGGAAGACAGGACAATACTGTAACGGGGCCAGTTACAGCATTTTTACATGACTGGTGTTTAAAGACCCGCCAAGAAAATGGAACAGTCGTTGGTCTGGTTACCTGAAGGCTCCGAACTGTAGAGGCCCGCAGCTGTCGTGACAGGTCCTGGTGGGTGGAGGGCACTTGCTGAGGACCTCTGACTTGCGATCAGGATCCTGCTCTTGGCAGATGGGAGACGGGACATGGCACCCAACCCCAACTGCGGCTTCAGGAGCATGGCCGAGCGGTAGAAGGTTGGGGGCACTTCGTAGTGTGTGTAGGGCGGAGAGCAAAGTTCTTCTTTTCCAGTGGGGTCTGTTACCTGTGAGAAGACACCAGAAGCTCAGTCGGGAAGTTGCATCACAATATGAGACTCAACCCCGGTGCTCAAGTGATGCTCGGCTCTGATCGCGGGGCACGGCCACCTCTGGGCCCTGGGGTCGTCTATCAGTTGACAGCATACCTGAGCAACTTCTCAGGCCTCGTCTAATTCTATCACCTTATCACTCTATATTTAATAGGAAGGAAAAATTGCTCCACTTCACAGGATTTTAAACGTGCTTGTTTTAAAAATCATTGAACTTTGAATGACTAATCTTTAAATAAATTTCAACAAAGAAAAGAATTGACCACATACTCATAAAATTGTAAATGCTTCATTATACCTATGGACAAAAAAAGGCACCATTTTCTGATGACCTGGTCTTACAATAAGTAAATAAGCTATTATTTTATATTTAACTGTTAGAAAATTTAAAAATCATTGCTAGTCAGGGAGAAATAGCTATCTAGTAAAAAAAAAAAAAACAACAACACAGAAATTAATGCAGTTTTTTAAAGTTTGTACTATGTTTACATAATTAAAAACCAAGAATCCAGGTTTGATTCTCCAGGATGCACATAAACCAGATTCACTATGTGTCTGGAGTTCGTTAGCAGCAGCTGAAGGCTCTGGTGCACCCATTCTCTCCTCTCTCTCTCTCTTTCTTTTCCCTTTCTCTTTATTTATCATCTGCCTCTTGCTCTCTTTCTTAAATAAGTAGATAAATAATAAATTAAATTAAATCACATTTTAAAAGCAGATACTGAATGCTGATTATTCTGCTCAGGAAGGCAATGTTTATAGGAATGTTTAGGTACACTGATCTGGCATGAGAGCCCTAGGAAGGAGTCTTGTAAGCCGCCAGGTTTAGAGTATACTGAACAGTGTCTACGCAAAAATATTTATTAAGCCAAAGAATCCTGTCTCCATTCCTTCCACAATTTAACACTATCCCTTCCTCCTACAGTCTGTAGGAAGCATTCATATAGGATATGTTGTGTTGACAACCTATTCACATTACTTGTGCTTTGTTTTTGTGGTGTGGGGGATGGAACCCAGGGTCGCATACATTCTATGAAAGCATCCGTTTTTTTTTTTTTGTTGTTGTTGTTGTTTGTTTGTTTGTTTTTTGGTTTTCCAAGGTAGGGTCTCACTCTAGCCCAGGCTGACTTGGAATTCCCTATGTAGTCTCAGGGTGGCCTCAAACTCACAGCGATCCTCCTACCTCTGCCTACCGAATGTTGGGATTAAAAGCATGTGCCACCATGCCTGGCGGCACCTGATTCTTAACCCGTGCTCCCTCCTAATCCCAGCTCATGGTCTCTTTATATTAAACATGGGAAAAAAAATAGGACTATTTAATCGATTCCCCTTGTCACAATATAAAAACAGTGCTAGGGGCAAAGCATGAAAAGGAACGTCTATTAATTAATTCAGCTCAAACTCACAAAACATTTTATGTGTCAAGCTTCTAAGTAGTCAGGAATAATAAACGCTCAACACCGTTCTTTAAAAGGAGACATAAACGTTTGAACCACACTGTTGAAGCGATAAGCCCTTAATTTGACATTCTTTTAATGTTGAAATAGATACAAAGCTCTCCTTAAGCCTGACATTATTGAAACAAAAGATTAGGCATTTAAAGTTTTAACATAATCACGTCATAAAATATGCATGACTGTTATAGTTAGACGGACTGGACTCAAGACTATGGCAAATGAGATCCCCATCAAAGAACTTTCCACAGCTGCACTCTGATGAAATTTTTACCATTCTCTATTTTACTGCGATCAATCTCTGGCTTTTACATAACATTGATTTAAAAAATTTTTTAGTTTCTAAATTCTGGGTACTATTGCTCCTCGTTTTGAGCATGTGGTCTCAGGACATCATTTCTAGCCCTTATCAGTAATCTTTTAGGACTGCAGTAAGCGGCTCTACAGTTCTCAGAGCTCACAACCCACTACACACTTGCTCAGCAATGATGGTAGCAACATCAACGACTTCAATGCCTGTCACTTTGTTGGGTAACTTGTTTCTGATTAGGAGCAATGTTATGGTTTGAATCCAAGACATCCCCCACAGGCTACAGTTTTGAGCGCTTGGTTTTAAGGGGATGGCACCAGTCTTGAAGGCTGTGGAGCCTTTAGGAGGAAGAGCCCAGAAAGCCTTGAAAATTATGCCCACCCCAGTGAATCAGGTACTCTCTCTTAGTATGTCTTTCAGGATGTAGGATTTAGAGAGAACACCTGATTCACAGGGGCCTGGAGAGGGTATGATAAAGTCTATCCTCAACCATCTCCTGTTTCTCTCTCTCTCTCTCTCTCTTTCTTGTTTATTATTACCTACATTTTTCTTCCTCCTTGTCCCTTGGCACTGACCTATAACTCCCAGTACCAGCATGTGGGTAACATCCACAATGAGCTTTTGAGCAGACAGACCTACAAGGTTTCCCAAAAGAAGACAGAATTCTGTCAGAGTACTTGATGACCCACCAAAGGTTAATGGTAAGACCCTACTGCCAAATGCTGCTGAGATGAGACATGGAGCGGCCTGGCTGGAAACTGGAAGAGAGTCAATCCCCAGACAGTTAGCTTGTCTAGTGCCAGAAGGTGCTACATGAGCAACTGGGGGAAAATGACCAACATCTGTCTAAGCAACTTGAGGTCTAAGCTACTGAACAATCAATCTGATGTGATGATCACACAAGTGCAATAGTGGCCCACAGCCTTGGTGGGTTACCATCTGTTCTTGATTTGGCTAAAGGATCTGCTCAGTGGGACAGAACCCATGCGTGGAACAGGGAAACAAGTCAGAACCATATCAAAAAATGAGCCTGCTCTCCAATATCAAGCTCCCACTAATAGTGGGCTACAAGAGGGCCTACACCTATTAAATTCTCTCTAAAATAAGAATGGATATCCATGTGTCTTGCACTGACCTCACTCTCCATCGGAGAATTTGCTTCTCTTTTTCAGATGTGCATAGAACCTGAGGAGAAAATCAGCCCATAGCACCCAACCAGGGCACCAGCTGAAGCCATAGAGTTAGTGGGGAAATGAGCAAGAGTGCTGCTTTCTCCGTGAACCTGGTGCCAGCACAAGGGTGAACACTCAACTCCTACCAAACCAGATATACAGAGACACAGAGACTCCCAACACCTCATCACTGAAATAGACCTAAAATGAACCCAACATGGCTCAGGGAAATTCGCAGAAGAGGGGGTGGAAAGACTGTCATTATGCACAGAGACATTTCCTCTCCCCCATAACTGAAGGCCACCCCCACAATGCAACACCCACAATCTGCAGGGGGGACAACAGGGAGAAGGCTAATGATGGTACCATCACGGCAGTATACTCACTATATACATAACTAATAAAAAAATTATACCCACCCCAGCCCATTTTTTCTGCTACCTATCTGTACCGTATCAACATAGGCCACAAACTCCTACACTCATGGACTGGGCAATTGGTTCTGTGGTGTCCCCAGCATGATGTATCCAGACCCTCTAAAGCCATGAGCTCCTTTCTTTCTTAAACCATCCTTAAGATACTTCTATCTAGTATTTTGTCATAGTAATATGAAAAGTAACTAACTCAAATATAAATTCATTTATGTTTTATGTATTTGAGAGAGAGAACAAGAAAGAGGCTGGCATAGGGAGAGAGAGAATGGGCACGCCAGGGCCTCTAGCCACTGCAATGAATTCTAGACACTTGTGCCTCCTTATGCATCTGGTTTTACATGGGTACTGGGGAATTGAACCTGGATCCTTTGGCTTTGCAGGCAAGTGCCTTAACCACTAAGCCATCTCTCCAGCCCCATAAATTCTTTGAAATATGAAATATATGCTTTAGATTCATATATTTTCATTATCATTTATACATTTTATTTTTTGTGGTTTTTAAAGGTAAGGTCTCGCTATAGTCCAAGCTGATGTAGTCTCAAGGTGGCCTCGAACTCACAGCAATCCTCCTACCTCTGCCTCCTGAGTGCTGTAATTAAAGCTGTGTGCCACTAGGCTCGGCTTCATTTATACCTTTTTTTAAAAAATTAAATGGAGGAATATACAAAAAGTTCACCATTTTTCTTTCATCTTCTAGGACTGGAGAGATGGCTTAGTGGTTAAGGTACTTGCCTATGAAGCCTTAGGACCCAGGGTCAATTCCTCAGAACCCACATAAGCCAGATGCACAGACTGGCACATGTGTCTGGAGTTTGCCTGCAGTGGCTAGAGGCCCTGGTGTACCCATTCTCTCTCTCTCTCTCTCTCTCTCTCTCTCATAAATAAATAAATAAATTTTTTAAAAAGAAAATTTATTCTGTTCCTTTGGCATGAAATTCTCCTCCTATGACATTAAATTTTTCATTTCCAGCATCTCATTTTTTTCTTCAGTATTTCTGTTTGTTTATTGCATTTCATTTCATATCCTGTATTGACTCCTGCATTTCTTGAATTCTCTTGGAATTCATTTCTGTCTTTTGATTTCTTTGCACATACCATTATTTTGAATTCTTTGGAATTTTTTAAGTCTCACACTGGGAGTTCATTATTATGAGATTGGTAATTTGTGGAGGTCATATATTGTCTTGAATTTTTGTGTTTCTTGTGTTTCTGTGTTTGGACTTATGAATCCTGAGTTAGGTTGAATTTTTTTTAAGTCAGCTTTCTTCTTCCAGTGGAAGAGTTTGCAACACTGAAGTAGGAGTAGGTCATAGGGGCGAAGTGTCACTTTCTTCAGTTAGACTTGTAATGTTCAGGGCACCAGGCTCAGTCCCCTAAGAGTTCTTCTGTGATGGGCATTCCTATTTTCCCCTCTAGATATTTCTTCAGATCAAATGATGTTTAAAAAAAAAAAGTGCTCAGAATGGCTGAAGCACGTGGTGAGCTTAAGCACAGGCATTTGAACATTATGACCTTGCATAATTTTGATCCACAATTTTATTGGAGCCAAGGATACATAATGGGTGACTATCAATCTCTGTGAGTGTCTCTCTTTACTTTCTCTTTCTCTGTCTGTCTGTCTGTTTGTCTGTCTGTCTCTGTGTCTCTCCCTCCCTCCTCTCTCTCTCTCACACACACATACACACCTATTTCATATGTGTTCTATTTTTTTTTTGGAGAGCCCTGATTTACACAGTGCACCTCCTCAAAGATGAAGTGAACCATAAAATGGAAAGGGGGGAAGGCTGGAGGAGATGGCACAGCAGTTGAAAGCTTGCTTGCAAAGCTTGATGGCCCAGGCTCGACTATCCGGTACCTATGTAAAGCCAGATACACAAAGTGATGTATGTGTCCAGAGTTCATCTGCAGTGACAGGAGACCCTAGGATGCCCACACACCTTTTTTCTTCTCTTCCCTTCTCGTCTCTCTCTCCCTCTCTCAGCTTGCAAATAAATAATCAATAAAATATCTTTTAAGAATTGGACAAGGGTGCAACCCTGAAACACGCATACGTATGCTCTGGGATACCACCTTCCCATCTTCTGACCTACTCCCCTTTACCAAAATTAAAACTATTCCTAAGTTGCAAGTTGGAGGGAGAAGCCCCAAGATCTTAATAGGTCACAATCTAGTTCAAAGGAGAAAGCATATTTTCATCCCCCTGAAGGACTAGATCACAAATGATCTTGGAATCCACTCTGGAAGCTTCCAAAGTCTAGGGTTGTCCCTACCCACTGAAAAGACTCTTACATCTCTGTTTTATTCCACGCTATATAGTAGGAGGGAATATGTCAATAATATGGGAAGCTAGTTTAAATTTTAAGACTTTATTATTTTAACAAATATATACATATATATTTTTTTCTATAACTAAAATGTTTTTCTGTTGCAACTGGTCAGAAATGTGTCCTTTACCTATAGACCTAGAGCTGCTGGTGGTGAGTTGGGCTAAGCTTGGTACACACCAGGAGGGTAGGAATGCCTTTTAGTTCTCCTTGTCTGAGCCTGCACGTGAGAGGGAAACCGGAAGAGGAATGGCCACGTCTAGCTGGATCCACAATTTGGAGTGAAGGAAGTTAACTATGAGAGGTGGACAACAGGGAGAACTAGAAGACCTCCTCCTCTGGCAACGTACACCAAGCGGACCAAATGTGCCAAACTCACCACCATGGGCTTCTGGAAGACCAAGCATCCAAGTTCAGGGAATTAACTGTGTGATTCAGTTGCTAAGGGCTTGTCCCAAGGCAGCGCCAGCGGCCACTGTGGAGGGCCCTTATCATGGACAGCCTTGGTCAGTGCCGTCATCTGAGAACAAGTTCTTCTTCTCTCTGTGCTACACTCTGATGATTCCTGCTCTGCTCGGCACAACCTTTAAATACATCAATATATACCAGGAAGTTAGACGCTGGCTTTGGCCTTCGTCATTCTAGCTCCCACCTTGGTCGACTTTTGTTCAAATCCAGCTGTTCATGGAGTTCATAACTCAGCTGTCATTCAACTGTTTCACTACAGGCTAGTGCTGGGGTAGAGCCCAGGGCTTTGTGCTTGCGAGGCAAGCCACTTTACCTCTAAGCGACCCCTGTCGCTATTCCACATCACGGAAGTATGCCTTTACAGCAGCATCATTCTAAATCTTGAGAACTCATAGCCAAACATCAAAAAAAAAAAAATCTCAGGCTGGAGAGGTGGCTTAGCAGTCAAGGCACTTGTTTGCAAAGCCTAAGGATGCAGGTTCGATTCCGCAGTTACCACACACGCAAGACACTCAGCATGATGCATGTGTCCTGGAGTTCATTTTTGGTGGCTAGACGTCCTGATGTGCCCATTCTCTCTCTTTCTCTCCCTCTTACTCTCTCTCTCTCAAATATAGATAGATGATAGATAGATAGATAGATAGATAGATAGATAGATAGATAGATAGACACACAGACAGACAGACAAACATCTATTCTTATGAAATTTACATTCTAGTCAGTGCAGGAAAAGCACAAAAGAAAGTGTATCCAGTGGTGATGTCAGGAAATAAGCCAGGCAAACTTGATTCGGGATAACATCTGAACACATAATTGTTCTTACTAAAAATAGTGACCATGACTAACACATTATTTTATGTTATTGTTTTCCTCATGTATTGATATAAGATTTTCATTGTATTTTTAGGGAGAGAGTCTCACTAAGTTGTCCAGCCTGACCTCAAACTCACCATTTCCCTGGTCCAGCCTCCTGAGTTGGATCACAGCCATACACCACTAGATGCAGCTTAAGACGTGGCTTTACTCAAGATAAAAACACTCCCTATCACAGTCTGCTCAATTTGAGGAATATATTTACTTGGAATATTTTTCCTTACTTTGACCTGACTCATAGAAGAATTATGCTCACATATTTAAACATGAAAGCTGATTTAAATGTATATTTATGTAATTTGTGTATCATACTCAGTGACATTTGAACGGGGCTCCTTAAATGTTGGGTCTATCTCATTATGACCATCATGCTTGTCTGGTTAAAAAACAACAACAACAACAAAGACAGCATTCTCCAGGTAAATACATCTGTACAACTGAAGTTTGCTTAGAATATTTTGTTTTCACAATTCACTGAAAAAGTAAAATGGACCTTAGACAGCCGACTTACAGGTGATATGATATTGATATGGTCTTACCTCCTGCAGAAACTTTTCACTCATTTGACTGAAATGGTGCCCTGGAGGCTTGATCCCGGAGACCGTCAATCCAGAGGTGAAGACCCTTGGCTTCGGCAACTCTGGTTTATATTTCTCATACGGGTTGGAAGATGGTTGAAGGTCACCGCTTGCTGCCTTCTCCTCCGGGTGCAGAGGCATGCCGCACGTGGGTGGAACACAAGGGAGCCCCACGGGGACCAGCGAGGTGTCCCCTTGGCCCAGCACCTGCTGGTTCCTCCGGATGTAGGTGATGATCTTGGGCCTCACGTGCTTGGGCTTTGGCAGGAGGATGGGCTTCGTCTCAGTCTTCTCTTCCGGTTTTTCAACTTCATGTTTCTCCATGGTTTCCTGTGAGGCAGGCATGTCCTTGGGGTGTGTGACCACGGTCTTGGGGATCCCACTGGGGTAGGTGTTGTCAGGCACTTTCAGGGACGTGTTCAACACCCTCACATTGTCACTGGGAGGCGGGGCCACCAAAGGTGAGCCTGTGTCCACACTAAACACACGGAGCTCCTGAACACTGCTACTGGGTGATGCGGGCTGGTGGGTCATGTTCACAGTCGTCTCTGGGTGGAGGGGAGCAAGGGTGTTGAGAGCTGACTCTGCTCTGGCCGGAGCGATTTCAGTCTTAGCTGCGTCTTGTGGAAGGTTCCTATTTTCATTGACAGGAGTCGTCATCTCCTGGCTTTGTCTAGCTTCTGAGCTGCCACTGTGAGTGACCTCAGTTCTGCTCTCTCCCACAGAAGGACCCCATGCCAATGCCGTAGCACTGCCCATGGTTCCACTGCCTAGCCTCCGTTTCTCCTTGCTGACTTCTAAGGACATGCTTCCAGATGGATCGATGGGAACAAGAGCTACGTGTCCATCACCAGGTGCAAAACTGCTAGGTGTTATATCTCCCAATGTCCTACCTGTACTTGGTGACATTTTGCCAGTGGGTTGACTTCCAGCTGCTCCAAAGGAAGCAGGGCCCTGTTGCAGGGGTGGCTTGGAAAGGCCCCTCCTCCACTACACTGACTTCCATCATCTGTCTGTCTCCGCTGCCCCTTCCCACCCCGAGCTGGTGGTGGCTGCCGTTTGGTTGATGGCTCTCCGCATCAATGGCTTCTTGGAGTGCTTGTATGCATGGCTCTTTCTTCTCTACGGGAGACCCACTGTCTTCCTTGTGACATCCCAGACCCCCTGCCTGGGCTGACTTCAGCTCCTGCTCAGCCCTGGGTTGAGCACACATTATCTCCAGCTTCGGCTCCCTCTCTCCCTGGCTTACATTTGCTTCAGGACAACTCAGGACTTCCTTCAATGCAGAAGCTGGATCCAGCTCAGGCTCCGGACGGGCAGCATGCACTGGGTGCTCCTTGCAAACATGCGGGCCAAGCGCCCCTTCTGTCTGAGTTTCTGAGGAGGTGAGCCCCTTGGCTTCTGAGGTAGATGGTTTAGGAGCATGAACACTCTTTCCCTCTGAGGTACTGTCAGCTGGGCAAAAAGCTGCTCCTGGAGAGTGGCTGGCCAATGTCCCCTGTGGCCCCTCCCCACCCCCAGGCACCGGGCCCCATGACTCAGGGGCATCCAGCCACAGGGGTGGCAGATGCTGCCAAGTCAAGCTGCCAGCTGCCACTACAGCACCGCATGCTCTCTCCAAGGAATGCCTTCTCAATTCCTCATTGTCAAGTGTCTTTGCCAGCTTGTCCTTGGAAACGTACCTGGGAATGTCAGCTTCCCTTTTGGCCGAAGTCTCCGGACAGGCCTCACCCTCTATGTTCCTCCAACTTGAGAGACTTGGTCCCTGGGTATCTGGAGGGGTCTGCAGGATATCTGTGGCTCTCTCCACTGTGGGCACCTCACTCAGTTCCCTATGGACAGTAGGAGTAGGCTTAAAATCCCTCCAGCCAACCGGAGACCCTTTCCCAAAGCCCTGAAGTTGAGGAGGCTCCTTCTGGAAGTGGCCATGATGTCCTGGTCTATTTGAATTTGCATTGCCAACTTCATCACCCAAGTCACACGTCTCGGGCTCATCGTTAGAAGAACTGACCTCCAGCATGATTTGATTGGCATTTGTATCTCCCAGACTTAGAACGCTCTGGTTATTGTTTATGGCTCCATTTCTGTGATCCTGCAACTGACTGAAACAAGATTTCTTTGAAGCCACCGGAACACTCATTGTCACCACTTCAGTGAGGACTTGTGGCCATGCAGTCCTCCTCAAGGGAAGGGGCTCCTTCAAGACACGAAGTAAAGACCAGGCAATCCTCACGCTGTTTGTCCTCCCCTAACAATGCCGCATCGAGACACGGCTTTAGGCATCCTCAGATGAGTCTCAAAGCCAAGTGTCGTCTTGATATGCAGCACAGTGACCTAGCAGTTATATTCCATTCTGCTCAATGCAAGCCAGCTAGCCCGTCAGACCTGCCGAGAAATAAAAGTGCGTTTATATTAGAGTGGCAATAGAGGTGTTCAGGAGAAAAAAGTGCATGCATGGTAAACACATAGATGTGATATCACTTTGATAGCATTATTTCCTGCACAGAACAGTTTTCTCAAAAACAAACAAACAAACAAACAAAACCTTTCAGATAGACATACCTGCTGGTCAAATCTTAAAAAAACAGAAACATCAAAGGGATAAAACATTAGAAATGGGTTAGGTCTGTATGCTGTCTTAATTTTAACTTTTACAAGCCCATGCTGCACTGATTAAGCAGACTGGAGTGGAAAGGAAGATCGATCTTCTTCATAAGTATAATGCAAAGAGCCAACTTGAACTTGAAAAATTACTAGTGTATAATCTGGAATGATTAATACTTTCTTGGGCAAAAGATATATAGCTATACGTAAAGTGTATATAATAAGCCAAGATGAGACAATACCCTTCCCTTTTTTAATAGTTTTGCTTTCATTTATCATTTACCAGGGATCAACTGTGATCTGAAATTATTAAATGGAACATTCTAGAAACGACTCATACGTTTTTAAGTTGGTTGTTAAGTTTTAGTAATGTGATGAACTCATGTGCTGCCCTGTTCTTTCGTGCTGGGGACACGAACCATACTTCTCTCCTGTTTGCCCGCACTGAGCGTCCACCACTCAGCCTTCAGTCACGTAGCAGCTGTCTGCGTTACCAGATTAACGGCTGCATATCACAGTGCCTGGGCTCAGTCACCTAACGCTCCACCACAGCATCCACATCTCTGACCTCACCTCACATTTCCTCATAGGTACGGCATCATCTCACGCCATCACAAGAACCATGAGTGTCATATAAGATACCTTGAGAACTAAAGAAAGACCACTATGTCCACGACTTTTGCTACAGCACATTGTTCTAATTTATTTCTAGCTATTTGTTAATCTCTTACTGGCCCTACACTCTCCAAGGTACCCTTTTAGTCACAGACATGCTTAGAAAAAAAAATGTGGTCTGTAGACTTTGGTACTACCCATAATTCTAGGCATCTACTGGGGTCCTGGAATGTATCCCCATGAGTGAGGGTGGACGTGGTACAAAGACGTACCTGAGAACTCATAACCCAATGTTCACACAGCTACCGTGGCATCCTGCTCTGTCTCGGGTTCAGCTTCCTAACTTAACTTCTTATCTAATAGTCTACCCTGGACATCCTTGCAAACTCAACAAGGCAATTTCCTTCCCCAAATTTTTTTTTTTTCATCTAGTTGAGGTCTTTTCCTATAAGCTGGTTCTTGATCAGATTTTTTTTCTTATTTTCCCCTTGTCCCTTTCACCCTAAGGCAAATGTCCACAGTGGTCCAGCCCTCCTCATTCCCTGGATCCTTCCACAGGCTTGCCTGTGCGTTATCTCGCCCCGCTGTTCCCTGCCACACTGCTCTTTGGGCTCCTTCCAGGTCTCTCTCACGACCCACTCCCTCACCCTTCCCATCCTCTTCTCTAAGCCCTGTCCTCAGTGAGCCAACAGCCTTCCCCGCCCCAGGTCCAACTTGGCCTCAATACAGCCCTGCAAGGTTGATGCTGGTGTCAGCCTCAGTTTCCTTAACACAGAGCAGATGTGCCACAATACCTATTCTTTCAATTTTGAATGTGTTTCCCAAGCCTCGGAAATTACACATGAGCACATGTAGGTCAATGAATACAATGGTCATTTAAAAGGCTCCTGGGGGCTGGGGAGATGGCTTAGCGGTTAGGCACTTGCCTGTGAAGCCTAAGGACCCCGGTTCAAGGCTCTATTCCCCAGGACCCACGTAAGCCAGATGTACAGGGGGGCATGCGCATCTGGAGTTCATTTGCGGTGGCTGGAGGCCCTGGCACGCCCATTCTATCTGCCTCTTTCTCTCTCTGTCACTCTCAAATAAATTAATAAAAATAAAAACAAAACAAAAAAAAAAAGGCTCCTGGGCTCTCTGGGCTGGTAAATGGGTGTTCTAGAGAGTTAAACAAAGCAAAACAAAATTATTGTATAAGCATGGTGGTTGTGGTAAAGTTTGATTCAGGTGTCCCCCATAAACTTAGGTGTTCTGAATGCTAGGTTCCCAGCTGATGGAGATTTGGGAAATAATGCTTCCTGGAGGCAGTGTATTCTTGGGGGTGGGCTTATGGGTATTACAGCCAGTGTCCCCTTGCCAGTGTTTGCCACACTCTCCTATTGCTATTGTCCACCTTACATTGGCCATGGGGTGATGCCCACCGTCTCCTCATGCCATCATTTCCCCCTGCCATCATGGAGCTTCCCCTAGAGTCTGGACATCAAAGTAAACCCTTTTTCCCCAAAAAACTGCTCTTGGTCAGGTGATTTCTGCCAGCAATGAGAACCTGACCGCAACAGTCGTCCTCAGAAAGTAAGTGCCTCTAACACTCTGGATGGAAGATAGACACAAAGGCAGGAGCTCCTTCGGGTTTGAATGGTCATGGCTGAGAGAAGGGACAAACAAAACCAGAGCATCATAAGCCACGATGCACAGCGTGATCCCTAGAGAGTGACCAACAGGCATACCGTCAGCATCTTGCTATGCAAAGCTCCAGATGCTGTCTCTGTTGGTGATAATAATTTGCCCATGAAGAAGGAGACAGAAGACTAGAAACTTTTCAGTACCTAGATTCATTGGTAAGCTTTTTTATTTTTAAGTTATCATTGTATGGTTCGCTATGGTTTGTCCCCTCAGAAACTCATGTTGAAATTCAATCCCCGCTGTGAGGGATTCACATGGAAGCTTGGTCCAGCTGTGGCGTTTAGAAGCAGTCTTGTGGGAAGCATTCCAGACCAAAGAAGGCTGTCAAGGTGGGCAGCGCCATGACTGAATTCTGGTGGCTTTACATAATGACGGAGATAGACGCCACGTCATACACGTGCAGGCATCTTGTCTTTCTCCATGTTATGTCCTGGCCACCAGGAGCCAAAATAACATACTTAGCTTATGATACTATGTTATTAGCTACAGAAAACAGGCTAATATACAAGTATAATTTATTTCATTTGCACTTTATTATTGAAGCAAAGTGATGCTTGACTTTCAGAGATAGGTTTTAATAGACCCTTACTTTTAAAAAAAAATCCTTTTTTTCACTTCCAGATGTTGGGAATGAATTTAAAAATCTCCTAAGATTTTAGCCTATGTGGTTCTTGATAGTCTTCTAAGTGGATTCCCTCAGTGTGAGGGCCAGGAAACTTGCCTGGCTCCACTGGCAACTCCTAGGGACCCTACGCAGGGTCATGGTGGGCAAAACCTTCCTCCCTAGATAGAGCAGGACAGATCATCCCTCCCTTGTGCTAGATTGCATGCTGCATGCTCCTTCTCCCTTAAACTTGTTGTTAAAAATCTCCAATGTTAGGGCTGGAGAGATGGCTTAGCAGTTAAGGCACTTGCCTGCGAAGCCTAAGGACCCATGTTCAACTCTCCAGATCCCATGTAAGCGAGACACTCAAGGGTGAGCCAAGTGCAAGGTCGCTCATGCCCACTAGGTGGCACAAGCATCTGGAGTTCAATTGCAGTGGCTGAGGCCCTGGTGCACCAATTTTTTTCTCTCTCTCTTTATCTCTAAAGAAAAACATAATACAATAAAACAAATAAATAAAAAGTCTCCAATGTTGGAGATGGGAGATGTCTCAGTGGGTCAGAGCAATTGCCTGGACAAGCCTGAGGGCCAGTGTTCAATCCCCAGCACCCACATGAAAAGCTGGGTGTGGCCACACGTTTGTAACTCCAGTGCTGAGACAGGGCCCTCTGGTCAGCCAGCCTAACTGAAACACGGTGTAATCTCCAGGCTCAGTAAGAGAGTCCGTTTCAAAGAAGCAAAGTGAAAGAGCAATAGAGGAGGACGCCTGTGCACACATCTTCACACAACTTTAAAAAAAAAGAGAAAGATTTCTTTAAAAAAAAATTTTCAAAGTTGGAGAAGCTGTTGAAATCTCCCACCACCTGAGGGAGCCTGAAGGCCCCCTTAAGCAGGTTGCTCAATAGCACACACGCCTTAGTTCTAACGTCCATTCTCAGTTACCCTTCTAACCATATGCTCTGAAAGTGACCTCTTCCTCCCCATCCCGTGTGTGTGTGTGTGTGTGTGTGTGTGTGTGTGTGTGTGTGTGTGTTCCTGTTAACTCCACATCACCAACTAAAATATTAGAGTACAAGTTAAGTGCCCTCTCTCTGAAATGTGTGGGACCAAGAGGGGTTTAAAATTTCTAAGTTTCTGGGCTGGAGAGATGGCTTGGCGGTTAAGCACTTGCCTGTGAAGCCTAAGGACCCTGGTTTGAGGCTCGATTCCCCAGGACCCACGTTAGCCAGATGCACAAGGGGGCGCATGCATCTGGAATTCGTTTGCAGTGGCTGGAAGCCCTGGCGTGCCCATTCTCCATCTCCCCCACCCCACCTCTTTATCTGTCTTTCTCTCTGTGTCTGTTGCTCTCAAATAAATAAATAAATAAAATGAACAAAAATGTCTAAGTTTCCCAGATTCGTAGGATGTTTGTCTTTAGGCTTTGGTGATTGAACATCTCTAATCTGAACATCCAAAACGCTCCAGAAGGGTTTTAGTTTGGGGGAAGCTCAGCCTCTCCCACATGAGCTGTCCTAAACAACACCAATTCAGTCATGCACACACGTAGATTTTAGAATCGCTGGGGAAGGACCACAAAAAATCTCACTCCCAAACTCTGCCTTGCTGCATTGTTCTATCCTGTCTGATAACTTCCGGGCCTTTAATTTTTCACGTAAAATATTTATAACCCATTCTGTTTCCGTGCTGTCTCTGAAGAGATAAGAAGCGCCTTTCACATTATTATTCGTCCTGCCGAACAGGGCACGGGACAGAGCAGCTGCCTCCGGTGTCACAGGGTTGCAGGCCTGAAGCGCTTCCTCAACGGATCAGCACTCCCCTGCCCACCTGTCCCTTCAGATGCTGCACGTGTCCCCATCTTGCCCACAAGAGCTGAGCTGTGAGACAAGAAACCTTGCCTGTCACGTCACTGCAACTTTAATCATGATAACATCACCTTTATTACAAAAGAGACAAAAAAAAAATAAACCAAACGTAAGAAAAGGAAAGGAGGCTGACCTATCACAACATGTCCTACTTAACAATCTACCTACCACCTTGCCAGGTTCACTAGTTACTTTTGTCACTACTAATAACGCTTTAAAACACACGAGCACCGGGCTGGAGAGATGGCTTAGCGGTTAAGGCGCTTGCCTGCGAAGCCTAAGGACTCATGTTCAACTCTCCATGTCCCATGTAAGCCAGAAGCACAGTGACGCAAGCACTTGGGGTTGCACATGTACACACGGGGGTGCACGCATCTGGAGTTTGAGTGAAGTGGCTGGAGGCCCTGGCATACCAATCCTCTGTCTCACTCTCTCTCTCTCTTGCTCACTCTCTCGCATACAAAAGACCAGTCTGTTGGGACTGCCTCAAACACACACACACACACACACACACACACACACACACACACACAACAACAACAACATGGTAGCATCAGGGTTGCAGGTATGAATGGCTATGCACTGCCAAGAAAGGTCACGTTAAGAGATGTGTCCTCAGGCAACTGACTTATGTACACATCATAGAGTGCTCACACACGCCTGCACGGTTTAGGCCGAGCGCTAGCTGTGGCCTCTTGACTCCATCAAGAGAGGCTATTAGCGCGCTCTGTGTGAGACCGCTGTGAGCACGGTACCTTTTCTTACGTAACTAGGAGTAAGATCTGAAATGCACTGATGATAAAAATGTGTAGTATGCTCAATGCATAAACCAGTCCCACGGTGTCGACTGACACTATCAAGTATCTGTAACTCTAGGTAGTTGTTCGTGCTGTTCTGTACGAGTGGCACAACAGCAGGCTTGTCTGCTGTAGCATCACCACAAACGTGAGCAACGCACGGTGACACGGCTTACCATGACTACCCTGTTGCTCGGTGACAAGGACTTTTCCAGCTCCATTAAAATCATACAGGATGACTGCTATAGACGTGTGCATCACTGACAAGAACGCCCTCGCGTAGTGCAGACTGTGCGTGGGGCACCACGCTCTCTGCTTGCTAAAGCACAAAACCGCCTTTACCACGCTCTCGTCACCAGGCTGTCCCAGCTCTCCCGAGTTCACAGTCTCTGCAAACAGTTTGGCACATTATCTAGAAGGTTTTTTTTTTCTTTTCAGTTAAATGCATATTAATTTTTGAATCAAGCAATGGGTAGATGGCACCTAGGTGCGCCCATACATAATCTCTTCACCCATCTTGGACTTCAATTTCCGGTTAGCCATGTTTACTCTGCCCAGTGTAGCGTGAAAGACATTCTCAGATAAAGGGAAACTCAGCAAATTTTGCCTCTGTGCCATCTCGTCATCATCCTGAGTTACCTGGCTGAATGACAGACTTCTCAGCTTGACATTCAAGGTCTGATGAGCCCACCGATGCCTCTAGATTTAATCCCCTTTCCACTTCTACTTAAAATACACCTGTCCCATTAAATCAACCTCCCTACCCAATAGCCCCACCTGTCAAAGGCTACTTCTTCCCTAAATTCTCTCATCCCCATAACTGGAGGAGGAGAAGCTACATCTATTGTTTATCAAGTCCTGAATCTGCACATCTTCCCTTTTTTTTTTTTTTTTTTTGACCTCCATGGTACATTTTTATTATAGTTACGCATTCATCCCTCAGTAGCCAGGGTACTGATTCCAGGAACCTTAGCACTTGCCGAAAACTAGAGGCAGTTCAAATCCTTCCTATAAAATGGTGTAGTGCTTGCACACACCTGTGCACCATCCTCCCTTGATCTTTGGGACATCACTAGATCACTTACAAGAACTAACACGAGGGCAATGCTATGGGAAGAGTTCGCATGCTGTCTTGTATAGGGAGCACTGGCTAGAAAAATCTGTGCATGCTCAAGTACAGGTTCATTGTCAAAGACATTTTCCATCTGTGGTTGTTGATTCCACAGCTGTGGAGCCCACAGAGATGGAGGGCCGACAGCACGTCTTATTTCACTACAGCTGTGTGCTTTGTAATCAGACTGTGTGTCTGACTCCCTTCAGGAAACCACCAGCTCCCCAGTAAAAGGTCAGGCACTGCTGCTTCATTACTGGGCCAGTGCTTTCCTCGCAGTAGACAATGCAGATGCAGTGATCTTGAACTCCAAAGTGGGGTGTTCACACTCCTCTCAGTGTAGCACAGACTCTTATGTCTCCAATATTTTAAGATGCAGACTGTAAAGTTACTCTTCTGAGCAAGTAATTGGATGCCCGTTCTCAAGGGCTGCTGACAGAATACCAGGGGCGAGTATAAGGAAAGATACATCTGACCATCAGTGTACATGTGTCATGCCAATCCAGTGTGAAAACAAAACAAGTGAAGTCAGAGGGATTCTTCTGTTACCAACATGGGAATGGATCTAAGACCGAAAAACCCACTTGGCACAGCATGCCTCAACTACCAAGCCTGCCGCACAACAATTTCTCAAGTGTGAGTCTTCATGTGCACGCACATGCCGTGCTCTGAATGCGAGCACGATCCCGTGTGTCTCAGCAAATGCAACCCCTGCCATGCAATAAATTATCCTTCAGAAGAACTTCGGTGTATGACCACACAGATGTCAAAAATCCTAGATTTATAAACTTTAGTCAACATCTTTACTGGGCATATATTTAGAATGGATAATGTTCTGCTGCATTTGACAACAATTCTAGGTGCACATACATGTGCGTATTTACATGCAAATCCATCCTGTCATGTACTTTAGGAAGTTTCAGGATGTCACAGCTCCAGTTCCTTAAGAATATTCAGAGTCTTGGGGCTGGAGAGATGGCTTAGCGGTTAAGCGCTTGCCTGTGAAGCCTAAGGACCCTGGTTCGAGGCTGGATTCCCCAGGACCCACGTTAGCTAGATGCACAAGGGGGTGCACGCATCTGGAATTCGTTTGCAGTGGCTAGAGGCCCTGGTATGCCCATTCTCTCTCCCTTTCTCTATCTGCCTTTTTCTCTCTCTGTCACTCTCAAATAAATAAATAAAAATAACAAAATTTTTTTAAAAAAAGAATATTCAGAGTCTTGGTTCTGTTTTGTGACATCTTATATGTTAGGTATCCCTTATTCAAAATGCTTGGGTATGGAAGTTATTTATTTTAGATTTTCATATGCATAATGAAATACCTCAGGGATGAGACCCAAGTCTAAGCATAATAGTCATTTACATTTAGTATACAGCTTACACACACAGCCTAGAAGACGTGTCATGCACAGCTTCCAATGCATCTGCATTTGTACTGTAGCTCATCACATGAGGTCAGGGGTGCATCACATTAGTACTCAAAATGCTTCTCGTTCTGTAGCACAGATTTTAGAACTTTACATCGGGGGTGTATATTAGTCACTTTCTCGATGCTAGGACAAAATAGCTGACAAAAATCAACTTAAGGGAGGGAGGACTTGTCTCATCTTGCAGTTCCAGGTTAAGGCCCCTCAGGGACGGGGAAGGCGTGGTGTCGGGAGCCTGCGGTAGAGCTGGTCACATTCAGCCCACAGTGAGGAGGCAGACAGTGATGAATGCTGATGCTCAGCCAGCCCTCTCCTCTTTATACAGTCCAGAACTGTGGATCTTCCCACCCCCATCTAATCACAAGCATGTCCATTGATATAAAATATTGACCAGGTGCTTAATCTGTGTGTTTATTCACAACAGGCATGTTTTATATAGGTTGAAATTGATCTCCTTCCCTCCCTCCCTCCCTCCCTCCCTCCCTCTCTCTCTCTCTCTCTCTCTCTCTCTCTCTCCCTATCTATCTATCTCTCTGCAAGCTAAGTGAACATTACAACTGCAGTTCCACTATAGTACAGTTTAATAATCAGTTACTGGTTGGGAGTTGCAGCAGCCATACTCAGGAAATCGGTAGCTGTCTGAGGTGCTGAATTCCTTGACAGCGTGCCACGTAACATAAACTACAACAGAGCTTAGGAACTTGCTTTGATCTCCTCTTAGGTGAGTAACGGGGACAGCAGTTACACTCAGTTCTAATATATAAACAAATCAATGTCAACAACACATGTGTTTTGAGGTACCATGGGCTACTTTATTTTTATTTTACTTGACCAAAAAAAAAGATTGAAATGCTATTTCCCTCCTCATAGGACCAAGAAAGGAATTAAATGGGTTTCTTTGTAAGTTAGATCAAGCTGATATTTAAGCAAACAACATTCACTGATACTCAGTTTCACCCACAAAAGTATTCCGTGCTTCTTACAAAGAAGTTACATTCACGTGTTCCAGGAAAAAGCATTTGTTTTCCTCCTTAAGACAGTCCTTTTCAGGACAGAACTTCATCCCAAAACTTCAGGGTATTCATTGCTTTCCTATTATGATCATTATCATTATTTTTTCTTTGTCTTAGATGACTTTTCACAACAAAAAAATTATATTGTCAATTATTTTCAAAAATAAAATTTCATTGTTTAAAAATACACACAAGCCCTTAATCTCACCCCAAGAAATAGAGTCTGACTGTGAAATCAAGGAATTGTTTTTACACTCAAGGCATGAGTTATGTAACCCCATTTTTTCAACTTGTGTATTATGGATTTATCCCCACATAAACATATACAGACAATACTTCATCACTGTGAATAATAGCCTGCACCATAACTTACTCACCAGCTCTATTGTTAGTCTTGAGGTTGCTCAGGTTTTTAATTAATTTTTCAGAGAAAATTCTTGAATTGATGACTTCCTAGCACTCCTCTGTAAATGGATATTCACATGTGTTAAGTACCACTGAAGGGCTGCTCTAATTCCAGGAAAAGCTGGCACATAGTGGGTCTCCTGTAACTATTTGTTGAACAAATACATCTGTCTTCATGAAAAAGGTATCAATATTCATTGTATCCATCAATTGCCCCACTTCCTACTCCATTCCTGCCCTTCAAAGTCTTTTTAACGGGAATGACCAGATAGATCACTTAGCATTAAAACTGGATATTTTCGTATAATTGACAAGTTATAGAATTAATCACTTTTAGCTATACAGTTCTTCAAATTTTGACAAACAATACAGTTTGTATTCGACACCACAAGAACTAAGATATAAGACAGTTCTGAGACCCCATCAACCTCCAACCCCCATAAACACATGCCCAGGTTCCTATTTCTAAAAATTTTCATTTGCCAGACTATTTCTCCCATGCAGCTATACACTGTGTAGATTTTGTATCTAGCTTCTTGCACCTCCCATAGGATACCAGAGACTCGTCGGTGTGTTGGGTCTTTTGGCAGCCCTGTTCCTTTCCGTGGCAGAAAAGGATTCATGCACCAGATCCCCATGTGTTCACCCACTTCCCGGGTAAAGGACACCAACTTGTTCCCCACAGCCTCATGGGTTTGTATTGAAGCCTCATCGTCCATCCCCAGCTGGTGGAGCCTTTGGAAATTCGCTGGAGGAGGTGTGTGTCACCAGGGGCAGACCTCGAGACTTACTTGCGCAGCCGCACTTGGTGTTCAGTTTGCTTCCTCTTGCTGCTATGTCTCAGCTAGCGTGGTCAAGTGTGATGCCTGCCGTCTGCTCTGCCATGCTTTCTCCGCCATGCTGAAATTTCCCCCTTGAGGCTGTGAACTGAAATAAACTCTCTCCTCCCATGAGCTGCTTTTGGTCAGCTATTTTTGAGCCACCAAGGAAAAAGTAACCGCAAACAAAGAGCCACTATGAAACACAAACCTATCAAAGACTGCCTGTTCTGAAAAGGATTTGGGGAGGGGAAAGTGAGGGGGTGATGAGGCATGGAGATTATCTTGGGATTTCAGTTATCTTCGCAAATTCCTTTCTGCTTTGCCAGAGGCACCAGGAATAACCTGTTCTGGTGAAGGAAAACCAACTTTTTCATCTAGTTTAAAAGATTGACAGCGAGAACACAGCTCTGACCTCTCTCTATGAGCCAGTGATAAATTCTTGGCTATTATTTCGTAAGACCAGTGAGCAAATCTGACATGTCTAAGATTAATATGCTATCTACACAACACTCGATAAGACCCAAAACAGCTCCAATAACGGTTATTTTCTGCTTGGCCTTATTAAAAGAAGTATAAAATGAGAGATGCTGATTTCCACCTAGATAAAAAAAAATGTTTTTTGAATGATGGAAAAGGAAATATATTTACATGCAAGTATTCCAACTGGCCCCACAAAGGCTGAATCAGATAAGGTTCTGCCCTTGGTCCTGTTGGAGCAGTACTTCATAAATGGAATCCAGGTGTCTGTTTGCAGAGCAACTGTCATCCCCTTGTCCATGGCCCGCTGGGCCTAAAACTCATCATGGCTGCTTTAGAGCACTTTCTTACATAGTGGCACCTGATCACAAATGAGGCTGAAGCCACTCTGAGATTTAGAGTGCGTCCTGCTATTAATTCACCCGTGCAAGTACTAATAGCACTAATATAGCACTGCGATGTCACACCCGTGCCCTCCCTTGCTCGATCTAACCACAAGTGCCTTGCGTGGGCATTCCCAACACACTAGCTCCTTTCCTCTCTTTCCTGCTTCCTTCAAAGTGAACAGGCTGAGTGGAATTCCCTGATCCTTTTAGGCATGTGGACAGGGAAGCTGACTCCTGGGGAGATGGTCCCAGGGAGGTGGGGGATGGGGGCTCGCTTGGTGCAAAGGAGAGACAGGCTCCACCAGCCGCCCGAGTGGGATCACTTCAACGCAAGAGGATGTTCTGACCTGCACACATCTGACTCCTGTAAACCCAAGATTCATGGAACACACTCAGAATGGAGGCAGTGCATGACCTTCCCGTTATCTACAGGGTCACAGGCTATAATCTTCTGGGCTTGGGAGCTATCTGAAAGTCAGAAAGAAATCTTTCTAAGCCAATCAGAGATAAAACAATGATCAACTACAGCTCAGCTGCAGTGCACAAGGGCACCACAAATGGGCCTCCTCCAAATTTCCTTTTCTTCAGAGGTGAGTTTCTTTCGCAGTGCATCAGAAGCACACCGCCTTTCTTCTGTCATGTGCACCGGAAGCCTAGGAGGGTGAAGCTAAGTCTTTAACACCATGTTGCAGCCCAAGAAAAATGGTACATAACAAACAGGAAGTAAGTAAATAAGCTCCAGAAAGGAGTGAAAAACCTCCAACTAAATGGTTATACATATACATAATTTAGTCAGCCTGGAACTAATGGAAGAAAACTAAACGGAAGTATGCTGGGAGGACTGACTGGGTTTTCTATACGACTGAGATAAAATAATAATATTTCTCCAGTTAATTTGTAAGAATACTCTATTTCGCCAAACCTTGAAGGAAAATAGTGAGACATATTTATGTTTCAGGACAGACTTAAGAGTGTTTTTGAAAAGAATGACATTGTAGACAAGTGTTGAACCAATTAGCAAGCCCAGGGTGGGGAGCTGGCTTGCAGGCATGTGCCTGCCACTTTATACATGCCCATTATAACATGGACACCTCCCCTAAGCAAGGACAGTGCCATGCTCCCAGAAACTACACACTTAAACCATGATGCATTTTAATAGACACTCTTTAAATATTTAATACCACACCTTAGAAATCCAGCATTAAATAATGCGAAATACCCGAGTATCCATTCTACACAAAGGTTCTCAAAGAAATGCCAAAATGTTCATGCTTCTTATTGTGTAACTAAAATCAGTAAAGAGTGAATTAGTCAATTCTATGCAGTGATGTACATGTATGCGTATGTGTGAAGCATGGGAAAAGGAGGGATGGTGGAATCTTGGACTATGGGGATGTTTGAACATCATTGGGACTGATGAAAACGATGGGGACTTTTAAAGTTGGACTGAATGCATTGTGTTTTACATCATGTATCATTATCAGTTTATGGGGCCAGGGGAAGAATGTGGTGGTTTGATTCAGGTGTCCCCCATAAACTTAGATGTTCTGAATGCTAGGTGCCCAGCTGATGGAGATTTGGGTATGAACACCTCCACGAGGCAGTATTATTGTTGGGGGCGGGCTTATGGGTGTTATAGCCAGTTTCCCCATGCCAGTGTTTGGCACACTCTCCTGTTGCTATTGTCCACCTTATGTTGGCCAGGGGGTGATGTCCACCCTCTGCTCATGCCATCATTTTCCTCTGCCATCGTGGAGCTTCCCCTCGAGTCTGTAAGCCAAAATAAACTTCTTTTTCCCAGAAGCTGCTCTTGGTTGGGTGATTTCTACCAGCAATGTGAAGCTGACTGCAACACCTGCCCTTCCTGACATGTACATACTCCTGACATCTTCCAGGGTCTCCTCTTCCTGAGACACTCATCCATCCACTCAGCACATCTACACACAGACTGACCAGAGGGATCTAATTTTTTACTTTTTTAATTGACAATTTTCATTATGTGCACAGGATGTGTTTTGATCATCACTGTCCATTACTTGAGGAATCTATTCCAGGTCTACTCTTTGGACTTGGAGTAGTCACTATCACGTTACCATAGTGACATCCAAACTCTAGCAAAGCTCTCCCTCCCTAAAGGGTGCACACGGTTCTGAGGGGAAAGAAGCCAGGAATTCTGACTGACCCAGCTCTGGTGACAACACTCTTTGATGTCAACAGGGATCCCAACACAGAAGTGACTCAGAAGAAAACCTCCCCAAGCCGTCAGGAGCGGCCAGGCAAGGCTGAGCACAGGGCCTCGAGAGCCTGCAGGTGGTGTGGCCTTCCCATCCCCAAGGGAAGCAATGCATGTGGCGCCAGCCTGCAAAGGCATAATCTCCGCAGCCTGAAAACAGACCTGCAAAGAGGAAACAAAGAATCCCTGAGACAAGAAGGCAGAGCCTGTAACATGGAAAATGACACTGAGCAAATGTGACGGCAAGTCTCCATTCCCCC
The DNA here is from genome assembly GCA_036346955.1 of Dipus sagitta. Lineage (NCBI taxonomy): Eukaryota > Metazoa > Chordata > Mammalia > Rodentia > Dipodidae > Dipus > Dipus sagitta. The sequence continues at coordinate 11,109,175 of CM070775.1, read as the reverse complement.
ATGCAAAATTGGATTTTCTGACTCCGCAAGGCCAGAGGAGAAAAGAGAAGAGAAAAGGAGAGGAAACCCTAAGAAGTGTTAAGTAGAAAAAGATAACTGACATAGGAGAGAGGAAAATGCTAAGCAGTGAGTTCTTTCTGTTTTTGTTTGACATTCCGTGTGCATGAGACGGGGGTGGGGAGGAGAGAAAGGAGAAAGGGAGAGAGAAAGAAAGGAGGAGTGGGCCAAGAGGAGAGAGAAGAAAAACAAAGAAGATAAAAGGCAGGAAAGAGGAAAGAAGGAAAAAAAAAGAAGAGACGGGAGATAGGAGCGAGACAGGAGCTCTTCATCATCAATTGCTGGCCTGGGCAAAGGCCTAGCACCTGACACCTGGCTCTCCTGGTCCCTCACGTAAGTATGAATGAACAGCTAGGAATTACCACACATACAGGAAAGCACTGGAAGGACAAAGGTGACCAGAGTATTAAGACAGAAAACAAAATTTCATAGTTTTAAGTTATATATAATAAATTTAGGGCTGGAGAGATGGCTTAGCAGTTAAGTGCTTGCCTGTGAACCCTAAGGACCCCGGTTCGAGGCTCGTTTCCCCAGGACCCACGTAAGCCAGATGCACAAGGTGGCACGTGCATCAGGAGTTTGTCTGCAGTGGCTGGAGGCCCTGGTGTGCCCATTCTCTCTCTCTCCCTCTCCCTCTCTCTCTCTCTGTCTCCCTCTTTCTCTCTCTGTCACTCTCAAATAAATAAATAATTTAATAAATTTACTCATTTTGATATACAGGTCCATAATTATAAAAACAGCTAACCGAGAAGCCACAAATATATAATCAGGATATGAAACAGCTCTGTCACCCACAAAACTTTTACATGGTACCCCTTTACAACCAGCACCCACCCTTAGCTACTAGCAAATAGTAAATATTGACCTATTCTAAATCCCCATAGCTTTTTCCTAAGAAAGTCCTAAGAAATCATATAGCACACAGTCTTTTTTTTTTTTTTTTTTTGAGAGTATTGCCACATGACCCAGGCTGGCCTTGAACTTACAAACTTCCTGCCTTAGCCTCCCAAGTGCTGGCTGGGATTACAGGTGTGCACAATACTGGGCCTGAAACATATAGCTTTTTGAGTCTGGATTCCTTCCATCTTAATATGGGTGAATCTAGATGATAATAATGTTATTAATATGAATAGTATTGTTGTATTAACTTTCATTACTGATACTGCTATATTAATTTAATATTGTTATGTTAATCCTAATATAATTATTTTAATATGACATATTATTACATTGGTATGAAATCTAATCCTATATCCAAGACTTTTTTAAAATATATTTTTTAATTTATTTATTTGAGAGAGAGAGGGAAAGAAATAGGCAGAGACAGAGAGAGAGAGAGAATGGACATGCCAGTGCCTCTAGCCATTGCAAATGAACCCCAGATGCATGCATCCCCTTGTGCATCTGGCTTACATGAGTCCTGGGGAATTGAACCTGGGTCCTTTGGCTTTGCAGGTAAATTCCTTAACTGCTAAGCCATTTCTCCAGCCCTCAAGACATGTTTTTAGAATGCAAAAAGCTTTTATTTGAGTGCTAAGAAAAGTAAGTAGGCAGAGTGGGGAAGAAAATCAAGGTTCTATGCCCATAAGATCAGCATTGAGCTTATCATTCTCTCCCCTTTTTGTTAAGAATTTTAATGCAAGAACATACTATAATTTGATCATAATCCCCTCTTATTATCTTTTTTTTGTTCCCTTCTCCAAACCCCATTCCACTGAAACCCCTCGTCTTGGCAAGAAGTCCTGTTTTGATGTCTCATTCTTTTTGACCTCGTCTATCCTCTATGTCAGAATGGTGATGGACTCAGTATTGTGCAGGCCTTGTGGAGGTAGTGATATGAGGTCATGAATGAACTGCTCACTTCCTGTCTGGAAAATACTGTCCCAAAGTACTTCTCCCCACCCTGTGGCTCTTACATTCTCCCCACTTTTCTGCAACGTTCCCTGGGCCTTTGGAGTAATAGAGACATTTTATATATCATTGAGCTCTCAACAGCCTCTTATTTTCAGCACCTTGGTGACTTTTGAGTCTCCCTAGAATCCACAGCCATTCCCAAAAAGAAGCTTCTCTGAGCAATTGTGAGAGCAGCACTAATATTCTATCCACCATATCTCCTCCTCAGTGTTCCCTGAGCCCTGGCAGGAGTGACAGAGCTGTCTCATCCAGGGCTGAGCATTCAGTTGTCACTTCCTCTCATCACTTCGGTGAGTCTTGAGTCTTCCCAAAAAGAAGCTTCTCTGAGCAAAAGTGAGAACAGCCCTGATCGATGGGCTTAAGTGTAGCCTCCATTTATTACATGTATCAAGAGTTTGTTCCTTTATATTGTGGAGTAATAATCTGCTAGATGGCTAGATGAAGTGTCTTTTTATTTATATTCTAGTTGAAACTTGGAAGAAAATGCTTTAAAATTCAAATTAATTATGAGAGAGAGGAGGAGGAAAGGATCCATAAAACAAGTGTAAGACGGTGCAGAAAGTAACAGAAAATTGATTTGAGTTAACGAACAGAAAAATTAAAGGTATCATAATTAATATGTAAAAATCAGTCCGCATAAGGGCTTCAGAGATATAGTATAGAATATCTCACATAAATTAGAACACTTCTTAGGAGAAATCAATAATGAGAAGATAAAATAATTGCAATATCAACCTAAGAGCTGTAAATCCTAGCAGACAGGCAAAGGGGCAGGGGATAACACGAGGGGAAATCATCAAAGAAACAAAACCAAACCACCCTCAACCCGGAAGGACATGACCTCCATTTTTAAGTGGTCTGTGAAGGGCCTGAAAATTGGGACATTGCAAAGCAGAGCATCAAGTGATCTCAGTGCCCCAGGGATGATTAGACGGTCCTAAATCTCTCAAAGAGAGAAGACAGATCACAAATAAAAGTTATCCTACGAGCAGCATATTTTTGTATGACAGAAAAACGAGTACCTGAAATCAGGGGTGCTATGATAACACATCAAGTAGTCATGATTTTTACCTGAGTTCCAATACCTTGCTGAACTATCCTCAAGAATGTGCATATAAAATGCAGTTCCAAATGTAAAATCACTCAAATCCATTCATGTATCACGTAACAAAAGATTTGTTCTGACAAATACATCATTAGGTGATTCCATCCTTCTATGAAACATCAAAGAGCTAGAACTACCACAATGCAATGAAGTGAGATGACCTCAGGGAACCACCACAGTATACATACATGGTCTGTCACTGACTGAAATGCTATTCTGCAATGTCTGACTGTGTGTGAAATGGATTCTGATGCACAGCCATTCCTGACCTTTCTAAATCATCCAAGGATAATAATTTCAGTGTAACTGTACACACACACACCCTTTAGGGGCTCATACCTACTTAGGCATATGTGCAAAGCTGGAGAGACAGACCTCACAGGAATGTATATATTGGTCAGTTATTTGGCACATGAATGCATATGCATATTTCCTGAGATTATGAACAGTATATATCCACAAAATGGCGGCGTAAATGAAAACCAACAGAGGGTGAGGTGTGACGTTAGCAGCTCTGGCAGATGGACTAAAAATAAAAAAAAAAAAAACAATGGCTAAACACAATCAGGATTGCTGAGTAAGCAGCAAAGAGGTGGACACAGGAACAAAATCAGCGACGGCAGCGGAGAGGAAGAGGAGATGACTGGCGGGCGGCAGTGAGCGACAGCCACTGCGTGTGGCATTTATCAGCCTACGTGGGACAATCTTACCGAAAAGTTGAATGAGAAAAGAAACGAATCACCACAGCACAACAGGGAGATCCTCAACCAAGTGCAAGCGAAGTCATGTCATGCAGTTAAAGCTGACTTTTCCAAACTTTGGAAGTCTGACAGGAGGGTGCGTGCAGTAAGAATCTCCAGCGTCGTGATGAGGGGTTAACTGCAGACATCAAAAACTGATTTACGTGGGGCTGGAGAGATGGCTTAGCAGTTAAGGCACTTGCCTGAGAGGCCTAAGGACCCATGTTCTACTCTCCAGATCCTACATAAGCCAGACGCACAAGGTGATGCAAGTGCACAAGGTCGCACATGCACACAAGATGGGGCACACATCTGGAGTTCGACTGTAGTGGCTGGAGGCCCTGCTGCACCAACTCTCTCTCCTCTCTCTCTGTCTCTCTCTCTCTCACACACATAAAAAAATTGACTTACAGGACTAGAGAGGTTAGCTCTGTGTTTAAAGGAGCTTGCTTGCAAAGCCTGATGGCCTAGGTTCAATCCCCCAGTACCCATGTAAAGCCAGATGCACAAAGTGGCACATGCATCTGGAGTTCGTTTATGGTATCAAGAGGCCCTGGTGCAATAATTTCTCTCTCCTTTTTTTTCTCTCTCTCTCCCTTCATTTCTCCCTTTCTCCATTCCTCTCAAATAAATAAATAAAAATAAAAATTTTAAACTTGATTTACAAAACTAAGAAATGCAAATAGAACACATCGTTAAAAGCAGCATGATTGTCTAAAACCTACGGCCTCTGGGGAGAAGGGAGTGGCCAACAGACACAGGGAGACAGTTTCCTACTATAAGTTTTATTGCTATAATAAAAGTTAAAGAAAAAATTAAATCACCATTTTCTTACAGAAAAAAAAAAAGAAAACTTCAAAGTGAAAAGATTTAGATTCTTTTCACAAGGGACTAGAGCCATGAACTCATTATAAAGATGGACATTCCAGTTTAAACTGAAATTTAAAACTTCAGGGATCTTGGAGCTCACTGTATTGGATGCCTGGAAAGTCCACAGATTAGATTTTCTTGCTGAAATGACAGGACGTCTGATTCTGAAACTGATCAGTGGGAGCCTCGGATTTATTCTAAGCAGAGTGGGGCCCCCTGGTCCCAGCAGCGGAGCCAGAGACAGAAGATACTGCTTGCTTCTGTCCCTGAGTACAACAGAAGAGGATTCTTAAAAAAAAAACTGAGCTAGATTAACAATGTCGCAGGAAAGTTCTATCTTTGGACACCTAGGAAGGAGCTTTAAGATGTTTCCAGTTGCCTGTGGAGCGGCAGGCGGTGGTGTTGAATTACTCAGCAGGCTGTATCGGGTAGCAGGCTACCGAAGAAAAGTCTGTCCTATGTCATGCCTTAAAGATCAAAACTGTCTTCCTATTGTTAGGACTCTCAGAATGTCACACTGACCACCATGAACACAAGGCAGGGACAAAGAGCGTGCTAACTACGTGCTAACTCACTAATCTCTCCTGTTTCTTTGCCTGAATGTCAATAAAACTATTTATGTCAATAAAACTATAGCTTGTGGCTATAAGGACTAAGAAAATTAAAAAGAAAAACGCCCCTTACCTGGTGGGTATTAAATAAATGGCAGTATTATGTCACACGTTAAGGAATAGGTATAGGGCTGGAGAGATTGCTTAGTGGTTAAGAAGTTTTCCTGCAAAGGCCTAAGGACTCAGACTCAATTCCCCAGGACCCACATAAGCCAGATGCAACTGAAATTCATTTACAGTGAAGCCCTGGAGTGCCCATTTATATTCTCTCTCTCTCTCTCTCTCGCTCGCTCTCTTACTCTCTCATAAAAAATAAATAAAAATTAAAAATATAAAAAAATAAATAGGTGTATCAGGCTTTGGCTGCAGCTCACTGAGAAAACAAGAGGGAACTGATCTGGAAGCCTCATCCCGCTGGCTAGCTGTCACCGTGCTGAAAAGTTCTATGCCCCCTACTGGGGGAGAAAACTCATCAATGGGTTCACCCAGCAGTGGGCAACCAGCCAGTTACACAGCCAACCAGCCAGACAAGATATGGCTACTACTGCACTAGTAGATTTGAGACCTGCTTCATGCGAGGGAATTGATGCCTGGTACTGAAAACCGAGTCAAAAGTCTACGGCCAAGCATGTCACAGACCCTCGGAGGGAAGCTACTCCTGTTGTCTGGCTACATAGTTATGTTGTACCCATCACACTTCCCTCTAGATATTTGTTATCTTACCCATAGATTAGTGCTGCTCTCACTCTGGGTCAGAGAAGCTTCATTTTTGCAGCTGGCAGTGACTAGTGGAGACTCAAAACTGGTCAAAATGCTAAGAATAAGTGACTATTGAGTGCTCAGTGCTAAACAAGACGTCTCTATCATCCACTTCAAGGTTCGGGGAACATTGAGGAAGAGGAGAGGAAAGAATGCAAGAGCCAGAGGATGAGGAGGAGTGCTTCGGAAGTCTCTCTTCTCTTCCAGGCATGGAAGTGACCACTGCATCACGCAAACCTGCACCGTATTGGGTCCATCAACATTTTGACATGGATGGTGGAGGGGGAGAAAAAAAAACACATCAAAATAGAAGAGGGACAAGCCAGACAGAAAGGGGTTCAGTGAAAGGGGAATGCGTGAAGGGGAGCAGGAGACTGTACCAGGAGGAGATTAGGAGAAAAACGTATCGTATACATGTACGAAAATTACCGATTAAAAAAAGCTAAGAAACAAACAAGCGGAAAAGAAATAGGTGCCGACTACTTGCAACAAGGGTGTTCCGGCCTCGGCCGAGAATAATGCCCACAGAAGTGAGAATGAATCCTGGTTCTGTTTGCTACGGCTGGTTCCCAGCACACCACTTCTCTTTCTGGAACAGCTTGGAGCACCCTCCCCGGGGAGCTGGCCCTTTCTTCGGCCCGTCCTCAACCCCAGCTCTCCCTCTGCGCCCACGCTCACCGGCTCTGCAAGCATGGCACAGCCTTCGCGCCACTCTAGAACTTGTGCACCCAGCAACACCAGGACGAATATTTAGCCTCTGTTCCAGAGATGGCCTAGGTATATAATAAGAGAGTGGGGAAAGTGTCTTTAAAGCAGATTTCATCTTTAGAAGAATTGACTAAAGTCAGCAAAGAAACAAACTGTTACTATGGGGCCATCTGCCAGGATACAAAAATAGCTACATTTTTGGAAAGGCATGTGAAATAATTTTGTTCCTTCTCAGCATTATGTCCACGGTGCACGCTCCTGGACAGCAGGTTTGGGGCTCAGGCCTCTCCTAGTACACGCAGTCCTTCCATTAATGCAATGCACTAGGCTAATTCTCCTGGGTTGATTTTATTAAGAAGAATCAGAGTTGCAAGATACTGATATCTTGAGTAATATGGTGACCATACTGTGTCTATTCAATCCTACTGCCATACATGACTCAAGAGAGTACCAGATAGACCACACTTCACCTAATTCAATCATACTGCTGCACAAGGCTACAGCTACGCCTTCGCGGCCTGCGCCTCTATTGTGGCATTTACGTTTCCCTGTCTTTATTATTTATTGCGTGTGCCTTATGGCCCCCTCCCCATCCTGCTTTATGCAAAGAACTGGGCTTCTCTTTGGAACTTCCAGCCCTAGAAATTTCACATTACAGTCAGTCAACAAACCTTAATTGACTTCACAGATAAAAAATGTGCCGTTTCCAGTTTGGGGTTGGCAAGTGCCACAGCCCAAGCCATGTCTGAACCCTAGCCCCGGTTTAGCTTTGAGACCACTGCTCAGAGCTCAGCCATGCCTCTCAGGCTGGACCAGCCGAGGTCTGCGTGGGACACATCCGCTATCACATGGCGCTCTGGTCGTCTTCACAGGAGCTCTGCTTCCCAACCAAGATGAATCCATTCCCTAGGTATGCGCTGATCTCTGGTCTGGTGCCAAGGTGGCCCAGGTGCTGAGAACCACGAGGCGCTGTTGGGTAACCTTTCTGGGGAGATGTCCCCAAATGTCTATCCATCCCCCATAGGGCACCGAAAACAGAGCCAAGAAGCCATTCCACCCAGGGAGCCCATGAGTTTGTTGGGGTTACTTAGAGGAGTACGAGTGAGGGACCAGCTTCAGCAGCATGGCTGACTCGAAGGCAGCCACACCACTGAGCAGCCCACCCCAGCAGGCCTGATAATTCACGAAAGCTACAACCTTGGAGTGCCCCTGCACAGCCTGCATTGGCTCTGCTTGTCCAAATCTCCTCTCCCCAGCCACTGCTGTGCATCTGTAACCTTGGGGTGAAGCCTTATGACTCTTTCAAGACTTTACTAAGCCTGGCAAGTTCAGTTTTCTTTTTTCTTAAATTTTTGTTTTGTTTATTTTTATATATTTACTTGAGAGCAACAGAGAGAGAAAGAGGGAGAGAGAGAGAAAGAGAGAATGGGCACACCAGGGCCTCCAGCCATTGCAAATGAACTCCAGATACGTGCACCCCTTTGTGCATCTGGCTAACGTGGATCTTGGGGAATCGAGCCTCGAAGCAGGGTCCTTAAGCTTCACAGGCAAGCGCTTAACTGCTAAGCCATCTCTTCAGCCCTAGTTCAGTTTTCTTAATGAGTCTCCTATATTCTGCTTACTTCCTGCTTCTTCTGCCCTTCCTTCCTCCTAGGAGGTAATGTTTGAATTTGGAGGAAAGAGCTAAACAAGTGTTAAGATAGAACTTTTCACTGTAGATGGGTCCTGTCATCTATATGCCCATGAACTTCATCATCTGCATCTTGATGGACCACAAGTGACAGGGCGGGACCTCTTACAGCCTGTGATGTCCTTCTTCGCTCCACACAACTCATCAGGCACTGGGTCCTCATGTTCAATGACTTCCTCTGCATCTCACTCTTCTCTCACCATCCTTACTGCTTTCTACTTGGTACAGCAATCTTCTACACAAGTTTTATTTTATTTTTCCATGAGATAAGGGTCTCACAATGTAGCCCAGGCTAGCCTTGAATTCACAGTTGCCCACATTCAGCTCCCAAACATCTGAAACTACAGGCCTGCATCTCTACACCATATCTGGCTTTTTCTCCTGGACGTTAAGCTCCTAGACACCAAGATTCCAGCCCTAGCTACCTCAAAAATCCTTCCTGAGATCCAGCAAAGGGCCTAATCTAGAGATTCTCATTCATATTTGCTGAAAGAAAACATTACTGTTTAATATAAAGAATGAAGAATTAAAGTCTGCCACTTTTATCAAACTTCCAGTGATTTAACATTTCTGACAAGCTTTGCAGGTAAACACAGGGAAGTATTATATGAGGTAATTCTGACAACACAATCTGATATTCTGTTTGAAAACTACAAAATGCTGTCTTTGATTGCACAGTATGTTCATAGTCTTCTTGGTTTTTGTTTTTCGTTTTGCCTACTTTGTTGTCAAAGTCACAAATGCCAAATTTTGAGGACTGACTTTCCATTCACTTAAGAAATAAAATTACACAAAAATTTGTCTGTTGCACAAAGAAGCATTTCCTGGGTGCCACTACTTACTAAAGTATAATGAATATGCTACAGAGAATGCAGTGGAAAAGCTTCAAACTAAGCAGCTAGAGCCCAGAGGAACTGGTGAGATGAGCAAAAGCGCTGCTTCCACCGCGAGCCTGACAACCTGTGCCAGGGTGATGGCGACAGACACTGAGGACACTGAAAACGCACCAGAGCAGAAATCCAGAAGCTTCTGAGAGTTCCAAAGCACACCCACCGAGGCTCAGGTACGTTTGCAGAAGAAGGAATGGGAAGAATGTAAAAACCACAGGGTGGGAGGGAACATCCAGAGACATTGCCCACCCCACAATGACAGACCGCTGATACCTCACAACTCCATGCTGAAAACCAGCATTCCCACTAAGGAAGGGCCTCAGTGGAGTGGGGACAGAGAGGAGGAAAATAACAGTTCCAACATGTGATATACCCATACAAAAATTAAAACAAGGGCTGGACAGATGGCTTAGAAGTTAAGGCCCTTGCCTGCAAAGCCTAGGGACCCAGGTTCAATTCCCCAGGACCCACATAAGCCAGATGTCTTGCACAAGGTGGCGCATACACCTGGAGTTCATTTGCAGTGGCTAGAGACCCTGGTGCGCCCATTCCTTCTCTCCGTCTCTTTTTCTCTCTCAAATAAATAAAACAATTGCTTTTTTAATTCTACCTAAATCTGGATCATGACCATCATGTCAGGAAATGAAAACAGCACCAAACATCAGCTGATCACACGTCTACTTGTCTCCTAAAACGGTTTTCAATTACCTGTGTGCATGTGCCGGTGAGCGCGTGCTTTTCTGCATTACAGACAAAACTGTTAGGACAACACTGTGGTAAGGACTGTGGCTGCTAAGACCCCAAGAGATCCCTACCGGTCAGCAGTCAGTTCTGGACAAGACAAGGCACCTATATTCCCTCCATAAAGAAGCAAAACGACGGGGGTTCCACATCCCCCAGGGAAGCCAGGCCTGGGAAAATATCTGCTCTCACTTAGGCTCTTGAATCTCAAGCACATGACTGACCCAAAGACTGTGATAGTGGTGAACCTGTGATACTGTGATACGTGATGACCCCAGACAGTCACAGCTGCTGCAGCTCTGACCCACAGCAGTGGCCCAACCACAGTGGAGGTGATGCCAGGTGCCAGGACCATAGCTGGGCCCAGGGGAGCATCGGGTCCCTCTGGTTCTGCTGGCTCTTGTCAGGCTCCTCAGCCATGGCCCATCTCCCAAAGGCTCAGCCACAGCCTCCTTCTGTTCAAAGTTACCGGTTTCTCTTGCTGACAACTAAGACTACTGAGTGACACAAACATCATGATACGAAGCTAGGCTCATATCCTGCAGGAAATGGGAAATTTATCCACAGTCTTAAGCAAGAAGAATGGCATTTGGTGAGGTAGTGCCAGGTCAACTGGAGCACAGACAAGAGTCAGTAGGGGAAGAACGAACAGCTGGCCCAGACTGATGAGGCGAGGACTTGAGCCAATACAGAAAGTATTAATAGCCCATTCATAAGTCTGGAGATATGGCTTAGCAGTTAAGGCATTTGCCTGTGAAGCCAAAGGACCCAGGTTCGATTCCCCAAGACCCACGTAAGCCAGATGCACAAGATGGTGCATTCATCTATACTATAGTTCATTTACACTGGCTGAAGGTCTTGGCAGGCCCGTTCTCTCTTCTCTCTCTCTCTATCTCTCTCTCTCTCTCTCCATGTCTTTCAAATAAATAACATTAAGCCAGGAGTGGTGGCACACGTCTTTAATCCCAGCACTCACTCACCCCAAAAAAAAGAAAAAAGAAAAAAGCAGCCTGGAGTGTTGCTTCTTTAAAAAATAAACAAATAAAAGCCCATTTGTACTTTCTGTGTGAACTACATTTCAAAAGTCTGGAAGTAAGGAAGATCCTGCTCAAACGCAGGGCTGGAAAAATCGAGTGAAGGCAGCACACAGCACAGTTTAGAACAGTGACTCTGGAGTGACCAGCCTTGTGTTTGAATTTAGACTTACCAGCTGGGTGAACTTGACTTAGATACTTGATCTCTCCATGCTTCAGTGCTGCCATCTGTAAAGTGGGAATAACAACAGTACTTCACTCACAGTTGCTCTTACGAGGATTAAGATCAGCTAAAATAAAATAAATTCATTAATTAAAAAGCCAGGCGTGGTGGTGCATGCCTTTAATCCCAGCACTCGATCGCTATGAGTTGAGGCCACCCTGAGACTACATAGTGAATTCCAGGTCAGCCTGAGCTAGAGTGAGACCCTACCTTGAAACCAATCTCCCCCCCAAAAAAAAGATCAGCTAAAATATACAAAGGCTTTGATAAGAGTTAGGCACACAACAATCTGTATATAACTATGTTGAAGAACTTTTGAAATACCATCCCACACACAATAGCAAACTTGTTCAGATCAAGCCTGTAGAGTGAACATCCAGTGGTTGCACTTCACCTATTTTAATTATTTACCATTCTGCAGACAAAGGCTTTACACAAGGCCAGTGGCACAATTAGGCTTAAAATCTTGAAATATTTCAGTCACATTGCTATGTGCAAATTTATCCCCTCCTAAAACTCAGTGATGCTTCATCATCAAGCACCAATGGGGGAATAAGTGCTCCTCATAAGGTTTTTTTATATATATAGTGATGGAAGCATATCGAAGAAGTAAGCCTTCACAAGTTTGAGTTCTGAGAAGAGAAAGCCTGGAAAATATACTATAGAAAGTCCTGCTTTCTGAGAGTGGATCGCCAGTCATGTGATGTTTTCACTTTCACAAATCATGTTGAACATCAGTCACTGCCTGTAGTCATACAGTCAACACTCAGAAATGCTTTAAAATCCCATCACTGGGCTGGAGAGATGGCTTAGCGGTTAAGCGCTTGCCTGTGAAGCCTAAGGACCCCGGTTCGAGGCTCAATTCCCCAGGACCCACGTTAGCCAGATGCACAAGGGGGCGCATGCATCTGGAGCTCATTTACAGAGGCTAGAAACTCTGGCGTGCCCATTCTCTCTCTCTCTCTCTCTCTCTCTCTCTCTCTCTCTGCCTCCTTCTCTCTGACACTCTCAAATAAATAAATAAACAAACAAAAAAAATTTTAAAAAAAATCCCATCACTTAGGGTGAGAGTGTAAAGATTTGCCTTTATATTACCAACTCAAGTACAAGTATGTTGGAGCCCCTGCCCCTTCCCAACATTTTTAGATAGGGTCCCACTTGTGCCTATTCTGCGTCATAACATAATGTCCCCTATTTTATTATAACCTGAAACCACTTACAAAGCATATAGAAATTCGGTATAAAGCTAAAAGCATTCCGTATCTGGGTATATTTTATATCAATTACAGTGTGGGTAGGTGCCATCACTCAAGAGCAGGAAGCTTGCACTGTACTTATGGCAAAGCCATTTAGACTACTCTAAAATCTGCTCCCAGATTTTCACTGCTAAGGTAGCGGAGGCTGCCAAAAGAATACTGTCGTTCTGACAAGTGATGAGCAGCAGTTGACATTAAGGAAGGTTTAGTCCCCAGCCCTCCAGTGTATTTAAGATCACCAGTGTATCAGTTTCACATTGTCGCTATAACAAATAACCCCAATTTCATAGCATAAAACGACAAAAATTTATTTTCCCACAGTTCCAGAGGTCTGAAATTTGAAATGGGTCTTAAGTGGACCAAAAATCAGTCTGTTAGCAGGCCTGAGTTTCTTCTCACTCCCCAGGACACTCTACTTCGATAGCTGGAAAATGGATTTCACAAAATATATAGAGGCTGCTGGCATTACTGAGCTTCTCCTCCAATTTCTGTTCCAGTCCCCACTCCTCCTTCTCTAACACTCTGGTAGTGACTCCTCGCAGAGACCCTGTAACTTCACTGGACCTACCTGGATGATCCAGGATAACCTCCCCACCTCAGCGTCCTGATCTCCATCAGACCTGCAGAGCTTCCCTGGCCACATGAAGTAACATATTTTTAGGTTCCAAGGATTAGAAGATGGACGTGTTTGGGGGCCACCGTTGCACCTGCAACATCGGTATGTATATTGACAGATCTCAAAACTAGGTTGCTCACCTTTCCACGCACGCACGCACCAGGTCTGTCCAGACCTGCCTTACCCACCATCTCCTTGAGAGCCACAGCTGGCCACAAGTTCACCCTTCCAGTCTTATCAAGGCAAATAGCCAATAGCCACCAGTGACTCCTCTTTTTCTCTCACAATCCTCACTCCATTTGCCACCAAGTGTCTTCAGGTATCCTTTCAGTAAACAGATCCTGTGTCTATCTCTCCATAGCTCCAAGGCTGGCACCAAAACATCATCACCTTCTCTCAGTGGGATTTCAGGAGCCATTGTCTGCATTCTCTCAGATCCCACTCTATGGTCTACTCTGAAGCCCATAATCAGGGGTCAACCACAGTGAACTTCAGGGCTTATCTCAGCAGCTGCCCATCATCTACTCCCTATCTCCATAGCAGGTAGCCATACACCTGTTATAGGTGTAGATCAGAATGTGGGGGAGGGGCACCAAGGATTACCAGGTTCTTGTGTCCCAGGTCCAATGATTGCACCAGGGATGCATGTTAAGATCAGAGACAGTTTATTAAGAGAAAATTAAGATATTAAGAGATATTAAGATATTAAGAATATTAAGAGAAAATCACTCCTGAGAATGGAAAGAGGCTAGTGATCTGGGGAAAGGATCAGGCCAGGAGTCTCATGACTTACAGATCATTTACACAGCACCCACATTCCCCAGCATTTGAATAACATGGGCTTGCCTCAAGCATTCTCTGTTGTTGCACGTAGCCCAGGTAAAGAAATCTTTTCTCTGCCAACTGGCTTCTTTCATATGTGAGTCTCAATGCCTTTTCTCTCCCGGCTCCTACTCTCCTGCCACGATGTTGTTGTCCAAAAGTTACCCATAGTTTGTGGATGTGCTGAATGCAAACATCTAAGAAGCTCAATGTACTCCAGGTAAGGTAAGCTAGAGAAATCTACACTGAGGAGCAGTCTGATTCAGTGTCTAATAGATTGTATTGTTTCCTGGATAGCCAACATTCATGGGTCCTGGATTCAAGGGGTGAGAATGGGAATGGTACCACTCAGTATCACCCCCAGAGACCGACTAAGCACACGTTTTTTGGCTTTGTGTTTCTGTAACTGTATATGATCTGCTCACCTACAAGCCTTCTGTCCAGTGGGCTAAGAGGAGGGTAGGAACTGCTTCTGCAAGGAGGCACCACAAGCGTGACTTTGAACTGGAAGCTGAGACTTATGCCTGACTACTTTGGCCTCCTGAGGCCCAGTATTAGCAGGCAACATGGATCCAGAACACCAAGTGAAAATTGTTCTGATCCTCCACACTGGAGGTAAGGACGAGTATTGTGGGGTTCGGGAGATCCATTAGAGATTCTCATGGTTGTTACCATGGCCCAAAATTAAGACCAGTGAGAAACTACAGCTCAATCCAGGGCAGAGGCCACATGGCTTACTCTAACCCTTCAGGAATGAACATGTGGCTCACCATTCTAGGTAAAGAACCAAGACCAACTGAGGTGCTTGCTGAGGCTGGAGGGAATACGAAATGGACAGAAGAAGATAGTTGTGATGATTTGAATGTAAAATGCCCCTACACACTCATGTGTTTGAACACTTGATCCCCAGTTGGTGGCGCTGTTTGAGAAGGTTGTGGAAATTTCAGGGGCTGAAGCTTTGTGGAAGGAAGTGGGTCCCTGAGGGTGTGAAAGCCCAGAACGACTTGTTCTCTCTACTTCCTGCCTGCTGACGTGAGGATGTGATGCTGGATGTCTTCTCCTGCCATGTCAGACTACCATGTTAGACTTCCCTTTAAAACTTTAAGCTAAAAATGGACCCTTTCCTTTATCTTCTTCTCCTCAGATATATTTTGTCCCAGCAATGGGAAAGTAACAGATACAGGAGTTACAAATACCAGCTACAGCCACAAAACCAATTGCAGAAATGAGGATTGTAATTGTCATGAGTGTCTGGCCCTATTTCATTAAATATACACACGTGTTAAACAGACATGTATGGTTTTTTTCTTCTCTCCTATTTCTTTACCCTGCAATATAACATTGATTGAGGAATCAGCACTTCAGTGTTGCTAAATCTATGTTATCATCCAGAAGTTACAAGATTATAAGACTGACAGTTCCTCACAGGATTGCGCTATCCATTCTGGGGAAAGAATTTTAGAGCAAAAGTGCCCAATAAAACACTAGGAAACAAAATTCAGCAGGACAGCAAAAGAATTATACTCCAGAGCCAATAGCAATTTAATTCCTAGAGTGCAAGGACATTCTAACATATGAAAACTGATCAACACAACACATTTAAAACAAAAACCATCAAATGTCTCAATTGATTCAGACAAAGAACTTGACAAAAGTGAAAAAAAAAAGAACCTCATCAAACAATACTAGAAGGAATCTACTTCAAGATAATAAAAATCATATGTGAAAAATTGTAAAGCAAACATCATACTTGATGGCGAAAGGCTGACTAACAGCTTTTCCTCTTAGCTCAGGAACAAAGTAAGGATGCCTGCCCTTACTCTTTCCATTCAACACAGTACCCAAGGTAATCTAGCCAGAGCAGAAGAGACAAGAAAAAAATAAATAAAAGGCATCCAATGCAAAGAAAGAAGTAGCATTATCTGTTCATAAATGATAAGATCTTATATTTATATTTTATTATATATCCATATGACATATTATATTCATAATATACATTATGTCTTTATAACTATATAGAACTCTGAATACTCCATCTAAAAGGTGCTAGAACTAACAGTGAATTTAGAAATGTAGATTATAAAGTCACTACCAAAAGATCCATTGCATTTCTATAAACTGTGAAAAATCCTTAGCTGTAAATAATAATTATATTTATGATATCACAAGAGAATAAAACACTTAGGAATTAGCCAAAGTGGTAAAAGATTTTCACAGTGAAAATTACAAAGCACTACTGAAAGAAAATTTAAAAGTCATTAATAAATGTAAAGCTATCTCATTTACATGAATTGAAGACTTAATATTGTGACAATATGAACAATAGCCACGATTATCTCCAGATCCAGTGCAATCAATGACATATTTTTTTTATAAATCAAAAACTCTTCCTGAAATTCATGTGGAATTTCATTTAACTCTGAACATCCAAAACAATTAAGTAAAGAGCAGAGCGGTAAGACTCATATTTTCTGATTTCAACATTTGCTACAAAGCTAGAGTAATAAAACACTGTACTGCTGGTATAGAACACACTTTTAGAACAATGGCATAAGCATTAAGTCTAAAACAAACATTTGCATATATGGCCAAATAATTTTGGTAGGGGTGTCACTTTTTATCATTCAATGAGAAACGATAGTCTTTTCAACAGGGGTGCCGGGAAAACTGCATATTTACAGGCAAAAGACTGAAGGAGGAACCCTTTCTAATATTAAATGCAACAATTAATCACAAGGCTTGGGAGACGGCTCCACGGATAAAGAACTTGCCAGGTAGCTACCTGAGTTCAGATCCCCAGGCCCCACATAAAAGCTGGGAGCTGTGGTGTGGCTGGGGAGGGAAAAGACACAGAAACAAGAGCATCTCCCACAGCTTGTGAACAACAACAAGAGATCCTGTCTTAAGTGAGGCAGAAGGCGAGGACTGCCTTGCAAGTTGTCCCCTGACCACCACATGTATGCCGTGACACAGGCATGCCCCCCCACCTCTCTCTCATGCACGCACACACACACACACTGTGCACACCCATTAGATAAATAATTTTTTTAAGTTTTTAAAAATTAATTCAAGCCAGGCATGGTGGTGCACACCTTTAATCCTAGCATTTGGGAGGCAGAGGTAGGAGGATAGCTGAGAGTTCGCAGCCAGCCTGGGACTACAGAGTGAATTTCGGGGAAATCTGGGCTGGAGTGAGACCCTACTTCAAAAAGAAAAGTTGGGCTGGAGAGACAGCTTAGTGGTTAAGGTGCTTGCCTGCAAAGCCTAAGGACCCAGGTTCAATTCTCCAGGTCCCACGTAAGCCAAATGCACATGGTGGCACATGTACCTGGAGTGTGTTTGCAGTGGCTAGAGGCCCTGGCGTACCCATTCTCTCCCTCCCTTCCTGTCTCTCTCTCTCTCTCTCTCTTCTCCCTCTCTCTGTCTCTAATAAGTAAATAAAAAATAAAAACTTTTTTAAAAAGTTAATTCAAAATGAATCAAAGATCTAACAGATCTTCATGATCCTGGATTTGGAAATGATTTCTTGGGCAAAACATAAAAGGCACAGAAAAAAGGAAGAACAGTCATACTGGATTTCATAGAAATTTTAAAACTTCTGTTTATCAAGAGACATACTGTGTTTCAATGTCTTTATGAATCTAAAAGTAAGGTATTTTATTTTATTTTTTTAGAGACAGTGAGAGAGAGAGAGAATTGGCACGCTGGGGACTTAGCCATTGCAATCAAATTTCAGACACTTGCACCACCTAGTGGGTATCTGCTACCTTGTGATTGCCTTGCCTTTGTGCATCTGGCTAACGTGGGATCTGGAGAGTCAAACATGGGTCCTTAGGCTTTGTAGGCAAGTGCCTGAACCACTAAACTATCTCTCCAGCCCAAGTAACTGTATTTTAAAAAGATACTGTCAGCATAGTAAAAATGCAACCATAGGGCTGGAGAAATGGCTTAGCGGTTAAGCGCTTGCCTGTGAAGCCTAAGGACCGCGGTTCAAGGCTTGATTCCCCAGGACCCACATTAGCCAGATGCACAAGGGGGTGCACGCGTCTGGAGTTCGTTTGCAGTGGCTGGAAGCCCTTGCGCGCCCATTCTCTCTCTCTTCCTCTCTCTCTCTCTCTCTCCCTCTCTCTCGCTCTCACTCTCAAATAAATAAAGATAAAACAAAAAAATTAAAAAAAAAGGCAACCATAGGATAGAAAAATCCTTCTTGTAAATTCTATGTAATAGGGGATTCATACCCAGAATATATAAAATTCCCCAAATCTCAACAGCACACAACCTGATTTAGCCCTGGATATGAGACTTGAAAGGGTATTTCCCCAAAGAAGGTATACAAATGGCCAATAATCACAGAAGATTATTGTAGTCCCTCTGCTCATTAGGAAAATATAAATAAAAACTTGAATAAGAGAATACCTAACAGTTAGTAGGTGGCTCCTACAAAAACAAAACCAGAAAATAGCAAGTATTGACAAGGATTCAGCAACATTGGAAGCCTCGGACACTGTTGGTCATAATGGTAAAATAGCACATCTGCTATGGCAAAATTATGGTACCTCCCAGAAACATTCAAAATAGAATTATAGCATATTTCAGGAATCCCATCCTAGATATTTACCCTGATAAACTGAAATCAGGGTCTCAAAGCAGTATCTGTGCACCTATGTCCATAGTAGGATTAGTCAGAATCTGTCAAACATGAACTTAAATAACCAACCTCTGGATGAGCGCATGAGCAAAATATAATGTCCACAAGCAATGGAGTATGATTCACCTTTGAGAAGAAAGGAAATTCTAACACATGCTCTGAGGTAAAGGAACACTGAGAATGTTATGCTGAGAGAAATAAGCTACTCATAAAAAGATCATACAAAAACAAGCCTGCTGTGGTGGCACATGCCTTTAATCCAAGGACTCCGGAGGCTGAGATAGAAAGCTCTCCGTTAAGTACAAGGCCAGCTTGTGGCTACAGAGTGAGTTCCAGGTTATTCTAATCTAGAGTGAGGTACTGCCTTAAAACAAAGAGCACACGGAATGGTTCCCCTCATATAAGCTACCAAGAATAAAACAACACAGACAATAAAAAGTGGTGGCTGGGCTGGAGAGATGGCTTAGCGGTCAAGCGCTTGCCTGTGAAGCCTAAGGACCCCAGTTCGAGGCTTGGTTCCCCAGGACCCACGTTAGCCAGATGCACAAGGGGGCGCACGCGTCTGGAGTTCGTTTGCAGTGGCTGGAGGCCCTGGGGCGCCCATTCTCTCTCTCTCTCTCTCTCTCTCTCTCTGTAGCTCTCAAGTAAATAAAAATAAGCAAAACAAATTAAAAATAAAAGTGGTGGCTGCCAGAAGCCAGGGGAGGAGCAATGGCACTTGGCTGTCTGATGGGTATGGTTTCCATTTTGCAAGGTGAAAACAGTTCTGCGGAATGGAGGGTGGTGATGGTTGTGCAACAGTGTGCACTTAAGTGCCGTTTAACCACTTAAAATGGTTACAATAGCATATATTGTGTCCTGGGTAGCTTGCCACAGTACATACTTTTAGTAAGCGTGACCAGGACTTTTAGGGAGCAGTGCGGCAGCCAAACCAAGTCCTAAAAATGATCGGGCATAATATAAGCTAGGATATAGGTGGCTGTGAACCGCTGAAGATGCAGTTAATAAAGAAATCTTCATTAGCACCTTCCTAGAAATGCCCCGACTGTTGGATATGTTCGCGGCGTGTCACGCCGCTACACTTCCCTGCTTCTGGTCTGTGGGCAGCCGTCAGAAGCAATCACCCGTCAGCCCACCCACTTCCCTCCAACCAGCTGGCAAGTGCTTCTCCCACCAGGCAGGGCCTGGCTCCCTCTGCCTTTCCCCTCTTCCCACAGTCCAAACTTCTGCTCCCTGTTGGCTCTGGAACCAAAGGCAACTTCAGCCTGCCACCGTGGAAAACCGTTCATTGAAATATTCACGGAGTCATTCTACTTTCTCTCTTTCTGTTTACTTCCTGGTGTTGCCTGTTCCCAGTGAGCTCACTGATGACAGTCAGTAGGGGTTACCAAAGAACCACTCCTTCCTGACACGTAAGTGTAAGGAGTCCATATTACAACTATACAGACAAGTGAGGAGGTTGAGAGATATCCCCCCCCCCACCTCAGGATATTTCCCATGACTGTAAGAGAGTGGGCTGGGATCCCAAGGCAGGCAACGTGACTGTTCTCCCACACCAGCAAAGCCTGGGAAGAAATCAGCGGCTGTAGCCAGACTCGGGCTAGGCGCCCAGAGATGCACAAGTTCGAAGGCAGGCAGCATGGTGGGCGATGCCCAGGACAACCTGTAACATCTCACGGGGAGGGGCGGTGGAGCTGAGACCCACCATCGGAAGATGTCGTTTGTGTCCACGGGTGGCCTCGGACCCCAGGGCAGAGGAGGAGGGAGGAAGCTATGAAAATGTAGCCAAGATGCCGGTCCAGGGCAGCACAAGGGTTCAGAGTCAGAACTGAGTTCTAGAATATGGAGAGACCCGGATGGGTTTCAACAACTGGTTTACTGCCTGGATCAAAATAGGACGCTTGCTCAGCTTGCGCTGGAGAGTGGAGGCCAGCCCCTCTGACACACAGTGCCAGTCTGAAACGTCGTCAAAAATCTCCTTCTGGGGCTGGAGAGATGGCTTAGCGGTTAAGCGCTTGCCTGTGAAGCCTAAGGACCGCGATTCGAGACTCAACTCCCCAGGACCCACGTTAGCCAGATGCACAAGGGGGCGCACGCGTCTGGAGTTCGTTTGCAGTGGCTGGAGGCCCTGGCACGCCCATTCTCTCCTCTATCTGCCTCTTTCTCTCTGTCGCTCTCAAATAAATAAATAAAAATAACAAAAAAAAATTTTTAAAAATTAAAAACAAAAATTCTCCTTCTGCAACTGAATCCGCCCTGTTCCTCCTGCTTCGACTTGCTCTTCCACCTGGCCGTGGCCAGAGTCAGCTTGTACGTATGCCAAGGTCCTCACAGAGCTGCTCTGCGCCCACCGAGAAGCCCAAACCCGAGCACTGCCCATCTCCAACCATGACTGTGCCTCTCCATCACCCCCCTTTCTCTCATGTAGACCCTCCCCCGTACCCACACAGGAGAGAGTCCACGAGAACACCAGCTCTTCTGTTGTCCAGCACCTCGCCTGTCTTCATTCTCCTTGCCTTTCCTCTGGCCCAGGAGTGGGTACTCAGGAAAAACTGAACGTCAGGGGAGCCCCCATGCCTGTTTCCAATGCCTCACAGGCAGGAGAAAGTGCCGGTGCCCTTCTTCCTCACAATCCTCTCCTGTGACAGAAGGCCAGGGACACAGGAAGCAGGTGCACGGCCAAAGCTGTCGTTAGAGGCGTTTTATCTGAGCTTACAGTGTAACCGTGTGGACTTGCCATCCACCAGGACAACTCGGGAACTCTGCATACAAGATCTCAATGCCTCAAGATGGGAAGTGGGGTAAAATCTGGTGGTGAGAGCCCAGCAACCCTGTGCGGCAGAGACCAGCAGGCACCGTGTGTCTGATGCAAGGCACAGTGGCAGGCGTGGTTTGTATGTTGGTAGCCCTGCCATGCTACACAGCACCCCCAAGCTGCCTTCTTCGTACTGTCACCCCAACAGAAGGTGTGAAGTGACTGCCATCAACCCTCATCCTCCAAGCAGCCTCCCCTGCCTGGGTCCTATGTCCCTCTGAATAGAAAAGAGCAGAAGACTCGATCCTTATCACCTAGTACCCCAGATTCATGGATGACACACCATCACTAAAACCCTTCAAGCTGTGACCTCATACTTCATAGAGCTTGCTGGCTGTGAAGGTTAATCCTTGCTGCATTTGGGATCACCTGGGGGACACACCAATGAGTGTCTTGAAGGACGCTTCCGGAGTGGTTTAACTGAGGGAGAAAGGCTCACCGTGAATACTGGCTGGACCGTGCCCCACATAGAGCACAGAGGAAAACAGAGAGGTACCTACGCACTAATGACGGCAATTCCCTTCTCGGCTTCCTGACCCCAGATGTGAGCAGGATTCCCCCACGCAGCTGCAAGCTGCTCCTCCGCCCTGCCTTCCCCACTCAGATGGTCTCTGTCCTCTGAGTCACAGGCCCAAAGAACCCTTTGACCCCCTTAAGTTGATTCGGGTCAGGCATCTGATTGCAGCAATGAGAAAAGTCACTAAACACACTGGGGGATCTTTCTCAAGGTTCAGCAAGCTAGTGAGGGGCTCCGTTAAAAAACCAACGTGTTTTCCACTTTGTAGACGAACTCCGATTTGTATGCAATGTGTGCATCCTTAAAAAATCCCTCTTGCAATGATCCCTTCTCCCCAAAGGTGTCATTACCTCGGTTCATTTTCATGAGCTCCTTGGGTCTTGGGTAAGATGAGAAATTCGCTCTCCAACGTCACCCTACTAAGCGACAATTTCCTGGGGCTGCCTAGGACTCTCCAGCTCCTCATCCTAACAACTGACTCCCGTGCAGAATCTTAGCCCCCAGCACGCTCCCAACGTTACCCCACATGCCTAACAGAGCACATCGAATTACCAGGATCTTCCTTAGCAGACAGGCCTAAGCCAGTGAGACTGCTGATGAGAAACCAATGGCATCTTTTGATTAGGGAGGGGCTGGTCCAAAACCAGTTTAGCCAAAGTAGCCCACTGCTGTATCACAAGGCAAGCTGGATGAGCAATAGCTCCACAGTGCAGAGAGGCCTAGTCTCTTATTAAGCTAATATTTTAGGCATGAGCTCACATGGCTTCAAACTACATTCCATTCAGGGGGAAATGAAGTTCCATCTCCACCCTGAATTATTCAAAACCTTTTTAATTTTTAGTGCCCATAAATACACTCCCCTCTAATAAGAACGCCCCCTCTGAGGAATGCTTTGGGGGTTTGTCTACTCCAAAGGTACTTCTTAATCCATGGATTTTTTTTTTTTTAACAATTTAGAGTGCAATGTGATAGTCATAGGACGTGGTTAATTCAGTTAATATTTTGGTCATATTCAGGTAATTAAGACCTTCTTTTTTTTTTTGCTGCCTCTGTATTTATGTTCTAATCTTTCTCCCAATTGATGTCTGCTTACAGATCCATTTCTCTAAATGTTTTGTTTTCTCCAACATGAGTTAACTTGTCAGTAGAGATGGAAACTGAAAGACGCATTGATTCCTAAAATGTTGTCACTAACACTGATGACACTTTTGCTTTACAACACATTTGTAAAAAAATAAATAAATAAATAAATAAATAAATAAATAAATAAATAAATAAAAAGAAAAGAAAAAGAACTCCCAAGGAGAGTTTTTGAACACTAAGACTTGGTGGTGACATAGCCAAGTAGACTGCCCAGCCCTAGTCCCTGGCACCTGGGGAAGGGAAAGGATGGCTGCACTCCAATACTGTGCACTGAAAGTCTTCCCCGCTATGTTTGCCTTATTCCTAGGTCCCTAGTCTCAAACATAACCTGGCTTTTGTTTCTGCTTGTCCCAGAAGCAGGCATGGCTCATCCACCACTCCCTCTTATCTGGGTCCTCCGATTATTTCCTTGTCCATATCACATGCTCTTAACTCTGGCTGCACATGTAAGCTACTGTTCATCTTTAGCAATGCTGATGCCACGGCCCCTCCCCTGCATATTCTTTTTTAAAATTGTATCCTTTGTTTGTTTGTTTGTTTTTACTTTTGTATGTGTGGTGTATATGTATGAATCTGGATGAGGGTCTGTAGATGCCAGAAGTCAATATCAGGCTGTGCCTGGCTTCCATGTGATTGCTAGAGATGTGAGCTCAGGTCCTCATGCTTAAACAGCAAACACTTTATGCAATCAGCCATCTCCCCAGCCCTCCCCTGCACATGGTGACTTCTCCTTCTGCACACTGTGACAACTTCATCGCTCGTAGTGATGGCCCGCTGGGGTGATACAGCACAGCAGAGGTGGAGTGCCATGCAGGACCTGCAACCCAAACTCACTGCTTATATGCAGAATGGCGCGGGGATAGATGCTCTGTGTTTATTGGTTGGTTTCCTGCTAAAGTGTACATAGCCTGAAATTTATCACTTTGGTCACTCTGTAGCACTGTGATGGCTTTTTCATTAAAAGATTATACCATGCTATTTCAAATATGTTTATAATAAGGGGCAGGTCACAGAAAAAAATACTGATGTTTGGACTCTGGTAGCAGAAGGCTAATGTGACCTCCCAGCAAAAAGTCGACTTGGACAGAGAGATAGATACCTCTTCGGGCTGGAAAGTAGGTCAGGATTGACTCCACAAGGAAGTCACTTGTAGACTTGCTCACAGACAGTCCGTTAGCAGGGCCAAACGTGTCTTCCAATCTTGTCTCTTTTAGAATGTTGAAATTTCTCTGCTCCTCTCTTACCCTGAAACCACCCTTCCAAAGACCAGTGCCTCCCACTGTGGTAGGAACACTTGCAATTACTTGACCGTAATTCTCCATGCCCACTGTGTCCTCCTGGATTCTCTACGTCCACACTCTTTGAGTTCTTCCCCTCTTGTCCTTAATACTCAGGTTCCTTTTGTGTCACAAAGGTGGGGGAAATTTCCTATATATTCCTGGTGTACACCCACCTAAATGACAAGTGTAGATATGAAGTACTAGTCAGGGTTCAAAGTAATCCACTGAACTGGTTTTGAATTCTCAGTACTCTCTCTTATGTCCTATGATCTAGGGATGGTTCCTTAGCACAAGACACAGTTTCTTCATCTAAATAATGAAGAGAATAGTTTCTATTCCAAAACAATTACAGTAGTATGTGAAAATGTATAAAAAGCTCTAGACTGAAGCATCATGGCCCGCATCTGTGCTTCTTCTATGGAAGCCACCAGCAATATGGCTAGCACAGCTGAGAATTCAATTTCTCCTCACATTAAATGTTAATTACTTTTAGTTCGGGTGAACTCTGTGTGACTTAGTCCAATAACATCTCCACAGCAAGTACCATCCACCTTGTGACCACGTCTAATCCAGATGCCCAGAGGATCTGGACCTCCATGGGGATACCCCAGGGCCTCCACAGTCCAAACTAAGCTGATCATCTCTGAACTCTTCCCAGAGCCTGCTGCCCTTCCTACCTCACGGGAGCAGTTATCTTCTTGTTACTGTAGCGAAACGCCAAACCAGAAGCAGATCATGGGTGTAAAAGTTATATTACCGTTTCAAGGGGGAATTTCATCATGGCAGAGCACAGGCTGGGCATCATCACACCTTATCACATCAGCTGGGAGGTACCAGCAAGAGAGAGCTAGCTCTGACCTAGCAGACTAGACTAATAAACCTTATGGTCCACCCTCAGTGACACACCTCCTCCAGCAAGGTTCCACCTCCCGAAGGCTCTGCCTGACTGGGGACGGGGTGTGAGGCTCAATGAGGCACACACACACATGAGGTTATGGGAGGGGGACATTTCACATTCAAACCACCACACTTATCCTCTCAACTAGCCAAGCCTGAGCCATCCCAGACAGCTTCCAAATGCCAAACCCAGCTACGGTGACCCAAATAACTTCTCACACCATTACAGGAAACCTTGGAAATGATCTTCTCCCATCTCCTTATTCTATAAATGAAGAAACCAAACTAAAGACAGGAGAAGTCGATTTGTCAAGGTTCTTCGGGGAGTAAGAACCAACAGGATGTGTACCAGTAGAAAAACGAGGTCTATTTAGGGAATTGGTTCACATGATTATGCAGGCTGCCAGTTCCAAAATCTTCAGGGCAAGCAGCAGGCTGGAGACAAGGAAAGAGTAACGATGCAGTTCTCCTCAGGCTGGTGGAAATCCCTTCCTGCTGGGGGAGAAGAAACGTGTCGCTCCTGCCTTCTAAGCTGCAACTGACTGCACGAAGCTTACCAGCCTTATGAAGACAATCTGCTTTACCCAAAGCGCACCCCACTAAAAATTACTGAACCCAACAAATGTTATCATTTCAACATGTTAACAGTGCAAAATTCTTAAAGGAGAGATTTTTTTCCCCTTCTTTTCTCAGACTAATTCTTTAAAAACCCAGTGTTAATTTTATATCATGGTTCATCTAAATTTGGATAGCTATATGTATCTTCAGGCTGCTGTACCGGGATCTCAGCACTGGTCTTTGGTTTTTTTTGGGGGGGAGGGTTGGTTTTTCAAGGTAGGGTCTCCCTTTAGCCCAGGCTGACCTGGAATTCACTCTGTAGTCTCAGGGTGGCCTCGAACTCACAGCGATCCTCCTACCTCTGCCTCCCGAGTGCTGGGATGAAAGGCGTGTGCCACCACGCCCGGCCTGGTTTTTGGTTTTAAAAAGAACCACCCTCATAGGTACAGAGTGGGACCTAAATTTGGTACACATTTCCCTAAAGGTGAGTGATGTTGAACTTCCTCTGACTCTTGACCTCTTCTGACTTTTCCACTTGTTCCCTAACCCGATTTTCTTGAACTGTCTTCAATGACATCTCGTTTCCTGGGGACTCTCTGCTCCTAGCCATCTATCTGTAGGTCCCAACTCCTTTATCTAAACCATGGAAACTCACCTTAGCAACTGACTGGTATCATCAGTCACAGCCATGATTGATTCACTAACTGAAAATCCACCTCTTGCCCCCACAAAGAATCAAGATAGTGCACGCCGGAAGGGCCTCGCACTGGGAAGCAGTCCTCTGGTATCCACATCCTTCCCAAGTAGAATAAAAATCACACTTATATCTACTTGAAACATGGGGTGACACATTATTTGGCCAAGCTAAAGCCCTGGGCCCCCTTATCTTGGCATCTACAAAATCCATAAGGTGGGCCAGACAGATCCTCATCGTGCCAGAGTTCTGAGGCAGCAGGGCCACTAGTGACAGCTAGAGAAAGGCAAGTGACACAACAGTCACTGGGCAGGAGGCCCACTGGCAAGTGCCAATCAGAACATGCTGCCCCTGCTCAGGAAAGAACACAAGACCGAGAACACACGCCACCTAAAAGTGTGACAGAAACAATACTGATAACTTTACTTCTCCCCTTTTCTTCTTCCATTTTATTAAGGTATATTTGATACATAATAAAATTCACTCCTCTTAACATGCAATTCTGCAAGTTTTGACAACTATGTAATCATGAAATCACACCACAATCTACTTATAGAGCATTTTCAACACCTGTCAAAATTTTCTCCTCCTCCTTTGTAGTCAGTCCTCCCTAATCCCCCTGAACCTTCTAGTTTATCTCGTGTTTCCATGGCTTTGCCTTTTCTGGAACAGAGACATACAATCCTGGAACCTTCTAGTCTATCTCGTGTTTCCATGGCTTTTGTCTTTGCCAAAGCGTCTTATAAACAGAGACGTACAATGAGTCCCTAGAGAGGATCCCCTCTCATTTGTGTAATCTGTGATTTATCCACACAGGTTCACATATCTGCAGTATGGCCTTCCCTTTTTTTTAGGTCTTTTAATTATGATGAATTACGCATAACATGAAGAATACTATTTTCACTGTGTTTAAGGAGCACTAAGTTCCGTGGCGTGAAGCATACTACTGAGCACCTATCACTGCTGGCTTTACTTTCAGAGGCTGTCCTCATCACATGATTAATTTTGAACTTTAGTTCCACTCATGGGCCCCTGAGAGACGTCTGAGTCTGACATACATTCTGTTGGCAAACATAAGTCAAGCTACATGTCAGATTTCTCAGTAAAGTCCAGGCTAATGCCTGTGGCCCCAGGATAATTAATAGAGCCAAAACAAAAAGACTACATGACTATGTTAGCCATAGGGAGTTTCCTTGTGGGAAAGCAAAGTTAAACAAAACCTTCGATTTCTATCCAAACGATGCAGATTTATTTTCCTAAACCAAATATCTCACTTCTAAGATTCTTATCCTAAACATATCTGTATATATGCCTATGAAATATTATCAAAAACAAGGAAAACATCAGAAGCAATCCAAATAGCCATCTATGGAAAGATGGCTACATAAGTTATGGTATTATCTCTTCCCTTCCTCCTAAAAATACACATAGCTATAAAAAAGAATAAAACGCATACAGAAAAATGCTGTTCTTTCTGGTCATGTTCCTCAAATCAAAACATATCCCTACAAAACACAGTGGTCTTCTGGGTTTTCTTTGGGACTTCATAATCATATCCTTTAAGGAAACAATGCTTCTTGATAAGAAAAATCATTTTAAAACAAAAAAAAACTTGCTCCAATTTTTAAAACATTGTATTACTAGTTTCAATTTGTGTGCTAAATGTTAGTAAGAGAGTACGTGTCTTGAGTTATTTATGAATATACATATAAAACTTCTCAAGACTCGATAAGAGCTAGCATAATTTTAAGTATATTTGCATACAAAACTAATGTGTGTGTTAGTTTTCCCTATTCAACAAAATCGCATAAAATGATCAACACAGACATACACACCACTGCTTATTTCATAATTCTATGTGATCATGCTGGCTGAAGTACAGATAGAGTGTGGCTCAACAGGGGCCTATGCTTAGAATCTCAAAAAGCCTGAATCAAAGGCCAAAGCTCCTCGCTGGGAATCCTGGGAAGGAATCTGCTTTCAAGCTTACTGCCATGGGGATAGGCTATTCCTTTCAGTCACAGGACTGGGGTCAGCACTGAGGCCAGCCTCTGCTCCCAAAATGATTCTCATTCTTCCACGTGACCCAAGCAACCCTTTCATCTCTCAGATCGCTCTTATTTCTCCTGCTGTTGCATCTCTCTGACTCCACACAGGAAAGTTCTCTGCCCTTAAAGTTTTACTTATTTATTTTCAAGCAGAGAGCAGGGGGACAAATGGGCACACCAGGGCCTCTAGCCACTGCAAATGAACTCCAGACCCATGTGCCACTTTGTGCATCTGGCTTTACATGAATACTGGGAATCGAACTCTGGTTGTTAGGCTTTGTAGGCAAGCACCTTAACCACTGAACCATCTCTCCAGCCCTGCCCTTAAGGTTTGACGCTCACCTGAATGCGCCTTCTCTTAAAGTCTGTAATTTTAATTATCCGTCAACTTCTTTTTGTCAGAAAACAATATAGTCACGGGTACCTCATTGAGGCACCCCTACAGGAGTCTCTCATAATGAGTTTTCAAAACTGCAAATAAGCTGAAAACCTCTCAATTTAATGGGTAATTCAAGCTGCCACCTAGGCTGCCACCCTCTATGAATGGGCGTGGACATACATGGGCACATTCACGGGCAACTGGAACTGCTTATCAAGGACCCTGTAATCCGGCAGAGCCACAGTTAAGCCTGGGTCAGGGGGTGGGTCAAAGAGGGGAAGTGATCCCACAAGTTGGATCTAAGCAAGTGAGGTGGTCAAGACAGCCATGAGCAGATAGGGGTGTGGCGGGAGTTAAGTCACAGCACGAAATTGCCATCAAACAAGTGCAAAGGCGAATAGAAGTGAGCCGTAAAACTGGATCGCAACCCAAGCCCCCATTTTGAGGCAAAGCAAGTGAAAGCAGTGACGATCAGGCAGGTGAGCTACAGTGTATTTGGGGAAAGTAGGCATTTTCTAAGGTGCTAAAGTTAGACCCTTATGGAAGCCTTTGTCTCCTACTTCCATCTTCACACCAGGACTGACCGCAACACAGCCTCAAAGGATGACTTAACAGTGATCCCACCCTTTACAATTAAACTATTAACTTCAACTTTGTAAATCTAGTCTTCAAGATAATTCATAAAAGTTTTTTTCCCCCAAAGATAGATATGGTTGTGTACATATTCAATCCTAGTTCTCAGGAGGCTGAGGTAGAAGGATCACGGTGCTCAAGACTAGAAAAGAAAGGATTATTTTTAGCTGATAAAACAGTACAATTTAAAGACACCCAGTGTTTTCTTTAGGCTTTACAATCTCATTCTTTAAAACGGAAAAGACCTGTTAACAGTTTTCAGAACAAAAAGGTAATATTACTTTCAGTGACAATTCTCATTTATAGAAATAATTTTCCAAATGAATAGGGAAACTATTCTGGTTGGATTCATAAGTATAAACAGAGCTCAATGACTTCTTGGCCATGGGAGCCATGTGTCTCAAGGCAGAGTACCTGCAAAGGGGTTGTTTGCATCCTCAACTACAGTTGGCCAAGCCACTTACCTCAAACAAGTCTCTATTAAGCTTTCTTTCCACCTCCACCTCCTTCCTGATAACACTTAGAATCTGAAACAATACTCAATGATCACTGATGGTCCTTTCAACACCAGGGCCTGGAGTCTACAGAGGGATGGATCTGTTGCCCTGGTCAGAGGACTGCTTTCCAAGGCCCAAAGGAAAGCTGTCATTTTTGGAGAGTACATTGAGGGAAACAAGGTGGCAGATCCCACGACAGGAGCCACAATGACTGGCTGTCCTCCAGTGATCTCAGTGGTCAGAGCCTAATGGCTTTTGACAGCATCCCTGACAAAGAACTGGGCAGACCATGCAGGGCCCACTGGTCAGTTGTGACAGAAAGAAGACAAGGCCAGAAGTGACATGAGTGGAACACATTAGGTCCCAGTGATGGTCTGTGGCCTTAAAAAGCATTATATTCTATGAGGAATGCATATATAGTCTCCAGTGGTCACTGGGGTGACTCAAAACTCATCAAACTGCTGAGAAGAAGTGACAGTGACAGTTCAGCACTAAGTGAGACAGCTAGGTCACACCCTCCAAGGTGGAAGATGTGTCAGAAAGGACGTAAAAGCCAGAGGAAGAGTGTTTTGCAATACTGTCTTTGACACAAAGTGGTCGTGGTATTCATGACCTCACTGTGGCTGACACTGCCTACACAAGACCTGCATAACAGGAAGGAAAAATGGTGACATCAAAATAGAACAGGGAAGCCAGGAGTGGTGGCGCACGCCTTTAATCCCAGCACTCGGGAGGCAGAGGTAGGAGGATCGCCGTGAGTTCGAGGCCACCCTGAGTCTATATAGTGAAGCCTGAGCTCGAGTGAGACCCTACCTTGAAAACCCAAAAAATAAAAATAAAAAATAAAACAGGGACTAGATGGAAAGAAGGGATTCAGTGGAAGAGGAATAGGGGAGGCAGAAAAGGAAGGGCGGAGGGAGGGGACTGTGATCATGGTTATATTATGTTTATGTATGGAGGTTTACAATAAAAAGGTAAAAATAAATTCTTACAATATATGATCTTTAAATCACAGGGACGTTTTCTTTTTTGCCTTTCTCACTTAACTTTCTATGTTCTTAATATACTCTAATGAATATCAAGTGTTCATATATTGAAGTTCCAAGAAAAAAAATTTTAAATGGTTAAAGAAACAGCTCATCTGATGAGACAATGTAATAAATAAAACATATGGTTATTTGACAGAGAAATGCTATTTCAAGAAACAGTGCCATAGTACTTGGCGCAACATTGTGATTTGGGAGTCACTTTTCCATCTCTGTGACCATTGCTTGCTAAAGAATCTGTAATGAGGACCTGACATACTCAAGGTGTTAAAAATGGGGGAAAATGTGATGCTCAGAAAGCGTAGGTTTGTAGTTATTTCAAACCAGAAACATTAAACAGAAAGAGTGACTAAGGGTTGAATTTCCCACTTAAAAAAACAAACAAAATAAATATGTTGTAAATAAATCTACCAGCTCAAAAGCTGAATTAGCCTACTCTGCTTTTCTTTAAATTTTTATTTAATTATTTGAGAGAGAGAGAGAGAAAGAAAGATTGGGTGTGCCAGGGCCTCTAGCCACTAATGCATGTGCCACCTTCTGCATCTGGTTTATGTGGGTGCTGGGCAATCGAACCTGGGTCCTTACGCTTCACAAGCAAGAGTCTTAACCACTAAGCCATCTCTCTAGCTCGACTCTGGGATTTTTAAATCCCTGCTTGTTTCTCTTTTTCTGCACCCCAGGGAAGGAACTCTTTTTTAAAAATAATATTTTATTATTTATTTTGCAAGGAGAGAGAGAGAGATAGAGAGAGAAAGAATGGGTGCACCAGGACCTCTAGCCACTGCAAACGAACTCCAGATGTATGTGCTACTTTGTGCATTTGATTTTATGAGGGTACTGGGAAATTGAACTCGGTCATTAGGCTTTGCCGGCAAGTACCTTAACCGCTAAGCTGCTTCTCCAGCCCAGAAAATCTTAAAATATATTTGTTATTTTGATTACAATAAAGGCTTTGATTCCCAACAGATAACATAGTAAGGTAATATCATGACACAGGACATTCACGCAAAACTACCAACAGTCTATAAATATCTGTTATAAAACTGTTCCGTCAAGGGACTACCTAATAGAAAGGAAACCAAACCACATAGGTTACGATCCCAAAGTTTTATGGGTCAGTTGTTAGGAACTGAGAAAACGTGCTCACATTTGAAAAATGTAGAAAGGGCTGGAGAGATGGCTCAGCAGTTAAGGTGCTTGCCTGCAAAACCTCACAACCTGAGTTCTATTCCCTAGTAACCATAGAGAGCCAGAAAATGGAACATGCATCTGGAGTTTGTAGCAGCTGGAGGCCCTGGCATGCCCATTCATTCTCATTCTCATTCTTCTTGCTCGCTCTCTCTCTCTCCCCTCCCTTTCTCCCTCTTTCTCTCTCTCTGCTTGCAGTTTTTGGGGGTGGGGTCAGGTCTGGAGAAGGAGCAGGTTGGGTCTGGGAACTTCCTAAGAAAAGGCAGCCTGGTGAGGCCAGGAGATTATCGGGATTGGAGGCAGTAAGCAATCTACCTACCTGTGAGGGGAGCCTGGGGACAGTGAGGAAGAGGAGTGAAGGGCAGTTCTGGATTCAGAATAAATGTGACCTTGATGGTTCTGACCACCAGATTGGAAAGGATTGTGGCTCAGATTCCAGAACACTCCAGGCTCACATTTTCAAACATCCTGCTGCCTCAATCCAATGGGGTTGCCTACTGGGTCAAGCAAAGAAGTGTTAATTATTCTAGAATTTCCTCAACACTGCAATTTCCTAGGCTTGATCGAACGCCCACCCGGAACGTCATTTTCCCCTTTTATGACTGAAGGATTATCACTTTAAGTGTTCACAGTGCCCGTAGGGAGGCAAAGGCTCCAGATGCACCAGCCCTTATTATAGGATTTTTTTCTCCCCAAGAGCAATGCATATTTTCTTTGTACACATCGCTTGACCATTTATTATTTATTCTCCTGACTAATCTATGAATGTGCTGAGCTTTTCTTCGACATCATGAATTAGCTATGTGGCATTTTAGAGAGCAGTAAAACTGTCAGGGTGCGACATGTAGAAGAGCCTGGTGAGGCAGAAATTTCCCATTAGTCCTGGGAAAATAATGCAAAACTGGCCAAAAGAAACCTTATTTTTCTAACTTTAAGAAAGGAATACAGGTGGGCTACAGGGATGGGTTAGCAGAAGAAAGGAATATGGCATTGGTATGCTTCTTTGGGCTTTCTTGTTTTGTTTGTTCTTTTTTCTTATTTTTCATTTATTTGAGAGGTGGGGAGAATGGGTACACCAAGACCTTTAAACCCTGCAAAACAAAACAAAACAAAACACCAGATGCATGCACTCCCTTGTACATCTGACTTACATGGGTACTGGGGAATCAAACCTGTGTCCTGAAGCTTCCCCAAGCAAATGCCTTAACTGCTAAGCCATCTCTTCAGCCCTTGTTTGGGTTTTTGGAGGCACAGTTTCACTCTAACTCAGGTTGACTTGAAACTCACTATGTAGCCCAGGGTGGCCTCAAATTCACAGCGATCCTCCTGCCTCAGACTCTGAGCTTGGGTTAAAGTTGTGTGCTACATGCTAACTACGAGAGTGTTATGTTTCTTAAATAGATTCTTCAGTCCTTTGTCAAACATCATTATGAGCCTACTTTGTATTAAGCCCTTTGTTAGGCACTTAGGAGCAGGGACAAGGGAACATAATTCAGTGTTCCATGGCCTCCTCAACACTCAGCTATGCACCTTGGAGAAAATAAGTGAAGTGAAAAATAGGTCAACCTATTGTTCACAATTGTTTTAAAGTTTTAGTCATTACATGACTCTGTTTCCTTAACACAGAAATTGCAAATCAGTGCCCGTCCCCCGAGGCTAAATTCAAATAATTTGTCTGGCCTAAACTGTATTTCTAAAAACATGCCTCAATATTCTTAAAACTAAATCAAGAGATTACAAAATTAGTGTAATTTTCAATCTTTCAACTTTCTCCTAGAAGACCTATGAAAATATCCACCAACACTGACTTTACATTTCCAGAAAACACAATTTCCCAAGAGCTGAGATGTAGCTGCCCTCTCTCCTCTCCCAGATAAGCCTCACCCTCTCCAGACCCACCTTTATACTTGCAATACAGGTGGACAAGGAGAGGCAAGGTGGTGTGTGGCGAGAACACTGGGAAAGACAAGAATTCGCTGAAGATGTGAAGAACCGTCCTTCACATTCGATGCGTAAGTGTGGTGCACACAGCCTAGTTTACACACTCACAGCATGCCTACATTTCAACCTCTGCCCCTGACACAGTCCTTCACATAGCAGACAGAGATAATTCATGCTAGTTTTTTCTAAGACTTTAGTCCTTCATAGTACATATAAAAATAATAGATATTTCCCTCGTTCCTTCTCCATCAAAGCTTCTACTTTCCACCTGCCTTCATTATTATCCTTTTATATATATCCGACACTGTGGGAAAGTGTATTTAAAAAAAAAAAAGAAAGAAAACCTTCTCTGCACTCGTTTCTAACATATTAGAATGGGCTTGTGTTCGGTCTCACTAGTGACCTGGGAAAACAAGCTAAAATTACCAATGGAGAACTCTGTTAAAAAAAAAAAACTTCAGGGCTGAGATGTGAAGGATAAAGCAGCCTTGCAAGTAAGATACAGTTACTTTCAAGAGCTTAATGGTTAAGGTGCTTGCCTGCAAAGCCAAAGGACCCAGGTTCAATTCCCCAAGACCCACGTAAGCCAGATGCATAAGGTGGCACATGTGTCTGGAGTTTGTTTCCAGTGGCTAGATACCCTGACGTGCACATTCTCTCTCTCTCTCTCTCTCTCTCTCCCCCTCTCTCTGCCTCTTTCTCTCTCTCTCTCAAATGAGTAAAATATTTTTTAAAAAGAGCAAACTGACAGCTGTCAATAAGGCTGAAGATACAGGAGCCCAAGGGACCGATCTGTACTATACGCCCCAGAGTGGTTCTTTCCTTATCCTGGGATCCTTAGCATGAACTACACTTTACAATAAAACCCAGTGTGCCTACATAGTCACTCGTGTCTAGTGGAAAGAACTATTTAACACAGCAATCTTATAATGGGCAGTTAATTTTGTTATCATTTGTTGCATACAATTTATAATCTTATTTTTTATATTGTTACAATCTATTAAGTTGATTTCATGCCTCATCAACGGATGACAGTTTGGAAAAAAAAAAAAGTCTCTCATATGACCATGGAGTTATCTATCAGAAATTTTGTTGCATTACATTTGCTAAGAGTTGAAAACTGAAAATATCTCAACATCCATAAATGATGGCGAGAAAAAATTAAATTTCAGTCATATGCATATCATAGGTCAGTCAAAGAGAATAAATTAAATGCATACATATTAACCTCAAAAACATGTTAAAAGCACACTTAACAAAATAAAATTATTGTATACTTTTTTCTTGGGTCTATACATAACAAAATGATAAAAATTATTTGAGGAAACAAGTCTACTATGAATAGGGCTTCCTTGGGGCTGGAGAATAGGGAAGGAATTAAGTTACAGGTTTGAGCACAGAAGAATTGAAGAGATGAGGGAGAGCGCTGCTTCCATGGTGAGCCTGGCAACCTGCGCCAGGGTGATGGAGACGGACACCGAGGACACTCAAAACGCACCAAAGCAGAAACGCAGACGCTGCTGAGAGCTTAACACTAAAGTGGACTTAAAACACACCCGCCGAGGCTCAGGGAATTTGTGGAATCGAGAGGGCAGAAATATCGTAAGAGCCACAGAGTGCAAGGGAATGTCCAGAGGCAGTGCCCATCGCCTTACGACGACTGCTACTCTAACACCTCGTAACCCACAACCCCATGCTGAATACCAGCAAACCCATTGAGGAGAGTCCTCAGCAAAAAGGGGGAAGGGAGGGGAGAAATGATGGTATTAGCACAGGATGCGCCCAAACAAAGTTTCTACTTAATTAAAAAAAAAAAAAAGATATGGGTTTGACACTATGTAGGTGAAATAGTTTATCTTTTCCATAAATCTTTAACAAATTCCAAACAAGCACGGCTTCTCTTAAATATGGATGTGCATACCAAGTAAATTATTTTCCATATTTTAAAAAATCATGCCAAAGGTTGTTACAGAAGATGTTCAGTGCCCAGGTTCAATTCACCACCATCATTGTTTTTCATTTTATTTATTTATTTATTTATTTGAGAGAGGAAAATAAGCAGAGAGAGAAAGAGTGGGTGAGAGAGGCAGTTGGAGAATGGGCATGCCAAAGTCTCCAGCCACTGCAAATGAACTCTAGATGTGTGCACCACCTTATGCATCTGGCTCATGTGGGTCCTGGGGAATTGAACCTGGGTCCTTTGGCTTTGCAGGCAAGCGACTTAACTGCTAAGCCATTTCTCCAGCCCTCACCAGTGGTTTTAACCAGCAGTGTACTCTGCCCAAATGGCCAGGTAAACAAGCTGTGCCCACCAGCGCAATAGCGCCATGCCTGTTATGGGGGTAACCTCTTCGACTGGACTTGAGGCCTGCTCCACACACAAGAATTCATGTCTAATATTGTTAACTTATTCAAAAGCCTGTGGCTTTTGAATCTCTCTCTTCAAAAGGCAGTGACTGCTGGGGAGACTCAAAACTCATCAAAGTGCTGAGAGGAAGTGACAGGTGAGTGTTCAAAACTAAATAAGACATCTCTTTACATCCTCCAGTGGCCCAAGGACTATGGCAGAAGAGGTGGTGGGAAAAGAACCTACCAGGGAAAGGACGGGGAGGAGTGCTTTGGTGCATTCATGACCAGTGGTGGTTGTTACCTGCACAAGATCTTCATATTATTGGGCCCATCAGTAGGTTGTCGTGGATGATGGAGGAGGGGAAAAACAGCATCAAAAGAGGGGGAGGCTGGAGAGATGGCTCATCAGTTAAGGCACTTGCCTGCAAAGCCAAAGGACCTAAGTTCAATTCCCCAGTACCTATGTAAATCCAGATGCATAAAGTGATGCATGCATCTGGACTTTGTTTGCAGTGGCTAGAGGCCCTGGTGTGCTCATCACCCCCCCCCTCTGCTTGCAAATAAATACAAAATAAAATATACAAAAAAATAGAAGAGGGAATAGTAGAGGGGTATGGAAAAGGGGGACCAAGTGGGTAGTGGGAGGAGATTAGGTAAACACTTAATAATGTTGTTTAACTTTTAAAATGACAGAGGTCATAATCGAGAAAGACACAGCAAGAAATGGTCACAGGCTACAGGAGATTAAGCAGTCACGGTAGCTACATCTGATCGGGTATCCTGGACTGGGTCCTGGCAAGTAATAAAAATAATAATAATAATAAAAATAAAATTCATGAAATGAAGATTTTAAAGAGTTTTAAAAATACGGTCTTTGCAAGGTCTTTTCTCTCATAAGACAGGAACCGACAGCCTCAAAGGTATTAAGCATCCTTTCGCTGCATCATAAAGAAGCCTTTAATGTCAGTATTTAGGTTTTATTGAAACTTAGCCAGAAGGTCAAAGCAACCTAAGTTGTGGTTTTCAGAATTATTTGCCACTGGCCACATGGAGAAAAGAAGATCGTCTGGGGTTTCTGAACATCCTGCTCCCAAACACACCGATTACTGCCAAACTTCAGTGGTTGAAATGCTGCGGGTGCTGAACATGCACGATTTTAGCTGACTCCTCACCCGGCCACCTGCTAAAATAATGTAGAAGGGCTTTGCAGGAACCAATTACTTTGTAGATTCATAATGCCCTCTATTCCTGCAGCCAAGTATCCCGGAAGAATACGAGGGTCACTTCTCAGAGAAACCATTAGTTATTGTACCTTGTGACTACTGCGACTCCCCCACACACACCCCAGTGACAGCAGTGGCCCCCCACTCTGCCCACCTCTCTTATCCTCCAGGGGTAGCTTTGTGCAGATCTAAGATGCTGAGCAGTATTCAAAATTGGCTTGACCTCAGCAGACATTTCTTCCTCTTTAATGGCTGCTCTGTGTATATCGTTTTAATCCCATCAGTATCTTAAGAATCGTGTACGTTCTCATTAATACCAAAGCCATAGAGCATATGCTGGAATTCACCCATGACTTTCACTACTTGAAATCGGGGTTGCCATGATATGTCTGTCTCGCAGAGCTGTCCGTGTGCGGTGCACAAATTTCACGGACCGCTGCTGTATCTACAAGGCAGCTTCGGAGTCATTTGAAAGAACAGGGCAAGTGAGATGAAGAAGACAGGAATCTGTGTATCTGTGCGCCATAACAGCCACACAGCCGCTCTGTGACTCTGGACAAATGGTTTCAATGCTTTGACAACTCCATTTCTCACACATGTATGAGAGAGCCAAACGTCTCGTGCACGTGCATGTGGGAGATTCTTCGTGGCATTCAAAGCATTATGAAGACACAGGGTGGTACTGTTAGGAGTGGTAGCACAGTAAGTGTAATGTATGCGCTGTATTACATAACGCAAATAAACACGGAGATTGCTAATTCCATGTCTGCACATTATAGCCCGTTCAATTCTCTGTAGCTCTTATTACTAAAGTTCCAGTGGGTTTAATATTTTCCCTCCACTACTAATTGCAATTCTTCATTATAATTTCTCTCTCTTTTTTTTTTTTTAGCTTGAGAGAAACAGGTTCTCAGGTCACTTCTCAAAATGAAAGCCCGCAGGTTCCTTTGACTGTGTCCTAGGTATACATGGTCACCAGCCCATGGGATTTCTTACCAAAATCACGGTATTTTGGGCTGGAAAGATGATTCAGTAGGTGAAGTGCTTGCCACCCAAGTGTGAGGACTAGACTTTAGATCCCCAGAGCCCACATGAAGCATGTATCTGTAACCCTAGCACACTCACAGGGACACAGGAGACCCCGCCCCCCAGAAGCTCACGGGTCAGCTAGTCCCATGGAAAACAAGAGACTCTGCTTCAAATAAGGCGGAAGGTGACAGTCCACATCCGAGGTTGTCCACTGACCTCCACATGCACACTGCAGCACACGGGGTACCCGGACCCACACCCAGAAACATGCAATACCCATACATGCATCAAACATGCACAAAGAGGTTTTTTTAAAAAAAAATCACGGTGCTCAATTTTCTCATTAAACAGCTACTTTGGGGGCTGGAGAGGTGGCTCAGTGGTTACAGGGCTTGCTTGTAAAGCCTGAGAGCCCAGGTTCAGGTAACCAGTACACACGTAAGTCCAGGTGCACATAGTGGCATGTGTGTCTGGAGCCTGTAAGCAATGGCAGGAGGCCCTGGTGCTCCCGTACCATTCATTCATTCATATTCTATTTTTCTCTCTCTGCCTGAGTTTCTCTGCCTCTCTCAAATAAATAAAAATATTCCTTAAAAGTTATTCTTGTGTGTTTCAGTAGGCTCAACATATATGGCTTCAATTCACAAATATTAAGGACGATGGGTCTGCATAGTAATTTTATTTTTTTAATGTTTTGTTGTTGTTGTTGTTGTTGTTGTTTTGGTTTTTCAAGGTAGGGTCTCACTCTAGCCCAGGCTGACCTGGAATTCACTATGTAGTTTCAGGGTGGCCTTGAACTCACAGCAATCCTCCTAGCCCTGCCTCCCGAGTTCTGGGATTAAAGGCATGCGCCACCATGCCCGGCAGTAATTTTTATTTTTTTAAAACATACTTTAGAGGCTAGAGAGATGGTTTAGCAGTTAGTGCACTTGCCTGCAAAGCCTAAGGGCCTAGGTTTGATACCCCAAGACCCATATAAGCCAGATGCACAAGGTAGCACATGTCTCTGGAGTTCATTTGCAGCAGTAGAAGACTCTGGTGCACCCAATCCTCTCTGTGTCTCCCTCTCAAATAAATTATATATATATATATATATATATATATATATATATATATTTTAAATCTAGGTGTCTTTAAAATGGTTGACATGACGAAGCTTTCCTACAGCATTTACAAAGCACAAACACACATGATAGACACCACGTGGGTGCCTGCACTTTTCACTCTCGCCTTCACAGGGAGAGAGGGATTCTAACCCTAAGCTCCTTCTCTAGTCACCAACACCACGCAGACCCCAGGACAGCAGGTTCGCATGGCCCCTTGCCTCACAATCCTGAAGAAAGAACTAGCACGCTGTGCAGACCTGCGGGTTGTGAAACTGCCAATGCAGAGGTGGGTGTGACATCAGAAGACCTGGAGACTCTCCCTAATTTAGAGAAGAAGAAAAAGTAGTTTTCTAAGTCTTCCTCTTGGCACAATTGCAATCATTACTTGCAGCGTTAGGTGGCTTTTTCCATTGCTGTGACTTCAATCCCTGAGATACTCAACTGTAAAAGAAAAATTCAGTACCTCACAGTTTTAGAAGTTTCGGTGTGTAAGCAGCTAGCCCCGTTGCTTTGGGGTCTCTAGTGAGTGCGCACATCTCAGCAGAAAACTGTGGCACAGGAAGTCAACCACTCCCCTTATGACGACCAGGAAGCAATAAAAAGAAGGAAAAAAAATAGGCCATAGTCCCAAGATCCCTTTCGAGGTCACATCTCCAGTAAGCCAACTTCCTCCCACTAAGCACTGCCTCCGACATCTCCCAGTAGTGTTGGGGGGCTGGAGGACAAGCCCTCAACACTTGGCCTTTGGGGAACATTTAAACCATAGCATTTTCATTGAAGGTTCACGCCTTCACATTTTGGTATTTCTTCGCGGTCCAGTTCACCGCTCCTGAACAGAGCGGGGACAAACCTTTTCTATGAAGGCCTATAAAATACACATTTAAGATTTGCAAGCCACTCACTATTACCAGGTCTTTTCATCTTATTAGCTCATGTATTGATTGGGTTGGTATGGTGATTTGATTCAGGTGTCCCCCATAAACTTAGGTGTTCTGAACGCTAGGTTCCCAGATGATGGAGATTTGGGAATTAGCGCCTCCTGGAGGCCGTATATTGTTGGGGGCGGGCTTATGGGTGTTATAGCCAGTGTGCCCTTGCCAGTGTTTGGCATCACTCTCCTGTTCCTATTGTCCACCTGATGTTGGTCAGGAGATGATGTCCACCCTCTGCTCATGCCATCGTTTTCCCTGCCATCGTGGAGCTTCCCCTCGAGCCTATAAGCCAAAATAAACCTCTTTTTTTCCCACAAGCTGCTCTGGGTTGAGTGATTTCTACCAGCAATGCGAACCTGACTGCAACAGTTGGTTTTGTCTTGTTTAGGTTTTTGAATTCTTTTATAGTCTCTATATTAATCCTCTGTTCGGTGTGTAAGTGGCAGAGATTCTTCTCCCTTCCACAGGCTGTCTGTTTATTCATTTGATTATTATTCTTTCTGTACAAAAGCTTTTTAATTTTGTGAATCCCTGTCTGTCAAATGCTGACCTTATTTCTTGAGTTACTAAAGATTCAGAAAGTACTTACTTACGCTTGCATTTTGAAGTGTTGTTATTTTTTCCTAGTTTTTTTTCTTAATAGCAATTTCAGCATTTCAGTTCTTACGTGATTTTTGTTCAAGGTAAGAAGGATCTAGTTTCATTCTTCTACATGTGGATATCCAAATTTCCCAGTATCATTTGATAAATAGGTTGTATTTTCTTTGATGTGTATTTTTTTGGCATTTTTTGGCAAAGATCAGACGGCTATAGCTGACCATTCATGACCATTCATTCTTTTCTTGGCTTTTCAAGTTAAGGTCTCACTCTAGCCCAGGCTAACCTGGGATTCACTTTGTCTCTAGTTGGCCTAGAACTCATGGTGATCGTCCTACCTCTACCTCCCAAGTACTGGGATTAAAGGTGTGTACCACACCACCTAGCAATTCATTCACATCAATTTCTCTTTATTATTTTTTTTCTGGTTTTCTGAAGTAGGGTCTTGCTCTAGCCCAGGCTGACCAATTTCTAATACCATGGGGCAACCAGGCAGAATAGTGTTTTAAAAAATATATTTGATTTAATTTAATTTACTAGAGAAAGAGGCATAGATAGAGAGAGAAGGGGCACACCAGGGCCTCTAGTCACTGCAAAGAAGCTCTAGATGCATGTGCCACCTTGTGCATCTGTCTTATGTGGGTACTGGGAAATCAAACCTGGGTCCTTAGGCTTCACAAGCGAGTACCTTAACCATTAAGTCATCTCTCCAGCCCAGAATAATGCTGTTAAAAAAAAATTCTAAACCAGGCGTGGTGCCACACGCCTTTAATCCCAGCACTCAAGAGGCACAGGTAGGAGGATCACCTGAGTTTGAGGCCACCCTGAGACTACATAGTGAATTCTAGGTCAGCCTGGGCTAGAGCGAGACCCTACTGTGAAAAACCAAAAAAATAACATATATATGAGAGAGAGAGAGAGAGAGTGTGAGTGAGTGACTTGGGATAGAGAGATGACTCAGCAGTAAAAGGCACTTGCTTGCGAAGTTTGATAAGCTGGGTTTAATTCCCCCGTACCCACATAAAGACAGATGTACAAAGTGGTGCATGCATCTGGAATTTGTATAAAGTGACTAGAGGCCCTGGTATGCCCATTCTCTCTCCCCTGCCCACCCACCCTCTCTCTCTCTCTCTCTCCTTGCAAATAAATATTTTTAACTTCTAGATTGTCCTCCAACAACATCATGGAAGCATCTACATGATGATGAGGATGACACAAATGATAGTGGTGATTTATTTCCTTTACTGGAGCGAATCAAGAGTTTTGAAAATATAGAGCAGTGTTTTCCTATTTTCTTTCTACTGACAAGACTATATGGATAAAAGTAGGGTAAAATACATATAGGTTCAATAAACCATAATTGTACTTTGTTACTTTAAACTTCGCAGAGAATGCCTGATTGGTGAGTAGACATTTTTAGCAAATGCCTCCCTCCCACTTTCCTTTTTAAACAGAATGTTGTGCATGGGATATTAATACAGTACTCGGGCTGGATGCGCTACACTCTGACAGCAGAAGGAGTTAAACTTAGTTTGTAGGACACTATGGTACTCATCTCCACGCCCAGAGATGCTCCTGATGGACAGTTCCATCACTAATTCCTGTCTGTGACTAGATTGGGTGGAAGCAACTTGTATGAACTACATTATTCTTACATGGCTAATAGAGTGCCTGGTGTCACTGGTAAGGAGCCCAACGACCTAGTTAACAATGTATGTAGAATACAGAACTGCCATTGTACTACCACGGCGCCCAGACTACAGTCACAACGTTCAGACGTCCTTGCATTTACCATACTCAAGACGGGAAATTTGCTGCTATTCTTAATAAATTCAGCTTATATAAATCCCTTTACTAAAGATTATCCTCCAAATAAAAACTCGATATAATTTGCAATTTTGTTAAAATTGCAATATTCTAGACTAGATATTATTCCCACGGAGTTAGAGGCCCAGGCTTCCAATGCCAAGCAGTAAACACATCTTTCGGGTTTGAGGAATGTACAAAAGTCAATGATAAGCATTTAAATTAAGCACTCGTTTATGCATCAATACAAAACTGCCTAAGACCTCAAAACCTAAGGATTTTCAAATCAAAGACTGTGCAAGTAAATGGGATGCCCATTAGGATCTGTTCTTCTGGGAGATGCAAACTTTTCTAGGAATGTTCAGGTTGCTTTTTTGTGTGTTTGATTGTTGCTTTGTTTTGGTTTTTGCTTGTTTGCATATTTTGGTTCACATACCAAAAAAAAAAAAAAAAATCCTATGATTCCTTATCCATGCTTCCGTAAGTAACCCTTCACCCATGCTCCTCTAAACAGACCCAGTTAAACCCATTGGCTCACCAAACTATAGTTGGGTATAATAACTTCTGTGGTCTGCCAATACCCTATATGGTGTGAATAAATGCTGTTCGCATCTGTCAAAGGAAAGTAACACAATACTTGGCGTCCAAACAAGGGACACGCAGAATCGAAGATGAGTTGAGGAGGAAGAGTCACACTGGCCCCACTGAGTGATAAGACATGCAACTGAGGCTGAGCGGTCTGAATGCGAAGCGTCTCTGAGGGCAATCCCATCCCAAGGCGGCTGACCTGCCTCACGGAATGGCATGTCCTTTCAGAGTAATGGCCGTTGCATTGATCCTGCTGTGAGTGAAAGGCACGCAGCTGCGGCTAAGCTGTCTGCCCACAGGGAAAGTCAGAGTGATAAATCTATGAGGAAAAAACCCCAATGGGGCTAGCTTCTTTTTCTCCTGGGACACTGCACCTCCTCAATGAAAGCGGTCCATCAAAGGGAAGTACAGGGATGTCTTAAAAATGGCCAAAGTATATTACGCGTCTGGAGAGTAGCACGTATAGAATGGGATTTTATGGAGGCTGCATCAGGAATTGTTTGGCCCCAGCTACGGACAGTAAGACACGTAACTGGAGCTCAGCTATCTATGAAGGCAGAATTGACCCACATAAGGGAAGAATCACAAGAAAACAAGAAATACATGTGGGTACCCTTACATGTTATGTTAGCCTCTGGTCTCACAGGCAAATTGAATGAGAGAGAGGATGAGGCAGAGGTAGTGGTTTGCTGTTTCTTACTGAGGTGGGGAGGGGGGGGACTGAACAAAAGATAGTGGAAATTAGTTCTATGCTAAATAGTCCCTCCTGGGATCCAAATCTGTGGACGCCTTGGGAAGAACTGAAGAGTAAAGACAAGAAGAAACAGGGTAGAAAAACAGTGAGGGAACTCAGCTTGAGAGAGGAAATATGT
This sequence comes from Dipus sagitta, assembly GCA_036346955.1. NCBI lineage: Eukaryota > Metazoa > Chordata > Mammalia > Rodentia > Dipodidae > Dipus > Dipus sagitta. Next base: position 11,064,353 of record CM070775.1, on the reverse strand, counting down.
GATGTCCAGCTCCCTGGGCCAAAGAGGACTTTGGTCACAGACGAGTTAAGAAGGAAGTTAATCCAGTGGGAACCTCAGGACTGGCATAGACTTTAATGACTTGCTGAGTCCCATGGTGGGACAAAAGGCCAAATGTCATGCTATGAGCTTCAGGAAGGCAGTAAAAACCAAGCACGGGGCTGGAGAGATGGCTTAGCAGTTAAGGCGTTTGCCTGCAAAGCCAAAGGACCCAGGTTCAATTCCCCAGGCCCACGTAAGCCACGTGCACAAGGTGGCGCATGCGTCTGGAGTTCATTTGCAGTGGCTGGAGGCCCTGGTGCCCCCATTCTCTCTCTCTCCCTCTCTCTCTGACTCTCTCAAATAAATAAATAAATAACCAAACACAGTCCACCAAAGAGATGTAGGTGACCACTAGTGTGCCCACTGCTATGGAGGAAGGAGATAGTGTGGGGGAGGAAGACACCACTAATCATTTCCCTAATAGGGTGGCCAAGGTTGTCTCCAGGTGACCAGTGACTGCTGGCCCCAAATTTACTGGTCTTTTAGTCATGATGTGTATAATATTTGGGCATAGGCAGACGCTGGGACCAGATCTGCCTTAGTTCCTGGTGGCCCCCGGGAACATCAGGGACAAAGGGTATCAGTGGATGAAGATGGACACTTATGCCCAGTCCTGCAGGCTGAAACTTGTACCAGGGATGGGCAGTTGTTCCCTCCTCCCCAGAGTATACTGTGTACATTTCTCCCTGGGGCTGGAGATTGTTTTGACCCAGGCTGGGACCCTTTCAACAAGTGGGGATGACCAATGGGAAGGCAGTGGTCAGCTGCAGCATGAGCCCAGGGCCTGTCAATCCCATGGCTTCCAGCATGCCTGTGTTATTCTGCACATGTCAGGCAGGGAGACACTGCTGGTGTGGGAGTGAACTGCAAGGTCATTCAGAAACTCTCCACTGACTGTTTTTGAGGAACTGTCAAACCACTTTTCACAGTGACTGTGCTGTTTACAATCCTCCCAGCAGCGGGCAAGGGATCCAGTCCCTCCACATCCTCACAACACTCTTACATACCTTCGCCCTCTCCCTCTCCCTCTTGCTGTCCATTGCACACGCATGGATGGGAAATGACAGCTCATTGTGGCCTTGGTTGGCATCTTCCTATGGCTTTGAACATCCTCTCACATGTTCTTGAAGCATTTCTATGATGGCTGCTTGAAACTCTTTGTCAGAAAATTCTAACACCTGCCATCTCAGTGAGACATCAATAGACTGGTATCCACTGTCTTTTTTTTTTTTTTTTTTTTTCATTCATTTTGAGATCTTTCCAGTTACTGGCAGGCCTGAAGCCTGGACAGCTTGTGAACCACGTGAGTGTGTTGTGAGAAGCTGACCCACATCTGAGCCACTGAGTGTGCTCTGGCAGAGGAAATGACAGGCAGGATAAGAAGTCCAGAATTCCGGGGACCTCCACTGAGTCATGAGAGGGGTGTATGGACTGATGGCTTGGGGTGCCGAGGGGAGGAATCCCTTGTCACTGTCAGGCCAGGATGGAAGTCAGGGCTCATGCCACCCTCGTGGGGGCACTTGCAAATGTGAAATACTTCTATCAAGTCTCACTAATGGAAAGCCTCCGCTTACCGTGTGCCCTCTCATGGACTGTGTGTGAGTGAGTCACAGGTGGTGGTTTTTTTTTGTTTTTTTTTTTTTTTTTCTGGGATGATTGTCTGCAACGGAGTTTGTTAGTCAGCTATCTGTTACCGTAACAAATGTCTGAGGTAACCAAATTATACAGTGAAAAGGTTTATCTTGGCTCACAGTTTTAGAAGTTTCCATCTATGGCCAGCTGACTTCGTTGCTTTGGGTATGGCAAGACGTCTTGACAAAAGCACATGGCCGAGCAAGGCTGCTCACCTCATGGCCGGGAAGCAGAGAGAAAAAGGGAGAGTTTCAGGTCCCGCAGTTCCCTGCAAGACACCACCACCCCCCCGTCTCAAAGCCCTAAAGACCTCACACTGCTCTCTTCTCTTCCAAGTTTCCACCCGTTTGAGTAGCACCGTTGTGCAGACCAAGCTTGTTAACACACCGGCTTTGGGACACCGAGTCTGCCGAGTGTAGCAGAGGTTGACATGGAAGCCTCCTGTCTTGCTGGACTGCCCCCCTTTGCTGCCCTTTGGCTAGAGAAGCAGCTCTGGCTTGGGCTTTCTCTTACTCTGCGAGTTCTCTGCACTAGCTATGACAGATAGGAAACAAACAGAAAAGTCAGGGGCCTCGGTGTCACTCCTTGAGTCCTGAGGTCCCCAGCTGTCCTGCCTTTTCCTCTCCTTGGAGACCCCTGAGACCCTTATGAAGATTAGTTTTTTTAATAAACATAAAATATTTAAGGGTTGGGGAGATGACTCAGCAGTTAAGGTGCTTACCTGCAAAGCCTAAGGACCCAGGTTTGATTCCCCAGTACCCAAGTAAAGCCAGATGCATATAGAGGTGCATGCATCTGGAGTTCATTTGCAGTGGCTAGAGGCCCTGACATGCCTATTTTTTCCCAAATAAATAAAATAAGGTTATTTTTTATAAACCAAGCCCAGAATTTTCAGTTGCCCTTGGGGACAACAAGAAAAGAAAGGCTGATCACCCTCCAGATCGGAAGTCCTCCTTTGTCTGTTAAAAAAAAAATAAATTTAGAAAAGTTTTAATTACATTTTAGACACAAAAATAACTAGACGTTGAAGTGCACTCTGCCTTATCTTTCTGAAACACAGGCGTATGAATTAATTTTATGCTTTGACAAGCCTCAATAACACAAGCGTGCGTGGCCCTGCGTTTGTTAATCTCACAGGACGCACCTCAGGTTGCTACGTGATGCCCTTGCTTCCTTGGCCATCACGTTAAGCAGGATTTGTTGACCCACATTTAGGAATTGCTCGCTCCACTTTCTATTTCTCCTTCCTGACAGTGTGACTGACTTCCTCCAGAGAACCTCCGCCCCCCACCACCCCCGTACCTTTTAATCTGCTGTTTCAGTCAAGTATTTGGAGGATATTTTTAAATAACAGTGAAGAGATGACTAGTAATCGACTCTCTATTTCCTATACTGTGGGGACAGACTATGAGAACAAACTGTGGGAATGAACCCTAAGAATGAAATATGGGAATGACCTGTCGGGAAGAACTGTGGGAATACTTCTCAAGGGCCTTACAAACAACTCCTCTGAGCTTGCTGCTGTGAGATGCTACATTTCTTACATGTGACTTACCCTAAAGTTACAGCTGTGTGATCCATCTTCTTAATGCCAATGTGATTAAGTTTCCTTTATCTTGGTGTGCCTTTAGCCTAGTCAGCACAGATGATCAAGAGTGACCAGCAGTGTTTAGAGATGCTGACTGCGGCTGAGCCACACTCCTTGCCCAGTTCTCTCGGAGGCCCTGTGAGACTCTTGACCCAGAACAAACATACATGAAAAAGCCACACTGATGACAGCACGGAAGACAGTGAGGTTGGTGGTGGGTCTAGTGACGACAACAGGTGGCCTTTACGTGATTGCATGTGTGAACAGAGCGCATGCGTGTTCTGGGTCAGCAGAGCCCAGCAGGTCACACACCCCTAAATCCTTTCTTTTCACAAATGTTTAAGGATTATCCAAAGTCAAAACTTCCTTACCCTTTGCTCATGCACTGGGCTCCTTGTTCACATATCAGTGGCTTTTGGCTGTTCAATAAAACTGCCAGTGAGTGCCAGCCACAGTAAGACGGGAGCCGTAGTGACAGCGGATGCAGCCGTTTACTAATGGCTTCAACTAAACTTCTCTTCCGTTTCCTTTGTCCTCAGCTGTTGCCAGACGCAGCTAGCCCACTGCTGGGTATCTGAAGGGTTAATTTTCCCACTTCTCAGCCTCTGCTCCTAGAAGCAGCTTGCCCACTCCGGGGTAGGAAAATTCCAAAGGTTAGCCTTCCGTAATCTCAGTGCCATGCCCCCGGCAAATAGGGCAATGTACTAAGTCTCCAGCATCTCGTGCGCATGCTTGAATGTACTTCTGGATGACTGACAGTTTTTCTTCTCATCTCCCAGTGAGCTCAAGTTGGACACCAAGTGACTGAAACTACCACGAGGTGACACAGGATCTGCAGACTCGTTTTACCTTAACAGAGATGGAGCGGGCAAGCAGGAGGCCTGTGCGCTGCCAGAAACTACCCTCCACCTAGCAGCTCCGTGAGCCCTAACCCTTAAGTAACTTTGTGGGTATCAAGGACAAAGGATTTGAGGTGCTCTAACCAAGCATCTTGGGCCAAAGTCTCGGGCAGACTCTTAGTCTACTTGGAATTCACTGGCTATCTCTAAGCCAGAGTAATCGAAGCATCGGGGTCCGTCTTCCAGCACGTGTGGAAAGACGGATGCCAAGGCCCAAATCACGACAGCCATCTCTTCTCCAAGATGACACTGCCCACATCTGTCCCCATGGCAGATTCTTCCCACTAGCTCAGCCACCCAGCCATGGCATCGTTGCCTCCCTCATTTCCTCTCCTCCACTCACCTCCCAAGGTAGAGTGTCTGCTTGGGGCCTTTTGTTCCCCACTCCACAGCCCCCCCTACAGTCTGATCCCCATCAGGCCCTCCCCTATCAGCACAGCCCTTTTTCCCTTTCAAAACTCTAACCCATGGATTTCATTCTCCGGGTCTCTCTTTTTTTTTTTTTTTTTTGGAGGTTATAGCAGGGTTTTCCAATAAATGGCCCCCGTCCTACCAGGAAAGGTGGTCCTCTTTGAATGAACACACAATTTCAAGAAACTCATCCGGGCTGGGCTTAAACCACAGCGAGGCAGCCAGGCTCCCCCGAGAACAGAACGGAGCCTCCAGCAGCTCCCACGAGGCCTCAGGACCGAGCTCAGGTGACAATATGTTTTTTTTCTTTCTCAGGGCCAAGCCAAGCGGGTGCCGGAGTTCGTTCTTTCTAGTCTGTGAGATTGCTGAGGGCAGAAAGGAATGGCAGAGATAGGGGCATGGAAAGGGGAGGGGAGAGGAAATGACTGACTCGCAAAGAAGGCTTTCCTTTCAGCAGTTACGAACAAGCTCATACGTGGCCATCAATTCTCCCAGACATAAACAGCTAGAAAAGCATCACATATGTGGGTCACAAGGAGCTCCCCAGTTATCACAGAGTCTTTTTATAGCAGCGTCATTAAGCTATTTATAGTAAGCAATTAAAGAGGCTCTAAGTGGGCCACCACATTCCTATCTGGTGGCTCTGACTGTGGTGGAGCAAGGCAGACATGAGGTAAAAGGTTTTCCCTCAACACCGAGCTACGCAGACGCCAGTATAGATGCTTATAAACCCACTTTTAGTTGGCATTCATATTTTATTTTGTAAAGTCGGTTCAATTATGCATGCAGTGAGGCATTCACAATGTGAGCTATATTATAGGAAACATCACAAAACTTCTTTAATGCCAGGTTAGCGTTATAGCAGACACACTGATGTTTGCAGGCAGGTAGGAAACATATCTTAAGTCGGAAAGGGCCCATCTTTGAACCCTTACAGAGCAGACCCTGAAACGTAGCTCTGCCCATTAGCTTTCGTACTCATAAAACCAGAATCTATCGACTGACTTCTACGTTTTTGCCTCTGGAGCACCTCATCAACTCGGACACCTGACACGGCTCTGCAAAGGTCAGCTGGTTTGGGCACAGTAGACACAGGACAGACCAAATGAAGTCATGGTTACGAAGCGACTTCTTTGGGACTTTTTAACCAAACCCACTAGCAGTGAGCCTGAGGAAACAAACTCGGCCTCTGTGTAAGTCTCCATGCTAGGAGCCCACCTCGGAGTCCCTGCTCCTAACCTGGTCACTCCCTTCTTCTCACAGGTACGCCTCGCCAACCTAGCGCACGTCAGCATCCAACAGCGTGTTCTCAGTGTTCTTAGGAGGATGTCTTCCCCGTGCCTCAGAGACCTACCTGTTAAAATCCTTCCACTGCTCCAAGTCAGTAGTAGTCCCATCACAGTCCCTTCCTACTGAGAACCGCTTAGCACCCATCCTCTCTCCTCCTTCAGCCCAGCTGAGTTCTCTTAGAATGTGCCATCAATGCTCCAGGTCCATAAAAGTCAGAAAAGGTCACCTTTTTTTTTTTTTTTTTTTATGGAAAGAAACTTCCAGTCTGCATTATCTACAGTGCCTTGAATCAGAAAGTGTCAGCACTGAGACTCTCCCAGCCTTGTCACAGTGCATGGTGGGAAGTCAGGAGATGGCCTGATTTGACAGTGTCGCCATCCCTGAAACACACTCAAGATGAGAATCTCTTGAGCAAAGATTCTGCATTTTTTTTCTGTGAGATTTGTTGCCAACTGACACATAATAATCTGTGTCAGTGAAAACAAACACACTCCACAAATTCTAACTTTTCTCCTTGAAATTTATAGAAAGAAGTACTTAAATATGTGACTCTCTAACAACAGAATTTAAATACCAGTTGCTCAAAAATTAAAATTTTACATATATTGTCTCTACATCTGCAGCCTGCATTCTGTAGCATACAGGATTGGTTCCAGGACCCTCACAGATGCCACAATCTGTGGGCACTCAAATTCCTTGCACAAAAATGGTGTGGAATTGGCAGACAACTTGCAGATCTCCTATATATTTTCAGTCCAGATCACTATATATTTTCACTGCAGATCACTTATAAACCTAGGGCACGGTGAATATCATATAAACAGTTCGTTGTTCAGAGGATAAATAAGAGAAACATCTGTCCAGCTTCAATACAAATGCAGTATATTCTAGCCCCCTAAAAGAGAAAAATGAGATACAGTGACACGTAGAGAGAAAGAGAGAGTGGGAGAACAGAGGAGGAAGGAAATGAAACCCGAGGGCATGATGCTAAGGGAAGGACAGATGCTGCATGATTTGCTCTGTAAGAATTATCACCAGAATTCAAATTCAGACAGAAAGTATAATATAAGTGATTGGCCAGAGCAATGGGGAGGGGAGAAGTTGGGAGAAATGGGGGCAGAGTTTGGTAAGATGAAAAGGTATACAATAATGTGAATTTATTGAACAATACAGAGTGGGTGATTATATGGCAAATTTTATGTTATGTGTATTTTTAGCACAGAGGAAATTAAGAGATTGGGATATTATAAGCAAAAGAGAATAAGGCTGGTGAAGTATTCAAAAGAAATGAACTGGAAGCTAAGAGAAGCTAAATAAATTGAGCAATCCCAAAGGCATTATAGAAGCCAGGGCTCCATAGCACGAGACTGGGGCACATTGAGAACCAGCATCCATTAAGCTAGGGGCTACAACCCTACACAACACAGGGGAACCCCCACTGGTCAGGGTCAAACCTCACCGTGTGCAGTGGCTGGGAGGAGAGGTCCATCCTCTCATAAGATGGGCCAAAGCATCATTTCTTGTGCAACAAGAACTGAGAAGCATTTTTTTTAATTATTCAATTTTTATTTATTCATTTGAGAGAGACAGAGAGAGAAAGAGGCAGATAGAGAGAGAGAGGGAGACAGAGAGAGAGAGAATGGGCATGCCAGGGCCTCCAGCCACTGCTAACAAACTCCAGACACGTGCGCTCCCTTGTGCATCTGGCTAACGTGGGTCCTGGGGAATCGAGCCTCGAACTGGGGTCCTTAGGCATCACAGGCAAGCGCTTAACCACTAAGCCATCTCTCCAGCCCATTTTTTTTTTCTTAAAAAGCAGCTTAGGTATTGGGAGTGGTGGCACACACCTTTAATTCCAGCACTTCGGAGGCAGAGGTAGGATTGCTGTGAGTTCAAGGTCAGCCTGGGCTAGAGTGAGACCCTACCTCAAAAAAGAAAAAAAGAAAGAAAGAAAGAAAGAAAGAAAGAAAGAAAGAAAGAAAGAAAGAAAGAAAGGAAGGAAGGAAGGAAGGAAGGAAGAAAGAGGAGGAGGAGGAAGAAGAGGAGGAGGAAGAGGGAGGAGAAAGGAGGAGGAAGGAAGAAGAGGAGGAGAGAAGCTGAAAGAGGCAAAGGAGGAGAGAGAGGAGGGGAGGGGACGGGATGGGAGGGAGGAGAGGAGACAGGAGGAGCAGCAGCAGTAGTTGTTTATGGCAGGAGAAATGGTTCAGGGGTTAAGCACACTCCTTGCACCAGCATGAGGGCCTGAAGAGGGTCCTGAGCTCAAATCCCCAGATCCCACATAAGCAGCTGGGAGTGGCCACAAGCACCTGTTACCGCAGTTCTCCAGGGGAGCAGAGGAATTGACAAAGCCTGAAAACTCTGTAGAAAAAAGAGAGAGAGAAGAGAGACTCTGGCACAAAACAAGAGCAGATGGGAGAGCGAGGGGACACCTGACGTTCCATTCCAGCCCCCACAGGTGAGCAACCTCTGCAGCAGGTGAACACATGGGATGCCACAAGGGCACAAACACAGACACACAACACGCGTGGGTGTGCGCACACACATACACACACACACATACATACATACATATGCACATACATAAGCACACACATACAGACACACACCACACATGGGTGTGCGCACACACATACACACATATACATACACACATACATATACATACATGAGCACACACATACACACACCACACGTGGGTGTGCACACACACATACATACGCACACTCATACACAGACACACACCACGTGTGGGTGTGTGCACACACATATCCACACATACGTCATACATACACAGAGAGAGAAAAGCAAAAAAGGAGAAAAGGGGCTGGAGAGATGGCTCAGCAGTTAAAAAAGGACTTGCCTGCAGAACCTAATGACCCTGGTGCTAGTCCCCAGGGCCCACATAAAGTCGGATACACAAAGTGGCGCATGCATCTGGAGTTTGTTTGTAGTGGCTAGAGGCCCTGGCACACCCATTCTCTCTGTCTGTCCATCTCTCTTCTCTCTCTTTCTGCTTGAAAGTAAATTTTAAAATATTATAAAAGAAAAATACAAAAAAAAAGGACATTTAAACATACACTATTTTAAGGCTGAACACACTCAATCCTAATATCTGAAATCAAAATGCTGAAAATTTTTGGAGCATTTTGGATTTCAGATTTTAGGGTTAGGGATGTTCAACCAGTAAATATGAAAACATTCCAAGATTTGAAAATCTTTGAAACTTAAAACACTTCTGGTCTGAAGCATTTTCTTTTACTTATTTGAGAGAGGGGTTTCATACAGGGAGAGAAAAGATGGGCAGGCCAGGGCCTCGGCCACTGCAAATGAACTCCAGAAACATGCGCCACCTTGTGCATCTGGCTTACATGGGTTCTGTGGAGTCAAACCTGGGTCCTTAGGCTTCACGGGCAAGTGCCTTAACGGCTAAGCCATCTCCTCAGCCCCCCCCGCATGCATTTGTGATTAAGGATATTCAACCCGTACGTAGACATGCTCCCTTCTATATTCTCCAAATACACATATACTCTGCAAGATAAGAGAGAAACAAAGCTTAGTGATGTTAAGCAACTTTCAAGATTTATAACTTAAGCCGGGCGTGGTGGCGCACGCCTTTAATACCAGCACTCGGGAGGCAGAGGTAAGAGGATTGCTGTGAGTTCGAGGCCACTCTGAGTCTACATAGTTAATTCCAGGTCAGCCTGGACCAGAGTGAGACCCTACCTTGAAAAAAAAAAAAAAGATTTATAACTTGCACACCTCCTAGGACAGCTTTAAGACAAAATGAACCCAAAAGACATTTAACAGAGAATTCAGGGGCAGGGAGTTCCAATCTGTATCCAAGATGTGAACTGAGCTTATACAACTGCAAGCTAGGAGAGTGGGCACCTGGGCCCATCGTATAATGCCATAGACACCAAATGATCTTGGTTCCTGTATTCTCAGACCCATGAAACACTAACTCATATCACCATCAAGAAAACTAGGCATCATCTGCCCATCACTGGTGCTTAAGAACATGTCACTTGAGGTGGAGAGATGGCTCAGCAGTTAAGATGATTACCTGCAAAGCCAAAGGACCCAGGTTCGATTCTCCAGTAGCCAGTACATAAACCAGATACACAAGGTGGTGCATGCGTCTGGGAGTTAATTTGAAGTGGCTGGAGGCCCTGGTGTGCCCATTTTCTCTCACTCTATCTGCCTCTCTCTGTTTCTCAAATAAATAAATGATTAATTTTTCCAAGTTTAAAAAGTTATGCCTCTAACAAGATTATAAAGCCATTCTGACATTTAAACAAATTGAAAGCAAAAGTATAGGAAAAAACTATATTAGAATAAGGAAGTCCTAGAAGCAAGCAGAGCTAATTTCCTACCTACTAGAGGAATCCCACCCCCAGATCCTCTGCCAGGTAGGTGTCTACCATCTGCTTGAGTCCTCCTAATTGTAGGTACTGTCACTGCCTGACAAGACAGCCCACGCTATTTTTTTAAGCAGCCCCAAAGAGTAATAAAGTTCTTCTCATACAGAACCCAAAATTGCCTTTTTACAACTTCTATCTTTGGGTCTGAGCCTCATTTGCTTAAAATAGAAAGATAATTGAAATTATATAGACGATTTAGGGTCACCATAAAGCCTTCCTACCCACCATCTGAGGTGGCTGTGGTGGCTGCCTGGAAGCCTGCTGAATTCATAGAAGTCAATAAATAATTGTTTACGTGGATAGCTGGGCACGGGGTGTTTGCCCAAAGTAGCTTAGATTCCAGAGATCAAATTAACAGTGAAATGATTTTAGTCATTTAAAAAAAAAAAAAACAGGTAACATCATCCGTACTTTTCAATTGGGTAAGTACGCTAACTCTGACAGTGAACTGTCATCTGTGAAGAGTAAAAAGACGTCTCGTGAATCCTGTATGAATTTGTTTGTATGCACGGACATGAGCGTGTACAGATGTGTCACGGGCATATGGAGGTCAGAGGACAGTATTAGGTGTAATTCCTCAGCAATGCTATCCACTGTTTTTTTTTTTTTTTTTTAGACGGGGCTTCAAATTGGCCTGGAACACACAACGTAGGCTAGACTGGCCAGCTACTAGACCCCAGGTAGCTTCCTGCCTCTGCCTCCCAACACTGAGATTACAAATACCACACCACAGAGGACTTTTGAATGTAGGTTCTGGGGCTCAAATTTGCATGACAAGCACTTTACCAAATGAGCTTTCTCTCTAGTGCCTGTATGAATTTGTAAAAAAAAAAAAAAAAAAAAATCTCCAAGTACAAATGCAGATGCCTTAAATTCATGATAATTTCAACCAACCTACTAAAATTTACAATCACCCAAAATAACAACTTACTTCTCCCTGCTATTATCCTCAACAAATTAGTGAGAAAGCTGTCTCTAAACCCTGAGTGCAAAGAATAGCCCTGGTGGCACACATCTGTGATACCAGCACTCAGGCAGGAGGGGCAAGGAAGGAGGGTCATGACTTTGAAGCTAGCCTGGTATACACAGCAAGTTCCAGACTAGCCTGATCATAGTGAGACTTTATTTCAAAAAAAAAAAATGAATTAATGCTGGGTACAAATTTAATCATGGCCATAAGGTTTGAATGGGTTGTATTTCTAAAAGAATCCTCAATTTTTATCAAAGAAAGTGCAATGGTGTGGTGCAGTTAAGGAACGTGCTTGTAACGCCTGATGGCTGAGTTTGATTCCCTAGTACTCACGTGAGGCCCGATGCACAGACTGGCGCATGCTTTCTGGAGTTCATTTGCAGCAGCAAGAGGCCCTGGCTCACCCATTCTCTCTATTTCTCCCTCCCTCTCTCCTTACAAATATATAAATAAAAATATTTAAAAAAAAAAAAAAGAAAGAAAGAACAGGGCTAGGCAGATGGCTCGGCAGTTAAAGGTACTTACTTGCAAAGCCTGACAGCCTGGGTTCTATTCCCCAGTCCCTACATAAGCAAGACACACAAAGTGGTGCATGTTTGCAGTGGCAAGAAGTCCTGGCGTTCCCATTCTCATTCTCTCTCGCCCTCTCTTTCTCTCTCCCCTTGAAAATAAATAAAATGTTTTTACAAAAGAAAGAGGAATGTCATATTATTCACTTTCTCTGGTGAAAGATACGAAAAGTAAAATTAAACAAAATAATGATCTTGTCCTTAAATATACAATTTTAAATGTCAGTTAACCAGCACTAGCAAGATTTGAAAGTGAGAGCTACAAGGGCTGGTGCTGGATTCTTTCAACCTGGAAGGCGCACTACATTTGACACAGATGACTGCGGGATGCTAGAGTGCATAATAAGAGTCCCGCGTCATTTGTTTCCATTAACAGCCACTTTTTTTTTGCCAAAACACAAACTTTCAAAACACAAGATTTCTGGCAGAAACTCTGAAGATTCATTTGTCTGAATAAATAAATAAATAATTTACAAACATGTTGAACATTACTTTATTGTGTGTCTCATCCCAATGAAGTTATAAAATTGCATTAATTTTTTTTCCCCTCAAGTCTTATCCTTCTACAAAAATCAACAGTGGGGGCTGGAGGGATGGCTCAGTGGTTACAGCAAGTGCCTGTGAAGCCTAAGAACCCATGTTAGACTCTCCTGATCCCACGTAAGCCAGACGCACAAAGGTGAGGCAAGTGCAAGGTCGCACATGCCCAGTAGGTGGCACAAGTGGATGGAGTTTGATTTCAGTGGCTGAGGACCTGGCATGCCAATTCTCTCTTTCTCTCAAAAATAAAAATAAAATAAAATGATTTTTTTTTAAATGGTCCACATGTTCCAATGCAATAGTCTAGGCTTTAATCTTTGATTCGAGTCCAGGTTGCTAAGCCTTTACCAATCACCAGATGTCTAAAGCACCCCTGAAAGCCAGGCGTGGTGGCGCACACCTTTAATCCCAGGACTCGGGAGGCAGAGGTAAGAGGATTGCAGTGAGTTCAAAGAGTGAATTCCAGGTCAGATCGAGCTAGAATGAGACCCTACCTCAAAAAATCAAAATAAAGAAAGAAACAAAGAAAGAAAAAAAAAAACCTGCTCTCCAGAACCATGCATGAGTCCCAGCTGCAGTCCCTGGTAGCCAGAATATACAAGTCCAGTGACTCTGTAATTAACACATTACAGGCGCAAATGAAGATTCTCATATGAAGTATTACCAAACCCCATGGAAACCCGGTAACGAAAGTGAATCCAATCCCAATAAAACGTTTAGTTAAGTAAAACATTCTAATTATTGCTTATTCAGACATGTAGATAAGTGGTATCAAAGGCAATTAAATATATTCATTAACAGAAAAATAATGTAAAGAACCCACACATGCTTCCCAGTTACCATCCTGGAGCCACCAATTAATCTTATTTCTCCAAACAGTTGCTACAACCTAGTCACACAGATGTTCCCCACCTGAAAGAAGCCTGTTCCTTTGGCTGTACCTCAAAAGAAAACGACCAAGCTGACCATACTTGCCCAAGGGTATCTGACCGGATGTATGGCTTTATTTCAAGAGATGATTAAACACGCACACACGGTTCTGCTCCAGACCTGGTAATTAGGAGGTGATTGTCAACAAGCTCTCCATAATCCCAAGCATGTCAAGTCTACGCACAGGGCCCTGCACCAGTAGGTCTCACAGAGTGCTGTCTAACAGAATCAGAATGACCCCGGAATTTGCCAGAAATTCACATTCTTAAGGTCAGGCATGGTGGTGCATGCCTTTAATCCCAGCACTCGGGAGGCAGAGGTTGGAGGATCACCATGAGTTCGAGGCCACCCTGAGACTACATAGTGAATTCCAGGTCAGCCTGGGCTAGAGTGAGACCCTACCTCATAAAACCAAAAAAGAAAAAAAAAGAAAGAAAGAAAGAAAGAAAGAAAGAAAGAAAGAAAGAAAGAAAGAAAGAAAGAAAGAAAGAAAGAAAAGAAATCCACATTCTTGAGCCCCTTACTATTGAATTAAAATTTCTGGAGATGGGGGCTGGAGAGATGGCTTAGCGGCTAAGGCACTTGCCTGCAAAGCCTAAAGACCCATGTTCTACTCCCCCAGATTCCACATAAATCAGACGCACAAGGTGACACATGCACAAAGTCGTGCATGCACACAAGGTGGTGAAGTCATCTGGAGTTTGACTGCAGTGGCTGGAGGCCCTGGCGACCCAGTCCTCTCCCTCTCCCAACCCCCCTTGCTTTCTCTCTCATAAAAAAAAAAAAAATCTGGAGATGAGATCCAGAAATGTGTGACTTAAGTAGCCCTTCAGGTGATTTTGATGTGTTTGTCCTTTGAACAAGTTGTTGACAGGCCTTTTTGTTCTGTGAAAGATCAGAGAGTAAATTCCAGCTTTGGAGACCACACAGGTTCTCTCTGCGGGGATTAAGAAGCCATAGATGACATGAAGTACAAAGAACCTGGTCACATTGCAGTAAAAATGCATGTACACACACTGCCATTTCAACTGTATGTGATTTTCATGTGTGATAAAATCTCATCTTCTTTTGATTGACTCAACCATATAGAAATGTAAAACCATCCCAGCAACACAAATACAAGGGGGGCCACAGCCTGCCACCCCTGCTTTGGGCCATCATTTTGTCCTCTGTAGCCTCCTTTCTTGACAAGCCAGATCCCTCACCATCATCCCACAAGATGTATGTGAGCCAGAGCAGTGAGCAGCCATGTATCACAACACCACGGTGACATTTAAAACACATCCTATCGGGCTGAGAAAATGGCTTAGCGGTTAAGGCGCACGTCTGCAAAGCCTAAAGAGCCCAGTTCAATTCCCCAGGACCCGCATAAAGCAGATGCACAAAGTGGTGCATGCATCTGGAGTTCGTTTGCAATGGCTGGAGCCTCTGGCATGCCCATTCTCTCTATCTGCCTCTTCCTCTCTTTGTCTCAAATAAATAAAATATTTTTTAAAAAGACACACATCCTATCATTTTGTGGAAATCCTCTTGCAGAGGAAGGAACGCCAATCTTTCATGCTAATACAATCCAGGCAATACAACGAAGTTCAGTAGAAAATATATAATATTCATGAGTTGCTCAAGCTCAGTTATAATGTCCAAAGGGTGGGAGAAGCCAAAACAAATCCAAAAGTTTCCACAATCTGAGCCCATGCCATCTTTCTAATTTTTCTGATTTCTCTCCATGGCTTCTTTTATCATACTTTTTTTCTTGAAATGTCCCTACCAAGTATTAATCTTTCTTTTAAAAATTTTATTTTATTTTATTTGAGAGAGAGAGAATGAATGCACCAGAGCCTTCAGCTGCTGCAAATAAACTCCAAATGCATGCACCACCTTGGGCATCTGGCTTACGTGGGTCCTGGGGAATTGAACCTGGGTCCTTTGGCTTTGCAGGCAAGCACCTTAACCGCTAAGCCATCTCTCCAGCCCTATCCATGGCTTCTCCATGTGCTCCACTTGACCACACAATCTCTCCCCATCCCTATGTCCTGCTCATCATCGTAGTCTGAGTGGTCCCACAGATCTCTCTCCCTGCACGTTCCTGTTAGGAGCATCCCATGCGTACTGCTCCCCATGTCTGAATCCTTCTCAATTCCTTAGTGTCTTCCTTAGTGAGGCTCTCTCAGTGCCTCAGCTAAAACTCATCCTTGTCTCCCTGTTATTCTCTCATGATCATGTCAGTCTGTGTTTTACTCATATAACTATTTCCATCCTATGCTGGACTACGAGATCCTTGGAGGCAAGGCAATCTTGCTCATCCATTACTCATCTAGGACAATTATCCCATTAACAGAGGACCCCCACATTTTCTGAAGGCATTTAAATTTACTTTAGGCAATTATATAAGAATATCCCCAAAACAGCAGCGGTAGCTGCTCTCTCCTACTGAGTCTCTCACACCTGACACTTCGTGTGAGGTATCTAGAAGGGCATGAAAACCTTCCATCAGGACAGGAGTGAATACCCACACTTGCCGCGCAGATGCTGAGCCCAGACACGTGTGTGTGCTGGAGCAGACCTCACGCACACGTCACTGGTTCACAAGGCCCCACAACCAGAATGACAGCGTAAGCATGTCCTGGAGGCTTGTTAGAAATGAACTTCACAAACCCTCACCACTTGTGTGTGTACACACACACACACTCAAGAACAGATACTGAACTTGATAGGCCTTGTCACAGCATGTATGTGAAATGTAGAAACCTGGGTAATTCTTGGACAAGATCTTATTTAGAGACTCTCCTGATTGTGCTCCACAAAGTGTTGGAAGCTTCTGAGGGAACTGACTGGACAATCATCTCACATCAATCCCACCATCCACGGCACAGAAAGCAAAAAGTCGGGAATACCTGTCCCTAGTCACGCGTGCAAGGTCTTAGCGCAAGGCGGTCGGCATGCATTCACAAGGCTTCTAAGACTTTCCCATGTTTAATTACTCTCTTCATTCTTGACGTACGTTTGCTGTAATCGCTGTTTCTCTGTGAGTGTGTGGATTAAGGTTAGCTAGCATTACAACATTATGAAACTCATGTAGGCCAATATTTACCAAAGATGTGAAAGAAATATCCATTATTTATGGGCTCTGGGACATCTTAATTATCTTCGGACTCACTTCACAAAGCTCATAAGCACAGTCCATAATTAACCAGGAAGTGTCGAAGTGAACGCTCGGGTCCTGTGAGGAATAGGTTGGGAAAGCGCATGGTGGAGGCAGCTCTCCCGAGAAGCAGACGTTAGGAAACGGCGAATGATAAATAATCATGAACTGAAACGTTCCAGGCAGAGTAAAACTGAGTGAAAGCATGCAGGGCTCTCGTGTGGCAACTCAGGCAGGCATGGGATCTTCCTCAGTGCTCTCTGGGGTAATCTACGTAACATAGGCTGGCTTCAGGGTAGAACGTAAGAGGAAAAGGTATCTCTATAGATCAAATGATTGACGCCGTGCGCATTACGCCGCATACTTTAAATGTTTCCAAACTTCTTAGTAGCTAATAACTAAACAAGCGCATTCCTCGGAGGGGCATATTTCAAACGCAGCCATATAATCACGGACAGATGGACTGTCATTCTAATTACAGCAGCTCTGTTTTCATTTTATAGAAAACCCCAGGGAGCAGGTCTGGGAGAATTCTGACAAATCGGAGGCACGTGGCAGGTTGGAAGGGAGCTGACTCTTGCTTTGTGGGGTGCTCCTTACTCTCAGACGGAGCTATGGCATTTGTAAGACATGGGTGATGTGAAGAACTGCCTCCCACGTGTGCCGTAAGCACCCAGTAAGCCACGGGAAGGGTGCTTTGGGAATGCTTTGCTCTCTACAGAGGAAAGCGGTGACCAAGAGAATAAGTTCACAGCTAATAAATGGAGAGCAGCAAGTAAAAACTTACTGTTTGGGCTGGAGAGATGGATTAGTGGTTAAGGCACTTGCCTGCGAAGCCTAAGGACCCAGGTTCCATTCTTCAGGACCCATGTAAGCCCGATGCACAAGGTGGCGCATGCATCTGGAGTTTGTTTGCAGTGGCTAGAGACCCTGGTGCACCCATTCTCTCCCCCCCCTCTCTCTCTTTCTCTCTCTCTCTCATAAATAAATAAAAATAAATCCTTAAAAAAAGATTATTCATTCCTTTAAAAGAAAACTTATTGGTTGGGTCAGAAAGATGGCTCAGCGGTGAAGGCACTTGCCTGCAAAGCCTAACGATCTGGGTTCAATTCCCCAGTACTCATGTGAAGCCAGATGCATAAAGTGGCGCATGCATCTGGAGTTCATTTACAGTGGCTAGAGACTCTCCCATGCTCATTCTCTCTGTGTCTCTCTCTTCTCTCTACCTCTCCCTGCTTGCAAATAAGTAAATTAAAAAATAGTTTTAAAAAAAACTTGGGCTAGAGGGATGGCTTAGCAGTTAAGGTGCTTGCCTGCCAAGCCAAAGGACCCAGGTTCGATTCCCCAGGACCCCACGTTAGCCAGATGCACAAGGGGGCACAAGCGTCTGGAGTTTGTCTGCAGTGGCTGGATGCCCTGGCGTACCCATTCTCTCTCTCTCTCTCTCTCTCTCTCTCTCTCTCTCCCTCCCTTCCTCCCTCCCTCTCTGTCATATAAATAAATAAATAAGAATAAAATATTTTTTAAAAACCATACTGGTTGATCTTACAGAAGTGATTACCAGAGACTGGGAAGAAGAAAGAGAAGAGGAAGAATGGTCAGTGGATACAGTGTTCCTGTCTGTGTTTATTAAGTCTTCTTCCATAGCCTTAGCTGGCCTCAAACTCACCATCCTCTTGCTTCAGCCACCAGAGTGCTGGGACTACAGATACACACCTGGCCAGCTATTAACTGCTTAAAGGAACAAATTCTGGTGTTCCGTGGCACAGTGTGGTAACTATAATAAACAATCAGATAGTATATATCAGGAAGAGTTAGAAGAGAGGAATTTGAATATAGTCACCGTGAAGAAATGATGAAAGTTCAAGGTGGTTCATATGCTAATGATCTTGAATTGATCACTACCCAATGTGAACATGAATCAAAGTATCACACAGCACCTCATAAATGTGTACAAATGTTATGTGTTAATCAACAGTAAATAACTGTCATTGTTAGCAACCTGTTAACTGCTTTCTGTACATGTTCTTCTGCTCACAGTGACACTATTCGCACTTCAAAGCGTCTGAGGAAATGATTGTTCTTTAAGGCAACTTCGGAAAAACGAAAGCATTTTCTGGTAGCACCAACGATGACCTATTTAAGGGCAAAACAGTGGCACCATGTCACACAAAAGATGCGGCTGGCAATCCTACACGGTGGAACACTCTTGTAATCCCAGCACTTGAGAGGCTAAAATAGAAGGCTCTCGAGTTCAAGGCCAGCATGGGTTACATACTGAATTCAAGCCAGTCTGAGCTACATAATTTGACCCTATTTCAATGCAAGCCAAACTGTTACATTGGTAGGAAAGAAAGAATAATAGTACAGAAGTCATAATTCAGAAGTAACCTCCTTATATATAAGAACGTTATAAATAGCAAAGACTCCATCACCAGGGGCGGGAAATGTTTAATAACAGACTTGGGAAACATTAGCTAGCTATCTCTTGTGTACTCGCTTGCTCTCCTCTCCACTTTTCCTTCTCTCTGTCCCTCTCACTCTCCCTGTCTATTTATCTATTTATTTATCTATCTATCTATCTGAATGTGTGTTATATAAACACATATTCATATGATTTATGTGCCTCATTCCAAGCATATGAAAACTAACTTGAGGGCTGGAGAGATGGCTTAGCAGTTAAGCGCTTGCCTGTGAAGCCTAAGGACCCCGGTTCGAGGCTCAATTCTCCAGGACGCATGTTAGCCAGATGCACAAGGGGGTGCATGTGTCTGGAGTTCGTTTGCAGTGGCTGGAAGCCCTGGCGTGCCCATTCTCTCTCTTTCTCTCTGCCTCTTTCTGTCTCTGTCACTCTCAAATAAATAAATATATAAATGAACAAAAAATTTTTAAAAAAACTAACTTGACACCATTTTATATTAAAATATAAACCAACAAAAAGATAAGAAAACACAAAAAGAAATAGTTGGGCTGGAGCGATGGCTTAGCAGGTAAGGCGCTTGCCTGCAAAGCCAAAGTACCTCTGTTCGATTCCCCAGGACCCATGTAAGCCAGATGCACAAGGTGGTGCATGCATCAAGTTCAGCTGCAGTGGCTGGAGGCCCTGGCACACCCATATTCTCATTCATTCATTCATTCTCTCTCTCGCCCCCCCCCACTTTCCCTTTCTTGCTTTCTCAAATAAATAAGTAAATAAATTTTTTTTTAAAAAAGAAACACTTGAAATTTTCTCAACCTCTAGAGGGAATACCTTCTATGTATGTTTCCTTCTAATGGAAAAGCAACACATTTGCCCATATAAAAATTTAATATTGGGGGCTGGAGAAATGGCTTAGCAGTTAAGGTGATTGCCTGCAAAGCCAAAGAACTTTGGTTTGATTCCCTAGGTCCCATTAAGCCAGATGCACAAGGTGAAGAATGTATCTGAAATTCGTTTGCAATGTCTGGAGGCCCTGGAGTGCCCATTCTCTCTCTCCCTCCCCCTTCCTCTCTCTCTTTCTCCCTCTCCCTCCCTCCCTCTTTCTCTCAAATAAATAAATAAAAATGATTTTTAAAAATTTAATATTGGGCTGGAGAGATGGCTTAGTGGTTAAGGCACTTGCCTACAAAACCAAAGGACCTAGGTTCTATTCCCCAGTACTCACATAAGCCAGATGCACATGGTGGTGCATGTATATGGAGTTTATTTGCAGTGGCTGGAAGCCATGGAGCACCTATTCATATCCTCCCTCCCTCTCCCTCTCCCTCTCTCCCTCCCTCCCTCTCTTTCTCTCCCTATTTCTCTCTTTCAAATAAATAAAAATATTTTTGAAAAAAAATGTAATGTCACTGTGAAAAAGAAACAAAAAAAACAGTGTCTTGCTCACTTTCATCACTGTGACACATGCCTGAGGAGCATCAGGTTATGCAGAAGAAAGGTTCTCTTGGCTTTCCATTTCCAAGGGTTCAGTGGGTGACCAGCCGGCTCGTGACCTTGGGGCTTGCAGTGGTGAAGCAAAGCTTCTCACATGGTGATGGCAATAAGGGGGGGGAGGGGAGGAAGAGGCTGGGGTTCAAAAATCCCCGCAAAGTCATGCCTCCACTGAAATGTGGTGAAACAAAGCCACTCCCTTCATTCTGACAAGAAGGGAGAGAGAGAGAGAGAGAAAGGGAAAGGCTGGGGTCCAAACCTCCCTTCAAGGTCATGCTTCCAATGACCTAACTTCCTACCGCTAAGCTCCACCTCTTAAAGGTTCCCATTTCCCAATACTACCAGGGGCTGTAGCCGAATCCTTTAACACTAGAGCCTCTGAGAAACATTCAAGATCAAAACCGTAACAATTGGGATGAAACATTTTTGCCAAATATGATGGATGCTGGTTGTCACTGGATACAAAATAAAGTTTCCGATAGACACACAATTGTCCCTTAAGAGGTAAGCACCTGCTGGATGCTCCCACCACACTAAGTTGTTTACGGTCTTCAGGTGGGCCAACGTTCCCTCCACGGCCTGCTCCTCCGTGCTTTCACTCTGAAAACGTGGCCAACTCCTCACTCGTCTATCTGGAAATTCATTTTTCAGAAGAGCTCGTGGATGGAGGGCAGGGCACAGGGCTAAATCACTTACATGCTATGAATCAGTCTGCGGGTTCCAATCCCCAGCTCCGAAGTGAACTAAAGAAAACCCTCACCTCATTCCACCAGGACACGGACCAAACTCCACCTCTGTCATCTGCCCTGTCCAACACACTCCAAAAGCACTTCTGGCAATGATGAAAATATTCCATAATACATGTGCTGTCTAATAAGACAGCTCCCAGGCAGACGAGGCTAAGAGTCGCTTGAAATGTAACTAGTGTAACTGGGAGACTGGACTTCTCATTTAATTCCAACACTAGCGGGCATAGGTGGCAAGGAGGCACCACGTGAGCACAATCAGCCTTTGGAAATGAGCTGATCTGGCGCCCTTTTTACTGTGTACCAAAACCAGGTCAGGGAACCAAGACAGAGTAAATGTCAAATGAGTAATTGAAAGCGTGAATTGTGAGCTTGGCTCACTATTCTTAGTATATCATGAATCTGCATGAGCCCAAAGACAACATGGAAAGGCAAGAGCTGCTATGATAACCCCTCTCCTGCTGATGAGAAAACGTGGGAGCTAAGAAGTGCGCCTCCTCATGAACACCCCTCGTGAACGCGGGCGAAGGATTCTGACAGCAGCAAACGAATGTCGGCCGGGGATGCCGCTATCCTATGGCCTTTGGATGAGGCTGCCAAGATCTTTATGACATGGAGATGGCAAAATTTCCAATGCGCGTTTCTCCCTCTCTGAACTTGTATTCAAGTATAATACAGCGAGAAGTGGTTAAAGAGTGAAACGAACCCACACAAACTGTACATTCCAGTGAAATCACCCTCCCAGTGTGGAACTACAGTGTTACTCTGCAGGGCATAGACTAGCACTCCTCCTCTCTCCTCACCCCACCGACAGTGATGCTACACTGACTTTGCACACAGTGGATTAGCTTTGACTGTGCTTGACCTTGATAAAAGGGAAATCACATACCATCAACTCTTCCGGGTCAGACTGCGTCCACTCATCACTTTGTGAGAGGTGGACCCACGTCAGCGGTGGGCACCAAGGGACTCAAGTGATTTCCATAGAGGGTTCCATCGTAAGAAAGTGCCACAGGCCACCGATAGCTTCTCTTACCAGAGGACATCTGAGTTGTGGCCAGCTGGGAGTGAGCTATCAGGAAGGAATACTTCTGTCACGGGCATTCTAGTATATCTTCTCGTGCATACGTGTGCCACGGTTCTGGCAATTGTAGTCCTGAGAGCGGAATGGCTGGGTCTTAAACGTGCAAATGTTCAGCTTTTAAATAAGAGTTCACAAATCGGCGCAGCAATGCCACTCCCATGAACAGAGTATGAGAGTTCAAATATCCTCCAATATTGTCAATATTGATAGAGTCATCTTTTTAAATCTACTCAGTGTGTGTGTGTGTGTGTGTGTGTGTGTGTGTTGGTATCTTATTGTGGTTTTACTGCATTTTTTTCTTGACCACTAATGAAGTTGAGTAACATTCGTTGGCTATTCTGTGCATCTTGTTTTGTAAAAGCACATCAGCTGAATTATTTTTTCTTTGTTTGGTCTTTGTTTTTTGAGGTAGGGTTTCACTCTAGGCCAGGATGACCTGGAATTCACTGTGTAGTCTCAGGTTGGCCTTGAACTCCCGGTGATCCTCCTACCTCTGCCTCCCAAGTGCTGGGATTAAAGGCGTGTGCCACCATGCCTGGCAGCCTTTTGAATTCTATTAGTAAACTTTTATTTCTAGTAATGACCCCTGCCTCAAAGCCTATTTATATTGTAATGATATAGTTATACTAGATTTATTGTATTTTTTTAGCCACTGTATCTTTAAGAATCCCCTCTCTCTCTCTTTCTCTTTCTCCCCTTCCTTCATCTGTTCTCATTTTCAGTGTCTCTACATTTACTTATACTAGATCCCTTTTCCATGTTCCAAGTACATCTTATTCTATTTTTTTTTTTATTTTCTATTTCTTTTTAATTTTTTGTTATTTATTTGAGACCAACAGACAAAGAGGTGGAGAGGCAGAAAGAGAGAGAGAATGGGCGCGCCAGGGCTTCCACTGCAAATGAACTCCAGATGCACGTGCCCCCTTGTGCATCTGGCTAACGTGGGTCCTGGAGAATCGAGACTCAAACCAGGGTCCTTAGGCTTCACAGGCAAGTGTTTAACCTCTAAGCCATCTCTCCAGCCCTATTTTCTATTTTTGATGTGCATGTTATAACCTGGATATTAATTTGTCTCCTATTTCTCTATTCGGCTGTATTTAATCTTTATTTTTTTTTTGCATGTGTAATATGTGTGATGCAGTATATGGATGGTAAATATACATGTGTGCACAGATGTCCTTCTGCTGCCATCCGTCTGCATGTTTCCTGGAGACAGACTTCTCATTTGTCCCAGAGCAGATGACAGTCAGTGATTCTTCAGTCTCTGCTCCGCAAAGGATGAGGAGTACGGATGTGCATGGCCATGCCCAGCTGTTTATGTGGGTGCTGGGGGAACTGAATTCAAGCAGTTTCGGGCCTTATGCAGGAAGCATTCCTTCCCACTGAGCCATGTCCCTGGTTCCTATATTTAATCTTTAGTTAAACCCATTATTAAGTTCTTAATTTTGGTTGCTTCTTAGATCCAGGATTTTATACTTTCCCATTGTTTCCAGTTTGTGTGTGTGTGCGTGTGTGCGTGTGTGCGTGTGTGTGTGTGTGTTTTCGTTCTCATTCTCGTGCAGTTCTCCTTGCCATTCAGTGGCCCAAATCTAATAATAATGGTTATTTTTGAAATCTAGGTTTGGTCGCGACAATGTTATCTAGATCCAGTATCATGATGGGTTTCTTATGTCTGTCATGTCTCTTGGTTTCGGTCATTTCCTGTGCTTTCCATGCCTGATTATTTACTCACTGCTAGAGATCATGCTTGAAGAACATTAGTGACCACTTAGGTTGCTCAGGGATGTAATCTTTCTCCAAAGAGAATTTTTTCTCTTCTTCCATCGGACAGGGAGCCAAGGCAAAATTGCCTTACTTTAGCAAAGGATCGTCCTGCTAGGTTTTGCTGTCTTTGCAAGAGCTGGCCCGTTTCCACACCGTTCACATCCTTAGATGACAACCGTATTTCTACCCTCTTACACCTTCGAGTTTTCTGGAAACCTTATTTGGTTTGTGCCTGTATATATCACAAGGGGGAAAGTGCTACCAAAAGTCACACTGAGCCACTGTCTCTGAACGTATTTTGAGATTTTTAAAAAATTATCGCTGAAGTAAAATTCACACGAAAATTGCCCATTTTGAAGAATTCAGTGGCATTTTGTATGTCCTTTATCAAGTTGCAGAACATTTCCCTAGTCACAAAAGGAGCCTCCCCATTCATTAAGCAGCTCTTCCCCATTCTCTCCTCCCCCTCCCCCTTCCCCTCCCCACAACCACCAATCTGTTGTCTCTATGGATTCACTAATTGGATATTTCATACAAATGCAACTGCATGGTATGAGATCTTCTTTCACTCCACATGTTTCTGAGGTCGGCCCACATTGCAGCCTGCGCCAGCACTTCATTCCTTGTGTGGCTTTGTGTGGCTAGGAGTCTACGGTGTGTGTGTGTGTGTGTGTGTGTGTGTGTGTTCACCACAGTCCGTTTACCCTTTACTTCCTGAGGGGTGCAGGGTATCTCTTCCCTGTGAGACCGTCAACAGCACTATTGTGAACATGTGTGACGCTTTCTTTGTCTTACGTTTTCTTCTGTTTTCCTTTTTGTAAAAAAAAAAAAAAAAGCCAGAAGTAGAACTCAAGCTTAAATTTCATTTTTCTAACATTTAAGATTAAAAACAAAATAGTCCTAAACAAGGAACTAATGAAATAGGAAAGTTTACTTGTTTGGAATAGGATAGAAAACAAATACTCCGTGTTAAATAACTTGGAAACTGCTTTGGCAACACTTTTATAATGCCCCAGCTTTCCTTAGATCTAAATACAGAAACGATTAGAAGTATAAAATGCAACTCAGCCTTAGAAAGACATGTCCACAAACTTAAAACGGAAAAATTCCTCTATACAAAAAAAAAATGCTCAAATATTTCTCCTTTTATTCTTCTAGCTAAAAAATGCTAAGCTCTCAGCTACCTTGTTCCCAACGCTAAAAAAAAAAAGAAAGAAAGAAATTTACAGTGGCTTCAAATACAGTAACTATTAAAAATTAGCATTTGACAGCAAAGAAAGAAGCAACCAGGCTAGCAGCGCAATCAAGAAACTCTAGCTTAAGAACGATGGAACTAAGTGCATAATGTGAGACACTATGAAGTTTGAGGGAATATGAAATGAAAATCAAAACTAGACTTGCCAAATGAAGAAGATAACAATGGTTATCAGGCTAGACCAGATTGTGTAGTTTCATTCCTAAAAAGACCAGAAATGGAAATAGAATGAGGAAATTTTAAGTACAGAAATCTAATTTCACAGTTTATTTTATTACTGTACATTTAAATGATTCAAGGACTGCAGAGATGGCTTAGCGGTTAAGCGCTTGCCTGTGATGCCTAAGGACCCTGGTTCGAAGCTCGGTTGCCCAGGACCCACGTTAGCCAGATGCGCAAGGGGGAGTTCGTTTGCAGCAGCTGGAGGCCCTAGAGCACCCATTCTCTCTCTGCCTCTTTCTCCCTCTGTCGCTCTCAAATAAATAAATAAACAAAATTCTAAAAAGTCAATCAATAAATTAATTAATCTTCTTTAAATGATTCAAGTGAGTAGAGATTTCATTAGAAAAGCACAGCATTAAGCTATGCTCCCTGTGAATTTCCACTACAGTACGCAAAATAATCTTGCATGACTTTCAGCGTGAAAATGAGAAGCTTTAGTAAGCCGCATTACCAAGTTCACTGGCTCAAGTGGAAAGGCAACTGGTATAGCGAAGACAAGACTTCCAGCCTTTTTGTGGCTTTCTGTACTGCAATTCCTCCGGTAATAAATTCCTTTCTAAGTCTAGTACCAAAGATGCCATAGGATGTTTAGGAAAATCTCATGGTTACATGCTACACATTTTAGTAAGAAAGGGAAATGAGGCAAAGTTATTTTTAACATCAAATTAATTACTTTGTTTCCTTCACTGCTCTGTTTAAAAATAAATAAATAAATAACCTGCTTTGTGATATGCACACTGCAGGTTGTAAAGAAGGCAAGAAAACATTCTTATTCCAATGAAAATCACCATCATCAGAAACAAGAGTGCTAGATCCTATTTTTAGTAAATTCTCTGGGAAAACAAAAGTATATTTGTAATGAAGTCACTCGTGTTGTTGCTGCTGTTGTTGAAGTCACTCATTTAATATTAAATCTAATTTTCATGTTCTCATGGGCCAAACTCCACCAACATTGGTGGTCAGGACAGGGGACAGGTCTGGAGGGAGGTGCAGGGGGTGTGTCACAGCTGGCTCCCAGGCAATCTCAGGGGTTTTTTTAATTTAATTTAATTTAAATTTTTTAATTTTTTTAATTTAATTTAATTTAATTTTTAATTTAATTAATAATTTTTTTTAATTTAATTAATTTATTTATTTGACAGAGAGACAGAGAGAGAGAGAGACACAAAGAGAGATACAGAGAGAGAATGGGCGCACCAGGGCCTCCACCCACTGCAAGCCAACTCCAGATGCGTGCGCCCCCTTGTGCATCTGGCTAACGTGGGTCCTAGAGAATCGAACCTGGGTCCTTTGGCTTTGCAGGCAAACGCCTTAACCGCTAAGCCGTCCCTCCAGCCCCAACCTCAGCTTTCTCATAGAACATTTTCTGGTTGATATTTCAGTTATGAACATAGCTCATTTTACTACATGAGTTAAGGAAGTTTTTCTGAAGGAAGTAGAAGACCACGGCCCATAAGCCATAGCCCTTAAAAAAAAAAAAAAAAAAAGTTCTCACATAAAAGAAAGAAGGCTCCTGGCTGGACTGGGCCTGTGGAAGAAATCCCAGCCCACTTGGAACTGTACCCACCGGCCCTTCCCCACACCCTGCATCCCGGAACCTCGGGCTTGTCTTTCTCTCCTCCCTGCATCTGCATTCCCCTTCATGCAGCCTTTCCACCTACAGCTCTTCTGAGTTCTCATCAAACATTTGACCCACCCTGTAACTCTCACTTGCACAAACTCACAAGGGCTCCCGAGTCCTCCACACAGCTTGCTGGGCTGCCCTGCAGACACTCAGCTCCCAGGGAGGCGGCAGAGGCTGTGTCTGCCGTGGTCACCAAGGTTAATCCAGCCACCAGCACTCACAGCTGCAGAGAAGTGTGTGTGGTTACGTGGATCGACGTACATCTCAAGATCCGTCCCCTAAGGTCCAAAGCCCTCCTTCATTCCCTCTGGATTTTACCAAACTTCCCTCCAGCTCACTGGCTGTAGCAAGGGCTCCCTCTTCCAGACCTGTGACCAATCAGCCTCGCCTAGGACGGGTCTGACACTCCCTATGCACCGAAGTCCTCGTTTCACACCCATCTCAGAAGCTGCATTTCAGAATCTCTCAGATATTCCTTTTCATAAATCACGGTATCAGTTCAGAACTGATTTCCTAGAGCTTTGGACTGTTGTTTTTGTCCTCCGCCTCTCTATGACACAGAACTCAAAGGCAGGACCTTTGTTCGTTCACGTTTATAGGTTTCTTATGCTTAGCATGGTTTTCAAGACAGGAAAGTTTGCTCAAATCTTATTGAGGGCTGAAGAGATGCCTTTGCAGTTAAAGGAGCTTGCCTGAGAAGCCTAAGGACCCAGGTTCAGTTCTCCAGTAACCAAGTAAGCCAGATGCACAAGGTGGCGCATGCATCTGGGCTTCGTTTGCAGTGGTTGGAGGCACCAGTGCATTCATTCTCTCTATATATATCTGCCTCCTTCTCTCTCTGTCTCTTCCAATAAATAAATAAATAAAATAGTAAAATCATATTGAATCTCAAAGGCCGCCACCAAAGTCACATGCTGCACTTCCGCTGACATCAACTGAAACATCCTTACAGAATACACACTGTGCATTTGGACAGAAGGAAATATGACCACTAATAAACACAGTAGCACCTGTTAGGTCCACGAGTCCAGCAAGGCTTGGTTCTGTTCTGCCTCTCTGCACCCACACCAGGGCAAGAATCGACCAAACTGACGAAAGTTACGATCCCATTTATACATACGTACAGTGCCCAACAGACCCCAAAGAGGAACCAGATTTCCAAGGCTGTGATGGTCATCAGGAGCAGCACTGTAGAAGAACACAACCGGGACTGGAGAGATGGCTCAGGGGTTAAAGCACTAGCCTGGAAAACCTAATGACCTGGGTTCGATTCCCCAGTACCCATGTAGAGCCAGATGCACAAGGTAGCACATGCATCTGGAGTTCATTTGCAATGGCTAAAGGCCTTGGCGTATCCATTCTCTCTGTGTGTCTGTACACTTCTCTCTCTCTCTCTTGCTCTACTTGCAAATAAATGAAATATTTTTTAAGTGCACAACTGTTATTTCAACAACTAAACACCTTTATTGGTAAAAACTCCTTTATATCAACTTATATTTGACACAGCAAATTGCTTGCTATGCCTTTTAGTATACTTTTATCAAAGACGATATGTGGATGTTCATTTCAAACACCAGAAAGATGATTGTGAACTCACAGGCAAGCTAATTCAGAATGCACAATTAAGTATAAACATCGCTGAGAGTTTTTTAATGTTAGAAAAATAAACCACAGATAGACAATAAAATGGCTGTCAGATTGCTTCCACCCCATCCATGACTGAGTTTATGCGATGAAAACATGAAGGGGAATTTACCTAATTAAAATTAAGTGCAAATTGTCTTATTTGATTAGCTCTCTCCTTCACACTCATGAGCCCCACAACAAAATGCCCTTGTGTGGCTCATATACACAGCTGTCACCTTAATGGAAATAGACCTCAATAAATGCAGCAAATTTCTGTCCACCGCCAATTGATAATACATGTCAATCTCATTTCACAACCAGAAAAGCTATTATGAACTTGTCTGCACCTTAATTTCCCTAAATGATTTTAATTGATTTTTTATTACTCATTTTGTATTAACATCATCTTCTCTTAATAACAAAGTAAAACAAAATTAGCTGTCATAAGTGCACACTATATTTAAATCCACACCTCTCAGAAACATATTAGATGGGAACTTGTGCCTTCAGTAGCTGATCTCCAACGTGTCGATTGTGATGAGGCACACAATAACAAGATGCAGAGAAGAACTCCTACCTTTGGGATTGCAGGAGGAATGGAGAACAGAGGTTGTCCAATGAGGAGGATGCCAACAATGAGAGGAAGATACAGCAGCAGGTTAAATGTGAGTCCTTCCTCATGCACACTATTCACGACGGTGACAGATAACAGTGCCAAGGTGTTTCACATTAAGTGTTTGAGTCCCCATAGTCATCCTAGTTTCTGCTATGCCTTGGAGGTGGTTCGATCCCCGTAGGGTTCATGTGCTGGTCCTCAGTGTGATGATGTTGAGAAGATAGCAGCTATAAGAAGTGGGGTCTGGTGTGAAGTGGTTAAGTCACTGGGGCAGTACCCTTAGAAGAGACTAATGCAGAATGTGGGACACCAGTGAGTTCCCAGGAAGGCATTGCTATAAAAGAGTAATACTGGCCTGGAGAGATGGCTTATGGGTTAAGGTGCTTGCCTGTGAAGACTAAAGACCCAGGTTCAATTCCCCAGAACCCACGTAAAGCCAGATGCACAAGTTGGTGCATGCATCTGAAGTTCATTTGCAGTGGCTAGAGGCCCTGCTGCACCCATTCCTTGTCTCTCTCTCTCTCTTTCCCTCCCTCCCTCCCTCCCTCTTTCTCACTTTCTCTTTCTCAAAGAAAATATTTTCTTTAAAAAAGAGAAATCCTGGCCATTCTTATTTTCTGGCTTCAGTCCCACCATGATGTCATCCTCCATGAGACACAGTCAGGAAAGTTCTTTACTTATTACTCAGCCTCAGATACTGTGGAGCAGTAATGGAACTGCTATTATGCTGCAAAGGACTAATAGACTTTGTAATAACAACCAATACTGCCACAGGAGAAGCTAGCAGACATTATGCATTCTCAATAGGCAAGACATTATTCTAATGGTGCTCCATTTAGGACTCACAATATCCAAGTGGTATTGTGTGCTCCAGTGTACACAGGAGGGAAGGAACTGAGAGCTGACATGCTCAAACCTGAACAATCCAATTAGAACCCAAAGCCATCTCGCAGACCCTAACCTGGCTCCTCGATCACAAGCTCATTTCTTTCACCAATGTCTTCAGTATAGAAAGAGTATGCCCCACCCTATAGAAATGTGGGATTCACCTAGATAACGAAACATAGTACTAGATATTTAGTAAATGTTTTCATTTCTTTAAAAAAATAGTTACTGATTACTATTTTGGAGGGAAACAATCAAATGTTAGTTTACGTAAACATAGTATATCTTTGCAGATAGATTAGTGTCAAAATCACTCTAATGTATTTAAAGGAAATATTAATCTTGGGACTGGGAAGATGCCTCGGTGGTTAAAGGCAATAAATACCGTTCAAAGCCTGCTGGCCTGGGTTTCAACTCCCCAGTACCTACATAAAGCCAGATGCACAACATTCACAAGCATCTGAAGCTCATCTGCAGTAGCAAGAGGCCCTGGTATGTCCATGTTCTCTCTCTCTCTCTCAAAAAATTTTTGGGGGCTTTTTTGAGGTAGGGTGTCACTCTAGCTCAGGCTAACCTGGAATTTGCTATGTGGTCTCAGGGTGGCCTTGAACTCACGGTGACCCTCCTATCTCTGACTCCCGAATGCTCAGCCTCATAAATATATTTTTAATATTTTTGTTGTTTATTTTTATTTATTTAAGAGCAACAGACAGAGAGAGAAAGAGGGAGAGAGACAGAAAGAATGGGCGCGCCAGGGCCTCCAGCCACTGCAAACGAACTCCCGCCCCCTTGTGCATCTGGCTAACATGGGTCCTGGGGAACCGAGCCTCGAACCGGGGTCCTTAGGCTTCACAGGCAAGCGCTTAACCCCTAAGCCATCTCTCCAGCCCAAATATTTTTTGAAATATATTAATAGTACAGAAAACAGGAACTTAACTAGTAATTCCTTAATCATTCCTTCTGCATAGAGTCACAGCCAACACAGTCCAAACGTTTTCCTTAAGGGCACTTCCACTCACTGACCCTGCACTGCACATAAGGATGACCATAATTCACAGCACAGTGTCTCACTGTGGGGAAAATACAGAATGGATCCGATCTAGAATCACCTTGCATGACCCAACCCACGCCGTGAGCTCTAGGCAAACAAAGCTTCTCTCGCCTCCCTGTCCTCTCGGCATGGGGGTGGGGGAGGAAGGAGCGAAGGCAGGGGATGGATGAAATTATTTGCTTTGCAGTGCAGTGAGTAGTCGAATCAGCCTCCCTAATGAGAAGCACTGCTCCTGACAAGACAGATCCGAAGCTGGCTTATCTTTTGGAACAGAAGGCGGCGTGCATGGCTTTTCTTAAAGGAAAACTTGCCACCCACTACAGATGTCGCCTGCTCCACCCCACTAAGTACACAGTAATCTTCCTGGGATGTCCACATTTGCCATCGTTCCTTTCCTGCGTCCAAAGTGCAAGAGTCATGGCTGGGTAACCCACAGATGGGAAATTCTGAACACTGCTTCAAGTGGCCACGACAGCAAGACTAGATGGTCACACTCCTCCCCACCAGCCCAGACCAGCGCTGACACAGACCACAGTCTGGTCATTCTGTTTATGAAAACCACAGGAAAGGACAGAGCCAGCTCAGCCCATGACCCCAGACGCCACGGAGGGACAACGGAGGGACGGCAGCAGCTCGCATGCCTTAATCTCCTGCGCTCAGGGGCTTGAACAATCAAATGGCATCACCTCCCACCCTTGAAGTACACCCAGTCAGCTGGAATTTTGCCCTTGGCCAAACAGAGAGAAGCACTATACATCTGCATCCAATGGGAAGGAAACATGGCCCCACTCAAACCTTCTGGAGAAAAAGAGGTAAGTACAAATCCAGAAAGGAAAGGAAAGCCAAAAGAAAAAAATGTCCATGTGTCTGGATGACATGGTGTAGACAGCCCTCATTTCTCCGAGCTTCTCTGTGCTGAGTGCAACTATCAACGTTAGCGAGAAAGCAAGAGTCAACCAAGAGTTCGAAGAGTAAGTTGGAATTGGCCAGGGACCCTAGGATTAGATGACACAGCCTCATTACCTCCCCTCCGTGGCCCCCACACGCACCCAGGAGCAGAAATAACCAAACCACTCATCGCCTGATACTTGATCCAGCCACAGAGGCCGGGAATCCCATTCTTCCCCAGACTCAAAGGGGAACCACGCTGTCAGAGCCAGGTACTGTGATGTGGGTGTGGCTCAGTCATGTCACCACAGACAATGCGTGGTGTAACAGCCCCAACGTAGAAACTGACAAGATGCACTTTAAACAAACCACTGCCCACCCTGCCATAAACACTCCTAGGCAGTAAGGAAGTAGGAATGTTGGGACTGGAGAGATGGCTCAGAAGTTAAGGCATTTGCCTAAAAAGCCAAAGGACTCAGGCTAGATTCCCCAGTACCTGTGTAAAGCCAGATACACAAGATAGCGCATGTGTCTGGGGCTTGTTTGCAGTGGCCGGAGGCCCTGGTATACTCACTCGTTTCTCTTTCTCTTTCTTTCTCTCTCTCTCTCTCTCGTAAATAAACTGGCTAAATGCATATATTATGCTCGCCAAACTGCCCTATAAGCACTTCTCTTAATGTTCATACCCATGTATTAATGCTACCCTCACTTTTGTTTAGTGAAGCTTCTCTTTTCAGATGACAGTGACCTCTGGGATGACTCAAAAGGCACCATAGTGCTGAGAAGAAGTGACAGAGGAGTGCTCAGCACTGAAACATCTTTATCACACCTTCCAAGGTTCAGGGTCCATTGCAGAAAAAGTGGCAGAAAGAATGTAACAGCCAAAGGAAGGATAAGACTCCTTACAATGCACTCTTCCAGACACGAAATGGCCTGGATATCCATGACCTCACAGTGCCTAACACTATCTACACAAGAATCTCATAATAGGAGAAAAAGATGATGACATCAAAATAAAAGAGAGACTGATTGAGGGGGGAGGGAATATGATGGAGAGTGGAGTTGCAAAGGGGAAAGTGGGGGGGGGAGGAACTATCATGGTTTATTGTCTATAATTATGGTAGTTGTCAATAAAATTGAAAGGAAGGAAGGAAGGTAAAGAAAGAGAGAGAGAGAAAGAAAGGAAGGGAGGGAGGAAGGAAGGAAGGAAAGAAGGAACGAAGGAAGGAAAGAAGGAGGGAGGGAGGAAGGAAGGAAGGAAAGGAAAGAAGGAAGGAAAGGGAAAGGAAGGGAAGGGAAGGGAAGGGAAGGGAAGGGAAGGGAAGGGAAGGGAAGGGAAGGGAAGGGAAGGGAAGAGAAGGGAAGAGAAGGGAAGAGAAGGGAAGAGAAGGGAAGAGAAGGGAAGGAAGGAAGGAAGGAAGGAAGGAAGGAAGGAAGGAAGGAACGAACATGTTGATATATACAACTCTCATACCAAGCCCAACTTCATGCCCATGTGTCCTTGCACATTTACAAAGACCCTCATGCTTGGGTTAACACTCAGCTGCTGTGGTGTGGCAATTCTTATTAATCCTTCAATGGACGACTCCACATTTTCATTTCGTGCTGGGCCTTATAAATCATGGAGTTGTACCCCCCTCAAACACATTTCATGCCGCCCCCACCAGGCTCCCAAGAGAACTTCCGTCCACTCTAGTACAATGCATCACCATCTGCCAGCGCCCACTGGGCGTTGACTTGGACATGCAGGAAGATCACAATCGTCTCTTGCCCACCTTCCGACTAAGATCTTGTATCGTACATGACCTCCACCATCACCCTGGTAATTAATCACACGCTGCGCAGACATGCTCTTGAAATGTTAATCATGTTTTCTTTGAGTCTTTCCTTTTTCATAGCTTTTTGTCCTCGATTTCCGATAGATCAAAATTAATTAGGGAGAGAGGAAAGCGGCCCCACACAGCCTCACCCGATGGAACATACTGCGCCGTGGAAACGGTCCATGTGCGTGCCGTCTCATTGAGGAGCTGTTAGCTGTCACGCTAACAAGCATGTGAAATGCGGCTGCCACGATGAAGTAACGGGAATTTTTACTGCATTTAATATTCTTGGGGCTTTTTTATTAACTTGTAATAATGGTGCAACGCAGTAATGGAAAGCAGTGCGCTAGTTCACTATAAGCGCAGTGTTCTCTGTTGAAGAGCAATGTAATTACTCTCTTCTTCTTTCTTTCTTTTGGACACCTTTAAGCTCTTCTAGATGCTCATCAAATACGTTCATCGATGATGTTGATCGACTATAGCTGCCACTGCGCTGCAGGACACCGGAATTATTCCTTTTGCCCAGCTGTGCTTGGGCCCTATCATCCAATCTCCCTGAATCTCTCCTGCCTTCTACCCTTCCCAGCCTCTAGTAATCCCTAGTCTACATTCAGATCCTTTGTTTGTTTATTTGTTTAATGTCCACAGGCAAGAAAGAACATGTAGTATATGTTTTCCTGCATCTAGCTTATTTCATGTAACAGAATGTCCTCCAGATGCATCCACTACTGAAAACGACAGTGCCTCACTCTCCTTATAGACGAATGAATGACATCCTATGTATATATGCCCTGCATTTTTCCAATCCACTGATCAAGTCCCTAGGTTGATCACTTGGCTGTTCTGCATACCAAATTGATATTGTGCTTAAATTTAATTCATTTAAATCTCTCCCTGTGCCTGTGGCTGCTGTTACGGAGAGCAGGGGTTTCCCGTTTCTTGGTGGCTTCCACGGGGACTGGCAGGTGCTACACCAGGAGCCATTCATTGGTTTAGATTTGATGTCTCAAAAGCCCAGCTCTCGCCTCTATGAACACATAGGAAAAGAACCAAATTTTAAGGGCACAAGTTTTCAAACAGTTATGAAGTAAATATCCCCAATTTACTCAAACATTCCTGGTCACATACATAGTTTTTATGAATATGACTTAATCTGAAAGAATGAGTGTAATTCTCTGAACTGTCTGAATTAGTGTTGAGTTGTTTGGCTCCAAATCCAAGATACCTACTATAATGTTCTTTGGATCATAGAATTCTTCCAAACACCTTTCTATATACTCACGCAGCTCTTGATTGCACACAGTAGGAAAAACTCAAATGAAACCTATGCAATCATGTCACTCTATAACCACAGGACGATGAAAGTCTTATTGTGATGTGTTCTCCAGGCAGACTGCTGCCCCATGGCCAGGCAGCTACATTGTAGAGGAATCCATCCTACTTAGGGTCCAAGAGGTAGGAAACTATTGCTGGGAACACCTCTCCATAGGAATCAGAGCTTGTCCATCCTCCCTTATTTTTTCTAGACACAGCTTGGCATTCATGACACTGGCATTCAGCCATTTGCAGATGATTTTAGGGACACGGAAGCTGACAGATGGAATTTTGGGCTCTCCTCTCTGAAATACTTGCCTACTTCTCCTGCTTTAAACTGCTTCATCTTAGATACTCTTTTGTTGTCATAGGAATACAGCCTCCTAACTTGGTATTAATTATAAATTAACCAATTTGGTAATTTCACTGTACATCCCAAGAAGCTTCGTGTTTAAAATTAAGACACATAAATAATACTATACTGTGTTTTTTTAAGCTAGAAAGATTTTAAACCCTTCCATAAAGCAATGATAAATAAGGGAGCTGGAGAAATTGCTTAGTGGTTAAGGCACTTGCCTGCGAAGCCTAAGGACTCAGGTTCAATACTCCAGGTCCCACATAAGCCAGATGCACAACGTGACACAAGGGCGCAAGGTCGCACATGTACACGAGATGGCGCACGTGTCTGGAGTTCGACTGCAGTGGCTGGAGGCCCTGGTGCACCAATTCTCTCTCTCTCTCTCTCTCTCCATATATATACATATAGAACAATAAAAAAGATTAAGAAGAAAAGAAATGATAAACAGGGTGGAGCAGTGTCTCGGTGGTTAAAGCACTTTCTGTGCAAGTGTGAGGACCCGACTTTGGACCTCCAGAACCGTGTACAGCCAGACACTGTAGTGGAGATCTGAAACCCCATGTGCCCACTGCAGGGCGGGAGGCAGAGAAAGGATGATCTCTCAGACGTTTGTAGACCAGCAAGCCCGGAAAATGCATCAGTGAAGAGCAAGAAACACTGCCTCAAACAAGATGGACACAGAGACTAACATCCGATGTTATCCTCTGAGCTCCACACATGGGCCATAACACACATGTGCCTGTATGTGTACACACACACACACACACACACACACACAGGACTAACATATCAGATGATGTCCTCTGAGTCCCACACATGGACCATGACACACATGTTCCTGCATATATACATATATATATATATATATATATATATATATATATATATACACACACACACAGAGAGGGGGGGGGAAACTTTAGATATGTTTATCTTACTTTGAACATAATATAATATAAACCTATATTGTACCTCACAATTGTGTAAAATTCTATGTATTAGTTGTATGAGGTGTTTAAAATGGTAAAAGATTAAACTATCCAAATGTAAAAATACCTCCAAGTTTCATACCTGTAGCCTACAGCGTCTGAGGCCGAAAGATTTTAACTGATTCTCAAGCAAAGTATGTCCTCCTCATTGCTGTAATTTTTCACCTCGGCCTGTCTCTTTTGGGCAGTTCATACTGCAAAAAAATTCATTGTCCAGCACAGGCTAGTGAAGGAACGATAAAGTGTTGCTATGGGGTAAGCACATGGCCGTGGACCATCTGTTGTACTTACGAACACATAAGCTGGGTTCGTGGCAGACAGTATCAGTCAACTGCGGCTGCCATAACAAAATGCCAAGACTGGGTCTAGGGTTCAAAAGAACAATTCATTTCTCAGCTTTAGGGGCTGGGCTCTGCCGAGCGCTCTCTCTCTCTGGCTTGCAGACATCTGCCTTCTTGCTGTGTTTTCACACGGCAGAGAATGTGAGCTCTGCTCTCTCCTCTTCTTATGAAGATACCAGCCCCACAATGCCGTGTCTCTTGTCACAGCCTCATATAAACCTAGCCACTTCCCAAAGGCCTCTTGCCTATGACCATCACATTAGAGACTTTGACACATGAACTGGGGGCGGGGGGACACATTCAGTCCGTGGCAGGGGCAGAGATGAAAAGGAGAGTGAAATATTAGAATATGCCTGCCAGATCCTGAAAAGCCAAACACAACCTTGTAAAGCAGACGACAAACTGACTCTAGGTGCCATTTGCTCGCCACTAAAAAGCGAGGCATGACCTACTTGCTGTGCATGCAAACTCTGAAGTCTTTACCAAAGGCAAAACAATGTCGCTCTGGCTCCAGGCTCTACGGCGTTCTTCTCTGAGTCATAAACATTTGCAAATCTGCACACGGTAGAAACTAAGCCTCACCACTCAACGATAGACATGATTGTAATCATGCTCTATTCATATGGAAAGACTGCTTAACCTGTCTCCTCACTTAACCAGCTGTAGCTTTAAGAACGCTTCGGATGATATCTCCATACTCAAGTTTTTCTCAGATTTTTTTTTAGAAAACCAAACACCTCCAGGGAACCAGCAAAGCAGTGCCTTGTACTTCCTGGGGCACTAAGGTTTCGGTATTTTGGAAAGTATTTAAATTAGTCATTATCAAAGCCTCCAACAATTGCCAAGCGGGCCAAGGCCAGTAGAAACACTCGTGAGGAACCAATAGCACAGCCTACACTTGGTAGCTCCAAGACACATAGAACAACAAACCAAACTCGCTGGCTCGTGCCTGCACATGTGGCACTCAGGAAGTAACTGCCATTATTTCCAACCTACGCTGCCCCATGCCATGTTCCACATTAAGATGGGCACAGAAAGAATTCTTGCCGACCAGCTGAAAGTTCCATGCGACAGAACTAGTGCCTATCCTATTCCTGCCGGCTTTTTCTTCCCAACACAAACATGTCTTGCCTAGCTAATTATTAAGTGGCTTCTCAAAATGGTTTTTTCTGGGAGCTGGGGAGATAGCTCCGTCAGTAAAGCATTTGTTTTGCAAGTATGAAGACCTGAGTTTGATCCCCAGAACCCACATAGGCAAAAAAAAAAAAAACTGGGCATAATGGTATATGCCTGTAATCTCAGTGCTAGGGAGTGGGTACAGGCAGATCTCAGTAGCCAGTCTAGGCCAATTTGTGATCTCCAGGCCAAGGAGACCCTCTGTCTCAAAAAAAAACATACATGGAACATCTGAAGTCATTCTTTGGCATCCTCATGAGTGTATACACATGTGCATGCCCATACCAGTATACACATGCATCTACACATACATGCACATCCGCTCACATGTGAAACAAAATAAACTAAAAAGGGTTTCTATCTAGTTAAGACCCTTGGCTGACTAAAGCTCTGATACAACAGTGGCATGCCCAAAATCCCCAACAGCCTAGAGAAAGTCCACATGGCCCTGCGTGACATTTAAGTTGTGCCATAATCCCCCAGCAAGCCAACCTCCAAGGTTATTTCTGTCTACTCCTTGCCAGTGCCACGGAACTCAGTCATGGCCCAGGGTACACAGCTGCCTTCCCCTGCCTTCAGACACCTGCTGGTGTTGTCACACGAAACTCCAGAAAGCCTACCCTCCTCACCTACCCACTTCAGAGCACTCACCCCCTAGCTCTGCACACCTAGGTTCTATGAGCTAAAACACAATGTCATTCCCACCTTCACTGAGCTTCACTAGGGGGACTACTAAGTTCTCTTTTCTGAGCACTCCTGTGGACCCGGATGAGTTCTCCTGACTCCGACCACTGTCTTCCTGTTATAGTCCTGTCTGGACATTTTACCTCACGGATTTGTGTAGCAATAAGGAGATAAGGAACAGTGGAACAGAGAGAAGGAAGGAGAACATTCCCAATCCCAGTAAACACCCATCCAACCCCATCAGACGATGACTAATCCACTCCCAAGCCAACTAAAGAATGCACTCCCAGTTCCAAAGTAAGATAAAAGTTCAGAACACCAGAAACCTTTATTAGTTTTGGCTAAACATTAGGTATATTTGGCTATGAAATATTAGGCTATTTTGGGTTTAAATATTTCCTAGAGTGGGTTATTCAAAGGGCTCACCCCAGCCGTGCCTCTGAGCCTCTGGACTTTGCCTAAAGGGTTGCTCCTCTCCTCTCAGCCTGGAAAATACCACTGAGCCATCAGAATGGCTAAGCACCAGATGCCTGGTGAAAGAAAAAACAAAAAAGAGCCGGATGTGGTGGTGCACACCTTTAATCCCAGCACTCGGGAGGCAGAGGTAGGAGGACTGTTGTGAGTTTGAGGCCACCCTGAGAATTCAGAGTGAATTCCAGGTCAGCCTGGGCTAGAGTGAGACCCTACCTTGAAAAACGAAGAAAAAAAAAGTTCTTAACCTCCTCACACCACAGGCCCAAGTCCACCCCGTGTGACACATTCAGTCCACGAACATCTCGCGGGTTCTCCGTGCCAAGCAGCTCGTGGACAGGGGAAATAGAGTGATCAGTGAGACAGCGCCTTGGCTGTGGTCTCAATACAGATGGTTTCCTCCTGTTGAAATGTTGAGATGTGATTGCCATTGTGGCGGTGGTCAACGGTAGGGCTTTTAAGAGGTGACTAGATGGTTCCAAGTAACACATGCCACACACTCAGAGCGGATCAATTATTGAGAGCACACAGTTACAAAGCGAGGCCATTACTCTCACGCACATGACCACGTCCCCTCTGACCTCTTCCATTTTGCAATAGAAGCTTCTCACCAGATGTGGCCGCTCGATCTTGGAACTTCTGGCTTCCAGAAATCCGAGTCAAACCTTTTCTTCCCCCTTTATAAAGCACTTTATAAAGTTTTCTTTATAAAGTTGGGTATTCTGTCATAGTATAGTAAACAAAAGTAAGACACCTAGTCCCTAGAAATTTGACAGTATGGAGTTAAAAATAAAATTAAAATAAATAAATAAATAAATAAAAACTAAGAGGGAAGCTGGCTAATCTGCGAGGCAGTGGCAAGTGTAGCCACAAGCTTAGAAGTCCGCGCAGAATGCTCAGCAAAGGGAAGGGAGGCCCCAGAGCAGCCTGGCGGAAGGGACAGGGTTACGGAAGGCTACCCACAGGGAGGTGGCATCTGAGCTGGCTTTTCAGGCAGAAGCAGGAAGTGGCCAGACCAAACAGGGCACGTGGGGAGGGGCACGGGACACCCTTCAGGTCGTGTCATTTGTTGTTCGTTGTGTTGGATTTTTACTTCTCCTTTCAGGACACCTTCCCTATCCATCCTTCTCCTCTTACTATTTACAAAGCGCCCACATGTTGTTTGGTTCACATGCCTCCTGGTTCTAATATGAACTTCATGTGTATGTGTGTCACAACTGCTGTACTGGGAGTACCATGTATGGTGTAAAATGGGAGAGACGGGAGAGAATACAGTGAAAAGTTCACTTTTCCCAGTTCCCTTGTGCAGAGGCAGCCAATGTAAGGGTATTTAAGACTTCTTAAATGTTTTGGGGAATACTGACAAATCTATAATGAAAAACGAGGGATGCATGTAGGACCCAGGTGTTCACAGAGCCTATGCACAATACTTTAGCAGCACAAAATAGCCCCACCCATGCCTGGAAGACCTCTTCTCCCAGGGTTTCCTTCTATGAGACAGGAGGCAGGCTGGGGTCTGTGTGGGGGGAAAAGCTAACACTCTCCAGGGACGCAGAGGAGAAGGCTCTGGGAGACAGCACAGCCTTCTTGATTACATAAAGGGAGGTAATGGAGAAGAGAGAGTAGAGTTGGTCCCTGTGATGTCAGTGAACAAAACAGAACCTACAGGAGGACGCTATGGAGCCCAGCAATGGTGTCAGAGGGTGGCCTTAAACCAGGGTAACGCAGGAAATAACCAAATACCCGGCAAAATCATGACACTCAGTGACAAGTTCAGCTCCCCTCGCAGAGAAGACACATCTCCTGCTAACACACCCTGTCATCTCCTTTTAGGTGGAATGAAAGTGACTTTGCATTTTAATTATGTTTCATGATTATTAAAGAACACATATTTAACAATAGAAAATGGCATCTGGGGGCTGGAGGGATGGCTTAGCGGTTGAGGTGTTATCCTGCAAAGCCAAAGGATACCGGTTCGATTCTCCAGGATCCTCATAAGCCAGATGCACAAGGGGGGGCGCACGCGTCTGGAGTTTGTTTGCAGTGGCTGGAGGCTCTCGCGCACCCATTCTCTCTCTCTCTAATAAATATTAAAAAAGAAAGAAAGAAAATGGCATTCTTGTGAACACTCACCATGGACTAGGTGGTATTATGGCTTTTTTTTTTTTTCCTTCACTCCTCATAAATCCTTACGAGAAAGATACTATGATTATCTTCCTTTCTCACTGGGGAAACAAGACACAGAAACAGAGTACCCAGCTTAAGGTCACAATACCGAGAAGAGGAGGAGTCAGGCTCCAGAGCCCCAATGCTGCCATACTACCACATCCTCGCGGTACGTTTAGGGGGAGGCCAGGCCAAATGAAGGACATCGTCTAGAGG
This sequence comes from Dipus sagitta, assembly GCA_036346955.1. Lineage (NCBI taxonomy): Eukaryota > Metazoa > Chordata > Mammalia > Rodentia > Dipodidae > Dipus > Dipus sagitta. The sequence continues at coordinate 11,022,695 of CM070775.1, read as the reverse complement.
ACAACACACAAGTCACTAATGACACAGGCAGTGAGTGATGACGGCAGGAACCACGAACACAGCACTCGAATCTCAGGTGTTTGTAATCTATTTACCTACACGTCTCAGTGACGGTGCTTTCAGGCCATCCCCTAGCCCATGGTGTGACCTCCAAGAGCTCCCTCACATGTTCTAATCAGAGTACAAATCAGAAGTGAAAATAAAACCCCAGAACAAAGGATGTCTGGGAACAGTATCTCGCCCGATGGTCCAATACAAAGCTGCCCCCAGACACCTCCAGGACCCGGAGAAGCGGGCAGTCAGACCTGCAAGGCCTCAACCACCCCAACTCCGCAGAAGCAGCCCGCCAGTCTGGCAAGCCTTGATCCTTGCAGACCTCTCCAGAGCCAGTGAAGTGGGCGCAGACAGCCAGGCTTGCACACCCGGGTCCTCAAAGACATCCTGAGACGCAGGCGCAGTGGGTGCACACAGCAAAGCCTGTGTGTCCACGTCAGCAGGACAGAAGAGGCCCTGGGACCTCGCCCACAAGGGGAAACTCTAGCCCACACTACCAAAGAAATAAAAGCCGTGGCTCTGGCCCAACCATCTGGCCCATACCAGAGCACATCAGCCAGAGAGACATTATGCTCTCTTGGTAAGTAGCGCTCAGAGTCCCAAGGGTAATACAAACAGGTCCTTTACAGCTAAGCATAAGTAGTTTGATGAATCAGAAGTCAGCACTACAGTCATTAGTGATGTGGCCTGCAGGAGTAACACAGAGAACAAAACAAACCACCCTCTAGTACTGGAAAGAGGGAGAAGTCAAATCTTGATCAGATAAATAAATGCAACAAAAGGAATGAAAATGAAATGAGGATCAGGGTTTGGAGAGGGAGCCCGGGAGTTGAAGGCACTTTCTTGTAAAGCCTGACTGTTCGGGTTTGATTCCCAAGACCACACATAAAGCTAGACGCACAAAGTGGTGCATGCATCTGGAGTTCGTCTGCAGTGGTAAGAGGTCCTAGCATGCCCATACTCACTCTCTGCATATCTGCCTCTTCCTCTCTGTGTATCTGCCCTTCCTCTCTGTCTCTAGCTCTCTATTTCCCAAACAAATAAATAGAATATTGTTTAAAATGCATCTAAAAGTCTGAAGAGATTGCCTAGCCGTTAAAGTGCTGCCCTGCAAAACCAAAGGAACCAGGTTCAATTCTCCAGGACCCAGGTAAGCACAAGGTGGCACGTCTAGAGCTCATTTGCAGCAGCTGGAGGCCCTGGCGCACCCATTCTATTTCTCTCTATCTGCCATTCTCATTCTCTTTCTCTCTCTCTCTCTCTCTCTCTCTCTCTCTCTCTCTCTCAATAAAAATAAAAATTTTGCCAGGCGTGGTAGCGCACGCCTTTAATCCCAGCACTAGGGAGGCAGAGGTAGGAGGATCGCAGTGAGTTTGGGGCCACCCTGAGATTACATGATGAATTCCAGGTCAGCCTGAGCCAGAGTGAGACCCTATCTCAAAAAACAAAAAAATAAAAAATAAAAATAAATAAAAATTTTAAAGATGCTTTTAAAAATAAATATGGGAGCTCAACCCTTCTTGACCCACCCTCACTTCCTAACTTCCCTATAATGGAAGCCATAACCATCAAGATAAGGGAAATGTTAGAGAAAGAATTCAGACTCCCATCTGTAAAAAAAAAGATCAACAGCCACATAGAATCCTCAAACAACCAGATGAATGGCCTAAGAAAATTCATTCCAACTGAGAGTGCTATACCCAAAAAAATTTATCTTTCAAAAAAATGATGGAGAAATAAAGATACTCCACGATAAACACAAATTATGGCAATTCATAACAACCAAGCCAACACTATAAGAGAATTCTAGAAGGAAGACTATCTAAAGAAGAGAAAGCGAAGCACTCCTGTCCACAGTAATGTGTTTAAGAATGCCCACCAAGAAAGGGTCAGGGGAACAAAGATGATCTGAAACTGAATCAACCAGCCAGCATATCTCCAAAACCAGCACCCCAGCCAATCAGAACTTCACACACTCAGTAATAACTTTAAATGTAAGTGTCCTCAACTCACCAATAGAAATATGCAGAGTAACTAACAGGGTTAAAAAAAAAATAGTAAGATCCATCCATCTCCTGTCTTCAAGAACCTCACACAGCTAGCAAAGACACCCAGACAGAGTATTGAGGAATAAGATCCATTCCGTCAAGCAAGTGCAAACAAAACAAGCGGATAAGACAGTCTTTGTACCTGATAAAGTATTCTCAAACCAAAGCTAATCAAAAGAAACAAGAGGGACAACACATGTTAATAGGACAATTCATCAAGATGATGTAACTGCTGCAAACATCTATGCACCAAGTATTGGGGCTCTCAACTTCATAAAGCAAACACTAAAAGACACTAAGTCCAGACACAATAATAGTTGGATACTTTAATACTCTGCTCACATGTTTATATAGGTCTTCCAATCGAAAACTCAGCAAAGATACTTCACAGCTAAATTATATCAAGACCAGCTGGAGTTTACATACACCAACAGAACATTCTAAGCAAGAGCGAGGACATGTAGTATCTTCTCGGTTGTACACAGGAGCTTCTCCAAAACTGACCACATCATAGTCCACAGAGCAAGCCTTGACACACACACCAAAAAAAAAAAAAAAAAAAAAAAAAAAAAAAAAAAAAAAAAACCTCAGATAATTTCATGTACTCCATCTGACCACAGTGCAATGAAATGAGAAATCAACAGCAAAATACACTTCAGCAGCTACACAAATACTTCCAAGCTGAACAATGCATTTGTGAATGAATAGTATTACAAACTGAACAATGCATTTGTGAATGAATAGTAGGTAGTTTAGGAAATACACAAGGTGATTAGAAATTTTGTAGAAATGAATTAAAATGATAAATGACCTACCAGACCCTCCAAGATGTAATAAAAGCAATCCTAAGAGGAAGGTTTACAGCCATAAGCGCACATTCTGAGATCTTAAGTGAACTATCTAACAATGAAACTCAACTCGGGTGTTAAAAATATAGGAGGCCCATCCCAAACTCAGTAGATGCCAAGGAATAACTATGATTTGGGCAGAAATTAATGACATGGCAACTAAGCAAGCAATATACAAAAATCAAAGACCTGGCTCCTAAAAAAAAAAAAAAAAAAAACTTAACAATATTGACAAACCACTAGCCAAAGTAATGAAGAGAGAGAGAGAAGACTCAAATAAAATTAGAGATGAAAGAGAGTTATTACAACAGGTCCCAATGAAATCTAGAAGATCACTACAGAAAACTACAAAAGTCCATATTCCAACAAAAACTGAAAATCTAAATGGATAAATTTCTAAACGCATATGACCTACCAAAATTAAAGCCCGAGGATGTAAATGATTTTAAACAAACCCATAGTGAGGAAAGAGACTGAAGTAGTAATTAAAAGTCTCCCCACAAAGAAAAACCCAGGACCAGATGGACACACTGCCGAATTCAATCAAATATTTATGGAAGATATGATACCAACACTTTTCAGGGTGTTCCACAAAATAGGAATGAAAGGAACATTGCCAAACTCATCCTATGAAGCCAGTATCTTTATCCTGGTACCAAAACAGGGTAAAGACACACACACACACACACACAAAATGCAGACAAATTTCCCTAATGGACATAGGTGCAAAAATTCCCAACAAAATGCACACAGACAGACAAGAACACATTAAGGAAATTAAAGATCCTGATCAAGTAGGTTTCATCTCAGGAATATAAAGTTTGATTCAACTTAAGCAAATAAATAGAGATAATTCACCATCTAAATAAACTGAAGGGCAGAAACCATATGATCATCTCTACAGATGCAGAGAAGGTGTTTGACAAAATTCAACATGCCTTCATGATGAAAGTCCTGGAGAAATTAGAAATAGCTCAAAAAAAACAAAGGCTATACTTAACAACCATTACTCTGAATAGGGAAAGGCTGAAAAGGTATTCTCTAAAACTTGGAACAAGACAAGGTGCCCATTGTCTCCACGCTGATTTAATGACATTATCAAACTATTAGCTAGAGCAGTAAGACAAAAGGAGGACATAAAATGGATAAAATGTTGCCAGGCCTGGTGGCGCACGCCTTTAATCCCAGCACTGGGAAGGCTGTGGTAAGAGGATCGCTGTCAGTTCAGGGCCAGCCTGAGACTACATAGTAAATTCCAGGTCAGCCTGAGCTAGAGTGAGACCCTACCTCAAAAAACTTAAAAAAAAAAAAAAGGATAAAAATCGGAAAGGGAGAAATGAAACTATTTCTATTTGCAAATGACATGATTCTATACTTAAGTGACTCTACATCCTCTACCAGAGCACTCTTAGATTTAGTCCTTGGAGCAAAGTGGCAGGATACAAAATGAACACACAAAAATCAGTAGCATTTACATATAACAATGAACTTGCTATAAAAGAAATTAGGGGAAAGTTATCTCATTCATAATAACTCCAGTAAAAATAATAAAGTACCAATGAATAAGCCTCATCAAGGATGTGAAAGAGTTCTACAAGGAAAACTTTTAAAGCACTAAAATGCAAAAGAAAGAAATAACCAGACTTTGCAGAGGCCTTCCATGCTCCTGGATTAGCAGAATCAATGTTGTGAAAATGACTGTATTACTGAAAGGCATCTACAGTGTCAGTGAGATTCTCACCAAATTCCAATTACATTCTTCTCAGAATTAGAAAAAAAAACAGTCCAACAATTCACATGAAAGCACAAAAGATCATGCATAGCCAAAGCCAAACTAAGCAGAAAGGACACTGCTGGATGTATCACAATGCCTAATCTAAAATTATGCTACAGAGTGAGCCGGGGGTGGTGGTGCACGCCTTTAATCCCAACACTAGGGAGGCAGAGGTAGGAGGATCGCCATGAGTTCAAGGCCACCCTGAGATGACAGAGTTAATTCCAGGTCAGCCTGGACCAGAGTGAGACCCTACCTCGAAAAACCAAAAGAAAAACCAAAAAAAAAATAAAAATAAAATTATGCTACAGAGCCACAGTGGCAAACACAGCACTATACTAGAACAAAAAGGAACACACAGACGAATAGAATAGAATAGAATAGAATAGAATAGAATAGAATAGAATAGAATAGAATAGAATAGAATAGAATAGAATAGAATAGAATAGAATAGAAGAATAGAAAGAATAGACTAGACTAGACTAGACTGACCCAGAAATAAAACTACCCAGCTATGGTCGCCTAATTTTCCAAAAGGATATCAAGGGCTGGAGAGATGGCTTAGCAGTTAAGCACTTGCCTGTGAAGCCTAAGGACCCTGGTTCGAAGCTCGATTCCCCAGGACCCACGTAAGCAAGATGCACAAGGGGGTGCACCCATCTGGAGTTCGTTTGCAGTAGCTGGAGGCCCTGACACACCCATTCTCTCTTTCTCTCTCTCCCCCTCTCTCCCTCCCTCCCTCCCTCCCTCCCTCTCAAATAAATAAAAATGTAAAATAATAACACATTTGCAAAACTACACACTGGGGGAAAGAAAACAGCCTATTCAATAGATGGTGCTAGCAAAACTAGATATCCACCTGCAGAAGGATGAAATTAGATCCACATCTCACCCTGCAAAAAGACCAATTCACAATGAGTCCACAGGCTTTATGTGAAGTCAGAAATAATAACAGTGCTAGAGGAAGCCATGAGCAACACACGGAAGCTGTAGGTACAGGTTAGCACTGTCTGAAGAACAGGAAAGAGTCCCAAGAATCACCAAATGGAACTACATGAACTTCCACCCACAACAAAAGAGACTTACCAGCAGAGCGAACATGAAGTCCAGAGAACAGGAAAGCTCTTCACCAGCTCTTCCCTTGCCAACTGACAGGCGTTGTTATTTAGAATATATAAAGAACTACAAAAACTAAATACCCCCCCCAACAACAAAAAAAAACCCTGTGAATCAATAAATGAGGTACTGAAATGAACAGTCCTCAAAAGAAGTAACAGAATGGCCAACGGATGTCTTTGAGAACATTCGACATCCTTAACCTTCAGAGACATTAAACCCACTTTGTGGTTTCCTCTCACCTCAGTCAAAATGACCATCATCAAGACAACTAATGACAATAAATTCTGGCAAGTCGTGGGAAAGGGGGGACTCCTATTCACTATGGGTGGGAGTACATGCTGCTGGTGCAGTCATTTTAGAAATAAGTGTGGAGGCTTCTCAAGAGGCTATAAATTGAGAAGCCAGGTCTGGGGGCACACACAATCCCAGCACTCAGGGGACTCAGGGAGGAGGGTGGCTGTGAGTTTAAGGCCACTCTGGAGCTACAGAGTGAGTTCTACACCAGCCTAAACTGGAATGGGAACTTACCACAAAAAAAATAAAATAAAAAGCTAAAAACTGAACCACCATATGACCCAGCTATAGCACTCCTGGGCATGTGCTCAAAAGATTCTATGTCCTGTCACAAAGAAACCTCACCTTCATTGCTGCTCTGTTCACACTAGCTAGGAAGTGAAATCAACAATAGTGTTTTACTCAGCTATAAAGAAAAATGAAGTCATAAAAACTGCAAGAAAATGGCAGCATTGGAAAGAATTATAAGAATTTTACTAAGCCCAGAAACACAAAAATTGCATGTTCTCTTGTATTGGGTCCTAAACTTTTAGTGTCCATAATAAATAATAAATAAATAAGGGATGTGAGAATGAGTACGGGCTATGATTCAAGGCAGGAGACCAACAGAAGGAAACAAGATATGATGAGATGGGACAAAGGGCAAAAGGAAACGTCATATGCAAGCAGAAAGGAAGGAAAGGGGGATGGAAAGAAAAGAGGGAGAAGGAAAAAGAAGACAAAATTTGTTTGGAAACACCATAATGAAACTTAGTCCTTTGTATGCTAAATAAATAAATTTTTATAAAAAGAAACAAAAAGTAGCTGCTCTTTTATTTCACAGAAACTTTCCTGAAATGCAAGTGTGCACAGAGGCAAAACTCTTAAGGAAATACCAATGGAGCACCCTGTATCCCAAAGCTGCTCCCCTTAAACTCCCTCACTATAGTCCATAGTGAACTAGATCTGCCATCCAACACTTCACCTCCACTTAGCAGAAAGCACACACATTCACTAATGGGGTACTTCAGGGCCATGAGTCTCTCTGTGAGTCGCGCTGTAAGACTATCCTCTTAATGCTGTTGGTTAGGATGAAATCACTTAGAGTCAAAAAATTAAAGTACCTGAGAACTTAACATGTTTCCAGGTCCTTCTAAGCACCAAGACCCAAGAGCAAAAAAAAAAAAGGAAGACAAAAAAAAAAAATTGCTGCTCTTTCTTTTGCAATGTGAATCCCAGCATGAAGCATTGAATGCTGTTCTGTGCTTAGTAAGTATTTACAATAAGTGCAAAATATAGACACCTTGGGAAACAGGCACACCCATGCTGAGTACACGCAACTCCAAATGCACAGCCTCTGAGAGCTATTATCTAAAAACTATAGGCAGATTACCAGCATGCACGGTAACGGCTACAGCTGGAAGATGAGAGGCATAAACACTTCCTGTCAGCGCAGGAGCATTCCTGCTGCCGTGCAAAGCAGCCGAATGACTCAGGGTAAGCAGCGCATGGCTTAATTATCTTGGCAAGTCAGCAGAATTTGTTTCCCTTGAATGGAATGCCACCAGCCAGAGATCTACCCTTTCGGTGAAGCCTGCCCTCTCGGCCACGCACACAGAGCTAGGAACACGTGAGGAATTACGCAACACCTCCTGGCAAGCTGAGAAAAGTGAAGGATGGCCTGTCCACACCATCGTCACATGGAATCAAAGCCAAGTGAAAAATACATGCAGTCTAGGAAGAACCATTGGTCACCACCATCTACCTCCAGGTGGATTCTTGTTTGTCCCATTTCAGAATCAACGATGCTTTTTCAGGGAATGAGGCTTCAGTTGGCGTACATACAATTTTATTTCTTTTTCTTTAATCTTTCCAAGTGATATGTTCATAACCCCTCTTTGCCCTGGACACTGACAATTCAGTTTCACATACAAAAGAAAAGACCCAAAAGTTAACTGTAGTGTCTTCAAGGACCAATTCCCACTTAAATACCTCTTGCTTACCAAATCTTATAAGATGGATGGAGAATCTCCAGCTAGAATAACAGTTGACACCATGCCCTAACTAAGATGCTAGGACAGCTAATCTCAATTGTCAATTTGAGGGCAACTAGAATCACCTAGGGGACTAGCCTCGGGGCATGTCTATAAGGGCATTTCTAGATTAGGTTAACTGAGGTGGGTTAACTGTGGGTGGCATCATACCATGGCCTAGCATTCTTGACTAAAGAAAAAGGAGAAAGCTAGTTGAGTGCAAGCATTCCCCCCCCCTCTCCCTTCTAAACACACAGGAAATGTGACTAGTCACCTCATTCTCAGGCCATTATATCTTCACCACCATGATGTACTGTACCCTCAAACTGTGATGTAAAATGCAATGCAGGCCTGGAGGGGATGGCTTAGCAGTTAAGACGCTTGCCTACAAAACCAAAGGACCCAGGTTTGATTCCCCAGGACCCACATAAGCCAAATGCACAAGGTGGCACATATGTCTGGAGTTTGTTTGCAGTGGCTAGAGGCCCTAGCATACCTATTCTCTCCCCTTTCTCTCTCTCTCTCTCTCTCTCTCTCTCTCTCTCTCTCTCTCTCACATAAATAAAAATTTAAAAAAATTTTAATGCAGTGTAGTCAGTTCAACTTTGAATATCTCCACCGTGTTTTTTTTTCTTTTTTTTTAATCAATTCCGACACAATTCAAACATCCCCATAGTTTACGGTCTCTTAAATGTAAGCTGTAAAACAAAAAACACATAGTGTTACAGAGTAAACATTCACACTGAAAAAGATGGCATTGCCAGGAAAGACTGAACCAACGCAAGATATAAAACAAACAGGGTCAACACCAAATTCTGTATCTCCAAGTCCAACATGTACAACCACTGATAAAGTCATGGGGTCCTAATTTTGCCCCTCTAGCTGGGCTCACAGCCTGGGGAATACTCTTATCATGAGCCACAACTCTCCTTGACAGCCATCTCACAATCGTGGCATCTCAAAAACTCCTGTGGTCTCCACTGCAACCCACAGTTCATCCTCATGGCTCAACTGGGCCTGCTCACAGAGACTCCAACAAGCCTGCCTCACATGGCCCAGTGTCCATTTCCAAAGAACAACCATGTTGAAAATTCAACGACCCTCTCTTTCCTTCATTTGTTATACTCCCATAGTACCAAGCAAGCTACCAAATTTTTCAATTCCAGGGAGAATAAAACCAACTTTGAATAGCAGGATACTCCTTCAGCATTCAGGCCCTCTACCTTCAAAAGAATCTGCATTCTTCCTGTTGTCCCTGTGCAGAACAGTTGGCCCAATCCCAAATGGTTGTAATGTCTCAAACAACTGCAGCCAGCTATAGTTATTCTGGTCTTGATAAAACATATTTTATTTTTACCTCATTTCCCTCAAGTAAAACACAAGTGTGGTAGTTTGAATCAGATGTTCCTCATGGACCCTTGTGTTTTGAATGCTTGGCTTCCAACTGGTGGTAATTTGGGAGATAGACCCTTGCCAGAGGAGATATGTTGCTGGGAGCAGGCTTAGGAGTGTCATTGTACAGTTTCCCCCTTGCCAGAGTTCAGCTCACCCTCTTGTGCTTACTGCCAGCTGCTGTGGCAAGAAGTGACGCCCAGCTCCATCACCCTTCCCCCACTGTGCTGACAACGAAATTTCAGTTTCACCAGCAGGAAATGCATCTTCCAAAATTTTCAGAGTTGTTGTAGTCAAGCATGGGGAATACAGATTTTTCTCCTAAATCATATTATCGACAAAAACATGTTGATGAGAACAAGTAGGTCGCATGTTGGTGAAGTATAGTAATCAGCAAACGTTAGTTAAATATATAATGCAAGCCTTCTGCTGCTTACCACAGGCTGTGTTCTTAACATTCACCATATAGAAAGAGGGGGCAAAGTAAACCTGCCCCCATGCACACCTCAGCCTGGTCTGATTGTGAATGGGGAGACAGAAGATAGATAAAAGTTAGTTAGATAGATAGATAGATGATTGATTGATTGATTGATAGATCGATCGATCGATCGATCGATAGATAGATAGATAATGCAACAGGTTATCTAAGTAGTTGATTTTCTGTCTTATTTCAATATGGCAGGTCTTCCAAGCTTTATTTCTTCATTTAGCCTCATGTTCTGTCCTTCAGGAATTATCAGTGCAAATGCCTTCTATTCCTTGCTCCCTTCTCTTCCTGACTTGGTTAATCCAACTACCACTACTCTCTCTGTTTCCTCTACTTGAGTTGTTGAGTGCTAGACCTGAAAACCATATAATAGTGGCAGTCATGTCTGGCATGGAGGCCATTTGGGTACTTAATACTGAAAGAATTGTTCCACCCCTATTATAGAGGTCTCTCTCTTTCTTTCTCTCTTTCTCTCTCTCTCTCTCTCTCTCTCTCTCTCTGTCTGTCTGTCTCTCTCTCTCTCTCTCTTTCTCAGGAACCAACAACCTCTGCTAGACCATCAGGGGACTCTAGTATTTGATCAAAAGCAATGAAAACTCTCTTTAAAACACACATAGCAACATACTATGCCCAAGAGAAATTCACCTCTGTCAAATCTACAGCAATGATGTTTCAAGAATGTTTTCAAACAGGGCAGACCCCTCGGGTCAAGTTTTCAATGTCAATGCCTCCTACTGCTCACACACGAATAGTGGACCAGTTAAAGTGTCCTGAAAACCAAGGAAACACGCAGCGTAAGAATTAAAATGGGTTCCCCACACCCTGGGGATGTGACTTCACATTCTGAGATGTCAACTTCCTAACCAGGAATAACAAACACAAAGGGGCATGAACATAAGAAAGTGGGTGTAGTGTGCTCATTCATTTTCTGTTACTATATAAAATACCTGAGGCTGTATATGACATAAAGGAAGCCCCCCCCCACACACACACACTCTCTCTGTCTACTATATCATGGTGTAAGCATTAAAGCAGGGGCATCTGCAAAAGGGAACGATCACATAGCAATGAACCAGACAGTGCAAAAGGAATCCCTGGTCTTGCTCTTATATAACAGCTCACTCTCACAGGAGAACCCCCAAGTCAAGACTAACAGGAGTCCCATGAGAAACACCTTGATGCCCTCTGCGAGTAGTAACCCCAGAGACCTAACCACCTTTCACTTAGCTTCACTACTTAACGGTTCAACCACCTCCCCATACTGCCATATTGAGGATCAAGTTTTCAATGCACATCCTTTGGGGAAACAAACCACATCTGAACTATATAGACAGTAGTGAGGGTTCTGTAGATAACATCTCCATGCCACATATTTAACAGCATCGGTAGTATCTTAGCACTATCTTCAATGGGTCTGGAGAAATGGCTCAGTGGTTAAGGTGCTTGCCTGGGAAGCCTAAGGACCCACGTTCTACTCTCCAGATCCGACCTTAAGCCAGATGCACAAAGGTGAGGCAAGCACAAGGTCGCACATGCCCACTAGGTGGCGCAAGTGCCTGGCGTTTGATTGCAGTGTCTGAGGTCCTGGGGTGCCAATTCTCTCTCTCTTCCTCTCTCCCTGTATCTCACTCTCTCTCTTTCTAAAATAAAATAAAAGAAGCTGTGAAAACTCTATTTGCAGGGGAGGTAGGTTTATGTACTTACCCTGGTTCTATAAATGATCTAAGGAAAAGCTCAACCTCACCCTCAGTTTTCCTATCCACCAGAAAGCACAAGAATATATTGTGTTTTAGGTCAAAAGGCTTAAGATTTGAAAGTATTACAAGCTGTAAGATGAAAGATAATTGCATACATAAATCAAGGTTTTTGAGAACCACACAGCATGTACCTAAACCACCAGCTGTTACTCAAATGATCAACCTTACTCTATAATGAGAGAAAAATGCCTGACCTTGCTCAGTAGGACAGTGGTTTCAATGGCAAAGGAACAAGTTTGGATGTGGAAAAACAAAAATGGAGACTCCAGCACCTTTAAGATCTGTGCTTCCAGGCTGGAGAGATGACTTAGCAGTTAAGTGCCTGCCTGTGAAGCCTAAGGACCCCGGTTCGAGGCTCGATTCCCCAGGACCCACGTTGGCCAGATGCACAAGGGGGCACACGCGTCTGGAGTTCGTTTGCAGTGTCTGGAAGCCCTGGTGCACCCATTCTCTCCCTCTATCTCTCTCTCTCTCTCTCTCTCTCCCTCCCTCCCTCCCTCCCTCCCTCTTTCTCTCTCTGTCACTCTCAAATAAATAATTAAGAATAAACAAAAAAAATTAAAAAGAAAAAGATCTGTCCTTCCTCAAAGGCAAGCGCCAGTGTTGAGAATCCGCCAATCTGTTAGTTAGATGGTAAATTTGCTTTGAGTAAACCAACAAGAACACGAGGACTAGACGAATTTAATTTCAATAGCAGTTCACAACACAAAGAGATAAGACACACACATACCCATAATCACCATGCATCAGCTGGAAAGCTTTGCAGAACCTTTTTGTGGATTCACTTCCCAAACACTGTCATCACCACACAAGTTACAGGATTTATGGGAACCTCACGGTACATTTGCTTCCTTAAACTGAACAAGTATCAACAAGTAATGTGCAATTTTACAGTTCCTACCGCATCCCATCACTATAATGTGGCATTCTCACTTATACGTCCACTATCTTACAAGTTATAAATAACGGATCATATATGCTCTCTTGCCTTGACTGTGAATAAGCCTTTGGGATAGAATAAGCTAAGAAAGTTATCTGCAACTCTACCCACCAAACTGTTTTAATTATAAATTATTTTCAATCATGCCATCTGTTGTAAGATAACAGGCTATTTAAGTAAGTGTCCCAATTACATTTAAAGGTAACACAGGAATGACCAGTGTGCGTGCTTATCTATCAGAAACAAAAGCAATTATAGAGCTTAAGAAATTAAATCCCAGCACCCAGGAGGCATCTGCCAGAGTGCAGGAGACATTACAGCAGAAGCGGAAGATTAAACACAAGTGCCCCTCTCACTGCTAGCCTGAGAACCTACTCCAGGGAGGTAACGTCGACACTAAGGAGACTCAAAACTCATCAAAACAGAAAACCAGAGGCTGCTGAGAGCTCGACACTAAAGGAGACTTATAACATTCCCTCAAGGCTTAGGGAACTCACCCTCAGTTTTCCTAGCCACTTTGGGAACACTTTGAAAGATGGGGTAGAAATATTATAAGAGCCAAAGGGTAAAAAGGAGTATTCTGTGGCATTCCCTGACCCCCCCCCCACACACACAGAGACAGACTGGCCCGTTCATGACCTCACAGTGAATACCAATAACACCACAGAAGAGGGTGAAGAGCCCTCAGAGGAGTGGGGGAAAGGGAACAGTAACATGAGAGTATAGCCTGGGAGGAAATATGACCAATATTCAATATATTCATAGTAAAGCTCACAACTAATAAAAATAAAAATTTTAATAAAAACCCTTCTCCAAGAGAATGTTTTAGCTGCTGACTAAAGCATTTAAACACTAACAATATCTCAGAATGATAGTGTACAGCCAGCCATGGGAGTGCATTCCTTTCTTGCATTCTGACACACTCATTTTTTTTTACATTTACAAAACCAGGCAGGAAGATGACTTAGAGATTAAGAGCACTTACTGCCCAAGATGAGGGCATGACAAAGCCTAACACTGCCCAAATTCAGTTCTCCAGCATGCATACCTTACTGATATGTCCTTAACATCAATGGGTAGAAAACCATTTTTTTAAATTTAAATATAGAATTTTAGGGCTGGGGAGATTGCTCAGCGGTTAAAGGCGCTTGCTTGCAAAGCCTGATGGCCTAGGTTTGATTCCGCAGTACCCAATTACAGAATTTAGCTAAAGTGCTGTCTCTCTGGGAAGAAGTGAAATCCATTTCGATCCAAAAGAAGATATCTTGAAGTCTTCCCCATCTAAATAAATTCCATCACATCTATCCAACTGCTCCTCTGTTCCTCTCTTCTCCTGACACCCCCTCGAGTCCCTCAATGTATTCCTCAAAGTACATTCTGTGTTTACCTACTTCCCTATCTGCGCCAAGAATCCACACCATTTATGTCTGATGTTTATCTCCTTGTCCAGAAGCCTCCTGACCGGGCTCTTGGCACACTCCTATCCACACGTAGCCATGGTCATCTTGTCAAAATGTGTATCAGCTCACAGGCTTCCTCCCTCTACAAACACGCCCATCCCATTACAGGTAAACTAAGCTGTGCAAACTGCATTCCAGCATGATGCATGAGGACCCACGACCTAGCTCCTGCCTGTCTCTCAGCCTCGTCCCTCCACTCTCCCTTCCGCTGTAGCCCCACTGGTCTCTCTGTGGGTGCTAGGCCCCCCGCCTCACACTCTCCCCTCTTGACTCCTGACTTCCCCTCCCCTGAAACATTTGAATAGTGGATTCTTCCACATCACACTCTACTGAGACCCTTAATACCCTCCCCAAAGCAATTCTTCTGGCCATCCTCTCCACCTCCGTTACATGCTATATTTTCTCTTTTTTAAAATATGTTTTATTTATTTATTTATTTGAGAGAGAGAAAGAGGTAGAGAGAGAGAAAGAGAGAGAGAGAATAGGCGTGCCAGGGTCTCCAGCCACTGCAAACAAACTCCAGACATATGTGCCTCCCTGTGCATCTGGCTTACATGGGTCCTAGGGAATCGAACCGGGGTCCTTAGGCTTCGCAGGCAAGCACCTTAACCGCTAAGCCATCTTCTCCAGGCCCCATGCTATATTTTCTTAATAGCAGTTATTACTATATACAGTTGTTTTCCCATGTGCCTGTTGATGCCTGATTACTGCCATAAAATATAAGCTATGCAAGGTATTTTGATATTCTTGCTTACTACTACATCCTGAGCACAATAGTTACTGATTGAATGGATGGAAATGCTGTCAATACAGACACGGTTCTATAACTTCTCCCATTCTGTTTCTCTCCTGTCCAACATCATCTTACAGAACCAGTGCTCGTCACTTAGTACTTGTTACCATTTGAATATGAAATATTCCTCCCACTGATTCGTATGTTGAACACATGGTCCCCTGCTGGTGGCACTATCCTGGGAGGTTCCGGAAGTTGGAGGAAGTACGACAATGCCTTTGACGGTGACTCTTGGTCCCCAGTCCCTTCCTCGCTCTCTGCTTCCTGCACACCATGGGGTCCAGACTTTGCTTCGCACCCTCACCATCATGATGCTTTCCTTCATCATAGATTCAGAAACGACAGTCATACAACCATGCACCAACACTTCTGAAACCGTGAGCCAAGATGTTTCCCTTCCTTCCTTTCTTCTTTGGGTTGTTTTTTTTTTTTCAGGTCTTTTTTTTTTTTCACAAAAAGAGGAAAAAGTAGCTAATAGCAATATTTCTTTTATATGTACTTTATTTATTTATGAACATAAAGAGAGAAAGAATGGGTGTGCCATAGCCTTTGTGCCACTTTCTGCATCTGGCTTTACGTAGGTACTAGGGAATTAAACCTGGGGCCAGTAGGCTTTCTAATCAAGACACTTAAACTGCTGAGCCATCTCCCCAGCCCTAATACACTGTTTATATTATGCCTGATAAGAAGAGTTCCTTTATCCAAGACACAGTCAAACCCTTTCACCCTTTTCTTTTTCACCTCTCCGCTACACAAAGCTTTCACAGGCTGGAGAGATGGCTTAGCAGTTAAGGCGCTTGCCTACGAAGCCTAAGGACCCATGTTTGACTCTCCAGATCCCATGTAAGCCACACACAAAAAGGTGAGGCAAGCACAAGGTCTCACATGCCCACTAGGTGGCGCAAGCATCTGGAGTTCAATTGCAATGGCTGAGGCCCTGGCATGCCAATTCTCTGTGTGTGTGTCTCTCTCTCTCTCTCTCTCTCTCTCTCTCAAGATGTTACACAAGAATAAAACCATAAAGCCAAAAAAAAAAAAAAAAAAAAAAAAACCTTTCACTTAGTGTAATAGCATAAGGAGGCAAACAAGGCCTATGGGTTAGAGAATCTCAGTGCTGCTTCTATGTCCTATGACACATTATTTAATTTACCTGACATGACACTATACAAATTATGCAAGACAAAGTGGCAATTAATTGTGGCATGAATGTTCACCAGATCATTAATATAGACAGACAGGGACCATGTTTCCTTTATCTTTGTATTCCCAACAGCTAGCACAGTACCTTGGACGCGTGCACCAAAAATCTCTCCTTTGCTGTCAGAATTTATTAGGATATGACGGAAATTATGATACAAGTTAGGATAGGGGCAGAATTCTTCTCCCATGTAAGCCGTGCCAAGACCTAAAGCTGGACAGTTGCATATCATTTATGTGGAGTAATGAGTGAAGAAGGATTTTACAGGAATCCATTTTCCCCTCTGTGCTGGTTGAATGTAAAATGTTCTCCACAGCCTCAAGCATTTGTGATCGAGTCCCTAGCTGGCGGTGCCTTTGGGAAGTGGAGCCTAGCTGGAGGAGGTGTTCTGGGGGGAGTGGAACTTTGGGGTTGACAGTCCAGCCTACTGGGTGTTCACAGCTGGCTCAGTCAGACTGCTCTCTCTGCTGCTGCTAATATGAAGATTTGAGCTGTTTAACGAAGACACTTCCCCTCAAAACTGTAAGCCTGAAATACGCCCTTTCCTCCCACGAGCTGCTTCTGGTCAGTGTTTCGTCCCCAGCACTAAGAAGGTAAACGCTACATTCTTTCTGAAAATCAACTAGTCCAGTGACTTTGCTGGCATTCCCAGAAGTAAATGATACTTTGCAGATCTTCCACGGTCAGCCAGACCATGCAAGCCAGCCTCGGGTACCAAACTACCCTACTGTATTATTCATAAGCTGTCACCACAAACTTCTACATCTTTCTCACATTCCTGATTATTTTTTTAAAAAATCTAAGCTAATACAATAAATTTCAACTAATGAACAGACTTAATCATTATCATAGGCATGAGTAGTCAGTGCAAGAAGAGATGGGAGAAGACATGGAGTTCTGCTCTCACAGGCCTTGCCTACATTCCCACCCTGAGTCTCCAAGCAAGGCCATTTGCCCAAAACAGTCAAGCAACTGAAATAATATTAAGATTATTTTTGTTACTTGTAAAGCAATAAAAAGATACTTCATATAGATTCTTACTTAACATCAAGTTTTTTAAAATAAGCAAATTTGGGCTGGAGAGATGGCTTAGCAGTTAAGGCGCTTGCCTGCGAAGCCTAAGAACCCACGTCCGACTCTCCAGGACCCATGTAAGCCAGACGCACAAAGTGACACAAGCACTCAAGGAGGCACACATGCCTGGAGTTTCACTGCAGTGGCTGGAGGCCCTGGCATGCCAATTCGCTCACTTGCCTGTGAAGCCTAAGGACTCATGTTCAACTCTCCAGGTTCCACATAAGCCATATGCACAGTGACACAAGAGTGCAATATCACACACACATACACACACTCACACACACACAGAAGGACACACATGTCTGGAATTTGATTGCAACGGTTGGAGGTCCTGGTGTACCAATTCTCTCCCAACCCCCCCCCCCCAAAAAAAGTAAAAAGAAAAGTAAGAAGAGGACTGGGGATATATAGTGGTGTCAGAGCACTTCTTACAATGTGCAAGGCCTTGGGTTCAATTCCAACCCTGACACCACATTAAATATACACATGCACGCACATACGCACATGCACACTGTGCCACACACACACACATTTAATGTAGCAGGTACTTGGAATTGAACCACTTTGGAGATATGTATGTACATATGTGGTTTCTATACTGCACAGAACAAACCCATGAAACAGAGGGATATACCCAGTAGCCACCTTACTTCTTACTTTTAGCAATGCTGTTTGAATATTGCTAAGAGGGAAAAAAAAAAAAAAAGACTTGCTTCATAATGATAACTGATTTGCAAATGGACAGGTTAAATTCCAGCCACTGGAGAATTACATTATGGTCCGGTTAAAATCAAGTGACGTTTAATCGTTTTGAAAGGGCCCTGTGATCAGTGCCAAAGGAAAGGTATCTAAACGGGAACGTATCAGTCAAATTCATTCAGACTGAAAAGAGCTGGCCTACTTGATTACTGAGGGTTTTAAGGACTCAGAAGCCAGAACATTTTTAAGGGAACCAGGTTCAACTGAGAGAAATATAGATGACTCACCTCCCCCGAGACTGTGCTGACCGTAACAAGTTCAAGCACCCCTTTCTCAGGCTACAGAAGCAGGCTGCTCAGGCTCACCCCAGGGAGTCGGCGGGAAGATACTCTCCTAGGAAGCCTCCCCTGGTATTTCAGCATCGGGCCCAATAAAAGGTTTTCCTTGGTGGCAGAGGTGACAGAGACAGCAGTGGCTGAGCAGCAGCAGACGAGTGTGTGAGATCAGCCAGCCAGCCAGCGGCCTGCGAGCTCAAAAAGAAGAAACCACTTGGGCTGGAGAGATGGCTTAGCGGTTAACCGCTTGCCTATGAAGCCTAAGGACCCCAGTTTGAGGCTCGATTCCCCAGGACCCACGTTAGCCAGATGCACAAGGGGGCGCACACATCTGGAGTTCGTTTGCAGTGGCTGGAGGCCCTGGCACGCCCATTCTCTCTCTCTCTCTGTCTCTCTATCTGCCTCTTTCTCTCTCTGTCACTTTCAAATAAATAAATAAAAATAAACCAAAAAAAAAAAAAAAGAAGAAGAAGAAGAAGAAACCACTAAGCAGATCAAGATGAACAGTGGCCAGAGGAAAGGTAGCAGTCAGAGTGATGAGAAGGTAGAGCGGTGAGGTTGGTAAAGAAAAAGCTAAGGAGAAATGGCCCTGCAGGCCCTGGCCGCTAGGCGATCTCCAGAGAGCTGTCCAGCCTTCAGTGTCAAGGGTCTCAGAGCCCAGGCTGAGAGGGCTAAAGGGTCCCGATTCCCCCAAGGCCCGCACAGAGGCTATAATGCTGGAGGTGGCCCCGGCTGCTGCTTCCTACGCTGAGGGAAATGAAAGCTGGCACGCACCGGTGCTTAAAGACCTGCTTGCCTACCCATGATTTCCATCTGCATAGAGCAAAACCCACGCTCAGCAAGCTGACGGGCGACGCGGCCAGCGTCCACGTGAAACCACAGAGGAAGGCGTGGCCCCCTTGCCTCTAAGAAACACTGACCGCTTACACTGCATGAAGCATACTTCTGGGTGGTTTGGAAGGCGATCCCAGAGAAGCTTCTAGTAGTTCAGAGAACACTGTTCCGTAATGATCCACAACCTCCTCCTTTCTGCTTGCACTCAGGAGAGGAGGGAACCCACACTTACACAAGTCATGGCGTGGGGAGGAAGGCTCTCAGATCACCCAGTCAAGCTCCCGAATGATGGTCTGAAATAAAGTATTTCTCTATCATCCAATGGTGGGAAAAAAAAAGATTTTTTTTTTTTTTTAGTTTTTCGAGGTAGGGTCTCACTCTAGCTCAGGCTGACCTGGAATTCACTCTGGAGTCTCAGGGTGGCCTCGAACTCACGGCGATCCTCCTACCTCTGCCTCCCGAGTGCTGGGATTAAAGGTGTGCGCCACCACACCCGGCGGGAAGAAAAATATATTTAAGTGATGCCACTTGGTGAGCTTCGTGTGAAGCTAGACTTAGGCAGTTTCTAAAGGGCTCAGTCTACAATTATAGTTCTTCTGCTTCTCTGAAGTAAGATTTCTTTTGTAAGTTCCATGTGTCCAGCAAAAGTCAAGAGAGGACGACAAGGAAGGGGTATGTAATGGCAAAGACTATCTAAAAGTTACTTGGTAGTCAGCATAGAATTGGGGGAGGGATGAAGAGATTATGGTTAATGCATGAAAGGGTACAACTGGACAGGAGGATACCAAGTGCTCTGCCGCATTGTAACGTAACAGGTAACTGCATATTTCAAATGGCTAGCCGACAGGATTTTGAATGTTCCCAATATGAAGCAATGATGAGTATCTTAGATGATAAATACAATTGCCCCAATCTGATCACACAGTGCATAAATAAGCACGCTTATTATAAGGTCAAATCAAAATGAAAATGCATTAAATAAGATTTTCCTAAGCATTATCTTGGAATCCAAAAACGCTAAGAATGTACTGCCCTAGCCCAATCTTTCTCTTGACAAGATCTGAGTCTTACAAGGGGAAAGGTAGGTTAAGAAGGGAAGGGTAAGCCATGATTGGCACAGTGGAAGGGGTGCCCAAGACAGACTGGGCATGCTGAATGGAGTTCTCACCCATCTCCACTCCCAAGGTACCCAGCAAGACATTCCTGGATGTAAACAGAAAATCCTCAGGAGATGCAGTGTCAGTGCCTTCTGGTAACTCAAGAGTGAGAGCTTAACCATCTTGCAAGAATAAGGATTCCAAGAAAAGACGTGGACTTGTACCATTGTGGTGGTTTGAATGTGTAAAATGTCCTCTATAGATCCGTGTGTTTGAACGGGTGATCTCAAAGCAGGTGGTGTTGTTTCAGAAGGTTGTGGAACCTTTAGGAGGTAGAGCCTTCCCGGAGGCTGAGGGTCACTGGGGGTGGCCTCTCTTGAGGTGTTTTAGCCCAGCCCCGCTTGCTGTTCACCATTTTGTGCCTGCCTGCCAGTGTGAATATATGGCAAGCTAACACCCACTCCTACCACCATGTCATCCCTGCCATAAAACTTTCCCACCAACCAGAAGCTGAAAATGAATCCTTTCCCTCCTAAAGTTGCTTCTGGAAAAGTAATTTGTTCACAGCAACAGGAGAGTAATTGAAACACAAAATCAGTACTGAGAAGTGGGGCCCATCACCACAATAAACCCGACCATCTAGTTCCCAAGCCTTCGGGATTGGTTTACGAGAGGAATGTGTAAGAGTTTGGAATCTGGGCTGGAGAAGCCTTACAAAGCTATCAGCAGAGCCTTAATGGGCTATTTGGGTGGAAATCTGGAAGGCCAGAAAGCCAGTAGAAATGTGGATAATGCAGGCTCAGTTTCTGGGGTTTCAGAGGGGAGCACAGACTGTATCAGGAACTGGGGGGCTAGAAGAAGTTCAGGTTATACTGTGGCAAGAAAAAAAAAAAAAAAACACAACTGGCTGTATTCTGCCCGTGTTCTGAGAACTTAAGCAAGACAAGTAATGGACTAGTTTATCTGTCAGAGGACTCTCACAGCAACGTAACACTGAGTTTCTGGTGAAGATTCTATTAGCGTCTCTGATTCAGACCCCTGGTGAAAGAGAGAAAAATACAGAGCAGAAAGATATGAAGAATGTTTGTCAAGGGGGAAAAAAAAAAGAACTGTGATCAAGTTCAAAGCTCCGGACAAAGTGGCTGTAGCTGTTAGCACCATTAAAGAGAAATCTGCTGATCTGTACTAGGACAACAGGAAAGTTCCCCTGAGAGCAAGACCCTGGCTCAATGAAGGTTCAGATAGTAAGAATGAAAGTTCTTCTGAAGAAAAAGTATGGAGAGAGCTGTCAGACTCCACCCCAAACTGGTAGCCCAACTCAGCAATGTCATCATGCATGTGGTGATGGCTTTTCAGGCATGAAAGATGTGAGACAGAGGGGGTCCTGGTGTGCTGATATGAGATCTGGGTATCACTGAGAGTGATAGAACTTTTCTCAGCTCTTGGTTAGACTTGACCCAGGAGTTAGGGTGTCAGACTCTCACAGTCACATAAAACTTCCACTGAGTCGATGGCCTCCAGGTTCTTTTTTATGTATTTATTAGAGACAGAGAGAGTGTGTGTGAGAGAGAGTGAGAGAGAGTGTAAGAGAGAATGGGTGCGCCAGGGCCTCTAGCCGCTGCAAACTAACTCCAGACACATGTGTCACCATGTGCATCTGGCTCACGTGGGACCTGGAGAATTGAACCTCGGTCCTTAGGCTTCTCAGGTAAGTGCCTTAACTGCTAAGCCATCTCTCCAGCCCAGCCTCCAGGTTCTTGTCTAATGAATTCAAAGAATTGAATCCACAGACCATAGAGGATGATGCTTAGAGAGATTTTATTATAGATATTATAAATAGAATGTACAAGAATGAAATAATGTAGAGCTCTTGCCCAAGAGGAGGCAAGACACGGTTCCCAGAAATGGGAGAGCCCACCTAGAGACCCAGATTAGGGTCTTCCATGGGACTGGTTAGTCCATCCCAACACCACCTAATCCCTTCCCAGTTAAGGGATCAGGGTTTAACACTCCATGAAAGAGAAATTATCCTTTTTTTTTTTTTTAATCTCTTCTAGGAAAGAAGTTCTTTAGGGAAGAATATATCTGGGAAGAAAATTAGGTTTAAAGAAAAAGGAATCTAGGGAGGGAACTACTTTAGGCTGAAAGATAAAGGCAGGCCAGATTCCTGACCTACAGCAGAGCACAATGACTGTGAGTCTCCCTTGTAGGCTCAATGGTATTTCGTGCCTTCAGCCACGTCTACTTTCAGGGACCCTGCTAACCCTAAACTTCCTCAGCACCACAGTTCCAGAAATCAGCTGAGGCTAAGCAATCTTGGGCAGAATCAGATGCCCTGCAAGGAAGCCCTGAGAGGCCACCACATGAAGTTGTGTAGGTGAACCCTAAGTTGCAATAGAGACCCCAGGATGCTGGAGAGGCCAGATCATGGGATATCTTCCAAATAAAGTTGTGCACTCAGAGCAGATCTGGCCCACAAGTGAGGCTGTGAGTGGAATAGGCAACAGAGCTTAAGGGGTAAAACTATCAGGCTTTCTGGAGCTCAGACAATTTCATCATGAGTCCAAATACTGTACACGGAGCTGCAGGATTTGCTGTTTACCCTGTTGGATTTCAGACACACTCTGGTCCACTCTTTACTTGCTATGCCCTCATTCCTCCCTTTTGGAGTGGGAATAGTTATCCTATGCCAGTTATATGTTGTAGGTATGAAACTTATATATTTTGACTTTCTAGGACTCACAGGGTGCCTTGAGTCTCAGACGAGACTGAACCTTGGGCTTTTGAACAGTGTTTGGATTGCTTAAGACTGTGAGGACTTCTGAAGTCAGCCTGAGTGCATTTTGCATCATGAGAACCATGGAACCTATGGATGTCAGGGGTGCAGTGTTGACGGTTTGAATGCAAAATGTCCCCCCCAATGGACTAGTGTTTGAATACTTGTCCCCACTGGCGGCACTTCTTTAAAAGGTTGTGGAACCTTCAGGAGGTAGAGCCTTCCTGGAGGAAGTGGGTGACTGGGGCCAGGCCTTGAAGTGTTTTAGACCAGTCTCACTTGCTGTGTGCCCTCTGCTTCCCACTGGCTGATGTGACGATGTGACCAGCTGATGCCTTCTCCTGACACCACATCATCCCTTCCATGAAACTTCCTTTTTAACTATAAGCTGAAAATAAACTCCTTCCTTCCTCAAGTTGCTTCTGCTCAGGTTTGTTTCCCCCCCCCCCACAGCAGTGAGAAAGTAACAATACAATTGTGAAGGTCAGTGTCATAATGAAGTAACAAATCACACATTATGAGACCACAATGTTAATTTAAAGATCTAGGTTCTTAAATCAGGAGAAGTTATTTTTCTTTTCTTTTCTCCTTTGGCATCAATTCCCCACTCGCATCTTTTCTTTAAAGAAACCTTGTGATCGCTTCATCTCTAGTACAGGAGATAACGATGGATGATAGGAATAGAAAATACTCTGAAGTCCTTAGCACAAGGCAAGAAGTCATACAACTGCCTGATTATTGCTGCTGATCTTCCACAGATGTTGGACTTCAAACAATCAGTGCCCCAGAGCCTGGGAAAATAATGCACCTCACTGGGATGACGGCTGTGCAGAAGAAAAGCTCAGCAGTAAGACTGTCCCCTCTGGGTCCTGGTACTACTAGTATTTTAGGACAAAGAAAAGGACGCGCAACATCCAGTCACTGTGGCAAATCAGTACACATGGAACGTGGGTACAAGAGCCAGGTGTGGTGGCACATGCCTATTATACTGGCAATAGGGGGTAGAGGCAGAGGATCACAAGTTCAAGGTCTTGTTTAGCAAGACCTTGTGTCAAAAAGGAAAAAAAAATGAGCTGGAGAGACGAGTTAGCAGTTAAGGTGCTTGCCCTGCAAAGCCAAAGGTCCCAGGTTCGATTCCCAAGTACCCAAGTAAAGTCGCATGCACAAGGGGAGCGCATGCGTCTGGAGTTCATTGACAGTGGCTGGAGGCCCTGGCATGCCCATTCTCTCTGTCTCTACTGCTTTCTCTCTCTCAAATAAATGAATAAGTAAAATAAAATTAAGTGCTTATCTCATTCTCACAAATGAATGGACTCTCACCGGACTTCCAACCACTTACAATCATTATGCAATGCTTCTACCTGAGATAGGAATTTTTTCCATATTGATTTAGAATTATAACAGAATATGAGCTGGGCACGGTAGCTCATACCCAACACTTGGGAGGCTAAGGCAGGAGGATTTCTATGAGCTTGAGGTCAGCCTTGAGTACAAAATAAGTTATTGGCCTACCTGAGCTGCAGTATAAGACTCTGTCCCCCCCCCAAAGAAAAAGGAAAAAGAGTGGGCTGGGTAGATTGCTCAGCAGTTAGAGGTGCTTGCTTGCAAAGCCTGATGGCCTGAGTTCAATTCCCTAGTGCTTCTTTTTAAAGCCAGACACACAAAGTGGTGCATGCATGTGTCTGGAGTTTGTCTGCAGCGGCAGGAGGCCCTTGTGTGCCTGTAACTCCTTCTCTTTCTGCTCACCTCTTTCTCTCTTTCTTTTTCGCAAATAAATCAATAAAAAAAATTCTAAGAGTTATAATCAAGTTTAAGTACTGTACAAAAGCAATATTTGGTAAGAGAGAATATAGGCAATATTTTCCTTACTGAAATTCCAAAAGATACTTTGTTTTCTGCAGGGGTAGATGGTACGAAGAGTGGGCTGGCAATTTCATCTTGTATTGTTGGTTAATATGTTGCCTCTCCCCCATATTATTTTCTAATACATTTCCTTAAATTTTAAATTTTAAAGAGATAGGTTTAATGTGGAGGAACAAGAGCCTTGGTTACATACCTCAGAGGTCTAGAGCCATGAAAGAGTTTCACCAAATAGTAGCAACCATGCAGATAGTCATTCAATATTAAGAACCTCTGCTAACATTTTTAGAAGGTAAAAATCTCGCCACTCTTGCCAACTGTCTTGCTTTAAGATTACACACTCACATTCTTTCACCATCATTCTGCCCTCCTACGTCTACCAACTATTACTAAGGCAGAAAACATAATTTCATGGTCTTGCAGGGATTTAGAAATTATTTATGTAACTTAATGGTCTTATGGGGATCTAGGAATTATTTATATAACTTAAACCCTTGCTTCAGGTAGCAGATGTAAGATGATGTATTTTGATTTATTCGCAATCCCACTGCTTCCCTTGAATTATTAAACTCATTTTACAATTTCAATCTATCCTCATATAAATGATTAAATGCCTTTTCAAGGAAGATATGGCAACTTTGACATGTCAGGCATAAGGACAACTACAGAAAGGTATCCTCCAATCAGATCAGGTAAGATGGACAGTCAGGCTTTCAGCTAAAAAAAATAAAGATCAAGTTAAAATCATGACAAGTTAAAGTGAAAATGTACTTTGTCTTCCAAAAAGACATGCTCTAGGGCTGGGGAGATTACTCAGTAGTTAAAGGCACTTGCTTGCAAAGCCTGACTGCCCATGTGCAATACCCCAGTACCTATGTAAAGCCAGAGGCACAACATGACGCATGCCTCTGAAGTTTATTTGCAGCAGCAAAAGGTCCTAGTATATGCATATTCTCTCTTTCTCTTTCCCTTTCTCTTCTCTTTCTCTTTCTCTTTCTCTTTCTGAGTGTATCTGTCTGTCTTTCTCTCTCAAATAAATAAATATTTTAAAAACATACTCTAAAAAGTAAATATAGGGCTGGCGAGATGGCTCACCAGTTAAAAGCACTTGCTTGTGAAGCCTAATGGCCTGGGTTCAATTCCCTACTGCCCATGTAGAGCCAAATGTATGGAGAGGCCCATGTGTCTAGAGTTTATTTTCAGTGTCAGGAGACTCTTGTGCATGTATTCTCTTTGTCACTTGCTCTCTCCCAAATAATTTTTTTTAAAAAAAGATAAAACAAATAAATATAGCTAAATATGTTAGTATATGTATGCTTGTATAAAATAAAAAAATAGGGCTAGAGAGGTGGATTAGTGGTTAAGGCACTTGCCTACAAAACCTAAGGAACAAGGTTCAATTCCCCAGTACCCACGTAAGCCAGATGCAGAAGGTGGTACATGCATATGGAGTTCGTTTGCAGTGGCTGGAGGCCCAGGTGTACCCATTTCCTCTCTCTCTCTCTCTCTCTCTCTCTCTCTCTCTCTCTCCCTCCCTCCCTCCCTCCCTCCCTTCCTCCCTCCCCTCCTCCTTCCCTCTTTCTCTGTCAAATAAATAAATTAAATTAAATATTTAAAAAATTGACATTGAAACTGAAACAGGGCCAGGTGTGGTGGCATACACCTTTAACCCCAGCACTCAGGAGGCAGAGGTCAGTGGATCAACTTGAGACAATATAGTGAATTCCAAGGCAGCCTGGGCTACAGCGAGACCCTCCCTCGAATAAAAAATGAAAATAAAAATAAATAAATAAACTGAAATAAAGTCCAAACAACAGGATAGTGAGACAAGCAGCAGCAGAAACCGCTGTGTGGTTGTAACAGACGCAGACCGTCCAGCACACCTGTGCTCTGGTAGGACAGCAAGCATTGTCTTGCTGATTGGCACCAAGCCATCCATCTGGGGAGGCTCTGAAGGACCCTCCTCATGAAAAATGAAGCATACTGTGTATGGAAGCCCCTCCCCCGTTGTGCACACTTGGCCTTTCATTAGCAAGTGAGGGCTGCCAAGATGGCTTAGTGGTTAAGGCGCTTGCCCGCAAACCCAAAGGACCCCAGTTCAATTCCCCAGGAGCAGTATCAAGCCAAGGTGGCCCATGTGTCTAGAGTTCATTTGCAGCGGCTGGAGGCCCTGGCACACCAACTCTCTTTGCCTCTTTCTCACTCTCTCTCAAAAATAAATAAACTAATTTTAAAAAGAAAGGCAGATAAGTGAGAAACCTTAAACCCATGCCACACGTTTTCTGAAAGGTAGAGAGAGGCGGCCGTGGCAGAGTCTTCCCCGTGGCCACATCTGGCTTTCTTCACCTTTTGTTTGCAAGACGTAGTTTGGCTCATTAATGCAGGAAATCGCAAGGGAACAGCAATTACAGAGACCTGCCGCAGCTGAGCATGCCAGAGCCTGTCACTCCAGTGCCACCAGCTCTCCTCAGAATGTCACCATGGGGACAGCCCTGCTTCAACCCCCGGGGACGCTGCTCCTCCTTCTTCCCCAGACGTACCAAATTCATCCCACAGTGCAGGGATCCCACCAGCCCCAGGCTGAATGCTGGATACCAAGCACAAGCTGCATTTCCACCCGATTAAAACGTGCAGGCCTTGATGACACTTGGTGCTGGCATAACGGCTCAGCCTCCCGTCGGGCGGGCTTAACGGAGGCATCTGCAAGTCACGCTTGGAAGCCCAGCAGCTGAGAACTGTGGCAGATCACCAACTTCACATGACGACTTCGTGCTTTCTGTGTCATTTCGTGGCTTTAAGTCAACTCTGACACATCAGTAAAGACTGTCCCCGAGAGACTGGAGAAATAGCTAGAACGGGGGGGGGGGGGGGGGAGGGGGAGATGTTAAGGGTCTCCATTCCCTGTTTCTAAAGCGCAGTGATTCTTTAAGCCTTGGCCTCTGGAAGTGCCTGTGGCCCAGTCTAACAGTATGCATTACAGATGCAGCGTCCCCCGACACCCAGAAAAACCCTACAACTTCCAGATCAAATACAATCCATGCCCACACTTTCTTTTTTAACCCTCCCTTGATCAGTTACCAGCATTGTTTATTTTTCTTAATTTGTGGTCTTTTGCTATTAATTTACTGCATTTTAGCTTGTGTTTTATCAATTATGACTTTGTTTTAAATTTATTGGATACTGGAAAAAACATAGAAAGGCCTTCTGAAAATTGTGTTTTGGGAGGAAGGGGGCTGGAGAGATGGCTTAGAGGTTAAGGCGCTTGACACCAAAGCCAAAGGACCCAGGTCCGATTCTCCAGTAACCATGTAAGGCCAGATGCACAAGGTGGCACACGCATCTGGAGTTCATTTGCAGTGGCTAGAGGACCTGGCATGCCTATTCTCTCCCCCCCCCCATAAATAAATTAATTAAATTTTTTAAAAAAAGAGAGAAAATGGGGTTTTGAATGAATGTAACTTAGAGGATAGGGAGGAGTACTGTAGAACACTACCTTGCAGATAGGGCATGGCTGTCACATTCATGACCTCACAGCAACGGTCATTACCTGCACCAAGACCTGTCCAACACTGGACCCGTCAACATCCAGCCATGGTGATGTAGGAGGCGAGAGGTCCTCACCCTCCCTCAGGCATTACAGGCAGTTAATGATTACTGAGGACGTAAGAGCCATTGCCGTTAATGGCGCAGCCACTGGGAAATCGTACATGCTCTGACAAAGTAATCCCCCACCTATGCTCATGCAGGCCACCCTCACTAAACTCAGCGTGTCACATGCGCACACAAGAAGGGGGAAAGAAGACATCAAAGTAGAAAACAGACTAGTTGGAAATAGGAAGGGGTTCAGTAGAAGAAGGATGGGGAGCAGGGACAAAAGAAGGTACTGGGAGATTATAATCAAAATACCTTATATGGCTTAGTGGTTAAGGCATTTGCCTGCAAAGCCAAAGGATCCCGGTTCGACTCTCCAGGACCCATGTAAGCCAGATGCACAAGGGGGCACATGCATCTGGAGTTCCTTTGCAGTGGCTGGAGGCCCTGGTGTGCCCATTATGTCTGTCTGTCTGTCTCCCCCCCCCCTTCTTTCTCTCTCTCTCAAATAAATAAATAATATATTCTTTAAATACCTTACATAAGGCCAGGTGTGATGGCGCACGCCTTTAATCCCAGCATTCGGAAGGCAGAGGTAGGAGGATCGCCATGAGTTCGAGGCCACCCTGAGACTGCATAGTGAATTCCAGGTCGGCCTGAGCTAGAGTGAAACCCTACCTCGAAAAAAAAAAAAATACCTTATATACACATATAAAAATTAAGAAGTAAATTTTAAAAACTGTTTTTTGTTCCATAACTTATTAAGAAGCCCTTGACATCGGCTGAGTGCAAAATTCTCTGAATTCTTTGCAAGTAACCCAAAATCTAGGTTATAAACTACAGAGCAATATAAGCTTTATTCAAGAACATGGGTTCAGGGCTCCCCGATGGAAATCCTGAACCATCGTTTAAGCCCCCACAAAACACTGTCACCCCTGTGTCATGAGTTGCTAGGACACGGTGCACTGATTTTCAACGTGTTTACACCTTAGAACTGTAGTGATAAGTAATAATTATCATTACCTACTTACCTTTTCTCTTTCTCGTTCTAAAAGCACAGTTGAGGCATCTTAGCATAAAGCCATTGATAAGTATTGCATCATCTCAAGAGACAATAAGCCCATATGATGCTCTCAAGTTCTATTCTGACTGACTCAAAATATTTTAGTGAACCATTAGAATATTCTGTTCCCTCTGACTCCTGTCCTCCTACACCTAGCACTGCAAGAAACAGAGCTGTATTTTTAGAAGCTCTTTTAAAGAGAAAGGAACC
Organism: Dipus sagitta; assembly: GCA_036346955.1. Taxonomy (NCBI): domain Eukaryota; kingdom Metazoa; phylum Chordata; class Mammalia; order Rodentia; family Dipodidae; genus Dipus; species Dipus sagitta. The sequence continues at coordinate 10,992,977 of CM070775.1, read as the reverse complement.
TTTCCTGTGTCTCGTTGTTCCACACTATAGACCACTGCTGAGCTGGTGGCTGACATGCTCAGACACTTCGCTTAGACTAAAGGACTGCTTATGCCTTCCAGTGTGTGTGTGTGTGTGTGTATAAGTGTGTGTGTGTGTGTGTGTGTCAATCAGGCTTTTGATTTTTTCATATATTTTATTCTTTTATTTATTTATTTGAGAGACAGAGAGAATGGGTGCTCCAGGGCCTCCAGACACTGCAAACAAACTCCAGACACACAGCGCCACCTTCTGCATCCGGCGTACATGGGTGCTGGGGAAATCGAACCTGGGTCCTTTGGCTTAATCACTCAAAGGACAGATTCATAGAAAAATGAACCCAAGAAAGCACAGAGTCTTCATGCCATTATGTTATGGAAGTCTTAACAGTGGCTCAGCTTTGACTTTCTACGTCACAATGCACAACGATTACTTTAAACAACAGGCACTGATTTGCTTTGAGGAGTTTGGGCAGCAGTAGCAACCTGATGCTCCGTCAACCCAGTCAGCTCAGGACCCCAAGGAGAAACATCAACCCTCTATTATGCTGTTCTGTGGAAGCAGGACGATCACTGGGTTAGATGGACTCTACGCATTTTTTTTAAGAAAGAGAGAGAATTGGCATGCCAGGGCCTCAGCCACTTTTCTCTGTGTACAAATAAATGAATACAAACACTTTTTTAAAGTACCTGTATAGAGATATCAACTAACTGAACTAAGATGTCCAAACTCTAACCTGGGCCTGTTGGTGACCGACAGTAGGCAATGATAACACAGCTGGAGTAGAGGGTGCCACCTAGAAGCAAACAGCAGTGTTATACTGGCCACGTGGAGACAAATAGCTCCACAAGTCCATCAGCCCCCCTTTAAACTAAGTAGCTCACCTGCAGTTTTGCTCATTTAGGAAAGAAACTCAAGGCCAGAAAAGAAAACTATATGCAGGGGGAAAAAAAACACGAAGTCGAGGTCTCAGAAATCTGAGCATCCCCCCCCCCCATGCCTCCACCTGTGAGATGTGCCCACTTCCAGCCCCTCAACCTTTCAGTTCCACTAAACTACCCAGGTGCCCATTAGGACCCAGTGAGGCCCTCGTGGGAGTGAGCTCTGACAGCTGCCCTGGCTCCACCAACATAATGACCCAGGAGGCCAGAGGATTTCAACAGCCACAGGTGCCACATACGTGCCACGAAGCATTCATAAGGCATGAAAATCTCCATCCAGGCAGCTCGCAACTGGCATTCTAAGTTCACATGAAGTTAGGTCAGCCTTCCCTTGCCCATAAAACAGCGTAGCGAACAAGGCGACTTCCCTCGTATTCTCCGCGGAGCTTACAGTCTGCTCACTAGGGTTAGTATATAGATAGCCACCTCTCCACTGTGAGCTTACAGTTGTTTTAGACTTCCAAGGGAAAGCACCTTGCACTGTGAATGTGGTGTGAGAGACGCGCAAGGTTAAAAATTCACCTTCAGGGCTGAAGAGATGGCTTAGCACTTAAGGCCCTTGCCTGTAAAGCCTAAGGATCCAGGTTCAACTCCCCAGATTCCACGTAAGCCAGATGCACAAGGTGATGCATGAGCACAGGTGGTGCACACATCTGGAGTTTGTTTGCAGAGGCTAAGGCCCTGGTATACTAAACTAATTCTCTCTCTCGCTCTCTCTCTCTCTCTCTCTCCCACTCTCACTCTCTTATCATTCTCTTGCTCTCTCTCATATAAAAAATTAAATTCAATTTAATTTTTAAAAATTAATCTTCAGGGCTGGAGAGATGGCTTAACAGTTAAGGCACTTGCCTACAAAGCCAAAGCACCCAAGTTCGATTCCCCCAGGACCCACATAAGCAGATGCACATGGTGGCACATGCATCTGGAGTTTGTTTCTAGTGGCTGGAGGCCCTGGCGTGCCCATTCTCTCTCTCTCTCTCCCTCTCAAATAAATAAATAAATAAAAATAAAATATTGTTTTAAAAAATCATCTTCAGAGTGTCTAGAGAGGAGAGACAGATAGAAAAAGAGAGCTTGAACTATGGGTACTAGTGACCCTTAACCCTGGTTTTCTGAATCCCAGAGAAGACATTTGGGCTGGGCATTACATTCAATCACATACGTTTTCAGAAGAACCCAAAATGGCTTATGGCACCTGTGAGACATTGTTGTATTGCTAAAATGAGTTCCCTTTTCCTCTCTGGAAAGCCTACCCCAGAGGATCAGAAACGAGAGCAAAGGTTATGTTGCACACACCCAATTAATCTCTTCTCTCCTCATGTCCAAGGTCAAAGTTCCCCAGCCTTGGGCTATGCTTATGAAACACGGGCACAGAGACCCATGGATGACACTGTGACATCTACATACTGGCTTGGGATAGGAGTCGCCGGATCAGATCATGTTCTATGTCCATCTCGTTAGTTGACCAGTAGTCCAAATTGTCACTGAGACGGAGGGTTTGTGGGTGACCAGAAAGGCCTGGCTCAGAAAGGAGACTGGGCTTTGCACTAAGGAATGGCGTCTCCGTATGGGAGACAGAGCAGCTCACACCTGCTCCTGAGCACCCAGGACGCCCACAGGCACAAGAAACAGAAAGGGGGTTTTCAAAATTCCAGGAGCTCAGGGCTCTGTGTTAACTCCCTTCAGGTGAAGCAGAGGCTGAACTCTTAAAGCCTTCCTGCACTTAGGTGGGAAGATAAGATGGTAGACAAGGGGCTGCCACATATATATGTGCATTTTCTGTAATTTCTTCTTTTGGCTCTCCCCTAGCAGAGTAATGGTAGGTATTTAAGTTCATAATAGTGACAAATCATCAAACAACAAAATTTTAGCACATTCGAGAAGTAAACAAAAAGGATCACTTAGAAACTATCACCCTACTAGATATCTATGGATATGCATTTTTTTTTCTTTTTCATACGTATTTAAACAAAGCCATTTTGTATATAAAACTATGATTCATATTTTTCTGTTACTATCCCATCAGGGTTTTTTTTTCTATTATAATTATCTTCAAAATCGTCATTTTAATGACTGGAGGATTCACCCAGGGAACGTATCCCAGGCTCTGAGCTTTCAGAAAGGTCCCGTTACACCAACATTATCAATAAACGTACAGTCAACAACTTGTGGGTGAAAAGTCTCTTTTCTGTACTAGCTTGCCAGAAGTGGGTCATGAAGTCACTAGATGTCCCCGACATTTACTGATGTTCGGATTAGCTGCCAAGTTGCTTTACAGAAGTTCACAAGCATAGGACAGTATATCTTGAACACTCCAAGGGCTGTTTTCATTGATTTCTTTTTAAAGTCAGTAGATAAAAGTGACAGCTTCTTTTATTTGATATGTTATTCTGAGACGAGCCGCCCCTATGTGTTTATTATCCATTGTATTCTCCCAGTTGCCTCCTGGTCCCTGCCCTTTCCTACTACTCATTTTAAGTAAGCTGCTTCTCTAACAAATATTCTATTTCTTGGTCATATTTGCAGCAAGTGCAATTCTCACTGTAGCTACATTTTTAATGTTTTTTTTTCATTTTATATTTTATTTATTTATATATTTATTTTTATTATTGTTATTCATATATATTTATATATTATTATTTATATATTTATTTTATTTGCAAGCAGAGAGAGAGAAGAAAAGAAGAGGGAGAGGGAGAGAGAGAGGGAACAGGCGCACCAGGGCCTCTAGCCATTGCAAACGAAGTCCAGACACATGTGCCACTTTGTGAATCTGGCTTTACGTGGGTCCTGGGAATCAAACTCAGGTTGTTAGGGTTTTGCAAGCAAGTGTTTTTACCACTGAGCTATCTCTCCAGACCTCTAGCTACATTTTTGTCTTCGAATCAGAGGATTTCACTTTTATATGGTTGAATTCCTTGACCACTTCTTGCAGGGTTCATAAACATGAAATTCTATTTTCATCAGATTTTTCTGATAACTGACTGTGGCGATGGTGTTTTGTGGTTCTTCAATTTGAATCACTTGGAATTCGGGTATATCCTATCAGTTATCACCCCAAATAAACGTTTCCCGAATTTCCAACCAGTTATATCGTCACTACTGTTGAACAATCCCATTCAGATGGCCGGTGCCATCTCTCTTTTCATACAAGTAATGAAACTATCAAGTGGCATGAAGGGACATGTGTATGTGTAGTGTGTGTGTGTGTGACTGTCAGTGTATTTCTGATCACATGCCTCTTTCAATATCACCTCTCTTTCCTATATTAAAGATGGAAATTAGAAGTAAATGGTTTTCCTGGCTAGTTGAGGGAAATTCAGATATTTAGGACAGGAGGAACACAGCAAAAGTGAGTCGAAGAAAATGTCAAGGTTTCCTTGGGAACCTCTAGGGACAGATGTAAGCGGCCTTTTCCACCTCAAGCATCCCGAGCAGCTGCCATCCCCCCCCCTGCCTCTAGCCTTCTCCCACACAGCGGCGTTCAGGTGGACATGGAAGATGCTTTCTCCGGATTCTTCCTCACACTCAGTAACCAATACCCACTGCGTGTCTAGCCACTGTTCTAGGCTGGGTAAAAAAAAAAAAACAACAAAACATCACTAAACCAAGACCCCCGACTTCTGATTTATGAAAAGCATCCCAAAGGCTACATCCGGGCCGTGGTTGTAACAGCAGCCACTGCTTCCCAACCGCCGGCTGTAGCCGAGCATCCGGTTCGTTCTTCACACGCGCCCAAGTTCATTTCATGAAATCCTCAAAGGAACCCGTGTACTGCAGCTAAAGCCCTTTCAGAATGAGAGACAGGCCCTGAGAGGCTACGTGCAGGCCGGGGTGTAGCTCAGTGACAGGGCCTTTGTAGACATAAAAGGCTGTGTGCCTTCACAGGGCCACCAGGTGACAGATCTGTAGTCGCACCAGGGCCCACGCAGCCCACAGCTTCTCAAACACATGAAGAGCAGAACTTCTGCAGAACTCCACAGGGTACACGGGCCATGGGCATGTAATTCCTAGCACAACGCTGGCGGTCATGGTTAAGTGAGCCACTGATTGACACACTTAATCCTGTTGATCATCGTTAAGTGAACAACCTATTGACACACTTAATCCTGGTGATCACTGTTAAGTGAGCCACTGGTTGACATACTTAATCTTGCCAATAATTGTCAAGTGAGCAACTGGCTGACACATTGAATCCTGGCGACCATTGTTGAGTGAGCAACTGACACACTTAATCCTTGTGACCATCATTAAGCGAGCAGATGATTGACACACTCAATCCCTGCACAAACATGGTAAAAGTCGAAACGCACCACACTCTGCTACACACCGAGCCTTTTCATTCCACCCTGACCCCAGGAGAGCACTTTCTCTGCTTACGTCATAGCTCTGGGAAAACTGTCCCCAGGAAGGGCCTCTCTAGTAAGTCGCTCTGCCCTTCACTGGCCGGCTCCCTGAAGCCCCCTCCACAGATTGGTACGAGTCCCTCACAGTCTACTTTTTGATAAGAACGACATTGCTGATCTGTTGGAACTAGCCAGAGACCGTTTGTCTTCCGCTGGGAATGTTCCGTTCTCAGGCCCAGCTGTGGCTCTAGCACAGTGTTTCAACAGGCCGAACAACGATAGATGCTCGCCGTGTTCACAATGACTGAGTGTGCACGTGACGAGGTTTCACATCCACACAGACCCCGGCTTAGGATAGTTCAACTCGGGATTCTTTTTCAACTTTACAATGGGTGCAAAAGCAAAAAGGCACTCGGTAGAAAATGTACTTGGAAGGTTGGAGAGGTGACTTAGCAGTTCAGGCACTTTTCTGCAAAGCCTAACTGACCTGGGTTCAATTCCCCAGTACCCACAGAAAGCCAGATGCACAAAGGGCGCATGCATCTGGAGTTCATGTACTGCATCTGGAGGCCCTGGTGCAACCCTTCTCCCCCTCTCTCTCTCTCTCCTTGCAAATAAATAAATAATTTTTAACAGAAAATGTACTTGGAATGAGGAGTTGAACTATTCAGTATGATCCTTTCTTGTTAAGTAAGGTATTCGTCGGGACAAAAACCAACCCTTTACACCAGGCTGAGTTCGCTGAGCTCCCCAGGCTGTGTGCTCAATGCACTGTCCCCTTAGAACATTTTCACCTATGACGGCTTTATCGGGAAGTAACCTGTGTGAAGAGGAGGAGCACCTGCGTATGAAGTAGGTTTCCCCCCCCCGAAAGCATTCACACAAAGGATCGGCTGGGCAGGACAGTAGGCAAGGCAGGTGCTCGCAGGTCAACTCCAAACATCAGCTTAGAGCTACAGGCTTAAGCTCCGCCAGCTCAGAGCCACCCACTTTAAGCTGACATGAGCAGCCCACTGAAACGCCCTGTACCCCGCTTGTCTTCCCCATGCAAGTGAAGGCAAGACAGTCCCCAGCCCCATCAAGTCTTCCATCCCCGAGCATAACGATGCCAGGTGTCGGTGAGTGGCTTCACGTGAGGAAGTCCCAAAGCATCAAGAGCCAGGCCCCCTTTCCAAATCGCTCACTCCAGGCTGGTCACGGAACCTGCCTCACCCAGGAAGCTCTGCTCCCACATTTCAGACAACACCTTCTCTTCGAAGGAAGGAAATCAAACAGCAGCCAAGCTATGGCCATGCATGACCTGCAATCCCTCTAGAAGCATCCAGGAGGCTGAGGCAGACTGGGGAGGAGATGGAGGCTAGCCTAGACTACATAAGGAGACCCTGCTCGATGAAGCAAAGAAGAGGGCCAAGGTCGATCAAACAGCCTTGATGCCTAACTAAAAGCTGGAGAGAGAACATCCGCTCCAAATGCTCACTCGGTTCTCCTCCAACCACTGACTCTCGCTCGTACGCTGTCAGAGAACCTACGTGGCTGCCTGGGAAGAAACCGCGTGACAGAATTTGATTTTGAGAAGGAGGAGCCACAAGGAGATCCATTTCCCTGCTGATGATACCCACCACTGTCCAACTGATCACGACTAAATGTAATTTTAATATGCCCCCCTCGGTCCCCCTCCCCTAGGGGCAGAGGGTCGCAGCCAAAGGCAGAATGGAGTGTATTGATCACCAGGCTCATTCAGACTAAAACCCAATCTCCTGTCTATTCCAGGTGCAGGGGGAGCGTGGCCCCAGGAAAGCCGCTGTGTCCCCAGGATGCGCCTCCCGATCATTCATTTGCACCAAAACGGTTTTCTGGAGCAACATCTGCATTTCTCAGCTGCCTCTTCTCCGGAAGAATGTTTCTCTTTGCTGTGCCTTATGACGTAATGATAATAATAATCAGTTACGAGGTCATCCGACACGTCTTAGGAAAGGGTATCTTCACCACAGCAGTCAAGGTTGAAGAGGAGTTGCTCCTTCTAGTCCACAGGACACTGAGTTCCTCAAGCTCACCAAAGCCTCCATTAGAACAATCTAGAAAGTTGGCCGCTGTCCACGCACAGAGTGCCCAAGCGACAGCCTGTGCCTGGGAATCGCGGGCACTAGAAAGTGAGCGAGCACCCAGCCAGGCGCAGCTTACAAAAGCCCAGGAGCATGTTCCTCACATCTGGGATGTGACTGGCAGAGTGGGGCCGGCAAGACAGTCCCCAAAGCCCTTCCGGTCACCGTGTCACTGAGGAATCTAGCCGGGTCAGGCCACTTGGGGAATTATCTTCAGTCACCCCAGCCTAGCCAATGTCGCTGGGCCCCAGTGACACAAGGTAAAGTCCAGTAGGGTCCCACTCCACTGGGTCCCTGCTCCTGATGTGTAAGACGGAAGCAGCAGCGTGCTGTCCAGTGTGCTGTTGTGAACAGCGTGATGACTGTACAGGGCCTGACAAAGGCCCTTGAGTGACGACACTTCCTATCAGATATACTTGTTCCTTTCCCTGCTCCCAAAGGTTGGCTTGCTCCAAGAACTTGCAGCCTCTTGATATGGAAATCCTCTGACAGTTCTGTCCCCGAATTAACCCTAGAGAAGGAAGTGGAAGGTATGGTTTCCAGCACTTCCCTGCCCAGTGGAGCACACCACTGTCTGAACCTGACTCCTGCCTACTCCCTGCCTTTTCTAGTGAGATATCAAACATCCCCTTCAAGATCTTCCAAGAAGTGCCTTCCACCTGGGCAACCCTCCCAAACTTTATACCCACAGCACACAGACACAGGTCTAAGTTAGAGTTAGCACCCAGGCTAAAAAAAAAAAATCAGACACATTAGTGTGTGCTTGTAAGCCCATCACTGGATAATAAGAGACAAGCAGATTTCTAGGGTTCACTGGCCAGCCAGTAAGAATGGCATTCCCAAGGAATAACACCCAAAGTTTTCCTCTCTGGGTGTGTTCTTATCTGTGGCTACTCCACTTCCCACAAGACATCTTCTTAAAACCCAATCACTGATCATTAATCCCCCTAGAAAACTTATGGACTATGACTTGAAATTCTGGGGGGATTTCACTGGTTGTCTTCAATAGCTAAAAGATAAGTCTCTGTTGCTGAAGGACACCACAGCCTGGAGCCACAGGACATCAGGTGACCATGCTGGAACGGAGAGGGAGCCCACCTCCCTTCTGGACAGTCCTCATGGTGCTGGAAAGTTCTATAAGAGCAGCTGGAGAATAAAAGTTGCCAACTGACTGATTAAGCAGGAGACCCTGCCAGCTACAAAATCAACCAGCTGAGCAAGAAGTATACACTTGTCAGGGCTTGGAGGGATGGCTTAGTGGTTAAGGCACTTGCCTGCAAAGCCAAAGGACCTTGGTTCGATTCCCCAGGACCCACGTAAGCCAGATGCACAAAGTGGCGCATGCATCTGGAGTTCGTCCGCAGTGGCTGGAAGCTCTGGCGTGCCTATTATCTCTCTCTCTCTCTCTCAAATAAATAAATAAAAATAAAAATAAAATATTTTAAGAAAAGAAGTATACACTTGTGCAATAGTGGCTCACAGCAATGTGGGAAAACAACTGATCATGGATTGGACACGAGACCTGCTCAGTGGGGGAGAACTCATATCTGGCTCTGGGAACCAAGCCAGATTTCCTAGGACAGGAAGCCAATTGACTCCAGAGAGACTAGCCATTGCTCTTGAACTAAGAGGAGTAGACATACACACCAATAAGTCTCTCTAATAACTAGACTTATCCCCTTTAATTCAAATTGATCTCACTTTTGTTTAGAGAATCTGTTCTATCTTACCAAGATGTAGGAGAACCAGGATACATCAATATGCCAAGAACAGAAAGTCAACTGTCTACCAGGAGATGGGCCACCTCCATCTCATCCACCCGGGTCCAGAAGTCATTACAGAGGAAGTACAGTGGCATGGACACTGCCCTCATGACTGGTCTGAAAACCAGTTCCCGAGAGATGGCAGCAGACACTGTTTGGTCACTGAAACCTCATCAACACAGAGACCCAGAGGCTACGGAGAAAGCAACTCTAAATTAGATCCCTATCTTGCCCACCAAGGCTCAGGGAACATTGGGAAAGAGGGGGCGGCAGACAGGACTGTCAGAGCCCCAGGGTGCGTGGGAATAGCATGGGGACCATGTCTTCCCCCACCCCCCGCAGAGACTGACTGAGGCCTCTTGGTCCCCACAATGAATACCAATAACCCCACCGAAGAAAACTCTCATCAGAATTGGGGCGGGGAGCCGGGCGTGGTGGTGCACGCCTTTAATCCCAGCACTCGGGAGGCAGAGGTAGGAGGATCGCCATGAGTTCAAGGCCACCCTGGGACTACATAGTGAATTCCAGGTCAGCCTGAGCTACAGTGAGACCCTACTTCGAAAAAAAAACAAAAAAGAAAAAGAAAAAAAAAAAAGAATTGGGGCAGGGACTGGAGGGAGCCACTAAGGGTACAACTATTTTATTTAAAAAAATTTTTTTCTTTTTTTTTTTTTTTTGGTTTTCGAGGTAGGGTCTCACTCTAGCCCAGGCTGACCTGGAATTCACTGTGTATTCTCAGGGTGGCCTCGAACTCACAGCGATCCTCCTACCTCTGCCTCCTGAGTGCTGGGATTAAAGGCGTGCGCCACCACGGCCAACGCAAATACATAATTTTTTAATGGAGTTTTATTTTTTTTTAATTTTTTGTTTATTTATTTATTTGAGAGCGACAGAGAGAAAGGAGGAGGCAGAGAGAGAGAGAATGGGCGCACCAGAGTTTCCAGCCTCTGTAAACGAACTCTAGATGCGTGCGCCCCCTTGTGCATCTGGCTAACGTGGGTCCTGGGGAATTAGCCTCGAACCGGGGTCCTTAGGCTTCATAGGCAAGCGCTTAACCGCTAAACCATCTCTCCAGCCCTTAATGGAGTTTTAAAAAAGAGTGATGACTTAGATGGTCAGCTTTCTACATTTGAGACCCGCCTTTATCCCCCATAGCTGCGGTCATCACAGCTTCTGTCAGTGGAACAACAGACCCTAGAAGAAGCAACTAATGCTATAGCCTATGCCCACAGTGGCCCTGTGAAACGGCACTGACTGCTCCTGAAAATTGAAGTTAAGCTTGTCTCATACAGTCTTGTTAAGGTCCGCCCCACCCAAGCCAGCCAGGAGATGGGCAATCTCCCCCTAGGAACATCGATGCCCTTCCCGAACGTGTGTTATGAAGCTGAGGGGACAAGTCCAGTGTCAGCTGTGCCTCCAACTACCAGTGTGGCTCTGCAAGCAGTTTGCATGAAGTTTAGGTTTCCCATTAAAAAAAAATCTATGGTGGTTTGGGTGAAGTGTTCCCTGTGAACGTATGTGTTCTGAATACTTGGTCTACAGAGCAATTTGGGAGGTGGAGCCTTGTTGGGGGAGGGGTGTCTCTGAAGAGCAGCTTTGGGGTATCATAGCCCAGCTCCCCCTTGCCAGCGTAAGCTCACTCTTGCTGCTCCTGCCAGCTGCTGATTTACGGTGTGAGCCACTTGTCTTTTCTGCCACGATTTCTGCACCATGATGAAGCTTCCCCCTCGGAACTGCAAGCCCGAAATCGACGCTTTCCCCCAGTGAGCTGCCCTGGGTTGTGAGGAGTCAGGTGGCTTTGTTCTGCAGGTAGGGTGACTGGGTCCCCCTGAAATGCGGGAAGGGCTTGCACTTGCTGGAGATCAAAGGATGATCTGGCTTCTTATCTCTTGCCTAGCTAGTTCCCTAGACTTGTTTTTCATAGCTGAGCCCCTCCTTGGGAGGGAGGTCTTTTTCTAGAACCCTGGCATTGTGGTTGGTCAAGCTTAGCTCCCAGAAATTGGCATCATGGCCAGCCTCTTCCTGAGCCAGCTTCTAGCCCAGACCAATCAGCTGGCTCACCTGAGCCAGAAGGTGAGACCTACCATCATAAGGTTATGAATACATTTTACCAGGGAAGGAAAATCAATATCTCTCTCTCTCTCTCTCTCTCTCTCTCTCTCTCTCTCCTCCCCCTCCCTCTCTCTCTGTCAAATAATAAAATATTTAAACTCTACTCCTTTCATTCAACTTAGTATGAACTGTAATTCAGGATATGTCTGCACCTTAAAAATACTAGCAAAAAGCGAACATGTTAAACAGTATTCTTTTTGGAACAAAGCCCTTGCTTGAGCTATTTTCAGTGTAACTGGTATATTAATCTATTTTCTGTTACTATACTGAAATACCTGAGGCTGAGTTTTCTTGTAAGTAAAAGAGGTTTAGTTAGCTAACAGTTCTGGAGGCTCTCACTGGTGGTCCCTAGATGGTGTAGGGCAACAGGTGGCGAGAAACTGGGAAGTGGTTTCTGTCTCCCTCCCTCCCTTTCTCTCATCTTACCCAGTTGCCAGTGTCTATCATGAGAACACCAACCTTACGCCCATCTCTGATCCTGATCCTCCACCTCCAGACACTGCAAAGTTTACGTCCTCAAAACGCCTCACAACAGGGATTAAAATTCAACACATGAATCCTTGGAAATGTGCCCAAACCATATCTAAACTGCAGCAATTGGCTGGCGAGGAGTGCAGATTTCAGTATCCGGTAAACAGATTCATCAAAGAGATTTCCCCTGGTAAGTGGCGGAGTTCCAAAGGCAAGCAGCAGATGCGCGCAGCTGCACACATCAGCAGAGCTGCCGCCGCCACGGGCCAAGGGAGAACGGGGGGCCCCCCGCTCTTGCTGATGGCCTGTCGTTGCCTGCACTCCCCAGATCCTCCCTGCCCCCTCCCCCGGCAACGGTACTCTCTGCTCTGCCCAGGCCAGGCCTTGAGCTGCGCAGCCAGCAGCCTTGGTCACGTCAGGCTGACTCGGGGGTCCATCTGGTTTGCTCCTCCAGGGTCCCATTGGCTGCCGACGGTGTTCTGGACAATCCGGGACTTTGGTACGCAGGCGGCCCGCATTCGCTAGTACGCTACTTGGCGTGCCTACGTGTGCAATGCATTGTCTGCTCTGCAAGGCTGCTGTCTTTAAGGGGCACCAAGACTCTAAAAGTATTCACTTTAAAGGATCATTATCGTCCATCTGCATTTTTTTCCCCAAAAAACTGTTGTGCCTAGAATCATTTTCCCTCCTTACAATGCCCATCTTCGATGTTAAAAAGAAGCAAGGACTCTCCTCGACTGGAATCTTTCTGTAGCACACGAGCGTGGGTGTAAAGTCGGCCAGGGGCAACAGGGCCATTCTGCACGCTGGTCAGTGAATGAAGACAACAGCCTTATCTACCAGAGGGAACATAAACCTGACATTCAGGAAGCACTTGACGTGGCACGTGGAGAACTTGCACAGGGAACGGGACTGCACACATGAAGGACAGCCGCGAACCCAACCAGAGCCTCAGGGCAGCATGGAGATGAGCCAGGGTGGGATGCGAACACCAGGCCTGTGGGGGAGCAGCGAGCCCGAGGGGAAGCCAGGAGGGCCAAAAGACCTTGCTGCGACCCACAACGGCAGAGGGACAGACTGAAAAGAGTGACGCATTCAGAATTACTTTCCAAATCCTGTCCATGGGGCTGGACAGATGGCTTAGCGGTCAGGCTACTTGCCTGCAAAACCAAAGGACACAGGTTCAGTTCCCCAGGACCCACATAAGCCAGCTGTACAAGGTGGCGCACGCATCTGGAGTTTGTTTGCAGTGGCCAGAGGTCCTGATGTGCCCCTTCTCTCTCTCTCTCTTTCTCTCTCAAATAAATATGATCCAAGTTTACAGTAACTTACAGACTACCTGGTAAAATTTTAGACTTACGACAAATACTTCTCAGTGTTCTATTCATCTACTCATTCATTCATTTTGGAAAAGAGAAAATAAGTATGTGGCACATAGTTTGCAGCAGGGCTTCTAGCTGCTGCAAACAATCTCCAGACACATGTGCCACTCTGTGCATCTGGCTTTACTTAGGTACTAGGGAATCACACCCCGGCCAGCAGGCTTTACAAGCAAGTGATTTTAACTGCTGCGGCGTTTCCTAGCCCCAATGTATGGATTTTTTTTTTAATGTAGAAGCTGACGCAGTTTTTCATGATACACTTGGGAAACACCTAAGTGAAACGTTTAAAGACATATTGTGGCAAATACAAGGGTGAGGAGGAGTTGTCCCCTCGCTCACGTTTTATCAGAGTGAAAAGACTGGACGAATGGAGAGTTCTTGAGGCTGCTCCACACAGATAACCCTCAGAACTCCCAGGGAGGCAAGGAAAAGTCTCGATTTTACAGGTGTGGAAATGTGTCAGAGGGCTGCCTCTCCAGGACATCTTCATGCACTCGTTCGTTTGATGTCTCCCAGAAAGAAGGCCGGTGGTTGGTGCTCTAGGAGCAAGGTGGAGGAAGAGGCTGGACACCGGGTATGGCCCCATGGAGTGTGTAAGAGACAGCAAGTGCAAACAGGCCAGTGACACCATCCAAATTCAGATCTGAGTGCACACGTGGGCTGCCGCGTGCTGGACACACGTAGGGGAGCGCGAGGGGGGCACAACAAACTCCCACGGTGCTGCCTCCTCCGGGAGCAGTGCCCACGGCCCAGAAGAGGTGCCAGGTTCTGCTCAGGGTGCTCCAACCACTCCACATGCATGCTTCTGGGCCCAGGCCTGGGAGATGACACACGCGCCAGCCTCTGAAATACACTTAGGTCTCAACCAAACCCCTTTGGTAAGTTGGAATGTTTTTATTAACGGAGATCCCTAAGACAGATGCACACCTACGGCCCTGAAATCAGACCCCTTTCCACAGTGGTGCTTGATCACTCCCCCAAAACCAGAGGCCTCTGAAGGGCAGGGACCCGTCATCCCTACCTGTGTATCCATGACTGCTTCTTCAGACCCATACACAGCAGTCAACAGGTCTGCATCTCTGAAGTGTGTGTGTGTGTGTGTGTGTGTGTGTGTGTGATGTGACATGCTCTGATTTCTTTTCTCTATAATTCTATGTCACCAAAGGTTTAGGACTCCTGGGTCATTTACGATGAACACCAGGAAGGTCAATGGCCAAATGTATAAATTTACACAATGGTAACTACGTGTACAATTTAGTCTCCTTCAGCATCACTAGCCCTACCTTTAAATTATCCAAATAGTAACAGGTTCCTGCCGGGCGTGGTGGCGCACGCCTTCAGTCCCAGCACTCGGGAGGCAGAGGTAGGAGGATCGCTCTGAGTTCAAGGCCAGCCTGAGACTACAGAGTGAATTCCAGGTCAGCATGGGTCAGAGTGAGACTTCCTCACAGCTCCACACCAGATATGTTTTCTCATCTTTCTCAACTATCTATTCCAAAAGCCTTGCTGCTAATACACAAAACGAAACAGCACGGAAACAGCTCTCTGAGACACCTCACAGCCCTGGGGAACAAACAAGCTTCAGGCAAGAAGAAATTTCCTTCCTTTCCAGAATACGTTCTAACTTGCAAATAAATGATCATCCTGTTTAATGGTGATATTCCCTTCCTCCTTGGCGACACCCAGCTACACATGAAAAAGGGAAACAGGGAGGGAGAGATGGCTTAGTGGTTAAGGTGCTTGCCTGTGACACCTAAGGACCCATGTTTGACTTCCCAGATCCCATGTAAGCCATATATACAAGGTGACGCATGCGCAAGGTCACTCACACGCATAAGGTGGCGCACACATCTGGAGTTCGATTGCAGTGGCTGGAGGCCCTGGCGTGCCAATCCTCTCTCTCTTTCTAATTAAAAAAAAAAATGGAAATAGACACCTAAAAATACACAAAGCCATGGTAAATAGGCAACTGAATATTCTGAATGCAAAAGGCAAGGTATCAAATGTTCTCTTTCCTACGGTTGCATAGGAATAGCGAACAAGTAATTGTAATAAGGACAGGTACGATAATGAAACTTTAACACCCAGCCTGAAGTTTTAATTTTAATATATCTGTCTCAGTTCCTCAGTTTTTGCTGTGAAATAGATCGGCCGTCTAGAGACTGCTTTCCAGGATGGAGTAGACACATCCTTGAGAAATACTGTGCAAAGTTCTCTGTAGCCAAATTCAACTTCATTTTTACAACTCCCCTCTCTCTTCCACTGATTCATGCTTTAATGTTAAGCACACCCTCCGGGCAATTTATGTTTTTAATATTGCGGTTGTAAATAGAGCTGATCAGAACCCACTGCCCCTGGGAATGCTACACAATATTGCACAGTTGTGAGCTGACGCTGGAGAGAGCGTCTCTGGTGAGACTGACGGGATGCTTAGCCCAGTGTGAGCCCAGCTCTCCCCCTGCACTTGCCCCTGCCCCTTCTAGAACACAGCAAGGGGTACCTGTTATCTCCATGTTGTCCTTGAGCCATTGGAAAACAAGGTCTGGCCTGATTCTACTTGTATCCAAAATACGGATTGGACCCCATGCAAAGCGGACCTTATTATTTCTGTTTCAAGTTAGCATGGTACTTATGTTGGTTTTTTGAAATATTTTTAAAATTTATCTGCAAGTAGAGAGAGATAGAGAGGAGAGAGACAAGCAGAGAGAATGGGCATGCCAGGACCTCCCAGCCGCTGCAAATGAACTCCAAACGCATGCGCTTCTCCGTGCGTCTGGATCTACGTGGGTACTGGGGAATCGAACTCTGGTCATTAGGCTTTGCAGTCAAGCACCTTAACCCCTGAGCCATCTCTCCAGCCCAGCACTTATGGGTTTGTTTGGGGTTTTTTGGTCCCATCTCTGCACCTGAAGTTCGTGGGCAAGGTTAAACCCTCCTTCAGACTCCTGCGTGGAGGTAGACTCTGTCAAAACTGTCACTTCCACCTGATGCCAGCCGGCAGGGTGCTTGCTGTGGGTGCACAGAGCCTGGCAGGCACCCCTACAATGTGCAGCAGCGAGAAGGAAAGAAGCAACTTTCCTATCTTTACTGTCCGCCCCGGTGGCCCCAGAGAGACGCACCAACCCCTGGGTGATTTCAGGCAATTGCTCTACCTCTGAGCTACACACAGCTCAGCCCCTGAGGGCCACATAGGAGGAGCTTCCTGGGATTCTCCCTATCTCCCCACTTCTCTCCTCACTACTGACACACATCCCAGCACGCAAGGTGCCAACGGCTGTCCCCATAAACTTCAACCACAAGCCAAGCAAACCAAATCATGACAGCTAATGTTTCCTGAATTTGTTGGGGGGGGGGGAAGAAGTGGGAAGGAGGATTTGGATTATAAAAGATTTCTGATGCAGAAAAACTTGAGAAAGTTGTCATAAAGGACGTAGGGCTAGAATTGCATCTTAGAAAAAAAAAAATCCCAAGGCAGAGAAGAGAGAAGAAAGCAAAGACACGAGACTGCCCACACAGGAGAAGGAAGGGTGAGACCCTGGGAAGGGCACACAGCGGGCACCCCCAGCCCCCGCAGGGCCTGGGCAGTGTCCAGGGACAGTCCCCACTGTATGCAGCCCCAGACAGTGCTCTCCCTGCCTCTGGTCCTGCAGCCATCCAGCTGAGGTTCCACCTTCTCTGAGGACCGTTCTCCTGTTACGGGCTTGTGTTGAGCTAGCTTTTTGGAACAGCTGTTTTTCGCTCATAACATATTCCTCTGTGGCTCTAGGCCTAGTGGGCTTGCCTGACGGCTGCCGTGTTTTTGCCTGTTCAGCTTTCCAAACAAGCTGATACCAAAGCCAAGTACTGCACTTTCTCTCTTTGGGGGAGCAAGTGTTTTGCAAGCAAGCACCTTTAACCACTGAGTCATCTCCCCAGCCCCCAGAGTTCAAGTGTTTTGCTTTTTACTGACTTGCTTGAATTGACTTTCAGAAACTCCACCAACATGTTCTATTTAGCTAACTGTGAAGTGTGAGAGTATCTGGAAAACAAGGGGAACGCTGCGATCCCTGTGAACATACACAAGGGTGTACACGTGCATTCACACATACCACAAGTGCGTCTGAGTTGTGGGTTCACACTAGAGGGACTGGGCCATTGGCTGGGATATGTTAGTGAAGTTCTCCAAAACATATTAAACAATAACCAAAACAGTTTACCACATAGATTAGATGATAAAACTAAGTTGGGGGCTGGAGACATGACTCAGACATTAAGGCATCTGCCTGCAAAGCCTAACGACCGAGGTTCAAGTCCCCAGTACTTAAGTAAAGCAAGATGCACAAAGTGGCACATGCTTTTGGAGTTCATTTGTAGCAGCTAGAGGCCCTGGCACATCCATTCATTCCCTTGCCCTCTTTGTCTTTCTCTATATATAATTTTTTTCTCTCTTCCCTTATAAACAAATAGTTCAAAAATTAAGTTGGGGGCTGGAGAGATGGCTTAGCGGTTAAATGCTTGCCTGTGAAGCCTAAGAACCCCAGTTCAAGGCTCAATTCCCCAGGACCCACGTTAACCAGATGCACAAGGAGGTGCACATGTCTGGAGTTCGTTTGCAGTGGCTGAAGGCCCTGGTAAGCCCATTCTCTCTCTCTCTCTATCTGCCTCTTTCTCTGTCTGTCACTCTCAAAGAAATAAATAAAACTAAACAAAAAAAATTTTAAAGATAAAATAATTAAGTTGGCATAAAGACAGAAACCATGTTGCAAAAGCCAAAATAAATAGAAGAGAAAAATCACAACACGCCCCACCTCCCACCTCATCCCAAAACCCTTTTTGTTCAAAGTCGTCTTCTTCCGATCTTTATGAGCAACAATTTCTACAGAATCTCTGCACTATAGGCCGTTCATCCAGACCAGAGGTCCTCAACCTAGTCGCTGCTGACATTTGGGCTCACTCTACTCTTTGCGAAGGACTCCCCTCTGAGTGACAGGATCTTGGGCAGCATCCCCAGCCTCCAGCCACTGGGTGACAGTCACACCTTCCCAGCTGTGACAACCAAAAGTATCTCCAGACACTGATGAGCGCCCACTGGAAAGGGAACAAGACTCACCCTGCATGGAGACTAGAACATTCAGGCCAAAAACACCCACCATCAACAGCAGAGGGGCCGATGGACAAGGGGGTGGGGCAGAAATATCACAACCAGGTCATTAACATTCATATCTACTGGGAGACACTTCTGACTACTTTTCTTTTTCATTGATTTTATTTTATTTATTTGTTTGAGAGAAAGAGTCAGAAAGAGAGAGAGAGAGAAAGAGAATAGGCGTGCCAGGGTCTTCAGCCGCTGCAAACGAACTCCAGGAGCAAGTGCCACCTTGTGTGTCTGGCTTACGTGGCTCCTGGAGAATTGAACCTTGGTCCTTTGGCTTTGCAAGCCAAAGCCATCTCTCCAGCCCTACTTTTCTTTTTTTAAAAAAAATTTTGTTGTTTTTATTTTTATTTATTTATTTATTTGAAAGTGATAGACAAAGAAGGAGGCAGATAGATACAGAGAGAGAGAGAATTGGCACACCAGGGCTTCCAGCCACTGCAAATGAACTCCAGACGTGTGCACCCCCTTGTGCATCTGGCTAATGTGGGTCCTGGGGAATCGAGCCTTGAACAGGGGTCCTTAGGCTTCACAGGCAAGTGTTTAACAGCTAAGCCATCTCTCCAGTCCAAAGCCCTACTTTTCTTTTAAATTCAATATTCACCAGGCATGGTGGCTCACATCTGTACCTCCCAGTACTTGGGAGGCTGAGGCAGAATTTATAAATTTGAGGCTAACCTGAGCTACATGGTGAGACACTATCTCAAAAATAAATAAACTTGCTAGGCATGGTGGCACATGCCTTGAATCCCAGCACTTGAGAGGCCAAGGTAGGAGGATCCTCATGAGTTTGAGGCCACCCTGAGACTAAATAGTGAACTCCAGGTCAGCCTGGGCTAGAGCAAGACCTTACCTTGAAAAACCAAACATAAATAAATAAATAAACTCAATAATCGCACTTTCTTTTATTAAAAGTACTTCCAAAATATGAGTCTCCTTTCCTGCCACACGAGGGACCACCGGCTGAGCAGAATTTATTCTTTGTAGTTATATTATCTCACAGTGTCTAAGATTATTTTCTGGAACAGCAGCTGTTGTGAAACCGTACTACAAATACTAAGACTCAGTATCAAACAAAAGCTCAACAGCCCATGATCACATCAACCATGAACGACTTCCACAGCACGGAGGACGAGGATTTGGGGCTGCATCCCTGCGCCTCACCACGACCCATCCTTCAGCCCTTCTTCGGAAATCGTTTACATAATGGGCTGTTCTGTTAGGCTGCCAACTGTCAGGAAGCAGACGCCCTATTTTAATCCCTTTTACATTCTCAGCCTCTAGCACGATAGATATTCCAGGAGAGGCATTTCCAAAGCACCTAGACACCTGAACCTTTGGGAAAGGAGGGCGCAGCAGGAAATGTGGGTGAGCAGGGAGTGTGTTCCCAGCAAGGGATCTCGCCATATGTTGAGCGGGAAAGGAGGGAGGGCAGAGACAGGACGCCCAGGGACGTTTCGGTGTGTGTTTTGGTGAGCAAGCCTAGCCACTCTAGACGCATGATGCCACTGAAGGACCACAGTGTCCAGTGAGGACAGAGCATGTCCATCCGTCACTGCACCACTTGTGGGGTACAATACGGTGAAGCGCTGTAGAGCTGGACCGGCAGGCAAGCTTTAGGGACTATCGTTTGGTTCTGTCTGCCTCCCAGGAAGAGGTTGAGTCTCAATAGTCCATATCTGTTAAAATTCACTGGTTTCGCTAAGTGTGTGTTTTCTTTATAAAACATGAAAGATGCTTTGCTTTCCGAATGCATAATAAGAACTGCTTCCACATGAATTGGAAGCAAACATGAGTTCTTCTGACAAGTGGTCTCCTAAAATACACCATAAGTGGTATGTGATTTGCACATTTGTTATAGTCTAGGGAAATGAATTGGTCCAGATAATTTAATTTCTCTCCCAATGAGAAAAGAAAAAGGCAGCTCTACCGTATAGGAAGGAAGCATGTAACTCTGGCTTCAGGGACTCGGGCGATGGCACCCCTACATTCTGGTGGGTGAGAAAATGTGCCAGTGAACCGATGTGCATCTTTTAGAACTCGTAGTTAGCCCAATATTTCCAATCTAATTCTTTCATACATTTTAGTTAATACACAGCGCTACTGGTCTTACAAACTAAACCCTGAAAAGAAAGCTGACCCTGCATTGAAGACCTCAAATCTCAGTTTCGATGTCCCCAGTGATAAATTACAGGTTTCCCACATTTAAGAACACTGAGCCACGAACAAACTAGTTCAGATGGGCACAGTTGATCTAAACATGTTCCACAAAACCAAATCAGAAATCAGACAGTTCTGGTGCCTTGTAGGACTCTGTTTAATAGTGGCCTATGCTAAGGAGGAGTGAAAGAAAAAAAAAAAAACAAGCTGATGTGTTGTTAAAGAAAACAGCAGTAAGCAAGTCTAGCAATGCCAGTATCTTAAAAGATACTTTTAAACATGGCTTCATTTTGAGAGCAAAAGGCAACATTTACTAAACATCAGGAAGCTTTTGGACTCTCACTTGTATTATCCCCATGAATCCTTGCAAAACTACAAGCCAGATACTATCCCATTTTAAGGTAAAGAAACTGTAACATAGGGCTGGAGAGATGACTTCTTAGCAGTTAAGGTGCTTGCCTACAATGCCAAAGGACCCAGGTTCGATTCCCCAGGACCCATGTAAGCCAGATGCACAAGGTGGCACATGCATCTGGAATTCGTTTGCAGCAGCTGGAGGGAATATGGCGTGACCATATTCTCTCTCTCTCTCTCTTTCTGCCACTCTCTCAAATAAATATAAATATAAAGAGGAAACTGTAATATAAATAAAGTCACATCACGTACTACAAAATACTAGAGCCAAAACATGACTGAGTATCACCAAATTCCATACCATCCTTCCACGTGGCTTGCTGATGACCTGTGTACCCCTCATAGTAAGTCACCAGCACAACAGGTAGACCTATATTTGAAAAAGAAAAACTCATACACAACAAAGAACCACATTCATCAGAGACTTCTACCACAAAGCCATCCTTTCATTAAGGAAGTTATACTCAATGAATGATGTTTTCTGTGGGTTTTTTTTTTTTTCTTCCTTCTGGTTCCTTAAATGAACCTGTTGCCTTGATTTCTCCATTCTGGAAGAAGAGAAAGACAATAAACCTTCCTGGCCCCACCAATGCTGATGACTAAATGTGAATTCTGGGGCTGAGGAGATAACTCAAACGTGCAAATGTACAGACTAGAGTTCAGATGCCCAGGGCTCACGTAAATGCTGGGTGGGCATGTCACCCAGCAGTAATCCCAGTGCTCAGGACACAGACATGAGGGACCACTGGGGCGAGCTGGCTAGCTAAAACAGCTGAAGCAGCGAGCTCTGGGTTCGAGTGAGAGGCCTTGTCTTGATCAGTAAGGTGAAGAGGGTTTGAGGAAGACGTTTGACATCCACCTCTGTCCTCTACACACACACACACACACACACACACACACGTGCCAACACACATTCCAAACACACGTGCACATATACTACACAGATATGCCTGCAAAAACAAAAAACAACAACAACCTACTCCCCAGAGCCACAAGCTTCATTCATAGTTGTTTCACTCATTCTCAAACATTTACTGGGCACAGTCATAAAGTTGGCAAATTGATCCATTAGAGAGTATGACATTCTTCCTCATGTCCATGGCTGTTTCCCCAACCCACAGAAGGTGGATTTTTTTTTATTGGTTTGGTTTGGTTTCAAAGTAGGGTCTCACTCTAGCCCAGGCTGACCTGGAATTCACTATGTAGTCTCAGGCTGGCCTTGAACTCATGGTGATCCTCCTACTTCTGCCTCCAAGTGCTGAGATTAAAGGCGTGCACCACCACGCCCAGCAAAAGGTGGTTTTGTTGACTTTTGAAGAACGCATTGTTGGTGCCAAGAGTGTACTTCAGTGACTAAGTACTTTCTCAGAAAGCATAAGGTCCTCGTTCAATCCCTGTGCTGTAAAAACAAACCAAGAACGCATATTTTTTTCTCTTTTGTACTCTGAAAGTTATACTCCCTTACTTTAAAAACCCATGGGCTAGAGCTGGAGAGACGGCTCCGCAGCTAAAGGTGCTTACCTGCAAACCCCGGTCTCACTTCCCAGTACCCACCATGTAAAGCCAGATGCACAAGGTGGTGCATGCATCTGCAATTTGCAGCAGCAAGAGACTCTGGTGCATGCATTCTCATATTTTTTCTCTCGTTCTCTCTCTCTCTCAAATAAATAAATAGAAATTATACGCTAAATGCAATGAGTATGTAATCTGACAGAGAGTTAGATAAAATCCTTTGTGGATGAAAGTAGATCATAAGCCACTTTTTTTTGTTTGTTTTGTGTTTTTGTTTTTCGAGGTAGTGTCTCACTTGAGCTCAGGCTGACCTGGAATTCACTATGTAGTCTCAGAGTGGCCTCCAACTCACAATAATCCTCCTACCTCTGCCTCCACCCTCCCACCCCCCCAGTGCTGGGATTAAAGGCATGCGCCACCATGCCCGACTCCATAAGCCACCTTTTAAAAGGCCATTTGGTTCATTTTCCAGTGGTTACACAGAACCAAGCTAACCCTCAAAAGTAGAGCTATAAATGGCTCTCCAACGGATCTCCCTATGCAAAATCCCAAGCTTCTGGCACCGGAAATCATTGTCAAGTGGCTGATATCAGCTTGGGCTCTCTGCTTCTAAGAGGAGAAAGAGGGGGGTGGAATCTACATTGTATTTAAAAATATGACAGTGGAAGCAGTAACTTGCAAATCACATAAATAACCTATTCATTTTTTAACTTTTTGGTTCATTTTTATTTATTTATTTGAGAGTGACAGAGAGAGAGAGAGAGAGAATGGGCGCGCCAGGGCTTCCAGCCACTACAGTTGAACTCCAGACACATGCGCCCACTTGTGCATCTGGCTAAAGTGGGTCCTGGGGAATAGAGCCTTGAACCGGGGTCCTTAGGCTTCACAGGCAAGCGCTTAACCGCTAAGCCATCTCTCCAGCCCTAACCTATTCATTTTTAATTCCTCTGTAATATCTGTGATAATTTCAAGCAGGATACACCCCTTTGACACCACAAACATCCCAGAGACTCTTCAAAGGGCTCTCAAGGTAATTCATGGCTAACAGGACACATGTCCAAAGATCACACAGTTCCCTGTAACCTACTACCAACCACCACTGGCAGGTGTGAAGCCATTTTGTTTGCCTACTGGCATGCTTACCCATTTAATTACCAAAAAAGGACAAAATACCAGCAGGATCTAGCCCCTGTACGTGTGCCCTGGTGACCTAGTTTAATAAAATCTGGCCTCGCGTCAAACAGACCACAGGCTTAATTCCTCACTGCAGAGACTAGACAGCAGTATGGAGCAGGGAAAACAGTGCTGGAAGCTTTCGCTGTCTGTGTGCCATTTCCAAAGGGACGGCCCAGAAGCCTATGCGGTCGCTACCGTCTGAACAGAACCGCCCATGACACATTTACTGGCTATCGCTTCTTTTTTCCCCCCAACAGCCATTTCCTAATATTTCAGACCCTGGATCTATAGATTTACATATTCAAATAAGTTTGGTGCTTCTTCTCCTGTGTTTGCAGCCTAAGGAAAAAGATTCATTAGAAGAAGAAAAAGAATGATGAACCGTGCCCTCCCTAAAACAATGTACTTTGAGACCCTGGTATGTCTCACATTTTCCCAAGGGTCATTTTAAAAATTTGTTTATTTTTGTTTATTTATTTGAGAGCGACAGAGAGAGAGAGAGAGAGAGAGAGAGAGAGAGAGAATGGGCGTGCTAGGGCCTCCAGCTACTGCAAACGAACTCCAGACACGTGCGCCCCCTTGTGCATCTGGCTCACGTGGGTCCTGGGGAATCGAGCCTCGAACTGGGGTCCTTAGGCTTCACAGGCAAGCGCTTAACCTGCTGAGCCATCTCTCCAGCCCCCAAGGGTCATTTTTAAAGCAGAAAATGAGATCCACATCCACTGACGGCTTTCTCCTCATGCTCCTGATCTGAGGTTATTTCCATCCTATTTGACACTTAGATCTATTCAGAATCACGGAGCTTCAGTAGAAGTGGAAAAGAAAAAAAACATAGCTTTTAAAACTCTCCAAAGGCACCAGGAAAAACACTGTACCCTAGCCACCGCCTCCCACCGCATTACGTGGTGCGCATTTATTTGCAGATTCCCTGGGCCTTGTTCAGCTGGCGTCCCCTAACGATGGAATCATCTGCTCAATTCCAAAGCAGCTGTGAGGGGTGAGATGGACTAGTCTGAAGCGTTTAGGATTGGAAATAAAATTTTTAAAAATGATGTAGACAAGGGGGCTGGTCCAGGGTCCAATGATGTGGAGCAAAGCCTCAAGGTGTACGTGAGCCCCAGAGCCCTATGTCAGCACCTGCCCATAAGTGCTTTAAGAAACAAGTGAAGGGGCTGGAGAGATTGCTTAGGGGTTAAGGCGCTTACCTGCTAAGTCTAAGGGCCCAGGTTTGATTCCCAGGTACCCATATATGCCAGATGTGGGTGGTACATGTGTCTGGAGTTCAACTGCAATGGCTAGAGGCTTGGGCATGCCAATTTATCCCCCCCCCATCTCTCTCTCTGTGTGTCTCTCTCTCTCATAAATAAAAAACCAGTCTATGAACTGGCCATGGTGGCGCACGCCTTTAATCCCAGCACTCGGGAGGCAGAGGTAAGAGAATCGCTATGAGTTCGAGGCCACCCTGAGACTACATAGTTAATTCCAGGACAGCCTGAGGTAGAGTGAAACCCTACCTCGAAAAACCAAAATAGAAAAAAAAAAAAAAAAAAAAAAGCCGGGCGTGGTGGCGCACGCCTTTAATCCCAGCACTTGGGAGGCAGAGGTAGGAGGATCGCCATGAGTTCGAGGCCACCCTGAGACTCCATAGTGAATTCCAGGTCAGCCTGGGCTAGAGTGAGACCCTACCTCGAAAAAAAAAAAAAAAACAAAAAAACAACAAAAAAAAACAACAAAAAAGAAAAAAAAAAAAAAAGCCAGTCAATGAATGGACTGGGGAAATGGCTTAGCAGTTACGGCATTGGCCTATGAAGCCTAAGGACCTGGGTTTGATTCCCCAATGCCCACATAAGCCAGATGCACAAGGGGGCACATGTGTCTGGAGTTCATATGTAGTGGCTAGAGGCCCTGGCATGCCCATTCACTCTTTCTCTCTCATAAATAAATAAATAAAAAATTTTTTTTTAAGCCAGTCTGTTGGGCTTGCCTCAAAAAAAAAAAAAAATCTTAGCTCAATATCAGATCAGCTCCACAACATCTTCACGTCCTTACTCTTGACACGACATCCTAAGGACAAAGAAAAACCAGACACGATGCCCACCGAGTGAACAGACAGCAAAGCAGTGACTGGGAGACGGAGATGAACATCAGCTTTCTTTATCGTGTTTTCCTTCTCCCTTCTTTCCCTACAACTCATACAAAGCTGGAAGCTTCCTCTCCGTTGTCTGGTTTTCATAGTCCTGGAAGGTACTATGCAGGCCTTCGGGGAGAGAAAAGCCATCAACAATCTTGCTCAGCTGTGGGCTCAGACAAGTTGTAGTCACTGATGCAACAGTCGTGTGACTGTTATGGGGATAACGAACAACGCCCCGATTAGATTTGAGGCCTGCTCCACAGGAAAGAAATCACATCTGATCCTGTAAACCTGGTCAAAAGCCCACAGCTGGGGAAGTCACAGGCCCCGGTAGGCAAGCTACTGCAGTTGTTTTGCTAAATGGACATGATGTGCCTGTCAAAATACCTTTTAAATATTTGTTCATACCCATAGATTACTGCTGCTGTTCTGTCTGGTCAATTGTGTACTACGCAAACGTGGCATGCTTAAGGAGAACTAGTCACACGGGCATCTCAATTTTTTTTTTACATTTTTATTTATTTAAATGCCAAGGCCTCTTGCCACTGTAAACACACTCCACATGCATGCACCACTCTGTGTATCCGGCTTTAGGTAGATACTGGGGAAGCAAACCTGGGCCGGTATGCTTTGCAAGCAAGAGTTGTTAACCTCTGAGCCATTTCCCCTTGGCCCTTAATCATCTTTAAAGTTGCTTGTAGTTCTCTTAAAACTTGGATGCATTAATGATATATAATGTGATATTTATATTACAATTTTGTAACACATGGCAATACAATGTCTCATTCTAAAAGTCAGTATAGCTCAGTATTTATGTCCATCAGATGGAAATAAAATGTCATATGAGCTGGGCCTGGTGGCGCATGCCTTTAATCCCAGCACTCGGGAGGCAGAGGTAGGAGGATTGCCATGAGTTCGAGGCCACCCTGAGACTACACAGTGAGTTCCAGGTCAGCCTGGGCTAGAGTGAGACCCTACCTCGAAAAACCGAAAAGAAAAGAAAATGTCATATGGAAGGAATACCTCTGTCTAATTGTCATATCGGCTAGTAGCAGTCCAGAAAAGCATTGCTCAGGTATTTTATACTTTCTGTGGTCATGGATGTTCAATGAAGTTTCTACTCTTAGTTGACATTTTTTTACGGGGCATCGATACCCGTTTCCCATAATGTGGCCTTGTTCACTTGACTTTTCTTTTTTTAATTAATTAATTAACTAATTTTTTTTTGTAGGCCTGGCTGGACTAGAACCAAACACAAACAACATGCTAGCCTAGAATTTTCAGTGGCCCTGTCTCTGCCTGCCCACTGCTGGGACAGTGACCACCAGACACCGTGCCGGCTTCTCTTGCTAACCAGCAGCAAAGCACATCGTCTACTCAGAGGCCCCTCACTGGCACATTTTCTTGCCCCATTTCTGTCAACTGATGCAACTACAGTAACAACATAACCTTTTGTTGTCGTGGAAGATTAATTACCACAAGGAAGAGATGTCTATTACACGCACACACTCTGCACATTTAAAAATTCATTAACAAAACATGATGCCTGAACTTGAGTTTGTTGCGGTCTAAGTAGGCCCCCTCACGTTTTCTAACAAGACAAAAATGAAATAAGCTTCCATATGGGAATTCATTTCCAGCGACTTATTTTATTAATAAATACCATCCGCTAGTCAGGACTTAAAGAAACTTGCTAACGGGATGCTCTTCAAAAAGCTCGCCAGTTTTTCCACGAAGTTTAGGATTTGGGGATGACTTAATCTTATTTTCTGATTAATCCTCGATGGATTACATGTCTGTGAATGCCTTTCTATCTTAATCCTTGGAGTAGTTAATGATCTGGAAACTGGTTCTCAAATACACCGCAGAAATGAAGCAACTTAAGAGGGACGCGTGGCTTCTGTCAGAGAAAGACTGCGTCTAGCACATGAGCACGCATGTCCGTTTCATTGGATTTGTCGTAAAGTATACCAAATTTATATTCTGCAGTGTTTATTTCCTTTTAATTCAGGGAAAAAAATTAAGTCAAAGGAACTATATGGGTCCTACCATTAATTAATTAGGCAATATTAATTAGGTCTTTAAGAAAAGTTTACTTAAAAAAAATCTCAGCAAGAAAAGATACATTTGTAGGCCTGGCGTGGTGGTGCACGCCTTTAATCCCAGCACTTGGGAGGCAGAGGTGGGAGAATCGCCGTGAGTTCAAGACCACCCTGAGACTACATAGTGAATCTCGGGTCAGGCTGGGCTAGAGTGAGACCCTACCTCGAAAAAAACAAAACAACAAACAAACAAAAAAAAAGATACATTTTTCTCTAAATTATCCAACAGACAGATTAGCTGTTAATTAATAGAAGGGGAAAAAAAAAAAAAAACAAGATTTCCTTACAAATCCTGCTGAGATAGATAGCACAGAAATCCTGCTATTCTGGCGTTGAGACACAAAACTGCCACATTTGTGTATTTTTCACCTACAAAAATAGCAAGTTCACGATTTTTCCAAGTAAGACAGTAGACGAGATTAGAAAAATTGATTATGAAACGTTTTCAACACGCATTCATTTTCCACATAGCGTCACTGGTTTGCGTAGTACAACTACTGCCGTTCCAGCTATCACTGTTGATGACACAAAGACAACAAGCAAATTCTCTCTGAATCTGTTAATGCTTCTGTAAACTCCCACTTCAATTCTTTCTCTCCATCCAGTCCCATCTTACTGGCAATGTGCGCTCAGCTTCCTCCTCGCAATGTACAAGAATTTTCCAAGACCAAAACGTGACAAAAAGAACAGATGTGAGCTGCAAAAAAAAAAAATGTCTCACCGGTTAAGGCGCTTGCCCTGCAAAGCCTAATGACCCAGGCTCGATTTCCCATGTAACGCCAGATACGCAAGTGACACACGCATCTGGAGTTTGTCTGCAGCAGCTGGAGGCCCAGGTGTACCCATTTTCAGTCTGTTTCTCTCTCCCCCGCCCCAACCCCTCCCTCTCTCTTCTATCTCTCTCTGCTTACAAATAAAGAAAAGTACTTTAAAAAGCAGATGTGAGGGGCTCGAGAGATGGCTTAGCAGTTAAGGCATTTGCCTGCGAAGGCAAAAGACCCAGGTTCAATTCCCCAGGAACCACATAAGCCAGATGCACAAGGTAGCGCATGCGTCTGGAGTTCCTTTATAGTGGCTGAAGGCCCTGGCGCGCCCATTCTCTCTATCTGTCCGCCTCTTTCTCTCTCTCAAATAAATAAAACAAATAAATATATATTTTTTTTAAAAAAAACTGCCTTTAAAAAATAAAAATAAAAAGCAGATGTGAGCTGGAAGGAAGATGGGGGAGAAGTGTGGTAATCTTCCTGAAGGGCCGGGCACAGAATTCAGGATGGAGCAGTCCCGGGACAGACATAGCCAGAGGTGGGGAGAGAACAAGACGCAAAGGAGACAAAACGAAGGGCTGTCCCTGGGCCAGCATCACGTGGTGGGTAGCGCACCCACACAGTCCACTGAGGAAATTAAGCAGGCTGCAAGGCCAAGGCCAAACGGAATGAAAGGAATGTTTGCTCCTGTCTGATAATATATTAACACCCCATCTATCTTAAGGCTCACCCCAACCCTCGCCCCTCCATCGTGAAATTCATAGCACACGCGGAACTCAACGCGACAGAAGAAAAGCCATGTGAGTTCCCAGGTACCAAAAGTTTACACGTGTTTTCTTCCGAGAAGGAGCAGGAAAGGGTTTAAACAATTTCCCCCACCAGGAGACCTTTATAAATTAGCAGCTTGCCACAAGCTCTTTTGTTTGGTTTGATTTTGTTTGCATATAAGAGCATCCGTCAGCAACATTAACGTACTAATTGGTTTTGAGTACCATTTCCCTATATTCCCACCTGTATTTTCCAAGTGATATGTATGTGAGGATAATATATATATATATATACATATATATAAAATGAAGCTGGGCATGGTGGCACATGTCTTTAATCCCAGCACTGGAGAGGCTGAGGTAAGAGGATCACTGTAAATTTGAGGCCACCCTAAGAATGCAAAGCGAATTCCAGGTCAGTTTGGGCTACAATGAGACCCTATCTCAAAAAACAAAAGAAACAAATTGTGTGTGTGTGTGTGTGTGTGTGTGTGTGTGTGTGTAAATTGTAGAGCAGTGATAGAGCCTAAGCTGACACAAGTTATGGGAACCCCTGAGTTTCTTTCATATACAATCAGAATTGTAAGAGAACGTAAGACCTTGAAGGAAATGCAAACAGGCATTCAGAGGCCCTCTGCATTGTCCTAATAGTGGCTTCCCCCGGCCAAACAGTGATACCATGATCTGCTCTGAAACACCGCAACGTTGAAGGTAAATGTGCCAACGACAGCAATGGCTGAATGATCGACAGCACGAATAATCAGAGAACTCCCCCCAGTTCCTCAGCAACCCACTCCCATCCCCGCCACAAGAGAACCTAACTCCGAACCGTCCGCAAGCCTCAGCCTTTTGTCTCGCTCTCCTTCCAAGATGGAGCCCAAGTGAAGCTTCCCCTTCATGAAATCCATTTTGCCTACTTCAGCCCGGCCCAGGTAAGGCTGACCCTTTCTTTCTTTCATTGGGTTCTGTAGTCATAGGGACAATAAAACAACACTACACCTCTCTCCAGGATTCATATGTCTAACCACAGAAACATGCCATGATTTTTTTTTTTAGAATAAATGCAAGTGTTTTAAGAATAAATAAATGCAGTGCTAGGGACAAAGTCAGAATTGCAATCTGGATCCAAATGAAATCCAGCACACTCTGTGGTGTTTCTGCAAGCCTGTAGTCAGGCTATTCTCCAAAAGCTGTTCTGTTACCCACCAGTGCCGCCGCACTCACTTAGAGGGCTAAACGCTTGAAGGGCAGATAGTCAGGACTGAGATGTGCTTTTACTATTATAAAATACAACATTTGCCTGTGAAGCCTAAGGATCCAGGTTCGATTCTCCAGATCCCATATAAGCCAGATGCACAAGGTGGCACATGCATCTGAAGTTCATTTGCAGTGGCTAGAGGCCCTGGCTCAGCCATTCTCTCTCTCTCTCTCTCTAATAAATCAATTTAAAAAATAAATATTAAAAAAATGGGAGCTAGGGAGATGACTCAGCAGTTAAAGCATTTACCTGCAAAACCTAAGGAGCCAGGTTCAATCCCCCAGGACCCATGTAAAGCCAGATAAGCAACATGGGACATGCGTCTGGAGTTGATTTGCAGTGGCTAGAGACCCTGGTACACCCATTCTCTCTCTATCTGCCTCTTTCTCAAGTAAATAAATTGGGAAAAAAAAATTTAATGCAAGATTGGGGCTGGGAAGATAGCTCAGCAGTTAAAGGTGCTTTCTTCCAAAACCTGCCATCCCTGGTTCAATCCCCCAGCTTCAGGTTCGCTGAGATGAACTTCCAGACCAGGCACAGTTATGGAGGAAGGGATTTATTGAAGCTTACAGATCCAGGGGAAGTTCCATAATGGCAGAAGAAGCTGGCCTGTTTTCAAAGGACCAAACACAGACAGAGAAGCACAAGCCTCAAAGTCAAAAGCCACTCAGTACAGCACACTTCAGGAACTCCAGCTAGGCACACTTTGCATATCTTTCAATTGAAATCTCAAACCTACCACCACACCTTAAGATCCACCCAGTAACACTGCAGATGCAAACTAAACTAATAAAACATTAAATATATTGGGGGCCATCTATTCAAACTACCACACCTGCCATCCCTGGTTCAATCCCCCCAGTTTCCAAGTAAAGCCAGATGCACAAAGTGTTGTGTGCATCTGGAGTTCATTTGCAGTGGCAAGAGGGCCTGACATGCCCATGCCCATTCCCATTCTCTCTCTCTCTCTCCCCCCCCTTCCTCTCTCTCTTATAAATAAATGAATAATAATAATTTTTTAATAAAATATAAGATTTTAGAGCCAGGTATGGTGGCACTCATCTTTAATTCCAGCATTTGGGAGGCAGAGGTAGGAGAATCACTGTGAATTCAAGGCCTGAAACTACATAGTGAGTTTTAGGTCAGCCTGGGCTAGATCGAGACCCTACCTCAAAAAGAAAACAAACCAAAAAAAAAAAAAAATAGAAAGAAAGAAAGAACTCTAGGGTTGGAGAGATGGCTTAGCAGTTAAAGCGCTTGCCTGCAAAGCCAAACGACCCAGGTTTGATTCCCCAGGACCCATGTAAACCAGATGCACAAGGTGGTACATGTGTCTGGAGTTTATCTACATTGGCTGGATCCCCTAATGTGCCCATTCTCTCCCTCACTCTCTCTCTTTCTCCCCTTCTCTCTGCCTCTTTCTCTCTTTCAAATAAATAAATAACAAAATATTTAAAAATAATAAAATATAATACTTTAAAGACTCAACATGAAGAATATGTAAAATATCCCCACAGGTGACAATCATCATCATGTGAATATACTGCATAGTGTACTTTGAATGTAAAACACTCTCCCCATAGGCCCATGTGTTTTCATACTTAACCCTTAGTTGGTGATTCCGTTTGAGAAGGTTGTGGAACCTTTAGAAGGTGAAGTCTTGCTAGAGGAAGTGAATCACTGGCTGCAAGCCATGAGGTTTTAAAACCCAGCCCCACTTCCTATTCACCCTGTGCCCACCAACATGACCACTCCTGCCACCATGTCTTCCCCACCAGGAAATTCCCACTTACGACTATAAGCCAAAATTAAACCCTTTCCTTCCTCAAATTACTTCTGATCAAATATTTGATATTTGTTCACAGCAATGAAAGAGTAACAAATGTGGGCTAAAGAGATGGCTTAGTGGTTAAGCGCTTGCCTGTGAAGCCTAAGGACCCTGGTTCAAGGCTCGATTCCCCAGGACCCACATTAGCCAGATGCACAAGGGGGCGCACCTGTCCAGAGTTCGTTTGCAGTGGCTGGAGGCCCTGGCGCACCCATTCTCTCTCTCTCTCTCTCCCTCTTTCTCACTCTGTCGTTCTCAAATAAACAAATAAAACTAAATCAAAAAAAAAGTAACAAATGCACTGGATGAGGAAAATATATATTATTTGCTGTTGACTCGTCAATGCAAATACTGAAAAATATTACACGTATGGCGAAGCGGTTAGAATATAAAATGTCCCCCATAGCCTCATGTGTTTGTGACTAAGCCCTATGCTCAGTGTCCAACTGCTGAGCCTGTGGGAGGTAAAGCCTTGTTGGAGATGTGTCACTGGGGACTGACATGCAGGCTTTGGCCCTGCAGCTCAGTGTCCAACTGCTGAGCCTGTGGGAGGTAAAGCCTTGTTGGAGATGTGTCACTGGGGACTGACATGCAGGCTTTGGCCCTGCACTAAAAGCTCACAGAACACTGTCTTCAGAGGTCTATGAACGCAATGGGCTGAGACTCTACCCTGGCTATGGGCACTTCACGCGTAGCTCTGATCTGAACATTTCACTGAATTCTGAAGCAACAAGATGGAATGGAAAAGCAGAAGAGGGCTAGAGAGATGGCTTAGCGGTTAAGCGCTTGCCTGTGAAGCCTAAGAACCCCGGTTCGAGGCTGGATTCCCCAGGACCCATGTTAGCCAGGTGCACAAGGGGGCGCACGCATCTGGAGTTCGTTTGCAGTGGCTGGAGGCCCTGGCGCGTCCATTCTCTCTCTTTCTCTGCCTCTTTCTCTCTCTCTCTCTGTCACTCTCAAATAAATAAATAAAAATGAACAAAAATAAAATAAAAAAATAAAAGAAAAGCAGAAGAACACCGGGGTTGGAGCAGAGCACTTGCCTCAGGCACAAAATTTCAATACTCGGTGTTGTGGGTGGAATGTGCTTTGCCCCCCAAGGGCTCCTAAGTCTGTACAGGTTCGGTCCTCAGTTCCTCAGTGTGGTGACTCTGAGAGGGTGCAGCCTTCATGCTCTGAGGCTTGGTGGGAACTGGTCAGGTGACAAGCTGCTGCCCTCCCAAACTGTCCTCATGAGACTCCAATTGGCTCCTGCAACAGTGATCTGTCCCTTCTCCCTTCTCTAGCTTCCTGTCTTATACCACATGACGTCACTGAACACATCAGTCCCACCACAGTGATTCTGTCTACAGAAAGCCTTCATCTCACACTGAATCCACCGGGCCACTCAAACTTGCACTTCTAGCCTCCAAAATTAGACCTAAATAGGATTCTTTTCTCTGCAGAGTATCCACACTAAGATATTTTGTTAAAGCCACATTAAATTAATTCAGTAATCAAGATAAAAATTTAAACAAAAGCCTGAGCGTGGTGGCGCACGCCTTTAATCCCAGCACTCGGGAGACAGAGGTAGGAGGATCGCTGTGAGTTCAAGGCCACCCTGAGACTACATAGTGAATTCCAGGTCAGCCTGGGCTAGAGTAAAACCTTACCTTGAAAGGGAACCTCCACCCCCCACAAAAAAAAAAAATTTTAAACAAAAGTTTTAATGATATGAAATTTACACATCATTAAATTCACCATTTGGGGGTTATTTGGGAGGAGAGTTTTGTTGTGGTGGTGGTTGTTTGGTTTTGAGAAGAGATCTTGCAAGGTTGCCCAGGATTGTGGGCTCAAGTAATCCTTCAGCCTTAACCCATTGAGTAGCTGGGACCACAGGCACATGCCACCATGCCTGGAAATTTCACCATTACAAAGAGCATAAGTCAATAAGCTTTACCAAATTGTGGAACAATCACCACTAGCAGATTCCAGAACATTCATATTGCCCCCCAAAATGTCACTAGCAGGAACGCCACAATCCTCCTGTGCCCAGATATTGACAATTACTAATCTACTTTGCTCTATGAATTTGCCTACTCTGAATATTTCATATGCATGGAATACTACAACAAGTATTCTTTTGTGTCTGACTTCTTTGACTGAAGCTCATTTCTGAACTGAGACACTAGCTCTTACTTACTGCAATGTCTTGGGTTATCATCACAATTATAATCCTAAACTCTAGCGGAAATTTTCCAGTATGAAGTTTGGGGATGATAATCAATGTAGTTACACTGAAATAACTTCATGAGTCCAACAAACACGAATTGTCTCAGTACAAAAGTCACTGGTAGCTATCATTTGAATTAAGACAATGTTTATTTTTTTAATATTTTTATTTATTTTATTTGCGAGACAGAGAGAAAGGCAGAGAGAGAATAAGTATGGGCGGTCCAAAGCCCCCTGCCCCTGCAAATGAAAACCAGATGCAAACTCCCCTTTGTGCATCTGGATTTATGTGGATATTGGAGAATCGAACCTGGGCCATCAGGGCTTGAAGCAAGTGCCTTTAACCACTGAGCCACCTCTCTAGCCTACAATGTATATTTTTCAAAACAATACTGCTAGAGCATTTAGGAGATCAAATGTAAGGTCTGGCACACACCCCCCCATGTGAACTTCCTGCAACACTATTAGAGAATGCATTAGGTTTAGAAATATCAATTTCCAACTAAAATTATCCTGCCATATGATTTTGCTTCTCAAATTGACTTCCTCTAAAAATAAACTTATTTAATAAGAAGAATTAGGAACAAAACAATGTTTCTAGCTTAGTATGTGGTAAAATTCCAACCTGAGAAACAATTATTCATGCGTAGGGAAAGATTACCTATGTCGAGAAGCTATTTTGAGGGAATAATTTCGAACAGCTTAGTACAAAGACAATTAATTCTAGATGGCTTGAGATCACTTCTCCTATGTTGGCATGTAGCAGAGAGTGCTCATACCACGTTTTTATATGATTGCTTTGCAGTAGCCATCTGGTGGAATGTGGAGACTTAATTTCCCTATTAACTGTTCATGATTTGCTCCATTATTTGATTATCATTTTTTTGTAACCCCTGAGTCTGTGCTCCATCCTGTCTCCTCCATGCTCCTGAAAACTATCACTGTCAATACGAACCTGCATCTGGACAAATGTACTTGCCTTCGTACAGTCCTAATAGAAGTTAATGCACTAGGCTGGCTTTCTGGGTCTACCAGTTAGTCAAACTCGCAGAAGTCAGTATCAGCCTTTCCTCAGTATAACCATGTACACTGCTGCCTTACTTGCTTACATTGACGGCGTGTGAACACTGTCCAGAAACGGAACCTTCTGTTTCAGTGGGCCTAGAAGTACATAAGGGGTACAAGACTAGGAAGGAGAGGTATTACGGCGTCATACAACCTACCCTCTTCAGGACAAGGGACATTCATTTGTCTAAAAGACAATCACGCCAAAAGAAAAATCTCTCTACACACTGATCTGTTTGGCTCGTTTCCTTCCATCTATTATGATAGCAAAACCTAATCATTGGTCTATTCATTTTTATCTATTCGCTTACCTAATTCTTTATATGCTACTTCTTTAGCAGATGATGCGATTGTCTATGTAGGAAATAAACAAGTAAAACTCCAGGAGGGTTAGTGTGCGTAAGCGTTTGACAAATGCTCATTAACGTCATGGCATTCCAACATAAAATAAGTATCATTTCATACAACACATATAAGCCAATGCGTTATATAACAGCCTATGCACAAAAGCTAAAGAAAAATATCAAAAAGCCATGAATGGGCTGGAGAGATGGCTCAGCAGTTAAGGCACTTGCCTGCAAAGTCTAAGGGCCCATGTTCGACTCTCCAGATTCCACGTGAGCCAGACGCACAAGCGTGCAGGGTCGCACATGCACACAAGGTGACACACACGTCTGGAGTTCGAATGCAGTGGCTGGAGGCCCTGGTGCACCAACACTCTCTCTATATATATATATCAAAAAAAAAAAACAATTTTTTTTAATCCAGGAGTACCCATAAATACCCCGACATTCCAAACATGGTGGGACACTGAAGGAAATTTACAAAGCAAGAGGCCACAGGAAGAACTGTGAGGCACAGGAAGAGACCAGCACCGCCGCCGGCCGCGACCGCAGCCTGCACAGGTTCTCGTCCAAGGCTGCTGTGAACAGCCCCGAGCCTCCACAGCAAGGCTTCTCCTCATCCCAGTGGTCAACCTGA
Organism: Dipus sagitta; assembly: GCA_036346955.1. Lineage (NCBI taxonomy): Eukaryota > Metazoa > Chordata > Mammalia > Rodentia > Dipodidae > Dipus > Dipus sagitta. Next base: position 10,956,342 of record CM070775.1, on the reverse strand, counting down.
CAGGATTCAGAATCGCCATGTCAGTGAGGGTCAACTGAGGTAGGAAGACCCACCTAAGTGTTGGTGGTGACACTCCACCGCATGGCGGTCCTAGACTGTGTAGAGAAGGGACGGAATGCTCTCTGACTCCGGACACACCGTGACTAGCCACGCCTTCCCGACCATCATGGGCTGTGCCCTCCAGCTATCAGCAGAAACAAACCATTCCTCAAGGTGCTTTTTGTCAGGTGCTTTGTCACAGCAACAAGAAAGGTGACTACTAAGGCTGGACATGGTGGCACACTGCCTTTAATCCCAGCGCTCAGGAGGCTGAGGCAGGAGGATCACTTGTGAATTCAAGACCAGCCTGGAGCTACAGAGTGAGGTCCAGGTTAGCCAGAGCTAGGGCAGGACTCTTACTTTGAAAAGATCGAAGGAGTGGGGAGAAAGACAGGTAACTAATGCAGAGTGTGAAAACAGCCATGGTGGGGAACCAACTGCTCTCGATTCGGCTAACTGATCCCCTCACTGGTACAGGACGCATAGCTGGAGCTGGGAAACAAGTCAGAACCATATTCAAACATAACAGTGCTTGGCAGATACAGACACTCAAAATTATTTGTTGGCTGGTGTGATGGTTCATCTCTGGTTGTCTACCATGACAGGATCTAGAATCAGCATGGAAAACAACTCTCTGGGGATGTCTGTGAGGGATTTTCTAGATTCGGTTAACTGAAGAGGGAGGACTCGTCCTAACCGTGGGTGGCAGTGTCCGCGCTGGCTGAGCAGCAGGGCTCACCGCTCTCTGCTTCCTCCCTGGGGACTGAGTGTGACCAGCTGCCTCCCGCGCCTGCCACCATGCCTTCCCGGCCACGACGCGCTGAAACCTCAAACTACAGGCAGAAATAAGCCCTTCCTTTCTTTAAGTTGTTCATGGTTGGCTGCTCTTGTCCCGGCCACGAGAAAGTAATAACACAGACGGCGAGAGAAAACCAAAAGCTAGACTCTAAGGGCTGTCACGTCAGATTTTACCCAGTCTTACCAGAAAGGATCTTCAGTATAAAACCAAGCTCAATTCCCATCCCACTGGGCAAAAGGCTAGAATGCAGAGGGGAGAAGGAGCGTGGGCTCAAGCAGGGACAAGGAAGTAGAAAAGCACTATAAGACGGTCAAGGTCAATGTCCCCATGATGAGGTACCTGTGTCTGCAGGCTGGTATTGCCAAGGTTAGGCCCTGTCCGCCCTCAGGGGCTGGAGACAGAACTCTATCCTCCCTTCCTGCTGAGCATGTTGTAAAAGGAATGGCTTCAGGTGCTTGAGAAAGACTCTTCTCGAGAAGTCAATGTAGAAAATACTCATCAAAGGGACAGAGAAAGGATTTATAATGTTAATGGGTTTTTGTTGTTGTTGCCATTTTTTTTTTAAATAAATGCTCTAAGAAAACGTAATCAAGGGACTATTGTCTGGTATTGGCTAGGACAAATTTTTTACTCTTCCAAGCATTAACTCATTCCAGGAACATGCCTTTGACTGCTAGAAATAATATTAGAGCATTTCTAAATCCCACAGTTGGGGGGGAGGGGTCAGAGTAAATGGCAATGGAGCAAAATCGCCTGTGTTAAAAGTGCAATTTTTACAGACCAAAGTCAAGGTCGAGACAAGAAAAACATTCATGAGGGGCGGCTGATGGGTTTAGGGAAAGGAAGCATCTTTGTACACGGACAATGGGTGAAGGGTGGGTGAAGGTGGATGGTGCGTGGAGTTTGTGCACTCGTGGGAAGGGCCGGGACTGCAAGATCTGAAGACATTCGAATTCAGATATAAAGTAGAATTCATGTTAGAGAAAAGGAAAATTGGGCTTTGCAACGACCCCCTCTCAGACATGTCTGAAGCCTTTCACTCGCTCACAAGAACGCTCATCAGAAAAGCCCGATGGGTCATCTTCCATCCCATACTGACCTGTTTTGGGTCTTGGCAGATCCTTTTGGGTCTGTTTGCTCGCTACTTAAAATATCCTAAGGAACTTATACACAAAGGTCTCCTACAGAGCCAGTGCTCTATGTTCCTATTTATTTTATTAATCTTATTCATTTTATTAATGAAGCATCTTTTTTAAAAAATAACTTATTTAGGGCTGGAGAGATGGCTTAGCTGTTGAGGCACTTGCTTGCAGAGCCTAAGGACTTGTGTTCAAATCTCCAGGACCCACGTAGCCAGACACACAGTAGTGCAAGTATGCAATGTTGCACATGTGCACAAGGGGGCACATGTGTCTGGAGTTCATTTGCAGCAGGCTGAAGTTCCTGGTATGCCCATATTCGCTCTCTCTCTCTCTCTCTCAAAATAAAAATGAAAAAATAAAATAAAAATTATTTATTTATTTATTTATTTGAGAGAGAGAGAGAGAATGGGCATGCCAGGGTCTCCAGCCACTCCAAACAAACTCCATATTCATGCACCACCTTGTGCATCTGGCTTACATGAATACAGGTGACTCAAACAAGAGTCCTTAGGCTTTGCAGACAAGCGCCTTAACCACTGAGCCATCTCTCCAGCCCCGTGAAGCGTCTTTACATGGTTTGGGTTTTTTTTTCCCTTCCTTCCCCCCTGGCAGCCTGCTCCTGAGATGTGGAAGTTTTAGCCCACTTTCCTCTCCTCCCTACTCCAACTCTGATTTTCACCACCCTTAAGCTCACACTCAAATCCAAAAGGAAGTCTTGTTCCTGAGAGATGTCAAGACATGGACCCCGTGCTCCAAGAAATCACCTGATTTCAGGGGTTCCACTGAGCCCTGGGTCTAAGCATCCTGCATTTTCCCAGCTGGGTCAACTACAACGTTGACCCTTTTTTTTTTTTCTTATTTTTCCCTAAGAAAACAAAAGTTATGTTGTAAATTAGCATTTAAACATAAGTTAGAGAGTAGGGGCAGGTTGAAGATCTGTGGACCTTTAGGGGCTGGGGGGGGGGGGGTCAGGGAATGAAGGGCGGAACTAGCTTCTTCCCGATCTTAAAAGAACCCCAAACTACATGTGCAAACTTAGGTGTGACCACAGGAACTCACTGCTGCTGCCCCCTAGAGGGTTCCCAGAAGAATCCTAGGTAAGGGGCCAGAAGCTGACCTGTCATTAGCACGGCAGCTCTGCTGGGAGATATAACGGACTGGAGCAGAAGGGCAATTTTTACCATAGCACTCAGATCTCTAGAAAATCGCTAAGCCTAACAGTCTTGTATTACATCAACCCTCCAGACTCTATTCTTATCTCCCTTTAACAAACCACCATGCCTGCTGCTGTTCCCCCTAATTTGGCATCAGCAATTCATTATAAATCTCCTCTCTCCCCCCACCCTCTCTCTCTCTCTCTCTCTCTCTCTCTCTCTCTCTCTCTCTCTCTCTCGTGTGTGTGTGTGTGTGTGTGTGTGTGTGTGTGTGTGTGTGTGTGTCCTCCCCTGATTTTGGCTTCAGCAGCCTAGTTCCCTGCCAATTATGTAATAGCCAAAACAGGGAGTTTAATGGAATACCAAACGCACAGTTGTACTTCTTACATAAGCTTTCAGACCATAAGACCTGCTCCCAGGTGAGGAAATGTGGAATTACATAAGATAGCAACCAGCTTTCCTTCTGACCTTAAAAACAATAAAAGGCTTTTTGCATGTAATTAACTAGTTCACACTCTAGCAGCATTAAAAAAAAAATTTAATGCGGTAGGAGAAAAACAACCTTTAATAAAACTTGATGATTGTATCACACAAACACATAGGAATGAATACTCAGACATGGAGCCGTCACGGCTCCCTCTACATACACAGTGCCCAGCAGCCCCAGGACTCCCGGACGTACGGATTCTCCAGGGAACTAAAGGTCTCATAAACACCAACGATTCTTTGCAGGAAAAAATAACCAAGAGCTTTATTTAGACAGAAGAGAAAAGTGCGCAGGCTAAAATTTACTGACATAGATCCTTTCCAACACCAAGTTTTACTTCCCAGTGCCTGACTTACCTTAAGCCAGCGTAGCCACACCTTAGGCTACAAAGTGACAAATTAAATGGAGCAATGTTTTCCAATGGATCTTGCCTCTGGCTACGCATGAGAATCCCCCAGAAAGCTATACACATAACCACCACCAAGACAGCGCCCTGAACCAATTAGAGCAGAATATGCGGGGGAGGCAAAGAGGGAATGCCTAGACATCAGTCTATCCGATGCTTTCTACTTTTGTCATCTTGAAAAATCTCTATAAATGTGAGTAGAGGTTGGGGTGGTGGGAGGAGGGAAGAGGGGAGACAGATCTTTAATAACTGACGACTCACAATTAGTCAGTTACCATCTGATAGTAAAACAAAATCACCTAACAGTTTAAAAGCCAGACAGGATATCTGTGGGATCTATTTTTAATCACTTCTCATGTTTATTCAAAGAATTCTCACCAGTTTCCATCATAGCCTTCATAAAACCTGTCTTCTGTTTTATGGCTTTAAATTCTATCTAATGAATTCTCTTTAAAGGCTCTGCGCCGTCTCGGCATCTCAAGCTATGCCGTGCTGGTCTCCAAGGAAAGTTTGGGGTTAAAGCAGAAATCACGGCTCGGACTTCCTGCGCTCTACACGGATGCTCCGGTACACGCTCATAACTTTACCAATGCGTAGATATATATATATATATATATTTTTTTTTTTAAGGACTTATATAACAGAGAGTACAGACGCCTTCGGCACGCTGCCAAGTACACTTCTCTCCGTGTTTGTATTTCAAATAGATTGGTAGTAACATCACTGGTGTGCCTGCAATTCCTTCTGCGCACAGGCTCAGAATGAAAAAATTTTAAAAAAAAAAAAGAAAAGGAAAGAAAATGGATGTAGAAAAAAAAAAAAAACCGCTTCGCTGCTTTACCATTCTAAAGCTCCAAGGAAATAACACATTCGTACTAAATTAAGACACGGACCAAATTATCCCAAACTGGGGGTGGATGGTGGATGGTGGGGGGGTGTGGGGGGAAATACTCGCTCTAAACTAACCCACCACCTCGCGTCTGAAACAGCACGCTCTACCTGGCAAGCCGCGAAGGTGCCCATGGAGCTTGGGGTTGGGGTGTGTTGCGGGGGAGGTGCTGGGGGTAGAGATGTGGGCAGGAAAGAGCAGGCGCCCTGAGGACAGAAAAGCCCTCCAACGCCAACGGGTCGCTGCCCTGCGTCCGCCTAGCTCCGCACCTGTGCGGGGGACGCATGCCGGACCGCGCCCAGAACGTTCGCTCACCTGGGTCCCCGGGAGATGCGCGAGCGGCCACCGCCGTCCTCCGGGAGGGACTCCCGTCCTCCCTTCATCCCGGGGCCGGGATCCACTGGCTCCCTTGCTCCTCTTCCTCCGCAGCTGGAGTTTTGGATGGTTTTTAATTTCCCTCCCACCGGAGGGTCTGACCGGTCTTCGGGCAAGAAGGGAGGGGGGTGGGTGAGTGGGTGGGACCCACAAAGTTGCCGGTGGCGCAGGTGGCGCGCGCGCGCGGGGGTCTCCCGGGCACCTGGGGACGCTCGCGCCACCGTCACCCCCGCCGCCCACGCGCCCCGCGCTCGCCTCGGCGCAGGCACCGCCCAGCCTCCCCCGGGGGGGGGGGGCTCGGAGATCTGGGGACCCCCCCCCCACACACACACACCCCACCCCCTCTCCACGCGCGGCCACGACGTCCCCGGGAGCTCCCCCCGCGCCGCCGCCGCCGCGGCCGCTTCGCCGGACAAAGAGAGAAGCGTCGGGGCCGCACCGGGCCGCCCAGTCCCGAGCCCGCGCAGGACCGCGGTGACAGCGGCCCGGCGGCCAGCGGACCCGCGGGGAGGGCAGGGAGAGGAGGGGAGGGAAGGGGGCGGGAGGGCGGCGCGGGGCGGCCCAGGCGCGCACCCCCTCCCGGCCGCCCGGAGACGCACACGCCGAGCCCCGGGGCGCCTCCTCCCGGCCGGAGACCCGCGCCGCCGCCGCCGCCGCCGACCGACCGGCAGACCGCGGGCAGCCAGGGAGACGAGCGCCCTCTGCCGACCGCCGCGCGCCTCGCCTGCGCGCGCTGACCTGCTCCGAGCATCCCTGCTCCCCCAGCATCCCTGCCTCCCCAGCATCCCTGCTTCCCCAGCATCACGGCTTCCCCAGCATCCCGGCTTCCCCAGCATCCCGGCTCCCCCAGCATCCCTGCTCCCCCAGCATCCCTGCTCCCCCAGCATCCGCATCCCTAGGCCCCAGAGAAAAGAAATGGTAGGACTGCTTGTCCCACCTGCCCGGGGCCTGTTCTCCTCTCGGGACCGAAAAGGGACCCGCTTCGATTTGGATACAACAGGAAATACGGGGGTCCATCCTAGGGAAGAACTTTTCTGAAGGCATGTAAGGGTTTTGAGTCACCGGACACCAAAGCAGGCTAGGAAGAGGGTTTGCGTTAGGGGGGGTCGGTGGTTCTTTCTAGAAACAGGTTTAATTTCTGCTTCGTGACTGCTTGAAGGGTTCCGACAAGCTTTGACTGACCTCTCTCTGGGAAAATAGGCCAATTAATGACTTCGCGGAAGCCCTGCCTGAAGGCTTAAAAAGGGCAGGTGAGACTTAGGACTCCTGTAGCCTCTGGTTCAAATAGCATTGGCATAGTTTGGCCATAGCAAAGATGGCCTTTACTCTCCATAGGTTGGGTCTCCCTCTCTCTCTTTCTCCCTCTCTCTCTCTCTCTCTCTCTACCTCAGTAAGCTTTTTTTCACACTACCATCTTCAGAGATATTTTTTAACTCTATAGTTTTTTTAATTTTTTATTGACAACTTCTATACTTACAGACAATAAACCATGATATTTCCCTCCCCCATTTTCCCATTTTCCCCTTCACAACTTCTCTCTCCATTATATCCCCTCCTTCTCTCTCTCCGTTAGTCTCTCTTTTTTTTTTAAATTTTTTTTTGTTCATTTTTATTTATTTATTTGAGAGTGACAGAGAGAGAGAGAAAGAGGCAGATAGAGAGAGAGAAAATGGGCATGCCAGGGCTTCCAGCCACTGCAAACGAACTCCAGACACGTGTGCCCCTTTGTGTATCTGGCTAACGTGGGTCCCGGGGAGTCGAGCCTTGAACCAGGGTCCTTAGGCTTCACAGGCAAGCACTTAACCGCTAAGCCATCTCTCCAGCCCAGTCTCTCTTTTTATACCAGCTAACTTTTTGAAGAAAGTGGAATATGAGGTGAAGTGAAATCATGAAATAGCACTTTTTTCACACGACTGTCTTTTTAAATTATTCTATGTGACCTCCCTTTTCCTCTGGAAGAAACTAGGGCAAATTTCGTAGCTTCCCCTGTCACTTTCAGGTGTTAACAAGCAGTCTGATTTGGTGGTACTACAGAGTCCAGTCCAATCCAAATCCAACTTTAGATAATCTCACGCCCTTTAAGCCTTTCCCTATTCCCCTTCCTCAGCCCACCGGCTCCCAGCCTGACCCAAGCTCACAACGGAGAAGAGAATGATCTTTTGCTCACGCACCCCCCCCCCCCACCACCACCACCTTTACTTTTCTTCTTGGTGTCTGGTAGCTAGCTCTGTGAAGCCCAGATCCTCCAAGGCACCTGAAGCAGGGTCCTAACCCTGCAGTTTCCACCTCAGCTGCTCAGCTGCTGTCCAGCTCCCATGCATACCCAGGCAGACCCAGCCCACCTTCACTGGGTCCCCCAGGACACAGAGACAGCACTCCGTGTCATTTCCTATCTACGTGCGGAGCCCTCACTGGCCTCTGTCTTCATTCTTGTGAGGGCCACTTGTATCCTCACACTCCAGGTGACACACACCAGGCTCTCTTTTCTCTTTTATTTTATTACTTTTTATTTTTTTATTTTGAGAGAGAGAGAGAGTGGCACTCCAGAGCCCTCAGCCTGCTGTGAATAAACTCCAGATTTGTGAGCCCCCTTGTGTGCATAGGCGACATGGCACACTTATATCACTGTGCATCTGGCCATGTGGGACCTGGAGATTTGAACATGAGTTCTTAAGCTTGGCAGGCAAGTGCCTTAACCACTCAGCCATCTCTCCAGGCCTTAATTTTTTTTTTCTTTTTCTCTTTTTATTTTGAGAGAAAGAGAGAGAGAGAAACCAGGCTCTCCATAGAGTCCACCATAGGCATGCCTTCCTTGGCATGAAGCAGGTGAGCCCTCCTTCCTTACCTTGACAGAGCCCTGTCAATATCACTACCTTGTCTCTCCCTTGTCCACTCTGTCTTGTCCTTCATTGTGGACAAAAATCATCAGACCCCCCCCCCCCGCCTTGCCAACAAATCCCACAGAGAAAGCCAATATCTCTGCTTCAGGGTAGAGATGTCTGTCTCCATGGTAGCATGAAAATGAGGTGCCAGGATCTTGGGAGCATCACTGACCCGTCTTCAGCTGTCATGCCTTGAGCTCTGTCCACTCACACCGAGGTCACAGGTCTCTCTGCCGAGCCTGATTAGAATACTAAAGGCCCACCATTTCCTTAAGACGTGAGTGTCCGTGAGCCAGGAACTCCCACCACCCTATCAGGGCCTCTCCCAGAACTGTGCAGGGATCAAGAGCGCTTTGTCGCCCAGTGCCCACCCTTCCCAATCTCCACTCACATCAAGCTGGCCTGCATTACAGCCTGAAGGCCGCCTTTGTCTGCAGGCCACACCCCCGCCCTCCTACACTATGCTGGGCAGGTTTTGTCTTGTTTTGGTTTTGTTTTGTGTTTTCCCCCAATACTGCCTTCTTTTGGCTTCTGAAGAATGGGTTCCAAGATCCCCTGCAAATAGCAAAATCTGAGAGAGCTCAAGTCCCTTACATCAAACACCACGCTTTGGCACAAAACCTCTGCACGCTCTCCCATAGACTTGAAATCATCTCTAGATGCTTAACGCGGGGTCAGCGCTCTGCAGATATTTGTTCTACTACATGATTTAAAGAGTGATGGCGTGTTCGTCGTTTCATCACCGAAACCAAAATACCTGGCAGAAACGATTTCAGAGAGGAAAACGTTCTGTCCGTTTTGATGGGGAAAATGTGGAATAACTCACATGATGGTGGTCCAGGAAACGAGACAGAGACCAGAACTCTGCTGGCTCTCTCCTTTTCTCCCCTGTTCATTCTGTCTTGGTCCTCAGCCCATGGGACCACCCATATATTCAGAGCAAATCTTCCCTCTCCTTGCGCTAATCCTAATCCTCTCTGGATATGCCCTTATAGACACACCCAGAAGTATCCCTTACCAATCTTCTTGGTGGTCCTACAGTTGTCCCAAGTTGACAATAAAGATCAACCATTACAAATAACGAAGGGACAGATGACTATTCGTGTTCAGTACAGACACGACAGTCACAGGTCTCTTGGGAAGTTCCATCTGTGGTTGGGACATGCAGACATGGAGAGTCAAAAACTATTTTGTAGCTGGGCGTGGTGGCGCACGCCTTTAATCCCAGCACTCGGGAGGCAGAGGTAGGAGAATCGCCATGAGTTTGAGGCCAGCCTGAGACTACATAGTGAATTCCAGGTCAGCCTGGGCTAGAGTGAGACCCTACCTTAAAAAAAAATGGGCTGGAGAGATGGCTTAGCGATTAAGGCGCTTGCCTGCAAAGCTAAAGGACCTCAGTTTGATTCCCCAGGACCCACGTTAGCCAGATGCACAAGGTGGCACATGTGTCTGGAGTTCGTTTGCAGTGGCTGGAAGCCCTGGTGCACCCGTTCTCTCTCTCTCTCTCTCTCTTTCTCTCTCTCTCTCTCTTTCTCACTCACTTGCTCTTTCTCTCTTGCTCTCGCTCTTGCTCTGCCTCTTTCCCTCTCTCAAATAAATGGAAAAACAACAACAAAACTATTTTGTGCACTTCTAATCCTGCCTGAGAACCCGCTTCTTAGAGTCTCAAACTGGCAATCCCCTGTTGTGCTCAGCAGCTATAAGTGCCATTTAAACGCCTGGTTAAGCTGTGTTTAGAAACTGTGTAAAGAAGAGTAGAATATTCTTTTGTGAGGAAAAAAAAAATGACACCAGCAGGTATCTCAGTGGCGGTCACCCTCAAGCCCCAAAGCAGAACTTGAGAACTTGGATCCAGACAGTTTATTTTGGAAGGTGATCCCAGGAAGCAGATGTGATAAAAATGAAGCTCAGACACAGGAAACCATGAAAAGGTGAGCACCAAGGTCACTGCTAAAGGCAGCAAGTTCACAGGCACAGCATGCGGTGAGGAGCTCTAAGAAGCTTACGGAAGTCCTTCCTCTGTGGTTATGTCAAAGTCTTACTCTCTGGGTCCTGTTCTCTGTTGATTGGAGTTGTTTTTGAGGCATAAGTACCAAAGGCTTCCAGCACTTTGGAAAATCACAGACCTGGGCTGGAGAGATGGCTTAGAAGTTAAGGCACTTGCCTGCAAAGCCAAAGGACCCAGGTTCAATTCCCCAGGACCCACGTAAATCCAGAAGCACAAGGTGGCACAAACATTTAGAGTTTGTTTGCAATGGCTAGAGTCCCTGGTGTGCCCCTCCGCGCCTCTCTCTCTCTCTCTCTAATAAATAATTTTTTTTTTTTTTGGTTTATCAAGGTAGGGTCTCACTCTAGCCCAGGCTGACCTGGAATTTACCATGTAGTCTCAGGGTGGCCTCGAACTCACAGCAATCCTCCTACCTCTGCCTCCCGAGTGCTGGGATTAAAGGCGTGTGCCAACACTCCCAGCAAATAAATTATTTTTAAATAAATATTTTTTAAAAGCACACAGTCCTATGGCAGCATCCAAGAGGTGGGATGCAGTCAGCTTGAGTGCAGCTAACCAGTTACAGTCATCAGAGCTTAATACAGTAGCCAATGAGATGTTCCGAGTTTCTAAGGTTATCCCGGGGCTGGGGATGGACCAGGTGTAGAGTGTGTGCTTAGCAGGTGCAGGACCCTGGGTACCAACCAGAGTGGGCATCCTGGGGCCAGCATCAGAAATATTTCCCCAGTTCCTTACTAGACTGGGGAATGCAGGTTGGCCAGAGGCATCTGCCTCGAAAAATTCCAAGTTGTTGAAATGCCAGTGGGGGGAAAAAAACTGAAGAGGGAAAAATAGAGTGGGATTTGCAAGTCACAAGTGCTGCTTGGCCAAGCAGCAGGGGAAGGGCTGCGCGAGGTGCCTCTGAGAAGCGGAAGGCACAGAGACGAAGAGAGAAGAAGGGTTAGACCTGGACGCAAGCCCAGCAAAGCTTCCACCGACCCCCACCTGCCCGGGGGGGCTCTAGAGTGAGAACAGGGCAGAGTGTTGGAGCCTCTTTTCACCAGCTCACAAGTGTCCACTGTTAACATTTTCAGGACTTGTGTGAGCCAGTTAAATAGGGGTAGTATTAAAAATGAGATTATATTAGCCTACGGTATATATTACACTGAAACTAAAGGTTGAGGGTCTGGTTGGTGTTGCTTTTAGTTGGTTACTTGATTGCTTTAAGGTTTTTTTTATTGCTGTTGTTTTTGAGAGGGAGGGAGAGAGAATTGGCGCACCAGGGCCTCAGCCTCTGTAATTGAACTCCAGATGCTTGCACCACCTAGTGGGCATGTGTGACCTTGCACTTGCCTCACCCTTTGTGTGTCTGGCTTATGTAGGATCTGGAGAGTCAAACATGGGTCCTTAGGCTTCACAGGCAAGCACCTTAACTGCTAAGCCATCTCTCCAGCCCAGTTTAAGATTTTTTAAAATATTATTTATTTATTTATGTATTTATTTAGAAAGGCAGAGAGGGAGAAAGACAGAGAAAGGGAATGGGTGACCAGGGCTTCTTGCCACTACAAGAAAATGAACTCCAGATACATATGCCACTTTGTGCATCTGGCTTTATGTGGGTACTAGGGAATCAGACCTGGGCTTGTCAGGTATTGCAATCAAGCACCTTGACCACCCAGCCATCTCTCCAGCCTACTTTTAGTTTAGTTTTTTTTTTTTTTTTTTTTTTTTTTGAGACAATGTCTCACTGTGTATCCCTGGCTCACCTTGAACGTGGGATCACACTGCCTCCTGAGTGCTGGGATTACAGGCGTGTACCACCACGCCTGGATCAAAAATAAAGCTCCTAAGCATTCTAAGCAGGTCATTAGTCTCTGCAGGCAAGCACCTTAACCGCTTAGCCATTTCTCTGAGCCCCCTTATCCACCCTTTTGTGGGATCGGTTCTCTCATTAGCCTAAAGCTCATCAACTAGGCTGGATGAGCTGGCCAGAGAGCCCCCAGGATAGTACCAACACTTGGATGACAAATGTGTACCACCCACCCAGATTTTTCTTATGTGGATTCTGGAGCTGAACCAAAGTGTACCTTTTTTAAAAAAAAAATTTTTTTCTTAATGCTTTATGCTTGAGACTTGTAATTTTTTTTTTTTGTATCTTAATGAAACTTTATTTGGTTGCTTACTTGCTTATTTGTGTTATAGCATAGGGGATTGAATTTAGGACATCTCAAACATCCCCAGCCCATCTTTTTTTTAGGGAGAGAGAGAGAGAGAATTGGCACACCAGGGCCTCAGTCACTGCAATCAAACTCCAGACACTTGTGCCACCTAGTGGGCATGTGTGACCTTGCACTTGCCTCACCTTTGTGCATCTGGCTAACATGGGATCTGGAGAGTTGAACATGGGTCCTTAGGCTTTGCAGGCAAGCGCCTTAACCGCTAAGCTGTCTCTCCAGCCTGCTAAGACTATCTTTTCATCTTGTTGATTCTTCTGCATATTATTTCCAATTTTACTAAATTATGCTCTGATTATTAATTCCAATCTTCTGTATTCTTTCTTTGTATTTCTTTTCTTTTTCTTTTCTAACTTCTGAAGTTAAAAGCTCATGGATTCACTTAGTTGTTTTTTTTAAGAACTAAAACCAATGTTTCTAAAATGATTACATAAAATGGGAAAGAAAAGAATGCTTCCAAACTCTTTTTGTGAAGCCAAAATCACATTGATAGCAAAATCAGAGATACAACAAAAAGAGAAAATTATAGACTTAGCTCCTAGATAAACATAGATGAAAAAATTCTCAACAACATACTTGCAAAATGAACTCAAGGCTGATCTTGAATGATCTGGATTTGAACGATCAAAAAGAACATTCACCGCAATCAAGTTGGCTACATTCCAGAGATACAGAGATGGTTCAAAATACATAAATCAATGAATGGAATACACCACATAATGCACTCACAGGCAAAAATCACATGATTTAGAAAAAGCCTTAGACAAAAATTCAACATCTCTTCATGATGTGCTTTTACCTGCAGCACTTTTTAAATATTTTATTTATTTATTTACAAGAAAGATACACATGGAGAAAGAGAGAGAGAGTGTGTGTGTGTGTGTGTGTGTATGGGTGCACCAGGACCTCTAGCCACTGTAAAAACAAACTCCAGATGCACTTGCCACTGTGCACATCTGGCTTACATGGGTACCGGGGAATCCAACCCAGATCACTAGGCTTTGTAGGCAAGTGCCTTAACCGCTGAGTCATCTCTCCCACCCTCTCGCAGCACTTCGGATGTTAGTAAGTTACAGCATCACATTACAATGACCTCTTTGGCCCATGAATTATTATTTCTTTTTTTTTGCGTGTGTGTATAATGTGATGCGTTTGTGCCCAAGCAAGTACCTTGTACTCTCCTATGGCAGGACGTACTCAACAGAGCAGAATGCCATGTCGGTCCCTCTCCATCACCCCTCTGCCTGTGCTTACCTGAGCCGGGGTCTCTACTGATCCCAGAGCTTGCTGTTTTGTTGTTGTTGTTTCTGTCCACTATGGAACCGGAATTATAGGCACAACAAGCCTATCTGTTTATGTGGGTGTTGGGGATCAAGCTGGAGTGGTCTCTCAGACCTCTTCGGGCGCTCACGCTTACACAGAGGTGCTCTTAACTGCTGAGCCATCTCCACAGCCCCATGAATTATTTTAGAAATGTGTTTTTAATTTTTAAATGCATGAGGCCCTGTGTGTGTGTGTGTGTGTGTGTGTGTGTGTGTGTGTGTGCGTGTGTGCATGCACACGCACTACACCACTGGAACAAGCACTATACCACTGAGCTACACCCCAGCCTGGAGTTTTCCTTAAGATATTTTTTAGCTATTGATTTATAATTTAGTTGCACTAGGATCAAAAACCTTGGTCTTTATTTTGTTGTTGTTTTTTTGAGGTGAAGTCTCACTGTAGCTGTCCCAGGCTGACCTGGAACTCACTCTGTAGTCTCAGAATGGCCCCAAACACACAGCAATCCTCCTACCCAAGTATTGGGATTAAAGTTGTGTGCCACCACACCTGACAAAACCTGGTCTGGTTTTTTTTTTGTTGTTTTTTGTTTTTTGTTTTTTGTTTTTTTTTTGTTTTTTTTTTTTGGTTTTTCGAGGTCGGATCTCACTCTGGTCCAGGCTGACCTGGAATTAACTATGTAGTCTCAGGGTGGCCTCGAACTCATGGCGATCCTCCTACCTCTGCCTCCTGAGTGCTGAGTGCTGAGTGCTGGGATCAAGGGCACGTGCCACCACGCCCGGCTCCAAACCTGGTCTTTTTAAGACAATTGTATGAAATATTACAAACTTGCTCTGTTGTCCATTCATAAATGCTCCATGTTCTTGAAAAAAATATATATCATCTAAATTTAAATACAGGGCACTATGTTATGATTTTTAGGTAAGGAAGCTTTTGAATTTTGGATCTAAATATTCTTTCTAATATTTTGTCTTCATGAGCTATGGATTACTGAAGGAAAGCATTAAAGTCCCCTACTGTGGTCCTAAATTTGTTCTTTTCTGTTTGTAATCCTCTATATGTGAGGGAGGTACACATGTGGACTCTGTGTGGTTTGAATTAGGTGTCCCACATACACTCATGTGTTCTGAATGCTAGGCCCCCAGCTGGTGACAATTTAGGGATTAGAGCCTTGGTGAAGGAGGTGTGTTGTTTGGGGCAGGCTTAGGGGTGTTATAGCCAGCTCCCCCTTGGTCCACTTCTAATCTTTCTGTGCTTTCTTAAGTGCATTCCCTGTATCTTTGCCGTTTGTAAATTTTAATTTGCAAATTAACCGCATCTTAAAGTTATCATTATTTATATAATTGAGCCTGTTTTTGGAAAATTCTCTAATTACTATCTGCCAATACTGATTTTTTTTTTCCTCATTCCATCTGCCTAGAATTCTAATTAAATGGATGTTATACTTTCTTTTCTCTCTGAGTATTTCTTAAATCTCTCTCTCTGTCTCTCTTTCTGGCTGAAGAGATTGCTCAGTAGTTAAGGCTCTTAAAGCCTAATGACCGAAGTTTGATTCCTCAGAACCCACATAAAGCGAGATGCACAAAAGTATTGCATGCATCTGGAGTTCGTTTTCAGTGGCTGGAAGCCCTGATGTGCCTTTTCTCTTTCTCTCTCTCTTTCTTTCTCCCTCTGAATTTTGGATAGTTTCTTTACATCACAAGCTCATTTCCATAATCTTTCATAACAAGTGTTTAATTATCAGTTTATTTCATGTGTTAGGCTTTTCTTGGCATACCCTTTAGTTCTTTTTCGTTTCTTAAAAGTTTCCATTTTCATTTCCTCAAATTCCAGTTAATTCTTCTTTTTTTGGTTTTTCGAGGTAGGGTCTCCCTCTAGCCCAGGCTGACCTGGAATTAACTACATAGTCTCAGGGTGGCCTCGAACTCACAGCGATCCTCCTACCTCTGCCTCCCGAGTGCTGGGATTAAAGGCGTGTGCCACCACGCCCGGCTTCAGTTAATTCTTTTGCAAATATGCCTGTCCATTTTGTAGTCCTGTTTGTTGGGTTGTTTCCTCCGTCTTCTCCAGTAAGTCTGCTGAGAACACTTTTTAAATGTTTACAGGTCACACTCTACCTTGTACATTTTACATCGTAGCTATGCCACAACAGAACACCACACGTTATGTGGCTTATGAAAAGAGGCTTGTTTCTCACAGTTTTGGAGACTGAAAGTCCAACGTCAAGGGTGACATCATGGTCAGGTTCTGGTGAGGGCCCCTTTCAGGTTGAAGCTGGCTGCCTTCTTATATCCTCGCAGCATGGGAAGAGGGCGAGAGAGCAGTCTTACTTCTGATCAGGACACAGATCCCACTCACGAGTGCTCTACCGTCATGTCCTAATTACCACCCCCAAGGTCCCATTTCCAAATGCCATCACACTAAGGAATAGCGCTCAACGTGGATTTCAGGGGAAACACATTCTGTCTATGGGACATGTTTTCCCCATCCCACCATCTTTATGGACTGCTTCTTTGAGGATTTGGTGACTATTTCGTTGGAGGTCATATCTGCTCTCCTTCATTACTTCTCTTCCTGATGGATGAACCTTCTTTTTTTTTTTTTTTTTTGGTTTTTCGAGGTAGGGTCTCACTCTAGTGCAGGCTGACCTGGAAATCACTATGTAGTCTCAGGGTGGCCTCGAACTCACATTGATCC
The DNA here is from genome assembly GCA_036346955.1 of Dipus sagitta. Taxonomy (NCBI): domain Eukaryota; kingdom Metazoa; phylum Chordata; class Mammalia; order Rodentia; family Dipodidae; genus Dipus; species Dipus sagitta. The sequence continues at coordinate 10,939,970 of CM070775.1, read as the reverse complement.
TCCTACCTATGCCTCCCAAGTGCTGGGATTAGAGGCGTGCGCCACCACGCCCGGTTTTGAACCTTCTTATAACTTACCCTTTTACCACTAACACAGCCTTGGAAGTTTGATGGAAGGTCTTCATTCCAACTTTTCTCCTTGTGTAAACAAGGATCTAATCTTCTACTCCCCAGAGAGTCGAAACTGCAGTGTATGGCCATCTCTTTGCCAAGTACTTCTTGACCATGCTAGCTTTAGCTCCTCTGTGCCTTTCAGTTGTGAGTTGAATTATGTGCTAAAGTACCTTACGAAGCCAAGCACCGTGTGGACACTGTGATTTCAGAATGCCGGAAGCTGAAGCAGGAGGATGGTGAAAAAATCATATCTATCTAGAAAAATCTTATCTTCTGAGAATGACAGTGAGGGAGGAGCAGGGAGAAGGGGAGGAGAGAAGGGAAGAAGAGGAGAGGAATGAAAAGAGGAAATAAATAAGTAAATGCATTATAATTGGCTTAGGTTTTCCCAAGTGTATAACGTGAGCCTCATATGCACAGGATTTTTTTGGCAAGTGACCCCAGATAATTCCAAAAGGGACCAATGAAAGAGCGAAAAACAGCATTAAAAAAAAATCAAGCAGGGCGTGGTGGCACACGCCTTTAATCCCAGCACTCGGGAGGCAGAGGTAGGAGGATCACTGTGAGTTCGAGGCCACCCTGAGACTACATAGTGAATTCCAGGTCAGCCTGGGCTAGAGTGAGACCCTACCTCGGAAAAAAAAAAAAAAATCATCTCAGCCCTATCTACTGCTGTAGATAACATGGACTTTATCTTGCTGGGACGTTGTAAAATAGAACTATGATCAGTCTTCTTTTTTATTTATTTTTTTAATATTTTATTTTATTTATTTGACAGAGAAATAGGGAGAGAAAGAGAGAGAATATGGGTGCGCCAAGGCCTCCAGCCACTGCAAACGAACTCTGGACGTGTGCACCCCATTGTGCATCTGGCTAACGTGGGTCCTGGGGAATCGAACCTGGGTCCTTTGGCTTTGCAGGCAAACGCCTTAACTGCTAAGACATCCCTTCATTCCTGATCAGTCTTCTTTTACCTTTAGTATCTTGCTCTTTCCTGTAAGGCCACTCCACCACAGTGTTCCCTTCAGGGTGGTGGCCAGCAAAGATCCTAAGAAACCTCCCATCCCAGATGGTCTCTACCTCTGCCAAGACTTCGGCCAGGCTAGGTTGCTTGTCAGAGGAGGTGGTCCTGACCTTCCTCCCCAAGGTTCAGCAACAATCTGACCTCCTCTTTATAATCAGGGTTAGAGCCGGGTCTGGTGGTGCACGCCTTTCATCCCAGTACTTGGGGGGCAGAGGTAGGAGGATCGCTGTGAGCTCAAGGCCAGCCTGGAACTACAGTGTCAGTTCCAGGTCAGCCTGGGCTAGAAAGAGAGACCCTACCTCAAAAACACCAAAAATAAATAAGTAAATAAATGAATAAATAGAATCAGGGTTAGTATCTCCTGCCAAAATAATTACTTCTTCTTTTGCCTGTGCAGCTACTGACATGGGCAGCTCAGGGTGACCAGATGGTGACGCCATCTTCAACTTCTTTGGAACTGTTATGACTAATACTTTAACCCAGGGTTAAAGAGGAAACACAAAAGAATGTGGGTCATCTGCATCATTGATGAGAAAGCCCGGTTCCGCTTTTGCCCTGTAGGTCTCGTACCAGCACAGTCAAGCTATGGGCCACGTGGCACCATCCAGCAGAGAGTAGAAGATTCGGTCACACAATATGGTAATCTCTTGCTATCTTAGGGAGTGGATCTCTGAAGCCCATGGATATTAAAACCTGTGGATGCTCAGGTCCTTTATATAAAATAGCATAGTAGTGCTTGCCTTGACAGCACATATACTAAAGTTAGAACGATCCAAATATGGTCCCTGCACAGGGATGACAGGTAAATTAATAACACCTTCCATCTCTGTCTATCCATAAGCAGATAAATGTGGCTTTGTGCACTGCTGGGGATCACATTCTACCACTGAGTTACTGAGTTACATTTCCAATCCCCGTTCCATAGTTTTTCTAATTTAAAAATAAATAAAGTGAAGGTCTAGGGAAATGGCTCAGCAGGTAAGAGTGCTTACCACACAAGCCCAAGGTCCTGGGATTGTATGAGTTTGACCCTCAGCACCCACATAACAAGCCAAGCATAGCCACCCATGCCTGTAACCTCAGTCCCATGGGGAGCTGAGATGGGAGAATCACTGGGGATCATTGGTCAGCCAGCTTGGCCAAAAATAATGGGCTGGAGAGATTGCTCTAGTGGTTAAGCGCTTGCCTGTGAAGCCTAAGGACCCCAGTTCAAGGCTCGATTCCCCAGGACCCACGTTAGCCAGATGCACAAGGGGGCACATGCATCTGGAGTTCATTTGCAGTTGCTGGAGGCCCTGGCGTGCCCATTCTCTCTCTCTCTCTCTCTCTCTCTCTCTCTCTCTGCCTCTTTCTCTGTCTGTCACTCTCAAATAAATAAATAAAAATAAAAACAAAATTAAAAAAAATAATAATAATGACAGCTCCAGGTTCAGTGACAGATACTAAGACAAATACCTGAGCAGTAGGGAAGGAGTTCCGTCTTCTCCTCTGGCCTCTGCGCATGCACACAGGAGGTACACACACCTGTGCACACACAAGCGCACACATCATACCACACAGCACACCGTGCATGCGCCACACATACTACACAGAAAAAGATAGACATTGCAGGTGCATATAACTTACACACATCCTCTCACAAGCTTCCCATCATTTCTAGACTCCTTATAGTACTAGACACAAGGCAAATGCTGTGTGAATCATTGAGGAACTAATGACAAGATAAAGGCTTTGTATATTCACCACACACACACACAGTTTTTTAAAAAAAATATCTTCAATTCATGACTGGTTGAAGCTATGGATGTAAATGCTACAGATATGAATGTCCAGTTATGTGCACATGGGGCACGCGGGTGTGCTCGGTCTTTATTCCTGGAAGAAGGAATGAATGTTTCTGCTCAGGCTGATCTAAACGCTGACCTCAGATACCACCCTGGAGGCAGCGGAGGGACAGTGTGGGCAGATTGTGAGGAATACAGCATTGCATGGTGAGGTACTTGCCTTAAATGAGATTTTTACAGGAAATCGAGCAAGTGGAGTTTTCTCTTCTGAAACAAGAAGGAGGGGGTCTGCTTCTGCCAGTCCAGATGGTGCAGAAAACTCTGAAGACTCCGAATACATAGGCTTGTCAGCCTAAAGATCCCTCTCCAAGGTCTTGGGTCCTTCTCTGTGTCATGTGAGGTCACCGACAGCATGAGAGCCTGTTTGAGTCTGCGCGTTCTGTCTCCTAGCCGGCTGTCTCACAACCCACACATGTAATTTAAACTCTTAAGGGTTAACCTACTACAAAACTTCCCTCTTGGCCACCACATGAGCCATTTCAGCAACTTGTTGATACTACATGCCAGTATTATCGCCCACCCTAGATTTCAGCTTCAGTTCCTGCCTGACTGGGAAGGGATCCAGCTAAGATCCCATCCTGAGGGGCTGCTTTCCAGAGCCACTTCTAAAACTACCTGTCCAAGCAGAGGGATCTCATGCGAGTAGACATTCAAACTCAAGTGTGGGAGTGAGCAGGTGAGCCCAGGAAGGAGCCCCATAGAGGAGAAACCTCATGCATGGAAGAGGGAATAAATGAATGTTAGATACATCAATGAGCGGGACTAAGGCGAGTTGCCAAGGGCGAAGGGTTCTCGATCTTTCCAGATTGGTCTGGGGGACATTTATAGAACTTGTCTCAGGAAAGCTCTCCTGAGAGTGAAAGGGGAATGATGCTCTTCGGTGTTTGCTATTGGCCAAGGGTGGTCCGTAAGTTCGATCTCGCCTACTGCCCAGGGTGTGCGGGGGTGACATGAGAGAGCTTCTCACAGGTTACCCATGTCATAATGCTAGAGATTCTTTGAGAGGAACAGAGCCAAGGTGAGGGCTATCTGGTGGTGGAGTCATGATACCGTGTCCAAGCCCCCTGGACACTGATTATAATAGCACAGTTGTCATAAGCAGTGGGGACAAGGATGTTCACAGAGATGCACAGGTAGCAGCCACTGCAGAGGTTGGTGAGCTGTTTCACAGCATATTTAGGTACCTAGAGGATGCCACAGGCTTTTCCCTGCTCCATCCCATCCAGGAGAATAATCACACTAGCGTGTGTGTGTGTGTGTGTGTGTGTGTGTGTGTGTGCCTCTGCAATAGTGCATTAGTACCTTTCAGCTGCTGTGACCACAGTACCTGACAGAAACAGCTTGAGGTAAAGTTCACTTTGGCTCATAGCTTTCGGAGCATCGTAGCAGGGAAGTTCAGTGTATGGTGACAGGTGCGTGTGGCAGAGGCTATTTACAACAAGGCAGACCAGGAAGCAGGCAGATGGTAAGTGAAAGGAACCAGGGAGGAACTGGGTACAATTTTCAAAGGCTTACCACCCACCCCCCTCCAGTGACCTATGTCCCTTAGCCAGGCTGCACCCCTTGAAGGCTCACAGCCACTCCTAAAAGTACCACCAGCTCAAACGATGAGGCTGCGGGGGCCATTTCAGGAACAAACCTTAGCAAGCGGACAGGAGAAGTTTCGCCGTGTTATTTCCAGTGTGACGACGGCTGTTTTACCCGAGCAGGTTACTTAGCTTTTGTGAGTCCGGTTCCTCCATCTGTGACAGAGGAGTGTGAATTACAGTGGCCCAGGGCAGGAAGCAAATGAAAAGAAATACAAAAGAAGTCTACGTGCTGTAACTGCCAAGCTGATATAATGTATGATGACTGTCGGCATTAAAGTGTATTCTTTTTCTTTTTAATTAATATCTTGTTTATTTATTTGCAAGTAAGAGAGACAGAGAGGATGGGCACACCAGGGCCTCTGGCCACTGCAAATGAACACCAGATGCACACGCACCACTTTGTGCATCCGGCTTTACATGGCTACTGGGGAACCGAACCCTGGTAGTTCGGCTTTGCAGGCAAGCGTCTTAACCAGTGAGCCATCTCTCCAGCCCAGTTAAAGGATATTCCTAGTGACTTGTATTGTCACTGTGCTCTACCTCCAACCCCAAACTCTTACTTAGTCCTAAGCTTCTGATAAGATAAAACTGACGACGTGTATGCTTGAATGGAGAGAGAAAAGAACAAAACAGACATGGCGAAGGTGTTTTTGACAATGAAGCAGACATGTTCTTAGGTGATACTTTGCCTTGTTGGTTTCTTAAATTTCACATAAAGAAATGTACTTAACTTAGTACAATTTTTCTGTAATAGTTCCTGATTTTGGAACTTAATCCTTCCCAATTCTGAGATAATTTACAAAGAATCAATTTTTTTTTACTATCTTCTAAAGCTTTTAAAAGAGATAATCTAGGGCTAGAGAGATGGCTTAGCGGTTGGGGTGCTTGCCTGCAAAGCCTAAGGACCCAGGTTTGACTCTCCAGATCCCATGCAAGCCAGACACACAAAGGTCCTCACCACAAGCACAAGGTTGCACATGCCCACTAGGTGGCACAAGCGTCTGGAGTTCAATTTCAGTGGCTGAGGCCCTGACACACCAATTCTCTCTCTGTTTCTCTCTCTCTCTCAAATAAAAAAAGTATTTTAAAAATATGTAATCTAGAATAAGAGAATCTATTAATAAGAATAGTATTACATCATTTGGGTCATATGTGTAACAACCATAGAATGAATTCTATTTCCAATTGGAAAAATGTTTAATTGAAAACTCATTAAGCTTATGTAAGTAGATAGCCTTTCAGCTAACATGTTTGTTTTCTACTTTAAATTTTTAATTAAATTAGCATACCAATTTAACTATTCCAATTACATTGTGTTTACCCAAGCTGAAATTAAGCTTTCCTTTGCTGTCCAATTCTCTATAGTCTAGAGAAATTAAATTTACCAGAACCTTCTAGCAATTCAAAATAACGTAGTTGCTTTTAAGAAATTATTTCCAGTTCCTGGTTGGTATCAAAATCCTCTTCTCTGTACCACTTAGAATTGAAGGAAACATATTTTATAGATGAGAGGACTGAAAAGCTGGGGGATAGAGGGCTATGGGCTCCGTGGCAGATGGTTTTCCTAGCATGTGCAAGGCTCTGCATTCCATACCAATCACTGCAAAAAAAAAAAAAAAAATGATGCTAGCAAAATTAAATGAAGATGAGCAAAATGATAGATTATATTAAAAGGACTCTTAAGCATTTTTATTTTATTTATTTCCAAGCAGAGAGACAGAGGCAGAATGGGTAGCCAGGGCTTGTTGCCACTGTAAATGGACTCCAAATGCATGCACCACTTTGTGCCTATGGCTTTATGAGGGTACTAGGGAATCAAACCCAGGCTGACAGGGTTGGCAAGCAAGCACCTTTAACCACTGAACCATTTTCCCAGCCCTAGAAGGACTTTTAATACATTATGTGGCTAACGTCTCAATACTGAGTGTGTTGGTACTGAGGAGAGAAAGGGGTCCTTTAGCGGAGCCTTCCCAGGTTCCCCTGGCTAGAGTATGTGGTGGAATCCCACAGCAGTGTGTATGCAGGACTTGAACTGCAAAGTGCTTTTACTTAGATATGTGTTCATTCCATCTGGCTGAGCTCTTACCTCATTCATTTCTACTTGGCTTGGCCAGCCCCTTCCTGGTGATTAACAGATAGGAGATATTCAGTGAATACTTGTTGATTGACGATCAGCTTATCATAGGAATCCTCTGGGCGACATTATAGTAGGCAACCTAATTGCTTAGCTTCTGTTCTCTTTCCAGAACAATTAGAACGTGACCCATATACAATTCATGTCAAATTTTGCTGAAATGTTACCTTTCTATGTCCCTCACTCCAATAAGTTTTTGGAAGCCCCCCCCCCTCCAAGCACCACGTAGGAGACAGGAAAAATGTAACGCAAAAGGGCTAAAGTTACATTATTAAAATAACTCAAGTCATTCTGGCAAAGTGATATGTTGGCTAAAGTAATACCAGGGCCGGTTGAGTACTTCTCCTGGGTTGCAACTCTGTCATCTGCAAATGACCCTGTGCCATCACAGTATGTGCAGTCTCTCGAGTCTTCACAACTTTGGTTCTCCTCAGAACTAATCGGAGTTAGGGTTACATGCAGTCATCAGGCATCCATATTGCACAGCGGAAGGACAAAGAGCTGTGAGTCAGGTGGACTTGGTACAGGCTCCAAGCTGTGTGTCACTAAGTTATTAACGTCCGGCAATGGATTTAACTTCATTGACTTTTAGCTTTCTATGGAAGTTTCTTACAAAGTTGCTATGCAGTTAAAACAACATAAGGTAGATCATATACATATATATATATATATATATATATATATATACATACATATATATATATATATATATATATATATATATATATATGAATGATAGAACATACAGTGGAATGTACAGACAGGGACTTCCATTGTATAAATCATGTCTTTGTGCATATACACCATGGAAGCTCATATTTTACCTTTCCTTAATGAATCACCAATATCATATGTGTGTGTACAACGCACGCAACAGAACAGGCATAAACAGCAAGAGTCCACAAATTTTAAATGGAGATTTTAACATAAGGATTTGATACCATCACTGTCCCCCCCAAAAAAGGGGGGTGAAGAAGAGACTAATATTCAAGTAGCAATAATGTTAGAGTTAAATATTAAATTATGTATGATTTATCAGCATTCAAGAATTATACCCCAAGAAGTCTCTGTATTTCCAAAAACAATTATTTGAAAGTCACTACTTCCATACAATTTGCAAATGGGACTGATTAAATTTTCTAAACTCTGGACAAACAAGCTATCATTCATGAGTTTGGTCATAATCCTGAAAGACCCATGCTTGGTGCAAACTGAGTTACTCTGATCAGCACCAAATCCCAAATTCTGAAATGTAAAAAGCACAGAATCCCTAAAGTCTAAAACACTTGACAGAACAAACCCTAAAAAATAAAGTTTTAGAAAAAAATAACTACAAATATTTAAAAGAACACTGAGAGCCTGATGTGTGGCACACACCTTTAATTCCAGCACTTAGGAGGCAGAGGTAGGAGGATCACTGTGAGTGAGTTCGAGGCCACCCTGGGACTAGTGAGTTCCAGGTCAGCCTGGGCTAGAGTGAGACTCTACCTTGAAAAAAATAAAAAAGAACAGAGTACCTACATAACTAATAAAAGAAGAAAAATATTTTAAAAATTTTATTTTTTGAAGAGGATTCCTTTGAAAAATATAAAATATGCCGGAATACTTAATAGGTAGCCCTTTACAATAAAACGGGCTATACATCATATATTTTTTTGCAAGCATAAACAGTATCATTCTACTGTTGACAGTCACAGGGGTATGATGCTTATGAAATGATGAAATTAGGCTGAAAAGTGAAATGCATGAACCTGCATCACCATTGATGGCATTGGCATGCCCCATATTTGTAACTGTGGTCATCTGGAATACCATGATGGACAACCTAAACCTTTTGATGAGCCACCCACTGTGAAGGAGCTCTTCCCCACCCACCCTCACATACTGGACACACCCTCACAGACACACCCAACGCAAGAAAGTGTCAAGCTGCCCGATACCATCTACAGAATGATGCAATGATCCTGGGTCCAAGCAAAAACGCACAGATTTTGCTATCTACCCGTCTTACAGACCCTTTGTTTTCAGTGATAATTGCAACTTGAGGGGAGCTGGCTTTCAGGATTTCAACACTTGCAGTTTTAATCTTTCAGGGTTGTGATTTCCTGGATTTTAGACTTAAAGGATTCCGATCTTTCGGGATTTCAGCATTGGGGATTATGAAGTTTACGATTGTACCTTTCAGGATTATGATCAACGCTGGCCACTTAGGGTTAGGCCCATTCCAAGATGTTTTAAACACCGTAAATAGGATTTCACAGGCAACAAAATTACACAGTGACCACATTTTCTTCCCCATTTTGAAGCAGAGCTAATACCTAGTCTGCCCAGCAGAGGGCAACAGGCCCACAGGACAGTTTTAAATCAAGATGGTTCTGCAGGAGGAGCAGAACTTGGTAAGTCGATAGAAAAAGAAAAAAAAATTAAGAGCAATGCCAACTTCAGATAGTATGTTCAAATCTTCCTACACCAACGTCAGATAGTGACTTGGACACATCTTTCACAGGTGAAATAAGTTAAGACACAGAGAAAGAACCTGAAAGTCAGGCAGCTTACAGTGGTAGAACTGAAAATGAAAGACCAGAATGGCAAGTCTCCTAACTTTTATCTCTGTGCCCTTTGTAGAGATCTCAGAGTTCTGGATATATATGGTCTGCTACCTGAGCTTGTGTTATTCTGGGGTCAGGAAGCAGCAGATGGAAACTTGTACCTCTGGGAACTCTCCTTAGTAACCCATCATCACCTTGGGAATTGACTTTGCTTCTTTGTAAAGCTCAGAAAGCTTAACTTGGCTGCCATTCAGGCTGAGAATATTGGTGGTATTTTTCCGAATCACTCCAAGCATATGATGGTTTTCTATAGTGGCAAACTGAATGTGTAGATTGTGTGTGTGTGTGTGTGTGTGTGTGTGTGTATTGTGAAATGCCATACCAGCCAGACATATCGTGGGTCACGTGACTCTAAGCACTTGCTTCCTATGTGATCATTGATCCCTGGCCCCTGGGGAGCTCATTGTCTAGCCCCGAGCAAGGCCCTTGTTCCAGCCCATCTACTGTGGCTAATGAGCCACACGTGCATTTCACACGAGGGCTTCCTTGGTGGTGAACATTAACATTCGGCAGAAATGACTCCGCTTTCCTTGATTGTGTCTTCCTAATTAAACTGCAAAGTGCGACTGCCTCTTCCCCTGGAATGAAGATCTGAGACTTCATCCCCAAGCTCCTATGTTCGTGCTCTGGCATGACTGTTCTTTAAACCCTGATCCTTCAGTGGCCAAGCAAGCTATACACCAGAGATAGTTCTTAAATAAATGCCAAATCTCCTACTGGACAATAACTGTCACCATGGGATGATCCAGCAATGTCTGATATGCAGGTATTACAAAAGAGATGAAGATGACACATTGCAGAGGGAGTAGACAACATGAAATAGACCCTAACCTTACCTGTGGGCCACCAGGTTCTTCTTTCCTAATCTGAAGATGGGAAAAAAAAATTTTTTTTCACTTGACCTTTATATGCTTGAAGAGAAATCTGATAGGGGTAACACTCTTAGGAAGAAACCCAAAAGATGACAGAATACACTTTGGCAAGCAAAGATACAATGTTAATAATATTACTATTTATAGTAGAGCTAGCTTATAACATGGTAAGGGTACTATTGATAGAACAAAGGTTTGTTTGTTGTTTTAAACTGGGAGATACACACATGTATATGCGCATGTGCACACACACACACACGTACTCCCACACACAAACATGTATGCACACACATGCCCCTCTCCCCCAAAAAAATTAAACTGGGAGAGACCTAAAGAATGGCCTGACTTAGACACATTTTATAGAGGAGTTAAGAAAAATCAGGCCAGCCTGAGCTAGGGTGAGACCCTACCTTGAAGAACCAAAAATAAAATAAAAATTAATTCATATTTTGAGGAAGTGTTTCTTTTTTCAGACTATGATACCAACCCTGGAAAACACTGTACTCTCTGCCAATGATTTAAGAGGAAAAATTAAAAATAAATTGTTGTATTTTATTACTGAAACCAGAGAACTTTTTGCGGATAATTGCCATTCTAACCACAAATTAAACATAACAGGAGTTATCCCTTCACCACAGCAGTAGAATGTCTAGAGAGGAGCCGGGCGTGGTGGCGCACGCCTTTAATCCCAGCTCTCAGGAGGCAGAGGTAGGAGGATCACCGTGAGCTCGAGGCCACCCTGAGACTCTATAGTGAATTCCAGGTCAGCCTGGGCTAGAGTGAGACCCTACCTCGAAAAAAACAAAAACAAAACCAAAAAAAAAAAAAAAAAGATGTCTAGAGAGTTAGAATCGGTGGTTATACTGTATTTATTTTTATGTGTGTGTGTGTGGATGGATAGATAGATAGATAGATAGATAGATAGATAGATAGATAGATAGAGAATGGACATGCCAAGACCTCCTGCCTCTGCAAATGAATGCCAGACCCTTGTGCCACTTTTTTACACCTGGCTTATGTGGGTGGTTTGGGAATTGAACCCTGGCTGATATAGATAGATAGATAGATAGATAGATAGATAGATAGATAGATAGATAGATAGATAGATAGATATAAAAGATTTTTTTATTTGTTAGAGAGAGAATGGGCATGTCAGGGCCTCTAGCCACTGCAAACAAACTCCAGACACATGGACCACCTTGTGTACCGGGGAATTAAACCTGGGTCCTGAGGCTTTGCAGACAAGCACCTTAACCTCTGAGCCATCTATCTCTCCAGCCCCTGTGAAGTATTTTCTGCACTCGTTTCATTGAATATCATCCCTTTGTTGTACGTCGTGTTAACCGTTCTGTGCTGGCGACAGGTGCACTGGTCAGTCACCGATTGTGCTGTATGCCGCCGGCCCCGTCCCTCCGTCCTCCTACCAACCCAACGAGGAGGAGGCTGTGACAGACAGGGAACCGCGTCTGCAGCAACCCCAGGGTCACACGGCTACCAAGTGGACGCTCTCGGTTCCGGCCTCTCTCTTTCTTCTCTGGCTTCTATTCTTGCCCATCTACTCTTGAGTTCCCAGAAGTGACCCTGGGATTGTCAGAGTTGGCTCTACTTTCTTTTTTTTTTTTTTTAATGTAGGACTAGATGACAATGTTGAGACAAACGAAGAGACATTTCCCTTCAGAAGTAAAAATCATTTCCATTCATCTTCTTCCAAGAGAGCACAGAGGTGATGAGTAACTTGTCCTGTTTGTGTCGCTTTGTCTTGCTCTTGCCTCTTTTCTCTCCCAGGAGTCCCCTGAAACCTTCAGTCCCAGCTTCTCTGCTATGCGTTGATGACACGCAGACATCATCCCACTTTCAAGCAGCTTCCGCCCGTGACAGCTCCAGAATCATGGCATGTATTCACCAGCGGGATTTTAAAGTAAGCTTTCTTTTCTTTTACTGATTTGCAAGCAAAGAGAGAGAGAGAGAGAATGGGTTTTTCTGGACCTCCAGCTGCTGCAAACAGAACTCCAGACGCATGCGTCACTTTGTGCATCTGGCCTTGTGTTGGGTACTGGGGAATCAAACTGAGGACCTTACACATTGCAGGCCAGAGACTTCACCACGGAGCAATCTCTCCAGCTCCAGTGGAGGGTTTTGAAAGATGCTCCCATCGAGAGTCTAAAAATGTTGCTGCCCGAGGGTTTCGTTGGCTGTGGAGGTTCCGTCTGATTATGTTCCTCCAGGGAACTGCATAGTGGCGTGAGCCAGGGCTTGTTCAAGACCCTGAGACTGCAGTGGACACACGCAATTCAAGTGCAGCTAACCCATGTGGATCTGATCACAAAGCTCTCTGCCTTCCAGTCCATGAACGTGAGAAGACCAGATGAGCTAGGACTTCCGGCTCGGTCAACCACATGCCCCCGGCTGGCACTCCAGTTTCAGCTGGTGGCACTTATGAGCATGGCATCGATGCCTTTGCGATTAGACCTCATAACTCCCTTGCTCTCTTGCCTCCAAGTCAAGGGGTGGCCTTGCCTCACAACCAGAAGACAAAGAAATGAGTAGAAATGAGGAGTAGATGGGAGCCCTCAAAGAGGGCTCCACCAACATCAAAATGGCTTATGTGAGCTAGAGAGATAGATGGCTCAGCGGTTAAGCACTTGCTTGCAAAGCCTACGGACCCAGGGTTCGATTCCTCGGTACCCACATAAAGCCAGTTGCACATGGGGGCACATGCATCTGGAGTCCATTTGCACAGGCTGGAGGCCCTGGTGCACCCATTCTCTCCTCTCTCAAAGAAAGAAAGAAAGTGAGAGAGAGAGAGAGAGAGAGAGAGAAAGAACACTGAATATTCTTATAGGGGATAAATGTTGTAGAGAAGAAATCAGTTAACACATTTCCATGCAAATATACAAGTGTACTTTGGCAAATTCGTCCTCTACCTTCCCTTTTCTCCCTCTTCCCTTTGTTCCTATCCATTCCCCAAGACAGCCTCATTTCTACGTTCATATCCTATATACATATATGACTATGCATATATAGGACTATGTAAAAAGTTGGGATCCAAATATGCAGTATTTGTCTTTTCAGAGTCTGGCTTATTTTGTTTTATATGATTATCTCCAGTTTCATTCATGTTCCTGCAAATAACAAAACTTTATTCTACTTTATGGCTGAATAAAATGCTAATATATATGATATGTATCATATAATATATTACATATATTCTAACACATCATTCTGATATACAATATATAATATATATAGTATATTCTTCTCTTTCTATGTTGAACAGTTTGACAAATACTAGTGTTAGTTCATTCTTAAAAGTCTGGTAGAATTCATCAGCAAATTCGTCTAGTCCTGGGCTTTTCTTTCCTGGGCGTCTCTATCTTGTTGCTTGCTATGGGTTTATTTCAGTTGATTAAAAATTCTTGATTTAGGCTTACTAGTTAAGGAGATTGTCTGCAAAGAATAAGGACCCAGGTTCCATTCCCCAGTAACCACATAATCCAAATGCACATCTGGAGTTCATCTGCAGTGGCTAGAAGCCCTAATGTGCCCGTTCTCTCTCTACCTGCCTTTCTCTCATTCTCTCCTTCTCCCTCTCTCTCAAATAAATAAATAAAATCTTAAAAAAAAAACTGTAAGCCACAAATAAACTCTTGTCTTCCACAAAAAAAATTCTTGATTTAATTTTAGTAGCTCATGTGTATTTAGGAATTTATCTCTTTCTCCCACATTTCCTGAATTTTTGGAATAGTTTCAACATATTCCCTAATGGCTCTCTGGATTTCATGGGAGTCTGTGGTAACACCTTCTTTTTATTAATTTTGATATTTTCTCTGTTTTAGTTGGCTTGGAAAAGAGTTTCTCAATTTTATTTATCTTTTCAAAGAACAAACTCTGACTTGTTCTGTGTGTCATTCATTTAGTCTCCATCTCACTGAACTCCCTCTGATCTCTTGCCACCCAATTGCACTTTTTTAAAATTACTTATTTGACAGAGAGGGAGAGAAAGAGGCAGATAGAGAATGGATGCACCAGGCCCTCCAGCCACTGCAAACAAACTCCAGACACACGCTCCACCTTGTGCATCTGGCTTACTTGGGTCCTGGAGAATTGAACCTGGGTCCTTTGGCTTTGCAGACAAACACCTTAAGTGCTAAGCCATCTCTCTAGCCCCTCCCCCAGTTGCTTCTATGCTTGGCTCCTTATTGCTTTTGTAAGGCCTTCAGGTCCATCACCAGCTTAGTTATTTGAGAGTGCTCTGATTTTTTTTTTTAATGTAAATACTTATAGTGACAGGGATTAGGAGCAAGAAAGCTTTTGCTTGGTAAGTAGTCAGCTAGGGACTGGTCCACAGAAACATGGATGTCAACCTCCAGTCTGATCCAGTCTCCTCCAAGATGGCAGTCGGCAGCTGCTGCGGCAGCATCCTGGTCCTTCTTGATTCTTCTTGATCTTTTCCCAGGCTGAGCACCTGTGTGTGGGACCCTTCCTGAGTCACTGATCCTCCTGCACACTCACCAACCAATCAGGGTCCTTCCAGCCCAAACGGACCTGGGAATGAGCTCATCTCATTTTAATTGGGTATAATGCATATAAATGGTCCTGAGCCACGTGTGTGAGATTTTCCCCATGTGAGAGAGAGAATCTTTCTCAGTTCTTTCCTTCTCTCTTTTCCCTCTGAGAAGTTTGGGAACGGGAGGAATTCCTCTCAGCTTGGGAGCTTTCATGTTTCCACGCTACCCTAACAAATTCTCCACAGCTCACTCTTTGTAGCGTCTGCAGTTCTTCAGTCCTTTGGTAAACTGGGTGTGATTTATGGGATGGTCCCACAAAAACACAATCTTAGGCAAACAGAGCTTGTAATGCTTGTAATGGAACAACATCCCAGGGTGAACTCTGAGTGGAGAAGGGCACGTCTGCAAGGAGAGCGTGTCATTTTATTAGGGAAGGTGCATCTTGTTTACCGCCAGGGTTATAGGTAAAAAGTTCAAGTAATAGGTAACTAAGGAACTTAAAGAGAGCACGTCTGGGGACGGTTTATAAAGGCTCATCATCAAAGAAGTTTAAACATGAAACAGAGTGTGGACTTATGCTGTCTAGGGAACTAACAGAAGAGTTATTCTGCATGTGGAGGTGGAATAATAACGCCTACTGACAAGGTGGCAGACCTGTCAGCTTTAGAAGAAAACAGAATAGTATACAATGTAAGAAGACAGAATGTATAAGATTAATAAAATGTACCTACTCCTGGAGATTAGCATCATGCCATTAAGGTAAGTGCAGAGTGGGTTAAAAGTTCAACTTTGCAGCACTTGGGAAGCAGAGGTAGGAGGATCACCATGAGTTCGAGACCACCCTGAGACTACATAGTGAATTCCAGGCCAGCCTGAGCCAGAGTGAGACCCTACCTTGAAAACCAAAGGAAAAAAAAAAGTTCAACTTTGAATCCCAACAAAGAAGTTATTTTAACTTTTCTAAATTTACTGAGACTTGCTTTGTGTCCTATTTTAGCAAAAGTTCCATGGGCTGCTGAGTGAATCTGTATTCTATAACGTTTTCATGGAATGTTCTGTAAGTTTCATTTGGCCTATGGTGTCACTGGACTCCATTGTTTCTGTTTATTTTCTGTTTAGATGACCTGTTTATTGGTAATAGTGAAACATTGAAGTCCCCTACTATTACTGTGGTTATATTTATATCTGACTGTATATCTAGTAGATTCTGTTTCATAGAATTATCTATATCTGTGTTTGGTGCATGTATGTTTACAATGTATTGTCCTCTTGGTGAATTGTTCCCTTGATCAGTATGAATTGATTGACCTTGTTTATCTCTTCTGATTAATTTTGATTCTAAGTTTATTTTGTCAGAAATGAGAATATCTACACCTGCTTGTTTCTAGCTAGATCTAGTTGTTTGGAATATCTTTGTGTACTCTTTCATCTTACAGTGAAGTTAGTTTCTGAAAGGCAACAAAAGGATTGATCCTGTTTTCTGATCCAGCCTGTTTTTCTACACTCCTTGTGTTTTATCTGATCACAAAGCAATAAATCAACAACTAGACAAAATACAAAAAAAAAAAAAACATTTATACAAACTCCTGGAATCAATTTGGAGGTTTCTGAGACAGCTAAAAAATACACCTACCATATGACAAGCTATACCACTCCTTAGCATAGTACATTATGGACTCTACTCTTTACTATAATAATACTTGCTCATCAGTGTTTATTAATGTGTTATTTACAATAGCTAGGAAATGGAATCAGCCTAGATGCTCATCAAGTAATGAATGGAGAGTACATATACGCAATGGATTTTTATTCACTTATAAGGAAAAATTATGAAATTTGCAAGATTATACTAAGTGAGGTAACCCAGACTCAGAATGTCAAATACAGTATGTTCTCGCTCATAGACAGATTATAGCCTCAAATTTTTAGATTTGTGTGCAAGATAGAGTATGAGTCTCTAGTAGAGGCCACAAAACTGGAAAGGATCATGAGTGAGGTAGGAGAGGCAATAGCAGATAAGTAAGTACACTGGTAGAATACTGGGGATAGGATGGTCTGAGTGGGGTCATGGGACTGAACAGTTCTCAAAACAAGAAATGGAAATGGCCAATAAATATTATCTAAAATGTTCAACATCTTTATCCATCACAGACATGCAAATTAAAACTACTTTGAGATTCCATCCCCCTCCAGTCAAAATGTCACCCCCCCCCAAAAAAAAAAAAACAAATGAAAACAAATGCTGGTGAGGATGTGGAGAAAGAGGAACCCATATTTGCTGTTGGTGGGAGTGTAAATTGGTACAGTCACTATGGAAATCAGTGTGGAGGTGTCTCAAAAAGTTAAAAACAGATCTACCATATGACTCAGCCATACCACTCCTGGGACAGAAAGACAAACACCACATGTTCTCTCTCATATGTGTATCCTAGCATTGAAGTTTTAGATTCGTATGTAAGTTGGAATAGAAGTCAGTTATAGAGGCCAAGAAGCTAAAAGAGGGCCACGAAGGCGGAGGAGGAAGATAGCTTAAATGGAGGGACAGAAGATATATAAGCGGATGGACAGAATACTGAAGGTCGAAAGACCTAAAGGGAGTTAGGGGAGGAAGATGGAAGAGAAAAAGGGGTCCATGGAGATTTAATACTAATAATTATATAAATAAACCATATGGAAACCTATTTCTCTGTTAAATAATTTTAAAACATAATTTAAACTAGAGGTTATTACAAGAAAATCCCAGAGCCAGGGGTGGGAAACCTCCCAGCAAGTTGTTGGTTAGGGAGACCCATGAGGTCTCCAAAACAATACAGGCTATTTCCAGGGCTGTTGGCTCCCCACCAGAAGTAGAATGCAAGACTCTATCACTTAAGTCACCACATTTATCACTCTCTAGACACTGAGAAATCAAGCTGGAACTGAGCTGGAAGCCTCTTCCCTGCTGGCTAGCTGTCATAGTGCTGGAAAGTGCTATGCAGCCTGCTGGGAGGAGAAAAGTCTTTTTCAGTCTTAACCAGCAGTGAGCGCTGGAAGCTATGCAACTGACCAGCCAGGAAAGACGTGCCCACTAGTATAACAATGTTTGTTAAGGGGGTAACCAACTGCTCTCTGATTGGATTTGAGGCCCACTCCACAGGAGGGAATTCATGCCTGGTATTGAACACTTAGTCAAAAGCCTATGGCTTGGAAGGTCATAGAGCCTAGGGAGGAAGCTAACTGCCGCTGTTTGGCAATGGATAGGCTGTGTCCCTTAAAAAGCTCTGTAAATATTTTTTTAATTTTTGTTTGTTTGTTTATTTTTCTATTTATTTGAGAGCGACAGAGAGAGAGAAAGAAGCAGAGAGTGAGAGAGAGAATGGGTGCGCCAGGGCCTCCAGCCACTGAAAACGAACTCCAGACGTGTGCGCCCCCTTGTGCATCTGGCTAACGTGGGTCCTGGGGAATCGAGCCTCGAACCGGGGTCCTTAGGCTTCACAGGCAAGTGCTTAACCGCTAAGCTATCTCTCCAGCCCCTCTGTAAATATTTATGTCAATGCTCACACATCAGTGCCAGCGTTTGATCAGAGAAGCCTCTTTTCACAGATGGTGGTGACCACTGGAAAGACTCATCAAAGTGCTGAGAAGAAGCAACAAATAAATGCGGAACGCTGGGGAAGAGGGAGGGGCAAGAAGGTAAGAAAGAGCCAGAGGATGGGGAGGAGTCCTGAGGAATGACATAGTCCAGATAGTAGGTGGTTGTTGCATCCACAACCCCACAGTGGTTGTCGTTACCTTCAGTGTATCAGGCCTGCCAATGTGTCATCACGAGCGGTGATGGAGGGGGAGCGAAGACATCAAAATGGTAGGGGAACTGATTAGAGGAAAGGGGCGAACAGTGGGAGAGATGTGTGGGAGGGGGAGCAAGATGATAGGTGATTCTAATTAAAATGTTATGTATGCATGTGTAAAGATTAACAATAAAAGTTTTTTTTATTTATTTACTTATTTGAGAGAGGGGCGGATGGAGAGAGAGAGAGAGAGAAAGAATCGGCAAGATGCATGCACCACCTTCTTAATCTGGCTTGTGTGGGTACTGGGGAATCGAACCTGGGTCTTTAGGCATTGCAGGCCAGTGTCTTAACTGCTGAGCTATCTCTCCGCCCCCCCCCCCCACAATTCTTTTAACAGGGAGGGGAAAAGCCTAAGTGAGGCCAGGGGAAGAAAAAAGCTGTGTAAAAGAAGGGCAGGGGGAGAATCAATCACAATTCAAGATAATCTGAATAAGACATATGAAAACCTACTTTATTTGAATAATGGCACATCCAGAAGCCATAGATTGCTACTAGAAAATTTTCAGTGCCAGGGATGGGATACCTTCCAGCGAGTTGTTGGCCAGGGAGGTCCCTGTTGCCTCCAAAACATTACAGGCTATTTCCAGGGCCCTTGGTTTCCCACCAGAAACAGATGGTAAGACCCTATTGCTGAAGACTTCACATGCCTGAGTGGCAAAGTCACTGAGAAATCGAGCTGGTGCTGAGCAGAAAACCTTCTCCCTGTAGCCCAGCCAACTGAAAGCTGGAAAAGGCTGTACTGTATGCAGCCCTATGGGAGACAGAAGTCACCAGCAGTGAAAACAGTGGACACCGAAAGCCTCAACTTGTCCAGACAGGCCAAATGACTGGATGAGTGCAATAGTGGCATATCTGCTCTGAAGGAAACCAACTGCTCTCTAATTGGACTGAAGGCCCGCTCCATGGGAGGGAATACATGCCGGGTACTGAAAACCTAATCAAAAGCTCATGGCAGGGAGGTCATGAGCCTGCTGTCTGGATAAGTGCATATATTATTCTCACCAAATTGCCCTGAAAGCGCTACACTTAATGTTCATACTCATATATTAATGCTACTCTCACTTCTGGTTAGAGAAGCTTGTCTCTTCAGATGGCGATGACCACTGGGATGACCCAAAAGGCAAAATAGTGCTGAGAAGAAAGGACAGAGGAGTGTCCAGCACTGAAACATCTTTATCACACCCTCCAAGGCTCAGGGTCCATTGTGGAAGAGGTGGAGGAAAGAATGTAAGAACCAGAGGAAGTGTACCACTCCTTACATGCAACTGTCCGGACAGAAATTGGCCTCAATATCCATGACCTCATAGTGCCTAGCAATACAAGACCCTCATAATAGGAGAAAAAGATGATGACATCAAATAAAAAGAGAGACTAATGGAGATAGGGAGGGAATATGATGGAGAGCAGAGTTATGAAAGGGAAAGTTGGGGAGGGGAGGGAAATATCATGGTTTATTGTCTGTAAGTATAGAAGTTGTCAATAAAAAATATAATTTAAAAAGGGGGGCTGGAAAGATGGCTTAGTGGTTAAGTGCTTGCTGTGAAGCCTAAGGACCCCAGTTTGAGGCTTGATCCCCCAGGACCCACGTAAGCCAGATTCACAAGGTGGTGCATGCATCTGGAGTTCATTTGCAGTGGCTGGAGGCCCTGGCGCACCCATTCTCTCTCTCTCTCTCTCTCTCTCTCTCTCTCTCTCTCTCTCCCTCTCCCTCTCCCTCTCTCTCTCTCTCTCTCCCTCCATCTCTCCCTCTTTCTCTCTCTGTCTGTTGCTCTCAAATAAATAAAGTAAACAAACAAACAAAAGCTCTCCAACAAACCTCCTCTACCACACAGAACAACTGAACATTTAAAGATTTAAAGATTAAAGATCCCATTAAACATTAAAGATCCATAAATCATTCTCTAAACAGTCTAATTGAGAAATGACCTACTGTGATCTATCTGGGCAGATGCCACGTCTAGCTCCCAGATGGAAACTTCCTGGTACAATCAAAACTATATATATATTTTATTTATTTTATTTTATTTTATTTTTTTAGGTTTTTCGAGGCAGGGTCTCACTTTGGCCCAGGCTGATCTGGGATTCCCTATGTAGTCTCAGGGTGGCCTCAAACTCACCGCAATCCTCCTACCTCTGCCTCCCGAGTGCTGGGATTAAAGGCATGTGACACCATGCCCGGCTAAAACAGTATTTTTAAAACCCTATACTCCTGTGATCATAGGTATCAGACACAGCATCACACACTGGAAAGGCAATGTTGAAAACGTTGTATGTGACTTTCTTGCCCAGCGTATTTTCACAAGTACAGTATACGATGTCCCATCAGAAAACGATGCCAGGCTCCTACGATAGCCATACTCTTTCTACACTTTCTTTCTCTTGAGCCTGTTTGGATTTAAGATGTTTCTGGTAAGCATCATTTGGTGTCTCCTTGCATTTTTTTCTACTCTTCTTGATATGTGGCTACTCCAACCCTAGATGCTGCCCCATCCATCCCGCCCCTCCCCTGCAGCCTCCTCTGCCCTTTGTTGCCATGGCAGCCACATCACAGCTTTGGGTATTGGGTCAATGCATTTGAGGTTTGTGGAGTTCTCTCTCCCATTGGTCATCTCCTCGGGGTTTGGCTCTTCAACATGCTTCAGAGATGGTGACCCCGCCCACTTTCCTACAGCCGGAGGAAGCCCAGCCCGCAAGCCTAAAATTACCTTTCTGAGTCTCCTTCCCTTACTGATTTCACCATCACCGGTGGACTATACTGACTTCTGCGAGCTGGACGTTCCCTTCACATACTCCCTCCAGGAAAGATTGAAGTCAGGGCCTGGAGAGATGGCTTAGAAATTAAGGCTTTTGCCTGCAAAGCCAATGGACCCAGGTTCGATTCCCCATGAGCCCACATAAGCCAGATGCAGAAGGTGGTGCATGTGTGTGGAGTTCCTCTGCAGCGGCTGGCTGGATGCCCTGGCGTGCCCTTTCTCTTTCTCTCTCTCTTTCTCTCTCAAATTATATATATATATATATATATATATTTAAAAAAAAGATTGGAGTCATACAAGGTAATTTTTTAAAGTAACATTTATAGCTAAGAAGTTAGTCCCCAGCCTTAAGCCTCGTACATACCATTATCGTTTGTGTTTTGGGGGGAGACATATAATGGTATGTATTTTTACAAGCTTTAAGAAATAAAGCTAAGTCATTGCATTTAATGATGGTGGCATCCGATGTGCCTTTTGCTTCACAATGACATCTGAACAGGGCGTACCTTCTCCTCTGAAGGCCAAACCACAGGACCAACATAACGTTGAGACTAGATTCACACGATTTCAGAATCGTAATCTTTTTTATAACTCCAGGCCACTGAGTGGGACAACTCAATGTCCAACTTAGAGGAAATCATAAAGTGTTAAAGAAAATGGTTTTTGAGCCTAAAACTGGAAGGGTTCGCCTTTGAAGTTCTTTTACAGGACTGTCCAGGGGAGGGAGGGCTTTAAACTGAGGAAACGGGAAGTACCTAGATAAAAAGTGTGTTTTGTTACATGGGAGGATGGTCTTTCTAGAAGCTTTCTTCCAGGAAACCAGTCCTTTCCCACATAGAGGTTGAAGTTTCCTGTGGGGTAGGGGGGGGGAACATCAATAACCTCTCCCTGGCGCAGCGTGGAAGAGCCTGAGCCATGTGAAGACTTAAGCAGACCACAGAAGCAGGGACAGAAATAAAGCAGGGAACCAGGACGGGTCTCCGTCCTCCTCGGGGAAGACGGCTGAGCCCAGAGGACACGCTTCCAGTTAAAATGGTTAAGATGCAGAGCCCTGCCTGGCAGAGACCCTGAAATGAAAGCATTCTCCAAAGACTCCCTAAATTACCTGGAGGGGGCTGTTTTTACATGGAGCACAGCGCCCCCTCGTGGCTATCTGCTGAAGCGCAACCCACCGGCATTGGGGCCTACAAGACTCAACCAAAAAGGTTGAGAAATATAGCGTGACTGCTTTGATGGGTGCCATCCCTTCATCTCCCCAAGTATCGGATTGTGCTCCAAGATACGCTAAGAGCAGCTCTCCATTCTTAAAACTACTTTCCCCTACTCCATCTCCCTCTTCAACTCCCCAGTTAGTGAGTAGCCAGCTGCACCCTTCCTTGGGATACAGTTTATTCCGTGTCTCTTAGGACCCCCACCCTCCTCCCCAGCTTCATCGTTCCCCCTCAAGCCTCGTCAAGATGCTTCTCTTCTGATTGGAATGAACCCAGCCTTCCTCATACATCTTTCCTCTTGAGTCCCTCCTAGGCAATCCTGCTAGTGGTGAGTGTAGGCTAACAGAAAATAATAATAAATAAATAAAATAAAAATAAAAACATTATCCAAATATGCTTGTGAAAGTAGGGTGAGGGCAGTTTTATTCAGGACCGCCACACACTGTGTGGCAGAGACTTGCCTCGATTCCCAATACAGCCTCCACCAATCACGGTGAGGGCAGGGGCCAGTGGATGAAAAATTAGAAGAGGGAGCTTCAAGGGAATTGGGCTTCTCGCCTCACTGACCTGATAGGAGGTGTCACCTGGGATATGGTGGAAAATGGGGACCCTCGACAGACATCAGAGGTTAGGCAAGCTCTAACCTTGGTTTTGTTTGGTTTTTGTTTTCTAAAGGACCCAGCAGAGCTCTTTTACCAGAACTAGATTTTGCAAAGAAGTGCACTGGTGAATCTCGGAAAAGACTTTTTGCCTAACGGGCCCATTGTACTCACGGAGCCATATGCCAGTCACTGCACAGAGGAGCTTTGCAAAGACAGTTTGTTCATGAGGTGTCAAACATGAAGAGATGGGGCTCCGAGGCCCAGGGCAGCCCACTGAAGGGGGATGGGCTCGAAGGGAATGTATGGGACAAAGAAACAGAGTGGGCAGGGTGTGGTGGCGCACGCCTTTAATCCCAGCACTCGGGAGGCAGAGGTGGGAGGATGGCCATGAGTTCGAGGCCAGCCTGAGACTACATAGTGAATTCCAGGTCAGCCTGGGCTAGAGTGACACTCTACCTCGAAAAACCAAAAAAAAAAAAAAAAAGAAAGAAAAAGAAAAAAGAAAAAAAAGAAAAAGAGTGGTGAGGCAATGGGACGTCATCAGCCACATTAGCCATCAAACTTCATGGCTCTTCAAGTGACACGTAGTCAGAGACTGGCAGTGTTAGCACGATATGTGGGTGGACTTTGGTCCTTCTGATGTCAAAAGGTCAGCCAGGAGACACCTGTGTAGGTCCCAGTAAGAAGTCAGTGGCTTCAATGACTTGCGGCTAACCAAGAAGTTCTCCTGGTCCTAAATTATAACCATGATGTTCAGGCATGGGAAGTGCTGTCTACAGTAAAGACAGCCATCTGTCACTTCGGTATTGAGCTGACCAGATGTTTCCCTTGGGGTTCCGAAGAAAGAGTGTAATCCATCTGATCTTTAGTTAGAAGAACAGTTTATTCACTTTACACGAGGGGAAAAAAAAATGGATTCCTTTTATTTTGAGGACTCTCTTACAGGGTCAGAAGCCTGACTAACGTTTGGCCAACCAAAATTCCTCGGTAGGACCAACCAGCATTCCTCTTATCTTGACATTTGCCAAAAGCATCAGAAAGCCCTTTCTACCAGGCGAGCCATGACCAGAACTGCTTAGGCACTCCAGCCTCTCCCAGGGAATACTGGTGGAAGTTCTGACCTCCTGCCATCCCGTGGCTGGCTTCTAGCCTAGCTGGTGAGCTCAGTGTGGCAGTGCATGGGCACTCCCTCTTGGTGTCAGAGCCCCAGAGAAGATTTACAACAAAGCTGGAAGGTTATTCCTGAGATATAAACTTCAGCATTAGCCCTGAATAAACGTAGCGGCACACTGGCAATTTAAGAGAAGTAAAATGGCACTGGTCTGGAAGCAAGAAACTTGGTTAAACAGGACTGGGAACGAAGTTCAGTGGAGGAACACTTGTCTAGCATGCCCAAGGCCCTAGGTTCAATTCCCAACACCGCGGGGGGGGGGGTACATTTTGGTTACTTGATTATAAGGTTGTAATAGCTAAGAGATGAAAAAGAGAGGTTATCTTCCTCATCATTAATTTATTTCACACCTGTAAGATTTGTAGAGCCCTTTTTCATACAGGGATGAAGGTGGATGTGAAATGTCTTGGGAAGGAACAATGAATGGGATCTGCTTAATTCTGAAATGTTCGGAGACTACACACACAGGCACACATCCCATAATGCCCTTTTTAAGAATTTATTTATTGATTGATTGATTTAGTTATTTATTTGCAATAAAAGAGAGAGAAAGAGAGAGGGAGGAAAGAGGCACAGAGAGAGAGAGAATATGAGAATGGGCACCCTAGGGCATCCAGCCACTACAAACGAACTCCAGATGCATGCACACACTTGGTGCATCTGGCTTGATGTGGCTTCTGGGGAATTGAACCCAGGGCCATCAGGTTCTGCAAAGAAGCATCTTTAACTGCTGAGTCATCTCTCCAATCCCTTATAGTGCCCTTCTGATAATTGTAAAAATAAAGTAGGAAACAAACTGAATCAATAATATGGAATAGGAAAACAAGTCCCGACAGTTTGAGATATAAGATCCCCTGAAGCAACCTTCAGACCACATAGAAGATGGGGCGCTAACCCAAGCAGTTCTCATTCTCTCCCTGTGGTCCGGCTGTGCAGGGGGAGCGAGCACCACAGATGGGCAAGGGGCACTTGTAAGGACTCATGGAAGTCTAAGGTTTATTTTGCCCTTTAATATGTCTGTTGTTGCCGGGCGTGGTGGCGCACGCCTTTAATCCCAGCACTCAGGAGGCAGAGGTAGGAGGATCACCGTGAGTTCAAGGCCACCCTGAGACTACATAGTGAATTCCAGGTCAGCCTGGACCAGAGTGAGACCCTACCTCAAAAAAAAAAAAAAAAATGTCTGTTGTTTGGACAATTTCTGGGAAACAACATTGGTCACTTAAAAAAAAATAACTACTAGGTGTTGCTTGTTGACAACCAACGTAAACACTGCATCCCCGGATCAAAGAGGCCACCCATCAAAGCAAATGCGAAAACACCAGGAACCATACCTCTCAGATTGTTAGAGCAAGCCCACCCCAGAACACGAAAGCGTACCCTGAATCTGTGAACGCTGCGACATCAATCATCATGACCTGGTGTATATGGAGCGACCCGTGTGGCCCAGCAGTACTTGCTGGGAGCTGTACGCGGACTATTTAATTTTAGCCTCACAAAACTCCCATGAGGTCAGCACTATTGTCACCCTTTGGACGATGAGGAAACAAAGGAAACAGCCCAGAGAAGTCGTTAACTTGCCTCGGGCCACAGAGGCTGTCAGGACAATGGCCCAGAGCTGAGGGAGCTCGCTTCTCTTCCTGGACTGAGTCGGCGGGCAATACTTCGTGGCTCTCCCACTTCAGCCCATCACACAGGTGATGACGAAAATCACGCCCAGAGTCTGAGCGAGCCGCCCAAGTCAGCCAGCCAGGAGTGGGGGGCTTAGGACCTGGACAACTCCACCAAAACATACAGCTCACACGGGCCAAAACAAATGCTCAGTCTTGGCCACGTAGTCGCTGAATTGCTCGATGTATAAATAAATCAGCCCTTTAAATCAATGGGGAGAATGAAGAAAGATGTGGCAGGGAATGCCCACAAGATGGCAAGATTTGTCATTATCAGCCGGTGAGCATGGCAGTAGAAAAGACATATGGTGGGTGAGGAGAAAATTCAAGGGAGGGTTTGGGTCACAAAGAAATGGCAAGCTATGACAAGAAAGGAAAATATATATATATATTCGCAGACGTCTCACCAGCTAGGGCTCAGAATTAACTGTTTACTGGACAAGAAACACTTAGAGTCTCAAGATACTACGGTACCTGGCAGCCCCCACACACCAAAGACAGGGACGAAACCTGACTTCCTTGGACTTGAATTTAGCCTCCTTTCACGGGAGGGAGCTCTCTGTGGTCCCTGCTCGTCTATCTCCCAGCAAATCTCAATGAAGGTTGGATAGCTCTGTAGTGCCCTAGTAAGGGGTTGGAACTAACAGTAAGGCACTGTAGACAGTTCAAGTTTTTTATTTTATTTATTTTACTTTGCTTTAAGACAACATCTCACTATGTAGCCCAGGCTGGCTTCCTCCTGCCTCTCAGCCTCTCGAGTCACTGGTATCATATAAGGGGTCACAGTCAGGTTCGCATTGCTGGCTGAAAACAACCGACCAAGAGCAGCTTGTGGGGAAAATGGGGGTTTATTTTGGCTTACAGAGTTGAGGGGAAGCTCTGTGATGGCAGGGGGAAATGATAGCATGAGCAGAGGGTGGACATCACCTCCTAGCCAACTCCAGATGGACAGCAGCAACAGGAGAATGTGCCAAACACTGGCAAGGGGAAACTGGCTATAACCCCCATAAGCGCGACCCCCAACAAGACATTGCATCCAGGAGGTGTTAATTCCCAAATCTCCATCAGCTGGGAACCTAGCATTCAGACCATCTAAGCTTAGGGGGCACACTTGAATCAAACCGCCACATATAAGGTCTGGTTTTAAAATATATGTATATTTTATTTATTTAGTTAGTTAGTTAGTTGAGAGAGAAAAAAGAAGGTGGGGGCAGAATGGGTGCACCAGGGCCTCCAGCCTCTGCAAACGAGCTCCAGATGCATGTGCCACCTTGTGCAGCTGGGCTTACATGGGTACTGGAGAATCGAACCTGGATCCTTAAGCTTCATTGTAGGCAAGTGCCTTAACCACTAAGCCACCTCTCCAGCCTCAAGGTTTATTTCTAGTAAAGAAATATTTATTCAGACCTTTACTATGTTTGAGAATTAATGTCAGCTCTTGGCTGAGTGGTCAGTCTTGCCCCCCTCCAAGTTTTTCCCCAATCCCACCCCACAATGAAAACTACCTAAAGTCGGTTTCTGTGAAGTTCTCTTTAGCTGAATGCCAGTGTGACCATTGGAATGGAACAGGTCAGGACACACACAAACACACTCACACACCATCTGCTTGACACAACAAAGGTTTATTTACAGCTCATAAAACAAGGGCATTACAGGACAGGTGGAGGAATATGACAGTCTTCCTAGGTCAATGCTTCCCACATACCTGAGAAACAAAACAGAATCGCGCACAGGCTAGCAACGGAAGTTACGCAGAACTTCCATCCACGTTTCACGGACCAAATCGAGTCACAGGAAATGCACAACTTTAAAGGTAGCAATAAAACACAAACTTAGAATATGCCCAGAAATGACAATTCACTTACGTCTAGCCCTAATGACTAGAACATCCCGTGTCACTGAGGAAGCTGGATGGCACAATATTAAAACAAAAAAAAAAAGTGATCACCCAAAAAAGGGTCCTTTTAATTTTGTGACTATCAAACGAGAGACCCACATGAAGAGCTTCTTGAGGATGATGACAGGTGATTAAAAAGAAATTAACCAGGAGGCCCCTGGGTTCTTAGGCAAGCACACCAAAGCCCGGCTGGGGGCGAAGAGCAAGCTTAGCCCACAGAAGCAACTGTCCTCTATCAAGAGGCTTTCCCCCACCTGGAGGGATCCGAATGAGGCAGCCTGCTCAACTTTAAGGACTCAAATCTCTCTTTGTCTTGCTTCTGGTCCGCCTTATTAAACTTTCCCTTCCATCATCCACCCTCTTTGTGGGATCCCCAAACTCCCTGAGGTCAGGAGTTACCCGGTTCATGTATCATTGTGTGCTCAAAATAAACACCACGAGGTGCCTCCGTTGGCCATTTAAAATGATAATGTCTCAGCAGGCTCCTAGGTGCATGCGGAGGGGCCCGGATGGAGCCGGTGGTCCTCACTGAACACAGGGACAGAAACAACAGGAATGGGCCGCTCAGCTATCCATTTAAGAACGTGCCGCTGGGTCCTGAGATCACAGAGGTGGTGGCATATGTGAACCCTAGGCAGCAGGCGTATTTGAGACCATGTTGTTCACAGCCCTGTGAGCCCTTTGTTTTTAATTTATTTTTAATATTTATGTTTTATTTATTTGAGAGAGAGAGAGAGAGAGAATGGGCGCACCAGGGCCTCCAGCCACTGCAAACGAACTCCAGATGTACATGCCACCTTGTACATCTGGCTCACGTGGGTCCTAGGGAATCGAACCTGGATCCTTATGCTTCCCAGGCAAGTGCCTTAACCGCTAAGCCATCCCTCCAGCCCAGCCCTGTGATTCTTAATGAACTATCTAGTGGCAAATGAGGTAAACGTATACAAAGGTGAATTCTCAGCCCTGACAGCCTAGGATTTGGTGAAACCCCCGCATAGACTGTCATGACTTTGAGCTTGACCTTTGGCTGGCTGAGAACCAGGGTCTCCGATGACCTCTATGCCAGGCCACTGTGGCAATATGACCTGCCACTGCTGGTAAACTTTAACTGATTTTTCTTTTTTTTTTTTTTTTTTTGGTGAAATCAAGCAACAGACAAAGCCGGAAACACTGACGGGGGTAAGCTAATGGTCAAGCATCATCCACAGGGGTTCTTTGGAAGGGTTCGGGGCCCGACTCGATCCATATAGATGAAGCGCTGTCGTTCATGACAGCGCTGTCTGCCATCAGTCACCCTCCCCAAAGCCTCGGCCTGGCTCTGCAGCTTTTCACAAGAGAGTGAGGATGTGCGTGATTAACAACAGCGCCCACTAGCATGAGGGGGTCTGGGCTGCCCTCTGGTCCGCTCTGCTCCAAAGAAAATAGTGAGTGCTAAATCTTCTTATCATGGCTGCCTTTTCAATAAGGGACACAGTGACCATACTCTCACTCCGAGAGGCACAGCAGGCGGACCCCTGAAAAGTTCTGGCACTATACCTCTTTAGAGGTGTGGCTCTAACAATGTCCCAGGTGACGGGAGAGCAGAAGAGGCTGAGGCTGCTCCGCTGGGTTTCGGGATGCCTGGGAAAGAGGTCATGGTTGCTGCCAATCTGTCGCATAGAAGTAAGAGGAATCTTGGCTTCTGCAGCCCACTTTCCTTTCCCATCTGGCTAAACAGAAAAACTAGCTCTGAAGCCAGGCGCGGTGGCGCACACCTTTAATCCCAGAGGTAGGAGGATCGCGGCCACCCTGAGACAACATAGTGAATTCCATGTCAGCATGAGCTAGAGTGAGACCATACCTCAAAAAATAAAAATAAATAAATAAATAAATAAGGAAGGAAAATTAGCTGTGAATGTCCCATGAATAATTCACCTGCCTCCAAGCCTTTATGAAGTATTTACGCCAGTGGAACATCACTTTTCAAGGATAAATCATGTCACCCAGTCTCACAGCAACTAAAAGTACAAGTTCTTTTATTTTTTATTTTATTTAATTGATTAATTAATTTGAGCAAGTGAGAGAGAGAGAGGTAGGGAGAGAAAGGAAGGAAGGAAGGAAGGAAGGAAGGAAGGAAGGAAGGAAGGAAGGAAGGAAGGAGAGAAAAAAGAAAGAGGGAAAGAGGCAGACAGAGAGAGTATGGGTACAACAGGGCTTCCTGCACTGCAAACGAACTCCAGACGCATGGGCCGCTTTGTGCACCTGTGCATCTGGCTTTATGTGGGTACTAGGGAATCAAACGTGGGTCATGAGGCAAACACCTCATCTGCTGAGCCATCTCTCCAGCCCCTAAAAGTACAATTTAAAAAAAAAAAAAACATTCAGTTTTAAACGCTTACTTTGGGTTTGGTGTCTTTGCTTATTATTTGATTACTTGTTTCTGTAATTCTGGGGGCTGAACGCAGGGTGGCACACGTGCATAAGTGCCAGGCAAATGCTGTACCACCAAAGCACCCAGCCCACTTTCTGCTTTGTTTTGCCACGGGGTCTCACTGAGTTGGGCAAGTTGGCTTTGAACTCACTCTGTAGCCCCCTGCAGGCCTTCAGTTCTCAATCTTCCTGCCTCAACCTGCCAAGCAGCTGGGCCTACAGGCCTGTACCACCAGGTCCGGCTGCCTACTTTAAGTCATTCACGTGAGCAGTGCTGGAGCCCTGGGCTTCATCCTCAACATTATGAAAGCAAATTTAAGAGGCCATGAACAGTGTGCTGATATATCTCAGGCTATTGATTAGGCACATACCTCTGCCAGTATTTGCCAGTGACAGACAATGAACCTAGGGTATGGATTACCTAACATACAGGGATTCAATGGAATGTTCTCTTTTTTGTTTTGCTCTGTTTTTTTGAAAAACATTTTATTCACTTCTCTTAATATTCATACCCTTATATAAATGCTACTCTCACTTTGGGTAGAGAATCTTCTCTTTTCAGATGGCAGTGACCTTGGGATGACTCAGAAGGTATCATAGTGCTGGAAAGAAGTGACTGGAGTACTGAGTAACATCTCGATCACACCTCCCAAGGCTCAGGGTCTAATGTGGAAGAGGTGGCAGAAAGAATGTAAGAGCCAAAGGAAGGGTAGGACTCCTTACAACGTGCTCCTTCCAGACATAAAATGGCCTGGATATCCATGACCTCATAGTGCCTGACACTACCTAAACATGACCATCATAAGAGGAAGAAAAGATCATGACATCAAAATAAAAGAGAGACTGATTGAGATGGGGAGGGGATATGATGGAGAATGGAATTTCAAAGGGGAAAGGGGGGGAGGGAGGGTATTACCATGGGATTTTTTTTTTTTTGGTATTTCGAGGTAGTCCAGGCTGACCTGGAACTCACTATGTAGTCTCAGGGTGGACTCGAATTCATGGTGATCCACCTACCTCTGCCTCCCAAGTGCTGGGATTAAAGGTATGCACCACCACGCCTGACATATTTTTTATAATCATGGAAAACATTAATAAAAATTGAGGGAAAAAATATTTATTTATCTCTTTTATTTATTTGAGACAGAGAGGGAGAGAGAGATAGAGAGAATGAGAATGGGCACGCCAGGGCCTCCAGCCACTGCAAACGAACTCCAGACGCATGTACCACCTTGTGCATCTGGCTAACATGGGACCTGGAGAATCGAAACCTGGGTCGTTGGGCTTTGCAGGCATATGCCTTAACTGCTAAGCCACCTCTCCAGCCCAGTTTTGCTCTGTTTTGTTTGAGGCAAGCAGAGCAGTGTGGACCATGTCCTGCCTGTTCTAGTCCTCTGGTCTAGTCTGAAATCTGTGTCTTATGGCTGAAGCAGATTGTTGCAAGCTCAAGTGGGCTGTTCTTTAAATGTTGTAAAGCCAAGATTTAGTGGGCGGTACTAGAATCCCAGCACTTGGGGGGCTGAAGCAGGAGGATCAAGAGTTCCAGGCTATCTCTGCTGCATAGCAAGACACTATTTCAAAAAAAACAAAAAACAAAAACACCAGGACTAGAGAAATGGCTCAGTGGTTAAAGGCACCTGCTTGCAAAGCCTGACAGCCCTGGTTCGATTCCCCAGTACCCATGCAAAAAGCCAGATGCACAAAGTGACGCATGAGTCTGGAATTTGCAGTGACAGGAAGCCCTGACATGCCTATACCCTTTTTCTCTCTCTCTCTCTCTCAAATAAATAAATAATTTTTTAAGTTGATAATCACTATGTTAATGCTTAACAACAGAGCAGTTTAGTTTGAAAATAAGGTTTTACTATCCAATGACAAATGACCCCATGACATGCATATATATATGTATTATATATATAAATATATAAATATATAAATATATATATATATATATATATATATATATATATGTTACAAGTAAACAGATGTGAGACTCAAACTCAAGGAGCCTACATTAAAAAGAAAATTCCAGGCAGGGCGTGGCGGCACATGCCTTTAATCCCAGCACTCAGAAGGCAGAGGTAAGAAGATCGCTGTGAGTTTGAAGCCAGCCTGAGATTACATAGTGAATTCCAGATCAGCCTGGGCTAGAGTGAGACCCTACCTTGAAAAGAACAACAATAATAATCATAATTAACAGTAAGAAATTTTCTTTTTCATTAGTATTTCTTTTCAACCTCTCTCTACCCTCAGATGTGAAGTCTGTCATGACAGGGTTTAGGACATGCTATCCCAGGATATGATCCCGTGACATGTGAGAGAATGAAAGAAGAAATGTCGACCACTTTGCCTCACCTCTCTCCCTGAGGCGGGTTACCAAACCTAGAAAGAGGCTGGGTGTGGAGTTCAGTATACATGAGGCCCTGGTACCAACCAACCAACCAATCAAAAAGCTAGGCAAGGTCCTCTGGCCTTCCCTCGGTCCTTCGTGTGCTTGGCCGAAAGGAGAACTCCAGTTTCTGAAGTCACAGGGTCATAGAGAAGAGCCTCACCAGCCCCGGTCACTTCATGAACACTCGACCAGGTTTTTTGTTTGTTTGTTTGTTTGTTTTGTTTTTCTAGGTAGGGTCTCACGCTAGCTCAGGCTGACCTGGAATTCACTGTGTAGTCTCCGGGTGGCCTTGAACTCTGGCGATCTTCCTACTTCTGCCTCCCGAGTGCTGGGATTAAAGGCGTGCG
The DNA here is from genome assembly GCA_036346955.1 of Dipus sagitta. NCBI lineage: Eukaryota > Metazoa > Chordata > Mammalia > Rodentia > Dipodidae > Dipus > Dipus sagitta. The sequence continues at coordinate 10,906,998 of CM070775.1, read as the reverse complement.
CCACTACGCCAGGCCTCTTGACCAGATGTTTTATCTAATCATACTGCTCCATGATTCCATTTCTCCATACTATCTCTTCATCCAAGCCAGCACGAAGAGTTGAGCCTGCTTGCTCTATGTCCTCCCACAGATAAAGCCTGCCTTGTTATCTTTAAAAAAGAAAAAAGAAACAAAAAAAAAATAAAAAAGCCAAATGCTCTCAAGATGTACCGCCTCTACCACATTTACCGGGATCCAGAAGAAATTGCAGAAGGAGCAGGGACATGAACATTGCTCCCAATACCAGCCTGACGTCCATGTCCAGGAAAAAAGCAACGAGCACTGTGGAGAACGGAGACACATCGTCACAGAAATACAGAGGTGTTGCAGTCAGGTTCACACTGCTGGCAGCAATATCCCGACCAAGAGCAGCTTGTGGGTTAAAAGGTTTATTTTGGCTTACAGACTCTAGGGGGAAGCTCCATGATGGCAGGGGAAACGATGGCATGAGCAGAGGCCCCCTGGCCAACATCAGGTGGACAATAGCAACAGGACAGTGTGCCAAACACTGGCATGGGGAAATTGGCTATAACACCCATAAGCCTGCCCCCAATACACTGCCTCCAGGGGGCGTTAGTTCCCAAATCTCCATCAGCTGGGAACCTAGCATTCAGAACACCTGAGTTTATGGGAGACACCTGAATCAAACCACCGCACAGGGGCTACAGAGAAGTCAACACTAACTGATCACACACCTGCTAAGGCTCAGGGACTGTTGAGGAGGAGGGAGAGGGAAGGTTGCAAGAGCCACAAGGGGGTTAAAAATGACCTGAGACACAGCTCCCCCCACCAGAGACCAAGGCCCTGATTAACCCTCAGTGAGCACCGATATTAACCCTGCTGAGGAGGGCCCGCAGGGAAATGGGGACCCAGGAAGGGGACATACTACAATCTATGCTAAAAATTAATTAATAAGGGCTGGAGGGATGGCTTAGTGGTTCAGGTGTTTGCCTGCAAAACCAAAGGACCTAGGTTCAATTCCCCAGGACCCACGTTAGCCAGCTGTACAAGGTGACACACGCATCTGGAGTTTGTTTGCAGTGTGGCTGGAGTCCCTGGCGTGCCTATTCTCTCTCTCTCTCTCTCTCTCTCTCTCTCTCACTTTCTTTCTCTCTGTCAAATAAATAAACAAGTTGGGCATGGTGGTGCATGCCTTTAATCCCAGCACTCGGGAGGCAGAGGTAGGAGGATCGCCATGAGTTCGAGGCCACCCTGAGACTGCATAGTGAATTCCAGGTCATTCTGGGCTAGAGTGAAGCCCTACCTCAAAAAAACAAAATAAATAAAATGAATAAATAAATAAAAATATTTTAAAAATCAATCAATCAATAAATAAAACAACTAGCAGTAAAAAAAACTTCACAGGTCAGGCTGGAGAGGTGACTCAGCTATTAAGGTGCTTGTTTTCAATGCCTGACAGCCCAGGTTCAATTCCCCAGTACCCATGTAAAGCCAGATGCACAAAGTGGTGCATGCATCTGGAATTTGCTGCAGTGGCAAGAGGCCTGATGTGCCGATTCTCTCTGTTTCGCTTCCTCTCTGTCTTTTACTCTGTGTTTGCAAATAAATAAATAATTTTTTTAATTCATAGGATGGCCTGGAGAAACTGCTAGTGGCTAAGGCTGTTGCCTGTGAAGTCTAAGAATCCAGGTTCAATTCCCCAGGACCCACGTAATCCAAATGCAGAAGGTGATGCATGTGTCTGGAGTTCCTTTGCGGTGGCTGGAGGCCCTGGTATGCCCATTCTCTCTATATATCTGCCTCTTTCTCTCGAATAAATAAATAAATAAAATATATTTTTTTAAAATTCATAGGTCAACTTTTTTTCATTGGGTTTCATTTCCTTAGGAAGGCTCCCTGTCACATAAAGTTTTGTTGTTGTTGTTGTTGTTTATTTTTATTTATTTATTTGACAGTGACAGACAGAGAAAAAGAGGCAGATAGAGAGAGAGAGAGAATGGGCATGCCAGGGCCTCCAGCCACTGCAAACGAACTCCAGACGCGTGCACCCCCTTGTGCATCTGGCTAACGTGGGTCCTGGGGAATCGAGCCTCGAACCGGGGTCCTTAGGCTTCACAGGCAAGCATTTAACCGCTAAGCCATCTCTCCAGCCCTTAAAGTTTATTTTAAACAAATGTGTATGCTTTTCTCTGGTTAGCCTGTCTTTTATCTGGGAGGGGACAGCTCTTCCATGAATCTGAGGTGAGACGGAGTGCTATTGGTGACATAAACACACACTTCAACATTACTGGCGACATGCTATGACACATTGTTCTTGACAGCCTTTAAATAATTACCAGTGAATACTGTAGAGAGAGTGTTCCCAGGTGACAGTGGGGACTGGAAGTGATGTGACGTTTGTACGTGATGAGGTACTCATTTTTCTGAATAAAAAACCTGAAGGGAGGAATTATGACTAGTATTTACAACAAGTTTTCATAAACATCCCCAAATTCCAGGCACAGGACAAAAGGCATGACTCACACAGCGCTTGGCCCCGGGGGAAGTGGCCCTGGGGAGGACTGCGCCTCGAACAGCTGAGAGCGGCTCTCCCAAGGTCTGAAGGAAGCTGATAATAGGGCAGCTCACTGCAATATCACCCGGCAGAATCTGGGTTTTGATCAAGAGCATTTCCTTACCTAAAAATGTCCCATGTCCAGACCTCGACTTGGGTTTTTACAAGATCATAACTGGAAGATCCGCAGCTCTAAGATGACAGTGCCAATCATGACTGAAACCCTTTGATTTGCGTTCTTACTTGAGCTCCAGAGTGACGTGGCCCTAGTGGGGGTGGCTAGAGCTCTCCTGGTGCTGTGATTTGAGGGGCTCTCTCTCCCCTGCCTTGGTCAATGAGCTCACAATCCCCCATGCAGGAGGATTCCCAGGTGCAGGCAAAGTGTACAGGGGCCTGTTCAAAGACCGCACCCCAGGCTCAGAAGTCTCGTTTGGTCTCAGCTAAGGTTGGGTCTGTGTTTTCTGTGTAATCCAGTACTCATTTAAAAAGGTACTTTAGGGGCTGGAGGGATGGCTTAGTGGTTAAGGCATTTGCCTGCAAAGCCAAAGGACCCAGGTTTGATTCCCCAGGACCCACATAAGACAGATGCACAAGGGGGCACATGTGTCTGGAGTTTGTTTGCAGTGGCTGGAGGCCCTAGTGTGCCCATTTTCTCTCTCTCTTTCTCTCTCCCACCCCCCCTTTCTCTCTGTCAAATAAAATAAATAAAAATATTTTTAAAAAGTACTTTAGGGCTGGAGAGATGGCTTAGCAGTTAAGTGCTTGCCTGTGAGACCTAAGGACCCTGGTTCAAGTATTCATGTAAGCCATACATACAAGGTAGCATGTGCATTTGGAGTTTGTTTGCAGTGGCTGGAGGTCCTGGCGTGCTCATATTCTCTCTCTCTCTCTCTCTCTCTCTCTCTCAAATAAATAAGTAAAAATAATTTGTTTTTCGAGGTAGGGTCTCACTCTAGCCCAGGCTGACCTGGAACTCACTAAATAGTCTTAGGGTGGCCTTGAACTCACGGCGATCCTCCTACCTCTGCCTCCCAAGTGCTGAGATTAAAGGCGTGCGCCACCACACCTGGCTAAAAATAAAATATTTTTAAAAATAAAAAAGGTACCTTAGGGCTGGAGAAATGGCTTCACAGTTAAGGCATTTGCCTGCAAAACCTAAGGACACAGGTTTGATTCCCCAGTAGCCACATAAGCAAATGCACATGATAATGCATGCCTCTGGAGTTCATTTGCAGTGTTTAGAGGCCTGGCATGACCATTTTCAATCTTTCTCTCTCTTTCTCTCTTCTCTCTCTCTCTCTCTTTTTCTCTCTCACATGCACACTTTCTCTCTCTTTTTCTAATAAATAAATAAAAATAAAATATAAGAACAAGCCTAGTTGATTTTTCATAGTTAAAGGAGTATATAAAAAATAAAAAACACAGCCAGGCGTGGTGGCGCACATCTTTAATCCCAGCACTCAGGAGGCAGAGGTAGGTGGATCACTGTGAGTTCGAGGCCACCCTGAGACTCCATAGTGAATTCCAGGTCAGCCTGGGCCAGAGTGAGACCCTACCTCGAAAAACCAAAAATAAAAATAAAAATAAATAAAAAATAAAAAACAGAGAATAAGACTGAGGAGATAGCACCTTGTGTAAAAGCTCCTTCCTCACAAGCCTGGGGATCTGACTCGCCTTGAGTTTAATTCCCCAACACCCACATAGATAGCTGGATGTGGCCACCGTACCCCTAGTCCTGTGGGGAGCAGAGATTAGAGAAGCAATGGGTGGGGCTCCCCGGTCGGCCTGTCTGACAGAACAGCAGCCCTGGGTCCAGCGAGAAACTAAACACAAGGATGAGTGATGGAGGAGAACACGAGACATTCTTCTTGGCTCACACGTGCACTGGAATATACGCTACACACACGAGAAAAAAATACCTAAAATAAATATTGATGAGCTGTGCAGAAATGTGGAAGCCTTATTCATCTCTGGGAGGACGGCTTGCAGCTGCTATGGAAATCAATATGATATTTTCACAAAAAGCACTCTATAGAAGTACCAGGAGATGCAGGAGTTCCAGTTATGAACACATCCCCGAGAGAATTGAGAGCAGGGTCTTGAAGAGGGATTTGTATGTTCATGTTCACAACAGCCAAGAGACAGAAGCAACCCAAGTGTCTATCGATGGAGGAAGGAATGAAACACATAGTGTGTATGCACGGTGGGACTTCAGTCAGCCTTAAAAATGAAGAAAATTGCCAGGCGCGGTGGCGCACGCCTTTAGTTCCAGCACTTGGGAGGCAGAGGTAGGAGGATCGCCGTGAGTTCAAGGCCGCCCTGAGATTACATAGTGAATTTCAGGTCAGCCTCAGCTAGAGTGAGACCCTACCTCAAAAAAATAAAAATAAAATAAAAATAAAATAAAAAAATGGAGAAAAGTCAGACACGTGGATGAGCTATAAGAACATTATGCTAGGTGAAATAAAGCTGTCACAAAAAGACCAAAATGGCATTCTACTTACATGAGGCACTTTTCAACTTCATACAGAATAGAATAGTTAGCCCCCGGGGCTGGGGAGAGAGGAGAATGGGGAGTGAGGGGGTTGGGTACATTGTTGCAGAAGGTTGAAGGCATCAGAAGACGGATGGTAGCAATGGCCCCTCCACAGTGAGCATGTACTTATGCCCCTGAACTGAACGCTTCAAGACATTTGAGATGGTAAACTGTGCTCGGGCGTGATGTCCACACCCAATCCCAGCACTTGTGAGGCAGAGGCAGGAGAATCAGTTACATAGAAAGTTTGAGGCCAGCCTGGGCTACATGAGACTCTCAAAACAAGCAATAAAAGACCACACAAAAATAAACCACAGGGCCGGAGAGATGGCTTAGCAGTTAAGGCATTTGCCTGTGAAGCCTAAAAATCCATGTTCAATTCCCAGATTCCACGTTAGCCAGATATGCACGAAGGTGAGGCAAGCGCAAGGTCGCACATTCCCACTAGGTGGCGCAAGCGGTCTGGCGTTCGATGGCCGAGGCCCTGGCACACCAATTCTGTCTCTCTCTAAAATAAAATTAAATTAAGCTAAATTTAAATTTTTTTAAATAAACTGTAGTATGTGCATTTGCCACAGTTCAAAATAATAATTTTTAGCCAGGTGTGGTGGCACACGCCTTTAATCTCAGCATTTGGGAGGCAGAGGTAGGAGGGTCACAGTGAGTTCAAGGCTACCCTGAGACTACATAGTGAATTCCAGGTCAGCCTGGACCAGAGACCCTACCTCAAAAAATAAAATAATAATAGTAATAATAATTTTAAAAGCAATTTAATACCCATTGTAATTGAAAGTTTCCAGGTTGCTGAGATGAATATCCAACCAAACATAGTTTTATGGAAGGAAGGGGTTTATTGCAAGCTTACAGATCCAGGGCAAGTTCAATCAATGGCGGAAGAAGCTGGCTTCTTTCTATTCACAGATCCAAGCACAGAAAGAAACTACCAGCAGCCAGCAAACACCATAAAAAAATCCAACAGGGACCCCACCAGCACTCATAGTACTGTCCACACCTTTGGGCTGGAATCAGATCCACCCCCAAACACATCTTTGGGCTGGACCACAGGATCCACCACTAGTGAGACCTCCTCCAGCCAGGTGGCTAGAAGGCCCAAATTACAAGATTTAATAAAACACCTGAGTCTATGGGGGGACATGTATTCACTTTCAAACTACCAAACCCTTAAAGAGAAGAGACAGGAGATGGAAAAGTCAGAGCCACAGCTCTCTTAAGGAATCCAGATTCTTAGAGGCAAAACAACTTGAATAGTGTCAACAAGCTAGGACAAGGCACAGCCCAGATCCGTATCCAATGAACCTTGTACATGGTTCAGCCTCTATCTGAAATTATGTACGTCCCTCTGCTTGGGTATGAGGGATGACAGGAATAAAGGACCTAGACAACTTGGGAACTTCAAGTTCAGGTTACTAAAGCACAGGAGTCCAGTGTACAAAGAATGTAGAGGGCGAGGAGGAAGAGAGAGATAAGAAGCTGTGTTTGGAATGGGTTCGTGAGTATTAACAGAAGGCTGGAGACTGACTGAGCAAGGTGGTAGTTGTTCTGAAATTCCCAGAACATCTTTCATCGTCCAAGTTCTAAACACTGACGAGTTTCACTAACACAGTTGTCTCCTTAGTTTCCAAAGGGAATTGGTGCCAGCACCCCCAGTCCTGAGCATACCAAAATCCACTGATGTTCAAGTCCTTTATAGATAAAATAGTGTGGGGGCTGAAGAGATGGCTCAGCAGTTAAGATGTTTGCCTGCAAAACCTGAGGACCTGGATTCAATTCCCCAATACCCATGTAAAGCCAGAGGCCCAAGGTGGTGCATGTGTCTGGAGTTTGTTTACAGTGGCTAGAGGCCCTGGAGTGCCCATTCTCTCCCTCCCTCTCTCTCTCTTTCACTCTCTCTCTCTCTGTTTCTCTCAAATAGATAAAATACCTTTTAAAAATAATATTAACATAGAACCTATATACATCTTCCTGTACACTTTAGATCATCTTTAGTTCACTTGTAATATATGATACTGTGTCAATGCTTGATTCGGTAGGGAACAATGACAAGGAAAAAAGGACCTTATGTGTGAGTAAAGTTGTAATTTTTTTCCCAGGTATGTTTGATCCAAGATTAGTTAAATTGAGGGTTCCAAATCCCAAAATACGGTGCACTCGTGTGCAAAGCTTCAAATTAGCACCGGTGAATGCCTCACCCCTTCCCAAGCATTGGATTCCATGTTGCATGCGTGTATTATATGATGGAAGGCAATTTGGAGGATCCACGGTTGTTCTGGCTTTCAGAGTGTGCAGCTGTCTTGAGACTAAACTGCTGGCATTTATAATCTCTCAAGTTCCCTTTAAGCCAGTTTCCTGCCTCCGACCCTTTGGTACCACATGTGAACGCAATTACCAAGCAGATTTGAAATAAATGATGATAGAATACGTATTGTAAAGCCAGTAAACAAGGAGGTGAATGCTTTTGGAGTTACTTTGTAGCAGCAAGAGGCCCTGGTGTAGGCGCACGCATCTGGATTTCATTTGCAGTGGCTGGAAGCCCTGGCGCGCCCATTCTCTCTCTCTATCTGTCTCTTTCTCTCTCTGTCGCTCTCAAATAAATAAAATTTTAAAAAATTTAAAAAAAGAGGCCCTGGGGCTGGAGAGATGGCTTAGTGGTTAAGCGCTTGCCTGTGAAGCCTAAGGACCCCAGTTCGAGGCTCAATTCCCCAGGACCCACGTTAGCCAGATGCACAAGGGGGCGCACACATCTGGAGTTCGTTTGCAGTGGCTGGAGGCCCTGGTGTGCCCATTCTTCCTCTCTCTCTATCTGCCTCTTTCTCTCTCTGTCTGTCACTCTCAAATAAATAAATAAAAATTAAAAAAAAACAAAAAAAAATTAAAAAAAAAGAGGCCCTGGTGTGCCATACCCACCCACCCCCCGTCTCTCTCATTCAAATGAAAAGAATTTGTCTGCTCAAACCATAAAAGAATGAAACCTAGTACTAAATGAAGTGTAATACATTTTTTGGGGGGGGGTACATGTAAATTCTAGATTACATCTAAAATGTATATTTTATAAAACAATAGCTTTAATATTAAGATGCACTCCTTAATTAGGACAAAAATCATCAAAGGTGATTACTGTATGATAGTAGAAGACCCCACTGGTGTTACCAAATATTCTTGGTACACTGTGTCCCAGTTGGATCTGGGACGGTTCCCTAACCACAAGAAAAGATGCTGAGTCCCCAGTCCTGCGACCTTCCCCTCCTCCCTTGCAGCCAGAGATGCTGAGCAAGGAGGCCACAGACAGACAGTTCTGGGTGTTTTCGCCATCACCTCGTCCCTTTTCCTTCAGGAGTCCACAGCGTTCTGGGAAAGTGAAAAAATCGCTTCTGCCTTCAAACAGGCTAGCGATCCACGTTCTGGGGTAGTTTCGAAAAGATCGTAAGGTCAGGGGAGAAGCACATCTCACAGAAGTGTTTCTTTGTCCCAGGGAGCTCAAGAAAAGAGTTGTTCATTTCCTCAAATGTAGCCTGAAATGAACAATTGAAGACATTGGTCACATTAAATCCATCACTGAAAGATTTCTCTATTCTATCACAAGTACATTTTTCTCCTGGACAACATAGACATTGATATCACTACATTATAGTTTACTTTATCATAATCATAGGTTCTACACATATGACTAATTTATAAATATATATATATATAAAAAACATTAAAAGTACACCTTACATACATATGTACAACATTAACCTGTATATATAGATGCCTATTTATTTGGAAGAAAATTCTGATGCATAAGTACAGTATATTTTCATTATACATCATTGAGCACATGGTGTGTACCCATTTCTTCTCAGAGAACTTGTGACAAAATGCAGAAGAAAATCCACTTTTCATACAGTTTTAAAAGCAATTACTTTCTTTAAATTTTTTATTTAATACTCCTGGAGCTGGGGAGATGGCTCAATGGGTAAGCGCACTTCCTGTGAAAGCATGAGGGTCTGAGGGGTCCTGAAATTACCTGAGTTCAATTCTCCAGCACCAACATAGGCATCTGGGTGTGGTGTGCACATCCACAGCCCCATTCCTGTGGGGAGCAGAGACGGGAGATTGGCTGGGGATTGGAAAAACTGTAAGCTCCAGAATCAGTGAGGGACTCCAACTCAAGGAAATACACGCATAGAAAAGAGAGGGGGCACATCACCATGCCCTGCGCTTGGCACTCAGGAGACAGAGGTGGGAGGATCACAGAGAGTTCAAGGCCACCCTGAGACTACATAGTGAATTCCAGGTCAGCCTGGACTAGAGCAAAACCCTATCTTAAAAAAAAAAAAAAGGAGGGGGACACCTAATGTTCTCCTTGGCCTCAAAATGCACATGTACAGAACTCACACATCTGCACACACACACACACACACACGCACGCACACACATGCCCATACAAAAAATGCACACACAGAGACAAAAAGAAACCTCTTGATAACAGAAAAATTATTTTCAATTGACATCTATTCTAGGTTGAGCACATTACAAGCCAAATATAACCCAGAGGAGGCCCATTTGGCTTCTAAGTCCCTGAGAGTGGACGGAAGAAACCAAGGCCAAGTCTGCTTGCCCATGAGGGCTCTGAGCCTGTTCAGTGCAAAAGTCTTGAGCTTGCTGGACTCACCCAGGTCCAACCTCAAATGTAGAGCCAGGATTGAAGGTATCTTAAGAAACTTAAGTGGGGGCTGGAGAAATTGTCTAGTGGTTAAGGTGTTTGCCTGCAAAGCCAAAGGACCTCGGTTCGATTCCCCAGGACCCACGTAAGCCAGATGCACAAGGTGGTGCATGTGTCTGGAGTTCATTTGCAGAGGCTGGAGGCCCTGGCATGTCTGCTTGCATTCTCTCTCTCTCTCTCTCTCTCTCTCTCTCTCATCTCCCAAATAAACAAATAAAAGTATATTTTAAAAGAATGAAAAGGAACTTGAGTGGGGGTACTGATGGTCTCTGTGGGATAGCTAAGGGTTAAACTGACTTCGGAACATCCAGCCCTACTCAGCCCCAATCTCCCCTGGTCCACAAAGGACTTCTAGAAACATCCTATGCCTCCAGACCTTGGCCTTCAACCAAGTGCAAAGTATTAATGGGCCATACATGCAGGAATGCCTAGTGACAATCTCCACTGTCCAGGCTTCAGAACTGTCCCAAAATTCATACCCAGGCTCTCTATGGTATTTTTTTTAAAAAAAAATTTATTCATCCTTCCTACCAATTTCCACTGATTTAATCCTCCCATGGCAATTCACTGTGGACAACACTCCCCCCCAAAAAGAAAAGGCAGCCTTTGTCGCCCGACCATGGCTCCACTAGGGGCTATCAGAAGGCAAGAGATGGATCTTGTAGCTGAATCTTAGGCCTTTTTTTTTTTTTCTTTTTCTATCTGATTTTGAGGAAGTTTCCTTCCAAATCTGTGAACACTTCCTGTCCTCATTACCTAAGTTATGTGTTTGGCTCAACATGATGTTTTTAAAGAATATATATATAGGACTCTCAGAGGAAACAGGACAGACATAAATACACCCTCGTTTTGTTGAGGCAATAGGTTCTATGAACAATAGCACATCACTGGTAGGGACAATAACTGAGCCAAGGGTGACTCTTTGACCATCACAAACACACTCCTCATGTCCACTCTGTGGCTATTTGTAAAGAGCTCAAAAGCCTGTTCTTAAGCAATTAGTAAGACATTTCCAACACACTCTCTACCCCAGGATTGGTGAGGGGACCAAACCCACGGTAGCTGCTCCCCTACCTGTCTCATGACAACTTAAGTCCTGCAGTCACGACAAGTGATGGTGGGTCCTTGGCTGATGTCAATGATGCCACACAGAGAGATAAGGAAGCCGGGTGTGGTGGCGCACGCCTTTAAATCACAGCACTTGGGAGGCAAGAGGTAGGAGGATCTTGGTGAGTTCAAGGCCACCCTGAGACTTCATAGTGAATTCCAGTCAGCCTGGGCTTGAGCAAGATCCTACCTTGAAAAAGAGAGAGAGAGAGAAGGTGGTTACCAGGGCTGGGGGTTACCTTGGCCACAGTGTCTGGATTTTGCTTTGAGAAGCAAGCCCACCATTGTCAGGGCTTCCCTAGAATGCCCAACAGCCTCCTTCCTGAGAACGTCCTTCCCGGACGATGACGATTATCAGTGTGAACATAGCTCACCTCTGGAGAGAAAAGAACTTTCCACTCTTGTTGTGTTCTCTGGTGAAATTCTCGCTCCATCCACATGGTTGGTGTTTTTTTTTTTTTTTTCTTTGACTGATGGTGATGTCCTCAAATTCTTCCTCAACCTATACAAGTAAGGTAAGCACAGAGAAAGTGAAACTATCTGGAACCACTGGGAACTTGGGGAGGAACTAAATTTAGCCCAAGAACAATAGAAGCCGCAGCACACAACCTGGAACTTTTGTTCCTGCCGTATTTGGGGCTCTAAGGAAGGTGACAATAAAATCAGGCAGGTGTGTCCCCTTTCCTCCCCCTGAGTCACCCTCCCTGCTAGTCACTCTTGGTTTGGATTTTTTTTTTTTAATTTTCTTTTTTTTTTTAATTTTTTTGTTTATTTTTATTTATTTATTTGAAAGCAACAGACACAGAGAGAGAGAGGCAGATAGAGAGATAGAGAGAGAGAGAGAGAGAGAGAGAGAGAGAATAGGCGGCCAGGGCCTCCGGCCACTGCAAACGAACTCCAGACGCATGAGCCCCCTTGTGCATGTGGCTAACGTGGGTCCTGGAGAATCAAGCCTCCAACCAGGGTCCTTAGGCTTCACAGGCAAGCGCTTAGCCGCTAAGCCATCTCTCCAGCCCCAATTTTCTTTTTTTTAATTTTTTTATTTTATATAAATTATAACAGGTTATTATTATTCTCTTTTATCCCCTCGCCCCAGTTTATTTGTTTTTGTTGGCTTGCTTTGAGCTAGGGTCTGGCTAAGTAGCCCAGGGCAGGCCCTGAACTCGCCACGCTCCTGCCTCAGCCTCCCTAAAGCTGGGATTACAAGTGTGCACCACCAAACCCAGCTTGGTGCCGCTGTGCATCAGGAAGCTTCGCGCGTGGAGGACGCGGTATTTGAACCGGTTGCTTTCTTGACACGCTGCCCGCGTGTTCTTCCCCCCAGAACGAACGGTGGAGGATGCATCTTGGCCTGGCTCTCTGGAAACTGGGCGACGCTGACCCTGAGAGATCTGGGTGTACAAGAGGGTAGTGCCACCAGACTGCCAAGGGGCCCCTGAGAGGGAGCAGGGCAGCGACGTGCAAGGTCCGACTGCAGGCCTCCCAGGGGCTCTCTCTGGCCCTGCGCTTGCCCTTGGGTGCCACCGAGTCTGCGGACGTTAGATTCTGCGGGGTCTGGCTTGGGACCCTCATCCCCCAGGATCTTAGAACGCAACTGCACTGCAGACTTGAACTCGAAGGAGGCAATTTGGAATACAGGAGTGAGACAGTGAGCGCGAATGTGGGCCCCAATCCAACCCTACCAAGGTCCTTGTACGAAGAGGAAAAGGGACGTCAGAGGAAGGGTCCCCGGGAGGACACAACAACAAAGCAGCTATCTGCCAGCCAGCCAAGTAGAGAGACCTCAGGAGATGCCACTCTGCCAACACCTCCGTCTCAGACGTCCAGCTTCCAACACACACACACAAAAAAATAAATTTCTGCAGCCTGTGATATTTTGATTTTTTTTTGTTTTTTTTTTTTTTTTTTTCCAAGGTAGGGTCTCACTCTAGCCCAGGCTGACCTGGAATTCACTATGGAGTCTCAGGGTGGCCTCGAACTCACGGTGATCCTCCGACCTCTGCCTCCCGAGTGCTGGGATTAAAGGCGTGCGCCACCACGCCCGGCAATATTTTGATTTTTTTTTCCATTTTAAATTTTTAGTTATTTGTTTGTATGTGTGTGTGCTTTCACCAGGGCCTCTTGTGGCTACAAACAAACACACCAGACATTTGTGCCACTTTTTTTTTTTTTTTTTTTTTTTTTTTGCATCACGCTTATGTGGGTGGCTTGGGAATTGAACCTGGGCCTGCAGGCTTTGCAAGTAAGTGCCTTTAACCACTGACCCTTCTCCTCAACCCCTGTGATTCATTTTTTTAAAAATTTTTTACTTCATTTTATTTATATATTTATTTTATTTCATTTTATTTATTTATTTTGGTTTTTTGAGGTAGGGTGTCACTCTAGCCCAGGCTGACCTTGAATTCACTATGGAGTCTCAGGGTGGCCTTGAACTCTCAGTGATCCTCCTACCTCTGCCTCCCGAGTGCTGGGATTAAAGGCATACACCACCATGCCCGGCCTGTTTATGTATTTATTTGAGACACAGTGGGAAAGAAAGAAAGAAAGAAAGAAAGAAAGAAAGAAAGAAAGAAAGAAAGAAAGAAAGAAAGGAAGGAAGGAAGGAAGGAAGGAAGGGAGAGAGAGAGAGAGAGGGAAGGAAGGAAGGAAGGAAGGAAGGAAGGAAGGAAGGAAGGAAGGAAGGAAAGAAAGAAAGAAAGAAAGAAAGAAAGAAAGAAAGAAGGTATATGTAGAGAGAGAATGGATGTGCCAGGGCCTCCAGCCATTGCAAACGAACACCAGACACATGCGCCACCTTACGCATCTGGCTTATGTGAGTACTGGAGAATCGAACCTGGGTCCTTGAGCTTTGCACACAGGCACATTAACCACTAAGAAACCTCTTGATAACAGAAAAATTATTTTCAATTGACATCTATTCTAGGTTGAGCACATTACAAGCCAAATATAACCCAGAGGAGGCCCATTTGGCTTCTAAGTCCCTGAGAGTGGACGGAAGAAACCAAGGCCAAGTCTGCTTGCCCATGAGGGCTCTGAGCCTGTTCAGTGCAAAAGTCTTGAGCTTGCTGGACTCACCCAGGTCCAACCTCAAATGTAGAGCCAGGATTGAAGGTATCTTAAGAAACTTAAGTGGGGGCTGGAGAAATTGTCTAGTGGTTAAGGTGTTTGCCTGCAAAGCCAAAGGACCTCGGTTCGATTCCCCAGGACCCACGTAAGCCAGATGCACAAGGTGGTGCATGTGTCTGGAGTTCATTTGCAGAGGCTGGAGGCCCTGGCATGTCTGCTTGCATTCTCTCTCTCTCTCTCTCTCTCTCATCTCTCAAATAAACAAATAAAAGTATATTTTAAAAGAATGAAAAGAAACTTGAGTGGGGGGACTGATGGTCTCTGTGGGATAGCTAAGGGTTAAACTGACTTCGGAACATCCAGCCCTACTCAGCTCCAATCTTCCCTGGTCCACAAAGGACTTCTAGAAACATCCTATGCTCCCAGACCTTGGCCCTCAACCAAGTGCAAAGTATTAATGGGCCATACATGCAGGAATGCCTAGTGACAATCTCCACTGTCCAGGCTTCAGAACTGTCCCAAAATTCATACCCAGGCTCTCTATGGTATTTTTTTTTTAAAAAAAATTTATTCATCCTTCCTACCAATTTCCACTGATTTAATCCTCCCATGACAATTCACTGTGGACAACACTCCCCCCAAAAAAGAAAAGGCAGCCTTTGTCGCCCGACCGTGGCTCCACTAGGGGCTATCAGAAGGCAAGAGATGGATCTTGTAGCTGAATCTTAGGCCTTTTTTTTTTTTTTTCTTTTTCTATCTGATTTTGAGGAAGTTTCCTTCCAAATCTGTGAACACTTCCTGTCCTCATTACCTAAGTTATGTGTTTGGCTCAACATGATGTTTTTAAAGAATATATATATAGGACTCTCAGAGGAAACAGGACAGACATAAATATACCCTCGTTTTGTTGAGGCAATAGGTTCTATGAACAATAGCACATCACTGGTAGGGACAATAACTGAGCCAAGGGTGACTCTTTGACCATCACAAACACAATCCTCATGTCCACTCTGTAGCTATTTGAAAAGAGCTCAAAAGCCTGTTCTTAAGAAATTAGTAAGACATTTCCAACACACTCTCTACCCCAGGATTGGTGAGGGGACCAAACCTAAGGTAGCTGCTCCCCTACCTGTCTCATGACAACTTAAGTCCCGCAGTCAGGACAAGTGATGGTGGGTGCCTGGCTGATGTCAATGATGCCACACAGAGAGATAAGGAAGCCGGGTGTGGTGGCGCACGCCTTTAAATCACAGCACTCTGGAGGCAAGAGGTAGGAGGATCTCGGTGAGTTCAAGGCCACCCTGAGACTACATAGTGAATTCCAGTCAGCCTGGGCTTAAGCAAGATCCTACCTTGAAAAAGAGAGAGAGAGAGAGAGAGAGAGAGAGAGAGAGAGAAGGTGGTTACCAGGGCTGGGGGTTACCTTGGCCACAGTGTCTGGATTTTGCTTTGAGAAGCAAGCCCACCATTGTCAGGGCTTCCCTAGAATGCCCAACAGCCTCCTTCCTGAGAACGTCCTTCCCGGACGATGACGATTATCAGTGTGAACATAGCTCACCTCTGGAGAGAAAAGAACTTTCCACTCTTGTTGTGTTCCCTGGTGAAATTCTCGCTCCATCCACATGTTTTTTTTTTTGTTTGTTTGTTTGTTTTTTTTTTTTTTTTGCTTTGACTGATGGTGATGTCCTCAAATTCTTCCTCAACCTGTACAAGTAAGGTAAGCACAGAGAAAGTGAAACTATCTGGAACCACTGGGAACTTGGGGAGGAACTAAATTTAGCCCAAGAACAATAGAAGCCGCAGCACACAACCTGGAACTTTTGTTCCTGCCGTATTTGGGGCTCTAAGGAAGGTGACAATAAAATCAGGCAGGTGTGGCCCCTTTCCTCCCCCTGAGTCACCCTCCCTGCTAGTCACTCTTGGTTTGGATTTTTTTTTTAATTTTCTTTTTTTTTTAATTTTTTTGTTTATTTTTATTTATTTATTTGAAAGCGACAGACACACAGAGAGAGAGAGGCAGATAGAGAGAGACAGAGAGAGAGAATAGGCGCGCCAGGGCCTCAGGCCACTGGAAACGAACTCCAGATGTGTGCGCCCCCTTGTGCATCTGGCTAACGTGGGTCCTGGAGAATCAAGCCTCGAACCAGGGTCCTTAGGCTTCACAGGCAAGTGCTTAGCCGCTAAGCCATCTCTCCAGCCCCAATTTTCTGTTTTGAAATTTTTTATTTTATATAAATTATAACAGGTTATTCTCTTTTATCCCCTCGCCCCAGTTTATTTGTTTTTGTTGGCTTGCTTTGAGCTGGGGTCTGGCTAAGTAGCCCAGGGCAGGCCCTGAACTCGCCACGCTCCTGCCTCAGCCTCCCTAAAGCTGGGATTACAAGTGTGCACCACCAAACCCAGCTTGGTGCCGCTGTGCATCAGGAAGCTTCGCGCGTGGAGGAAGCGGTATTTGAACCGGTTGCTTTCTTGACACGCTGCCCGCGTGTTCTTCCCCCCAGAACGAACGGTGGAGGATGCATCTTGGCCTGGCTCTCTGGAAACTGGGCGATGCTGACCCTGAGAGATGTGGGTGTACAAGAGGGTAGTGCCACCAGACTGCCAAGGGGCCCCTGAGAGGGAGCAGGGCAGCGACGTGCAAGGTCCGACTGCAGGCCTCCCAGGGGCTCTCTCTGGCTCTGCGCTTGCCCTTGGGTGCCACCGAGTCTGGGGACGTTAGATTCTGCGGGGTCTGGCTTGGGACCCTCATCCCCCAGGATCTTAGGACGCAACTGCACTGCAGACTTGAACTCGAAGGAGGCAATTCGGAAGACAGGAGTGAGACAGTGAGCGCGAATGTGGGCCCCAATCCAACCTGACCAAGGTCCTTGTACGAAGAGGAAAAGGGACATCAGAGGAAGGGCACCCGTGAGGACACAGCAACAAAGCAGCCATCTGCCAGCCAAGTAGAGAGACCTCAGGAGATGCCACTCTGCCAACACCTCCGTCTCAGACGTCCAGCTTCCAACACACACACACAAAAAAATAAATTTCTGCAGCCTGTGATATTTTGATTTTTTTTTTGTTTTTTTTTTTTTTTTTTTCCAAGGTAGGGTCTCACTCTAGCCCAGGCTGACCTGGAATTCACTATGGAGTCTCAGGGTGGCCTCGAACTCACGGTGATCCTCCGACCTCTGCCTCCCGAGTGCTGGGATTAAAGGCGTGCGCCACCACGCCCGGCAATATTTTGATTTTTTTTCCATTTTAAATTTTTAGTTATTTGTTTGTATGTGTGTGTGCTTTCACCAGGGCCTCTTGTGGCTACAAACAAACACACCAGACATTTGTGCCACTTTTTTTTTTTTTTTTTTTTTTTTTTTTTGCATCACGCTTATGTGGGTGGCTTGGGAATTGAACCTGGGCCTGCAGGCTTTGCAAGTAAGTGCCTTTAACCACTGACCCTTCTCCTCAACCCCTGTGATTCATTTTTTTAAAATTTTTTACTTCATTTTATTTATATATTTATTTTATTTCATTTTATTTATTTATTTTGGTTTTTTGAGGTAGGGTGTCACTCTAGCCCAGGCTGACCTTGAATTCACTATGGAGTCTCAGGGTGGCCTTGAACTCTCAGTGATCCTCCTACCTCTGCCTCCCGAGTGCTGGGATTAAAGGCATACACCACCATGCCCGGCCTGTTTATGTACTTATTTGAGACACAGTGGGAAAGAAAGAAAGAAAGAAAGAAAGAAAGAAAGAAAGAAAGAAAGAAAGAAAGAAAGAAAGAAAGGAAGGAAGGAAGGAAGGAAGGAAGGAAGGAAGGAAGAAAGAAAGAAAGAAGGAAGGAAGGGAGAGAGAGAGAGAGAGGGAAGGAAGGAAGGAAGGAAGGAAGGAAGGAAGGAAGGAAGGAAGGAAGGAAGGAAAGAAAGAAAGAAAGAAAGAAGGTATATGTAGAGAGAGAATGGATGTGCCAGGGCCTCCAGCCATTGCAAACGAACACCAGACACATGCGCCACCTTACGCATCTGGCTTATGTGAGTACTGGAGAATCGAACCTGGGTCCTTGAGCTTTGCACACAGGCACATTAACCACTAAGCCACCTCTCTAGCTCTCTGTGATGTTTTGCTATGGCGGCTCCATCCTTGAATCCTTTACCCAATGGGAATGAGTCTCTCCCACGGAGGGCACCCGTTGAGTGCAACACTTCCCTTCACCTGAAGCAATTTTTCCTGGGCTGAAGCCCTGGACTCAGTCCAGAAGCCAGGCCTGAGTCCTGCAGGGACCAGACGGCTCAGGCAGCATACTCTATTGTAAGGCAGTTCAATTCCCAATCCATGTTAGAAGAATCTCAAATTATCTCAGCCTCCTGTTTTCTAGCTTTTAGGTAAAGAGTTCAATGGGGCCGTCTACTAGATTCCTTCAGAGTCAAAATGCTGTTTGGGCTGGAGCGATGGCTCAGCTGTTAAGGCGCTTGCCTGTAAACCCTAACAAGCCAAGTTAGATTCCCCATTACCCATGTAAAGCCAGATGCACAAAGTGGCACATGTGTCTGGAGTTAATTTGCAGCAGCTGGAAGCCCTGGTCTGCCCGTTCTCTCTCTGCTGGACATGGTGGCCCACGCCCTTAATCCTAGCATTCGGGAGACTAAGGTAGGAGGATAGCTGTGAGTTCAAGGATAGCCTGAGACTACATAGTGAATTCCAGGTCAGCCTGGACTAGAGCAAGACCCTACCTCGAAAAGCCAAAATAATAGTAATAACAATAATTAGGGCTGGAGAGATGGCTTAGTAGTTAAGGTGCTTTCCTGCAAAGCCAAAGGATCTTGGTTTGATTTCCTAGGACCCATGTAAGCCAGATGCACGAGGTGGCATAGGCATCTTGAATTCATTTCCAGTGGCTGGAAGTTCTGGCTCGCTCGCTCTCTCTCTCTCTCTCTCTCTCTCTCTCTCTCTGCTTCTTTTCCTCTCTCAAATAAATAAATAGTAACAGGGCTCGAGGGATGGCTTAGTGGTTAAGGCATTTGCCCGCAAAGCCAAAGGACCCAGGTTTGATTCCCCAGGACCCATATTAGCTAGATGCACAAGGGGGCGCACATGTCTGGAGTTCGTTTGCAGTGGCTGGAGGCCCTAGGTGTGCCCATTCTCTCTCTCTCTCCCTCTTTCTCTGGGTCCTGGGTAATCGAATTTGGGTCCTTAGGCTTCACAGACAAGCTCCTTAACTGCTAAACCAACTCTCCAGCCTAATTTAGTCTTTTTGTTGTTGTTGTTTTGTTTTTTGTTGTTGTTTTTTTTTTGAGGAAGGGTTTCATTCTAGCCCAGGCTGACCTGGAACTCACTATGTAGTCTCAGGGTGGCCTTTAACTCACGGCGATCCTCCTACCTCTGCCTCCCGAGTGCTGGGATTGAAGGCATGTGCCACCATACCTGGCTCTGATTCAGTCATTTTTTTTTTTTGACAACTTCCATAATTGTAAACAATATCCCATGGTAATTCTCTCCCTCTCCCCACTTTCCCCTTTGAAACTCCACTCTCCATCACATCCCCTCCCCCTCTCACTCAGTCTCTCTTTTATTTTGATGTCGTGATCTTTTCCTCCTATTATGGTCTTGTGTAGGTAGTGCCAGGCACTGTGAGGTCATGGAGATCCAGGCCATTTTGTGTCATTTTTGATGAAACTTCCTCCTTGAACCCTTAGCAGGCAGGTCCCTGCTAGAGGGGGCGTGTCACTGAGGGGGTGGATCTGAGTCCAGCCCAAAGATCTGGGGACAGCAGGTTGAGCTTTGGTGGGTCATATCTGTGTTGGTGTTTGCTTGCTACAGTCCCCCCCCCCCCCAGCTCGGATGTATGGAAGTAAGCAGCCTCTTGCTCCATTGATGGGATTTCCCCTGACTCTGTAAGCTGGTAATAAATCCCTTCCTCCCATGAACTGAGTCTGGTTGGATGTCTGTCCCAGCAACACGGAGCTGGCTGCAACAGCTGTCTCGTGGAAGCCAATTCCACAGTCACAACTGCAGTGGCTCCAAATACAGTTCTGAAAGCGTCCAGGCAGATGTAGATTGTGCCTGGTGGCTTGTTGAAAGCTGTTCAACTTGGCAATCTTCATCCACAAGCTGGGCTTCTGTCCCACGAGGAAAATCCACGAGACTGCATTGCACAATTCGGCGGAGAAGGCAAGCTTTATGTAAATAACCCGTGACCCAGCGAACAGCCCCACCCGTGCTCCTGCAAGCAACCCTAACCCTAGTTCAACTCAGAGTGACAAAAACAGGCATGACAGTAGAACTAGCCACCTGAGGAGAAGGGCTTTGGCAGGAATGAGAGTGGGATGACAGAATGTAACAGGGTTGAATATGATCAACATACACTATACACGTGTATGGAATTGTCAGGCATGTTTATATGTTTTGTGCATATCCAAGGAAAATGGAGTGCACTTCCCCTGTGAATGCTTTTCTAGGTGAGAACAGAATAGATGCCCACACACGTCTTCCTTTCTACCTCCGCCTTCCCTTCTCTCTCCTTCTCCAGCTCCATCACATTATTGTACATCTTAGCTAACACACCCTCCCTGTGGAATCAAAGCAGCCAGTTCCGATCCACAAAGAATAAAACTAAGGGCTGGAGAGATGGCTCAGCAGTTAAGGGGTTTGCCTGCAAAGCCTAACGACCTGGGTTCAGTTCCCCGGTGCCCTCACAAGGCCAGATGCACAAAGTGGCGCATGCCTCGGGAGTTGATTTGCAATGGTTAGAGGCCCTGGTACACTCCTTCCATCCTCTCCTCTCCCTCTCTCTCTCTCTCTCTCCCCACCCCTCTCTCCTTGCAAAGAAACAAATAAAATATTTTTAAATGGAATAAAACTGACATATCAAACATATACTGGAGTGTTGAATAAGTGTTTTCCTTTTCCTGTTACAGTATTGCAAAATAGCTCCTTTATAAATAAAGATTTTTCCACTGATAGAGTTGTGTTTTTTTTTGTTTGTTTGTTTGTTTTTGGCCAGTATAGCAAAGACACCTTCATTGTATGTGTATCTAGAACTAGAGACTGTGATAACTTTCAGACGCCCCACTAAGAAACAGATGGTTAAGATGCCAGGAACAAACTAATGGTTTAGCAAAAAACCAGGCCTATTTTGATCATTGTGTGACATTGCCAATTACTAAGCAGACACATTTACAAAAGAGAAACTTTGCTCGTGGGGCCACCACGCGTAGAAACACAGAGCAGGTCTCAAGCCCGCCTCCTCGGTTTGAGTTGGGGGAGATTCATGAATGGAGGCCTGTGGAAAGTGGCTGGAGGTTAGGAAGGAACCCCTGGGCTGCGCGTGTTTTATCAGCTCCGTCGCCTGGTACCACGGAGACCCGGCAGAGGCGTTATCTACAGCTAAACACGCAGGCATCTTAAAAGGTGGAGTGGGAGGCGTCTAGAGAGTTCAGTCAGGTCTGTCGTCAGGATCACAGTCGGTGGGAAACAGGGGGCCAGCTTTGTGTCGAGGGACTGAGTTAGTAATGCCCGGCCGGGGAGGGGGTGTTACCTCTCCCTGAGAAGAGCAGCGGCAAGTATACCCGCCTAGGCACCGGGCATCGAAGCACTTGCCTGGCATGCATGAAGACCCGGGTGCAGGGCTGGAGAGATGGCTCTGCGGTTAAGGTGCTTGCCTGCAAAGCCTAAGGCTATGAGCGTGATTCCCCAGTACCCACGTAAAGCCACGTGCACTGAGTGGCACGTGTATCTGGAGTTTGTTTGCAGTGGCAGGAAGCCCTGACGTGCCCTTACTCAATGCTCTCTCCGTCTGCCTCTTTTGCTCTCCTCTCTCTCTCAAATAAATAAATAGATAAAAATTTTTAAAAGACATGGGATTAAATCTACAACACCAGCAACTACAAAAAAAAAAAAAACAAAATCATCACTTTAAAAAGCCAAAATATCTATAAGCTAGTGCCAAATACTCAGGCCTAAATCAAGAGGCACAACTGACAGACACCAGAGAGACAGTGTGTTCTGTAACCGGGATGCTTCAGCCTACGTCCTTGGGTGGCTACGGGAGAAGTACTGGCCCCCAAGCAGGATCTACCCGAGACCCTCCTATCGCCTGCTTCTCCATGGGTCCCCTGCTCAAGGGCAGAAGAGCCCAACATGACTCTGTTCCTCTGTGAATTGCCGGGGACCTCAAGGCAGTTGCAGAGCTGACAGCAGGGGAGTTGAGGTGAAGGAGAGAAGCCCTCCTTCAGGGTCGCATCCTAGCCGCCCTTGTTGTCCTCAGCAGACTTGCAGGCCGGGCTGCCTTCTGGAATCTCAAGCCAGGTATTGGCTTGCAAATGTCCTGAGCCAGAACATTCCACAGTACCTAGCAGAGGGCACGTCAGTGCTCTGCAGGGGAGGTGCCTCCATCGCAGACACTGTTTTCCTAGTTGAGGAGCCCTTGACAAATATAAATGCAAATCAGAAGGAAAACAAACAAACAAACAAACAAAAAACTCCATGTTGAAAAGCCAGTAAAGAGCTTCGCATGGTGGCGCACGCCTTTAATCCCAGCACTTGGGAGGTAGAGGTAGGAGGATAACAGTGAGTTCGAGGCCACCCTGAGACTATCTAGTGAATTCTAGGCCAGCCTGGGCTACAGACCCTACCTTGAAAAAAAAAGAAAGCTAGTAAAAACAGGAGACAGGGGCTGGAGGGATGGCTTAGCAGTTAAGGCCTGCAAAGCCAAAGGACCCAGGTTCAATTCTCTAGGACCCATGTAAGCCAGATGCACAAGGTGGTGCATGTATCAGGAGTTTGTTTGCAGGGGCTGGAGGCCCTGGAGTGCCATTCTCTCTATCTCTCCCTCTGTCTCTCTCTGTGTCAAATAAATTAAAAATATATATTTAAAAAAAAACAGAAGAAACAGATTGTATACAAACATATATATATATATATATATATATATATATATATATATATATATATGATACTTATCAAGGATGGGGAAATATCTGAGTGGTTAAAGGCCCTTGCTTGCAAGGCCTGATGGCTTGGGTTCAACTCCCCAGTACCCATATAAAGCAGGATGCACAAAGTGGCCCATGCATCTTGAAGCTCATTTATAGCGGCAAGTGGCCCCAACATGCCCATTCTTTCCCTCTCTCTTTCTCTAAATTAAAAAAAGAAGAAGTAAGTGAAAAGTCCACAGAAAAGCATGCTCCGCTGTGGCAGCTTAGCAACTCAGTAATTCACCCAGGATTCTGAATCCTGCCTGTCTCTCCCCGTTGCCCTCTGCCTTCCACCGGCGCTCCTCGTGGTCAGAGGATGGCTGAGTCAGTTCCACATTTACAGTCGCAGGACCTCCGGAGACCCGAAGCAGACGGCATGCTTCTCCACACCTCTTCAGCTACAAAGCTTCCCAGGGGCCTTCTTGGCGCCCTTCCTCGGCGAGGTTTACAGCACACCCCACTGTCAAGTAAGCTTAAGGGGGAGAAAAGTGGTGGCCTTAGACCACTCATGATTTGACTGCTGGGGCTGGAGTTGGAGACCACATATTTGAACGAAATGCAAGCACTAACAGCAAGATGAAAACAAACGTGTGTGTGTGTGTGTGTGTGTGCGTGTGTGTGTGCATGAGTGTGTGCATGCATGTGTGTGTGCGCGTGCATGCGTGTGTGTGTGCGTGCGTTTGTGTGTGTGTCTGACTGGAATGGAATGAACCCGTCTGTCATGGCCTGCCTCCCCCAAGTTTTCAAACCATGCAGTTTGCTGCCAACATTTTCTAACTGCTGGCCACTAGTCCGTTAAGAGTTGCTGACAGCAAAGGGCAGGATAGTCCAGAGACCACGTGATCCTAACACAGAGTTGTCAGCATTGTGACAGACAAAGGAGCTGACTTGCTGATAACGAGGGAGGGGAGGGAAGCCAGAGAAAGCTCCCTAGGCCAGTTAACCTTGAGCCATGTCTTCTTTGATTCCATATTTTTATTGTATATTACTATATGAATATATTGCATGTTGGTCATAGTCCCATCAGAATATACGCTTATGTTCTCTCTCCTTCTCCCCCCTTCCACTGAGGGGTCTCAGCGGGGTTATGGGTAATCACTGTGAGGGTATGAATGCACCAGTCAGTCTCAGGGGGCCGACAATGCCTCAGGATACTCCCTCCCACTCTGTAGCTCTTATAATCTTCCTGCCCCTTTTTCTATAATGTTCCCTGAGCCTTGGTGGGCATGTTATAAGAATGTCTCCTTTATATGTTGAGCTCTCGGCAACCTCTGATTTTCTGCTTTGATGAGTTTTGAGTCTCCTCAGTGTCTACAGCCATCTCCCTGGGGGAGGTTCTCAGGCTAGTTCCTCTGTAATGTCTCCTGGGCCCTGGCGGATGTGATGGAGATATCTTATGCTAGGAAGTCAGCTGTCTTTTCTTGTATTGATGGACCTTGGTTCTCCCTGGTATTTGCTGCCATCTGTAAAAAGCAGATTCTCGCCAGGTGTGTTGGCACACGCCTTTCATCCCAGCACTTGGAGGCAGAGGTAGGAGGATTGCTGTGAGTTCGAGGCCACCCTGAGACTACATAGTGAATTCCAGGTCAGCCTGAGCAAGAGTGTGTGACCCTACCTTGAAAAAAAAAAAAAGCAGATTCTCTAATGAAGAGTGAGAGCAGAATGGATCAAAGGGGGATATGCATTGCCATTTATAAGACTTTTTGACGGGCATACCCCTTCTCTTCTTAGCCAAGGACCAGTGAGAGCTTCCCCCTAGAGTCTATAACCTTCCTATCCACAGGATTCTGACTTGGTTCTCAGTGCCAGGTGTGAGTTCCTCCCACTGAGCGGGCCTCAGAGCCAATCAGAGAGCAGTCGATTACTACTGTGTCCATCTTGCCCAGTTTTTTGGTTTTTGGTTTGTTTGTTTTTTGTTTTTTTTCTAGCTTACAGGATCCCCTGTTTATTCACATTGTTGGTGACAACTATCCCCCTAGCACTTGGAGTGCTATGAGGTCTAGCCAGCAGGGAGCTGGCTTCCTTCTCAATTCCAGTGTCATCTCTTGATGGCCTTTGACCACAGCCTGTGGTGTCCTTCAGCAACAGGGTCTCACCATTTAGCTCTGAGGGGTAACCAAGTGCTTTGGCGATGTTCAGCCATCTGTTGAAGGGTCAGCTGAGGCAGGACAGCAAAGGCGAGTGAAGAGCTGCTCCATGCACAGGAGGGAACTCAGCAGATCGGAACAAAACCTGAAGTCACGGAGTCAGAGTTCTGTGTGTCTGGGCATAAAATCCCAGGAAGCAGTGGCCAAAGTTGGAACTATGGAACTAGGTAAAGGTCAGCATTGTTAATCTGTCTAGAAAATGGGATTTGGTCCCATATTCAAGTAACCAGCGAAGCCAGGGGAGAGCTGTCTGCATTACATGGGAGAGAGTTACAACGAAGCAAGGCCGGAAGGTAAGAAGACTGGGCAAGTCTTACAGCTGTGACGTGTTAAAGCAATCAGGTAGGCTAAAACCCAAAGACCAGGGGGCTCAGTGGTTAAGGCGTTTGCCTGCAGAGCCTAACGACCCGGGTTTGATTCCCCAGTACCCACGTAAAGCCAGATGCACAAAGTGGTGCATGCGTCTGGAGTTCATTGGCAGTGACTGGAGGCTCTGGCATGCCCATTGTCTCTCTCTCTCTCTCTCTGTGTGTGTGTGTGTGTCTCCTTACAAGTATATTCATAATAATAATAATAATAATAATAATAATAACTGGGCTGGAGAGATTGCTTAGTGGTTAAGGTGTTTGCCTGCAAAGCCTAAGGACACAGGTTTGATTCCCCAGGACCCATGTAAGCCAGATACACAAGGTGGCGCATGTGTCTGGAGTTTATTTGCAGTGGCTGGAGGCCCCGGCATACCCATTCTCTCTCTTTCTCTCTCTCTCTCCATCAGTTACCCAAGGCCTGTTATCATTTTCATACAAAACACACAGATGCCATCATAGAGGGTCCATCTTACAAACTCTAACCCTAATTCCCTCCCAGAGGCCCCACCTCTAAATATTAACATTAGAATACAAGGACCAATAGCAGGATGTGGTGGCACACACCTTTAATTCCAGCACTTGGGAGGCAGAGGCAGGAGGATCACTGAGAGTTCCAGGCCAGCCTGAGACTACATAGTGAATTCCAAGTCAGCCGGGCTAGAGCAAGACTCTACCTTAAAAGACCAAAATAATAATAATAATAATAATAATAATAATAATACAAGGACCAAATTTCTCCACATGGATTTTGAATTTTGAGGGGCACATTCCCATCATAGCAGTTTTGTTCTGAATTCTCTGCTTAGCTGTAAGGACGGAGCAGAGGCCACCCATCTATGTCACTGGTGTCAGTCACAGTGCGGGACACATAAAGATACCGATATCCTCTGATCTGCCATCAAGCTGGTCACTTCTTTCCTTGTTCGTATCCCAACTACTGTGAAATCTGCTAAAGGCACAAGGTTCATTTTTGTGACAATGGATTTGATTTCTGTCGTTTCCTTGGCGTCCATATCTAAGCTTATAGTACGCACCTGTTCTTACAAACCATCTCCTTTTCCCGGTGGGCCCCTGAAGATAATGAATTATATTGATTGTAAATTGTCTAATAGCTCCCCTAAACACTGCAGGCTTGGAGTCCTGCACCCAACGCTTTTGCTTTGTGTTTCTGATTGCCTCTTGCCTGCGTTGCCTTTGAACTTGATAGAACAGGACTGAGGTAAACAGACCGCTGGTGGGAGCGTTTATGTTGATCTGGTTAGGGGTAGGCTAGGTGCCATCCTTATTGCAATCTGTCTCTTATCTGTAATCTCCCCTGTGGCCTTGTGTTTCCCCAGAGCTTAGCTGGAGGGGAAACATGCCAGTGTCATCTTATAATTAATGTCGGGTCTGTCAGTGGACTTGTGTCTTTGACCTGTGTGGACTTACTGGCTTCGTTGAACTTCCTCTGGCAGGACAGGAGGCTGGACAGCAGAACGGAGCTGGGTAAGAAGGGAACGATGGCTAGGAGGTGAGGGGAAAGGTCTATGTAGTTGTGCTCTGAATACAGACTCCCGGGGAATCTTCAGGGACGGATACCAAGTTCGGTGCTGCTCAAGTCCCTTCTATAAAATAAGGTAATGTTTGCAGATAACCCATCACATCCTGCTTTATACTTTCCATCATCTCTAGATGACTTGTGCTGTAGGTAACTATGACCAAAGAAAAAGTCTGCACATGTTCAGTACAGACAAAACAATTGTGTGTGTGTGTGTGTGTGTGTGTGTGTGTGTGTGTGTGTGTTTGGTTTTTCAAGGTAGAGCCTTGGGCTGGAGAGATGGCTTAGTGGTTAAGGCACATGCCTATGAAGCCTAAGGACCCAGGTTTGATTCCCACGTAAGCCAGACACACAAGGTAGCGCATGCATCTGGAGTTCATTTACAGTGGTTTTATCTGTCTCTCAAATAAAATTTAAAAAAAATAATAAAAGATTAAAAATTGGGCTGGGGAGATGGCCTAGTGGTTAAGCTCTTGCCTGTGAAACCTAAGGACTCTGGTTCAAGGCTCGATTCCCCAGGACCCACATTAGCCAGATGCACGAGGGGGCACACACATCTGGAGTTCGTTTGTAGTGGCTGGAGGCCCTGGCGCACCCATTCTCTCTCTTTCTCTCTCTCTCTCTCTCTTTCTCTCTCTGTCACTCTCAAATAAATAAATGAACAAAAAAAAGTTTTTTAAAAGATTAAAAATCAAGGTAGAGCTTTGCTTTAGCCCAGTCTAACCTAGAATTTATGATATAGCCCCAGGTTGGCCTTGAACTCACAGCAGTCAGCCTCCTGAGTTCTGGGATTAACCAAAAACTATCTTTTTATGAGAAAGAGAGAGGGAGAATATTTGTCTGCCAGGACCTCTAGCCACTGCAATCTAACTCCAGACACATGTGCCACCTTGTACACATGTATGATCTTGTGTGTATGGCTTACATGGATTCTCGGGAGTCAAACTTGAGTTCTTAGGCTTCGCAGGAAGCACCTTAACCTCTAAGCCATTTCTCCAGCCCTCAAAAATATTTTTCAAATATATTGTACTTATTTATTTATTTGAGAGAGAGAAAAACAGACTAAGAGAAAATGGGCATGCCAGGGCCTCCATCCACTACAAACGAACCCCAGACACATGCGCCTCCTTGAGCATTTGGCTTTCTTGGGTCCTGGTGAATTGAACCGGAGTCCTTTGGCTTTGCAGGCAAATGCCTTAACTGCTGAGTCATCCCTCCAGCCCCCCAAAAATATTTTTAATGTGCACTTAATGGCTTGAATTTATAGAACCAAAGCCCAAGATGCAAAGAACCAACTGTCTCTGTAGGTCCTGTTTTGATTACCTGAAAGCTTCCTGCATGTTACGAATCTATTATAAGGATCTCAGGGAGCGAGGAGTACAATGAACCATCATAGGTTAGGATCACTATGAATGCTAAGTAGATGCATTCTGTCTCTCTTCATTTGAAAACACCCAAAGGTGGGGCTTCCTTTTGTGGCAGAGCCAGGGTTGACGTGACTGCCCTGTTCTCTTAACTCTGGGGAGTGCCGTGGTCAAAGGACATCACCAGGAAAACATGAGTAATGATGGGAACAGCTGTTGGGGTAGAAAGATACCATAGTCTCTATCTTCCTGGGGCTTGTGCTTGAGTTTGAACTTCCTGCTTAGAAACACCTCAGAGCTCTTCGAGCACATGGAAACTTCCATTTCTTATTAGGAAAATAAAGGGGGAAAGATTAAGATGGTATAGCGTGGCTTCTGAGGGGGATCCTGTCCACAGCTCTCTGGCCTCCGTATTGGATGATGGCGCATGCGGCCAGGGAGGGGTGACAGTAGTTTCCCCATGGACTTTAGTTTTCTAATGTACAAAGTCTGGGGGTTGGACTCGTGAGTTCCCGTGGTCTTGAGGCACCCTGCTTTGTCAGTCTGACTTTAAATACATTGATCCAGCAGCTCGAAAATTCATTATACTTCCTCCTGTCATTGCACAATTCTTTTTCCATTCTTAGCACAGATAAAAAGTTCTCCATTGCTGGTCAATGATTAGCATGCATACTGACTCATCTTGGCCCACCTGAGACAGTCTGAGAATGTGACTTTACCAAGAAGTTGCTCATTCAATTCTAACACAATAGAATCACTTGATAGATATCAACATTTGAGAAGGTGTGATTTTTTTTAGCTTGTTAATGAATATGAAATAATAGTAGTAGCTGTTTAATTATTTACCACCCTCATTTTTAACTAAATTTTTCCTGACTACAAGTTAATATATGTTTATTGTTGAAAATATGGGAGATATATAAAGTTGTTAGTTAAGTTTAGTAATCCTACCACTCTGAGCTAATTGCTATATTTCATGTTGCTTTATGAGCTTTTCTATGCAGTTACATGTATATTTATTTTTGAGCAAAATTGGAATACACTATGCACTTTTTTGTTTGCTTGTTTGTTTTGTTTTTTTGTTTTTGTTTTTTGAGGTAAGGTCTCACTCTGGTCCAGGCTGACCTGGAATTAACTATGTAATCTCAGGGTGGCCTTGAACTCACGGTGATCCTCCTACCTCTGCCTCCCAAGTGCTGGGATTAAAGGCGTGCGCCACCGTGCCTGGCTCACGGTGTACTTTTTATTACCTTTTCTCACTTAGTATCATAATATGAAACTTTTTCCTTATAATTAAATATTTCATAAAGATATATGGCCTTTTAAAATCTATAACTAGCTATATGTATGCATTATTCCACTATTTTATATACGTGCACATTATTCATAGTTTTATATATTTAGGTACTTTCAAAGTAAGCAACTTTGTGATTAAAAGATCTAATTAGGGGGCTGGATAGATGGCTTAGCAGTTAAGCGCTTGCCTGTGAAGCCTAAGGTCCCCAGTTTGAGGCTCAATTCCCCAGGATCCACGTAAGCCAGATGCATAAGGTGGCACATGCATATGGAGTTTGTTTGCAGTGGCTGGAGGCCCTAGCATGCCCATTCTCTCTCTCTCTCTCTTTCTCTCTCTCCCTCTTTCTCTCTCTGTCTGTCTGTTGCTCTGAAATAAATAAAAATAAACAAAATAAATTTTTAAAAATCTAATTAGCTAAGTTGCTATATAAACTCATATTATTTCACTAGTAGGACTTGCTAAGTAGACAATATACAATAATTTTGGTGTATACTGTTAAATTATTACTTTAAAAAATGGATTAAGTTTTATTAGTAGTGTATGACACTATTCATTTCTTCCCAGGTTGCCCAGAAGAATTTTAGTTTGAAAATAAAATAGGGACTGGAGAGATGACTCAGTGGTTAAGGCACTTGCCTGCAAAGCCTGATGACCTGGGTTTGCTTCCCCAGTATCCCTGTGTAGCCAGATGCACAAAGTGGTGCATGCATCTGGAGTTCATTTGCAGTGACTAAAGGCTCTGGTGTGCCCATTCTCTCTGTCTCTGTCTCTGTCTCTGTCTCTCTCTCTCTCTCTCTGTGTGTGTGTGTGTATGTGTGTCTCTGCTTACAAATAAATAAATAAAAATATTTTTAAAAAACAAAATATTTGTCCATTTGAAAGGTAAAAGATGATAGCTTAATTGTTATTTAAATGTGTGTTTATTTAACTACTAATGAGTTTCAACATTTTTCCTCCTTTTCTTAGGAAGAATAAAATTTCTACCATAATTACAATTAATTTAGAATTTCACATTTTAGACTGGTTTGGGGAATAAGAACATTTCCATTTGTCATTATTACATGGCATATTTGAATATTGTTCATAATTATACCTTTCTGAATGTTCTGCTATAGTTTTATTTTAAGAGAGTCAACAAGAGTCCGTCTCTTAGAAAAATAAATGCATCAGATGATTCCCAAGGGCAGAGACAGCATGTAAACTCACAATTTGTGAGTGCTGAACAAAGCCCCCCCCCCCATTTCATTCATTTGATTTCAATGTACGGTGGCCAGTCACTGTTCTAGATGTGACCATATCAGTGAACAAGCCAGCCATGGTCACTGCTTGATACAGCTGACTTGGTCCAAATGAGTCAGTCCTCTTTACTGGACAGAAACTGAGAAGCCTGGCTGCTCCGATTCGGATCCTACCTCTGCTCAGCGGAAGCTGGGATGGAAAACAGGAAGTCCACCTCTCAGGTAGAAAGTCTGCAGTAGTTACACCAAGCCACAGGAAACTGGGTTCTTAGTTATAACACTGGGTTCACTTTTGGT
Source organism: Dipus sagitta (assembly GCA_036346955.1). Taxonomy (NCBI): domain Eukaryota; kingdom Metazoa; phylum Chordata; class Mammalia; order Rodentia; family Dipodidae; genus Dipus; species Dipus sagitta. Next base: position 10,875,807 of record CM070775.1, on the reverse strand, counting down.
TAATCACCTGCTTCTCTTAAAGGACTCGCAGTCTCAGGCCACCATGCTGTTCAGGGCCTTGGTGGCGCATTTCTGACAACAGCTTCCCCAGGGCCATTCCAGCCTGGCAGATATAATAATAACCTGTAGTCTTAAAGGGAAAGGTTCAGGTCCCTTCACACACCTGCCCATCACCTCGCCAACCTTCAAATGCCACTTACCAGTAGACAATGGCAAGCTCTCCTTCCTGGCCAAGCCATGAAAGAACTATTCCCCTTAAACGCTCTAGACCCAAGGGGCCCCATGCCTTACAGTCACACACCAGTAACAGGTACAGATAGACTTAAGGGGACCATGTGAAATAATTCGCCATGTCGGAGGTGACCCCCAAGTCTCTGCCTATAGACTTGACAAGGGATGTCATTAGCTGAGACGGAGAACACAGGAGGGTATCAGATTTATAGGGAACATGATTTCTGTTTCAGAGAATCTAAGTGTACAATGGCTTTTTAAAAGAAAGCAAAACAAGTTGAGCGTCACCAATCTGTAAATCTGAATGAAATGTTCCAAAATCTTTTGGGCATGGACATAACCCAAATCATTTCAGATAGAATATTTCAAATTTCAGATGTTGGGGCGGGGGGGGGTCAGTAGGAGATGCTCAGCTAGTAAATTCTACACAAATATTCCTAAATCCACGACCCTCCCCACCCCCTCGAGCCGACAGAAACATGAACTGCTTCTTACTCCGAACACTTTAGGAAAGGGCCGCACAGCATATCCTGGAGCAGAAGTGGCGGGTGCTGGGTCCAAGAGAAGAGCGTAGGCTCGAGGTGAGAGACTTGGGAGCGGCCAGCATCTTGGAGCTGAGTCGCAGGTGAGACTGCTGACTAGGAAAAGCCTGCATGGAGTCCATGTAAGAAGAAAGTTCCCACGGGCCCTGAGAGGGGCTCACACACCAACAAGATGGCAGGCTCTCCTTGTGCAGCCTCAGAGGTCACGAGAGACAAGGGGTGACGCCAGCTTAGGGATTTCTCTGCTAGATAAGGCTTGCTCATGTCTCTTTTGGCAAATGATTGACTCAGGTCATGTGATCATATGACATTTCCTTTCAACAACCTGTGCTTGGAGTTGAACCCTACTGCAATCGTATCAGTGCGATCCTGACAACCACCTACTGTGTAGGAACTGGTATTGCCAACAGGTTTTCATCACATCTTACTCAGTCAATTTTATCAGAAATGAAAAAGTCACATTTAAAACATATATATATAAATATAAATATAAATATTATATATATGTGTGTATATATATATATATATATATATATATATATATATATATATATGATCACCAGGTATGGTAGCGCACGCCTTTAATCCCAGCACTTGGGAGGTAGAGGTAGGAGGATCGCCATGAGTTCCAGGCCACCCTGAGACTACAGAGTGAATTCCAGGTCAGCCTGGGCTAGAGTGAGACCCTACCTCAAAAATAAAATAAAATAAAATAAAAAATAAAAACTATCTATCTATTTGCAAGCAGAGAGATACATAGAGAGTGTGTGTGTATAGACACGCCAGGGCCTCCAGCCACTGCAAATGAACTCCAGACACATGAGCCACTTTGTGCACCTGGCTTACGTGGGTCCTGGGGAACTGAATGCCAAACCCAGCTTGTTAGGCTTTGTAGGGAAACGCCTTAACCTCTGAGCCATCTCTCCAGCCCTATATCCACTTTTTTTTTTTTCTTTTTTGGTTTTTCGAGGTAAGGTCTCGCTCTAGCTCTATTGCCACGTTTTATTGGGATACTGCGAGACTGTTCCTGAACATAACATGACATCGTTTTTTCTTCACTTAGCAGGGTCATAGCCCTTGTATATTTAGTGCCTCTTCTTTCTCACTAGTCTGGTATTCATATACTCCTGACAGGATCCAATATGATGAAAAGAAGACATGCAAATAACCCTGTACTTACATGTCAGTGTTTGATGACAATAAGATAATAATGTGTTTACAGGCTGGGAGATCGCCCAGCTATTAAAGGAGCTTGCTCGCAAAACCTGCTGGTTCAGGTTCGATTCCCCAGCACCCACATAAAGCTGATCAGCAGTGAGTGACATAAGAGCCTGTCTCTCAGAATGTGGGGCGCGGAGGGACTCCTCTGACCTCCACCTGTGTGTCATGGCACTCACACGCCGTACACACAGCACGGAGATAAACACAAAAATTAAAACAGATAAATAAGATGCTAACATTAAAATTTCTTTGCTGCAAGAAGAACCCCAGTTAGTTTAACTCACTTAAGCGCCCCGGGCCGGAGGTACCAAGGGCTTTGCTGTATATGCACATTGAAGGTTTAAGGACAGCGCTCTAAGACTTACTTATGTGAAGAAATGAAACTGTGTAGGGATTTAAAAATTTCCCCCCAAAACCACCAGCCGCCACTAGAAAGAGTCAGTGACTGCGCTCCAGCCCAGGGCTAACTCAAGGACACGAGCTCTCTTTCTTGATCCTGTCCTGTCTCACTCTATTGTGTTTCTTTGGCCTACACTCACCCACTCCATCGGGATGCCACGGAGGACTGCAGCGCAAAACTTTTACAACCGATTCTCTTGTTTTCTTTTTGTTTGGTTTTGTTAGTTTTGTTTGTTTTGAAATGGTTTTGTTTTTGTACAGGGTCCTGCTATTTGAGGCTGTCCTCGAACCCGTGATCCTGCCATCCGCCGCACACTCCTTTACGCTTCGGTGAAACACGATTCTGCAACTCGGGAACGCTTTGCAATCGCAGAAACCCCGGGGAGCCCGGCTAGGAGGCCCGCAGGTACCCTGCGCTTTGCAAGCCGCTACTCGGCGGTGGCGGCGGCGCTGGATTGAGCCTGGGCCTCTGGGTGGGGGGGGCGGGGCGGGCACGCGAGAGTGACGCGGCGGAGGACCAATCGGCGCAGAGACACGGGCCGCGGCGTCCAATCGCAAGAGAGCTAGGCGGCCGGAGGCTGCGGTGCGCCGGGGCCGTGGGCTGCGGGGGATGCTCGGCGGCGGCAGCGGCGGCGGGCTGAGTCACCCCGAGCGGGCGCGAGCCGCAGAGTCCCGGGGCGAGAGGAGCAGCCGAGTGCGCGGACCCGGGGGTGGGGAGTGCAACGCGGTGCGTTCGTGGGTGACGCTCGGGACTCAGGAAGGGAGCTGGCCGCGGGGTTTAGGCTTGATTTCCCGCTGGAAGTGACCCCGGACCTCCCGCGTCCACCTCGGCTTGCCCCGGCTAGGAGCCACCGGGACGCCTAGCCCGCTCGCCCGCCGCTGCTGGGCATCCGAGGAGGCAGCTTCCCCCCTGCCAAAAAAAAAAAAAAAAAAAAAAAAAAAATGGTCGGACCTGCGTCTAGCCTGGCAGGAACACTGTGATCGTGGGGTGAGTTTTAAAAAAACAACCTCCCCCCCCTTTTTTTCCCCCGAGGTAGCGTCTCACTCTAGCCCTGGCTGACCTGGAATTCACTCTGTAGTCTCAGGCTGCCCTCGAACTCACGGCGATCCTCCTACCTCTGCCTCCCGAGTGCTGGGATTCAAGGCGTGCGCCACCACGCCTGGCCAAAAGCACCTCTTTGAATGAAGGGCCCCCTTTCCCTGTCCCCCGATCGTACAGACCAATGACAATAACAGTTGCGTAAAGGTCGCGTCCCAGCTGGCGCGTCATTGTTTACCTTATGGAAAACAACTGGTAAAGTACAAGGGTAGGGCGGGTGAGCCTGGGCTGAGACAGGCGACAGCACAGTGAAAAGGGACGGGACGGAGAAAGTCTTCTCCGGAACTTGGAACACGCGGACTTTCAGTTCTCCAATTTTTTTTGTTTGTTTATTTATTTATTTTCGTGTTAACGCCGCGAAATTGTTCCAACTTCCGCATCTTTGAAAAGCTACCCTCTGGGATAAGAATGCAACTATTCCCCCCCGCACCCCGACACACACCCTCTCCCAACGCCTTTTCTTCCCAATAGAATTCGCCTACCCGCCCGGGCACTATGAAGGTGGCGTGTATTGAGCCGGCCATCCTCCTGAACGCCTTTGCGATGACCCTGACCCTTCCGCTGACCGCGCAGTACGTGTACCGGAGGATCTGGGAAGAGTCCGGCAACTACACCTTTACATCTGGCAGTAATGTTTCTCAGTGTGAGCAAAACAAAAGCAGCCCAATCGATGCTTTCCGAGAGGTAAGAAATTAAAAGTGTCCCTGCGACGTAGAAAGGGAATGTGAAACCGGTTTTAGAGAACTCCGGCTCAGGACTTGTTGGCTTCTCCAAGGTGATCCTCAAACAATGCTCAAGTCAAGTGGCCTGATCTCCTTCTCCTGTTCCTTGAGACTTTTTTTTTTAATGTTTTATTTTTATTTATTTATTTATGAGAGAGAGAGAGAGAAGGGCACACTAGGGCTTCCAGCCACTGCGAACGAACTCCAGATGCATGCACCACCATGTGCATCTGGCTTACGTGGGTTCTGGGGAGTTGAACCTAGGTCCTTAGGCTTCTCAAGCAAGTGCCTTAACCACTAAGCCATCTCTCCAGCCTGAGACTTTTAAACTAGCTTTTCTTACAGTCCCCCTCCCCTCATACGGCACTAGCTCTCTTCCTTCTCTTAGAAAAATTCAGCACAAGGAGCTGGAGAGATTGCTTTGCAGGTTAAGGCACTTGCCTGCAAAGCCTAAGGACGTGGGTTTGATTCCCCAGGGCCCGCACGGTGGTGCATGTGTCTGGAGTTCCTTTGCAGTGGCAAGAGGCCCTGGCATACCCATTCTTTCTGTCTGCCTCTTTTTCTCTCTCACTCTCTTAAATAAATAAATACAAAAGTTTTAAAAGAAAAATGCAGCAGAGGCTCATCCACACTGCAGTGGTCTCCTGACTCCATCTCTCAAAAAAAAAAAAACAGTTTCAATTGGACCTAGTCCTACCAGAGTAAGGTATGTGGTAGACGGAGGTGGGAGTAACACAGCATGCCTACCTGCTCCTTGCCAGCCTTCTTCCCAACTGTCTACTACCTCATGTGCATACCTCAGCTTTCAGGACTCCAGAAAGACCCAGGGTTCACTGGACACTGTCCAGGGAGGGAGGGAGCATGTATCAGGCCCACAGGTGGTGGTATCCACTAAGCCTGGCTCCCATATGTTGAGCTGCATACACACATCTGGACTGAGAAGTATTCACTTTAGCTCTCCAGACTCCCAAAATGCTTAGCTTGACATTATGGGGTCTCTCCCATCTAGCTCCCTCCTCGAGTTTATATTTGTGTATGTCACGTATGTCACCATTTTCCTGGCCCCTGGGACAGTCTAACAATAGTCTACCCGTGTCCAAGTGCAAAGTCATGCAATCCTTTCCCTGCGGTGCATCAAAAAACAAAGCCACACAAACTTGGACCTTTTCTTGGGGATGTTTTGTGACAGCAAAAAGAGATTGGAGCCTTCTCAGTCACAAATGAGAATAGATTTAGTGTGTTGAGTGATCTCCCCTGGTGCAGAGAAGTAAGGAAACACCAGAGAGCCTGCGGGGAAAGGCCTAAACCCTCCGGAGGTGCCGCCAACATAGCAGATGCACGCTAGCTCCGGTCAAACTCAGCAGTTTGGCTGAGCCGCCAACTTTACTCATTTCCTCATTCCGTGGTAGAAATGTTCTTTGACCTGCTTAATTGTAGTCAGCCAGGCAGAGAGCAAGATTCTGGCCTACAGCACAGTCATAAACAGGAGAGGCCTGGGGAGATGCCTTAGTGGTTAAGGCGCTTGTCTGCAAAGCCAAAGGACCCAGGTTCGATTCCCCAGGACCCATATAAGCCAGATGCACATGGTAGCACATGCGTCTGGAGTTCGTTTGCAGTGGCTGGAAGCCCCGGCATACCCATTTTCTCTCTCTTCCTTTCCTTCTTCCTCTCTATCATATAAATAAGTAAATAAAAATTTTTTAAAAAGAGAGAAGAGCAAAAGTTCTGAATGGTCTGTGTCTCTCAGCAGTGTCTTCACAGGATTGTAATCAGCAGCATCCAGGCTGAGGGAAGAGGATTGTGATGTCAAGGCCGCATTGGGCTACCCTATCTCAAAAAAAGACAGAAAATATAGGCAAGGAAGATAGGCAGTTAGATATGTAGCTGAGCGGTAGAGTGCTTGCTTAGCATGTACAAGTGTCTGGGTTTGATTCCCCAGCACTGAAATCAAAATAAAAATTAGGAGCTGGGGAGATGGGCCAGTGGTTAAAGGCACTTGCTTCCAAAGACTGCTGGCCTGAATTTAGTTCTCCAGTGGCTACGTAAAACCAGATGTACAAAGTGGCGCATGCATCTGGAGTTTGTGTACGAGTGGCTAAATGCCCAGGCTCCCAATCTCTCTCTCTCCAAATAAATAAAATTAAAAAAATAAATAGCTGGGCGTGGTGGCACATGCCTTTAATCCTAGCACTCAGGAAGCAGAGGTAGAAGGATTACTGTGAGTCTGAGGCCACCCTGAGACTACATAGAGACTACATAGGTCAGCCTGGGTTAGAGTAAGACCGTACCTCAAAAAAAAAAAAAAGATCATAAAATAATCAATTTAATTTAATTTAAAAAATAAATATTAGGGGCTGGAGAGATGGCTTAGCGGTTGAGGCACTTACCTGTGAAGCCTAAGGAACCAGGTTTGATTCCTCAGTACCCACGTAAAGCCAGATGCACAAGGTGGCTCATGCATCTAGTGTTTGTTTGCAGTGGCCAGAGGTCCTGGCGCTGCCATTCCCTCTCTCTTAAATAAATAGATGATGATGATGATAGACAGACAGACAGATAGATATGTAAAAAAAAAAAATACACTCCCTGATTTATCCTTCCCAGGAGAGAAAAGTACCCACAGACTCATAGTGTCTGTGATTGGATCTGGGCTTTCCTTCAGCCTTCACCGGACCCCAGAGCAAGTCCCTCGCGGGTGTTCTCATGGGTGGACGCACCTGGACGCCATCTGCAGCCGCCCTCCTGGCTGAGGAGAAGCCAGCCTGGGTCCAGCTATCTTGCTGCCCTTGCATCTGTGACGGAAATGAGTCTGGCCCTTCCAGCTGGCAACACTCACTCCCACTACCCAGAGAATTTATAAGATTTTGGTCAAGATTTCAAATTCATGCCTTTTCCATTTTTTGTTTTTATTTATTTTATTTTATTTTATTTTATTTTATTTTATTTTATTTTATTGTTTTGAGATAGGGTCTCGCTGCAGCCCATGCTGTCCTGGAATTCACTCTGTAGTCTCAGGCTGGCCTCGAACTCACGGTGGTCCTCCTACCTCTGCCTCCCCAGTGCTGGGATTAAAGGCGTGCATGCGCCACCACGCCCAGCTTATTTTTTGTTTTTAATTGGATTAATGTTCAAGAGGCTATACTCATTCTGGATCATTTCCCTTAAAATTGGTGCACCTAGAATTCTGGGGCTTCTTCTCAGAGTAGGGAACTAGAAACCACTCCCACCCTGCTACCCACGGTTGGGGAGGAAACAGGGCAGGGTGACACCCACTCACTCTGCCTCACCTTCACCACTTCCCCTGGCCCCTTTCAGGTTCCTGCCCCTGCTCTGCTCCTCAGGGAAAACCCTTTACCATCGAAAGCCAAGATTCATTTCCTGCTGTTTCTAACCACCCACACTGCTGGGTGGGCTCTGGCCCCTTGCTTTCCTAAAAGAGGGTTAGGAGTGTGTATACAGTTCTTGTAACTCTAAAATATAAGACATCAAGGGCTGGCGAGATTGCTCAGTGGTTAAGGCACTTGCTTGCAAAGCCTGATGACCCGTGTTCAGTTACCCAGTACTCATGTAAAGCTATATGCACAAAGTGGCGCATGTGTCTAGAGTATTTGTAATGGCTAGAGGCCCTGGCGCATCCATATTCTGTCTCTCTCTCTCTCTCCTTGCAAATAAATAAATAAGATATAGGACATCATAGTACCAGGTTAATTGCTAATTAGATAAATAGATGATTTCTTTTAGTTCAAATCCCTTTCTTACATCTCCTCCACAAAGATCAATTGTGTGCGCGCAGTGCATATTATAATAGTGAGCCCCTGGCCACTAGGCTACATTTGTTTACCCTCCCTGATAACTGTGTACTGAATGCGTGGCACTATTCTGTCACACTTGTCACTAATTTGTAGAGAGAAGAAAAAACTGAAATGAGCATGGAGGTGCATGCCAGTAATCCCAGCATGCAAGAGGCAGAGGCAAGAAGATTATGAGTTCAAAGCCAGCCTGAGCCCAGATTCAATTCTCTAGCCAACCCACATAAGCCAGACACAAAAAGTGGCGTCTGGCATTAGTTTTCAAGGACAAGAGGCTCTGGCCATGTGCATGTGTGCACACTTGCGTACACACACACACACACACGTGCAAATAAATTTTCTTTTGAAAAGCAGATAAGGATGTACTCCACATGCAAGACTGGGTTAGGAAGGGTAGCATAAACAGAGAGACAGACTGCAGTGGATAGGCAGAAACAAGAACAAGAACTCCAGAGTGGAAGATCTGATGAGAAGTTGGTTAAAAGATAACTTTTTAGTTATTCAGTCAATAAATATTTACTTGATGGCTACTCTTTTGGTAGGATATACAGAGATGCGCTGAGGGGGTCTGTCTCACTTAGGAGAAATGAAATAGGAAAAGCTGACTGAGTTCTGACCTTGTACCAGGCCTCCTCAAATCTCTTTCCAGGTCAGCCCTCCCAATAGCCTGTGAGGTAAGATCGGTTTTTATCCTCAGCTGTCCCATGTCACACTATGGAGACAATTTAGTCAGGTCCAGTGTGACAGAGATCTTGCTTCACTTGGCCATTCATTGATTCAGTCCCTGTGTCCTGCATGGTTCTGAGAGCTGGAGACTCTAAGGTAAAACAACAACAACAACAACACAAACAAACAAACAAACAAAAAAGGTCAGAGTCCTTGCCCTGTGGATTAGGTTGTAGTGGGGAAAATAATTTGACATTTTCGCAGCTTATTTATTAACTGTTGAGGCTGCTTTCTAGATAGCACACAGAGAATCTTTTGCTTGTGGTATTCTCTGGTATAAAAATGGCACATGCTGGGCTTGAGAGATGCCTCAGAGGTTAAGGTGCCTGTTTGTGAAGCCTGACGGCCTGGGTTCAGTTCCCCGGTACCCATGTAAAGCTAGATGCACCAAGTCGCACATGCATCTGGAGTTTGTTTGCAGTGGCAAAAGGCCCCAGTGTGCCCATCTCTCTCTCTCTCTTTCCTCCTCCCCTCCCTATCTCCCTCTCTCCTTGCAAATAAATAATATTTTTTAAATGGCACATACTCTATGTTGTAGTTGAACACTACAGAAAAAATGGCAAACAGAAAATGCTTTTAAATAGCCCAGAATTCTTTCTACCACGTGACTACTCTAGTGGTTGTCACAGCTCTCAGTCTGTGACATTCACAAACTATCTGTCATTGTTTCTGGTCCTCAGCAGTTAGTTTATCTTAACTCCTCAGTAACTCTTTGGGATCTGTTAATATGATGATAATGTTGACGGTTATTCCTACAGCAAATAAAGGAATAAGTTTCTCGCTGCTGTTTGTAGATACAAAGGTTAAAAGGAATTCTCCTCTCTTCCTAGAATAAAGACCTACCAAGCATGGTGCATATATGAGCCACTCCCTCCTGCAGCATGGACAGGAAGACCTTGCCCAGCAAGGGCCCCCGCTCGTACTTGACCAGTCCTCATCTCTTGGTGCGGACAGCTTATAGAAAGAAGGGGAAAAATCGTTCTGCAGGCCAGTACCAGAGGCTGAGAGGTGCGCAGTCCCTTTATGTGAGACGGACACGCACCGATGCACACGTTCCTTTTCACGGATTTAAGTCCCCAGTGTGGTATCATGACTGTGTGTGATTATGTCGCCTCTGACACCTGCTTTATGAGCTGGAGGAAGATTTAAGATGCATCATCTCTTCCACGCACTAGGGCTCCCCTACTCACAACCAGTGGCAATATCAAGAAGGGTGTGCACCATGATTGTGTGTGTGTGGTGTGTGTGTGTGTGTGTGTGTGTGTGTGTGTGTGTGTGTGTTGTGTTGCTCTGCTCATTCTACCTAGTTTCAGACAGGTTCTCTCTTGTTATTTTGCCTCTCAGAAGGCCAGGATAGCTGGCCCAAGAGCTTCAGGCGTCTCCTGACTAGGGTCCCCCGTGGCCGTACATTTGGATTACAGGCGCATGCGTCACTTTTGCAGCCAGCTTTGGGTGGCAGGGGTCTGAACCCCGGTCCGCAGGCTTGCAGAGCAAGTTCCTCCGACCACTGGGCCGTCTCCCTGACCCCCACTGCCATATTCTTACCCACGTTGTGTGACCCTCCGTAAACTCATTCATTCGTTGTCTTTTGATTTTGTTGCAGGAAGTTCAGAAAAAAATGTCCCTTTTCGGCCTGCAGATGGACATGAGTGGGTTAGTCCCTGGTCTGGTGTCGACATTCATGCTGCTGTCCAGCAGTGACAACCGTGGACGAAAATTCCCTATGATTTTATCTTCCGTTGGGTCTCTCGCCACCAACATTTGGCTCTGTTTGCTTTCCTATTTTGCCTTGCCAATCCAGCTTTTGATTGCATCTGCCTTCATTGGTGCTCTTTTTGGCAATTATACCACGTTTTGGGGAGCTTGCTTTGCCTATATCGTGGATCAGTGCAAAGAAGATAAGCAAAGGACCATCCGAATAGCGATCCTCGACTTCCTGCTCGGAGTGGTGACTGGACTGACGGGATTGTCGTCCGGCTATTTTATCAGAGAACTAGGTTTTGTGTGGTCATTTTTCATTATCGTTGTGGTGATTGCTGTTAACTTGACCTATATCTTATTTTTCCTCAGTGATCCCATAAGAGCGTCTTCATCTCAGATGGTTACCATGACATGCAGAGAAAGCCTTAAAGACCTTTTCTACCGAGCTTACATGCTTTTTAGAAACGGTTCTGGTAAGCGGCGGTCTCTGCTCTGCTTGCTGATTTTCACACTGGTCATTTATTTTTTCGTGATAATCGGCGTCTCCCCCATTTTCCTGCTGTATGAGTTGGGCTCGCCCCTCTGCTGGGATGAAGTTTACGTAGGTTATGGGTCAGCTCTGGGTAGTGCCTCTTTTGTGACTAGTTTCCTGGGCATCTGGCTTTTTTCGTATTGCCTGGAAGATATCTACATCGCCTTCATTGGGATCTTTACTACCATGGCAGGAATGGCTGTGACGGCTTTTGCCAAAACCACGCTGATGATGCTTTTAGGTGAGTTGCAAGTGGAACCTCTTAAACTAATTGTGTGTTTAATTTTACGCGACAGGAACTCAGTCCGTTGTGGGTAACAGTATAAGGCTCTCTTTATGTTTAATTCTATTTCAGTTTTTAAAAGCTACTTTTCCAGAAGTTAGTGATCTGAAAGCCAGGTTTACTAAAAACCATGAATACACTGGATGACTACATTTTCCAAATTTATACATTGTCAAAAACTTGCATTGAGGGATATTCTTTTTTTGTTTCAAAAAAAATATATGTATTTACTTATACACAGAGAGAGAGAAAGGGTGCACCAAGGCCTCTTGCCACTGAAAACAAACTCCAGATGCACGCACCACTTTGTGCATCTGGCTTTACGTGGGCACTGGGGAATCGAACCCAGGTCTTTAGGCATTGCAGGCAAGTGCCTTGAACCACTGAGCCATATTTCCAGCCCGAAGAGGGCAAACGATCTTTATGTGACTCAGTTCCTCCATATAGCTTTGACCAAAGGGAACATTTCTTAAAAAGCTGCTCATAATACTACTTTCCATAGGAATATTTAGGAAGTTATGTAAAGTAAAGTATACTCAAATATTTATAAGAAAAATTCATTCTCATTAAATATATGTTCATGAGGAAAATTCTTTTTTCTTCAATGTATTCTCATATTTGTCTTACTCTCTTTATTTTAAAAATATGCTGGGACTGGAGAGATAGCTCAGCACTTAAAGGCGCTTACTTCATATACTTCTTGCCCAGGTTCAGTTCCCCAGTATCTGCCTAAGGCCAGATGCACAAAGTGGGGCAGGCATCTGGAGTTCATTTGTAGCAACCAGAGACTCTGGCACACTCATACTCTCTTTTTTGTTATTATTTATTTATTTGAGAGTGACAGACAGAGAAAGAGGGAGAGAGAGAGAAAGAGAGAATGGGCACACCAGGGCTTCCAGCCACTGCAAACGAACTCCAGATGCGTGCACCCCCTTGTGCATCTGGCTAACGTGGGTCCTGGGGAATCAAGCCTCGAACCGGGGTCCTTAGGCTTCACAGGCAAGCGCTTAACCGCTAAGCCATCTCTCTAGCCCTCATACTCTCTATTTCTCTGTGTTCAAAAAAATAAAAAACTTTAAAAAATATTCTGGATATACTTCACCAAGCTCATTTCACACCTCCAATAACACATCACAATCTGAATGAACCAGACATCACAAATGTAAATGTCACTTCCTAAGATGAAGGAGGGGAGCAGTGCTCAGGGTTTGCTCTGCTGGTCTTGACCCTTTTAGTACCAGCGTGGCCCTTGTGCCCTCTTCAAGAATTAAATTCTGGTTTTTTTTGTGTGGGGGGGGGCGGTTGTTCAAGTATCAAGGTAGGGTCTCACTCTAGCCCAGACTGACCTGACCTGAAATTCAAATTCAGTATGTAGTCTCAGGCTGGCTTCAGACGCACAGTGTCTTCCTTCCTCTGCCTCCTGAGTGCTAAGGTTAAAGGCGTGTGCCACCACGCGCAGCAGAAAAGTAAGGCACGTTTTCTACATTTATCTTTCAGCAAACCAATCATTTCATGAACTGACTTTGGGTGAAGCAAGTCAGCCATTTCCATGGCTGGAACCTCATCACTGCCTTAGTGTAGTTTGAGTGAGATCCTGCATTAGGAAAAGCTATAGAACGGTGGAGTGGAATTTCGGAAAAGGTCCATTACTCTTTCCCACAGCGGAGGTGTTCAACTCCTTGCTAACTTGCAGGGCAGCAATGTGACTCAACAGAATTGGGCTTGGTTTCCAGTATAGCACTAGGTGACCTTGGGCAAGTTAATGGCTCTGGACCCACAGTTTCTGATTTGCGAAACGGGCACAGTGATGTTTCGTTCAAAGGTTGTAATGAATATCGGAGAACGGCAGGACACGTAGCACAGTGACTGCTCGTTCCCGCATGTCTCTCTATGAGTACCAAGGGCACAGTTCATCCACTAACACACTTCAAAAGCTGTGAGGAAGTTCTTTGCCAATGTAAACATCATTATTTTATGGCAACGAAGAATGATACTATTAAGGGTCATAACTTAAGGACAGGGCCAATTTGTGTTCATGAACGAAATGTATAAAGGACTCAAGCAGTAAAAGAACGCCAATACTACCAATACCAAGTCCTAAAAAAGCAAGGATGAGAACCAGTCTCAAAAAGAGGGTCACTCCATCGTTAGGCATAGAGGCAAAGAGGTGGCAGCCAAAAACTTCCATGGACACTCTTTGTCGCCCTGGAACAAGGATGCAGTAAAATAAGCTTCCGCTGACCTGTCCAAAGTTCACGAATTTACTAGAGAGAAGGCCACCTTCTGCTGATTTGCCCTTTAGACGCAGTGAGTCAGGATGGGCATAGGAAATGAAATGTTTAGATAAGAGCGCTTCCTTGTACAATGGGCCACCGGTGTTGCGACTTGCTCTTACTTACTTGTGCGATTCTTTCTCTCACAGTCAGAGTGCCGCTCTTTTTCACTTTCATGCCACTGTCTATTCTGCGGTCCATGCTGTCCAAAGTGGTTCATTTGACTGAACAAGGTGAGTTTGATTTGCCCAATGTCATCGGACAACCCCCTTCTACCAGGTCTCCTCGAGAAGAGAGCGCCAAGCTCTGTTAGGAAGTCGTTTACTCCCAGGCAAAGGCCCTGCCTATGAGCCCTGCTTTCGAGGCCTGCACTGGCCTTGTCTCTGCCCTGAGAGGAGACCTCAGAGTCAAGTAGATAGTCCCACTTGGGGCGACCACAACACCCCTGTCCCTTCTACACTTCACACTGGCTATTTGCAGATAATTTGCACACATCCTCCTTTATACTTTCTTTTACTTTTAAATATATTTTTATTTATTTGAGACAGAGAGAGAGGCAGACAGGGAGAGAATGACAGTCGGCGCGCCAGGGCCTTCTGCCAATGTAAACAGACTCTACATGCATGCGCCACTTTGTGCATCTGGCTTTACATGGGTATTGGGGAACTGAACCCAGGCCATCGGGCTTTGAAGGCAAGAGCCTTTAAGCCGCTGAGCCATCTCTCCAGCCCCCTCCTATAGACTTACAATCATCTCTAGATAACCTTTAATACCTGAGACCGTGTAAACACTACATAAAAGCTGTTAGCTGTGTTGTTTAGGAAAAGAAAAAGATGCTTGAATGTGTTCGGTTCAGGCACAACCATCAGAGGTCTCACTACAGTTTTGATCTATGGCTGGTTGAACTTAGAGATGTGGAGCCCACAGACAGAGGGGTGGCAGTATTTAAAAGATGACAGGGGCCCTTCAGTGACATTGCTTTTTGGTTTTTTGAGGTGGGGTCTCACTCTAGTCGAGGCTGACCTGGAATTCACTATGTAGTCTCAGGCTGGTCTCAAACTCACAGTGATCCTCCCACCTCTGCCTTCTGAGTGCTGGGATTATAGGTGTGTGCGCCACCACGCCTGGCTTGAATTCCTTGAAAGAAATTGTACAAGCGGCTCATCAGCACACGAGGAAATGTATTATTAGCCATCAGAAAAATGCAAATCAAAAGCCACCACGAGGGCCAGTCATGAGCATGCCCAATGTAAAATAGACCATAGCGAGCGTTGGCGAAGATGTGGCGAACTGGAATGCTCATGCACTGCTGGTGGGAATTCACAATGGTACAGTCACTATGCAAAACAGATTGGCGGCTTCTCGGGAAACTAATTACCTTATAACCCAGCGTGTGTGCCTTGCTTATCTACCCAGGAGGAATGAGAACAGATGTCCACATAAAATCTTGGGCATAAATGTTCACAGCACTATTATTCATAATATCTAAGTACCGGAAGCATAATAAATGATCATGAACTGATGGCTGGGTAAACACGGTGTAGCCTGGCTGCCAGACTTGTGTGCCTGACTTGTGTGGTCATTATGCTAAACAGAGGAGCAAGTCACCAAACACCACATACTGTCATGACTGTGATTCCATCTACACGAAATGCCCAGAATAGAGGTATCAGTTAGATTAGGGATTGCCAGGGACTGTGGAGGACACAGATTGACAATGGGCACAGGGTGTCCTTTCAAGTTGACAAAAATACTCGGGCTGGAGAGATGGCTTAGCAGTTAAGGCACTTGCCTGAGAAGCCTAAAGACCTGTGTTTGACTCTCAAGATCCCACATAAGCCAGACACACAAAAGTGAGGCAAGCGCAAGGTCGCATGAGCCCACTAGGTGGCGCAAGCATCTGCAGTGTGATTTCAGGTGGCTGAGGCCCTGGTGCCCCATTTCTCTCTCTCTCTCTCTCTTGCTCTCTAAAAATAAAAAAAAAAGAAATGAAAAAAAATACTCCACCGTCCTGTGAATGTACTAAAACTACAAAATTATACACTTTAAAAGTTTTGGGATGTGTAAACCGGGCGTGGTGGCGCACACCTTTAATCCCAGCACTTGGGAGGCAGAGGTAGGAGGATCGCCATGAGTTCAAGGCCACCCTGAGACTACATAGTGAATTCCAGGTCAGCCTGGGCTAGAGCGAGACCCTACCTTGAAAAACCAAAAACAGAAAAAGTTTTGGGATGTGTGATTATCTCAATAAAGCTGTTAGGAGTGGGCTATAATGGTGCATGTTTGTAATACCAGCACTTTGGAAGGCTGAGGCAGGAGGATTGTGACTCTGAGCCTGTGCTACATAGCAAGATCCTGTCTTTAAAACAAAACAAAAGCTGTTGTTAGAGGAAAAAAAAAGTTTTGCCTGATTTGACCTATGGCTGCAATGGATGTGTCAAGGTCTATATGTATTGTTATATCTTATGCTATTAAATATAGTAACATTTTAAAAAATATTTTATTTATTTGTAAGCAGAGAGATATGGGCAGAGAGAGAGAGAGAGAGAGAGTATGGGCATGCCAGGGCCTCTAGCCACTACAAACGAACTCCAGATACATGTGCCACCTTGTGCATCTGGCTTTTCGTGGATACTGGGGAATTGAACCCAGGTCATTAGGCTGCGCAGACAAGTGCCTTAACTGCTGAGCGATCTCTCCAGCCCATAAATAGAGTAACATTTGAAATGTTTTATTTCCATCTGGGCATTTCTTGTTCTCAGCGGCAGTAGCTTTGTGAACTGTGACCTGCTCCTCAAAGACAGCCTGATTACCTCGTCCCTGACTGTAAACTAAGAACTTACTCTGGATGGTATAAATCTCCACTTGTAAATATATTCCCGTCCTTCATTATTTCTTTTAAAAATGGTGATTTTTGTGAAAATATGATGCACTTGTAGCAACCAGATGAGAGAGGCAGGCCCCCAACGGTATTATCTCCACCATCTAAGACCACTGTGAGGTGAGCCCAGCCGGGAGAGTGGGTGCTTAGCCTGCTCAGGCTAGGAGTCAAGTCCTTAGCACCACAAAAACGTCGAAGTGAGACAATGGCCTTCAGGTGGCTTTTTGTAAACTCTCCGTGGGCTACACAGCCGTGAAACCCACAGCTAAGCCCACCTTGGACTTGCTACTGTGGCACAACTCATGAACTCCTGTGCCCCAAATTGGGACACAGTAAGACTTGACATTTGAATTCTTTGAACGAAAAGAAAAATGTTTATAGAGTAAACCTACTTATGTTTATTTAACCCTGATTAGATTTTCTCTGCAACTCCTAAACACGTTGAACTGCTCAGAGGAGTCCGGCGACAAGCCAAAACTCCTCGGCAGTGGTATCTTATATCAGAGAGACAGATAGTGCCTTGCCTGACCTGTTTCTCATCAAGAACAGATTAATTCCCTTACATAACCAAACTAGCGCCGTGAGTGTTGGCCATAGCATAGCACCGCACCTGGCTACAGCAAGGGATCACAGGTAAAAGAAAATATTATTGTTGAGCAAACAGGGGACCCTCCTTCCACATAAACTGACTCAGTGTCTTACCATAGATCATAGAGACCATACATTCATATATCTGCTATTAGATGGTTGATGAACAGAGACCTGAGTTAAGCCTTTATTTATTTGTTTAGCAAATATTTATTAAATGTCTGCCATGCATCAGGACAGCTGGGCCCTGAGGATGTAGGAGGCACTCAGGGCAGAAGGGCACTTAGCACTTAGCATCATTTTAGTCAAAAGAAGATACAGAGGGCTGGAGAGATGGCTTGGTGGTTAAGGCATTTGCCTGCAAAGCCAAAGGACCCAGGTTCGATTCCCCAGGACCCACGTAAGCCAGATGTACGAGGGGGCGCATGCATCTGGAGTTCATTTGCTATGGCTGGAGGCCCTGGCATGCTAATTCTCTCTCTTTGTCTCTGCCTCTTTCTCTCACTCTCTGCCTTTCTCTCTCTCAAATAAATCATTTTTTTTTTAAAAAAAGAAGATACAGAAGTGCCCACACGGTATTTTGCACAGCTGCATCTCTTTTTCGTGAATGCATGGTCTGTCATTCACTGAAAACTGTAATCAGTGTAAGAGAATCTGCATAACAGGGCCAAGAAGATTAAACAGAAAATGTTAATGCTAAGGGGCATCTTAGAAAAGAGACACGGAAGTGTGATCATGAGAGAACATCTGAAGCACAGCTTCTCGTTTTTGGCAAACACAATGATATGTGTGGTTTGTGCTGTCCAAAAATGCATCACAGTTCTCCCGAGAAAGCAGACACCAAGCACAGTGGGTTTTAAAAGAAATTTTTTTTTAATTTTTGTTTATTGTTATTTATTTATTTGAGAGCGACAGACAGAGAGAAAGAGGCAGATAGAGAGAGAGTAAGAATGGACGCGCCAGGACCTCCAGCCACTACAAACGAACTCCAGACACGTGCGCCCCCTTGTGCATCTGGCTAACGTGGGTCCTGGGGAATCGAGCCTCGAACCGGGGTCCTTAGGCTCCACTGGCAAGCGCTTAACCGCTAAGCCATCTCTCCAGCCCTTAAAAAATTATTTATTTATTTGAGAGAGAGAGAGAGAATGGGTGCACCAGGGCTTCCCACCCTGCAAACAAACTCCAGATGTGTGTGCCCCCTTGTGCATTTGGCTTACATGGGCCCTGGGGAATCGAACCTGGGTCCTTTGGCTTTGCAAGCAGATGCCTTTAACCGCTAAGCCATCTCTATAGCCCCCAAGCACAGTGGCTTGATGAGAGAGCCTGCAGCAAGTAGAAATGATGGCACTGTATGACATGATACCAACTAGGAAAATGGAAGTAAATGCATCAGGATAGCCAGGCCACCTTCAGATGTTTAAGTCTTTGGTCAGCAGGGTCTTTGGTTCCAAACATCAGTGAAACAACATCCATTTCTCTCTGTCTGTGTGACCTTGACCTTCACACTTGTTCACTGCGTGCTTTTTGAGCAGTGCTGCGTGGCCTTCCCTTTGCCACCCTTTAAAATTATTGATTTATTTGACAGAGAAAAAGGGAGAGAGAGAATGGGTGTGCCAGGGCCTCCAGCCATTGCAAATGAACGCCAGACACATGAGCTTGATGAGAGAGCCTGCAGCAAGTAGAAATGATGGCACTGTATGACATGATACCAACTAGGAAAATGGAAGTAAATGCATCAGGATAGCCAGGCCACCTTCAGATGTTTAAGTCTTTGGTCAGCAGGGTCTTTGGTTCCAAACATCAGTGAAACAACATCCATTTCTCTCTGTCTGTGTGACCTTGACCTTCACACTTGTTCACTGCGTGCTTTTTGAGCAGTGCTGCGTGGCCTTCCCTTTGCCACCCTTTAAAATTATTTATTTATTTGACAGAGAAAAAGGGAGAGAGAGAATGGGTGTGCCAGGGCCTCCAGCCATTGCAAATGAATGCCAGACACATGAGCCCCCTTGTGCATCTGGTTATCGTGGGTCCTGGGGAATCAAACCTGGGTCATTTGGCTTTGCAGGCAAACGCCTTAACCACTAAGCCATCCCTCCACCCCTGCCACTTTATATAGCAAGGATGACCACCCCAGGATCGCCATCTCCATGTGGTAGGATGTCCCACAACAGGGACAGGGGGTCCAAGCAAGCAAGATAGAAAACCTTGTCTTCAGGAGTCATGTAACATCGCACCGGGGCGTCAGTCCTCACTCAGGCACAAGGCACACGTGCGAGAGTCGAGTGGCGACTGCGCTGCTGGGTCATTCTGGAGGGAAGTGGAATTCCGGTTCCAGAATGTGTTCCTGACCGAGGCAGAGCGGATTTCCTCACCTTTCAGATGTCCATGAAACGGTCCTGCTCACGCGGTGTGATGTCAGTGGACGTAGCATGATCCGAGGCAGTGACAAGAGGAATCACTGCAACCTCCAAGCCAGTCAGCACGGTGGCCTCTTCTGCTTTGTCCCATGGACACTGGAGGGCAGCCCCTTTCAGAGTTGTCCACATCTCTCCCATCGAGTCCCAGGTCCACTGTGGGCTCGTTCCCTGTTTCTTCGTCTGCAGAACGGGTTACTGACTTCCCAGAGAGTCTGAGGACGTAAGCTTTCATCCACCAAGTCATGGCCCTGTGGATTCAGTGAATGAGTTTCCTCCATTCGTGTTATGTTTCTTGTTTTGCAGTTCAGCCTTCTCTTTTTCTCCTTCCGCCCTCTACCCCCACGCAGGTGCGCTGCTGGCTTGCATTGCTGTCTTAGAAACGCTTAGTGGAGTTATTGGATCCTCTACTTACAATGGAATTTATTCAGTCACTGTTGCCTGGTACCCTGGCTTCACTTTTCTGCTGTCCGCTGGTCTCTTAGTCATCCCAGCCGTCAGTCTGTGGTATGTATTTTTTTCGCCATTTTATCAAAGAACAGCTGGGTTCAGTGAACTCCCTAACGCCACCAGTTAAGAGGGCATAGTTCCCCATTGATTCTGATGTCTCAGAATGTGTTTTTCTCAAGAACCGCAGGACATGAAGACACCTCTCAATAATTTTGGAGACTTAGGAAGATAAGAGACAAATGTCATGAGTGAGCAGAGCCAGGGAAATGATCTCGGGGCAGTAAGCCCTATCTCTTTCACCATACTGTGATTTCTCAGTACATCCCTGATGGTCACAAAATTGCTACATTAAGTTTTACTTTAGGGTTTGGGGACATGGCTTGCTTGCAAAGCCTGCCAGCACAGGTTCAATTCCCCAGCCACCTACGTAAAGCCAGATGCAGGTGCAGCAAGAGTACCTGGTGTTCCCCCCCCCCTCCACACACGAATACATCATAATCCTAAAAGAAAGGCTGACTTTACTATGGGTTCTTGGATACACCATGAAAGCACAGAATGCAACACATGTCATGAATTCTCTTTCCTGAGAGTTGCCTTGTTTCATGACTCCCTTTGAAAATGTCAACATTCAGATAAACACAAAGTCTAATAATTTATTTCTGAATACTCCATATGGCACATAAGAGCAGAGGCATGTAGTAAAAGACATAGTTATTTCTTCCTGTGGCTTCCAGTGGACACGAAGTGTGAACCAACCATTATCTGTGGTCCAAAGCCATGTGTGAAGAGTCGTCCCCACCTGTGCTCTGTCCTCCCCACATGGCTAGTGGCACAGCAGTGACAAGAATCAAGGGACAGGGGACCAAGGAGCCAGGCCTTCTCTGCTTCTCTCAAGCACTTTGGGGTGAGGGTGTTAGTAAGGGAGAAAAGATCAGACAAGCCGGGTGTGGTAGCTCAAGGAGGATCGATGCTGAGTTCGAAACCAGCCTGGGACTGCCTAGTGAATTCCAGGTCAGCCTGGGCTAGAGCAAGATCCTGCCTTGAAAATAAAAATCAGACAAGCACGCACATTTTCCTGTTGCGAAACCCGTGAATCCCTTAAAGGGCTGGGAAAGCCGGTGATAATCCACAGTAGTTCAGTTAAATTCTGACACTTAGAGCAGTCAGACCAGGGACAGTGGAATTTGTAGCTGCTGTCATTTTGATGAAAAGTGATTTGTTTTTACTAGGTGTCTTCTGGGGAGTGAAAGTTAAGACGGGGTCCCAACACGGAGTCCAGGCTGGCCTCGCATTCATAGTGATCCTCCTGCCTCAGTCTCCTGAGTGCTGGAATTTCAGATGTGTACAACCACATCCAATTTATTAGGTGTCTTTAAAAAAAAAAAAAAAGAACCGTTCACCAATTGAATTAGAAAAGCTACAAATGTGTGCTTACTGGCAAGCGCTCAATGAAACTGATATCTGCCGCTGCCAGAAACATTACTCAGCCGTGTCACAAAGCATTACGTGAGCACCGATCAACAGCTTGCTCTTAGGTTCATTGCGGAGTCTAGGGAGATAGCTCAGCGGATAAGAGCACTTGATTCACCCTGAGTTTGACTGCCAGTTCCGCGTGAGAAGTCTGGGCACGGCCACACACTCCTGTAACTCCAGGCCTGTGGGGAGACAGCAGAATCATGGGGGACTCGCTGGTCAGACGCAGAAACTGAAAACAAGTAGCTCCACGTTCACTGAGACTCTAGAAAAGGACACCCAGCCAGGTGTGCCTTTCGTCCCAGCACTTGGCAGGCTGGGGTAGGAGGATCACTGTGAGTTCAAGGCCAGCCTGGGGGACGACTACAGAGTGAGTTGCCTGTCAGCCTGAGCTAAAGCGAGACCTCATCTTGAGGAAAAAAAAAAAAAAAAAAGGAGGATACTGGATGTTCACCTCTGGCCTCTACACACATGTATGTACCACACACATACCTCATTGCACACATACCACACACATACACACACACATACTAGTGCACAGTCATAAAAGTTTACAGTGGCTGACGCAGTGATTCCTTTTAAAAGCCTATCCTAAAATAATAGTAATGTTCAAAACTGATAGAAACGCTACAGAAAAAATTGCAAGTGGCCAAAATGTCCAACAATGAGAAAAAGTTTAAATGAATAATACGCACATGTTATGACTAAAAGGAATGACGTGGATGGTAGTAGAATGCTGGGTGAATGCCCGTTTCCAGCTTCGTATGTCTGTAAGTATTCTCATGAACAGCGAGGTGAAAGGGTTGTTTATTTCCAAACATCCTTACTTCCCAGCTCCAGCTATTTCCCAGGAACCTTGGCAATGCTTTAGTTATAAGTTTGGTGGGGACTCCACAGAGCAGACAGTGTAGCTGATGGGGTTCTTAGAAGTGCAGAAGAGAGAAAAAAAAAAACTCACAGAGGTTTCTGTTGTTTTCACAACAGTATGTGTAAGGAGTCATGGCGGTTTGTATTGGGCCTTCAGAATGCTATGGCCAAGGAACCGTTGGAGTCACAACTCCAGGACGTGCTGCCGTGCAGGACTTGTATAGTTTATCGAAAGCCATATAAAGGTGGAAAAGATGGAATCTGGATCAGTGATGATCTCCTAGTCTCCATTACAATACCTTGCTTGGTCTGGAGAGATGGCTCAGCAATTAAGGCACTTGCCTGCAAAGCCTAACAACCCTAAGTTGACTCCCCAGTACCCATGTAAAGCCGGCTGCACAAAGTAGCGCATGTATCTGGAGTTCATTTGCAGCGGCTAGCGGCCCTGCTGCATCTATATTCTCTCCCTCTCTCTCTCTGCTTGCAAATAACTAAATAAAAGATTAAAAATAAAATGTCACGCAGGGCGTGGTGGCGCACGCCTTTAATCCCAGCACTCGGGAGGCAGAGGTAGGAGGATCGCTGTGAGTTCAAGGCCACCCTGAGACTCCATAGTGAATTCCAGGTCAGCCTGGGCTAGAGTGAGACCCTACCTCAAAAAACCAAAAAAATAAAATAAAATAAAATAAAATAAAATAAAATGTCTTGCTTGCCTTGGTAGTGCTGTCAAGTGTATCGGCTGGAAAGAGGGGAGCTACGCACTGCTGATACAGGAAGAGCCCAGCGACCACACATCGGACGTAGCTGAACAGTAGAGCCAGTCACATATTGTGACTTCAGCAGCGTTTCGGGGACAACCCGTGTTCCACGTGCTTCCTTCTGGGCTGAGCGGATGGACAAGAGGTGCCTGGGCCCGCCGGGTTCACGCTGTACCTTTTGAACACACTGCCCAGCAAATCCCAAAGCCCTTCTCACTTGTCCACGGACTGAAGAGATGGGAAACGAAGAGCAGAGGAGGGTTGAAGAGACCTCGCATAGGCCCAAGGCAGCACTCCCACCGACACGCCCTTGTCTCCCATGGAAACCAAAAGCTTTTACCTCAGTTGCACAATGGGTTTCTGACCTCTCAGGGACTTTGAAAGCGTAACGGGAAATTTTAATGAATGACTCACTAAAATGAAGATAGTATATTTTGGATGTTCATAATTTTATCTAAAGCAGAGTAATGCTTTGTTTTATTGTGCCCATCACGGCACTGGCACTGTTGATTGTCAAAACAATCAAGTAGACATGGAATTCCCACCACAGAAGCACTTTAAAGAATATGAATTTTTTCTTTTTTCTTTTCCTGGTTTTTCGAGGTAGGGTCTCACTCTCGTCCAGGCTGACCTGGAATTCACTGTGCAATCTCAGGGTGGTCTTGAATTCACGGCGATCCTCCTACCTCTGCCTCCCGAGTGCTGGGATCAAAGGCATGTGTCACCATGCCTGACTTCTTTTTCTTTTCAATTTAGTTTTTTTTTTTTTTTTGAATTAAGTAGGGACATTGTATGAGTTCATCATGTGTTTATTTTTCACTTTTCTTAACATGTTTCATTAGTGACAACCATGACAATATTTTCATATGTAACACAAGAGTGAGTGGGTTAAAAAAATTACAATTATAAAATGGTCTAAAGAGGTCTGGAGAGATGGCTTAGCGGTTAAGGCGCTTGCCTGCAAAGCCAAAGGACCCAGGTTCGATTCCCCAGGACCCAAGTAAGCTAGATGCACGAGGGGGTGCATGTATCTGGAGTTCATTTGCAGTGGCTGGAGGCTCTGGTGTGCCCATTCTCTCTCTTTCTCTACCTGCCTATTTCCTTCCCTCTCTCAAATAAGTAAATAAAATAATTTTTTTTTAAAAAAAGGTCTAAAGAAATTTTAAACCTGTGCAAATGGTGAAAAGCACCTGAAACCTTAGAGCCCCGATGCATTCCTCATCTCAGCGAATGTTGTCCGCGTCCTGCAAACCCAGGCTGGGAATTCTACCTCCAGTCCTTCTTAGCCGCTTCCTGCTCAGACTCCCCACTGTGCTGGGAAGGGCATTTCCAGGTGTCGGATCTTATCATCCACACTAAGAGCCCTTCAGCAGCTTACACCCATGGGACAGTGATTGCTCAGGTGGTCACAGCCTGACCTCCCCACCGTCTTGTGACATTACAAAGTGCGTCACACCTGTTCTTGGATCCATCCTTCCTATCACCCCCCCCCCCAAAAAAAAATCACTTCCTCTCATGCCTCTGTGTCTTTTTACACACGACTCCCATTTGTCCTTCCCTTCACTGTACATTGAAACTGTCCCCTGAGCCAGTGCATGGCTTCCCGTGGGGGGTCTGGGTTCTTGACATGTATTCAGGACTCCTCCCAAGGCCCCTTGTGTTACCAGTAATCCCAGCCTAGCATTTTCCGTTGTGTCGTAGTTGTTTTCCTACATGACAGTCACCTCTCGTTGTACGCTCAATAAACATTTGCAGAGTTCAGCTAAATAATGGAATTTTTACTCTTGTTTGTTAAAAAAAAAATCATTTAACGTTGCATATTTAATGTCTCATCATTAAGTCAAAAGAGGATCACTCCTATCTGGCCATAGTCATTAAACCAGCCTTGTAGATCAACTGAAAAGCATGTTGGTCCATATGCTTTGTTTTTTCTCTCTCTCCCTCGTGTGTGTGTAGTGTGGTGTGCGTGTGAGCACAGGTGTGGGTGCATGTGCACACGTGTGTCCATACATGTAGAAGCCAGAAAGTGATATCAGGTGTCTTCCTCAACCATTCTCTACCTTATTTTGTTGTTGTTGTTGTTCATTTTTATTTATTTATTTGAGAGTGATAGAGAGAGAAAGAGGCAAAGAGAGAGAGAGAATGGGTGCGCCAGGGCCTCCAGCCACTGCAAACGAACTCCAGAGACGTGCGCCTCCTTGTGCATCTGGCTAACGTGGGTCCTGGGGAATCGAGCCTTGAACCGGGGTCCTTAGGCTTCACAGGCAAGTGCTTAACCGCTAAGCCATCTCTCCAGCCCTCTACCTTAGCTTTTGAGATGGTCTCTCACTCAGCCTGGAGCTCACTAATTCCACTACATTGGCTAGGCGGGAAGCCCCGGGACTCCTCCCATTACCACCTCCCTCACATTGAGATTCCGGGTGCACACTGCTGGGAATGGGCATCGCAACTGAGGTCCTCATACTTGCACAGCAAGCACTATACCAACTGAGTCATCTCCCCAAACCCAGCCCATACACTTCGGAACTCGAGTTACTGTGTCTTCATACAGCCAATTCCATTTTTTCCCTAAGATAGTCTATGTAATAACACAAATGCCTTGAAATGCTACTAGATGAGTAGCTTTCAGGAAATTTGCTGAAAGTAGAAACTTTTCTGTTTAATGAAATTACTTAGGGATTTTTTTTTTCCTGTATGATAATGATGGCCCAACTGGCAAATAACACTTGAAATTTAGATGTCATTCCCCAATACCAGTCCTTTTAGATTTAGCTAATGTTTTCTGGGGCAAGGACCCACAAAATAACTGGATTTGGCTTAATTTTTTGATTTCCATCCTGTCTATTGTTCTTCACAAACTAAAATTTAAAATAATACTTTATGGCTTACAAAATGCATCCTCTGGTAACGTATTTAGCAACCATGAGCAGAACAGACATGAAAACATATTAAGTCCAAGAAAACACCAAAATCCTCAAAGCCTCCAACTTGACAGGGATTAACTCACACCTCACAGTTATAACTTTAAACACCAATGGTCTCAACACCTCAATCAAAAGACACAGACTTAAAAACTGGATCAAAGCCAGGTGTGGTGGCACATGCCTTTAATCCCAGCACTTGGGAGGCAGAGGTAGGAGGATCACCATGAGTTTGAGGCCACCCTGAGATAACACAGTGAATCCTAGGTCAGCCTGGGCTAGAGTGAGACCCTACCTGGAAAAAAAAAAAAAAAAACACCAAAAAAAGCTGGATCAGAAAAATGGACCCATCTATTTGCTGCCTATAGGAAACCCACCTTACTAATAAAGAAGACACCACCTTAAGGTGAAAGGATAGAAAAAGATATTCCAGGCTAATGGAAATAAAAAGCAAGCAGGGGTGGCTATTCTGATATCAGACAAAATAGACTTCAAACCGAAAGTAATCAAAAGAGATGAAGAAGGTCACTTCATACTCATCAAAGGAACAATACAAGAGAATTGCAATCATAAGCCTATGTGCACCAAACAAACACAAAATTTTATAAAGCAAATTCTGTTAGACACTAAAGCAAAAATAAACTCCAACACAATAGTAGGAGACTTTAATACTCTACTGTCATCACTAGATGATCACCTAAGCAGAATATTAACTGTGAAATACGGGACTTAAACAATATCATAGATCAATTGGATTTAACAGACTGACCTGCCACGCACCGTAGGACACTGAGCTGTACTCCTGGCTGCTGCCCACCGATGTCAACAGCAGCCCACTCCTAAAGTGGACATCAGAGTACTGTACACATGACCAAGTGTTTCAAATCATTAACTTAGCTAATAGTCCTGAAGAGTTGATTGTCATATTTTAGAACTAGTAAAATGACATATTCATTATTGTTCTGGAAAGCTTTAGTTTTTATATTTCAGGTTTGTAAATTATTAAATCTATGAAGTACAACAGTTTATATCTGCTGGTTGCTTAGCTTCTCACATTACAGACCGAACCAAAATCAAAATCGCTGACCTTTTACAATAGCCATGGTTGTAAAGTAGCATAGAAACAGCAAACATGCTGACATGCACCAGGCTGAGGGGCTCACACTAAACCATCTCAAATGTCTGTTCTGAAAGGTGCTGCCACATACTGCACGCAAGCATGAAGCTAGTTAAAGTTACAATAAACATTAAAAACAGGTTGAACTGCAACCTGTGGACAGTTTTATAACATTAATGAGAAACAAAATTCAAAACCTAAAAAGCTACTGCTTTAATATAAATTAAGAGTTTTAACATGAATCTTCTCATAGTGATTTCGAGTGTAGCACTGTCATAAACCAGACTGGAATAATTTCAAACGATCACTGAAACTGATTCTCTTGTCAGTACTTTAATAATGTTTTATACATCAAATTACAACAGAAACAACTAAAACAGATGCATCCTGTCACTCATGAACAGCACAGCATATTACAGTAAACCAAGCTTGTGTTCCACCATCAAGTGTGGCTCGCCCATTAGTTCACTTTGTGACGGATCTGAAAACAAACGAGAAATATTTTCAGAATATTTTTTTAAAAAATACATTCAATGGTTCTACTTACATAAAAATTCTAAAAATATTTTATTCACTTATTTACAAGCAGGGGAGAGGGAAGAGAATGGGTGCACCAGGGCCTACAGCTGCTGCAAACAAGCTCCAGATGCATGCACCACTTTATGCATCTGGCTTTGCAAGGGTACTGCGGAATCAAACCTGGGTCGTTACACTTTACAGGTAAGCACCTTAACCCGAGCCATCTCTCCAGCCCACATAAAATTTTAGGACTGTCAAAACTAAAACAAAGTGACAAACCATACATTAGGAGCTGCCTGAGGCTGCAGCTGGGGACTGACTGCAAAGGGACCAAAGGAACTCTGAGGGCAATGAAAATATTCTGTTATCTGGACTGATGGGATAGCTACGTACAGTTGTTAAGACCCCAAAAAATCGTATGCCTAAACATATATATATCCAACAACCGATCAATTATATGCTAATAGAGCTGATTTAAGAAGAAAAAAAGAGAGCCGGGCATGGTGGCACACACCTTCAATCTCAGCACTTTGGGAGACAGAGGTAGGAGAATCTGTGAGTTTAAGGCCACCCTGAAACTACATAGTGAATTCCAGGTCAGCCTGGGCTAGAGACAGACCCTACCTCAAAAAGCCAAAAAAAAAAAAAAAAAAAAAAAGATGGCTTAGTGGTTAAGGTGCTTGCTGGCAAAGCCAAAGGACCCAGGTTCAAATCCCCAGGACCCGCGTAGCCAGATGCACGAGGTGGCACGTTTCTGGAGTTTGTCTACAGTGGCTGTTGGTCCTGGTGTGCCCATTCTTTCTCTCTCAAATAAGTAACAATAAAAAGCCGGGCGTGGTGGCACACACCTTTAATCCCAGCACTCGGGAGGCAGAGGTAGGAAGATCGCCGTGAGTTCGAGGCCACCCTGAGACTCCATAGTGAATTCCAGGTCAGCCTGGGCTAGAGTGAGACCCTACCTCAAAAAACCAAAAAAAAAAAAAAAAAAGTAACAATAAAAAGAAAAAAGTAGATTCTGGGCCAGGCGTGTTGGCACATGCCTTTAATCCCAGCACTTGGGAGGCAGAGGTAGGAGGATCGCCATGAGTTTGAGGCCACCCTGAGACTACACAGTAAATTCCAGGTCAGCCTGGGATAGAGTGAGACCCTACTTTGAGGGGGGAAAAAAAGTAGATTCAAGTTTTCCTTTTTCAAGATTCTGAAGTTTTCCAGTGGCTTTTTGTTTGACCCTGAGAACATCTAATTTGCAAGAATATTTTATCTGTATTATTTTCTTCTTCACTGAAACCACACAAACATAAATCAGAATTTGAAGGTAAAAAAATCTTGTAAAATCTTCTCTCTCATGTTTATAGATGAATCAGAGAAGAGTCACCTTTTAAGTGGGTGGCTGGGGAATTGAACTAGAGCCAACAGGCTTTCAAAGTGCCTTTAACCCCAGCCCCAAATAACTGTGGTAACATGCCTAAAATAAACTTTAATTAACTTTCCTGTCTCAGGGAGCTAAGTCTTCTGCCATCACCTATAAAACCACGGGAGGCTAACTTGTTAGCACGCAAGTAGGGTAAGATCTCAAATCCCGCACAGCTGTTTAGTTGCTACATGAGAATCAGACTCTGGACATACAGTTTCTTCTGCCCAAAACAGTCTCCCCTCTAATTTTAGCTCAACAAATTCATGTGCCTTTCAGGAATTAACATACATGTTAACATTAACACTCAGAGGCTCTTGTTCTCTCAACCAACCATGAGTTTTCTTCCCAGACTAACTGTGGCCTCACTAGTTTGAAGCAACAGGAACCCCAGGTTTCAGCGTTCACCTCTGTCACAGCACTTCCCTACCAGACATCAACAGCCAGCAAACCTGCCACAACTTCATTCCGCTGGGCTTCTGTTTCTCCTGTGCTGTTGGGGGTTAATGAGCGGAGGTAGTTCTGGGCAGGACTGTTTATCTCCAGAACCAGAAAAATTAAGAGGATGCTGCATACAGTTCTTACTAAAACCATTTATCTCATACCCGAAGCAGTGCCTTGGGGAGTTTGGTGAAAACGACAGCCTCTTCTCTCCTACTTACCACCTACAAGGATTACCGGGCAGGACGGACAAACTCTAAAGGAAACCTTGGTTTCATTTGTTCAGGCATTCTAAAAGCAACGCCCAGACACTGACTGCTACACAGCCGCCCCAGGAGCGCTGCAGACTGCACGGCAGTCCTGACGCTCCGAGTACGAGTGGATGACCACTCTAACGTGGAGAAATGACAATAACCTTGAACCTTCTCATGAGCAACCTTTACTTTTAAAAACAGCTGAAGAATAGTTATTACATTAAATCCTATCTTACTGCTGTGAGTAAACACAGTGACTCCAATCAGCTGTAGGCTCTACGGGCACAGGGACTGTGCGGTGACACTGCATGACAGGGTTCCAGCAGGAAGTGCTGAATGACACTTACCATTAAGGATATCTTCAAAGCCAATAGTCTCATCATTGCCTTTCAAAATATCCAGTGAAAGGTTGGAACTTGACAGAAATGGAAGACGCTGAACCTTTGGGTAAAGTATAAAAGGGCCAAGGTTAGAAAAACCAAGGGGAAAAAACAAAATATATAATTTCATGTTCCTCACTCTGAATCTGAAAATTTCACAAAACTAAGTAAAACAATGGGAAAGAATAGTTCATGTTTTAAAAACAGAACAAGTTTTAAAATATTTCTCAAATTTTAAAAAAATATGTAGACACTATAGTTTCTATGAACACCAATTCCATCATGTTTGTGTGTGTTCTGAGACTTGGCTTCTGTGCAGGAAAACTACAGCACACACCACGGGATGAAATGCAAAATCTCAGTCTAACACGTATAATCTGCACGGACTTTATCACTTCACCACACAGCCCGTGCAGCGCCTCACAGCCTCAACTGTAAAATGGGAAACTGTGATGTGGTGTGTTGGTGACGAGTGTGTACACAGTAGAGTCACTGGCACATAATTAAGAATCAACAAACCTTAATGTAGCTATACCAAATTTTTATTTTTCTGTACATAATGTATTACCAAGAGTAATAATAGGTGGTCAGTGATGAATAAAGCTCAGATTTAAAATTAATCATACCACCATAATCTTAAGAAACAGCGTAAAAAACAGGGCTTATAAAGCATAGGGATCAGAAAAAAAAGTCATATTCATGGCAAAGATTTTAGATAAAATAATATTAAAACCTCAGGCCCAAAATATTAGTAATATATAATTTAAGTATGGACAGAAAGAAGAGAAGCTAACATTTCTGTGTCAGACAGATTATTTCATTTAATTGTGGCTTGGTGGTTAAGGACACTTGCTTACAAAACCTGACAGGCAGGATTCAAAGCCCTAGTACCCAAGTAAACCTGGTACACAAAGTGGCAAATGCATCTGGAGAACATTTGTAGTGACAAGAGGCCCCAGGTGTGCCCATTCTCTCTCTGTCTCTCTGTCTGTGTTTGTAAGTAAATAATGAAATATTTAAATTAAAAGAACAAACAACAACAAACAACAAAAAAAGTGCAGGGGACTGAGAAAATGGCTCAGCAGTTAAAGCTTGCGCTCAAAGCCTAATTCCTGGGTTCAATTCCCAAGCCACCCACATAAGCCAGATAAAAAAAGAAAGAAAAAAAGAGGCCCTGGTATGCTCATCCCTGCATGCAAAACAAAATCAAAATGAAACAAAACCCCACAAGGTTCAAAGTGTTACTCTTAAAATTGTAAGATTAGATGGTGCAGTGAAGGCTTGGGCCCAGGTCACTCCCATGTAAAGCTGCACTCATCTTAGAGCTTTATTCTTGGAAGAAAGTACTCAAAGCAGCTGCTAGGATAATCAACGACACTGACAGCATTGTTTAAAGAGACATAACTGGCCGGGCATGGTGGCACACGCCTTTAATCCCAGCACTTGGAAGGCAGAGGTAGGAGGATCGCTGTGAGTTCAAGGCCACCCTGAGAGTCCATAGCGAATCCCAGGTCAGCCTGGGCTACAGTGAGACCCGACCGTGAAAAACTAAACGTGAAAAACTAAAAAAATAAAATAAAAATCCATGAGTGGGGAGAACAAGAGCCAGAAAGGCAGGAGACAGCTCAGAGGTCAAGGCACTTGCTTGTCAAGCCTGGCAGCCTGAGTTCCACCCCCACGACCCACACTGCCAGATGCACCAAGTGCTTCGTGTATCTGGAGTTCATTTGCAGCAGCTGGAGGCCTTGGTATCCGCATTCTTTCTCTTTCCATCTCGAATCACAAATAAATACTTTTTTAAAAGAAAGAAAGCAGCAAGCAAGCTACAGACAGGTTCAGAGGGCATGGGCCGGGGTAGGAAGCCACGGGTAGGTCCAGAGGGTATGGGCCATAACAGGAAGCAAGGAGCCAATTCACCTAAGAGGTCTGTTAAGCCGTCAGGCTTTCTTTGGAGGGCAAAGGGAAGAGAGTGACCCAATGGGCTCTGAGTTCTACACAGGTGATTCTGGCTAGCATGAACAATGCACTGGAGAGGGTGCCAGGGGTAAATGTCACAATAACCCAGATAAGGAACAGAAGGGTGAGAACCAACGTAGCAGAAGTGCTGAGAGACCGAGTAACAGACTAGATGTTGGGGTGGAGCTGGAGACAAGGCACTGAGTGAGAAAGCCAAGGCTAATGCTCCAATTTCTGCCTTAGGGGAAAACCTCCTCATATGTGATAAGGAGTACTGAGGAATAATGCCTTATTCTGTACTTGCACATGTGAAACTCAAAGTGCCTGCAGGACTTACAACTAAGAAACTTATGTAGATTTATAATTTATGAGTTGTAACTTGAGCATCAACAGTATATAAATGAAAATTAAAGAGGAACAGGCAGATGGGGTACTAACAAAACTAGCATTTCAGTCAAGCGATACAACAAAATCCTACGCAAATATGTGGGGATGAAGTTTCAGAGCGGAGGAGAACCTGAAAGGTGTGGTGCAATATAAATCAAGAGGAAAGAAAGGAGCTATGGCTGCCAAACAGTAGAGCTCACATACAAGGAGGGTGAAACCATGTCTGCAGAGATTGGGAGCACATTCCTGGTGTGATGAGTCAGAGGAGTTGGGCACACGGGACAAAAGGTGAGGAACATGTAAGGATCCAGAAGTGGACAATGTGAACACAGCTCCTGCCAGACATGGGTTTGGCTCAGGAGACTTTAGATGTAAACACATGCGGAGGCCGCGATGCCACAGGTCAGCCAGACAGCAATGAGGACAAAGGGAATTCCCTGAAGTCATGACAGGGCAGAGCCCAAGCACAGGCAGGGAACAGTGCGAGCAGGCAGAAGGAAGGACGTCTTCCAAGCAGCAGCAGACATTGCCAGCTATATACAAACTGTACCCACACCATCTCCTGGGTTCTCCTAGCGCACCCCAAATTCAACACAATGCACAGAAAACAGACAAACGTGAACGAAGCCACACACTGTAGGTCACACACTGAGCCTACAGTTTTCCACTGAACCTTTTCCTCCATGAAGCAGGAGTCAAGGTCATAACGTGGGAAGGAAGAAGTGGAAGGGAACAAAGCGGTGGAGTGTGAACAGTGTTATGAAAACAGAAGCTCTTATGACTCATCAGCCCATGTGGGACACTCGGAAGATTTCAGCTCACCTGCTGCACTGCCTTAAACTCCATTTGTAACTTCAGTGGCGCAAACAGACCTTGGATGTTCCTCAGTGTGGAAAAATTCATTTGATCTTGGTTAAGCTGGAACTATAGAAAACAGTGCAATTATAAAAACTTCTATACTCAATAGTCTCACCATTGACACATATGCAACACGTAAGGATTTAAAATCCATAACCAATGCAAAAGCAAAGTCTATTTCCCAATTTCTTCTTGATAAGCTTTACAACACTTATGACTCCATTTTATCCAGCCTCAGGTGTACTTCACCATTGTAAAATCACCACCTGAAATTTTCCATTTAAAAAACAAATTCAGAAACATTTTTTCAAATTACAAAAGTACATTTAGGGCTAGAGAGATTGCTTAGCAGTTAAGGTACCTGCCTACAAAGTCAAAGGACCCTGGTTCAATTCCCCAGGACACACATAAGCCAGATGCACAAAGTTGCATGTGTGTCTGGAGTTCATTTGCAGCAGCTAGAGGCCCTGGCTGCCCATTTTCTCTCTCCTCCTCTTTCTGTCTCTCACTCAAATAAATAAAAGTAAAATATTTTTTAAAAGTAAAAAAGTACATTTATGTAACTATTGTGGTGGTTTTGATTATAATTACTACAAAACTAGCAGGGCAAAGAAAAGGTAAAAATAATTTGAGATCCCCAAAAATCATAATATCTTGTTAATTAAACTGAAATTTTTAAGTTTCACTTTTGGTTAAAAAACAAACAAACTATGAAAAGCCTTTTAGTAGGAGGTACTACTAATCAGTATTTTTGTTTATTTTTTAAAACATCATACTTTTACAAAGATCTCTTAATACTTTCATGAAACTGAGATCTTAATGTACCACAGGCAAATTGAATATCTTGATTCAATTCTAAAACATAGACTTCTGAAAATAGGCCCATTATCTACTCTTTTTCAAAAATTAATTTATTATTTATTTGAGAGAGAGAGAGAGAGAGAGAGAATGGGCGCTAAAGCCTCTTGCCTGTGCCAATTAACTCCAGACACATGTGCCACTTTGTGCATCTGGCTTTGCATGGATACTGAGGAATTGAACCCAGACTTGCAGGTATTGCAAGCAAGTGCCTTTAACTCCTAAGTCATCTTCCCAGCCCTCTAATATCTATTCTTAGTTTGTAAAATAGCCTTCATAGGTAGAGGTCAAGATCATTACTAAGGTCTACCTGTCTTCCTGGGACCCCTCTCGGTGATGGGAGCTTTCCTTTACTTACACTTTTCAATGAAACTTTGCTTGCTGGCCTTTCAAAAACAATTACTGAAAACCCTCTCCAACCAAACAGCTCTCTAACTGCTCTCTAAGCTTATCCCATGTTAATGCTCCTCTCGCTTTGAGTTAGAGAAGCTTCTCTTTTCAGAGGTGGTGACCACTGGGGTGACTCAGAACTCATCAAAGTTTTGAGAAGTGAAAGTGGAGTGTTCAGCACTAAGTGAGACATCTCATCACACCCTCCAAGCTCAGGGCCAATCGCAGAAGAGGTGGTGGTAGGAATTTAAGAACCAAAGGATGGGAGGGACATTTTGGAATGCTGCACTTGAGACACAAAGTGGCCATTGCCTCCAAGACTTTACTACTGACTGACACTGCTAACACAAGACCTGCATAACATGAGGGGAAAAAAGATGACATCAAAACAGAAGACAGACTAGCTGGAAAGGGGTCCAGTGGAGGAGGGGATGGGAGGGAGGACAAAGAAGGGTGGTGGGGATTACAATCAGGGTATCTTGCATGCATACACACACACACACACACACACATATATAATCTTTTCTACACTGACAAATGCTGTCACTGCTGTCTGGGCATATTCACCACGAGAAACCACTCACTGGCATATTCTCCAAGCCAGGCCCTTGGCAGGAGCACTTAATAAACTGTAGACTCTTCATGTGGACTCGCAAGGTTAACTAAGTGTAGTATAAAAGTCTGGTCTGTCTGCCTTCATTCTTGTTGCCTGCTCACCTCTGCAGGCCCGCATGTTAATCACTCAAGGACTGTCTGTCCAAGCTATCACATCCATCTTCAAGGCTGAAGGCAGACATAAATCAGGAAGAGGGAAACTTCACAGAACAGACCATGCCCCAGCTGAGGCTGTGCCCTGGAGCAGAAGAGATCATGTCCCGGGAACCACTGGTTCCTCAAGCAGTTCCTGGCAAAACGCCCTGTACCAGAGCAAGGTGAGCAGTGAGGAGGACACAGCCTACACCAGGATACCCCCACACACACCCAATTTTTTCTCTCTGGAAACCTAAAGCCAACACGTCACGAGCTTGGGCCAAGGGCCCTTTATAGCTCTCCTTCCCAAGGTGTCCACACTGTGTCAATCTCTGCTTTTCACCACTACCTGTGCCTTTAATTGGCATACTGGGAGGGGTGGCCACGACAAGCCTGTGAGGGCTGCCAGAGACGTGGCATTTGCCCTAAAAAGCCCAGTAACAGCATTCTCACTCAGTCCACAGTCATCACCTATTCTTGGGGTTTATCCTTTGTCAGATCATTTGGTCCCTTGATAACTTGGATATTTAATGAAAGACCAAATTAAGATGACCTGTATGAACTCAGTCAATTCCTGGTGATAACTGCTTCTTTTCCTAAATGCTTAGCCATTCAAACAGTCTGCTCAACAATATCAGGACTAAGGACACAACCCAGCTGCTGAGTTCTGGCCTAGCATGCCAACAGGCCCTAGCTTCATTCCCCAGCACCACACTCATGTATGGAAAGAGTACAAGGGAGCCTGATGACACAAGCCTATAATCTTAGCTCCTTAGGAGGCCGAGGCAAGGAGAATACAAGAACAAAGCCCGCCTGGGCGACAACGTGAGTCTCATCAGTTTGATATTCACTGAGACCCTCCTAGTTCCACATAAAAAGCTGAGGACTGGAGAAAAAGTCGGTCAGTGGTAGAACTCTGGCTTATCACCCACTGATTTCTGATTAGATCATTTTAGAAAAGTGGAACATGTGTCCATCTTCAGTCTGTAGGTAATTCTCTCCTTCCATATTTCTCAAAGATGTTCAATTATGGTTTCATGATCATGTTTTGAAGCCTATATTTGGCTGGTAAATCTGCGCCTGGAACCTAAATGCACTCAAAGCAATCAAGAACTCTTCTCATCTTAAACTTCACTCCTAGACGGCTGAGAAGATAGCTCAGCAGCAGCAGGTAAAGGTGAATGCTTGCAAAGCCTACTGACTGAGGACGGATGCCCCTCACCACGTAAAGCTGGACAAAGTGGTGCCTGGGTCCAAAGTCTGTATGCAGTGGCAAGAGACCCGTGCATGCTCTGCATACATGCAAATGAATGATCTTTTCAAATTTCACTTCTGTAACTCTCATAATTTGTTCTGCTCTTTCTTAAAGCAAAATTTCTCCTTTTGCTAAAGAGGAACAAAAAGGTCAAGGGAAGACCTTGCTGTTACCTGGATAACACTGTACCACATTCCCCAAGCAATAAACTACCGATCTTCTTATGCTAAGTGTATCTTTGAGACGCCTTTCATCATCTTTAGAACATCTGCACATGCTAGTCTCTGCTTGGCAGTGACCTTTTTCTACCTATGAACCTGGTGAATCTTCCATAAAGCCTTCTCAAAGGCCGAGCAGCAGGGCGTGCTACATCCCGGGCTTCCTGCAGCCCTATATGAAGCCTCCCATTCACGGCTTACCCTCCCACTAAAATTCAAGTTTCTCAAGGACAGTGACTGTCATGTTCATCTGTGTACCCACTGGGCCCATGACCCTTAGTGATAGGATATGCAAGGTTTGAGAAACAGGTCAAAGCTAGGAATGGACTTTGATGCCAGCAGCAAAATGACAAGAAAAGAGGTTTATCAAATGAGAAAATTAAGAAAGGAGGGAGTAATGGGCAGCCGTCAGAGACGCCCATAAAAAGACCAAACAGATACCTTGAATGACAGCTTTAGTAAAGCAATATAACACAGACTGAAAGTATGGCCTCACAGTCAAATCCTCAGCACCAGAATTGTTTCTAACAAATGAAACCACAAAAGTAATCCTCAATGTTTATTTCAAACAGATGAAAAGAAAGATAGGCTGGAGAGATGGCTTAGCAGTTAAGGCACTTGCCTGAGAAACCTAAGGACCCATGTTCTACTCTCCAGGTACCACGTAAGCCAGATGCACAAAGTGACGCAAACGCTCAAGGCTGCTGCAGGCATACAAGGCGGCACACGCACCTGGAGTTCAACTGCAATGGCTGGAGGCAGGTGACATGCCAATTCTTTCTCTCTCTGTCTCTCTCTCTCTCTCACTCTCCCATTTAAAAAAAAAAAAAAAAAAGATACACTTACATTTTTTTCTGATAGTTCAAGAGGATGGCTGGGCAAAAGTTCATTTTTCACACAAGAAAACCTAGAGAAGGGAAAAATATTTAAAACAGAAACTACATATTATTCAATACTAACAGTTTCAAACTGTGCATATAAAGGCTATGGTGGCACTAGGATAGACAGGTGCTGGGGTACAGCTCAGCAGTTGAGCATGTGCTTAGCATGCCTGAGGCTTGGGACGCAATCAATGACAGCACCAAACAACAACAGCAAAACCAACTTTGTGATTACAGACTAGTAATTCATAACACTATACAACAGTAATGCACATGGAGGTTTTGTCGGGGGGGGGGGGAGTGATAAAATTGTTCTGTATTGCTTGTGTCAGTACTTATAGGAGTTGATATGTATTAACATCCATAGAATGCTCTAATTTTCTGTGTAATTGTTTCAAAATGCAGAAACTTATAGACACTGACGGTCAAGATTTCAATCACCAAAGGTAACCTGCCAAACACTGTTGCTAATGATGCTCTGTATCGAAAACCGAATTCAACAAGGGCTCAGTGGTTAAGACACTTGCCTGCAAAGCCAAAGGACCCAGGTTAGATTCTCCAGGACCCACGTAAGCCAGATGCACAAGGTGGCATGTGCATCTGGAGTTCGTTTGCAATGGCTGCAGGCCCTGGCACACTCATTCTCTCTCTCTCTATCTCTCTCTGCCTATTTCTCTCTCAAATAAATTTAAAAAATAAAATATTTTTAAAAACTATTAAATATCTCAAAAACACATGTCAAGCGTATTAACTAAACACCTTTTATGTACAAAGAACTGTTTCATAATGCAAAACTAAACTAATGGTCATTGTCATGCTAAATACTGTAAGAGCCAGCATCTGAGAATGGAAAGAAATCCTGCACACATCATTTACTGAACACTACTGTCTTTGGACAGACTATATGTTCACCCACGCAGGAGCTGGTGCGTTCACTCTTGCGAATGAGAGGTACTATTACCAGCCCTATTTCACAGATGAGGACACTGAGACACGGCTTGTCAAGAGATGTGTAACTAGTACATGGCAGAGCTGGGCATCAAATCCAGGCAGTTTGAGTCCAGAGTTTATCATCCTAATGGCCTCCAGAGAAGAGTGCACTACTTCAGCAGACAATAGTGATAGTTTTCTAAGTCGCTGCAGCAGCACTGAGTCCTACCCAGGCATCAGACTGGGTGCCCTCTGCCAGGACGACGCCCCATCTGGAAACCTACAACTCCAGTAAGAAGCTTCTTCTACTACAGAAAACATCTAGGCACGTTACTTGCTACACCTTACATTAGATTAAATGTACATTTATTAAATGTACTACCAAACTGCCTAAAGAACATCAAGAGGAACAATTCCCTGAAACACTGCAGTGAAGTCAAGTCCAAGCCACAACTCCCCTTACCCTTTCCGAAGAAGATCATGACTTTCAAAAGGCCCGCTTGCTGACAGCTCAGTAACTGGAATACTGTCTTTTAGCTGAGATCCAAGTCCTCTGGCGTTCTACAACACAAATTAAAACACATTACATACAAAGGGTATTTAAGGACTCATACACAAATTTCCTGTTAAAGGCTAGCACACCATTTAAGAAAGCAAAAAGATCTAAGTTCTATGACCTCAAGGAGACCACGACCCAGACAGTTCAAATAAGCCTTAGGCACGATGTTAGAGGGGCTTACATTGTACAGTCATACCAAATTGAGCATGGAAGGACTACTAGTTTGATTTCTGAGTGCTACCAGATGGGAAGGAATTCCATGGAAAAACAATAATAATAGTAACACAGATAAAGACATAAAAATACGAAAGTCATTTGAGATGGATGCCTGACTGCACAATGAGTGAGGCAGCAACACGTAAGTGTGGGCAGTCCCACACAGTGTAAGTGTGATTTTAAATTGATGGCCTCGAAGCCAATCTGATCAGGCAGATCTGTTTCCTTCGGGTTGCAATGTTTAGAATGAAAGGTTGAGGGCAGAGCCCTGGGGATAAAGGACAATCCTTAAGGATAAAGCAGAGAACAGGGGGAAAAAAATGGAAGAACAGCTGGGAAAACAAGGTCACAGAAACTAAGAGAAAAAGAGAATTTAAGAAAGTTTGAGCCGGGCATGGTGGTGGTGCACACCTTTAATCCCAGCACTCAGGAGGCAAGAGATAGCAGGATCGCCATGAGCGAGGCCAACCTGAGACTACAGAGTGAATTCCAGGTTAGCCTGGGCAGAGGGAGCCCCTACCTTGAACCCCCCCCCCAAAAAAAACGTTAAGTTTGAGGCAGAGTAGGTGGATCTATTGTGAGTTTGAGGCCAGCCTGGGGCTATAAACTACGTTCTGGGGCTAGAGCGGGAACCTGCCCCTTGAAAGAAAAAAAAAGTTTGGTTTCTACACATGGACGCCTACTTTTAAAAATAGAGCTAAACAAGATAGTGTAAAAAAAATTAAAAATGCATTGGCAGGAGTGCTGGAGAGGTGGCTAAGGGCTTGCCTGGAGGCATGTAAAGCCTGACCACCTGGGTTGGACTCTCCAGTGCCCACGTAAAGCCAGATGCGCAGAGTGGTGCAGGCACCTGGAGTCTGCAGCAGCAGTAGACCCTGGCTGTCCATCATCTCTCTTTCAATTAGATAAATAAAGTATTTTTTAAATGCAGTTGGAACTGACATATTGCCATCCTCCATCTAACTTGAAGTCACTAATTGCTCAAGTATAATATAATGATTTTGTAAAAATACAAAAACAACTCAAGCAATTTTGCATCTAACCTTAAACTATTCTAAAAGAAACTCTTCAGAAGGACCAGAGTTTTGATCTCTTCATTCATATGTATATTTAGTTGCTCTCACATTTTTAGGATCACTTCACTCAGTCTTGCTACTTGAGCCTCACCAATTTTCCAATTCTGCACGGCAAAGTTTTCACAAAACACACAACTTCCCCCAGCAAAATTGCTAAAACAACTACAAATACGCTCATTAGCACTTGAGGGAAAGTCCAGGGTCTCAGGATGCACAACAGTTCCCCATGTCCCTAAAAGCCAGAAGTCATGGTGGATCAGGAAAGGAATCTGCCATCTACTGTCACAGGCTCTGTGGCTGGCAGCCAAGTACGTAAGTCTCTGGCAATGTGGCCGATCTCCTTGCAGGACAACTTGGAGATTAGCAATCTTACTTTTCATTACTGCTCTACATGAACATTCTCCTCTTGCCAGACTGTTTCACTTCTTTTAATTTTAATATTTTTATTTATGTGCAAACAGAAATAAAGAGAAGACAGAATGGATGTGCCAGGGCTTCCAGTCGCTGCAAACAAACTCCACACACATGCGCCACTTTGTACATCTGGTTTTCCGTGGGCATTGGGGAATCAAACCCGCATCATCAGACTTTGCAGACCAGCTCCTTAACTGGTGAACCATCTCTCCAGCCCTCAAAGTGTTTTGCTTTGTTGTATTTATTTGACAGCGGGAGGAAGGGAGGGAGACAGAGAGAGAATGGGCGTGCCGGGGCCTCCAGCCACTGCAAACGATCTCCAAGACGCAGACGCCACATCTGGCTGACAACATGGGTCCTGGGGAATCGAACCTCGGTCCTTTGCCTTTGCAGGCCAAACGCCTTAACCGCTAAACCATCCCTCCAGGCGCCCCTCCCCCACCCAAGCGTTTTCTTTTAAATGCACACGGCTCTTCTAAATGCGCCAAGGGACATTCTAATCTCGGGGCTCTACTGTCTTCATCTTCACAAAACACCAGGACTGGT
The DNA here is from genome assembly GCA_036346955.1 of Dipus sagitta. Taxonomy (NCBI): domain Eukaryota; kingdom Metazoa; phylum Chordata; class Mammalia; order Rodentia; family Dipodidae; genus Dipus; species Dipus sagitta. Next base: position 10,834,504 of record CM070775.1, on the reverse strand, counting down.
ACTTTTAAAAAAGTTTCCAACACAGTAGAGGAGAAACAAAAATAGATTATTTACCCCCCCCCAAAAAAAAAAAACGCAAAAAACCACAACGATTAGCTCTCTAGGCCTGTACGGCCTGCACGGTGACTCAGGAGTGTCCTCGCCTATATCCACTTTAAAGAGAAAGAGAAAGTGGGGTTTGGGGCGGGGGGACGAGGCCAGGAGGGAACGGAGACGGAGAGAGGGAGGGTCACCCATGCTGGCAGACAGCGACAGGCGTTGTGCACATGAAGGCTGCGCCGTGCAGACGCGACCAGGCCGGTGGCGGAGGGCCGGTGTACCTGGGAGTGAAGGGCCGGGCCCGCCAGGCCTGCAGGACCCCGCGCCGCGCCGCAGCACCCCGCGCCCCTCCGTCCCGGGCCCGCCGCCGCCCCCCGCCGCCCCCCGCGGGCTCACTCACCATCTTCCACGCGTCCGTGCGCTGCCTCGGCCGCCTGACCGTCCGCCGGCCCCGACGCTCACTTCCGTTTCCGGGCCGGTCCCTCCTCCCAACCACATCCGCCGGAAGTGCGCCCGTCCGGCCGGGAAGGAAAAGGGCCCGCGGGTGTCGGCCAGGGAGCCGAGCGCGGCCGGGGCTCCCACGCCCGCAGTCCCCGGGGGGAACGGAGGGACCGGGGCGCGGGGAGAAGGGGCGGGGACGGGGCTCGGTGTCCCCGGGGGCTGGGGCGGTGCAGCGTCTCGTCGGCCGCGCTTCCCGGGACGGGCCACCGTGGGGACGCTCTGCCGGCCCCGGGGTGGCCGTGCGCCGAGGCCTCGAGCTTCCGAAAGCACTGTCCAGTTCGGGGGTGCTCGGGGACCCGCTTGCACGGAAGCGTGGCCTGAGCCGGGCGCGTTTGGAGCACGTCCCAGCCCTCGGGAGGCAGAGGTAGGAGGGTGGCCGTGTGTTCGAGGCCACCCTGAGACTCCAGAGTGAATTCCAGGTCAGCCTGGGGCTAGAGCGAAACCCTACCTTGAACCCCCCCCCCCAAAAAAAAAAAGTTATAGGTCATCTTTGGCTACTGGAGACCAACCTGGGCCCCATTAGTCCTTGTCTCAAAAAAAAAAAAAAAAAAAAAAAAAACAAGGAAGGAACAAGTTGGACATGGTGGCGCAGGCCTTGAATCCCAGCACTCAGGAGGCAGAGGTAGGAGGCTCGCCATGAGTTCAAGGCCACCCCGAGACTGAGACTACATGATGAATTCGAGGTCAGCCTGGCCTAGAGCGAGACCCTACCTCCAAAAAAAAAACCAAGACCATGAACTAAGAAAGATGGTGTCTAACTGAAGTTTAGAAAGTTAGGAAGTGTGAGATGAGATCAAATAGATCCTTGTGGGCTACATTAAGAATGAGGTGGTGTCGTTTAAAAAGCCATGAGAGGGCTGGAGAGATGGCTTAGCCGTTAAGGCGCTTGTCTGCAAAGCCAAAAGACCCAGGTTCAATTCCCCAGGACCCAGGTAAGCCAGATGCACAAGAGGCTGCACAGATCTGGAGTTCATTTGCAGTGGCTGGAGGCCCTGGTTTTCCCATTCTCTCTCAAATATATTTTTTAAGCCATGAGAGACTGGGTAGGCAAAAAAAAAAAAAAAAATACAGTGATGTATGTATGAAAATGGCACTTTGAGGGCTGGAGAGATGTCTTCTTAGCCGTTAAGGTGTTTGCTTGCAAAGCCAGAAGACCCCTGTTGGATTCCCCAGGAGCCACATAAGCCAGATGCACAAGGTGGCGCATGTGTCTGGAGTTGGTTTGCAGAGACTGGAAACCCTGGCGTGCACATTCTCTTTCTATCTGCCTTCTCTCTCTCTAGTCTCTCAAATAAATAAAGTTTTAAAATGTTTCTTTTTTTAAATGACACGTGGAAACCCATTACTTTGCACGATAACGAAACATTAAAACTAAGGCCCTTGAGGAATTTGGGAGGACATGATAGGTCACCTATGCTATCTGTGTCCACATCTGTGGTCAGTACTGAAGGAGAAACAGGAGCAAAGTAGCTTTCTATAGGCAGATAGGGACAGGCCTAACGAAATGCGGCCCCGCCTACCGCAGCACGTGTAGAATCTGTGTCAGATCCGGGCTCATTCAAGATGGCTACAAGCCATTCCTCAGGAGTAATCCTCCCTGCTTCTTAGTATGCCACAGCGGGAGTGGGCTGGCTCCTTAGCCCTTTGAGTCCACAAACTACTAATCAGGTCTCTCCTGTGCACACCTGAGTCTGGTGACAAGGCTCATCCTAACTGGAGGTCTGACCCATATATATGGGCCTCTTGGTCTATTCTCTGGGCACTGTGCGCTCCTGCTTTGGTAAACTCTTCCCAATCTGGCTGGGAAGGGAGGAAGGGAATTTCGCCTCATTGCAGGCACTTGCCTGGTCTTGGTTTTGGGTTCTTTCTCACCATTTTACATGTATGATCTTCTAAGCTCTGGCCCTTTATTAGCTAATCTCTTAACTTTGTTCTTACATAGAACAAAACAAGGTGAAGGGCTTGTTCTTTCATGCTTTCCTTCCTCACGTGGGGGTGTTTCTTCTGAATCTTGGCCTGGGCGCTCATGACCTGCCCTCCACGTGGGTGTTCCCTATCTCTGTTCTCCCATCTCCCTTTCCAGCCAGGCAAGGAGGGGGATTCTCTTCTGGCTTGAGTCTTTCTAACCTTCCCCTGGATACCAGTTCTCCCTAAATAAGCCTCATAATTCTTTTGTTGTTGTTGTTTGTTTGTTTGTTGTTTTTTTGTTTTTCCGAGGTAGGGTCTCACTCTAGCACAGGCTGACCTGGAATTCACTAGGAAATCTCAGGGTGGCCTCGAACTCACGGTAATCCTCCTACCACTGCCTCCTGGGTGCTGGGATTAAAGACGTGCACTACCACGCCCGGCAAACCCCATAATTCTTAATGTACCCATCTCACAGTCTGTTTTTTCAGTTCTTTGTTAGAATGGATAAGAACCTAAAAGTTTGGGTTCAGGGGCCTGTGCCCCCCACCACCACCAAGCCCCATATTCCTACATCAATACAGTTTGAAATACTACAATAATCCAAGTGGTAAGCATCCTGAATTGCTGTCCTTTCGTGTCTTCTGGCCTTTTCCAAATATCCAGGTTGATCCTGAGTCTTGAGTGTTTCACTGTCACCTTACTCTTTAAATCAGTTCAGTCTAAGAAGAAACATTTAAAACCAATTTCTTAAAAAAAAAAAAAAAAAAAAAACTCATGACTCTCAGTCTGGAGAGATGGCTTAGTGGTCAAGGCTCTTGTCTGCAAAGCCAAAGGACCCAGGTTCCATTCCCCAGGACCTACATAAGCTAGATGTACAAGGTAGCCCATGCGTCTGGAGTTTGTTTTCAGTGTCTGGAGGCCTTGGTGCATCCATTCTCTCTGTCTCTTTCAAATAAAAATTTTAAAAATTAAAATTATCACTTTCATAAAGTTAATCAAAATGAAAAAATTTATTAGTTACCTTGTAATTGCTATTGAAATTTTAAACCTCTTGCGCTCTCACACACGAATGAGAACTCAAGTCACACAAGTATAGCAATGCTTTTAAACCACTTAACAGGGCCTAGAAAGATGGCTCAGTGGATAAAGGCACTTGCAAAGCCTGCCCAACGTAGGTTTAGTTCCCCAGTACCCATGTAAAAGTAGGTGCACAAAGTGGCACATGCATCTGGAGTTTGTAGTGGCAAAAGGCCCTGGCATGTCCATTCTCCCCCACCTCTCTGCTCACAAATATTTTTTAAATCATTTAACAAGGCAAAATATTCAATGTTATGTAGTAATAAGGGAAGAGTGACCAAAAAGTAGTACACAATTGCCTCAAAATAAAATAAAAACTTGTAATAAACCTAACCAAGGGAGTGAAAGACCTCTACGATGAAAGCTTTAAATGACAGAAATTAAAGAAGACACTAGGAAATGGAAAGACCTCCCATACTCACGGATTGTAAGTCTCAACTTTGTGAAAATGATCTACAGATCTGATGCATTCCCCATCAAAATTTCAGTACTGTCCTTCACAGAAATAGAAAATTGCAAAACTTATGTGGAAGCACAAAAGACCTTAGATAACCAAAGCAATGCTAAGAAAAAAAAAATCTTTCTGGAGGTATTATCATTCCTCATTTCAAGGTATATGTCACAGCCATACTAACCAAAACAGTATGATACTGGCACAAATACAGACCTGTAGATCAATGGGATGGAATAGAGGACCCAGATATAAATCCATGTAACTATAACTACCTGATTTTTGACAAAAATACTCACTGAAGAACAGACAGCCTCTAACAAATGATGCTGGGAAAATGGATATCTATATGTAGAATAATTAAACTAGAGCTCTCTCTCTTTCTCTCTCCATGTACAAGACCAAATGGATCAAAGACCTTAACATGAGACCTGAGACTCTGAAAGTGCTAGAGGAAAACGTAGGGAAATCACTTCAAAAAAGGGGTCCAGGCAAGGACTTCCTGAATACAAGTCTAGTCACACAGGAAATGAAGTCACTATTCAATCAACCAATAGGAACTCTTGAAATGAAACTTTTGCATGACAAAGGACACTATTCAAGCAAAGAAGGAGCCTACAGAATGGGAGGAAATCTTTGCCAGCTATTCATCTGGCAAAGCATTAATATCTAGAGTACACAAAGAAGTCAAGAAACTAATAAGAAAGCCAAAAACCCAATCAAAAACTGAGCTATAGCTGGGCATGGTGGCACACACCTTTAATCCCACCACACCTATAATCCCAGCTGTGAGTTTGAGGCCAGCCTGAGACTACATAGTGAATTCCAGGTCAGCCTGGGCTAGAGTGAGACCCTACCTCGAAAAACCAAAAAAAAAAAAAAAAAAAAAAAAAAGCTATAGAAGGGCTGGAGAGATGGCTTAGTGGGTAAGGTGCTTGCCTGCAAAGCCAAAGGATCCAGGTTCTATTCACCAGGACCCATGTAAGCCAGATGCACAAGGGGGGCACACGCATCGAGTTCGTTTGCAATGGCCAAAGGCCCTGGCGAGCCCATTCTTTCTCTCTCTCTAATAAAAAAAATAAGATAATATTTTTTTTTAATGTGCTATAGAACTGAATAGAGAGTTCTCGAAGAATTACACCTGGCCAATAAATATTTCTTTTAAAAAAAATATTCAACATTCTTGTCTATCAGGGAAAAAAAATCAAAGCTGCTGTGATAATCCACCTCCTGCCAGAATGCCTATCATCAAGAAATCAAATGACAATACACACTGCCTAAGGTGTAGGAAAAGAGGACTCGTTAGCCATTGTTGGTGGTAAGGTAACTGGGGCAGCCATTATGGAAATCACTGTAGTTTCTGAAACAACTAAAAATAGTTCTACCATATGGCCCAGCTGTGCCACTCCTCGACATACGTCCTACTGGACTCTGCACTTTACTATAAAGAGACCTGCTCATCAGTGGTTATTGCTGCTCTATTCACAACAGCTAGGAAATGGAATCAGCCTAGACACTCATCAAGTGATAAGTGAATAGTGAAAATGTGGCACATATATACTTGATGGAATTTTATTCAGCTGTAAAGAAAAATGAAATTTGCAGGAAAAAAAAATGGATGGATCTGGAAAAGATTGTCGTAAGTGAGGCAAGTCAGACTCAGAAATTCAAACACCACGTGTTCTCTCACATATGTGGATCCTAACATTTAATTTTTAGGTTTGTATGTAAGTTGGAATGAGAGTAGTAGAGGCCAGGACCTTTAAAAGAGGCCGCAAAAGACAAAAAAAAAAAAAAAAAAAAAAGGAGGCTGAAGAGATAGCTTAGTGGTTAAGGCACTTGCCTGCAAAGCTAAAGCACCAAGGTTCAATTCCCCAGGACCCACATAAACCAGATGCACAAGATGGCACATGCATCTGGGGTTCATTTTCAGAGGCTGGAACTGGAGGCCCTGGTGTGCCCATTCTCTCTTTCTCCCTCTCTATCTGTCTCTTTCTCTTTGCCAAATAAATAAAAAATTTTAAAAAGACAAAAAAAAAAAAAATGAACAACCGTAATACCTGAAAGAGAGATGGCTTAGTAATTAAGGCACTTACTGGCAAAGCCAAAGGACCCAGGTTAGATTTCTCAGTACCCATGTAAAGCCAGATACACAGGAGGCACCTGCCTCTGGAGTTCGTTTGCAGTGGCTGGAGGCCCTGGAGTGCCTATTCTTTCTCCCCATCCACCCTCTCTCTCACTGTCTCTCAAATAAAAATTAAAAAAAAAAAAAAGCCTAAGTCAATATATATGGAATGAAGAAGAGTGTGGAAATGAAAGGATAATGAACAATTGTGCCTAACAGGCAAGACTGACTAATCTGTTTGGGAAATTGGTGATTCAAGATAATGGCTTCGGAATCACTTCCAGAAGAATCCCCCTGGGTCTGGAGCCCAACCCTAAAGCTTGGCACCGCAGGCCACGGCTTTGACTCCTTCCTGTCTCCAGTGATTTTTTTTTTTTCCTTCCCCTCACATCTAGGCTCAACACAAAGTGGCAACCTACCACTAAGTCTACACTTCTCTCTCTCTCTCTTCTCTCTTTCTCTTGCGCAGGCTGACTGCAAACTCATGATCCTCCTGCCTCAGCCGCTGGAACGCTAGGATCACAAGCGTCGCCATGCCTGTGGCCTCAGCGTACAATTCCTGCAGCAAACACCCACTGCCATCAAGAGGTGCAGAGGTATGCTGGGAAATGGAAGACAGCTCCGTGTGACGGCTTGGCCTTTCCTTCTTGACCAGTTCTCTGACCTGCCTGCCTGACTTTCCCTCTCAGTCTCCGAGGACACATTTTTTCTCAGATGGATGAATTCTGAGCAAATGGGATGATTTGAAGAGGCAATGTTGCAGGCACTGGTGGCAGTGACATCCCAAAGTTTGTGGGGTGGAGAGATGGCTTCGTGGTTAAGTTACTTGCCTGCAAAGCCTAACCACCCAGGCTCAGTTACCCAGTGCCCATAGAAAGCCAGATGTTCAAAGTGATGCATGCATCTGGAGTTCATTTGCAGCAACAAGAGACACTGGTTTTCCCATTCATTCTCATTCCCCTGCCCTTCCCTTCCATTCCCTTCCCTTCTTTACTTCTCTCTCTGCTGTCTCTCAAATAAATATATGTATATATATATATGTATATATATATACATACATACATACATATACATATATATATATATATATATATATATATATATATATATATATATATATTAGAGAGAAGATAGGATGCTTTGAAGAAGAAAATCGCTTTTAAGAATTGGAAGGAGGGGAGCCAGGTGTAGTGGCACACGCCTTTAATCCCAGCACTTGGGAGGAAGAGGTAGGAGGATCACTGTCAGTTCAAGGCCACCTTGAATTCTAGGTCGCCTGGACTACAGTAAAACCTTACCTAAAAAAAAATAATAATAATAATTGGAAGGAGGGCTGGAGAGATGGCTTAGCAGTTAAGGTGCTGCCTGCAAAGCCTAAGGACCCATGTTCAACTCTCCAAAATCCCGCGTAAACCAGACGCACAAAGGTGAGGCAAGCACAAGGTTGCACATGCCCACTAGGTAGTGCAAGCATCTGGCATTCAATTGCAGTGGCTGAGGCCCTAGAGCGCCAATTCTCTCTCTCTCTCTCTCTCTCTCTCTCTAAAATAAAAACGAAGAAGAGGAATTGGAAGGAGGGACTAGAGAGTTGGCTCAGCAGTTAAGGTGCTTATATGCAAAGCCTAACAACCTGGGTTTGATTCCCCAGTCCCCTTGTAAAGCCAGATGCACAAAGAGATGTATGCGTCTGGAGTTTGTTTGCAGCAGCTGGAGACCCTGGCAGCCCCATTCTCTCTGTCTGTCTGTCTTCTCTCTATCTCTCTCTGCTTACAAATAAATAATAAATACAAATATTTTTTAAAAGCTTATCAAATGTTTCCCTCCAAGGCAAGTTGGAGAGAACCAGGAATATTGCATAGAGGAGTTGAGTTTCAGAAACTGTACTCTCTCCTACGAGGTAGGGGAAGGGAGTTTATGGGAGCAGGGTGTATAAATATTCACCGCTTGGAGTATTCATGTGCTTTAGAGGATCTGAAAAGAAATAAATTATGAATTACACATCAAATCATCTTTTTTGTAAATTTTTTTGTTTTATTTTTACTTATTTATTTGAGAGGGACAGACAAAGAGAGAGAGGGAGAGAGGGAGAGGGAGAATGGGCATGCCAGGGCTTCCAGCCACTACAAACGAACTCCAGATGTGTGCGCCCCCTTGTGTATCTGGCTAACATGGGTCCTGGGGAATCGAGCCTCGAACCAGGATCCTTAGGCTTCACAGGCAAGCGCTTAACCGCTACACCATCCCTCCAGTCCCCAAATCATCTTTAAACAATTTAAATTCTTGTAGTTCTGGAAAGGGCTCAGTGTCCTTAGTTTTAAGATCGGTCACATTTACACATCTTCTTCTCTAAGGCAGGCTAATTTGGCCTTTTTTTTTCCCTAACCCTGTGGGACGAGCACTTCACATTTCCCCTGAAATGCTCTGCTGGCAATGGTTGCAGATGGAGATGCTTTTCAAAAAAGGGTCCTCTGGCGCCCCAAGGCTGAGATCGACTGAGGACCAGCATAGGCAGGTTTGGGTCCTGTTTCATTCTTTGTATCTGCGTGCTGTCAGAGGATGGGGCACGTTTCTCCATCTACACTTGGAATTTCATGCGTATTTCAGTAAGTGTTTATGGGGTTCTACATGAAGTTGTAAAATGTTAGCTTTACCCCTGGGTGCCTTATGTTTTGTGTGATTATAAGTGGTGTGGCTCTCTTTTGCTAATTTATAGAAATGCATTGGCCTCTACCTGCTGATCTCCTTATTCCTGATTGAATTTTCTTTCTTTCTTTCTTTCTCTCTCCCTCTTTCTTTCTTTCTTTCTTTCTTTCTTTCTTTCTCTCTCTCTCTCTTTCTCTCTCTCTCTTTCTTTCTTTCTTTCTTTCTTTCTTTCTTTCTCTCTTTCTTTCTTTCTTCTCTCCCTCCCCCACCCCTCAGGTAGGGTCCCACTCTAGCTCAGGCTGACCTGGAATTCACTATGTAGTCTCAGGGTGGCTTCGAACTCATGGCGATCCTCCTACCTCTCCTGAGATTAAAGGCATGTGCCACCACACCCGGCTCTGGCTGAATTTTCTTATCATTCCTTCCTTGAGTTCTCTATGTAGACACTGCTGTTTCCTCCCTTCCTCTTCTTGCAATCTTTTGTGCAGTCCTAGAGTTCCTTCACAAAGCTACTCAGAGCAGGGAGAATGAATCTCCTTAGTACCTATTCATAAAGGAAATGCGTCCCACTTGCCTACCGTGGGACATGATGTGCACTGTTTTGGTTTTGTTTTGTTTTGTTTTGTTGCAGTTACTTTTCATTATGCAGGTTAAGGACTTGTTTCCTACCTCTCTTTGGCGAAGGAGTTTTTGTTTGTTGGTTGTCTTTATTTTTTATTATAAACAGCTGTGGGATTTACTTGAATGTTTTTCCCTTTAACCTCTTTAGAAATGACCATGTGATTTTTCTCTTTGAATCTATTAATGTGCACTTTCTTCCATTTCTGAAACAAACCCTATTGATCATTATCTTGGCACACATGCATCTGGATATATGATATTTTAAGATTTTTTTTTTTAATCCATGATCAAGACTGGGATTTGGAGTCCAAGTTTTTATTTTTTTTTTCTTGTCTAGATTTCATATGAAGTTATGCTATTCTCATAAAACAGGATAAGAAGTACCCCTCTTTTATATTCTCTGAAAGAGTTTAGAATTGAAATGATCTGTTCCTGGGGTCTTGGGAAACTTGCCTATAAAATTGCCTGGACCTGTGTTTTCTTTGTGGGAAAAAATTTTAACAACTGATAGTAGGTTACGAATAGTCTGGGTGATAAGCCATTTAATAGCCAACTAAAATGGTCACTCCAATCACCGCAGACCAGAAGCAAATGTCATGGCTGTGCAGTTGCGTGCAGCTCCGTAGCAGATGCCACATTGTCAGGATTTCAAAAGTCAGTTTCGCTCTGTTCCCAGGGGTCTGTCCACTGTACTCAGAGTGAGAAGTTATTAAGAATTGTTCATAGTGTTTTCTTCTGTGTAACTGCCGTCGCATTTACAATGCTTCCCTTTCCATTTTGAAACTTGCGTATCTGCTTTCCTTCGTTAATTTACCAAAGCTTTATTGGTTGTATTGTTTTTTTTTTTTTTTTTCTTCAGTGAACAAACTTTTGTTTAGTTGACCCTTTCTACAGAGAGGCAGACAGTGTTTTTTTTCTATGTGCTCCTGCTCTGATTTTTATTATTCATTTTTCTCTCTTTAGGTTTCTGCTCTTTTCACAATGTCATTTCTTCCTTCCTTTCTTCTTATTTACTTATTTCTAAGAGGGAGAGAAAAAGGCAGAGAGAGAATGGGAATTTCCGAGCTTCCAGCCCGATGCAGGCGCCACCTCGTGCATCTGGCTTATGTGGGTCCTGGGGAATCAAACCTGAGTCGTTTGGCTTTACAGGTAAGTACCTTAACTCCAGTCCTTCTTCTCTCTTTTTTTTTAAAATCCCAGTACCATAAAGCTAATCAACTTTCCCTTATTTCCCACTTTTCCCCTAATGGATTTATGAAAATTTTTGTACAAACATATACTTTATGTTGAGCCTATTGCCCTTATGTTCCCCCACCCGCTTTCCGATCTCTCTCCTCTCCTATTGATCATCGTTGCCCCAGACAGTATTGCTTCTACTTGTCCCATGTCACATGCACATACATGATTTTGGATGTCTGTATAAAACCTAGGCAGTACGAATGAGAGAACACATACATGTCTGTCTGAGATTGACTTCATTTGCTTAAAGGATTCTCTCCAGTTGCATCCAGTTTCCTGCAAACAACCTGACTCATTCCTCTTTATGGCTGGAAAAAGTCCATCGTATATGTACCACATTTTCTTTATCTACTCCTCTATGGATAGACATCTAGGCTGATTCCTGACCTTGTCTGTTGTGAATAGTGTTGCAACAAGCAGTGATGTACAAGGATCTGTGGGACAGGTTGGCTCAGAGTCCTGGGGAAATATCCCCGCCCCACCCACTTCAGCAGCTGCATCTCAGAAGTCACCCTGTGTCACTGCTGCGGTTAGTTCAAAGTATTTTCTAGTTTTCCATATGCTTTCACTGTCACCTAGGGACTACTGAGAATTACACTTTTGAATTCCTGAGCTACTTTTTTTTTTTTTTTTTTTTTGCTATTAATCACTTGATGGTTGGGAATGTGGTCTGTGTGGTGGTGATTATTCCTTCTAGTTTCAGGTTAGTTTTTTTTTTTAAATATTTATATTTATTTATTTGAGAATGACAGACAAGGAGACAGACAGAGAGAGAGAGAGAATGGGCCCACCAGGGTCTCCAGCCACTGCAAATGAACTCCAGACACATGCATCCCTTTGTGCACCTGGCTAGCGTGGGTCCTGGGGAATCAAGCATCGAACAGGGGTGCTTAGGCTTCACAGGCAAGCGCTTAACCGCTAAAGCCATCTCTTCAGCCCTATGTTAGCTTTAATAGTCATGAGAAAATACTTATTGTAGTACTTATGCAATTAAGAATGTTGTATGCCAGGTGTAGTGGTGCACACCTTTAATCCCAGCACTCGGGAGGCAGAGGTAGGAGGATCACAGTGAGTTTGAGGCCACCCTGAGACTACATAGTGAATTCCAGGTCAGCCTGGGCTAGAGCGAGACCCTACGTACCTGAAAATAAAATAAAATGTGCCGCAAGTGTGCAGTCAGAATGGGAGATGGCACCGAGTGGGGAGAGGCTGAGCAGTGAGAGAGTAGCTTCAGGATGGACTTGAGCACTTCCTGGAAATGAATGAGGACAAGATTTGGTGATGAACTGACTATGAGGCAAAGAGGAAGGTGGCCAGGACCATCCTTAAATTTCTGGTTAGCCGGATGTGGTGGCACACACCTTCAATCCCGGCACCTGGGAGACAGAGGTAGGAGAATTGCCGTGAGTTCAAGAAGGCTAGACTGAGACTACATAGTGAATTCCAAGGTCAGCCTGGGCCAGAGCGATACCCTACCTCCAAAAACCAAAAACATAATAAATAAATAAATTCTGGTTGATGCCAATTAGTGGATATAGTGGCTTTTGCTTCGCTACAGAACACTGGAAAGGTATCAGGGCTTGGGGGACAATCATGAATGATCTTTTAGAGAAGTTGGATTTGTGTTTTTCAGAGAACCAAAACGAAAACCCAGGCAGGCAGCTGGGTTAAGAGGCACCAGAGGGGTTCTACAGATAAGGGAGGCATCTGTGGAGAAGTAGGGATCCGAGCTCTGGGTGTGGGAGGACTCCAACGGGAGAATACTACAACATCAGGAAAGAGAGAGCAGAATGCAGAACGGCCATCACCCGACAGTGCTTCTCAGAGGCCCCCTGAAAACACTCAAAACGCCCAAGAGAGTGAACCAGGGTGAGGATGAAAGCAGTATGCGGACACGATTCAAAACTGCAGGCTGATGACAGCCCTTGGGAGGCAGAGAGGTAGGAGAAGGGCCGTGAGTTCGAGGCCACCCTGAGACTCCGTGGTGAATTCCAGGTCAGCCTGGGCTAGAGTGAGACCTTTCCTTGAAAAACAAAAAAATCAAAGAAGGAAAGAAAAGAAAAAGAATCAGGAAAGTGCAGTTCTACTTTGGAAAGCCAGGAAAATATAAACCGGAGTCTGGAGCTGTTCGAAGCGCCCGTCGAGATAGCGGACGGAGGCTGGCCTCCATGTGATTCCTCACGAACAATCATCTGTGTCACGCACCAGTTCATAAGCCAGTGTGCTTGCCAGATACTTACCGAGGCAATAGGAAGTAGTCCTTCCACCACAC